>CM066314.1:223180761-224639928 GCA_033807775.1 Saussurea involucrata | reverse complement strand
AATTACACACACTAAACATTATATACCCCCTTGTTACACTATTAAGCCCAAGCCCATAACACTATATCCAAGCCCATAACACTATATCCAAGCCCATATAACTATTAATTACCCCTTTACAAAACTATCTTATAATTAGGACATTTTGTGTCCTAACAAAAGTGATCAAGGGTTCAGATCCACTTCTCACGCTTCTCATGTTAACTCAATCTCTCACATAGGGATGGCAAAAAAAACCCGTCCCCGACGGGGATCCGACACCCGAACCCTGTTTGTCCAGTGAATCCCTGAGTTGACCGGGGATGGGGACGGGGATGGGGAATCCCCGAATTTGTTAACCGGGGATGGGGATACCTCTCAAACCCGACCCCGAGTATTTAATATAAGTTTTTATATATAGTATGTGTTTATATATATACGTATATATAAGATAATAAAAATGATAAATCCAATGAGTATATATAGTATATATAACACACCAATATAATCAATCTTCGATTATGAGAAAACTTTCAAGATATATTATAGTATTGGTATTATTGTTCGGATACACTTTTAGTTATATAACGTGGATGTATAAAATATATATTATTATGTATTGTAATTAATATATTTATTTTCGAAAAACGTTTTTACAAACACAACAAATTAAAAGTTGGTTAACTAAAGTTTATGAAAATACGTCATTCAATCGTGAAATTGACATTTATAAAGATATTATATAAAAAAAAATTAAGTTTCGTAAACGGGGAATAATCCCCGATTCCCCGGTGGGGATCCCCGTTCCCCGATGGGGATGAGGATGGGGATTGTGATCCCCGTTATCCCTGGCCCCGTTGCCATCTCTATTCTCACACGATCATTTGCACATATATATATATAGGATTGTTTAAACGAGAATGTTATCATTTTACGATAACAAGAGAACAATTAAAACATGTTAATCAATAATCATCACATGTGATAAATTGGTAGTACACACATGATGGACACGGGCGACCAAGGCTACAAGCCAAGTAGCCCACATACTATTTTGTCCCCTATACAGTATTGCACATGATAGTTGTTGGTTTATGGTGTTCCCGTGTTCTTATTAAATGGTATCATTCTTGTTTCAACCTCCACTTATATATATATATATAGAGAGAGAGAGAGAGAGAGAGGGATGTGAGAGAGAATTGGATTCAAACGAAAACACAGTCCAAATAAGAGAACACAGGAACGGTCAAGTTACATGTGATTTTATACTGAGATCACATGTAATTATGGTGCGTCCTTTGTCACGATCTAGGTCGCATGTGAAGTGGTCTGTACATCCTTGCATTGATTGTGTTTTATAATTCCGTGTGATTTCAATGTATTATTTCATGTGATTTGATCATTATTGTGTCTCTTATTTAACTCTCTCTCTCTCTCTCTCTCTCTCTCTCTCTCTCTCTCTCTCTCTCTCCAAGTATATAAAACGAAATTTACTTTTGTTATATTTGCCTATTATATATGTTTTGCATTTTATATAGAAGTAATCCTTATCTAATGTATAACAATCAATATAGCGGGTTCAAACTTGCCAGGCCCAGGCCCAAGCCCAAACCCAAACTTGATACAATAAGACAGACGTGCTCCCATAGTTGGGCTTGGGCCTTACCATGTTGTCTTCAACATTTTCCATTTTTAACATCAAAAAACAACCAAATATCAATCTTACTTACAAAATAAAAAATTCTTTTTTTTTTCATTTTAGTATTTACATGGTTTTATTTAAATAATATTTTATTCATTTAAATTAAAAGAAATAATTAAAGAAATCAAAAATAAAATTATTAATAATTAACATTTATGTAATTTTAAGTTTCTATGCCTAATGAAGCTCACTATATCAAAAATATGCTTAGTCTTTCCTTTATTGTAATAATATTCTCCAACTCACATTCTTACTAAAATACCCTTAAAGGTAATTTACTATTTCTCTCTTGAATGGAAAATCCTTCCTTCCCCTCCAACATCACAACACCCAAAAGCAAGATGGAGAGTTGCTTATGTGTCATCATGAGAAGCCTTCATTCATATTTCTCTATTTTCTTATAATTTTGATTTTTTAAATAAAAAGCTTTTCACAAATGACCATTCTACCTCTAAATGAAAATTGTGTATTTCATTATATGAAGGTTTCTTTGGTTTAAATTCCAATTTAATTAGTTTTAATTTCTAAACTATCTAACTTCTTAAAGACATTAATATTACTCTCTTTACTTTTCATTTATTAATTAGAATAACCTACAACAATATTATATATAAACTACAACTTAAGGCTCCATAACATGGAATTAACAACTTTTATGTTCTATACTATGTTGTATTAGGTTTGTATGTTTGTTTGTTATTTTTTTGTAGATTATACTTTTCATCGATATTGTTGCTCATCCTCCATAAAATTTCTAGGTAATGATTTTTGTCATTTTTATATAGTTTTGATATGTGTATATGTGTGTGTCTTCCCAATGAATATCATTGTTTTTTTCTATAAAAAAATTGCATAATTTTTTTAACGTTTTGTGTGTTTTACATATTGTTGTTAAATAAGTTTTTGGTTTTTCATTCGATCTAGTTACAATTGTTACCTTGGTTTTTGTTGTGGATTTTTATTCTCATTCTTATATATCTACTGTAACAACCCAAATCCCATATACACAACAGATCACATAATGTAACATAACATCGATATAACAAAAGAGACATCATATTACAAGTACGGTCCCGAAGACTTTTACAATTAGCAGAAGTCATTCTACTGCAAACTTTGTACTAAATACATACATAACATTTAATATTGTAAAACAACTGCTAAACATGCCAAAATCTTCATCATATATTCCTTCACAAAAGTCATTCCTTGATTACTCTAATTACTTGCTCTTACCCGATCCGCCACCTGGAATACATATTTTAAAACAAAATGAGGGTTAGACCTAATGGTCTAAGTGAGATAAATCCATGTTAGTTTGAAATCATTTATATAAACCCTATTCATATAAATCACACAACACAATCAAATATATCAATTTGAACTCACACATCGTGTACCTTCCCTTCTCATTCCTCCTGGCCATATTAGTTGGTTGCAAGCCAACTAATAATTTACAACGCTGTACAACATCTACAGCCAAACAACGCTATACAGATTATATAGCCAAACACACCGGTCCTAAGCCCGGCCAACGTATTATGACACATCATAATACTCATGTAAATATAATACCTCAATATATTATAATTCACATATATCGCATATATACACATAATCACCAATTATCATATTCCCAAACCATACGTATATGTATTCCAGTTAAAAATACTTTTAAAGTAAAACTCACCTGATTGCTTATCAACACGTTTCCAAGCCTTCTAAACAGGTTCAGTCCTTTACCCAGAATTCACAGGATCTGTAACAATTAGATACAGAGGTATTTCTAGCCGCTGTAGTTGACAAAACGGCTTTTGGTGTTCGATCTTCACTTTCTTACAAGTATCACATCTTTCCACATACTGAGCAATCCCTCTTTTTATCCCCGGCCACCAATAGAATTGCTTTAGGTCTTTATACATCTTGTTTGTACCTGGGTGAATAGAGAAACGGGATTGATGAGCTTCTTGTAACACACGATCACGTAACCCACCCAAACGAGGTACCCACTCTCTGTTTCCCAGACACAATAACCCACGATCATCTTTTACTAGCAATGCTGACATCCCTGCTAACCGTTCTGATTTCGGATGTTCATCCTGATAAGCTTCCACTTGACACTTCTGCAATTCGTCAAATATGTTAGGTAGGAGTTCAGTTCGTAGCGAAATAACTTTTATTGTTCCACTCCTTTCTTGACGACTCAGCGCATCCGCCACCACATTCGCCTTTCCCGGGTGATAAAGGATTTCACAGTCGTAATCGTTCAGCAATTCTAGCCATCTCCTTTGTCTCATATTCAGTTCCTTCTGATCAAAGAGGTGTTGGAGACTCTTGTGATCAGTAAAAATCTGACATTTGGAACCATACAGATAATGTGTCCAAATCTTCAACGCGAAGACAACTACTGCAAGCTCCATGTCATGCGTAGGATACTGTCTTTCATGATCCTTTAATTGGCGAGAAGCATAAGCAATAACCTTTCCCCGCTGCATAAGTACACATCCCAATCCCAGTTTTGACGCATCACTATAAACAACAAAATCTTCCGAACCTTCAGGTAGTGATAGAATCGGTGCGCTGCACAGTTTCTCTTTCAATATCCGGAATGCCTCGTCTTGTTCTGCTTTCCACTCAAACTTCAGGTTCTTCCGGGTCAGCTTAGTCAAAGGCGTGGCAATACGAGAGAAGTCCTTTATGAACTTCCGGTAGTAGCCGGCTAAACCCAGAAAACTACGTATTTCCGTTGCTGTCTTCGGCGGTTCCCACTTTTCAACTGCTTCCACTTTCATCGGATCAACCTGTATCCCTTTTTCGGAAACTACATGCCCCAGAAACTGAACTGTTCGTAGCCAGAATTCATATTTCAAAAATTTTGCATACAACTTTTCCTTCTTCAGTAGCTCCAGAATCAAACGAAGATGTTGCGCATGTTCTTCTTTGGATCGGGAGTAGATAAGTATATCATCGATAAATACAATAACAAATTTATCGAGATACGGCTTACATACCCGATTCATTAAATCCATAAAGGCAGCTGGAGCGTTCGTCAGTCCGAACGGCATCACTAAGAATTCGTGATGTCCATACCTCGTTCGAAAAACAGTCTTTAGAACGTCTTCTTCTTTAACTTTCAACTGGTGATAACCAGATCTTAAATCAATCTTGGAGAAATAGCAAGCTCCAACTAACTGGTCGAAGAGGTCATCAATTCGGGGTAACGGATACTTGTTCTTTATCGTGCGCTTATTCAGTTCTTGATAGTCGATACACATTCTCATCAAACCATCCTTCTTTTTCACAAATAACACTGGTGCTCCCCACGGTGAAGAACTAGGTCTGATGAAGCCTTTATCGGATAGATCTTGTAGTTGTGCCATCATCTCTTTCATCTCTGGAGGTGCCAGACGATAAGGTGCACGGGCTACAGGAGTGGCTCCAGGAATCAGGTCTATACCGAACTCTACTTGTCTAACGGGCGGAAGACTATTCAAGTCTTCGGGGAATACTTCAGGGAATTCACTAACAATAGGAATATCTTTCATCCTATTCTTTTCTGGCTTAATATCTATCACGTAAGCCAAGTAACTCTGACAACCCTTATTCACACACTTACGGGCTTTTATCATAGATATAAGGCTAGACTGATGATTCCTACGATCACCATAAATCACTATGGTCTTTTATCAGGTAATACAACATTTATTAACTTCTTATCACAATTTATGATAGCCTTATTCTCAGCTAACCAGTCATTCCCACTACGACGTCAAACTCTATCAAAGTTATAGGAAACAATTGTATCGACACTCTACATTCCTCTATATTTATCACACAGTCATCAAATACTTCTTTAACTGACACTTGATTATCATTTGCCGTATCTACTGATAGAGCATGTTCTAGCACTTTAGGTTTCAAACACAGGTAAGCAGCAAATGCAGGAGACACAAACGATCAGTTTGCACCTGAATCAAATAACACCTTAGCACGTGTAGAGTTTATTAAAAATGTACCTGTGACCACATCCGGAGTTTCCTCCGCTTCTTTCTCAGTCATTTGAAACGCGCGACCCCTGGTTACTGGCGGTTCCAGTCTTGGTTTACTGGTTTAACAATTGCTGGCCTGCCCGATGACCCACCTTATTGTATCCTCCCCCGCGGACAGTCCGACTGAAGATGATCCGGAGTGTTGCATAAGAAACATAACCGCGTTACCTTACAATCTTTAATGACGTGTTCGGTCTTCCCACATTTATAACACGCTCGTAAATCACCTTGGCAATTTCCTTGGTGGACACGGTTGCACTTCTGACATGGTCTTTCCGCTGGTCGAAACGGCGGACGGTTATCATACCTCTGAAATCGGGACTTCTTCGGATCGTGTTGTGGTCCTTCCCACTTTCTCTTCCCGATACCTTTATCGCCAGCATCCCTTATAATATCTCTTTCAACATTCTCTGTGGCATCAACTGCAGCTGAGAAGGTATCGGGTCCTTTTGCAGTCACTAGCCTTCTGACTTCTGAGTTCAGCCCAAAGATAAACCTTTCCGTCTTCATCGCCTCCGTAGCAACGTAGTATTCTGCGAACCGAGACTTTTCCAGAAAGCTAGCGGTGTAATCTCGAACGGATAAGTTTCCTTGTTGTAAGTTCATAAATTCTCCTTCCAGTTGTTTGACGGCTGCTTGGGGACAAAATGCGTTCCTGTAGGCTATCACAAATTCTTCCCAAGAGAGGGTAGAATAAACATTAGATCCTTTAGAATGAATAAAAGATTCCCACCAATACAAAGCATCCCCTTTTAACATTGCTGTCCCGTACAATACCCTATCTTCATCTGCACACTTGCTTGTCTTGAAAATAGCTTCTATTTCCATCATCCATCTCATTGCTTTCATGGGATCCCTGTCTCCTGAGTAGGTCGGAGGTCTACAGCTCAAAAACATTTTGTAGTCGCACCTCCTTTGTACTGGTACAACAGTCGGTGTGATTAGCATTTCATCTTCCGGTCCGGGATCCGGTATTCCAGTTTCATTATGACGGTTTCGATCAAACATTGTTTGTATGCTAGCCTGCAATCTTCCCATTTCTGCCATTAGATCATCCCTGGTAACAAACTCTGTACCATGTGGCTGGACTCTGCCTCCGGCTCGACCTCCAGCTCTACCCCCAGTTCTACCCCCGACTCTGCCCCCAGTTCTGCCTCCCCTGTCCCCCGTTCCTATCGGCGGATTTGTACTATTCGGATTTCTTCCTCCTCCTCGATTCGAATTCCGTGTACCGCTTGCCATTCTATAAATTTAAACAAGGTTAATATACACATAAGCACATACCCTATATAACAAGGTATTCCAGTTCAAACATGTACCTGTAAGATCACAATTACACTGGCCAGGTATAATATGAAATTACCTTACATGATGTTCCTTCTACCTTTTATACTTCATCATCCCAAGGTTCTATAATGATAGGGACATCCTACTTCACATGCAGTTTAAGTCTAGGTACAGATACAAATACCTAAATCCCTTAAACTAAGGCTCTGATACCATTTGTAACAACCCAAATCCCATATACACAACAGATCACATAATGTAACATAACATCGATATAACAAAAGAGACATCATATTACAAGTATGGTCCCGAAGTCTTTTACAATTAGCAGAAGCCATTCTACTACAAACTTTGTACTAAATACATACATAACATTTAATATTGTAAAACAACTGCTAAACATGCCAAAATCTTCATCATATATTCCTTCACAAAAGCCATCCCTTGATTACTCTAATTACTTGCTCTTACCCGATCCGCCACCTGGAATACATATTTTAAAACAAAATGAGGGTTAGACCTAATGGTCTAAGTGAGATAAATCCCTGTTAGTTTGAAATCATTTATATAAACCCTATTCATATAAATCACACAGCACAATCAAATATATCAATTTGAACTCACACATCGTGTACCTTCCCTTCTCATTCCTCCTGGCCATATTAGTTGGTTGCAAGCCAACTAATAATTTACAACGCTGTACAACATCTACAGCCAAACAACGCTATACATATTCTATAGCCAAACACACCGGTCCTAAGCCCGGCCAACGTATTATGACACATCATAATACTCATGTAAATATAATACCTCAATATATTATAATTCACATATATCGCATATATACACATAATCACCAATTATCACATTCCCAAACCATACGTATATGTATTCCAGTTAAAAATACTTTTAAAGTAAAACTCACCTGATTGCTTATCAACACGTTTCCAAGCCTTCTAAACAGGTTCAGTCCTTTACCCATAATTCACAGGATCTGTAACAATTAGATACAGATATCTCTTTACCACATAAAACACATAAGTCTTACTAAGGCTAACAACTCTAAAGAACTCAAATCCTCAAATGTTGCCCCCAAACCCGTACTCAAGTCAAGACCACAGAATAGTCAGTCCTCATTCATTCCCTATCTAATGGTTAACAAAATACAGGTTACTGGATACTCGACAGCATCTAAACTCTCAATATTGGCCAAACAACAAAAGTATCCGGACACAACAGAGTTTTCCGGACAACACCAATAATCCGGACAACATGCCGTTTCCGGACAGTATAAGTAATCCGGACACCATCCGGAAACCTAAGTAATCCGGACACTATCCGGTATCATACTTCATCCGGACAATCAAGAAAAGAGAACTTACCCGGATAAAACACCGTCCGGACACCTTTAGAACTTTACCCGGACACCACCAACAAAAATACCCGGAAACCTTCAATCTATCCGGAAACTACTGTCGGTTCACCTATATTTGCCCAGAAATCGACAGAACTAAACCCCAGATATGAAATCAGTGTTTCTACTCCGATGGAAACTATCTATTAACAATTATAAACATACTCTGTAAAGAAAACATACCTGATTTCACTTTCAAGTACACCAAATGAATCTTCAACCTAAGTTTTCTTCTTTTCTCCTTTTGCTCTCAAAACACACACTTACACACACTAATTTTCTGATGAACTGAAAATATCTTATGGCTTAAGAGATAATATCAGCCATATGTACCATTAGGACCTTAAACTCTTCATTAATGACCAAAACACCCTAAACTTGCAATTTAACCAACTTTTACCCTAAACATACTTATTATAAAGTTAACAATTCTTAACAAAAAAGGTTTTTAACTAACAAACTTACCCGGGGTATTACATCTACATAGTTTCTTAATTTTCAATTTGTAATTTTATAAGAAAACCACATGATATGGCATTTTCTAAGCATCTCAATCCCAAAATTTTTTCTTTTTTCCCCTCATGTTTTGCATTTTTTTAACGTTTTGTGTGTTTTACATATTGTTGTTAAATAAGTTTTTGGTTTTTCATTCGATTTATTTACAATTGTTACCTTGGTTTTTGTTGTGGATTTTTCTTCTCATTCTTTTATATCTATATAGTTTCTTAATTTTCAATTTGTAATTTTATAAGAAAACCACATGACATGGCATTTTCTAAGAATCTCAATCCCAAAATTCTTCTTTTTCCCTCATATTTTGCATTTTTTAATGTTTTGTGTGTTTTACATATTGTTGTTAAATAAGTTTTTGGTTTTTCATTCAGTTTATTTACAATTGTTATCTTCACTTTTGTTGTGGATTTTCCTTCTCATTTTTTAATTTGTAATCTTATAAAAAAAACACATGAGGAGGCATTTTCTAGACATCTCAATCCCAAATTTCTTCTTCTTCTTTTTTCCCCTCAAATTTTGCATTTTTTATGTAGTTATTAACAAAATGTTTAATTAATTAATTAATATTTTCATCTTCTTTGTTTACACCTAAATTTTTTTATTTAAGTTATTTCACATTTTTAATTTTTTCACATAACATTCAAGGAATATATATAATCAACATATTTAAAAACTCATTATATAAATGAAATTACGATCAATATGTATACTTCTATTTAGATGATAATTGAATATAATAATATATGTATTTTTAATAATAAAATGATATAATTAATATAAATAAGTAATTGAAGATGACTATTATTCACATCAATATAATAACTTATGATCATTGTCAGTTATATTATTTACATAACGCTCTTTATATATATTATTTAAAAAACGTTACATTTAAATGACATGCCACACGAGTTTTAATTTTTTTACTACAATATGTATATATATTGATATGTATTATTTTCAAATAAAATTAAATATCTAAAATTTGAGTTAGTATATAAAGTAATCAATACATAAAATTAAAAAATTATTATTATTTAAAATTTTATTAAAATCAATATATAAATATAAATGACATTAAAACCAATATATATGAATAAAATTAGAATCAATATACAATTAAATACTTATTATTAACCTCTTCTTTAATAAATGAAATACTTATTGCATTCAATATCATTAAATAAATTTAATCTATAATCAAATACTTATTACTAACTATCTCATTAATAAATAATACACTTATTATATTTAAGTTCACTAATTAAATTAAAACTTATTATATTTAATATCACTACTAAAATCAATACATAAAATAAAAATAATTATGAATCAATATATATATATATATATATATTTAAAACTATAATCAAAACTAAAACTTATTATTATCAATATAGCAATATGTACAAAAAAATAATAGAAACACACACACACACACACATATATATATATATATATATATATGTATATATATAAATCATAATAACCAAATATGTAACCAATTGAAATAATTATAAATCATCAATATATAAATATTTCAATTGCATTTTTTAATTTAAATTGAAATCAAACTATGTATAAAAATGAAATTAGAATTGATATAATATGTTTCATTTTACATAATATGACTAAAACTCTTTTTCAAGATTCTCTACTAAGAAACTAAGTTAGGAAGAAACACTCTCAAGCAAATCAAAAAAATCTCGATCAGAGAAAATTAACAATTCAATCAGGCTTGCATATACTCAGAGTGGTCACAATACTGACGATGTTTGTTACTCTTTCGTCCAACCATAGGTTGGGAACGGGGACTTCATGGAGAACTTTTAGCCGAAGTTGCAACAAGTACATTATAACAAAGGTAAACAATTTACCAAAATGCTCTACAATTAAACAAAACAACGTAGCAATATTATGGTTGCATGGTGAATATAATTATTTTATGTGAATATATGTTAGGGATAAATCGACATATTACGAGTTTTGACAAAACAATACCAATTATACACATCATTATTATAATCAATAGTCTCACTATCTTCTTTAATCATTTTGAGTCAATTACAAAGTTTGATGATTTAGAACTTCTTAGCTATTGTTGAATTATATATATCAAAAGAAATAACTAATAATTATGAACAACTTCATATGAAGTGTAATATTGATTTTTATTATTTTGATATATATATATATATATATATATATATATGATCATCGACCCATTTAACTTCAATATTTTCTAAAGAAATTATCACTACCGCGCAACGCGCGGTACCGAACCCTAGTTTGTAAATTAGAGTCAGATTCTTGTTTGTGAACATAAATAAGTAAGATGATGCGTATCCTATAGAAATTCAACTGGGTCTTTTTGATATTCGTCAAATTAAGTTATTTCTTGCGACCAGGTTGTTCGACGGGTTTTCGATGTACAATATGGATTCTTGATGTGTTGCTTTATAGCTTCTTGATGAAGTTCAATGATCTGATGATTGCTCAATTAAAAATTATAATACAGAATAGCATTTTTTTAACAAAATGATGGGAATTTTCAAATCCAATTAATATAAATATGCTTATATTTATGGTTTCTTCAGTAACATAATACAAACTCGTATCTGGAATACATCCACAAATCAAAAATTGAAACCAAAACTCTCTATTAGTTTGAGAGAACCTATGATGGTTGAAAAAGAAGAATGGTAGGGATGATTGCACTGGAATAAGCTTTAAAATCTTCAGACCCAAAAATGTTCAACCAACTTATTACAACAGCTTTATATGAACGTATAACTGTTCGATCATATAAACTTAAGGCGTATGAAACATTCTATTCTAGCATTTAGACAATTTATGCCTCATAAAACCAATTTTATTGTTTTTTTTTGCACAACAATAATTAATACCATTACCATCAAAACACATTACACCTCCAATCCAAATAAACTGGACAAACAACAGTCGAACAAAGCATACACACTGCTACATTATCGAGTGAAAACGAGACAGAACCTGGGATGCATCTATAGCCTGGAAAAACGCCTGTTTACGAGATGCAAACGACATGGCAAAGTCCCGCAACTACAGTCGACATCCAAGACTCTACTGATTATGCGAAGAGCAACTTAGCCTTGTTAAATTGTTGATGGGTCTCCGAGCCACTTCGTCCAATCCCACGACGATTTTGGGAGTCTCCGTTTGATCCATTCGACCTTTGGTACTCGAAAAGAGCTTCCCGTATGTCTCTTCTTTCCGCCTTGAATATCAACCTATTCCGATCCGTCCAAATTAGGTATAGAACAGCCCATTTTAGCCCGATCCACACATTCGAGCACACCGTTTTTCTATCGATTTGACTATCCTCCCCTATAATATCATTTATCCCTCTTACCTCCTTTAGATATTTCTTCCACCACTTTCCAACTTCATTCCACAGCTCCTTTACCTCCTTGCACCCCACGAGAGCATGGTCCACGGTTTCAGTCTCATCCTCACATCTTGGGCATAGAATGGTGTCTAGGTCAATTCCATTCCGATCCAGCTCAACCCGACATGGCAACCGTCCTAGTTTCGCTCTCCACAAAAAAACATTTATCTTCTTCGGAATTAATGAGCACCATTTCGTTTGGTTAGAGCTACCGCTTCCAGTCTCCATCTTTTCTTCTAAAAAATTTCTTGCCGTTTTAACATTGTACCTTTTAGAGTCGTCGAGATCCCATTCCGTCTTGTCTTCTCGGTTCCTTATTGGTTGCACTCCTTGAAGTGTGTCGATTAGCTTTTGTAACTCTCTGTCTTCTCTACCTCGCGGCGGTCTTTTCCACATCCATTTCCATGTCCATGCGTCTCCTATCCATTCCCCACGATCCGCCACCTTTGCGTCTTTATCTACTTCTAACCGAAACAGTCTCGAAAAGGCTTATTGCATGGTAGTGTTTCCAATCCACCTTTCTTTCCATACATTTGTTTCTGCACCATCCCCTAGCTTTTTGCCGAACGAGCCCGTGAAATCCATTCTAGATCTGTCCATTTCCGTTCCTGCTCGAATTATATTTAACCAAGAATTACCTGCACCAAAACAGCCTCGTGAAACACCCCCCAGCCCCCCCTTTTTGCCATAGAGTCCTTTTATAATTTGGACCCAAAACGACCCTTTTTCCGTTTTGAACCTCCACCACCATTTCCTCAAAAGCCCCAAGTTAAAAGCGTGTAAAGATCCTATGTTCAAACCTCCCCTTTCAAACGATTTTAACGTGTTTACCCAGTTTACCCACACCATACCCCTTCTCTCACACTCTTGCGATCCCCCCCCCCCTCCCTAAATAAAATTACACCCCAACCTCTCTAACTCTTTTATCACTCCTCTCGGGGCTCGATACAAAGAGAAAAAATATAAGGGTAAACTACCCAAAACAGCCTTGACCAAGGTTAGACGACCTCCACAAGAAATGAGTCTCGCTTTCCATGACGCAAGTCTTTTTTTGACTTTCTCCACAATCGGCTTCCAATGATCCAACTTTCTCATTGATAATCCTATTGGGAGACCGAGATAATTGAATGGAGCGATCCCATATCCGCATCCCACACTCCTTGCCCATGATTGCACCTCCTCTTCTCGAACTCCCGCTCCATAGATTTTACTTTTGGCTACATTGATCTTTAGCCCGGTCATACTTTGGAAACACCTTAAGATCTTTAAAAGGTTTTTAAGATTGGTTATATTCCATTTCCCAAAAAAATCACATCATCCGCGTATTGGATATGTGAAACTTCGTTTGGACCCACCTTTATTCCTTCGAATAATCCTTGGTTTTTTGCTTCTTCCATGAGAACGTGTAAACTTTCGGCAACTATGAGAAAAAAGAATGGGGCAAGCGGATCCCCTTGTCTCAATCCTTTTTTCATCGTGAATTCCTCGGTTGGTGAGCCATTAATTAATACCAAAACCATATTGGACCGCAGGCAAGCCTTGATCCACTTTACCCACCTCAATCCGAAACCCATTTTTTCCATAGTATCGAACAAGAATTCCCACTCTACGTTATCATACGCCTTTTCGAAGTCAATTTTGAATATTAGCCCACTTTTCTTGCTTTTTCGAACCTGATCCATTACCTCGTTTTCTATTAGGACACCATCGAGTATGTACCTCCCTTTGAGGAAAGCACTTTGTGTGTTACTAATCACCTTGTCCATCACCTCCTTTAATCCTCCCGCTAACACTTTGGCTATAATTTTATAGTAAATACCGATAAGGCTTATCGGTCTAAAGTCCACAAGATTTTCCGGAGTTTCAAGCTTTGGAATTAACGTTATAAATAAGGAATTACAGCCGCGACTAATGTCCCCTTCCACCCAAAACCATTCAACTGCTTTAATTAGATCCACTTTTAAAATTTCCCAAAACTTCTTCACAAAACCACAAGTGAAGCCGTCCAGGCCTGGCGATTTGTTACTCTCACACCCCTTGATGAACTCAAGAGCGTACCTTTTGATCTTTGATGGATCGTCCGTCCACCCCTCGGGAGTGGTCAAACTTCTAAGCAAGTTTCTTCTCTCCTTATGTTTGATTGCCGCATGAAAAAGCTTGGAGTTTTCGTCCCCATCTACCGCCCACTTCAGTTTTGCCTTTTGTTTCTCCATTTCGACTTTCATTTCTTCAAGTTTTAGCCAATCGTTTCTTGCACCCACCGATCGAACTCTGTCCCGATCCGACCACCCTCTTTGCTCCGCTTCTTTTTCAAATTTCGAAGTTTCTTCCTTTGCCTTTTCCACTTTCCTGTCCGTATTACCAATATTAGTCTTACTCCACTCCTTTATTAAGATTTTCACATTTTTCAGTTTCTCACAAAAGATGCGGTCCGGTCTCTTTGCACGAGTTTCTTTGTTCCACGCTTCTCTCACTATATCATCAAAACCCTCGGCTTTCATCCAAGCGTCGTAGAGTTTAAACAGTCTCGGTCCGAAATCGGCTTTATCTTCAAAAAGGCCGATCGGGAAGTGGTCTGACCATTTTCTCTCGAGGGCTTTTACCCCCAAGTTTTTCCACATCTCACCAAAATCACTTGAGATCAGAAACCGATCGAGTTTACTCCATTTCAATCCATCGTCGCTAACCCTTGTGAATTTCCTTCCCATCATTGGAACTTCTACTAAATTACTTTTGTCTATAAATCCATTGAATTCTATTGTGCCATTCTGATTTATTGCCGAGTTAGCTCTTTCATTCTCTCCCCTAACCTCGTTGAAGTAGCCAAACAAAACCCACTTGATATCTTCTTTCATTGTGAGTCCTTCTAATTTCTGCCATAATTCCTTTCTATCTTTCCCTTCCCTTGGTCCATAGATATTTACCAGCCCTATCCAGTCGGTTTTCCTTTCCCATATCCCAATTATCACCAAGAAATTATTTTCTTGGATAATTTGCTGACATTTGAACTGACTATCATCCCAAATTGTGATTAAACCCCCGATTTTCCTCTAGCTTCTGTTTGCGCGAATTCAAAACCATCATATCCCCATATATTTCGAACCTGCTGTTTCGAATAATTCTTAGATTTCGTCTCTTGTAACCCTATCACAACTGGTTGGTTTTTCCGGCATATATCCCTTACCCACGTTTTCTTTATCCCCGAACCTAGGCCTCTTACATTTAGGGAGATAACTAACATAAAGGTACTGAATTTCGAACCATACCTTGAGTTCCTCCAATGTTTTCATCTGTCCTGTGACCTTCCTTTTCTGATCTGTTGCTTCCAAACCACTCCATTCCTAGCTTTTAGCCGAAGTCTTCCAAACACTCTGCTGTGTCTTTACTCCCCAGTTCATTCGATGTGGACATACTGTTTGCCCTTTTCTTCGTCTTTTTTTTTACTGATTCTCTCCTTGCGATGGCATCTTCTTCCTATTTTGTCTTGCTAATTGTTTTACCAGGTGAAAGCTTACCCTTCCTTTTCTATATCCGTTAATCTCTTGTCTTCTTTCCTTCGATTTCTGTGCCATTTCTTTTTCTTTCTTGCTGCTCTTGGCCTTCTTCTTTTTTTCTTTATTTACCTGCATGTTTGCCTGTGATTTTTGATTGGATGAGCCCCCTAATTCCCAATTCACACGATCTGGGCCAAAGTCTTGCCCAATTATTTCAATTCTGGAAAGTGGGCCTTCATTGGGCTTGGGTACCTTTAGATTAGCCCTATCCATAGTTTGTGTAGGTCCATCTCCCACGTTGTTGTAGAAAGTTGACATATTTGGGTCCGGCCCAAACACCCCCACCTCCCCCGTTTTACTTTGTTTCTCCACATAATTCCTATTATTATCCTTTACTCCTGTTTCCACTTCCCCATGCGTCACATTCTTGCCGCCATTTCCATCGACACCATTGTTTGGGCAAAAAATCTCCAGTCTCGACTACGACCAAGGCACTAAGAACATTTATTGCACTTTTCTCATATCAAAGTCAAAATGTAAGCAATTTTATCCTCTGACCAAAGCCGAAGTCGAACGTACCTCTCGACCTCGACCGTCGTATAGAAGCACACGACTTCGACCAACTAACGTATGGTTCTTCAGTTATGTTTTCTTCATTTAATACAGGTCAACGACATTTATGGCCAACGGACGAAACCGACAAAAGCAGTTATGGGCATTAAAACTACAGAGACCATTGCGACCGTTACGAGAGGAATTCATGGACTCATTTAGTGCATTCGAAGACTATAAATATGAAGACAAAGTCATCATTGGCGGAGGACAAGAACTTCGAACTACACATTGCATACTTAAAGAACACAAGAAATAAAGAACTTTCTCTCAAGGAATCGCTCTCGACGCACGACATTCGCACACGACATACAGTTTTTACACACGACGCACACTGTTTTTACATTAAAAAACACTTGTTACTTTACATTTGAAGTATTTCCTTTCATTTGTATTGTAATCTTTGTACGATCGACACCTGAAACACAAGGATATCGCCCCTGTTTGGCGACCATAGTGCAGCGACGACTTCCACAGTCGTCCGCAGGTTTTTTCCTCGTTGAGGTTTTTCCCGCGTCACCAAATCTCCGTCTCGTTTACGTTTTTCTCGTTTATCGTACGCTTTGTCGAAAGATTCTTTTCTTTAGTTGTTAAATTTCACAATCAACCTTAAGTTATCCTTTTGGACGATTTTTGGCATTAACAGTTTGGCGCCATCCGAGGGACCCCATCTAGAGAAAATCTTCGACAAACGTACGTTTTTACTAATGGTTTCTTGTAGTTTCTACTATTCTCGATTTCAGAAAAATGGCAGCCCCGAGAAATCCAGAGCAAGTCATTGCTCAGATGTATCAAGAGTTGGAAGTTGCGCGAAACCAAATGAATGCTATGGCTGAGCAGAATCGAAAAGCAGCGGAAGAAATCGCGCGGCTGAGAAATCCCTTCGGATCACAGAACGGTCCAAGGCCATTCATCCAAAACCCAGGTCAAGGGTCGTTCGGTCAGAACCCAGGATCCGTTCCGTTCGTCCATAACCCTGGTTCAGCTTCGTTCATTCGTAACCCAGGACCAGGTCCATTCATGCAGACTCAGCAGCCGGGGGCATTCAATCTAAATCATCAATCTATGCATGTGCCTCCTTATCATATTAGGCCTCCGCCCATGCAGAATGGGTCGCATCCGTTTCAGAATGGGTCGCAGCCGTTTCAGAATGGGTCGCAGCCGTTTCAGAATGGGTCGCAGCCGTTTCAGAGTGGATCCCAACCATTTTTTGTTCCTTTCAACGGGGACGCTAATGGTTCGTCATATGGAAATGGTACCAATTCAGGAGTCATTCCCCCGACCGGTCCAGATCCTAGTGACCCCGTCGCCCAGCGATTGAAGATGCTAGAGGATCAGAATGATTGTGTCCTGTCCCTACTCGCTAAGCTGCCCGAGGCAGCCGTGCTCGTCGATGTCGAGCCTCGCTCAGGGTATCAAGCGTCGCCTTTTGTCGATGAGATCGCGACAGTCGACGTCCCGAAAAAATTCAACATCCCCGCTTTCACGCCCTAGTATTCTGGGGTGACCGATCCCATGGAACACATCGCACAGTATAAGCAAATCATGTGGACAACCTCAATCCCACATATCTATCAGGAAGTGTGCATGTGCAAAAGCTTTGGTGCAACTCTCACTGGTCCTGCCCTCCAATGGTTGATCAATCTCAAACCCAAGTCCATAGGATCATTCGTGAGTTGGTCAATCAATTCTCCCAGCAGTTCGCCAGCAGTCGCAAGATGGAGAAGCAAACCAGTGACCTGTACTATGTCGTGCAGAAAGCTAATGAATCTATCCGAAGTTATTTCAACAGGTTCAATGCAGAGATGATCAGTGTCCGCAATTGTGACGTCAAGACCGCGATCGAAGCTTACAAACATGGTCTGGACGACAGTTCAGGTTTGTATACTGATTTGACCAAGTATCCCCCAGAAAATTTCGAAGATGTTCGAGCTCGAACCCTAGCGTATATGAGGGTTGAGGATGATGCTGCCTTTCATCGCAAGCATACCGATGACAAGAGGTCATTAGGGGTGAAGAAGCCAGAGTTCAAAACCAAGGCAGTATCCAGGCCAGAGCCCGCACGACAAATCTTGAACGTCCGGTTCAAGACGAAAACGGAAGCCAGGACCGCAACCAAATTCCCTCAGTACCCCAAGATATCCTCCTATGGATTCAAAGGATCCACTAAGGACTTGGTTGAAGCACTGAAAACCGCCTAGACAACCATCCGTTGGCCAAAGAAATCCGATCAGGACGACGCCAAGAAAGATAAGTCGAAGTGGTGCGACTTCCATATCGATCATGGTCATGCGACAGACGATTGCATAGCTCTCAAAAAGGAGCTAGCATATCATGTCCCGAAAGGAAACCTCAAAGATATCATCGACTACGTCGAATCCCCAGCTAGCGACGTTCGACCACCAACCCCCGAGCATGCTAAGGTCGTCAATTGCATCACTGGTGGCTCTGATGTATGAGGTTTGACATATTCTGCAGCCAAACGTCATGCCAGTCAAGCACCTAACGATCGGCCTATCCCGCGCTCATCGAGACCAAAAGAAGATCTAGAGTTAGAAGCTATGAGGATTTCGTTCGACCAAGATGACCTCGGAGACTCGTATCAAAAACATCATGACGGGTTGATCATTCAACTCATGATTGGTAATTGTTTAACCCGACGGGTCTTGGTCGATGGAGGCAGTTCAGCGAACGTCATCTTCCTTGATACCGTTAAGGCCATGGGAATCGACCGATCGGAAATCACCCGACGTTCGACAACCTTGGTCAGTTTCAACGGGGAAGCAACAAGTACCTTTGGAGAGATCGTCCTGCCAGTCTATGCCGGAGGAATCAACAAGCAGACCAAGTTCAGCGTCATCGATTGTGCGTCGGCCTATAACATCATCTTAGGACGACCATGGATCCATGAAATGAAAGTCGTTCCCTCGACGTATCACCAGATCAAGAAGTTCCCTACGCCGTGGGGAATCCAGGAGATACAAAAGTGAGCCAAAAGTCGCTCGTGATTGCTATAAGACCACTCTGAAGCCGCGAAAATAGACCTTCTATTGTGGCGACTAACGACGACATTTAGTGTATCGTCTTAAAATCGCCACAAGGGGGCAAGATAGTAGCAATAATCGAGACGTCCCACGTAGGTGGGGCACGACGCGTCAGAAAAGGTACGTCTTCTAAACCCTTTTCTATTTTTTCATACGATTTTTTACAACGACGAATACTGACTTAAGCATCGGAGGGTCGTTGGTTAGCCAACGACCAACCTCTGACATCGTTTTAACGCAGGATCACACGATATTGGCTACTAAGTCTTCTATATGACTTTAGTCCCGCAGGATCGAACGATATTACTGAATTTATCATACGACTTCCATCTTAGTTTATGACTTGAATATTTTGCCACAGGAGCATACGACTCAAGTTTCGCCATACGATCTAATCGTATGATCATACGATTTAGCAATCCATGATCTAAGTTTCTAAACTTAGACAAACTACATGTTTCGAATGAATGCTTTGGTCGCATGTACTTATATAATATTCAAGTATGAAAAACCTTATGGCTTATGTGTTAGTCTTGATAATTACAATGGGTGCCTAAGTCACACGATCCCTTGTTTGTTCTATACTTAATGAATTCCACAATTGATATTATATTCATCCACGACATGTCTGGATCGAAATAAATGCACGAGTTCAACAAAAGGATAGATTTCATATACGAAACAAACGGTTACTGTTTGGGTAAAAAATACACCCTCGACCGACCTGAGGAATTCCTTCGGCATGACCCATGGACTTCGATTATCCTAATGCCTACAAAAGTCATACCCCCGATCGATGAAGGTAATACCCATTATTGCCTTATCTCTGACATACAATAGTTGATTATTAAAAGACATCTCGCATCAATAGTCATTCAAGACAGTATTGTTTGGGCAAAATTTCATAGGTCTCGACCACGACCAGAAAAGGTAAGACACATGTTATGAACTATATCTTGTATTAAGATAAGGCCCCACCAAAGACCCAAAAAACCTCCGTCGTCCCTCCTAAAAGGTAAGTCGAGAGTTCCTCACGACACTTGACCTCGACGTCGCCCGTTCCGCACGACCGTCGCACAAGACCGTACGACCTTGACTAACTCGATATACGACTGTTACGTTTGTTCAATGATTAATGCAGGAGTCAAAGTCATTAATGGGCAACGGTCATAACCGACAAAGAGCAATTATGAAGAGTTACAACCGACGACCGTTATGGCTGTTATCAAAGCAATCAATGAGCTAATCAAAGCACCTGAAGGTTATAAAAGGTAAAGTTAAACTTCAGTTCCAGGGACCGAACATCGAACAACAGACACAAACACTCGAACTCGAAAGAACACTTGAAGCATAGAAATCGCTCTCAGAAGAATCACTCTCGACGCACGACATCAGCGCACGACACACAGTTTAAACACACGACACACATTGTTTTTACATTCGAAACACTTGTTACTTTACATTTCGAAGTCTTTCCTTCATTTGTATTGTAATATCTGTACGATCGACACCCGAAACACAAGGACATCGCCCATGTTTGGCGACCATAGTGCACTGTCGACTCTCACAGAGTCGACCGCGGTTTTTTCCCTCGTTTTGGGGTTTTCCGCGTCACCAAATCTCTTGTCTCGTTTACTTTTTCCTCAAGATTGTGTTATCTGGCTTGAGATACGTTTCTTTAGTTGTTAAATGTCAACATCGACCTTAAGTTGTACTTTGGTGCGATTTTTGGCATTAACAGTTTGGCGCCATCCGTGGGACCCCATCTAGAGAAAATCTCAAGCCAACACATATATCGCTCTAACGATCTTGTAAAGTCTTTCAGGTACATGGCAAATTATCAAGATCCCCTGATTCAACTTCAATCGGAATTGAATGCGGCTCGAAGCCAGATTCAAGCCATGATAAAAAATGCTCCGTCAAAGTATCGCATGTATCGCATCATCCAAAGGACTTGGGGGCTCGGAACACCCTTCACAAACTGGAAAAAAATACCACATTCGATTTCAAAAGTCCTCGGAAAAAGGCGCTTATCGACTCCATGTTACGGTAACTGTTACGTCCCATTTAGAACAACTCTATATATATACTCTAAAGTATATTCTCCTCGTTAATTATTTTGATCTAATATATGATCGTTGATTCAACCATCAAAAGATCATTGGTCAAAACCAACGACCACCCCCGATTTTACATTGCAGGCTCGCAAGATCATATAAATACAGGTCTTACGATTTACATCGTGAGAAACCAAAGTCTCTACGACTTATAAAACCGCAGGTTGCAAATTATAGTCGTCAATAAAAGACGACTCGCTTTTTTTCTCATGATCGCCAGTTATGGCAAACGCAGGTTGCGATTTATAGTCGTCAATAAAGGACGACTCGCATTTTTTCTCATGATCGCCAGTGATGGCAAACGCAGGTTGCGATTTATAGTAGTCAATAATAGACGACCCACATTTTTTGTGATCGCGCGTCACGCCAAACACAGGTAAAAATTCTCGGTCGCCAATAAAAGCGACTCGCATATTGAAATCTCATCGCTAGTCATGGCATATGTCTTCAATAAAGACGACTTGTACAATCACTAGTCATGGTAAGACGCATGTCAAAACGCAAAAGTCGCCAAAAAGTACGACTCGCATATTTTAATCTCATGATTGCCAATAAAGGCAAGTCACAAGATTAACCGTATAATCACAAGCAAGAGTCTTTCAAGAAGGCGATTGCGTCCTCCGACGAGTGTTCAAAAGCACTCAAGAGCTTAATGCATGTAAACTTTCCACCAAGTGGGAAGGTCCTTATCGTATCTCAGAAGTTGTGGGTAAAGGTGCCTATCGGCTCCAAACCCTCGACGGTCGTAATATCCCACGCAGCTAGAATGCAACACATCTGAAAAGCCAACGACCAACCTCTGACATTGCTTTATCGCAGGGTCGCACGACAAAAGTTACTAAGTCTATCATACGACTTCAGTAAAATCGTACGGTGTAAACAATCAGTTTTATTAGACAACTCGATTGAATAACTACAGGAACACATGATTCAAATTCATCGTATGATCAAATCACACGATCGTGAGGTCTAACGACCCCACAAGCTAAGTTCTTTAACTTAGAAAAACTTCATGTTCTGAATGAATGATTTGATCGCATGCGCTTATGTTTTCTTATACGATTCAAAAAGTCTTATGACTTACGTTCTAATCGTGGTATTACAATGGATGCCCAAGTCGCACGACTTTTTGTTCATTTTTGTACTTAATGAATTTTTTGACATTACATCTGTCCATGATATGTATGAGTCGAAATAATACTCAGATTCAATAGAAAGGTAAATTTTTTTACCGATTATCTCTAAAGCAAAACTTACACAAATGTAACATAGGTCTCTAGCGACCGTATCGGCTGTAAACGCCAGATCATAGGTCTCTAGAGACCGTATCGGCTGTAAATGCCAGATCATAGATCTCTAGCGACCGTATCAGCTGTAAACGCCTAATCATAGGTCTCTAGCGACCGTATCGGCTCGAACGCCAGATCATAGGTCTCTAACGACCGTATCGGCTCGAACACCAGATCATAGGTCTTTAACGACCATATCGGCTCTAAACGCCAGATCATAAGTCTATAACGACAGTATCGGCTCGGAACGCCAGATCATTGGTCTATAACGACCATATCGACTCTAAATGCCAGATAAAAAGTCTATAACGACCGTATCGGCTCGGAACGCCAGAACATAAGTCTTTAACGACTGTATCACAAGATCCTTAAATTTTATCTTGGTTCGATCATCTTATGATCTCCGCCAAGCTTTATTTCGGACCAATCGTCTTACGATTGACTCCCGACCCATACATCTCATTTTGATCGTCTTACGATCACCGTCGGCTACTTACGTTTTAAGGTTGTCTTACGACCGTCAGATGAACACCACAAATATATTGCGCATTAAAGGTCATCATTCGATCGTCGCAACTTACTTAAACACCATCGACTGGACTCACGATTTTAGCTAACCAAGTTGATTTTCTTAACAAAAGTGACACGTCTTCGTATAAACACGTTTTACTTTGGTACGAGATCTGAAATTCAAATGCCTTTGAAATTCAAATCTCGGGGGCTAACTGTTTGGGTAAAAAATCACACCCTCGATCGACCTGAGGAATTCCTTTGGCATCACCCATGGACTTCGATTACCCTAATGCCTACAAAAGTCATACCCCCGATCGATGAAGGTAATACCCATTATTGACTTATCCCCGACATACAATAGTTGATTATTAAAAGACATCTCGCGTCAATAGTCATTCAAGACAGTATTGTTTGGGCAAAATTTCACAGGTCTCGACCACGACCAGAAAAGGTAAGACACATGTTATGAACTATATCTTGTATTAAGATAAGGCCCCGACAAAGACCCAAAAAACCTTCGTCGTCCCTCCTAAAAGGTAAGTCGAGAGTTCCTCATGACACTCGACCTCGACGTCGCCCGTTCCGCACGACCGTCGCACAAGACCGTTACATCCTTGACTAACTCGATATACGACTGTTACGTTTGTTCAATGATTAATGCAGGAGTCAAAGTCATTAATGGGCAACGGTCATAACCGACGAAGAGCAATTATGAAGAGTTACAACCGGCGACCGTTATGGTTGTTATCAAAGCAATCAATGAGCTAATCAAAGCACCCGAAGGTTATAAAAGGTCAAGTTAAACTTCAGTTCCAGGGACCGAACATCGAACAACAGACACAAACACTCGAACTCGAAAGAACACTTGAAGCATAGAAATCGCTCTTAGAAGAATCACTCTCGACGCACGACATCAGCGCACGACACACAGTTTAAACACACGACACACATTGTTTTTACATTCGAAACACTTGTTACTTTACATTTCAAAGTCTTTCCTTCATTTGTATTCTAATATCTGTACGATCGACACCCGAAACACAAGGACATCGCCCCTGTTTGGCGACCATAGTGCACTGTCGACTCTCAGAGAGTCGACCACGGTTTTTTCCCTCGTTTTGGGGTTTTCCGCGTCACCAAATCTCTTGTCTCTTTTATTTTTTCCTCACGATTGTGTTATCTGGCTTGAGATACGTTTCTTTAGTTGTTAAATGTCCACATCGACCTTAAGTTGTACTTTTGTACGATTTTTGGCATTAACAGTTACATCTAAGTAACTCAACACCAACGGTCGAGCGTCCAAAGACAAGACTAAAAATATAACTTTCCTAAGGCAAAGGAGGGTCGACACTCGCGTCCTTGCCCGAAGCTTCGCCTTGGATGCCCTCGTCCGCAACCTCCTCTTCTTCAGCCTCCTTCTCATCGTCGGAGTCGAGTTCCCTGTCGGTCCCGACCCTAGACCTGAAAAAGGCTAACTCTTCAGCTGCAGACGCAAGGGGAATCTTCCCCGACAAATGTTGCCGCATAATTGGAGCCCGAGCTGTTAGACGAGCCAGGGCAAAGGTAGATGCAACCTCATTTTTGAGCTCCCTCACCTCCTTTTCCAGGACCACCACCTTGGCCTTGGACACCTTGACATCTTTCTCCTTCGTGACAAAGGACGCTCGCATCCTGTCCAGCTCCTCTCTCTGATTTGCGACCACAGAGAAGGACTCCTTCAGACGAGAATTCACTTCGTCCCTCGCATGACTGACAGCTTCTAGCTGGTCCAAGGCATCGTCGAGTTTTACCGATATTTCTTCGACGCGAGCCAGAGAGGACTTCTCCCTCACCAACGCCGCATCCTCTCTCCTGGCGGCAGAAGACACTAGACCCTCAAGCTTCACCGTCTCGGCCTGCAGGGCTAATGAAGACTGAAACGTCTGAAATACGTATTGTTTGGGCAAAAATTTACCAGTCTCGACCACGACCAAGGTAAGGAAACACTTATTCCCTTTTCCATAACGAAGGTAAAATCGTAGTACTTTAAACTCTTGATTAAAGATAAAATCGAAAGTCTTTTTACCTCACGAAACTCGACCTCGACGTCGCCTAGCTCACACGACCGTCGCATAGAACCATGCGACCTCGACCAACTAACGCATGACATAAACTGTTACGTTTGTTCAGTGTTTAATGCAGGAGTCAACATCATTAATGGACAAACGGATATAACTGATGAAGGTCATTAAACAGCACTAAAGACGACGTCCATTACGACAGTTATCGAAGTATTTAATGAGCCAATTAAAGCGTCTGAAGACTATAAATATCAAGGATAATCATAATTTCAAGTGGACGGAAAAGAACACAAAGACACAACATCGAACAACAGACACAAGCACTCGAAACGAAGAAACCACTCGTAGAAGATCGCTCTCGATGCACGACATCAGCGCACGACACACAGTTTTAACACACGACGCACATTGTTTTTACATTCAAAACACTTGTTACTTTACATTTCGAAGTCTTTCTTTCATTTGTATTGTAATCTCTGTACGATCGACACCAGAAATACAAGGACATCGCCCCTGTTTGGCGACCATAGTGCAGCGACGACTTCCATAGTCGTCCGCGGATTTTTTCCTCGTTGAGGTTTTTCCCGCGTCACCAAAAACTCTATTTCATTTACATTTCTGTCTTTGTCGCACGCTTTTGTCGAACAATTCCTTTCTTTAGTTGTTAAAGTCCACATCGACCTTAAGTTGTACTTTGGTGCGATTTTTGGCATTAACAGTTTGGCTCCATCCGTGGGACCCCATCTAGAGAAAATCTTCGACAAACGTGCGTCGTACTAACGGTTTCTTGGAGTTTCCCTTGTTTTCTGTTTCAGGAAGATGGAAGCCCCAGGAAATCAAGAGCATGTTATTGCTCATATGTATCAAGAGCTAGAAGTTGCTCGGAATCAAATCAATGCCATGGCCGAGCAGAGTCGCAGAGCAGCCGAGGAGATCGCACGACTGAGAAATCCCTTTGGTCCTCAGCATGGTCCTAGGCCGTTCGTTCAGAATCCAGGCCAAGGATCGTTCGGTCAAAATGGTCCTAGACCATTTGCGCATAATTCAGGTCCAGGATCGGGTATGTTCGCTCAGAATCAGCATCCAGGTCCGTTCGCTCAGAATCAGCATCCAGGTCCGTTCATGCAGAACCAACAGCCGGGGCCGTTCAACCCAAACCCCCAGTTCGGGACAGTTCCTCCCCAACATATAAGGCCACCACCCATGCAGAACGGGTCGCAGTCGTTTCAGAACGGGTTGCAGCCGTTTCAGAATGGGTCACAGCCATTTCAGAATGGATCGCAACCGTTTCAGAACGGGTCGCAGCCGAATTTTGTTCCTTTCAACGGAGACGCCCATGGCTCGTCACATGGCAATGGCACCAGTTCAGGAGCCAACCCGCAAGCAGGGGCAAATCCCGACCCCAATGACCCCGTCGCCCAGCGATTGAAAATGCTAGAGGATCAGAATGAGCGCGTCCTATCTTTTCTCGCCAAGCTACTGGGGGCAGCCGTGCCCGTCGACGTCGAGCCTCGATCAGGCTATCAGGCGTCGCCCTTCATCGATGAGTTCGCAACCGTTGAGGTCCCAAAGAAATACAATGTTCCCGCTTTTACACCCAAGTATTCAGGAGTGACCGATCCAACCGAGCACGTCGCGCATAATAAGCAACTCATGTGGACGGTCTCAATCCCACATATGTATCAGGAAGTATGTATGTGCAAGAGCTTCGGTGCGACTCTCACTGGTCCTGCCCTCCAATGGTTGATCAATCTCAAACCCAAATCCATCGGGTCGTTCGCTGAGTTGGTCAACCAATTCTCTCAGCAATTCGCCAGCAGTCGCAAGATGGAGAAGCAGACCAGTGACCTGTATTATGTCGTGCAGAAGGCTAATAAATCTATTCGAAGCTATTTCAACAGATTCAATGCAAAGATGATCAGTATCCGCAATTGTGACGTAAAGACCGCAATCGAAGCTTATAAGCGTGGTCTGGACGATAGCTCGGGTTTATATACTGATCTAACCAAGTAGAAGACGACGCTGCCTTTCATCGCAAGCATACTGACGACAAGAGGTCGTTAGGTGTAAGGAAGCCAGAGTTCAAGACGAAAACGATTTCCAAAATAGAGCCCGCGCGTCACATCTCGAACGTCAGATTCAAGACGAAAGCAGAGGCTAAGACCGCGAGCAAGTTTCCTCAGTACCCCAAGATATCCTTTTAAGGATTCAAAGGGTCCACTAAGGATTTGGTCGAAGCTCTGAAGACCGCCCAGGCGACTATTCGATGGCCTAAGAAGTCCGATCAGGACGACGCTAAGAAAGACAAATCTAAATGGTGCGACTTTCATGTCGACCATGGTCATGCGACAGACGATTGCGTAGCTCTCAAAAAGGAGCTAGCATATCACGTCCCTAAAGGAAACCTCAAAGATATCATTGATGACGTCGTTACTTCAGCTAGCGACCATCGACCGTCAACCCCCGAGCATGCAAAGGTCGTCAATTGCATCACCGGTGGTTCGGACGTATGTGGTCTGACGTACTCCGCGGCCAAACGTCACGCCAGTCAAGCACCTGACGATCGGCCTATTCCGCGTTCGTCAAGACCTAAAAGAGATTTGGAGTTGGAAGCTATGAAGATCGTATTCGACCAAGACGACCTCGGCGACTCGTATCAGAAACATCATGACGGATTGATCATTCAACTCACGATTGGTAAGTGTTTAACCCGACGAGTCTTGATCGATGGGGGCAGTTCAGCAAACGTCATTTTCCTTGACACCATCAAGGCCATGGGAATCGATCGTTCGGAAATCACCCGGTTCGACGACTTTGGTCGGTTTAATGGAGAAGCGACAAGCATTTATGGAGATATTATATTGCCCGTCTATGCCGGAGGAATCAACAAGCAGACCAAGTTCAGTGTCATCGATTGTGCATCGGCCTATAACATCATTTTAGGTCGACCATGGATCCATGAAATGAAAGCCGTTCCTTCGACAAATCATCAGACCCTGAAGTTCCCTACGCCATGGGGAATCCAAGAAATTAAAAGTGAGCCAAAAGTCGCCCGCGACTGCTATAAGACAACCCTGAAGCCGCGAAAGTAAGCTGTTTGGCGGTCGCATGTCGAAGGTTAATCATGACCGTAGGGTTTCGATAGGTTCATCCTTCTATCCGTAATCTTAAAACTTATGCCTCTCTTGCAGGATATGCCGACTATTTTTGCCCTATCGCACGAAAACATGGTCGACATAGGCATAGACGTTGTTCCCCGAGATCTCAGTGTCGATCCGTCATTTAAAACCTACTCTCTCCTAAAAAGAATAGGATGATAAATGACGGGGGGCAAGTACCCCATCCGAAAGGGTATGCTTTCAAAATTCCCTTTTTCTTCTTCCATACGATTTTTCATCACGAACGACTACTAACTTAAGCATCGGAGGGTCGTTGGTTAGCTAACGACCAACCTCTAACATTGTTTTTCCGCAGAATCGCGCGACAATAATCATACGAATCTATTTTCGCAAGGTCGCACGACATAAACGACCAGGTCTATGACTTGATCATCCTTTCACAGGAACACACGATTCAAGCTCATCGCACGACTTAGTCGTATGATCGCAAAGTCTAAACGACTTTACATTTTAAGTTTCATACTCTAAATGTATGCTTCGATCGCACGAGCTTATGTTTATATACACGATTTAAAAGTCTTATGGCTTGCGTTCTAGTTATTGTAATGCAATGATGCCTAAGTCGCATGATTTCTTGGTTGTTCTTTACTTAGTGGATCTTACAATTGATATTGTATTTATTCATAGAATCACAAGTTTGTATTTATTCATAGAATCACAAGTTTGAGTTCCATTCATTGAACAAACTGTCATTTACAAAAAAACACGATCACCAACGGTCGGGTAGCAAAGAAACAGAAATAAACAAAGATATTTTTCTAAGGTTGGGGAGGAACGTCGGTCGCACCCTTGCCCGACACGTCGCCCTGGAAACCATCCTCCTCCTCGACTTCCTTCTCATCATCCGAGTCGAGGTCTCTCTCGGTCCCGACCTCCTTGAAGAAGATAGCCAACTCGTCCGACGCTGAGGCTAGAGGATTCTTGCCCAGCAAGTGACTTCGCATGATAGCCGCTCGTGCAGTGAGTCGAGCAAAGGAAAAGAGGGACTTATTCTTATCCCTCAACTCCTCCATCTCCTTCTCTAAACCCACCGCTTTGAATTTGGAGTCTTCAACCTCTTTCCCCTTCATGATCAGAGACTCCTTCATCCCCTCCAGCTTCTCCCTTTGATTATGCATCAAAGATAGAGACTCCTTTAGACGTGAATTCATGTCATCCCTTGCGTGGCCAAGCGATTCCAGCTCGTTCAAAGCATCATCGAGTTTCACTAACACCGCCTCTTCGCGTTCCAAAGCGGACCTTTCCCTTTCTAACGCTGCATCTTCTTTCTCGATAGCAGAGGCCATTAAGCCTTCTATCTTTTTCGTTTTAGCATGCAACGCTGTTGGTCCCGAAGGCCTATACAAGTTTGTAGAAGGGGGGGGGGGGTTGAATACAAACACACAGATTTTACTTTTCTAAATTGTTTATTGATAAATCATTAACAATTTACAGCTTGTTGCGGAAACAAGATTAAGGATAAACCTAAATCTAAACAAGTTGGAACACTAAGGTTTCTTGCACTAAGATAGATAAGGAAATTACTAATAATAACCTATCTTGAGATAAGAGATTGAACTTGTCCAGAGTTAGCAAGTTACTTCAAATGAAGTGGGTTCATCTCTTTATATACTGCATGCATTTAATGCAAGTCAGTATACACTTTACACGTGTCATCAGCTGGTTGGTTGCATGTCATTGACCTTGGTTGACAACCTTAGTAGCCGCATGGATGAACAGTGTAGTATCAGAGTGGTTGTACGATTTCAGACAGTCGGAGGTTCTTTTCTGACATTTCGTACGGAGTCGTGCAAGGGAGGTTAAGACAAAAGTACTTTGTACGGAGGACTTCATGATCAGCTTTCGTTGATTCAGCGATCTATCATTTCATATCAGCGAATGATAGAGTTCAGCGATAGCTGAAGTCTTGTACTTGATACTTCACGTTGAGTGGACAAATCTGAGTCTTCGCTGACCCGCATCAGTTCATTAGGAGACTTGTCGCTGGTTCTTGAGCTTGATCTTCGACTTCAGCGTAGAACCTTTGTTGACGTGAAACTTGTCTTCAGGGATCATAAGTAAACAACTAACTTATCAGCGATCATCATAATGACTGAACAAACTCAGTATTAATGGTGAACAGTTTCGCTGAATGTTTAATTTAAAGAGCGAGAGTTCCTATCAGCGGTACTGTAAGATCTTAGTACTTATCAGCGATAGTGAAACTCTGATACATATTGTTTACTTACAATTTTCACTAAGTATATAAGAGAGGGTCATTATCAAATCACTGAGGGTTTGGATCAACAATCTCCCCCTATTTGATTATGACATAGCAACAAAGAAAATTGCTATTTAATGAAAACATAAGGATAAAAAGAACTCATAAAATATTTGTCCCTTTTACTGTTTTCTGGGATCTTTTCAGTACTGATGGAGTAAAGTACATTCGCTGAAATCTTTCTTTAAAACTTTGAATCAGGTTACAAAGAGAAATGGAAAGATTACAAGTACGAGCAAAATAAATTACAAGTACAGAAGAATAACTGATACAATAGAGAAAAGGCGATCATATCAGCTTATAAAGGTTCTTCCTTAATGAGAAGTTCATCAAGGGTCTTTGATGTGGGGATCATCCAGTCAGGGACATCTTCTCCTTGATTCTTTTTCTTCAGAGCTGCTTCAAAAATCAAGGGTTGCGTCTGACTTCACACCAGTATACGAGATCTCTGAGTTGTTCGATGGGAGCGATGTCTAGCTCAGAGATACATTGAAAGTGATGATTTCCATAGTAGTCTAAAAAGAATATACCATAGGGATCACTTACAACTGTGCCAGGAATGAATGTTTCTCCAGGTGGTAGAGAGGTGTCAAGCATTGAGAGATCGGCATCAGGGCCAACAATTTCAGCACGAGAGAAACCAATGCCCGTTTCATTCCGAATATGAGGACCTGAACCAGAGGCTTTCTTTTTCTTATCAGGGACTTTTCTTGGTTGAGGAAGAGTAGGAGGAATATCCACAGCAGATGAAAGCAGGTCGATCTGTTTGTTTAAGATCTTCTCGACATGGCTTTTGAACTTTGAGCGCGATCCCTGAATGGCTAATTTTGTTTCTAACCATTCAAAGAGACCAACCTTTTCTAAGGTAGCAGCATAGAAAGTTTGCTTGGTTTCGTCATCTCTGTAGACGTCCACTTCAACAACAGGAACTTCAGCGTACAGTCTTCCTCTGATGTTTGCCTTGACGATTTTGGATGGTCTAGATCGATAGGTCAGCATTTGTTTAGCCCATTCCAAAGTCGTATCAGAGACCTTAGTCTTTTCTCTAACGATCTCTTGAGCATCATCCCATAGCTGACGTTGAACATCAATGGGAACTCTTTTCAGCTTGGGGTCTTTTATTGATCGTTGAGTAAGTTTGATGGCGTATTCTCTGTCTTTTTCTTCAGCTTCCTTTCTTTCAGCGAGTAGGCGTTCAGCTCTGAGGTGTTCCTGATATTCAGCTTTGGAAATTCTGAACTTTGGAGGAACTGAAGGAAGTTGATCACGCCTCAGAATGATTCGTTGATCCTCGAAGCGCTTTATTATTTCCTCTCTTCTTTTCTGATCCTCTTCACTTAGCTTTTGAGGAGCTAAGGAAGGTCTGCGATTGTGCGAGAGTAGCTGTTCTTCTGGTTCATCAGTCTCAGAGATTAAATCTAAGACTGGGATTATTTCTTCAGCAGCAGCTGGTATTTTTGGTGAAGTCGCAGTTGTGGAGCCTTCAGCGATATCCTCAAACAGGGGAGAGGACTAGCTGAAACACATCGATCTTACGAGTAAGAACTTGGGTAGAATCAGATAGAGAGAATTGGTTCAAGTGTATAGGCTTGGGTAGTAGAACTGATAGGTATGATAGAGGAGGGATGGAGTGAGATGTTTAGCATACCTGACAAACCGGTTTTTCAAGCAAGATCATCAGATTGTCATCTTCAGCGACGCTTTTGCCTTTGCCTTTCTCAGCTCCAGAGGCTGAGGGCTTTGTCTTTGTCCGCTCCCCTGAAGGTTCATTTATCGAGATTCCCTTAAGAGCTTTGATCTTTTGAGCAGGTTTGACGATAAAGAAGTCATCGTCATCTTCCTCATCATCATCATCATTCTTTGGAGAAGAAGATGGTTCATCATCAGGGATGTCGACAACTTCATCATCTTCTGCTTTGGATTCAGTTTTCTCAGCTTCTTCTTCGAGTTGCTCCCCCTCAGATACAGAGGCGAGCTTCTCGGTTTCCTCAGGGTTTTCATCTCCCTGAGGTCCAGGGGTGGTTTCTTCAGCATCCTTCTTTTCTCCCCTGATAGATTCATCATGGGAAAGGTCTTCAGCGCTCTTGGAGAGATCTTCAGCACTCTTCTCCCCCTCTTTTTCATGATGACTGGGGGAGGAATGGCTAGATTCAGCAGCGTTGGTAGGTTCTCTGTCTTCTTGGCCAGAGAGACCTACACAAACTTCAATCTTTGCTAATCTGTCTTCAAGGCCAGAAATAGCAGGATTGATCTTCCCGAGCTCAATGCGATCTGCCGCTGTAAAATGTTCAGATTCAGGGACAGGGGCAGGAGCAGGAGTATTCGCCTTGTGCAGCAGCTGTTCGAACATAGTCTTCATCGAACCAACGTCAGTCTTTACAGAGCTTAAGTCAGTCGTCAGAGTGTTGACATTTGTCTTCACAACAGACATATCTCCCTCTAGTGTTCCAACCGATGTCTTCAGCGTTGTTACCTCGCTGGACATGGATGAAACTGAATTTTTGAGAGAGGTGTAGTCTGTGTAGATATCAGCGAGCACCTTGGCGAAGTCGCTGAGAGTCTTATCAAGTTGCTTCATGTCATCTGTGGAAGCCTTCTTCTCCACCACCGTTGTCAGTTTGTTTAGATTCTCTCCAGCGTTTGTTACAGCTGTAGAGTTATTGGAGAGAGTAGTGGTGAGACCTGTCAGCTTTGTCTCCACGGACTTCAGAGAGGCGTTGATATCTCCCAAATTAGGACCTGTAACATATAAAAACTTGTGAACAGAGGAAAGCTCAGAAGTTTGGGGTTTAGTCACAGTGTTTATGGGTTGTTGTTTACCTGCAGGAGGATTGGTGAATTCATCGAAATCACGGGTTCCTGAGTAAAGTTCCATGTCATCTTCAAAAGTGCCCATGGATTTTTCTGCAGGTCCTGTCTTCATCATTCCTGGAGAATCAGCTTTATGTTCCGAGGAAATGATGGCAGCTCCAGTTAGATCTGGAGTAGAGACCAAATGAGTGGAGGGAGGAGCGAAGGATAAGAATGGAGGTTGGGTTATGAGTTCAGCGTTGGATTCGCTGACAATCACTTCATCAGTCTTTTGAGAGACTGAAGGAGGTTGGGTAGGTTCCAACTTTGTAACCTCAGCGTTTAGAGACGCTGAAGTTTGGATAAAAGGGATGGCTTGTTCAGGTGTGGCAGAGCGTACCACTGAACGTTCCTTCAGCTCTGCAGAAAGAGCTGAGGAGTCTTCAGCATGAGATTGATGGGGTTGCTCCTTTGTTTTCTTGATCCTTTTAGAATCAAGTGGGGTAGATGAATGTTTCCTTTTCTTAGAAGGAGAGGATTTTGTGGCCAGGGAATCAGCGATGGGTATTGTCGCTGAAGGAGCCACAGAAGTAGAAGAAGGGTTGAGAAGAGTTAAGAGGGTAGAAAGACGTACCTCATTTTCAACAGGTTTGAAGTCGAGTACCTTAGGGCCAATCTGAGAGAGTTTTAGATCGCCCTCTTGCGGGTAGCTGTCCTTCAGGCCATATTGAAAGATAGCGCTGATGAATCGAGGGTAGGGAACCCAAGCAGGCCTGTCAGCGGCAGAGTCTACTCTTTGCAGCAAGTCATCATAGATGAGAGATGCCCAGTCAATGTGTAGACCTTTCAGCAGAGCGTATCCCATAGCTTGCTGAGGTTGAGCGGCTTGATCAGAAGAGCCGGTCTTGGCAGTCATGCAGCTGATAAGGTGAGCGAAGCTGAAGTTCATCTCGCTGGGAATTTTCGATTTCTTCAGCAGTGTTAGCTTCTTCTCAGGCTTCTTGTCTCTGCCCATTTCCCATACATAGCCCATTGCATCAAAAAATGCAATAAGAGCTTCTTTGTCAGCGATCTTCTTATGGTCAGGGAAAGGAACAAAAGGTTTTTCCTTTGTAGCGATGGGAAAGTTCAGAGCTTTGCGAATGATGGCGGGTGTGATCTTTATCGTGCCATATTCAGTATCGCAGAGGATACAATCAACTGTTTTGGAGGGATCTTTGGCGGATGGTAGCTGAGAGTGTCTGGCAGAGTACCAGAACTGAGATAGTAGCAGCTGACTTGCAGGGGGTGAAATGGTCAGGGCTGTTGAAATGCAGCAATTCTTCAGGAAATTCACAACATCTGTCAGATGTGTGACTTGCTTTCGAGGAGGAAACTCGAGAAGCGCACAAAGGTTGTTTATCTTAGTCCAGTCTAGTTGATCAAGTTTGAACTTAACCTGAGGAGCCTTGATGATTTCCACTTCCTCAGAGTCAGTAGAGAAGTTCTCAGCGGTAGTAGGAATGTTAGATGTTGCCATTTCCTGTATTATCAGTTCAACCAAAGATTAACAAATAAGAATAATCTTAATGTGGAAAGATTTTCCATTAAGATGGTTCGAATTTTGTCCATTTCATTCAGACAAAATGTCTTAATGAAGATTAGGGTTTTCCTTGATTTTTGAAACCAAATGTAAAACCCATTTTCTTGTTTTCCAGTTTTCTATGAAGAAATAGATTCTGGAAATGAATGAAGAACAAGTTTAAGATTTTGCATTTAAACTTGAAGCACAACCATGAATTGGTTGTGTTCATAAAACCACGAAAGAAAATGATTTCATTTTACGAAGTTCTTTTGTTTGATCTTGTTAAAACAATGAGAAGATCGGAAACAAGTTATACGCATTCGGTAATAAATAAGAACATATTAACCTTGATGTTTGATGAAGAAGATGATGAACAGTTCTTGAAGTTTTTGAAATCACAAATGCAACAGTGAATTCTTTCTTGCGGAGGAAGATTGATCGCGTAAAAGAAAAATATAAACAAAGAATTTGTTTATATAGAGATTTTAGAAAGAGAAAATCTTGAGCGGGAAGAGATTTTCATCATGACACGGACACGTGTTTGCATTTGATTGGAAGTTTGAACGAGACGTGCAAACGTGTGTCAGGAAGAGAAAACGTGCCGGGGTTTTATCCGTTGTAATGACGTCACAACTGTCCTTTCATATTCTTGGTTGTCTCTGAGGTTTTGAAAAACTCAGAGATACTTTTGAAAACATGAAGCACTGAATGAAAATATTCAGTGAAGGTTTTAAGAAATTTCAAAAATATCGCTGTTAAGGAAGAGATATTCAGCGATGCATTTTGTTTTGAAATCTTGCATTTTCATGCGATTGTCAGAGAGAGTAAACATACCTTGATATCAGTGAATAAAGTTTATTCAGAGAGAAGATGATAGAATGTGTTATACAAGTTGATTTTATCCTTTCGCTGATCAAAGTGAACCGCTGAAGATTTTATCCTTCAAAGTTCAGCATTCCAAACTCGCTGATGAGAAAGTTGAATCTTGTCTCATCAAGAGGTTTGGTAAATAAGTCAGCTAACTGATAATCAGTTGGGATAAAATGAAGTTCTATATCACCATTCATCACATGATCTCTGATAAAATGATATCTGATTTCTATATGTTTGGTCTTTGAATGTAGTACTGGATTGTTTGCTATAGCGATGGCACTTGTGCTGTCGCAATAGATTGGAATTTTGGAGAGCTGAAGATCATAGTCTAGTAGCTGATTTCTCATCCACAAGACTTGAGAACAACAGCTTCCAGCAGCTACATATTCAGCTTCAGCTGTGGAAGTGGACACTGAATTTTGCTTTTTACTTGTCCAACTTACCAACTTTCCACCCAGGAGCTGACATCCTCCTGTGGTGCTTTTCCTATCCATTTTGCAACCTGCAAAATCACTATCTGAATAGGCGGTTAGATCAAATCCTGAATCTTTGGGATACCAAAGACCTAGATTCGCTGTACCCTTAAGATATCGAAAGATTCGCTTTACAGCTTTCATATGAGATATCTTAGGTTCAGCTTGATATCGTGCACACAAGCATGTTGCAAGCATAATATCGGGTCGGCTAGCTGTAAGATACAATAGTGAGCCGATCATCCCACGGTACAGCGTGACATTGACAGGAACACCCTTAATGTCCTTATCAAGTGTCAGCGGTGGTGCCATAGGGGTTTTCATAGCTGAACTTTCAGTTAAGTCGAATTTCTTCAGCATATCTTTAACATATTTTCCCTGATTTATGAAAGTTCCTTTCTCATTTTGCTTTATTTGAAGACCAAGGAAATATGTTAGTTCACCCATCATGCTCATTTTATACTCATCTTTCATTCTATCAGCGAAACGAGTACAAAGCTCAGGGTTAGTAGAACCAAATATAATGTCATCAACATATATTTGAACTAAAATGATATGACCTTTCACTTTTCTAAAAAATAGAGTTTTGTCAATCTTACCTCGCTCAAATTTTTCAATATGGAGATAAGTAGAAAGAGTGTCATACCATGCACGAGGAGATTGCTTCAAACCATAAAGTGCCTTATCCAGTTTATAAACATAACCTGGACGCTTAGAATCTGAGAATCCTGGAGGTTGTTCCACATACACTTCTTCATTCAGCTTTCCATTCAGAAACGCTGACTTAACATCCATCTGATGTACTTTGAAGTTTTTGTGTACAGCATATGCTAAGAATATACGAATAGATTCAAGTCTTGCTACAGGAGCAAATGTTTCGTCATAATCTATGCCTTCCTCTTGTCTGTATCCTTGAGCAACAAGACGAGCTTTGTTGCGGGTTACAGTTCCATGTTCGTCCAACTTGTTTCGATAGACCCATTTAGTGCCTATTACTGTTTTATCAGTTGGTCTCCGAACAAGTTTCCAAACTTTGTTTCTTTCGAATTCAGTCAGTTCTTCTTGCATGGCGCTGACCCAGTTTGGATCTTTGAGGGCATCATCTACTTTCTTTGGTTCAGTTAGTGAAATAAAATTTACAAATAAACAAATATTACCTGCACTTCGTCGAGTCTGAATCCCAGCGTTTGGATCACCAGGAATTTGATCAATTGGATGATTTATAGTCCATCATTGAGCCGGAGCGTGAGACGCTGACTCAAATTGAATTGGAGGAGCTGAAGATGAAGCTTCAGCGACGTTAGGAGTATCAGCCAAGAGAGGAATGGATGCAGTTGTCATTATATTCACTGATTGCTGAGAAGTAGATGGAATGTCTGAGACATTTGGTTCAGCGTTAGGTATAGTGTTTATAGGAACAGCTGAGACCCAAGAAGTTTCAGCTTCACTGTTCTGCATATTTGGAATGATAGGACTATCATCTTCTACTGGATGAGCATTAGTGGGAATATCTTCTGAATCACCAAGATGAGAAAACATCCATTGATTCAGTTCTTCAGTATCAGCGGACGGTTTAGAGTTCGCTGAACGGGATTCGTCAAACGTGATGTGAATAGTTTCTTCTACAGTTTGTCTTCTACGATTGAAGACTCTGAAGGCTTTGGAAACTGAGGAGTATCCAAGAAAGATTCCATCATCAGCCTTAGGATCAAACTTTCCAAGAGCATCTCCGTTGTTCAGTATAAAACAGTGACATCCAAAGATGTGAAGAAAGCTGATTGAAGGCTTTCTCCCATGAAAGAGTTCATAGGCTGTCTTTTTGAATCTTTTAACTATCAGCGACCTGTTTTGCGTAAAACAAGCAGTGTTGACAGCTTCTGCCCAAAACTGAGTAGGCAGGTGAGAATCGCTGAGCATTGAACGTGCAGCTTCAATAATTGTTCAATTTTTCTTTCAGCGACTCCATTTTGTTGCGGTGTTCTCACTGAAGAAAAGTTGTGAGAAATACCCTTACTCTCAAGGAAGGAATCAAGAGAACTGTTTTTGAATTCAGTCCCATGATCACTTCTTATTGAGCGAACGGTCAGATTGTTCAGGGTTTCCATCTTCCGAACAAAATTGATGAGTTCTTCAGGGGTGTCACTCTTAGAACGGAGAAACATTACCCAAGTGAAGCGAGAGAATTCATCAACTATGACCAGCGTATATTTCTTTCCAGCAATGGATTGTTTGTTAACAGGGCCAAACAAATCCATATGAAGTAGTTGTAGAGGAGATGACACTGAAGAAACTTGCTTTGATTTAAAGCTTGCTTTGGTCTGCTTCCCTTTTTCACACGCTGAACATAGCGACTCTTTGGCGTATGAATGTTGAGGTAGACCAGTGACTAACTCTTTTGAAGAAAGAGTGTTCAGTGTCTTGAAATTTAGATGAGATAGCCTATTATGCCATAGACAGTTGACATCAGATGAGGCCTTTGAGAAGAAACAGGAGTTCTCAGTGGTTGTTGAGTCCATGTTTATTACATAAACATTTTCCAAACGATAACCGCTGAGAGCTATCTTCTCCTTTTTGTCAGAGACAAAGCAGGATTCCTTAGTAAAGATTACTTTGTTATCCATGTCGCAAAGCTGACTGATGCTTAGAAGATTATGCTTCAGCCCTTCAACATATGCGACTCTTCTGAAGGAGGTTGTACCATTTGAAAGTACACCATACCCTCGGGTATGTCCTTTTCCATTTCTACCGAAAGTCCCAGAGGGACCCTTCTCTTCTTTGTATTCAGCGAGCAGGCTTTTCTTTCCAGTCATGTGTCTAGAGCATCCGCTATCAAGATACCAGATACCCTTCTTAACCTGCAATACAAAGGAAGATTAGTTTTTCTTGGGTACCCACTTAACCATGTATACACGTTTGTCAGTGGAAGTAGTTGGAATGGAAGGTTCAGCAGTCTTCGCAGCATTTGAAGATTCAGCTTTGTCTTTCTTCACTTTGGTTAATTTCTTAACCTCAGTGGTAGAATTCACCTTGACCTGATTTGCACTAGGGTTTGTCTTCTTTGCCTTGGGGGCAATCTTCACCTTAGCTATCTTTTCAGCTTTGGTGGCTGTGGGGCACTTACTAGCAATATGATCGGTAAGTCCACAGTGATAACATTTCCTATATCTAAAAGTAGTTCTAGGACCATTTGAATGCTGAGCTTTTAATTTCAAATTAGAAGTGCCAGCACCAAGTAAACTGTTGGCTTTAGAAATGGGACGAACATTAAGTTCTTCAGATTTCTTACCAAGGACATCCAATCTGAGTCTAGGAGTAGATCGCTGAATAAATCCAGATATCTGCTTCCTTGATCCAGAGGGATGAGCCACTGAAGCTTTAGAAGCATTCAGTTTTGGTACTAAGGTACCCTTCTGAGGATTCTGGTAAATAACAATTCCTTTACCTTTGTCTTTACAGACAGAGGTAGGTTTTGAATAAACCATTTTCTCCTTGCCTTTTGAGGAGGTAGGAGTTTCCTCAGGGATTGATGTAACGGACGAGGAGCACTGAGAAGATGAAGTATCAGCGACTGAGGATACGAACGTTCCAAATTTAAGCATTGAACGCTCAGTGGTTGTTTTTGGAGTTTCATAAATGTAACCCAAACCACGTTTATCACTCAAGGGAATCTGAGACTTTATTATCTCAGTGATATTTGTTGAAGCATTACACCATCCTTCAACAGTAGCTTTTTCAGCCTTTAATGCAGCGATAGCTTCTGCTCGTTCGATTTTGACTAGCTGATTTAAATATACTTGATCTTTAAAATCTTCTTCAATTTTAGAAAGCTTTTCTATTTGAAGGTGGCAGTTTTTAAGCTTTTCAGCGAGATCAAGATTTTGGTTTTCAACCACAGTTTTGCCGTTCATGGCTTCGTATAAACGTCTAGTCAAGAGATCGATCTTACGGAGACTATCAGCTTCATCAATATTTGCAATATTGGTAAAGAAAGAAGGTGATACCTGAATAGCAGATGTTGAAGTGGAGGGAATGTCTGAACTTTCTTCCTCTTCTACAATCTTGGCCATAAGACATAGATTTGCTTCATCATCTTCAGAGTCAGATGATGATGCTTCTTCATCAGAAGCAGCCCAATCATAGTCAGCCATCAGGCCTTTATTCTTCTTCTTAAAGCTTTTCAGCTTTGCATATTTTTCTTTCAGCTTTGAATATTGGTCATCTTTATTTCTTGTAGCAAAGGGTTTCTTTGTAAAAGCTGAGGGTCTAGAAACTTCCTTTGACCTGCACTCGTTAGCGAAATGTCCTGTCTTTTCGCAGTTAAAACAAGTAGCAGTAGCCTTGTCAACAAAAGATGATGATCTAGGCTTGTCAGTTATGGAAAGAGGTTTGTTCTTTTTAAACATTTTCTTTTTGGCAAATCTCCTGAACTTCTTAGTTAGGAGAGCCAAAGATTCATCATTATCTGAATAATCAGAATCTGATGACCTTTCAGAGTTACTCTCTAACTCAGTGATAGTGACCGAGGGTCGCTGAGTAGAGAGTTCCTCTGAGATTAAAGCAACATGGGTGCTTTTGGAATCTTTTACAAGATTCTTCTTAAGATGGTTTGATTGCTCATGATTCAGCAACGTGCCATATAAGGTAGCAAGGGTCATTGATTTTAGATCCTTTGACAGCTTGAGACACATAGAATAATTGTCCCAGCTTTCAGGTAAACATTCTAGAAACTTTGTCAGCACTTCAAAGTTAGAATACTCCTTACCAACAGTTTTCAGATCTATAATTAAACAATTAAAACGTTGGTGAACTTCAGAGAGAGTTTCATTCTTACCAGAAATGAAGCTTTCGTATTGTCTTACCAGGTTGATCTTTCTTGAGTCCTGGACTTCAGACGTTCCTTCATACTGAACACATATTGTGTCCCACATGGCTTTTGATGTTTTCAGATTCATGACGGAATGGTAGACTTCGTCAGGAAGAGCCATGGATAGTATGGATCTGGCTTTTGTATCTATAGCCACTTTCTTCTTATCTTCGTCAGTCCATTGAAGGATTTCCTTAGGTACCAGCCTTTCTGGAATAGCAGGTCTATTCTCAGCGCCTGGAACTGCAGCATCAATTCTTACAGGGATGAATGGACCATTCTCGAGATAGTAAGGCATAGTAGGGTCTACACCTTCTAAGAAGAGTGTCATCCTATTTTTCCATAAGTTGAAGTTATCTTTGGAAAATCTGGGAGGTTTAGCAAGAGAACCATTGTCTATATAATTTGTGTTTGTGTTGGTGGCCATTTTCAGATAATAGCAAGGAAGAGAAATATCTTAGATTAGATCTTGTTTATGAGATTAAACAAATCCGCTCTGATACCACTTGTTGGTCCCGAAGGCCTATACAAGTTTGTAGAAGGGGGGGGGGGGGTTGAATACAAACACACAGATTTTACTTTTCTAAATTGTTTATTGATAAATCATTAACAATTTACAGCTTGTTGCGGAAACAAGATTAAGGATAAACCTAAATCTAAACAAGTTGGAACACTAAGGTTTCTTGCACTAAGAGAGATAAGGAAATTACTAATAATAACCTATCTTGAGATAAGAGATTGAACTTGTCCAGAGTTAGCAAGTTACTTCAAATGAAGTGGGTTCATCTCTTTATATAATGCATGCATTTAATGCAAGTCAGTATACACTTTACACGTGTCATCAGCTGGTTGGTTGCATGTCATTGACCTTGGTTGACAACCTTAGTAGCCGCATGGATGAACAGTGTAGTATCAGAGTGGTTGTACGATTTCAGACAGTCGGAGGTTCTTTTCTGACATTTCGTACGGAGTCGTGCAAGGGAGGTTAAGACAAAAGTACTTTGTACGGAGGACTTCATGATCAGCTTTCGTTGATTCAGCGATCTATCATTTCATATCAGCGAATGATAGAGTTCAGCGATAGCTGAAGTCTTGTACTTGATACTTCACGTTGAGTGGACAAATCTGAGTCTTCGCTGATCCGCATCAGTTCATTAGGAGACTTGTCGCTGGTTCTTGAGCTTGATCTTCGACTTCAGCGTAGAACCTTTGTTGACGTGAAACTTGTCTTCAGGGATCATAAGTAAACAACTAACTTATCAGCGATCATCATAATGACTGAACAGACTCAGTATTAATGGTGAACAGTTTCGCTGAATGTTTAATTTAAAGAGCGAGAGTTCCTATCAGCGGTACTGTAAGATCTTAGTACTTATCAGCGATAGTGAAACTCTGATACATATTGTTTACTTACAATTTTCACTAAGTATATAAGAGAGGGTCATTATCAAATCACTGAGGGTTTGGATCAACCTCTTTCCCCTTCATGATCAGAGACTCCTTCATCCCCTCCAGCTTCTCCCTTTGATTATGCATCAAAGATATAGACTCCTTTAGACGTGAATTCATGTCATCCCTTGCGTGGCCAAGCGATTCCAGCTCGTTCAAAGCATCATCGAGTTTCACTGACACCGCCTCTTCGCGTTCCAAAGCGGACCTTTCCCTTTCTAACGTTGCATCTTCTTTCTCGATAGCAGAGGCCATTAAGCCTTCTATCTTTTTCGTTTTAGCATGCAACGCCAAAGACGACTGAAACGTCTGGAAATATAAGCACATTAGCATAGTATACGACGTCGACAACAGATAAAAAACAAAAGTCTTGAAAGATAGACTTACCATGAATGCTAATCCAGCAACATGGGACTCAGTATCTGTTTGGGAAAAATTTCACCAGTCTCGACCACGACCAATGTAAGGATACACTTATTCCCTTTTCCATAACGAAGGTAAAATCGTAGTACTTTAAACTCTTGATTAAAGATAAAATCGAAAGTCTTTTTACCTCACGACACTCGACCTCGACGTCGCCTAGCCCACACGACCGTCGCCTAGAACCATGCGACCTCGACCAACTAACGCATGACATAAACTGTTACGTTTGTTCAGTGTTTAATGCAGGAGTCAACATCATTAATGGACAAACGGCTATAACTGACGAAGGTCATTAAACAGCACTAAAGACGACGTCCGTTACGACAGTTATCGAAGTATTTAATGAGCCAATTAAAGCGTCCGAATACTATAAATATCAAGGATAATCATCATTTCAAGGGGACGAAAAAGAACACAGAGACACAACAACGAACAACAGACACAAGCACTCGAAACGAAGAAATCACTCATAGAAGATCGCTCTCGACGCACGACATCAGCGCACGACACACAGTTTTAACACACGACGCACATTGTTTTTACACTCAAAACAGTTGTTACTTTACATTTCGAAGTCTTTCTTTCATTTGTATTGTAATCTCTGTACGATCGACACCAGAAACACAAGGACATCGCCCCTGTTTGGCGACCATAGTGCAGCGACGACTTCCACAGTCGTCCGCGGGTTTTTTCCTCATTGAGGTTTTTCCCGCGTCACCAAAATCTCTGTTTCATGTACATTTCTGTCTTTGTCACACGCTTTTGTCGAACGATTCCTTTCTTTAGTTGTTAAAGTCCACATCGACCTTAAGTTGTACTTTGGTGCGATTTTTGGCATTAACAGTTTGGCGCCATCCGTGGGACCCCATCTAGAGAAAATCTTCGACAAACGTGCGTCCTACTAACGGTTTCTTGTAGTCTTCTTTATTCCCTGTCTCAGGAGAATGACAAATAACGGAAACCCAGAACAAGTCGCTGTCCCAGAGCATGAAGGGCTCGAAAATGCACAAGATGCTTCTGAAGCTGTCAACGATTATCGCTTGGAGGAAGTCGTCCTGGATCCAAGCAAGCCTGAGCAAAAAGTCTTTATCGGGTCATCCCTCAGTCCCTGCCTCAGGGAGAAGTTGATATCTTTTTTGCAGGAATATGCTGATTGTTTCGCCTGGTCACATGAAGATATGGTCGGCATAGATCCTGGCGTCATCTCCCACAAGCTCAACGTCGACCCATCGTTCAAACCTGTCAAGCAAAAGCGAAGGAAATTTGCTCCTGAAAGGAACAAGCTGATAAATGACGAAGTCGACAACCTTCTCAAGACAGGAAAGATCCGAGAAGTAAAGTACCCCGATTGGCTTGCTAATGTCGTGGTCGTGGCAAAGAAAAATGGCAAATGGAGAGTCTGTATCGACTTCATAGATCTCAATAAAGCTTGTCCAAAAGATCCTTTTCCATTACCTCACATCGACGCCATTGTCGACGCAACAGTGGGGCACGAACTGTTGACGTTCATGGACGCCTATTCCGGATACAATCAAATCCTAATGCACGTCGAGGACCAAGAAAAAACCGCATTTATGACAGACCGAGGTATTTACTGTTATAAGGTTATGCCTTTTGGACTGAAAAATGCAGGGTCTACTTACCAGCGCCTGGTGAACAAGATGTTCAAAGATCGTCTTGGCGACACGATGGAGGTGTATATCGACGATATGCTGGTCAAGTCGAAGAAAGCTATCGACCACGTCGAGCATTTGAGGCAATCGTTCGACATCCTTCGGGAATACAACATGAAACTTAACCCGACGAAATGTTCCTTCAGTGTCAGCGCTGGGAAATTCCTGGGCTACATGGTCACTCGTCGAGGGATCGAGGCTAATCCAAACCAGATCAAAGCGATTATTGAAATTAAATCTCCTAGAAATTTCAAGGAGGTCCAGAAGCTCACTGGTCGAGTAGCAGCGCTAAACAGGTTCATCTCTCGATCCTCAGATAAATTCCATCTGTTTTACAATGTCCTCGGAAAAAATAGAGGTTTCGACTGGACAGACGACCATGAGCAGGCATTACAAAAGCTTAAAGAGTACATGACGTCGCCTCCCTTATTGTCGAAACCTCACGATCATGAGGTGCTACAGCTATATTTGGCTGTTAGTCCCAACGCGGTAAGTGCCGTCCTAACACGAGAAGATGAAAAGCAGCAACTGCCAATCTACTATGTAAGTAAATTTCTTTTGGACGCAGAAACCAGGTATTCCTCTATGGAAAAATTGCTCTTGTCGCTAGTCACAGCTGCTAAAAAACTACGACACTATTTTGAGTCACATCCTATTACTGTCGTGACTAACTTTCCTCTTAAGTCTGTCTTAAGAAAACCCGAGTTGACAGGTCGCTTAGCAAAATGGAGTATATATCTCAGCAGTTACGACATCGATTTCAAACCCAGAACCGCGATCAAATCGCAAGCTTTGGAAGACTTCATTGCTGATTTCAGTCCTGAACTGGAAACAGAAGCAGGACTCGAAGTGTCATCTGTGGCGACTCACGACAACGTGCCTTGGATCTTATATGTCGACTGTTCATCCAACGTTAGAGGTTCAAGACTAGGCGTCGTCTTAAAGTCGTCACAGGGGGGCAAGATGGTATATTCGATCCGGTGCGATTTCAAAACCACCAACAACGAAGCTGAGTATGAGGCCCTGATCATAGGAATGAATATGGCCTACGACTCGGGGGCAACCGCGTTACATGTCAAAAGCGATTCTCTCCTAGTGGTAAATCAGATCAATGGGGAATTCGCGGCCAAAGATTCAAAAATGACAGCGTACTTAAAGGTAGCAAAAGAAAAATCCGAAAAATTCAAATCTTTTTCTATTGAACAGATCCCGAGGGATCAGAATACTCAGGCCGACGCCTTAGCAAATCTCGGGTCTGCTTTGGTCGAACCAATATTCGACGCCATTCCCATGATCCATCTGGCGACATCGTCCATCAAAAACATCGATGTCGCCCAGATCGAAGATGAAGAGGATGATTGGTCGTGCGACATCCGAAATTTCCTCACTCACGACCAACTCCCAGAAGACAAAATGGAGGCCCGGAAGATCAGATTCAAAGCATCTAAATATATCATGATTGGAGATAGGCTCTATCGACGATCATCAACAGGATTAAACCTAAGATGCGTCATTAGCAAAAGTCAGGCCCAGAAAATCCTTCAAGAAATGCACGACGGCGAATGTGGCAATCATTCAGGAGGTCGCAGTTTGGCTAATCGTATCTATCGACAAGGGTATTTTTTGCCAACGTTGCGACAAGACGCCGTCAAATATGTCCAGAACTGTGATCCTTGTCAACGACACTCAGGTATGTCACATAAACCCTCTGAACCCTTGCACTCGACACTTATCCCATGGCCCTTCATGAGGTGGGGAATGGATATTGTCGGCAAGCTACCCCCAGCTCCGGGACAAAATGTATTCCTTTTTGTGCTCACCGATTATTTTTCCGAATGGGTTGAGGCGACTGCTTTTTCCCAAGTTAGGGATAAAGAAGTCATTTCTTTTATCCAGACTAACATCATATGCAGATTTGGGATTCCATCCGAAATTGTCTGTGACAACGGATCCCAATTCATAAGCGACAGGACCCAACAATTCTGCGAAGACATAAACATCAAGCTGACAACCTCGACTCCCAGATATCCCCAAGCCAACGGACTTGCCGAGTCGAGTAACAAGACCATCATCGCTTCGATCAAGAAAAGGCTAAGAGCTGCAAAGGGAAAGTGGGTCGAGGAACTTCCTTCGGTCCTGTGGGCAAATCGCACGACACCTCGCACGTCCACAAGACAAACCCCTTTTTCTCTAGTCTATGGTTGTGAAGCAGTTCTACTGGTCGAGGTCCAACTCCCAACTTCAAGGCATACTTCAGTCGATCACAACTTGGTCGATTTAGGGTACGACCTCGATGCCCTCGAAGAACTCAGAGAATCAGCCTTGATTAGGATGGCGTCACAAAGGCAAGCGGTCGAGCGACATTTCAATAAAAACGTCAAAATCAAAGTCTTTCAAGAAGGCGACTATGTCCTACGTCGAGTGTTCCAAAACACTCAAGAGCTCAACGCAGGTAAACTTTCCATTAAATGGGAAGGTCCTTATCGTATATCTGAAGTCGTGGGTAAAGGGGCCTATCGACTCCAGACCCTCAACAACCAAGAAATCCCACGCAGCTGGAATGCAACGCATCTAAAGAGGTATTTCTTTTAAATCCTTTTTCATACGATTTTTTATTTCACCTCGACGGTAACTAACTTAAGCATCGGAGGGTCGTTGGTTATCCAACGACCAACCTCTGACAATATTTTATCGCAGGGTCGCATGACAAAAGTTTATCATGTGACCTTCCCAAAATCGCATACACGACTCGATACGTGATCTGAAGTCATCACACGATTCGGTTATGCAATCGGCTCACAATCTAAGTGTCTCGGCTTAGAAAAGCCTCATATTCTGAATGAATGCTCTAAACGCATGTATACTTGATTTTTACACGACTAATGTTATGGTCGTTATCTTTCAATAGAAAGCCTTAGTCGCACGTATCTACAGTTGTATTCAAGTGCGTTTATACAATTAAAATTACTTTCGACAATTGCTTGTAGTAAACAGATCTCACGAAACTTCATTTCATACTTAAACATAATTACATCAGACAACTTGATCACCAACGATCAGATATGAAAAACAGAAATTTATCCTAAGGCTAGATTGTCGGCCACGTCTTTGTCCGAAGTCTCCACCTTGGAATCCTCGACGACCCCGAAGCATATTAAGGAACTTATGCAAGGATCAAACAAGTATGAGAAAACATAATTGGGAACTGTCTCCCAATATCTGATGCCACGAACACGCCGTGAAGGTAAGTCCGCAATGTCTTGAGAATGCGGATCTTAAGATTAATGTTAAGGTTGGAGGAAGGAATATGACACTCTCAACGATCGACTTCCGGTCCAACGTCTTCTCTGTCCTCGCATACCGAACGAGGAGAGATCGAAGCATCTGTAAAAACAAAGGAAATATGTTAGCAAGCGTCCGATGAAAACTGAGAAAAACATTGAAAACATGAGTTTTGAAAGAAAAACTTACAACGAACGCCTGTATGGCTATATGTGATCCCGTTTTTACGACAGGGATCCCTCGAAAACGCTCCTCGAAAGATAGGGGTTGATATTTCCCCAGATGCGGAAACGACTCCATCCCGTCAAGGATATGGACAGTTAAGAGGTCCAACGGCAACATAAAGTTGACCGTCGTGACTTTCTTCTCACCCTCTCCCATCTTTGCACCCTTGCCCTTGTCGGCTGACGAAGGGGTCGACATGGTTGCAAAGGACATTGTCGCCAGATACGTAGATTCCACGGATATCGCGTCAATCACGATCAATGCCTTCACCTTTTCAGGCATAGTGACTCTCAATAAGTCATCAACCTTTGAAAGCATCCCTTTCAGAGTCGTCGTCCCCGTCTTCAGTAAAACCCTGACGCAACGATCAGGGTCCCTTTGTATCTTTCCTTTGCGGATACGCTCAGGTCATGCCATTCTCCTAGCAGAGATGGTTGGCACCTTTGTCAACGATCTTCCTGAGAACATACAAAAGAAGAGCATCACACAATAAACTTAAAAGCGATGGGCTCAAAGCACAAATGCCTCAGTCAAGAATGAATGGAAAGGCGAGAAACTATGCCTTATATAGGTGCTCAAAAGCTTCGAAGTATTAAGCTAGTCAGAAATCCTAGCGATTTCAGAGAAGATCGGAGGAAGGGCAGTAAGGAATCAGAAAAAGAATCTCACCCTAAAACTTTCCAAAACCATAAAAGGAAATGATCCATCAGAATCTCTATTTAAACGATCGATCATGTCAGGTCGAGTTCTTGGATGATCAACACGCGTCCTCATCTTTTCGAATGACCACACAGATCGTCGACACCTGTCAAAGACAGCTGGTAAGCACGATCGTGCGTCAGTATGACGGCGCGATCCCGTTTCCTTTTTCGACTTCTCGTTCAGTTAAAATCGGATCGATCTAGTTCCAAGACAACCACGGTAACTTTCGACACGTGTCATAATTCTATGCGTCCGACTGACAAAATTTAAAATTCGAATATGCCATTCTACTTTCAAATTTTGGGGGCAAACTGTTTGGGCAAAATTTCACCAGTCTCGACCACGACCAAGGTAAGGAAACACTTATTCCCTTTTCCATAACGAAGGTAAAATCGTAGTACTTTAAACTCTTGATTAAAGATAAAATCGAAAGTCTTTTTACCTCACGACACTCGACCTCGACGTCGCCTAGCCCACACGACCGTCGCCTAGAACCATGCGACCTCGACCAACTAACGCATGACATAAACTATTACGTTTGTTCATTGTTTAATGCAGGAGTCAACATCATTAATGGACAAACGGCTATAACTGACGAAGGTCATTAAACAGCACTAAAGACGACGTCCGTTACGACAGTTATCGAAGTATTTAATGAGCCAATTAAAGCGTCCGAAGACTATAAATATCAAGGATAATCATCATTTCAAGGGGACGAAAAAGAACACAGAGACACAACAACGAACAACAGACACAAGCACTCGAAACGAAGAAATCACTCGTAGAAGATCGCTCTCGACGCACGACATCAGCGCACGACACACAGTTTTAACACACGACGCACATTGTTTTTACACCCAAAACAGTTGTTACTTTACATTTCGAAGTCTTTCTTTCATTTGTATTGTAATCTCTGTACGATCGACACCAGAAACACAAGGATATCGCCCCTGTTTGGCGACCATAGTGCAGCGACGACTTCCACAGTCGTCCGCAGGTTTTTTCCTCGTTGAGGTTTTTCCTGCGTCACCAAAATCTCTGTTTCATTTACATTTATGTCTTTGTTGCACGCTTTTGTCGAACGATTCCTTTCTTTAGTTGTTAAAGTCCACATCGACCTTAAGTTGTACTTTGGTGCGATTTTTGGCATTAACAGTATCCTCAAGAGAGACCCCGTCGAAACACTCTCTGAAAGAAGAGAGCTGATACTTTCCCAAATAAGGGAACAGTTTCATCCCGTCTAGGACATTATCATCCAAAAAATCCGACGGTAACGTAAAGTTCACCGTCGTTTCAGAACCCGTTTGCGCGCCCTTGCCCTTGTCGGCCGAAGTGAGGCCTGACGCGGCAAGAGAAGGCATCGTCGCCGGTTGCGCAGTATCAATGGACATTGTGTCAGAAACCTTCTCGACATACGTGGTCGATACCTTCGCCCTTTCAGACGAGGCGACTATCGATGAACCACCCGTCCTTGACGATGGTTCCCTCAGAACGGACATCCTCGTCCTCTTTGGGGGACCCGACCCAGATATCGGGACTTTTTTTCTCTTTAGAACTCTCGACCCAGTTGTCGAGGTATCCTTCTCCCTGTCTTCCCTCGCCTTGCGAGCTAGCTCGACTTGAGCCAACTTCTTGACGGCTGCAGGCGTCATCTTCGCCCGAGATTCTCCTGTATGGTAAAAGAAAGAATTAGATGCTTGAGGATAGAAAAAGATAGATCGGGCGAAAGAAGGCCAAGGAATACTTACCAGTTATCTCTACTTTCGGTTCTTCCCCCTTCTCTTCCTCCACGGTCTCCTCAGAATCCTCTCTCTCGTCCTCTTCTTCTTTCTCCTCTCGACCCATCCTCATTCTATCGCTCAAGAAAACGGTGTCGTCATCCTCGTCTACCAAATGACGCGTGACGTACGACCGGTCCTCAGCACTAAACTCCAGGAACTTTTCGACCTTAGCCCGGGAGACGTCGTCCGGCTCTACCTTGTCGAAATCAATATCTACACGTAAGGAAGAAGATCAGTCGAAAAGCAACCGAGCAACAGAATAACATAAGACATACGATAAACAACTGAAAGTTCACCTGCCATATTCCAACCAGATCTAATCCAGTCACTATCGAACCCGCACAAATACATACCGAGTCTTCCATTTTAGATCATTGACTGACGTCTTTAAAACCAAGGTGTGCTCGCCCTTGTGTCTCGAAAACAAACAATAACGACAGTACTGATCACTTTTGACCTTATATGCCATCAGTAAGTCCCTCACATTCATTGGTGGATTCCAGTTTGAGGTAAGTCGTTCGATGATCAAGATAACTCGCCAGAACTGAGGCATCAGTTGCCCCGGCGAAAGGTCAAATTCACACATGAACTCCTTGGCCAGGAGCGAATATGGCCAATGGAAGCCTATCTTGAACGAGTACTTATATATAACGACATACCCCTTGTTAATGCCAAAAATCGCACCAAAGGGACAACTTAAGGTCGATGTGGACTTTAACAACTAAAGAAAGGAATCGTTCGACAAAGGCGTGCGACAAAGACAAAAATGTAAATGAGACAGAGGATTTGATGACGCAGGAAAAACCTCAACGAGGAAAAAACCTGCGGACGACAGTGGATGTCGTCGTTGCACTATGGTCGCCAATCAGGGGCGATGTCCTTGGTGTTCCGGGTGTCGATCGTACAGAGATTACAATACAAATGAAGGGAAAGACTTCGAAATGTAAAGTACAAGTGTTTGAAATGTAAAAACAGTGTGCGTCGTGTGTGAAAACAATGTGTAAACTATTGGTCGAGAGTGAAAGTCGTGCGTCGAGAGCGATCTTCTATGAATGATCTATTTGCTTCGAATGAATATTCTTCGAGTGTTTGCGTTTGCTTCTGTTGTTCGATGTTTGGTCCCTGGAACTGAGGTTTAACTTGATCTTTTCCTTCGGGTGCTTTGATTAGCTCATTGATTGCTTTGATAACAGCTATAACGGTCGCCATTTGTAACTCTTCATAATTGCTCTTCGGCGGTTATGACCGTTGCCCATTAATGACTTTGACTCCTGCATTAATCATTGAACAAACGTAACAGTCGTATATTGAGTTAGTCAAGGTCGTACGGTCTTGTGCGACGGTCGTGCGGAACGGGCGACGTCGAGGTCGAGTGTCGTGAGGAACTATCGACTTACATTTTAGGAGGGACGACGGAGGTTTTTTGGGTCTTTGTCGGGGCCTTATCTTAATACAAGATATAGTTCATAACATGTGTCTTACCTTTTCTGGTCGTGGTCGAGACCTGTGAAATTTTACCCAAACAGTTTGCCCCCAAAATTTGAAAGTAGGATGGCAAATTCGAATTTTAAATTTTGCTTGTCGAGTGTTAAGGGTTTTGTGTTGAAAAAATACCTTGGTTGTTTTGGAACTGAATCGGTTCACTTCAAACTAGAGAGGGAAATCGAAGAGAGGATAAGGTCGTGACGTCATGCCTACGCACGATGGTGCTTAGCAGCTGTCATGGCCTAGTGTCGACGATCTGTGTGGTCATACGAAAAGACGAGGACGCGTGGCGATCATCTAAGGACTCGACCTGACATGATCATTTGTATAAGTAAAGATCATGATTGATCTTCTTCTGTTTACGATCTCAGAGAGTTTTAAGCAAAGATCTCCTCTTGATATTCTTGATGTTCTTCTTCGAATCCCTTCCAAATTTGCGAGAGACTATAGCGATTCAAGGCTTAGAGTGCCTATATAAGGCATTACTTTCTAACCTTCATCTTCATTGCTCCTCTCTTTTCTATGACAAATAATGTCGTCTGAACCAAAGAGTTCTATCACGAGTCAGGAAGACTTAAATACCTTTAGGTGTTTAGCGAAAATACCTGTAGAGATAGAACTGATATGTCCAGGGAGTACACGTCCTGGGAGTTGTCCTGAAGGATACTTTGTAATATATGAGTATCCCTTCAAAATAGGGTTTAAATGGCCGTATTCGGCTTTATCCAAGACTTTCATGCGAGATTTCGGTCTGTCGCCAGGGCAGCTAATGCCCCAACTCTGACGAGTTTTCCTAGTCATTGAGCGATTGTCCGCAAAGTGGGAGTCGCCTATGATCATGAATGATTTCTTGTTGGCTTATTAAGTCAAGAGATACAAGAACTGGTGTTATAGCCCTTATTCCAAGTACAAGGGCGATCGTACCCTGGTTTTGAAAACCGAGGTTAACGATCATGGGTGGAAGTCTAGATACATATTCGTACGTATTGATTCACTTGATCTCCACAGCAATTGGATTCGTCCCGATTGGAATATGATGGGTATATACTTTTCTTTTGTTTTTAACATATGCCATTGTTTGATTTATGCTTTTAATTTATTCTTCTTCTTTTGTCGCCTTCAGAGATCCAGTTCGATGCCGTGAAGCCGAACGAAGATTCCCAAGCCAAGATCGACAGATTCATGAATCACAGCGTCGATGATCGATCTTTCGTCGTGCGTCAATCTGCGGTCGAGGACGAGGACGTGGTGGGAGACACGAGAGATTCTGAAGAAGAAGATGAGCAGGAAGAGGCGACTGGTAAGCGTACCGTAGTTTTTTTATTTTCTCCGTTTATTTTGTCTGTCTGATGCTTTGTGTGTTTCCTTACTAGTGCCGACTGAGAGGAAATCGGTATCCAGGAAGAGAGGATGCGGCGCTAGAAAGGGAGAGGGTGGCTTTGGACAAGGAGAAGTCGGCCTTGGCGCGCGCCGACGAGTTGACCATTCAACTTTACGATGCTTTGCACGAGCTAAAGGCTGTTAGTCGCGCGAAAGAGGCGGGCGATTCTCCTAAGCTTTTGGAAACTTTTAACCTTTCCTTGCTTTTGTTGACTATTAGTGGCCGAACCACTTTCCTTTGGATTGTAAATCGACAGTTTAGGAATGAAACTTAGATTTTTGTTGAACTTGCGTCTTATATATTTGGCAAACAAATATCGCATCGACTGTCAAATTCATAAAGTATAAAATATACAAAGAATCGTGTGACTTAGGCATCATTGCAACACAATAACTGGGACGTAAGCCATAAGACTTTTAAATCGTATATACAAACATAAGCACATGCGACTAAAGCATACATTCGGAGTATGAAATTTTTCTAAGTTAAGTTAAGAAACTTAGATCATGAGATCGTTAGACCTCGCGATCGTACGACTAAGTCGTGCGATTAATTCGAATCGTGTGCCCCTGTAGAAGGATGATCAAGTCATAGACCTGATCGTTTATGTCGTGCGACCTTGCGAAACTAGAGTCGTTTGATTATTGTCGTGCGATTCTGTGGAATAAACAATGTCAGAGGTTGGTCGTAGGCTAACCAACGATCCTCCGATGCTTAAGTCAGTAACCGTCGTTAAAAAATCGTATGAAAAAATAGAAAAGGGTTTAGAAGACGTACCTTTTTTGACGCGTCGTGCCCAACTACGTGGGACGTCTTGATTATTGCTACCATATTGCCCCCTTGTGGCAATTTTAAGACGATACACTAAATGTCGTCGTGAATCGCCACAATAGGAGGTCTATTTTCGCGGCTTCAGAGTGGTTTTATAGCAATCACGAGCGACTTTCGGCTCACTTTTTATCTCCTGGATTCCCCACGGCGTAGGGAACTTCAGAGTCTGATGATACGTCGAGGGAACGGCTTTCATTTCATGGATCCATGGTCGACCTAAGATGATGTTATAGGCCGAGGCACAGTCGATGACACTGAACTTGGTCTGCTTGTTGATTCCTCCGGCGTAGACTGGCAAGATGATATCTCCATAGGTGCTCGTCGCTTCTCCATTGAAACCGACCAAAGTTGTCGAACGTCGGGTGATTTCCGAACGATCGATTCCCATGGCCTTGATGGTGTCAAAGAAGATGACATTCGCTAAACTGCCCCCGTCGATCAAGACTCGTCGGGTTAAACAATTACCAATCGTGAGTTGAATGATCAACCCGTCATGATGTTTCTGATATGAGTCGCCGAGGTCGTCTTGGTCGAATATGATCTTCATAGCTTCCAACTCCAAATCTCCTTTAGGCCTTGATGAACGCGGAATAGGCCAATCGTCAGGCCCTTGACTGGCGTGACGTTTGGCCGTGGAATACGTCGGAACCACCGATGATACAATTGACGACTTTCGCATGCTCGGGGGTTGACGGTCGAACGTCGTTAGCTGGGGTAACGACGTCGTCGATGATGTCTTTTAAATTGCCCTTCGGGACGTGATACGCCAGCTCCTTTTTTAGAGCTATGCAATCATCTGTCGCGTGACCATGGTCGACATGAAAGTCACACCATTTAGATTTGTCTTTCTTAGCGTCATCCTGATCGGACTTCTTTGGCCATTGTTAATGCCAAAAATCGCACAAAAGTACAACTTAAGGTCAATGTAGACATTTAACAACTAAAGAAACGTATCTCGAGCCAAATAACACAATCACGAGGAAAAAGTAAAATAGACAAGAGATTTGGTGACGCGGAAAACCCCAAAACGAGGGAAAAAACCGCGGTCGACTCTGAGAGAGTCGACAGTGCACTATAGTCGCCAAACAGGGGCGAAAGTCCTTGTGTTACAGGTGATTTGTATACAACAGATTACAAATAAATGTAAATATAAACTTAGTCGTGTGCAAACGACGTGGGTCGTGCGTAAATCGTGCGAAATAACTTGTCGTCGTGTGGTCTGAACTGTCGTCGTCAGGTGTTCGAACTGTCGTCGTGCGATACTTGCGTGTTTGAATGCCTCGTTGTATTGAGAGAAAAATATAGAAGTGAGTATAAGTAGCTCTGTCTGTTCTCCCTTTGCTCGAAGGTGGAGCAGTCTTTATATAGCTTCGGTCGGTACTGAATGTACTTTAATTGTTGGTCTTGTAACCGCTGACGACATTAAATGCGCTTTGATGATTGTCTTTGTAACTGCTGTCGGGCTCTAAATGGCATTGATGATTCGTCCGTTACTGGTCGTTGTGCCATAAATGCCCGTAGACCTGCATTAATGAACAAAAGAAACGGCTGTTGACCATGAATGGTTAGTGTAATCGTAAGACCATCTTAAGTTCAGGACGTCGGTCTTATGGAGCATACGACCGTTGTCGAAATACAAGACCATGTATATGACTATAAATGCCTTGTAAGACCTTATCTTAGTATAGGAATGGTCTTATGAAAATGTTGTAAGACCAGGATGATGATGTCGTAGGACCAGAGCGATATAAGACCGACGACAGGAGACTGTCGACGTAAGACCAACGAGTCGTAATCGGCGACACGTAACTTGCGACATAAGACTAGTGACACAAGACTAATAACGTAAGACTAGTGACGTGTGACTGGCGACGGGTGACTGGCGACGGGTGAGTGGCGACATGTCGCTAACGATGTATGTCGTGCGACGTGTAACATGCGACATGTGACGTGCGATCATGAGATGTAAAGACACTATCTTGAATGACTATTGACATAAGATGTCTTTTAATAATCAACTATCGTATGTCGGGGATAAGGCAATAATGGGTATTACCCTTGTCGATCGGGGGTATGACTTTTGTAGGCATTAGGGTAATCGAAGTCCATGGGTCATGTCGAAGGAATTCCCCAGGTCGGTCGAGGGTGTGATTTTTTACCCAAACAACCATCGAATAGTCGCCTGGGCGGTCTTCAGAGCTTCGACCAAATCTTTAGTGGATCCTTTGAATCCTTAAGAGGATATCTTGGGGTGCTGAGAAAATTTGGTCGCGGTCTTAGCCTCTGCTTTCGTCTTGAATCGGACGTTCGAGATCTGGCGCGCGGGCTCTATTTTGGAAATTGGTTTCTGTTAATACCAAAAATCGCACCAAAGGGACAACTTAAGGTCGATGTGGACTTAATCAACTAAAGAAAGGATCTTTCGACGAGACGTGCGACGAGGGGAAAAATAAATGAGACAAGGGATTTGATGACGCAGGAAAAACCTCAAGCGAGGAAAAAACCTGCGGACGACAGTGGGGGTCGTCGCTGCACTATGGTCGCCAATCAGGGGCGATGTCCTTGGTACTGGCGTCGGTCGTACGATGATTACAATACAAATGAAGGAAATACTTCGAAATGTAAAGTACAAGTGTTTGAACATAAAAACAGGTGTTTGTCGTGTGTGAATACAAAGTGTGAACTTCTGGTCGAGGGCTGTTGTCGTGCGTCGAGAGCGATACTTGAGCTTTCCTTCGAGTGTTCTTGAGTTCGCAGTAGGGTTCTGGCTTTCAGTACTTGATCTCCAGAGTTTGAATGTTCTTTGCTATGAGTTTGGATGATTTTCTCTGATGTTTGGTGATGTTCGCTGATGTATATTGGATGTTAACTGATGTCCCTTGAAATGAGGCTTTAGCTTGTCTTTTATAGTCTTCGCGTCATTAATTAGCTCCATTAATGATTTGTTCAACGGCTACAACGGCTGGAAACGGTCGCCGGAGTGATTATCCATAATGCTCTTCGTCCGTTACGGCTGCTTGCTGTTAATGGCTTTGACTCCTGCATTAAATACTTAACAAACGTAACAGTCAAGGTTAACGTTAGCTTTGGTCGAAGGTGCAATGATCTTACGCGATGGTCGTACGGGACGGGCGATACTATGGTCGAGCGTCTTGGGGGACGTACGACTTACCTTTTACGGGAGATGACGGATGTTTTCTGGGTTCTTGTCGAGACCTTATCTTAATACAAGATTTGGATTATAGCGTGCGTCTTACCTGCTCTGGTCGTGGTCGTACGACGTGATTTTTTGCCCAAACAGTTTGCCCCCAAAATTTGAAAATTGAATGTCAAATTTAAGTTTTAAATTTTGCTTGTCGAACGCTTAGACTTGTGACCTGGGTTGAGGGACTTACCTGGTAGTCGTGGATCTGGACCGGTTCGCCTTTAACTGAACGAGAAGTTGAAAAGGGAACGAGGTCGTGACGTTATGGTGACACACGATTGTGCTTACCAGCTGTCAATGACAGGTGTCGACGATCCCTGTGGTCATACGAAAGGACGGGGATGTGCGGCGATTATCCAGGGATTCGATCCAACCCTGTTTTTTCGGTCTAGATAGGGATTTTGACGGATCATTTCCTTATTTCGCCCTTGAAGAGTTTGTGCTGTGATTTCCTTGCCATTCTTTGTCTGATATCTTCCGAACTTGTGAAAATCTCTGACTTGGTTAGGTTTCTTCGAGGGTTAACGCGCCTATAAGTAAGGTACGATTTCTCTGACTTCTGCAAATTTTGTTTAGAAATGTCGAGGGATCCTGAGAGTGTTATTCAAAAGTCATCAGACCTCAAGGACTTTAGAAAGTTAGCGAAAATTCCTGCGTGGGTTGAATTGATCCGTCCAGGTCAGATCCGATCAAACGAGTGTCCCGAGGGGTACATCGTAATCTATGAATACCCTTTTAAGATAGGTTTTGAATGGCCTTTTTCTCCTATGGCCAAGGCGTTTATGTTAGAGTTTGACTTGGCACCGAGTCAGTTGATGCCCCAGTTCTGGCGAGTCGTACGAGTGACCGAGCGTGCTACTAAGAAATGGGATTCTCCCATGAATGTACATGACCTCCTCTCGGCTTATCAAGCCAAGATGGACGGATGTCATCGATGTAGTTTACATTCTAGATTCAAGGGCGATCGCGTTTTGGTCTTAGGAACGGGTGTGAACGACCGTGGGTGGAAGTCTCGATATGTTTTCGTGCGTAAGTTGTCCCTTGACTCTGAGAGTGAGTGGATTAGGACGAGCCGGAATACGTTGGGTGAGCCTCGTTATTTCATCTGGTGTGCGTTGTAGATGATTTACATATGATTTTTAAATTGTTTTTTGTATGTTGACAGCCATAAAATTCGAGGTCGTGAAGCAAGACGCTAACTCTCAAGCGAAGATCAATTCATTTTTAGAATTTAGCATCGCCGAGAGGTCTTTCGTCGTGCGACATTCGACGATTTAGAATCTTCAGGAGAGAATCAAGGGGAGAAGTGTGAAGAGAAAGGAAGAGAAGAAGAAGAAGATAAGTCGAGAGGAAGGAGAGGGATGACGGGTAAGTTTTACTTTCCTTTTCTTCCTATGTTACCTCGAGTCTTTTTCCTTTGCGTGCTTTATGACATTCCTTTTTTCCAGGAGAATCTCAACCTAAAGTGTTGAAGGTTTCTGCTAAGAGAGCAGCTGAGCTGGAGTGTGCTCGTCAGGGCAGGGAGAGGAGGCTAAAAGCCATGTCTGCTGGCCCTGAAATTCCGAAGAAGACGAGGACGACGACTCCGAGGGAATCGTCGACTGGGGTTAATGACTCGTCGAGAGTCGCTTCACCTGAGAAGGTAGGGGTCGGATCACCTAAGAAGGTGATTGCAGCGACACCCATCAATTCTGCGCCTCCGACTAAAACGGTGAAGTCCCCGTCTGCCGCGTCGAATCCTTTATCAGCCGACAAGGGCAAGGATCACTCGACGGGAGGGGAGAAGGTCACGACGGTCAACTTTTCGCTGCCATCGGACTTTATGACAGGTGATGTCCTAGACGGGACGAACCTGTTCCCTCACCTGGATAAATTCATGCTTCCATCTTTCAGGGAGCGTTTTGAGGGGTTTCCTATCGAGGAGACGGGTGCCCATATAGCCGGCTTGTCGTTCATGGTAAGTCTTTCTTTCAAGACTTAGTTTGTCTAGGCCCAGACTTCGTTGTCGTTGTTGTTGTCGTTGTCGTTGTCGTTGTCGTTGTCCACTGATGATGTCTGTTTTTTATGTTTTCACAGGCACTTCAGGCTTCCTTGGCCTCGCGAAGTGGAACGGCGAAGGTGAAAGATCTCTTGTCTGCTGCACGTAAAAGAGAGAAAGCGGCGCTGGACAGAGCGAGTGCCTCTATAAGTCGTGCTGAGGTTTTTTCGAAGCGGCTTGGCGATGCTTTAGAACATTTGAAGATCGTTCATCTTGCCAAGGAATATCTTAGTCATCGTCTGACGTAATCCTTGTCCATGACTGCTGAACAAAGGGAGGAGATGGAAAAAGTTAAGGAATCCTTGGTCGCTGTTTCAAAAGAGGCTGAGGATTATAAATCCAAGGTAGAGAGTTTGGAGAAAGAAGTGCAAGCTGCAAAGGATGAGGGTAAGTCGGTTTTTGCCATAGCTCGTCTGACTGCTCGGGCGGCGATCATGCGACGACATTTGCTGGGGAAAGACCCTCTTGCTTCGGCGAAGGAGTAGCTGGACATCTATCTGAATGGTGTTGGGACCGAGAGGGATCTTGACTCGGACGATGAGAAGGATGCTGAGGAGGAGGTGGCAGGCGAAAGCTTTCAGGACGGGACTTCGGGCATGAATGCGACAGATGCTCCTCCTTTAATTTAAGAATTTTATTTTGTTTGCTTTGCTACTCGATCGTTGGTGGTCGAGCGTGTACCTGACGATCTTTTTAAATGCACTTTTTGTTTGAACTTGTGCTTTATTCAAATCACATTGGTTATGAATTTGATCATAAAATACATATGAAATCATGTGACTAAGGTATTCATTGTAATACGATGATAAGAACGTAAAACAAATATAAAAACACGCGATTAAAGCATCCATTCAGTGTATGTAAGTTAAGAAACTTAGGGGTAAAGTCGTTTAGACTCTGTGATCGTACGACCAGATCGTACAGTGAGTTTGTGTCGCATGCCCCTGTGGAGAAATGATCAAGTTAGAGACCTGATCGTTCATGTCGTTCGACCTTGCGATACTAAAGTCATATAGTAGACTTAATGATTACTGTCGTGCGATTCTGCGATAAAACGTTGTCGGGGGTTGGTCGTTGGCTCACCAATGACCCTCCGATGCTTAAGTCAGTAAACGTTTTGTGAGAAAAAATCATATGAGAAAGAGCTAGAAAGAGCTAGAGAACGTACCATTTCAGACTCTCTCTATTTGCCCCCTGTCATTTATTACTGTATCCTTTTTGGGAGGAAAATATAGGTTTTAAATAACAGAATGACACGGAGAAATATTGTCCTGTGGTCGGCTATGTTGTCGTGCGACGAGGCACCATAGTAGATTTATCTCTGTGAAAAAGATATTAATTTAGGGATAGAAGAAACGAACCTGTCGAGAGCCTGATCTTGTGACTTTAGTTTATTTTCGCGGCTTCAAGGTAGACCTGTAGCACTCACGAGTGACTCCTGGATTCCCCATGGCGTAGGGAATTTCAATTGACAACTTTTGCATGCTCGGGAGTCGACGGTCGATGGCCATTAGTTGGAACAGCGACATCGTCGATGATGTCCTTGAGATTTCCTTTCGGGAAATGATATTCTAGTTCATTCTTCAATGCGATACAGTCGCCTGTCGCATGACCATGATCGGCATGGAAGTCACACCACTTTGATTTGTCTCTCTTAGCATCGTCCAGGTCGGACTTCTTTGGCCATCGGATGGTAGCTTGGGTACCTTTCAGAGCTTCGACTAATTCCTTACCAGATCCTTTGAATCCGTAAGAGGATATCTTGGGGTACTGAGTGAACTTAGTCGTGGTCTTGGCCTCTGCTTTTGTCTTGAAACGAACATTTGAAATTTGGCGCGCTGGTTCTATCCTGGAAACAGCCTTTGTCTTGAACTCTGGCTTTCTGACGCCTAACGACTTCTTGTCGTCAGTGTGCTTACGACGAAAGGCGGCATCATCTTCTACTCTCATATATGCTAAGGTTCGAGCTCGGACGTCTTCGAAATTCTCCGGGGGGTATTTGGTCAAGTCGGTGTATAGACCCGAACTATCGTCCAGACCACGCTTATAGGCTTCGATCGCGGTTTTGACGTCGCAATTGCGGATGCTGATCATTTCGGCATTGAATCTATTGAAATAACTTCGAATAGACTCATTGGTCTTCTGCACGACATAATACAGATCACTAGTCTGCTTTTCCATCTTGCGACTGCTGGCGAATTGCCGGGAGAATTGGTTGACCAATTTGGCGAACGACCCGATTGATTTGGGTTTGAGATTGATCAACTACTGGAGAGCTGGACCAGTAAGAGTTGCCCTGAAACTCTTGCACATGCATACTTCCTGGTACATGTGTGGAATCGAGATCGTCCACATGAGCTGCTTATACTGCGCGACGTGCTCAGTCGGATCAGTTACACCAGAATATTTGGGAGTGAAGGCAGGAATGTTATACTTCTTTGGGACCTCGACGGTGGCGATCTCGTCGATGAAGGGCGACGCCTGATACCCCGAGCGAGGCTCGACGTCGACATGCACGGCTGCCCCAGGCAACTTGGCGAGCAAGGACAGGACACGCTCATTTTGGTCTTCTAACATCTTCAAACGCTGGGCGACGGGATCGTTAAGATCAGGATTTGCCCCTGTCGAGGGATTGGTCCTTGGACTAGTGCCATTACCATGTGACGAACCATTGGTATCCCCGTTGAACGGGACGAAATATGGCTGCGACCCATAGTGGAATTGCTGCGGTCCATTCTGAAACGATTGTGGTCCCTGCTGGAAAGGCTGCGATCCACCGTGGAGTGGCTGAGATCCACCTTGAGGTCCATTCTGAAATGGCTGCTAAAATGGTTGCGACCCCTGCTGGAAAGGCTGCGACCCTTGTAATGGCTGAGACCCATTATTCACGGGTGGTGGCCTTATGTGCTGAGGAGGAACTGTCCCAAACTGAGGATTTGGGTTGAACGGCCCTGGCTGTTGATTCTGCACGGATGAACCTGGATTCGGGACAAATGGTCTAGGGCCATTCTGGTCGAGGCCTGTTGTCGTACGTCGAGAGCGATACTTGAGCTTTCCTTCGAGTGTTCTTGAGTTCGCAGTAGGGTTCTGGCTTTCAGTACTTGATCTCCGGAGTTTGAATGTTCTTTGCTATGAGTTTGGATGATTTTCTCTACTGTTTGGTGATGTTCGCTGATGTATACTGGATGTTAACTGATGTCCCTTGAAATGAGGCTTTAGCTTGTCTTTTATAGTGTTCGCGTCATTAATTAGCTCCATTAATGATTTGATCAACGACTACAACGGCTGGAAACAGTCGCCGGAGTGATTATCCATAATGTTCTTCGTCCGTTACGGCTGCTTGCTGTTAATGGCTTTGACTCCTGCATTAAATACTTAACAAACGTAACAGTCAAGGTTAACGTTAGCTTTGGTCGAAGGTGCAATGATCTTACGCGATGGTCGTACGGGACGGGCGATACTATGGTCGAGCGTCATGGGGGACGTACGACTTACCTTTTATGGGAGACGACGGATGTTTTCGGGGTTCTTGTCGAGACCTTATCTTAATACAAGATTTGTATTATAGCGTGCGTCTTACCTGCTCTGTTCGTGGTCGTACGACGTGATTTTTTGCCCAAACAGTTTCGTCTTGAACTCGGGCTTTTACACACCTAACGACCTTTTGTCGTCGGTATGCTTGCGACGAAAGGCAGCGTCATCCTCTACTCTCATGTACGCTAGGGTTCGAGCTCGGACGTCTTCAAAATTTTTCGGAGGATACTTGGTCAGGTCGGTGTATAAACCTGAGTTGTCGTCCAGACCACGCTTATAAGCTTCAATTGCAGTCTTGACGTCACAATTGCGAATGCTGATCATCTCCGCATTGAATCGATTGAAATAACTGCGGATAGACTCACTGGTCTTCTGCACGACGCAATACAGGTCACTGGTCTGCTTCTCCATCTTGCGACTGCTGGCGAATTGCTGGGAGAATTGGTTGACCAATTCAGCGAACGACCCGATGGACTTGGGTTTGAGATTGATCAACCATTGGAGAGCAGGACCGGTGAGAGTCGCACAGAAGCTTTTGCACATACATACCTCCTGATACATGTGTGGGATCAAGATCGTCCATATGAGCTGCTTATACTGCGCGACGTGCTCTGTTGGATCGGTCACTCCCGAATACTTGGGCGTGAAGGCGGGGACGTTATACTTCTTCGGGACCTCGACAGTCGCGATCTCATCGATGAAGGGTGACGCCTGAAATCCTGATCGAGGTTCGACATCAACGGGCACGGCTGCCCCAGGTAGCTTGGCGAGCAAAGATAGGACGCTCTCGTTCAGATCTTCTAGCATTTTCAATCGCTGGGCGACGGGGTCATTGGGGTCGAGATTTGCCCCTGCTTGCGGATTGATTCCTGAATTGGAGCCATTGCCATGCGACGAGCCATTGGCGTCTCCGTTGAAAGGAACAAAATACGGCTGCGACCCGTTTTGAAACGTCTGCGACCCATTCTGAAATGGTTACGATCCATTCTGAAATGGCTGCGATCCATTCTGAAACGGCTGCGACCCATTCTGAAATGGCTGCGATCCATTCTGCATGGGTGGTGGCCTTATATGCTGAGGAGGAACCGTCCCGAACTGGGGATTTGGATTGAACGGTCCCGGCTGCTGGTTCTGCATGAACGAACCTGGATGCTGATTCTGAGCGAACGGACCTGATCATGGACCTGGATTATGCGCGAATGGTCGAGGACCATTCTGACCGAACGATCCTTGGCCTGGATTCTGAACGAATGGCCTAGGACCATTCTGAGGTCCATAGGAATTCCTTAGTCGTGCGATCTCCTCAGCTGCTCTACGGCTTTGTTCCGCCATGGCGTTGATTTGATTTCGAGCGACTTCAAGCTCCCGGTACATCTGGGCAATGACATGCTGCTGATTTCCAGGGGCTGCCATTTTTCTGAAACAGAGAACAAAGAAAACTCCAAGAAACCATTAGTAAAACGCACGTTTGTCGAAGATTTTCTCTAGATGGGGTCCCACGGATGGCGCCAAACTGTTAATGCCAAAAATCGCACCAAATGGACAACTTAAGGTCAATGTGGACTTTAACAACTAAAGAAAGGAATCGTTCGACAAAGGCGTGCGACAAAGACTAAAATGTAAATGAGACAGAGGATTTGATGACGCAGGAAAAACCTCAACGAGGAAAAAACCTGCGGACGACAGTGGATGTCGTCGCTGCACTATGGTCGCCAATCAGGGGCGATGTCCTTGGTGTTCCGGGTGTCGATCGTACAGAGATTACAATACAAATGAAGGGAAAGACTTCGAAAGGTAAAGTACAAGTGGTTGAAATGTAAAAACAGTGTGCTTCGTGTGTGAAAACAATGTGTAAACTGTTGGTCGAGAGTGAAAGTCGTGCGTCGAGAGCGATCTTCTATGAATGATCTCTTTGCTTCGAATGAATATTCTTCGAGTGTTTGCGTTTGCATCTGTTGTTCGATGTTCGGTCCCTGGAACTGAGGTTTAACTTGATCTTTTATAGCCTTCGGGTGCTTTGATTAGCTCATTGATTGCTTTGATAACAGCTATAACGGTCTCCAGTTGTAACTCTTCATAATTGCTCTTCGGCGGTTATGACCGTTGCCCATTAATGACTTTGACTCCTGCATTAATCATTGAACAAATGTAACAGTCGTATATTGAGTTAGTCAAGGTCATACGGTCTTGTGCGATGGTCGTGCGGAACGGGCGACGTAGAGGTCGAGTGTCGTGAGGAACTCTCGACTTACCTTTTAGGAGGGACGACGGAGGTTTTTTGGGTCTTTGTCGGGGCCTTATCTTAATACAAGATATAGTTCATAACATGTGTCTTACCTTTTCTGGTCGTGGCCGAGACCTGTGAAATTTTGCCCAAACACCCCTCGGGGCACATCTCCGGCCGAACCTTGCCAGCCCTGCTTACGGTGATCCCCATGGGAATCCTCGCTAGACTTCTAAAGTCGTCGAGATCTTCTTCGTTTTTTATGGCGCTTCTAGGCTCCGTCGACATTGCTAACCCTGTTAAATTGATTTGCACTTCTGAAAGACCCCAAATATCCCAATTCTTCCTAGGTTTCCTAGCAATGGATTTGCGACGCATACGCGAACTGAAGGATCGCGCTTTATATGGTCGTCCTAGACCTTGGAAAAACCCTAACTAAATCGAAGATTCTCGCAGGTTTGGAAAAGATCAGATGAAAATCGACAAAAAAATCAAGAAGAAATCTGAAACCGAAATCGTAAAACAGGGAAAGATCCATCGTGATCTTTATATATGCAGTCGATCGCATCAGGTCGAGTCTTTTGATGATCGCCATGCGCCCCCGTCTTTTCGTATGACCACACAGATCGTCGACACCTGTCAAAGACAGCTGGTAAGCACGATCGTGCGTCAGTATGACGTCACGATCCCGTTTCCTTTTCGACTCCTCGTTCAGTTAAAATCAGATCGATCCAGTTCCAAGACAACCAAGGTAACTTTCGACACGTGTCATAGTCTTATGCGTCCGACTGACAAAATTTAAAATTCGAATTTGCCATCCTACTTTCAAATTTTGGGGGCAAACTGTTTGGGCAAAAATTCACCAGTCTCGACCACGACCAAGGTAAGGAAACACTTATTCCCTTTTCCATAACGAAGGTAAAATCGTAGTACTTTAAACTCTTGATTAAAGATAAAATCGAAAGTCTTTTTACCTCATGACACTCGACCTCGACGTCGCCTAGCTCACACGACCGTCGCATAGAACCATGCGACCTCGACCAACTAACGCATGACATAAACTGTTACATTTGTTCAGTGTTTAATGCAGGAGTCAACATCATTAATGGACAAACGGCTATAACTGATGAAGGTCATTAAACAGCACTAAAGACGACGTCCGTCACGACAGTTATCGAAGTATTTAATGAGCCAATTAAAGCGTCTGAAGACTATTAATATCAAGGATAATCATCATTTCAAGTGGACGGAAAATAACACAGAGACACAACATCGAACAACAGACACAAGCACTCGAAACGAATAAATCACTCGTAGAAGATCGCTCTCGACGCACGACATCAGCGCACGACACACAGTTTTAACACACGACGCACATTGTTTTTACATTCAAAACACTTGTTACTTTACATTTCGAAGTCTTTCTTTCATTTGTATTGTAATCTCTGTACGATCGACACCAGAAACACAAGGACATCGCCCCTGTTTGGCGACCATAGTGCAGCGACGACTTCCACAGTCGTCCGCGGGTTTTTTCCTCGTTGAGGTTTTTCCCGCGTCACCAAAATCTCTGTTTCATTTACATTTCTGTCTTTGTCGCACGCTTTTGTCGAACGATTCCTTTCTTTAGTTGTTAAAGTCCACATCGACCTTAAGTTGTACTTTGGTGCGATTTTTGGCATTAACACATATGAAAGCTCGTTAGTAAAAACATACGACAACGACATCGACAACAATAACGAGAAACAAAGTCTTGAAAGAAAGACTTACCATAAACGTCATTCCGGCGACATAAACCCCCGAGCTCTCGATAGAACACCCGTTGAAACGCTCCCTGAAAGAGGGGAGCTGAAATTTATCCAAGTGGGGAAACAAACTCATCCCGTCTAGGACATTGTCCACCATGAAATCAGCCGGCATGTTAGTCCCAGATTGATCAGGTAACAACGATTCAATGAGAAATAACACGAATGATTGATGATTTCAAGGTGTCATCTCTCTCGTATTCATTCAAAGTATTAATCGTTATAAGAATATTACAATCAAAGTAAAATAACGACTTCTAACAATAAGCTCTAGAATGATAATGAATCGTCTCTCTAATGAATCTCTAGGAATGGCTAATCAATTGCTAACCTAATTCTAAGGCTAAACATAACCTTATATACCAAGGCCTTTAGACTTCAAGCCCACGGCCCATCAAGCTAATCTAAGCCCATTTATGATTAAAGGCTATTACAACAGGATTAATTAAACTAATTAAGCTCTATATAATTATTTATATATCTTTCTAATATGTAGGACATTTATGGTCCTAACAATCTCCCCCTAAAGATATATAAAAAATCGGTTTTGAAACCTTCAAGTCTTGAACTTCTCTTCCTTTTGAATCTTTGAAACACTTCGGTGTTGCTAGTCTTCATGTCTTTTCAGCGCTCCCCCTTGAATAAAGCTCTTGAATTTGCTTTCAGCTTTAAAAGAACTTGTAGAACCAGTATGCTTGAAGGAGGAAATAATCTGAAGCGAACACCACCTGATAAACGATGAGAAGAGATGATCACTTGAATGCACTTTGAGCTCTTTGGATCTCGGAACAGATCAATCATTCGATTAAAATTCGGTCGGTCAACAGTTACTCCCCCTCGGCTTTTGCATGGGGACTTCTTTACTCCCCCTCGACTTTTGCTAACTCCCCCTCAACTTGATATTCGATGTCTTTGAATCTGTACCCTTTCTCCCCCTCATGATGAGTAGGAGCATCCGGAGCATCATGCACGTTCAAAGACAATAGTAACGAGTAGCAAAAAAATCCAGATAAAACATCTTAATAACCAACATGGGGTAAAAATCTAACACAGAAACACATAGTAACTGTTATCACAACAATTTAAAATTTTGTGTGGCCTATGTTCAGAGTTGGCAAGGGGTATCTCTGATAGGACTTCCAGTTATCACTGAAGTAAGATTTTAAAAATTACTTCTCAAACTGTGATGTTTCTTGTCTTCATGTCTTTCGACGCTCCCCCTTGAATAAATCTCTTGAATTTGATTTCAGCTTTTAAAAGAACTTGTAGAACCAATATGCTTGAAGGAGGAAATAATTTGAAGCGAACACCACTTGATAAATGATGAGAAGATATGATCACTTGTTAACACTTTGAACTCTTTTCGGATTTCGGAACTGTTACTCCCCCTTGGCTTTTGCATGGGGACTTCTTTACTCCCCCTCGGCTTTACTCCCCTCGACTTTTGCTAACTCCCCCTCAAATGTGGCATAACCTTTGAATGCAGTCATGTGGAAAGAATCTTCTAATTTAAATGCACATGACATTCCTGCAAAACAGATTTAGACAGATTTTGGTATCCATCTTTTGATGGATCCTTGTTGGTTAGATGCCCTATGAGGACCTGGGAAACTATAAGTACCATACCAATAGTTAGCACGATCTTTCTTCACAAACTCACTTGTTCCACAAAAAGAAGAACACATCTTCTGTGTAGATAAGTTGATCAGTTTATTAACAGAGTAAACTCGATCAGTTTTCACAAAAGGTTTAGCGTGGAAAGCTTTGTTGTTCTTGTCACTATTAACAGAGACGAATGGCTTTGGAGTAGGAGCAGATCCTTTAACTCTCCAAACCATGTTTACTTTCTTGAAAGATTGATTATCTTTATTATCAACACGAGAATTATAGAAAAACTTGGAAGGTCGAATCTGATCTTTTGGAAAATCATTTGATTTGACGAAATTCTTTGAAGAACGAATTGTAGGAATTGAACTTGAAGCATAAGAAGGCTGAACACCTTTGAACTTGCTTTCTTCAAGTTTCTTGACTTTAACAGATAAAGCATTTCGTTCTTTGAGAATTAAATCAAATTTCTTTTGTAAATCAGATTTAACCATTTGTTCTTTCAAGATCTCGGTTGCTAATCCAGATAATCTCTGTGTAAGTTTAGAAATCTCAGTCTGAAAGATCTTTTTCTCTTTTGCAAAATCATCTTTCAAGCATTTAGCCCTAAAACCTTCAACTTTCCCTTACTCAGACTCTTTGATTAGAGCGTCTATTTCTTTCTCCAAATCAGTTATTTTCAAAGAAAGTTCTCCATTCTTTTGAGTAAAAGATTTGCGTTCAGTTTCAAACTTCTCTCTTTCTAAAAAACAAAACTTTTTCAAAGTCGGAGATCTGTGTTGAAAGTTTTAGACATCTAAGTTCAAGACTCTTCTTCTCTTCAAGAGATTTGGTTGAAAAACCAGATTGCTTTTGTGTAAGCAATTGTCTTTCCTTTGCAAAACTTTCTTTCTCCTTTTCAAAAACCTTTTCAAAAGTAGATAGTTTATTTTTAAGCTCAAGGTTTTCACAGTTCAGGAGTTTACCTCTCTCTTCTTCTTTCGCCAGCTTCTCAGAACTATTCCAGATTTGAGATTTTAGTTCCTTCAGTTCCTTGATGTATTTGTTGCACAAATCATCTGATCGCTTGATATTCTTTTCATGTGGTTTTGCTGGCTCTTTCTCAGTCTCCTTGATATCACCTCGTGATGATAAATCAGACAGCTTCTTTTTTAGCTCAGAGTTTTCAGACTCTAAGAACGTTGCATTTTCTTCTGCTTTAGCCAGCTTCTCTAAACAATTCTAGATTTGAGATTTATGTTGCTTCAGTTCTTTGATGTACTTGTAGATCAAATCATCTTTCTTCTCGATATGCGTTTGATGTAGTCTTTGATTTGCTTGACACTCCACATTAAAGCAATACGACATTGTTACCTGAAAAATTATGATCGTTAATCGGTGTGAAGAAAAATCAAAATTAAATTCGTTTCCAAAAATTAAGATCTGATTATTATCGAATTCGAACGAACGAAATCACTCTTCGAGAGTGAAATCTGCAAGATAAACAAACCAAGTTAGATCAAGAACGACAACTGAAATCACATAAAATGATAATAGTCGCTAATAATAGCAAATCGTTGCAAATAATATCAAGCGTCACAAAAAATTGCAAATCAATCGTTAAGAAAAATCGCAACTTTCGTTGAAAACTTTTAATCACGAGACGTGCGGTAACTCGGGTACCGACGTGAACTAACCAACCAAACTTACCGACCAAAGGATACTTACTGGGCGATGGAGTACTTACCGGGTGAGATGTACTTTCCGGACGAAATGAGTTTCCCACACAAAGTAAAAACTTACCGGATGAAGGTTGGTTACTGATCAAAAACTTACCAGATGAGGTTTCCGGACAAATGGAGTTTCCGGCAAAGGTAGTTACCGGATGACAAATTAATCTTACCGGATAACTATGGCTTACCGGATAAAATAAAAGCAAGTGAACTTACCGGCTAAAACAACTTACCGGGTGAGAAAGAACTTACCGGATGCGATGAAAACTTACCGGGTGATGATGTTCTCGCAATTCGCAAAAATAGCACTTACCAAAAACATTGAGTTTCTTACCAGGTGATTGCATAAGAGAGTAATATCAAAGAAAAAAAATTGGTCAAAATGACGTGGAAGGTATGAAACGTGGCAGCAATGTATGAATGTATGTAATGTGAATTACATAAGAAAGAAAGTCTCACTTGGAAATAATAGTCAAAAAAAGACGGCAGCTTGGGAGGTTACCGGAAAGAGTGTTTTACCGGAAAGTGGTTGTTTTGTCCGGAAAGTGGTTGTTTTGTCATGAAAGTGATGGAATCATCCGGTAACCAAAAAATTCATCCGGGCACTTGGTTTCTTCCGGTAAGTGACAAAAAAATATATCCGGACACTTTATTTTATCCGGGAAAAATTGTGCTATCCGGGTAAATTAAAGTTTTTGTCCGGAAAGAGACGAGAAATAGGAAACTTACCCGGACGCTGCGGCTATGGTTGCAATTTGGATCTGGGATCGATAGGGTTGCTTGATTTCACTCCTGTAGGGTTAGATTTTGACCAAAAACACAGAAACAAACACACCCAAATCGATTTCTATGCAAAATGCCCTATTTTTCAATAATCACCACAAAAAATTGAAGAACACCAACAACTCAAAATTTGATTTTTAACTTGAAAAATTAATACCTTTGAGTCCTTGTAAACGCAGATAAAGACTAGATTAAAGCAATTAAACAATCGAGATATAACAAAAAAATATTTAATCGATGAAAGAAATTTGCAAACCCGATTGAAGAACTTTAAACCAAGAAAAACTGCACTGTTTCGAAAATCAAACAGATGCCTTCTGGACGTCAAACGATTAATCCAACCGTTCAGAATGTAAAACGGAATGTCGTGGAGCTACTGCCCAAAAATCGTGACGATCCGACGGTTCAATCTTCGGGAATAGGCAAAACGGCTCGCTGTGTATTTCCAGAAAAATTAGCTACGAAAATTCTTTGTTTTCTTGCTTTCGATTGGCTTTTTCAGTTTCTTCAAATCACCGATTCTGCTCTGATACCAATTGTTAGTCCCAGATTGATCAGGTAACAACGATTCAATGAGAAATAACACGAATGATTGATGATTTCAAGGTGTCATCTCTCTCGTATTCATTCAAAGTATTAATCGTTATAAGAATATTATAATCAAAGTAAAATAACGACTTCTAACAATAAGCTCTAGAATGATAATGAATCGTCTCTCTAATGAATCTCTAGAAATGGCTAATCAATTGCTAACCTAATTCTAAGGCTAAACATAACCTTATATACCAAGGCATTTAGACTTCAAGCCCACGGCCCATCAAGCTAATCTAAGCCCATTTATGATTAAAGGCTATTACAAAAGGATTAATTAAACTAATTAAGCTTTATATAATTATTTATATATCTTTCTAATATGTATGACATTTATGGTCCTAACACGGCAACGTAAAATTAACCGTCGTTTCCTCTCCAAAACCCGTCTGCGTGCTTTTGCCCTTGTCGGCCGACGCAGGACCTGACGCGGCAGCTGGAGATCCCGTCGATTTCGCCGGATGCGCAGGATCGACGAGCGTCACGTCGATCACGTCGGGAGTCTTCTCGACAGGTGCGGTCGACACCTTCGCCTTCTCCGGCGAAACGACTCTCGATGAGCCATCCGTTTTCGAAGACGGTTCCCTCCGGACGGACGTCCTCATCCTCTTGATGACTCCCGACCTAGTTGTCGGAACCTCTTTTCTCTTGAGGACCCATGACCCAGCTATCAAGGTCTCCATCCTTCTCTCCTTCGCCAGGCGAGCCAGTTCGGCCTGAGCCGCCCTCTTAGCCATCACAGACGACTTTTTCGGCTGCGACTGCTGGGTTTCCTGTTGGGACTTCTGCTGAGATTCCTGTGGAGATCCTTGATGGGATTCTCCTGTGAAACAAAGAAAAAGAGGAAAATTAGTCGACTGAAACAAGGGAAGAAGCGTGGAGCAAGGTATGCATACCAGTCATCTCGACCACTTTTGACTCTTCCTCCTGCTCTCTTTCCTCAGTCTCCTCTTCCTTCTCTTCTTCTTCCTCTTCCTTCTCTTCTTATTTCTCTCCCTTCACTTCCTCCTTCCGATTTCTCTGTAGCCTGTCGCTCAGGAAAATCGTGTCATCATCCTCGTCGACCAAAAAAATGTGTGACGAACGATCGATCGTCGGGACTAATCTCCAGAAACTTTTCGATTTTATCCCCGGAGTCGTTGTTGGGCTCTACAGCGTCAAAATTAATATCTGAAAAGACAGAGAAAGAAGATTAGTCAAAAAATAAACACCTGGGACGTACGATAAGTAAGTTACAAAATCTCACCCGACATATTCCATCCAGACGTAATCCAATCACTATCAGGGTCCAGCGTCGCTAACCGTACGAAAACGTACCTAGTCTTCCATTTGCGGTCATTGACCGTAGTTCTTAGGACCAGAGTACGATCGCCCCTATGCTTGGAAAATAAACTATAACGACGGTACTGGTCCATCTTGACCTGATAAGAGGCCAAGATATCTTTTACATCCATCGGCGACTCCCAATGCGAAGTAAGTCGCTCGATAACCAGAATCACACGCCAGAACTGGGGCATCAGTTGCCCTAGCGACAGGTCGAACTCACACATAAACGCCTTAGCTAAAGGCGAATATGGTCAATGGAATCCTATCTTAAAAGGATACTCATATATTACAACGTACCCCTCAGGGCACAGAATCTGGCCGGCTTTACTCACTACGATCTCCGCAGGGATTCTGGCTAGACTCCTAAAACTATCAAGATCATCTTGATCTTGAATAGCGCTCCTAGGCTCAGACGACATTGATAAACCGGTTAACCAGATTTGACTCTCTGAGAAGCCCCAGATATCCCAGTTCTTCCTAGTTTTCCTAGCAATTGACTTACGACACATACAAAGGTTGGGAAGTCGTACCTTATATAGGCGCTCTAAACCTCGAATCTCCAACAAGTCGAAGATCTCTCGCAAGTTTGGAAAAGATTCGGCGAAGAAACAACAAGCAAATCAAGGAAAAACTCTCTTAAAATCTCTTCGAAATCGTAAAAGGAAAAGATCCGTCGAAGGCATCTATTTATGCAAAAGGTCATGTCAGGTCGAAACCCCCGATGATCGACACGTGCCCCTGTCTCTTCGAATGCTCGACAGATTGTCGACACCTGGCAAATACAGCTGTTACGCACGATCGCACGTCAGCATGACGTCACGACCTTATCCCCTTTTCAACTTTCCATTCAGTTAGATTTGGACCGATCCAGTTCCAAGGCAACTAAAAAGGTTTTTTACACGTGTCACGACCCTAGACGTCCGACTAACAAAATTTAAAAAACTTTTGAAATTTGAATTTGCCACTTCACTTTTTCAAATTTTGGGGGCAAACTGTTTGGGCAAAAAATCTCCAGTCTCGACTACGACCAAGGCACTAAGAACATTTATTGCACTTTTCTCATATCAAAGTCAAAACGTAAGCAATTTTATCCTCTGACCAAAGCCGAAGTCGAACGTACCTCTCGACCTCGACCGTCGTATAGAAGCACACGACTTCGACCAACTAACGTATGGTTCTTCAGTTATGTTTTCTTCATTTAATACAGGTCAACGACATTTATGGCCAACGAACGAAACCGACAAAAGCAGTTATGGCCATTAAAACTACAGAGACCGTTGCAACCGTTACGAGAGGAATTCATGGATTCATTTAGTGCATTCGAAGACTATAAATATGAAGACAAACTCATCATTGGCGGAGGACAAGAACTTCGAACTACACATTGCATACTCAAAGAACACAAGAAATAAAAAACTTTCTCTCAAGGAATCGCTCTCGACGCCCGACATTCACACACGACATACAGTTTTTACACACGACGCACACTGTTTTTACATTCAAAAACACTTGTTACTTTACATTTGAAGTATTTCCTTTCATTTGTATTGTAATCTCTGTACGATCGACACCTGAAACACAAGGATATCGCCCCTGTTTGGCGACCATAGTGCAGCGACGATTTCCACAGTCGTCTGCGGGTTTTTTCCTTGTTGAGGTTTTTCCCGCGTCACCAAATCTCTGTCTCGTTTACGTTTTTCTCGTTTATCGTACGCTTTGTCAAAAGATTCTTTTCTTTAGTTGTTAAATTCCACAATCAACCTTAAGCTATCCTTTTGGACGATATTTGGCATTAACAACCATCATTATTCATTAAATTTTCCTCCCTATTCCCTAAATGTGATGACTCTTCATCTTCTGCCCTCTTACCGGTTTCTTCATAATTCTCGGTGGCCGGAGCTGTGATCTGATCGCCGACAGATTTCCTTTTCTCGGACGTGTCCCCCTCCCGCTTTTCATTCTCGTCTACCCAACTGTCTTCTACTCCCCCCCTCGCTATCCGTCTCCTCGACTCCTTCTTCCGACCAGACCGACGGGATAGTTGACCCATCTTCTTCACCGATCTGCGACCCCGAAAAAGATTCTTCCACTTCGACCATCTCTTCCGAGAGGCTTGAGTCCTCCTCCTCCACTTTGATCCGATAAAAAAATGGACCAATCTTTACACTTTTAATTTCATTAATCTGTGTTTTTAGCGCTGTACTTATGAGAACCTTACCCTAGTTTAGATCGTCACTTTCCATTAAGTTACAGTTGTACGATTTTAATGGATTTCCCCAACTGCAAGCCACCTCAGTGAAAATGGATTATTTCCACCCATGAAGAGGAATACCTGAAATCTTAAGCCAGACCAGCTTATCGTATTGTCTAAATCCTTCCGTCCACGCTCTCAAATCTTTTATCCAAAAATGAAGACCATGTCCCTACTCCCGGAGTATTTTTATGCCCGCTTCTTCGTCGTTCACTTTGATCAGCACTTGTCTTCCTCCTAGCCATTTCATTTTCTGGATACCTACTGCCTTCTCTTTAATAATCCTCTTGATTGCACCAATGTGGCCCAACGACTTTACGGACACGATCGAAGAAAGTTCCGGAGCTCGTCATCTGCTTCCCACTTCCCTATTACTTCTTCCTTTCCTTCATTTACAATTGCCTGGCCCCTTGTGTGCGAATCTTCTGCATCCTTGTTTCCCTGTTTAATTGCCTCTGCATATGAAAAGTATTTGTCCCTCACTACTTCCTTTCCTTCTCCCTGCCTTGTTGTTCTCTCCATCGGTATATTTCTGGTTTCTCCTCCTTTCCCCATATTTGCAGCATAGATTCTCAGTTTATACGAATTAATCCAGATGTTACCCAAACTATTTTCCAGCCCCTCTGTTTCATTTCTGAAGCGAACGAAACCAAACTTCTTCCCGTTTCTGAGTCTTTTCCTCGCCATATAGATATCTGTCAACAATCCGTACCTTTTGAAAATCCTCCATAAGCTTCCCATCTCCATAGTATCTGGGAAGTTGAAGAATAGAAACGTCATTTCTTTGGACTTGTTGTTTACCCTTGGTCCGCTGTGAAGGTAGTTACCGTTATGTTGATTCATCCATGATCGAGCCCTCTCACTCACTCTTCCCCAGCCCCTCTCACCAGCTCTATCTCTATCTCTCTCTACCGCTCTCTCTCTCTCTCTAATGCAATTATCCTTAAATATTATGTTCCCAATGCGATTAAACTTTTATACCCCTCACAATATAATTACTTTATTGGTGATACCATACGATAGACTGTAATTTTAGCATACAAAAAAAATATTGTATCTGAATTTCAGACAATGTTTTTTTTAATGCTAAAATTACAATCTAACGTATAATTGAATATAAAAACCAACCGGTCCAACATTGTGACATTCGTTAATGATGATAAATGAGATAATGTACATAATTTCTCTTATCTTTTATATTCTATTGAATCAATTGAGTTCCAAATAATGATATTGTACAAATATTTTGTATTATTATAAATTATATTAACAAATACATACACAGTGGGTTCAAATGAAAACACTCATCCTTTACGAAAATGTGAAAATATTTATGAGCTTCCAAATTATCTAACCCGTAACAAAAGATTAAAAGAAAATAAAGTAGTTAATTAAGGATAATCATCTGATTTTGTATTTAACTGTAATTTTGGTAACTTCTTTATCCGTAAAATCACTTACATGTAACATACTCAGTGATATCACATTATTATCACAACAAAATTACATAATGAACATACAAAGCGATGATTATAGACTTGATCATTATTGGTTTTCGATTACCACAAGATTATCACAAAAAAAGTCAGATAATTATCAAATGATTATTGCAACAAAATTATATCATAAAAACTCTTCAATTTATTAAAATATTATCACAACATTATCACATCATCATCGACAACCGAGCATCGACATAAGAAGTTTACAATAATACTAGCAACATTTAAAAGATAATGACAAATCTAAGATAATAGAAAATTGTGGATAAATACAATTTATTTTCATTTATTCTAGTTTTATTAAATGTTAAAAAATTTGGAGGCCCGAAAATATTCTCGCAGTTTCGTAAACAAGGGTGTTCTCGTTTAAACTCTTTCCATAGATACATACATACATACATACGTGTGTATATATATATATATATAGAGGCGGGTTCAAACGAGGAGCGTACCAATTTAAGAAAACGCGATGAGCACCGCCCATGTATTGAATCACATGTGATTCACTACTGCTAATCACATGTGATTCACAACTGATCGGGGGAGCTGTCGCACATGTAGTGGATCACATGTGATTCACAACTAAAATCACATGTGATCCGGGCGACTTGGCCGACTCGCGACCCAGGTCGCCCGCTATCCGAAATTTTCGCAGTTGTGGATCACATGTGATCCACTACATGGCAGCGCTCCTCGCGTTCTCGTAAATAGGTACACTCCTCGTTTGAACCTTCCTCTCTCTCTCTCTATATATATATATATAGAGAGAGAGAGAGAGAGACGAAAGATCATGTGAGAAAATAGTTAAGGTGAAAAGCGTAAGAAGCGATATAGACCATTGATTACTTTTAATATCACTTTTACCCATAAATTGCTTTTATTCTACAGGAATTTATTTGATAAATCGCGATACATCTCATCTCCTTACATCTCAAAAGTAGAGTGCATCTAAAAATAAAAATAAAAATAAAAATAAAAATTATTAAAACCAACATATAGTTTTCTATAAAATATTTTTTTTGAAAGGCAATTGCCTGGACTTAGCCAGACTAATCCCCCTTCGACCCGGCCATGATTCGGCCCACGACCCGGCCCAAACAGCAGGCCCGCGATCCGCCCCTTGATTCGGGGATACCTCCGCGTGATCACCACGGGGTTCGAACCCAGGTAGTAAGGGCTTCCACCACTTACCCTCCCAGGATGTTACCAAACCACTGGGCTACAACATCTTTGGTAGTTTTCTATAAAATATATACTTATAAATATAGGGTTGGGTTCACGTAAGACCAATCTGTTTTCGTGAAACCGTGAGACCAAAAAATAACATTAAAACTTCACAACGATTCATTGTGAAAGTAAGCAAAACAGCGAACCTTCACAGCAAAAACACTGTAAAGGTTCACAATACATTCACAGTTTTTTGCTGTGAAGGTTTAATGTTAGTTTTTTGGTCTCACGGAAATGGTTGGCCTCATGTGATCAAGTCTATAAATATATATTAAAATTTTTAAAAATGATGATTGATTTGACGCGAGGTAGGGTTAGGAAGATGGGCAGAGAGAGGCTTTATTTCTGGACACGACAAAACCACCTGGTAGGGAACCGCATATAACCCGATGGATCCATTTTCTACAAATGTTTCATATTACCCCCTTTGCTTATGCCAATTCTCATACTCAGTCCTTCTTATATATATCACTGTTAAAACTTACCCCCTACATTTTATTTGTTAGGTACACCATCCAATCCTAAAAATCATGAAAACAAGCTAAAGATCGTGGTCCAAGTAGGTGAACAAGCTAAAGCATTAACTTGATAAAATCTGATTCAACTCAAATTACTCGATAAAAGTTCACTTGTATATATATACACTATAGGAAACCGAACGTTTGGTGAATCGTTCATGAACTGGTCGGCAAGAAATTCGTTTAAGCTTGTTTATTTAGGTAGCGTTTGGTACGCAGACTGGACGGGACGGGACGGGAGGAGATAATTTTAATCTAGGTTACGTTGGAAAAAAAAGGTATTTTAGTAATCTTATGTTTTAGTCCCATGTTGTTCCACCTATTTTGGTGGAACAAAAAATCTTTAGTTTTGTCCCATGAAAACTTGTTTTTGTCCCATGTTGTCCCATTTGATTTTTGTCATATGGCATACCAAACATGGGACTATTTTTTTTGCCCCGTCCTGTCCCGTCCCATCCAGTCTGCGTACCAAACGCACCCTTAATGGATGAATGAGCATGAACAAGTTTTTTGGTTCAATAAGTTAAATGAACGATAATGAACAAATGTCTCATTTAATTATGTTTGTTAATCTAATATTTATTTGTGTTTGTTTCTAAAAATATAGTATATGAGATTTCAAAATTATTCAAGTTTTAAGTAACCACATTATCAGATATCAAGTACATGACACGGTTTATCACATTCACACACTTTTCTTTTAACTATGGTATTTGGTGATTCTCGATTATAGTTTGAATGGTAGATTAACTTTTTAACATGTTTCAAATGGAACGAGATAATGAGTAATAGTAGTTCTTTTTAACTTCTTTTCATTTATATTCGTTTGTCTATGTTCATTTATGTACACTGTTTAGGTATGTTCATCTTCGTTCGTTCATTCATGTTCGTCTAGCATTTTAACAAATGGACATGAACGAACACAAACAAGCCCATCTTCTTAATGAACAAACACTAATACAAAAGAGTTCGTTCATTAATGTTCGTGTTTGTTCGATTAAGTTAAACGAGCGAAGACGAACAATCATCCATTCGTGTTTGTTCGGGTCATTTACAGTTGTAGTTTATAGTTTTTTTTATGAGAAAGGGTATAATGATGTTTAAAAAGTTGTTTGCAATACGTGTTCACGTGTAAATAAACTGAATAACAATTACATTTTATATCATTTATACTTTTTTCGTCTCAAAATAGATCTCTATATTGAAAAAGATATACAATTTAAGAAATGTATAAAATTATTACATTCTTTTAATTCAATAAAATTTAATTTTACCCTTGATAATATAAGTAGTAATGAATTTCCTCGTTTCATAGTTAAGAGTAAAATTGGAAAGTAAACACCTATTTTTTAAAGTTGATCCTTATTCTTATTTTCATTAAAGACTCACCCTATAACCATCATGACGCGTCGTGATTCAAGGTTTTTGCCTGATGCCTCTTAAACTCATGGCACCACATGACATAATGTGCGGTTTAATTTTTGTAAAACACGATTTCTGATTTTACTTGTTAGTTCATAATATACAACTTTAAATTGTTTAATATCATTGATTCATTTATTAGGATTATAAACCATATATTTATATATGATATGGATATTTGTTGTCATAAGTCATGCATTGAAAAACTTTTGTGGTCTCGCTATGACTCCTAAAGCTTGAGGTTGTGATTTTAGTGTTATCAATTATTTTGTTGTAATTGTGATTTGCTTGAGATCGATTGAGGTGATACATAAGACAAACATAAGTGAGTTAGGAGGTACGAAATGCACACTCACAAATTTTGCACCTATCACTGTAGATCGCATGGGTCAATGGGGTCGCGCCCCCTTGCGTGGTTCTAGAAGCAGTGTCCCTATCGAGGTTCCAAGGGTCAAAGCCCCTTGGCGGTTTTGTGCATCCAGACTTATGATGTGTTCTCGAATCTAGAGGGAAAAGAAAGGAAATCGACGGAAAATAAAGGAAAGGAAAATAATGTTTCCTTTGTGTTCTCGAAATGGAAGGAAAGTAAATGAAAAAAAATAATGTTCTTGAACATAAGACAAAGGAAAGGAAATATATTAATTTTACAAATATACTCTTTAAAGATGCATATCATTTATAATGAAAGGTCGGGTAGTTTTGTAATTTTAATAATTTTAGTAAATTATTTTAAATGGTTTTAATTTCTTTCCTTTCATTCTTTTTCCTCTCACATTTTGGAGGCAAGTTTTGGGAGAAAACTTAACATTATTTTCCTTCTGTATCTTTTCGTATCTCCCTCAATAAGTTTCGAGAACACGAGTCTTTTTACTTTCCTCCCTTTCCCTTAATTTCTTTTCCTTTCCTTCGTAAAAAGAGTTTCGAGAACACAACGTTAACAATATTGACCAAGTCTTAACAGTCGGCCATAGAGTGAGAGATCTCGACTATGGAACCAAGTGCACTCAGCTTCGATCATTAGAACTATGATTCAGTTGTAACTACTTTGTAATTTTATCCATTAACTGTTATAATCGTTTTAATCGCTTGTAACCATCAATATCTCATATAAATAGATAAAGTTAACGTGATCTGACGAATTTATATATATACGAAATCAGTGTCTTATTTCGTGTATGAATTTTTTTGGATTATCCCAATACTAATTTCGTATAACTCAAGGCATTAGAGGGTCGAAATATAAAGATTTGGAAAGGGATTTCCAATTCACGATCAAAGAATTTATCCAAGTACTCCTCCGTCCCAAAGTCAACAACTGAAATGACTCACAGTTTTATACATCCATAATTATTACACTTTTTGTTAACCAAATGACATATCTACTCTAATTTAATTTCTCTCTTTTCCCAACTCTCAAGTGTTTGTGCATTAATTAAGGGTAAAATTGAGAATTTCGTTTTCTACTTTTGAAAGTGAACACTTATTTAGGAACAATTATAAATATAAATGTGGACATTTATTTTGGGACAGATAGACCATTATTTAACAACAAACCCAGATTTCCAACAAAGACCCAACCTTGTCCTCCACTTCACATCTCAAATAATTTAGAACCTTGATCATTCTAATGAAATTAAAATAGAAACATACTTGAAAAATGAAATGGGGAAGTTTAAATTAGGGGTGATGAAAGCACAACTTTCAAAAATGAAAGGGTTTGTTAGAAATTATTCAAGAAACAGGGGGTATGAAATTAAAACACACAAATCGGGCATGAGCCGTGGGTTTCCGGTTTAACCCGAAATGGGTAACTGATGCACGTGGACAATCAGGGCCCGGCCCCAGGGTAAGATTGTACGAATAGTTTGATTGGACCTATAGACGCGAACCGGGTCCCACCGGTTCACATAAAATCGGAAAACGTCCGGTTTATTTTTTGATTGACCATATTTTGTGGGATTCTCGTACGAAGACGCAATCCTCCTTTACGCTGACGGAATCTTGAAAAAAGTTAAATGCTTTCAATAACAAAAATAAAGAAAAGTTTTTAAAAGGTAAAAGGATCATATTTTTCGATCTAAGAGACTGTTTGTTTATCTTTTAATAGTTTCATTAACAGACAACTTCTGAATCGTTTAGAGGTGAATCTTGTTTGACAAAAAAAGAGTTTATCTCTTAATGGTTCCAAAACCCTTTTAATGATTTAGCATCTTGGGTCACCTTAATCATTCGCCACCCTGATTTCATTCTAAACAAATACCAAACAACCATATTTCATTTTGTACTATATTATAAAAGTCTCTTAGCCATTCTGACATCTTAATCATTCTGCACAAAACCATTCAGCAACTGCCAAACAGTCCCTAAACCGGACTAGTCATGAATCAGACCATGATATTATCAGGTTGTATTAGACTCGACCAATGGTACTTAATAGGCCTAAAACTTTTTTAAATGGATTGATTTTTTTCATGGTTAAAAAGACCAGATCAGATAAAAAAGTTATCAGGTAGAACTAAACCGAGATAGCCAAATCACTTTTCTCTAAATAAAAAACCGTCAAGCTATTTAATTGATGTAATTAAAAGGAACACAAAAGCCTCCTAAGTGTCACAATGATAAATGAATACAGTTTTTGAAAAATGGAATTATTACACTTTTTAATGAATTAATGACAGTTTTACCCCTAATAACACTACAAGACACATGGCCATTTTCGATGGAAAAATCCGTCAGAAATTCGTCGAAAATGTGATATAATTTACAATTATTTTAATTAATTAATTTAAATAGTTTCAAATTTGGTTAATGAATTTAAATGTACTTTAATTATGTAATTTAATTTAAATCTGGGGAACATTTGTGACGGATAGAAATTATGTCACAATATGTCGCAAACTTTATATATATTAACCACAAGGGTTGTGGCGTACTGGGTAAAGCACTGGGGATGTGGTGGAATATCCCATCTGGCCAGGGTTCAAATCCAGGCGTACGCAACTTGTGGCCACTGAGGTTTAATCAGGACTGATGTCTTACAGTTATAACTTGTCAAGGGATTAGTCTGGGCATAGCCTAGGACACCCTTCCAAAAAAAAAACTTTATATATATTAAAAACTTCAGTGACAGATTTATGCAAGATTCACTTTTGGTCATTCTATCGCAAATCCGCCAGAATTATTTCAGTCAAAAAATCCGCCAGAACCGCTATCGATAATCCTGCTTTGTTTAGTAGTGTAATAGAGGAAGTAATTAGTTTATCGATCTCATAATTAAGGATACCGAAATATTAAGCACTTATTACAGAAGTTGACATTTCTTCTGACGTAAACTAAGATAAAAACATGAATATTTATGTGAAGACAAAGAAAGTACATTTCTTTTAGATTTGCAACCAATACTTAATATAAATGCATTTGTAAATAAATGTTTTATTAATATATAATACAGTAAATGAACTATATATTAAGTCATGAATGTTAAATAAAAAATGTAAGTTTAACAATTATTATATGTAGTAGCTACTAATAACCAAGGTTCTAAATGGCGTGAGACGTGGCGTGGCGGCGAGGCCAAGCCTCAAGCCTTAGAAGCCACGGCGAAGCCATGGCGTTTTCAAGGCGTGACTTATGGCGTCAAAATTCTAATTCATATATAATATTATATACAAAAACTTATGTTTTGTATTGTTACTTAATTAGTCAATAGTAATAAGCAAGTTAAATTAGGTTATATATTAAAAAACTTGCAAATAAGACATTAAAATATAAAGAAAAATCAAATATCGCATTACAAAAACTGCGCAGTAGGCCATGGCGTGCCACGAGCTTAACGTGACGTGAGACACAAGCCTTGGTGCCATGGCGGCTGTGCAGCGAGTTTTTTAGAACAGTGCTAATAACATATTAAATTAAATTTTATAACAATTAAAAGTTAGATTAAACGGATTAGACCAAAAATTGGACCAAGATCAGTCCAAACCGTTAGTTCTAAATTGGTACTTGGCATGTCATACTCATATTCAAATATTTTTGGACCGATTTTAATCAAATTGTTGATCAGACATGTTTTAAGGCCAATTTATCCCTCTAAAATCTGTATAGGTTCAAATTTCAAAATGAAATTATGATAGTATGAGTTTGTTTTCAGCACTATCGACTATTGCTTTTGAAGCACATTGAGCAAGTTGTTGAGTTGTTTCTACAACAATCAATATATATATATATATATATATATATATATATATAAAGGAGAATGTAGCCATGTAGGGAGAGAGAATTAAGCAGAAGTCTCCAATGAGGCTTTAGATTTTTCTTAGAGTTTTGATTTTTTTTTTAAAAATTGTTGCATTAATTGACTAAAACCTTTCATCATCTTTGTATTATTGTATACTTTGTTTTATTATTTTTTTAAGCTATGTTTTATTATTTATTTTTTTAAGCTATGTTTTATTATTTTTTTGTTTAAACTATGTTTTATTATTTAAGCTAACAATCAATCAATATATATATATATATATATAAAAATGAGAATGCAGGGAGAGAGAATTAAGGAGAAGCCTTCAATGAGGTTTTAGATTTTTCTTAGAGTTTTGATTTTCTTTTTTAAAAATTGTTGCATTAATTGACTAAAATCTTTCATTATCTTTGTATTATTGTATACTTTGTTTTATTATTTTTTTTAAGCTATGTTTTATTATTTTTTTGTTTAAGCTATGTTTTATTATTTAAGCTAACAATCAATATATATATATATATATATATATATAAGAGAATGTAGGGAGAGAGGATAGAAGCCTCCAATGAGGCTTTAAATTTTTCTTAGAGTTTTGATTTTCTTTTTAAAAAATTGTTGCATTAATTGACTAAAACCTTTCATTATTTTTGTATTATTGTATACTTTGTTTTATTATTTTTTTAAGCTATGTTTTTTTAAGCTATGTTTTATTATTTTTTTGTTTAAGCTATGTTTTTATATTTAAGCTAACAATGCTTATAAATCAATAAAATGTGTATATTTTGTAAATCTAACATTGTATTATTGTATACTTTGTTTTATTATTTTTTAAGCTATGTTTTATTATTTTTTCTTTAAGCTATGTTTTATTATTTTTTTGTTTAAGCTAACAATGCTTATAAATCAATAACCTTTCATTATCTTTGTATTATTGTATAATTTGTTTTATTATTTTTTTGTTTAAGCTATGTTTTATTATTGTTTTGTTTAAGCTAATGTTAATGCCAAAAATCGCACCAAAGGGACAACTTACGGTCGATGTGGACTTAATCAACTAAAGAAAGGATCTTTCGACGAGACGTGCGACGAAGACGAAAATGTAAATGAGACAAGGGATTTGATGACGCAGGAAAAACCTCAATCGAGGAAAAAACCCGCGGACGACAAGGGATGTCGTCGCTGCACTATGGTCGCCAATCACGGGCGACGTCCTTGGTACTGGCGTCGGTTGTACGATGATTACAATACAAATGAAGGAAATACTTCGAAATGTAAAGTACAAGTGTTTAAATGTGAAAACAAGTGTTTGTCGTGTGTGAATACAAAGTGTGAACTATCTGTCGAAGGCTGATGTCGTGCGTCGAGACTGATACTTGAGCTTTTCCTTCGAGTGTTCTTGAGTTCGCTGTAGGATTCTGGCTTTCAGTACTCAATCTCCAGAGGTTGAATGTTCTTTGTTATGAGTTTGGGTGATTTTCTCTGCTGTATGATGTTGATCCAAACCCTCAGTGATTTGATAATGACCCTCTCTTATATACTTAGTGAAAATTGTAAGTAAACAATATGTATCAGAGTTTCACTATCGCTGATAAGTACTAAGATCTTCCAGTACCGCTGATAGGAACTCTCGCTCTTTAAGTTAAACATTCATCGAACACTGTTCATCATTAATGCGCTGAGTCTGTTCAGTCATTATGATGATCGCTGATAAGTTAGTTGTTTACTTATGATCCCTGAAGACAAGTTTCACGTCAACAAAGGTTCTACGCTGAAGTCGAAGATCAAGCTCAAGAACCAGCGACAAGTCTCCTAATGAACTGATGCGGATCAGCGAAGACTCAGATTTGTCCACTCAACATGAAGTATCAAGTACAAGACTTCAGCTATCGCTGAACTTTATCATCTGCTGAATAGTAAATGATAATCGCTGAATCAACGAAAGATGATCATGAAGTCTTCCGTACAAAGTACTTTTGTCTTAACCACCCTTGCACGCCTCCGTACGAAATGTCAGAAAAGAACCTCCGAATATCTGAAATCGTACAACCACTCTGATACTACACTGTTCATCCTTACGGCTACTAAGGTTGTCAACCAAGGTCAATGACATGCAACCAACCAGCTGATGACACGTGTAAAGTATATACTGACTTGCATTAAATGCATGCAGTATATAAAGAGATGAACTCACTTCATTTGAAGTAACTTGCTAACTCTGGACAAGTTCATATCTCTTATCTCAAGATAGGTTATTATTAGTAATTTCCTTATCTTTCTTAGTGCAAGAAACCTTAGTGTTCCAACTTGTTTAGATTTAGGTTTATCCTTAATCTTGTCTCCGCAACAAGCTGTAAATTGTTAATGATTTATCAATAAACAATTTAGAAAAGTAAAATCTGTGTGTTTGTATTCAACCCCCCCCCCCCCCCCCCTTCTACAAACTTGTATAGGCCTTTCGGGACCAACAAGTGGTATCAGAGCGGATTTGTTTAATCTCATAAACAAGATCTAATCTAAGATATTTCTCTTCCTTGCTATTATCTGAAAATGGCCTCCCACACAAACACAAATTATATAGACAATGGTTCTCTTGCAAAACCCCCTAGATTTTCCAGAGACAACTTCAACTTGTGGAAAAATAAGATGACACTCTTCTTAGAAGGTGTAGACCCTACTATACCTTACTATCTTGAGAACGGCCCACGCATCCCTGTAACAATTGATCCTTTAGTTCCAGCCACTGCAAATAGACCTGCTATTCCAGAAAGGCTGATTCCTAAAGAAATCCATCAGTGGACCGATGAAGATAAGAAGAAAGTGGCTATAGATACAAAAGCCAGATCCATACTATCCATGGCCCTTCCTGACGAAGTCTACCATTCCGTCATGAACCTGAAGTCATCAAAAGCCATGTGGGACACAATATGTGTTCAGTATAAAGGAACGTCTGAAGTCCAGGACTCAAGAAAGATCAACCTGGTAAGACAATACGAAAGCTTCATTTCTGGTAAGAATGAAACTCTCTCTGAAGTTCACCAACGTTTTAATTGTTTAATTATAGATCTGAAAACTGTTGGTAAGGAATATTCTAACTTTGAAGTGCTGACAAAGTTTCTAGAATGTTTACCTGAAAGTTGGGACAATTAATTATTCCATGTGTCTCAAGCTATCAAAGGATCTAAGATCAATGACCCTTGCTACCTTATATGGCACATTGCTGAATCATGAGCAATCTAGCCATCTTAAGAAGAATCTTGTAAAAGATTCCAAAAGCACCCCTGTTGCTTTAATCTCAGAGGAACCTTCTACTCAGCGACCTTCGGTCACTATCACTGAGTTAGAGAGTAACTCTGAAAGGTCATCAGATTCTGATTTTTCAGATGATGATGAATCCTTGGCTCTCCTAACTAAAAAGTTCAGGAGATTCGCCAAGAAGAAAATGTTTAGAAAGAACAAAACTCTTTCCATAGCTGACAAGCCTAAATCATCAGCTTTTGTTGATAAGGCTACTGCTACTTGTTTCAACTGCGAAAAGACAGGTCATTTCGCTAACGAGTGCAGGTCAAAGAAAATCATGAGACCTTCAGCTTTTACAAAGAAATTCTTTGTTCCAAGGAATAAAGATGACAAATACTCAAAGCTGAAGGAGAAGTATGCAAAGCTGAAAAGCTTTAAGAAGAAAGGAAAAGGCCTGATGGCTGACTATGATTGGGCTGCTTCTGATGAAGAAGCATCATCATCTGATTCTGAAGATGATGAAGCAAAACAATGTCTCATGGCTAAGATTGAAGAAGAGGAAGAAAGTTCAGACATTCCCTCCACTTCAACATCTGCCATTCAGGTATCACCTTCTTTCTTTACCAATATTGCAAATATTGATGAAGCTGATAGTCTCCGTAAAATCGATCTATTGACTAGAAGTTTATACGAAGCCATGAACGACAAAGCTGTGGTTGAAAACCAAAATCTTGATCTCGCTGAAAAGCTTAAAAACTGCCACCTTCAAATAGAAAAGCTTTCTAAAATTGAAAATGATTTTAAAGATCAAGTCTATTTAAATCAGCTAGTCAAAATCGAACGAGCAGAAGCTATTGCTGCATTAAAAGCTGAACAAGCTACTGTTGAAGGATGGTGTAATTCTTCAACAAAGATCACTGAGATAATTAAAGCTCAGATTCCTCTGAGTGATAAACGTGGTCTGGGTTATAAGTATGATACTCCAAAACCAACCACTGAACGTTCAATGCTTAAATTTGGAACGTTCGTATCCTCAGTCGCTGACACTTCATCATCTCAGTGCTCCTCGTCCATTACACCAATCCCTGAGGAAACTCCTACCTCCTCAAAAGGTAAGGAGAAAATGGTTTATTCAAAACCTACCTCTGTCTCTAAAGACAAAGGTAAAGGAATTGTTATTTATCAAAATCCTCAGAAGGGTACCTTAGTACCAAAGCTGAATGCTTCTAAAGCCTCAGTGACTTACCCCTCTGGATCTAGAAAGCTGATCTCTGGATCTATTCAGCGATCTACTCCTAGACTCAGAGTGGATATCCTTGGTTAGAAATCTGAAGAACTGAATGTTCGTCCCATTTCTAAAGCCAATAGTTTACTTGGTGCTGGCACTTCTAATTCAAAATTAAAAGCTCAGCATACAAGTGGTCCTAGAACTACTTTTAGTTATAGGAAATGTTATCACTGTGGACTTACCGATCATATTGCTAGTAAGTGCCCCACAGCCACCAAAGCTGAAAAGATAGCTAAGGTGAAGATTGCCCCCAAGGCAAAGAAGACCAACCCTGGTGCAAATCAGGTCAAGGTGACTCCTACCACTGAGGTTAAGAAATTAACCAAAGTGAAGAAAGACAAAGCTGAATCTTCAAATGCTGCGAAGACCGCTGAACCTTCCATTCCAACTACTTCCACTGACAAACGTGTATACATGGTTAAGTGGGTACCTAAGAAAAACTAATCTTCCTTTGTATTGCAGGTTAAGAAGGGTATCTGGTATCTCGATAGCGGATGCTCTAGACACATGACTGGTAAGAAAAGCCTGCTCGCTGAATACAAGGAAGAGAAAGGTCCCTCTGTGACTTTCGGTGGAAATGGAAAAGGACACACCCGAGGTATGGTGTACTTTCAAATGGTACAACCTCATTCAGAAGAGTCGCATATGTTGAAGGGCTGAAGCATAATCTTCTGAGCATCAGTCAGCTTTGCGACATGGATAACAAAGTGATTTTCACTAAGGAATCCTGCTTTGTCTCTGACAAAAAGGAGAAGATAGCTCTCAGCGGTTATCGTTTTGAAAATGTTTATGTAATAAACATGGACTCAACAACCACTGAGAACTCCTGTTTCTTCTCAAAGGCATCTTCTGACGTCAACTGGCTATGGCACAAGAGGCTCTCACATCTAAATTTCAAGACACTGAATACTCTTTCCTCCAAAGAGTTAGTCACTGGTCTACCTCAGCATTCATACGCCAAAGAGTCTTTATGTTCAGCGTGTGAAAAAGGGAAGCAGACCAAGGAAAGCTTCAAGTCAAAGCAAGTCTCCTCAGTGTCATCTCCTCTACAACTACTCCATATGGATTTGTTTGGCCCCGTTAACAAACAATCCATCGCTGGAAAGAAATATACGCTGGTCATAGTTGATGAATTTTCTCGTTACACATGGGTAATGTTTCTCCGTTCTAAGAGTGACACCCCTGAAGAACTCATCACCTTTGTTCGGAAGATGGAAACTCTGAACAATATGACTGTTCGCTCAATAAGGAGTGATCATGGAACTGAATTCAAAAACAGTTCTCTTGATTCCTTCCTTGAGAGTAAGGGTATTTCTCACAACTTTTCGTCAGTGAGAACACCGCAACAAAATGGAGTCGCTGAAAGAAGAAATAGAACAATTATTGAGGCTGCACGTTCAATGCTCAGCGATTCTCTCCTGCCTACTCAGTTTTGGGCAGAAGCTGTCAACACTGCTTGCTTTACGCAAAACAGGTCGCTGATAGTTAAAAGATTCAAAAAGACAGCCTATGAACTCTTTCATGGGAGAAAGCCTTCAATCAGCTTTCTTCACATCTTTGGATGTCAGTGTTTCATATTGAACAACAGAGATGCCCTTGGAAAGTTTGATCCTAAGGTTGATGATGGAATCTTTCTTGGATACTCCTCAGTCTCCAAAGCCTTCAGAGTCTTCAACCGTAGAAGACAAACTGTAGAAGAAACTATTCACGTCACGTTTGACGAATCCCGTTCAGCGAACTCTAAACCGAACGCTGATACTGAAGAACTGAATCAATGGATGTTTTCTCATCTTGGTGATTCAGAAGAAGTTCCCACTCCTCATGCTCATCCAGTAGAAGATGATAGTCCCACTATCATTCCAAATATGCAGAATAGTGAAGCTGAAACATCTTGGGTCTCAGTTGTGCCTATAAACACTATACGTGCAGTTGATCCAAATGTCTCAGAAATTCCGTCTATTTCTCAGCAATCAGTGAATGAAGTGACAAATGCAAACATTCCTCTCTTAGCTGATAATCCAGAAGTAGCTGAAGCCTCATCTTCAGTTTCTCCAGTTTAGACTGAGTCAGCGACGAATGCTCCGGCTCAGCGATGGACTGTAAATCACCCAATCGATCAAATTCTTGGTGATCCCAACGCTGGTATTCAGACTCGTAGAAGTGCAGGTAATATTTGTTTATTTGTTAACTTTATTTCTCTAACTGAACTAAAGAAAATAGATGATGCCCTCAGAGATCCAAACTGGGTCAGCGCTATGCAAGAAGAGCTGACTGAATTCGAAAGAAACAAAGTTTGGAAACTCGTTCGTAGACCAACTGACAAAACGGTGATAGGCACTAAATGGGTCTATCGAAACAAGTTGGACGAACATGGTACTGTAACTCGCAACAAAGCTCGTCTTGTTGCTCAGGGATACAGACAAGAGGAAGGCATAGATTATGACGAAACTTTTGCTCCAGTAGCAAGACTCGAATCTATTCGTCTTTTCTTAGCATATGTTGTACACAAAAACTTCACTGTACATCAGATGGATGTTAAGTCAGCGTTTCTGAATGGAAAGCTGAACGAAGAATTGTATGTGGAACAACCTCCAGGATTATCAGATCCTAAGCGTCCAGGTTATGTTTATAAACTGGACAAGGCACTTTATGGCTTAAAGCAAGCTCCTCGTGCATGGTATGATACTCTCTCTACTTATCTCCATATTGAAAAATTTGAGAGAGGTAAGATTGACAAAACTCTATTTTTTAGAAAAGTGAAAGGTCATATCATTTTAGTTCAAATATATGTTGATGACATTATATTTGGTTCTACTAACCCTGAGCTTTGTACTCGTTTCGCTGATAGAATGAAAGATGAGTATAAAATGAGCATGATGGGTGAACTAACATATTTCCTTGGTCTTCAGATTAAGCAAACTGAAAAAGGAACTTTCATAAATCAGGGAAAATATGTTAAAGATATGCTGAAGAAATTCGACTTAACTGAAAGTTCAGCTATGAAAACCCCTATGGCACCACCGCTGACACTTGATAAGGACACAAAGGGTGTTCCTGTCAATGTCACGCTGTACCGTGGGATGATCGGCTCACTATTGTATCTTACAACTAGCCGACCCGATATTATGTCTGCAACATGTCTTTGCGCACGATATCAAGCTGAACCTAAGATATCCCATATGAAAGCTGTAAAGCGAATCTTTCGATATCTTAAGGGTACAGCGAATCTAGGTCTTTGGTATCCCAAAGACTCAGGATTCGATCTAACCGCCTATTCAGACAGTGATTTTGCAGGTTGCAAAATGGATAGGAAAAGCACCACAGGAGGATGTCAGCTCCTGGGTGGAAAGCTGGTAAGTTGGACAAGTAAGAAGCAAAACTCAGTGTCCACTTCCACAGCTGAAGCTGAATATGTAGCCGCTGGAAGCTGTTGTTCTCAAGTCTTGTGGATGAGAAATCAGCTACTAGACTATGATCTTCAGCTCTCCAAAATTCCAATCTATTGCGACAGCACTAGTGCCATCGCTATAGCAAACAATCCAGTGCTACACTCAAAGACAAAACACATAGAAATCAGATATCATTTTATCAGAGATCATGTGATGAATGGTGATATAGAACTTCATTTTATCCCAACTGATTATCAGTTAGCTGATTTGTTTACCAAACCTCTTGATGAGACAAGATTCAACTTTCTCATCAGCGAGCTTGGAATGCTGAACTTTGAAGGGTAAAATCTTCAGCGGTTCACATTTGATCAGCGATACGTTTATACAATCTTGTATAGCCTTCGGGATAAAATCAACTCATATAATCCATTTCATCATCTTCTCTCTGAATAAACTTGGTAAAACTGATATCCAGGTATGTTTTCTCTCTCTGACAAATCGCATGTAAATGCAAGATTTCAAGATAAATTACATCGCTGAATATCTCTTCCTTAACAGCGATATTTTGAAAGTTCTTTAAACCTTCACTGATATTTTCTATTCAGTGCTTCATGTTTTTCAAAAGAGTCCCTGAGCTTTCAAAACCTCAGAGACATCCTAAAAGAATGTGAAAGGACAGTTGTGACGTCATTGCAACGGATAACACTAGGCACGATTTCTTTCTGACACACGTTTGCACGTTTCGTTCAAACTTCCAATCAAATGCAAACACGTGTCCGTGTCATGATGAAAACCTTTTCCCGCTCAAGGTTTTCTCTCTCTAAAACTCCCTATATAAACAACTCTTGGTTTATATTTGTCTTTTACGCGAACAATCTTTCTCCGCAAGAAAAGAATCCTCTGTTGCATTTGTGCTCTCAAAAACCTCAAGAACTGTTCATCATCTTCCTCATCAAAACTTCAAGGTTAATATGTTCTTATCTATTATCAAATGCGTATAACTTGTTTTCGATCTTCTCAATGTTTTAACAAGATCAAACAAAAGAACTTTGTAAAATAAAATCATTTCTTTCATGGTTTTATGAACACAACCATTTCATGGTTGTTCTTCAAGTTTTAAATCTAAATCTTAAACTTGTTCTTCATTCGTATCCAGTTTTCTTTTAGAAACTGGAATACAAGACTTTATGGGTTTTACATTTCATTTCAAAAATCATGAAAAACCCTAATCTTCATTAAGACATTTATGTCTGAATGAAATGGACAAAATTCGAACAATCTTAATGGAAATTCTTTCCATACTAAGACAATTCTTATTTGTTAACATCTTTGGTTGAACTGATAATACAGAGAAATGGCATCTTCAAAGATTAATGTCACCGCTGAGTCCATCTCCGCTGACTCTGAGGAAGTGGATATCATCAAAGCTCCTCAGGTTAAGTTCGAGCTGGATCAACTAGATTGGACTAAGGCCAACAACCTCTCAGCTCTTCTCGAGTTTCCTCCTCGGAAGCAAGTATCACATCTGGACGATGCTGTGAGTTTTCTGAAGAACAGCCCCATCTACACAGCCCTGACCATAACACCTCCTGCCAGTCAGCGGCTCTTATCTCAGTTCTGGTACTCTGCCAGACACACTGAGCTACCCTCTGCCAAAGATGCATCCAAAACCATCGACTGCATACTCAGCGATACTGAGTATGGCACCATCAAGATAACCCCTGCCATAATCCGAAAAGCCCTGAACTTCCCAAATGCTACCAAAGAAAAACCCTTCGTTCCATTCCCTGACCATAAGAAGCACGCTGACAAAGAAGAAATCATTGCTTTCCTTGACGCAATGGGTTATATCTGGGATATTGGAAGGGACAAGAAGCCTGAGAAGAAGCTGACGCTGATAAAGAAATCCAAGATGCCCAGCGAGATGAACTTCATCTTCGCACACCTGATCAGCTGCATGACAGCGAAGTCCGGCTCTTCTGATCAAGCCGCCCAACCTCAGCAGTCCATGGGATACGCACTGCTGAAAGGTCTAAACATTGACTGGGCCTCCATTATTTATGATGACCTGATTCAACGTGTCGATTCTGCCGCTGACAGACCAGCATGGGTTCCTTACCCACGATTCATCAGCGCCATCTTTCAATATGGCCTAAAGGACAGCTATCCTGAAGAGGGTGATCTGAAACTTTCTCAGATTGGCCCTAAGGTTCTCGACTTCAAGCCTGTCGCAAATGAGGTACGTCTCTCTACTCTTCTCACTCTTCTAAATTCTCCGCTTTCTGTGGCTCCTTCAGCGACAATACCCATCGCTGATACCCCGGCCACAAAATCCTCTCCTTCTAAGAAAAGGAAACCCTCTCACACCCAACTTGATTCCAAAAGGATCAAGAAAACCAAGGAGCAACCCCAGCAATTCCATGCTGAAGACTCCTCAGCTCATTCTGACGAGCTGAAGGAAAGTTCCGTGGTACGCTCTGCCACACCCGTTCAAGCCATCCCTCCAATCCAGACTTCAGCGTCTCTAAACGCAGAGGTTAGAAACTTGGAAACTACCCAACCTCCCTCAGTCTCTCAAAAGACTGATGAAGTGATTGTCAGCGATTCCAACGCTGAACTCAGTACCCGAATCCCAATCTTATCCTTCGCTCCTCCCTCCACTTCTTTGGACACTCCTCCAGCTAACACTGGAGATGCCATCATTCCAGAAGTCACCGCTGACGCTTCTCAACAAATGATGAAGAAAGGACCTGCAGAGATCACCATTCCTCACCGAACTTTCGAAGAGGATATGGAACATTATTCAGGAGTCCGCAACTTTGACGATTTCGTCAATCCTCCTGCAGGTACAAATCAACCCATATACACTGTAGCTAAACCTGAAACTTCTGAGCTTTCCTTTGTTCACAAGTACTTATGTGTTATAGGTCCTAATTTGGGAGACATCAACGAGTCTCTGAAGTCTGTGGAAACTAAGCTGACCAGTCTCACCACCACACTCTCCAACAATTCTACAGCTGTAACAAACGCTGGAGAAAATTTGACAAAGCTGACAACGGTGGTGGAGAAGAAAGCTTCCACTGAAGACATCAAGGGACTTGATAAAACTCTCGCCGATTTTGCCAAGGTGCTCTCTGACATCTACACTGACTACACCAGCCTCAAAATCTCAGTTTCGACCGTGTCCAGCGAAGTAACAACGCTGAAGACATCGGTTGGAAAACTCGAGGGTGATATGTCAGCGGTCAAGACTGACTTAGGCTCTGTAAAGACCGACGTTAGTTCTATGAAGACGATGATCGAGACGCTGGTCAACAAGGCAAATAATCCAGCTCCTGCTCCTGCCCCTGCACCTATTTTGGAATCTTTCACAGCGGCGGATCGCACAGAGCTGAAGAAAATCACGCCTGCTATTTCTGGCCTAGAAGACAGAATAGCAAAGCTTGAAGGTTGTGTGAAAATCTCTGGCCCAGAAGACAGAGATAACACCAATGCTGAGTCTACTCATTCCTCCCCCAATCATGAGAAAGAGGGGGAGAAGAGCGCTGAACATACCAGGGAGAAGAGCGCTGAAAATCTTGAGAAGAGCGCTGAAGATCTAAACAAAAGCGCTGAAGACCTTTCCCATGATGAATCTATCAGGGGAGAGAGGAATGAAGATCTAACCGCTGGACCTCAGGGAGATGAAAACCCTGAGGGAACCGAGAAGCTCGCCTCTGTATCTGAGGGGGAGCAACTCGAAGAAGATGCTGAGGAATCCGAAGCAGAAGAAGATGAAGACATCGACATCCCTGAAGATGAACCATCCTCCTCTCCAAGGAAGGATGATGATGATGATGATTTCTTTATCGTCAAACCTACCCCAAGGATCAAAGCTCTTAAGGGAATCTCAATAAAAGAACCTTCAGGGGAGAAGACAAAGACAAAGCCCTCAGCCTCTGGCGCTGAGAAAAGCAAAGGCAAAGGCCTCGCTGAATTTGAAAATCTGGCGATCTTGCTTGAAAAGCCGGTTTGTCAGGTACACTAAACTTTACTTATATTCCTTCCCTGAACATCTCAATACACAATCAGTTCTCTACTCTACAAACCTCTCTACACATCCACATTCTTTTTCTATCTTTTCTACCCAAGTTCTTCTACCCAGTTCTTATTTGTAAGATCGCTGCGTTTCAGCTAGTCCTCTCCCCTGTTTGAGGATATCGCTGAAGGCTCCACAACTGCGACTTCACCAATAATTCCAGCTGCCGCTGAAGACATAATCCCAGTCTTGGATTTGATCTCTGAGACTGATGAACCTGAAGAACAACCCCTCTCGCACAGAAACAGACCTTCCTCAGCTCCTCAAAAGCTGAGTGAAGAGGATCAAAAGAGAAGAGAAGAAATGATAAAGCGATTCGAGGATCAGCGAATCATTCTAAGGCGTGATCAACTGCCTTATGTTCCTCCAAAGTTCAGAATTTCAAAAGCTGAATACAAGGAACACCTCAGAGCTGAACGCCTCATCGCTGAAAGAAAGGAAACATAAGAAAAAGACAGAGAATACGCTATAAAGCTTACTCAACGATCAATCAAAGACCCCAAGCTGAAAAGAGTTCCCATTGATGTTCAACGTCAGCTCTGGGATGATGCTCAAGAGATCGTTAGAGAAAAGACAAAGGTCTCTGATACAACCTTGGAATGGGCTAATCAAATGCTGACCTATCGATCAAGACCATCCAAGATAATCAAAGCCAACATCAGAGGAAAAATGTTCGTTGATGTTCCTGTTGTTGAAGTGGATATCTACAGAGATGACAAAACCAAGCAAACCTTCTATGCTGCTTCATTAGAAAATTTTGGTCTCTCTGAATGGTTAGAAACAAAATTAGCCATTCAGGGATCACGCTCAAAATTCAAAAGCCATGTTGAGATGATCTTAAACAAACAGATCGACTTGCTTTCATCTGCTGTGGATATCCCTCCTACTCTTCCTCAACCGAAGAAAGCCTCTGCTAAGAAGAAGAAAGTTTCTGATTCAGGTCCAATCATTCGAAATGAAACAGGTATTGGTTTCTCTCGTGCTGAAGTTCTTGGCCCTGATGCTGATCTTTCAATGCTTGACACCTCCCTACCACCTGGAGAAACCTTCATCCCTGGCACAGTGGTAAGTGATCCATATGGTATATTCTTCTTAGACTATGATGGAAATCATCACTTTCAACGTGTCTCTGAGCTCCAAATCGCTCCCATCGAACAACTCAGAGATCTCGTATACTGGTGTGAAGTCAGACGCGACATCAAAGCTAGACACCTGAAACCCTTGATTTTTGAAGTTGCTCTGAAGTTAAAGAATCAAGGAGTAAATGTCCCTGACTGGATGATCCCCACTGAAAAGACGACCCTTGATGAACTTCTCATTAAGGAAGAACCTTTTGAAAACTGATATAATCTCCTTTTTCTCTATTGTATCAGTTATCCTTCTGTACTTGTAAATTATTTCGCTTGTACTTGTAATCTTTCTGTTCTTCATTGTAACCTGATTCAATATTTGAAAGAAAGATTTCAGCGAATGTACTTTACTCCATCAGTACTGAAAAGATCCCATAAAACAGTAAAAGGGACAAATATTTTATGAGTTCTTTTTATCCTTATGTTTTCATTAAATAGCAATTTTCTTTGTTGCTATGTCATAATCAAATAGGGGGAGATTGTTGATCTAAACCCTTAGTGATTTGATAATGACCCTCTCTTATATACTTAGTGAAAATTGTAAGTAAACAATATGTATTAGAGTTTCACTATCGCTGATAAGTACTAAGATCTTCCAGTACCGCTGATAGGAACTCTCGCTCTTTAAGTTAAACATTCAGCGAACACTGTTCATCATTAATACGCTGAGTTTGTTCAGTCATTATGATGATCGCTGATAAGTTAGTTGTTTACTTATGATCCCTGAAGACAAGTTTCACGTCAACAAAGGTTCTACGCTGAAGTCGAAGATCAAGCTCAAGAACCAGCGACAAGTCTCCTAATGAACTGATGCGGATCAGCGAAGACTCAGATTTGTCCACTCAACATGAAGTATCAAGTACAAGACTTCAGTTATCGCTGAACTTTATCATCTGCTGAATAGTAAATGATAATCGCTGAATCAACGAAAGCTGATCATGAAGTCCTCCGTACAAAGTACTTTTGTCTTAACCACCCTTGCACGCCTCCGTACGAAATGTCAGAAAAGAACCTCCGAATATCTGAAATCGTACAACCACTCTGATACTACACTGTTCATCCTTACGGCTACTAAGGTTGTCAACCAAGGTCAATGACATGCAACCAACCAGCTGATGACACGTGTAAAGTATATACTGACTTGCATTAAATGCATGCAGTATATAAAGAGATGAACTCACTTCATTTGAAGTAACTTGCTAACTCTGGACAAGTTCATATCTCTTATCTCAAGATAGGTTATTATTAGTAATTTCCTTATCTTTCTTAGTGCAAGAAACCTTAGTGTTCCAACTTGTTTAGATTTAGGTTTATCCTTAATCTTGTCTCCGCAACAAGCTGTAAATTGTTAATGATTTATCAATAAACAATTTAGAAAAGTAAAATCTGTGTGTTTGTATTCAACCCCCCCCCCTTCTACAAACTTGTATAGGCCTTTCGGGACCAACATATGATGATGTTCGCTGAAGTGTATTGGATGTTAATTGATGTCCCTTGAAATGATGCTTTAACTTGTCTTTTATAGTCTTCGCGTCATTAATTAACCCCATTAATGATTCATTCAACGGCTACAACGGTTGGAAGCGGTCGCCGGAGTGATTATCCATGATGATCTTCGTCCGTTACAGCTATCGATCGTTGATGTTGCGTCGGTTATATCCGTTGCTCTTTAATGACTTTAACTCCTGCATTAAACACTTAACAAACGTAACAGTCAAGGTTAACGTTAGTTCGGTCGAAGGTACAATGATCTTACGCGATGGTCGTACAGGATGGGCGATACTATGGTCGAGCGTCATGGAGGACGTACGACTTACCTTTTACGGGCAACGACGGATGTTTTATGGGTTCTTGTCGAGACCTTATCTTAATACAAGATTTGGATTATGACGTGCGATTTACCTGCTCTGGTCGTGGTCGTACGACGTGATTTTTTGCCCAAACAGTTTGCCCCTAAAATTTGAAAGAAGGATAGCAAATCCGAGTTTTAAATTTTGTCAGTCGAAAATATGACAAGTGATGGAAATTACCTTGGTTACCTTGGAGCCAGACTGGTTCGTTTCTAACTGAACGAGAAGTTGAAAAGGAAACGAGGTCGTGATGTCATACTGACACATGATGATGCTTACCAGCTGTCGAGGACAGGTGTCGTTGATCCCTGCGGTCATACGAAAGGACGGGGACGCGCAACGGTTATCCGGGAATTCGACTTGACATAATTGACTGCATAAATAAAGATTACGATGGATCTTTTCTTGGCGATTTTCGTTCGATTAAAACTTGTCAAGGTTCTTTGACCTAATTTAAGTTTTTCTGAGATCATATAAGATACGACCTTCCAGTTTGCGTATGCGTCGCAAGTATATTGCTAGAAAGCCTAGAAAAAACTGGGATATTTGGGGTTTTTCTGAGCGTCAAATCTTGTTGACGGGCTTAGCGATGTCGACGGAGCCCAGGAGCACTATCCGGGATCAAGACGCCCTAGACGACTTTAGGGTTTTGGCAAAAATCCCTGCAGAGGTTACTGTGAGTAAAGCCGGTAATATTCGACCGAAGATGTGTACCGAGGGGTACATTGTTATATACGAATACCCGTTCAAAATAGGCTTTCACTGGCCATATTCGCCTTTAGTCAAAGAATTTATGTGTGAATTTGATCTTTCGTCGGGGCAACTGATGCCCCAGTTCTGGCGAGTTATCTTGATCATCGAACGACTTACCTCCAACTGGAATCCACCGATGAATGTGAGGGACCTTCTGACGGCGTATAAGGTCAAGAATGACCAGTACCGTCGCTACAGCTTGTTTTCAAGGTTCACGGGTGATCGTACCCTGGTTTTAAATACTGCGGTCAATGATCGTGGATGGAAGAAGAGGTATGTATTCGTACGGGCGTCGACGCTGGACACTGATAGTGACTGGATTAGGGAGGGTTGGAATATGACAGGTGAGCTTTTGACTGTACGTTTTCATGTTATTCTGTTGCTCGATTGTTTCTTCGACTAATCTTCTTTTTTGTGCGTAGATATTGATTTCGAGAAGGTAAAGCCGGATGATGCTTCTCGGGCTAAGGTCGAAAAGTTCTTGGAATTTAGTACCGAAGACCGGTCGTATGTCACGCGTCATTTGATAGACGAGGACGATGACATCATTTTCTTGAGCGACAGAATGAGGATGGGTCGAGAGGAGAAAGAAGAAGAGGAAGACTCTGAGAAGACTGAGGAGGAAGAGAAGAGCGAAGAACCAGAGGTAGAGATAATTAGTAAGTATCCTTTTGTCTTCTTTTTGCTTGACCTGGTCTTTCTCTGTTCTGAATCGTCTAACTTCTTTCTTTTACCGTTCAGGTGAATCTCAAGCACAGGCGACATCTTCTGTTGCTAGGAAGATGGCCCAAGTCGAAGTAGCTCGCGAGGCGAGGGAGAAGGACGTTCGACAACTAGGTCGGGAGTCCTGAAGAGAAAAGAGGTTCCGACAGCCGGGTCGGGCCTCTTAAAGAAGACAAAGGTGTCCGTTCTGAGGGAACCGTCTTTGAAGACGGGTAACCCATCGAGGGTTGCCTTGTCCAGGAAGGCGAAGGCGTCGGTTGCGACCGACGCGGAATCTGTGGATACTGCGCAACTGGCGACGATGTCTCCCGTCGTCCTATCCGGCCCTTCATCGGCCGAGAGGGGCAAAGGCGCGCAGAAGGGACCCTTGGGGGAAACGACGGTCAACTTTACGTTGCCGTCGGGTTTTCTGGACGACAATGTCTTGGACGAGACGAAGTTGTTCCCCCATTTGGAAAAAAATATTTGCTTCCGTCTTTCAGGGAGCGTTTTGACGGGTTTTCTTTCGAGAAGAAAGAGTTCCATACAGCTGGACTCTTGTTCTTGGTAAGCCTTTCTTTCAAGACTTGTCGTTTGTCGTTGTCGTTGTCGTTGTCGTTGTTTACTAATGCTGCTCATATTATGATTCTTCAGGCGTTCCACGCTTCCTTGGCATTGCATGCCGAAATGACGAATATAGAGGTTTCAACGGCTTCTGTTACCAAAGATGAAGATGCAGCGTTAACTAAAGAGAAAGCTGCTTTGGAACATGAAGAAGCGATGTCAGCGCGCCTTGACCATGCTCTGGATGAATTGGATGCCCTTAGTCATACAAGAGACGAGATAAACTCGCGTTTGAAGGAGTCTCTGACTTTGATGCGCGACCAGAGAGAGAAGCTGGAAGGGATGAAGGAATCCGTAACCGCAAAGAGGAAGGAAGCACAGGGAATCAAGGCTAAGGTGATAAGTTTGCAGAAGGAGTCTGATGATTTGAAGGACGAAAATAAGTCTTTCCTTTGTTATGCTCGACTTACTGCGCGTGCGGCAATTATGCGACGTCACCTGCAGGGTAAGGATCCTTTGGCTTCAGTGTCAGATGAGATGCGTCTCTTTTATGAGAAAGTCGGGACCGAGAGAGATCTCGACTTGGATGACCAGAGGGAGGTCGAAGAGGAGGCGGTTGATGAGGGTTTTCAAGATGAGGTATCGGACAAGGTCGTGATCGATGCTCCTCCACAACCTTAGAAAAAATGTATTTGTTTGTTCATGTTGCTCGACCGTCAGTGGTCGATTATGTATATGATGGCTTATGTAATGAATGCAACTTTTGCTTATGCTTTATCCAAACCATGTTTAATTATGAGGTCGAACATGAAATCATGCGACTAAGGCATTCATTGTAATACGATGACAAGAACGTGAAACAAATATAAAAACACGCGATTAAAGCATCCATTCAGTTAAGAAACTTAGGGGTAAAGTCGTTTAGACTCTATGATCGTACGACCAGATCGTACAACGAGTTTGTATCGTATGCCCCTGTGGAGAAATAATCAAGTTAGAGACCTGATTCTTTATGTCGTTCGACCTTGCGATATTAAAGTCATATAGTAGACTTAATGATTACTGTCGTGCGACTCTGCGATAATCTGTCGTGCGATTCTGCGATAAAATAATGTCGGGGGTTGGTCGTTGGCTAACCAACGACCCTCTGATGCTTAAGTCAGTAAATGTTTTGCGAGAAAGAATCGTATGAGAAAGAGTTAGAGAACGTACCATTTCAGACTCTCTCTATTTGCCCCCTGTCATTTATTACCGTACTCTTTTTGGGAGGAAAAGATAGGTTTTAAATGACAGAATGACACGGGGAAATATTGTCCTGCGGTTGACTATGTTGTCGTGCGACGAGGCACCATAGTAGATTTATCCCTGTGGAAAAGATATTGTTAATTTAGGAATAGAAAAACGAACCTGTCGAGAGCGTGACCTTACGACTTCAGTTTATTTTCTCTTTTGATCTCCTGGATTCCCCATGGCGTAGGGAATTTCAATTAATAACTTTTGCATGCTCGGGAGTCGACGGTCGATGGCTATTAGCTGGAACAGCGACGTTGTCAATGACATCTTTGAGATTTCCTTTCGAAAAATGATATGCTAGTTCCTTCTTCAATGCGATACAGTCGTCCGTCGCATGACCATGATCGGCATGGAAGTCGCACCACTTTGATTTGTCTTTCTTAGCATCGTCCAGGTCGGACTTCTTTGGCCATCGAATGGTAGCTTGGGAACTTTTCAGAGCTTCGACTAGGTCCTTTGTGGATCCTTTGAATCCGTAAGAGGATATCTTGGGGTACTGAATGAACTTAGCCGCGGTCTTGGCCTCTGCTTTCGTCTTGAAACGAACATTTGAAATTTGGCGCGCTGGCTCTACTCTTAGAAACAGCCTTTGTCTTGAACTCTGGCTTTCTGACGCCTAGTGACTTCTTGTCGTCAGTGTGCTTGCGACGAAAGGCGGCATCATCTTCCACCCTCATATATGCTAAGGTTCGAGCTCGGACGTCTTCGAAATTCTCCGGGGGATATTTGGTCAGGTCGGTGTATAGACCCGAACTATCGTCCAGACCACGCTTATAGGCTTCGATCGCGGTTTTGACGTCGCAATTGCGGATGCTGATCATTTCGGCATTGAATCTATTAAAATAACTTCGAATAGACTCATTGGCTTTCTGCACGATGTAATATAGGTCGCTGGTCTGCTTCTCCATCTTACGACTGCTGGCGAATTGCTGGGAGAATTGATTAACCAACTCAGCAAACGACCCGATGGATTTGGGTTTGAGATTGATCAACCATTGGAGAGCAGGACCAGTGAGGGTTGCTCCAAAACTCTTACACATGCATACTTCCTGGTACATAAATGGGATCGAGATCGTCCACATGAGCTGCTTATATTGCGCGACGTGCTCAGTTGGATCGGTCACACCCGAATACTTGGGAGTGAAGGCAGGAATGTTATACTTCTTTGGGAACTCGACGGTGGAAATCTCGTCGATGAAAGGCGATGCCTGATATCCCGAGCGAGGCTCGACATCGACAGGCACGGCTGCCCCAGGCAACTTGGCGAGCAAGGACAGGACGCGCTCATTTTGGTCTTCTAACATCTTCAAACGCTGAGCGACGAGATTGTTAAGATCGGGATTTGCCCCTGTCGAGGGATTGGCCCCTGGGCTAGTGCCATTACCATGCGATTAACCATTGGTGTCCCCGTTGAACGGGACGAAATACGGCTGCGGCCGATAGTGGAATTGCTGCGGTCCATTCTGAAACGGCTGCGATCCTTGCTGGAGAGGCTGCGATCCACCTTGGGGTCCATTATGAAATGGCTGCTGAAATGGTTGCGACCCTTGCTGGAAAGGCTGCGACCCTTGCTGGAAAGGCTGCGACCCATTATTCACGGGTGGTGGCCTTATGTGCTGAGGAGGAACTGTCCCAAACTGAGGATTTGGGTTGAACGACCCTGGCTGTTGATTCTGCATGAACGGGCCTGGATGCTGATTCTGCGCGGATGAACCTGGATTCGGGACAAATGGTCTAGGGCCATTCTGGTCGAACGGTCTTGGAACTGGGTTCTGCACGAACGGCCTAGGACCATTTTGAGGCCCAAGAGGATTTCTTAACCGTGCAATCTCCTCAGCTGCTCCGCCATTGCATTGAGCTGATTCCTGGCGACTTCGAGATCCTGATACATCTGAGCGACGACTTGTTGCGGATTTCCAGAGGTTGCCATTTTCCTGCAACAGAAAATAGAAGAAACTCCAAGAAACTATTAGTAGGGTGCACGTTCGTCGAGGATTTTCTCTAGATGAGGTCCCACGGATGGCGCCAAACTGTTAATGCCAAAAATCGCACCAAAGGGACAACTTAAGGTTGATATGGACTTAATCAACTAAAGAAAGGATCTTTCGACGAGACGTGCGACGAAGACGAAAATGTAAATGAGACAAGGGATTTGATGACACAGGAAAAACCTCAATCGAGGAAAAAACCTGCGGACGACAAGGGATGTCGTCGCTGCACTATGGTCACCAATCAGGGGCGACGTCCTTGGTACTGGCGTCGGTTGTACGATGATTACAATACAAATGAAGGAAATACTTCGAAATGTAAAGTACAAGTGTTTAAATGTGAAAACAAGTGTTTGTCGTGTGTGAATACAAATTGTGAACTATCTGTCGAAGGCTGATGTCGTGCGTCGAGACTGATACTTGAGCTTTTCCTTCGAGTGTTCTTGAGTTCGCTGTAGGATTCTGGCTTTCAGTACTCAATCTCCAGAGTTTGAATGTTCTTTGCTATGAGTTTGGGTGATTTTCTCTGCTGTATGATGATGTTCGCTGAAGTGTATTGGATGTTAATCGATGTCCCTTGAAATGATGCTTTAGCTTGTCTTTTATAGTCTTCGCGTCATTAATTAACCCCATTAATGATTCAATCAACGGTTGGAAACGGTCGTCGGAGTGATTATCCATGATGATCTTCGTCCGGTACAGCTATCGATCGTTGATGGTTGCTTCGGTTATATCCGTTGCTCTTTAATGACTTTAACTCCTGCATTAAACACTTAACAAACGTAACAGTCAAGGTTAACGTTAGTTCGGTCGAAGGTACAATGATCTTACGCGATGGTCGTATAGGATGGGCGATACTATGGTCGAGTGTCATGGAGGACGTACGACTTACCTTTTACGGGCGACGACGGATGTTTTATGGGTTCTTGTCGAGACCTTATCTTAATACAAGATTTGGATTATGACGTGCGATTTACCTGCTCTGGTCGTGGTCGTACGACGTGATTTTTTGCCCAAACAGCTAACAATGCTTATAAATCAATAAAATGTGTATATTTTGTAAATCTAACAAAATGATTAATAATCAAAGTTTTTTCTTATTAGGCTAACAATGCTAAACAGTTAACATCAATATAAATCAATAAATTTTGTATACTTTGTTTTGTTATTTTTTTGTTTAAGCTAACAATGCTTATAAATCAATAAAATATGTATATTTTGTAAATCTAACAAAATGCTTAATAATCAAAGTCTTTTTTCTTATTAGGCTAACAATGCTTTAAGTTAACATCAATATAAATCAATAAATTTTGTATACTTTGTTTTATTATTTTTTTGTTTAAGCTAACAATGCTTATAAATCAATAAAATGTGTATATTTTGTAAATCTAACAAAATGCTTAATAATCAAAGTCTTTTTTTTATTAGGCTAACAATGCTTATAATTAGAAACTTATTATTAAAGTTAACAAATGCATATAATTCAAAACTTATTTTTAAAGTTAATAAATTTTGCAACATTTTTATTGATTTATAAGCATTATTTTTAAAGTTAACATCAATATAAATCAATATTTTTTGTATACTTATAATTCAAGACTTATTTTAAAAATGGTATATTTTATAGTGATTTTGTTTCTTTTCTTTTGTTTTTCTTATTAATCTAATAAATGCTTAGAAATCAATGAAATAAAATTGTTTTATTCTTTGGTAAGATAATAGTCAATTAATAGTCAATTTATATTTTTTTAATAAAGTACTTTTTATTTATTTAATTTTATTGTTTATAGTAATTAACATTAACAATACTTATAAATCAAAATTTATTTAAAAAAAATATAGTTTTTGTTTAATTTTATTAGTCTTTTTATTAAGTTAAAAATTTTAAAAAAAACTTTTAAAAAACATAGTTTTGTTATTTAATTTTATTATTTTTCTTATTAAGTTAAAAATACTTATAAATCAATAGTTTTTTATATATTTTTAATTAAAGTCAATTTAGCAAACATTTAGTTCAATTATTTATGTTACATAAAAAGTGAATATCAATATGTTGTATTTAATTTTATTTATTTTGTATTTATTAACATTTAGTTCACTTACTTATGTTAAAATGACGGTTACCATTAATTTTCATGTTCTCAACACTTATTAGCCATTATGTAATAACTTCATCTTACCAAATGATCCTAATGACATTTTTTATATGATGATTATTTTTAATAATCAATTATGTTGTATTTTTTATTGTTTTCATTGATTATTTTCTACACAATACTTACATGACACTCATTACACATATTATTATTATTATTATTTGCATAAGACCAATTATACTTATTATTTTTAAAAGAGTGAATTACACTGGTGGTCCCTGTGATTTGTCTAAATTTTGGATTTGGTCCCTAAAGTAAGCTATCTATGGTGGTGGTCCCTAACTTTTTAATTAACTTTCACTCATGGTCCTTCGATAGTTAACGACGTTAATAACATCTAACCCCTTGTTTAAATCAAAGGGTAAATCAGTCATTTTATTAAAAATATATTTAGCCTAATTTAAAAAAGATATTTAACCTAATTTAAAGGAAAAATCAAACCAATTAGCAAGTTAGCAACCATGTTTAGAATGCTCGACAATTCGCCAAGAACGATTAGGGTTGTTCGCCTACGCCATGTCCACCATGTGCTACACCTGCACATAAGCAATTCCATATATAGTTCATTAATTTCTGTCGATCAAAAAGAAGAAGACGAAGAGGGTGAAAACGACGAGTGTGTGAAGAATCAAAAAGGGGGCTTTGAGGTTAAAAAGGAGATTGAAATATGAGCTAATTGGAGAGAAAACAAAGCAAAATTTCAAGACGAAGATGGTTACGTGTTTGTTCTTTAATATTCCTTTCATTTGTATTCGCCTGCATAACTTTCTGGGCAGTCGGCTTCATGGGATTTTTCACCTTCCTCTTCTTCATCTTCGTCTCTTTTTGGGTCGACAACTCCTTCGTCACCTTCCTCTCCGGCGTGGTGGCTCACGCAATGCTCGGATACACAGTCGTCGTCCTCGTTCTAGCCGATTTTTGTCTTTTCAGCGGCTTCTTCATCACTCGTGATCGAATTCCTTCATATTGGTTGTGGTTCCATTATCTGTCGCTGGTAAAGTGAATTTTTTGGGCTGGTGGAACCGCCGGCGATATTGTGGAATTTCGATCTTCTGTATATGTGTAGACAGGCAATAGAACAAAATATTTTTAATTTGAAAAGTAAAACTGTTGGAAATGAGTTTTTGACCAAATTCAACGTGAAAATGAAATTGATATAGAAAATTTCTACATTTCAGTTGATAGGTTGGATTATGTTTGCTTTTTCTCCTCGTTACTACTAGTTGTATTGGCGGTGGAAGGTGGAAGTCGGTGGTAGACATGTGACGATGACAATGATGATTGTGACGATTTCTTGGTTGTTTGTTCAATTTGAGAAGATGTTGTTCATCCGTCACTCTCTTCCATTTTGTCTTATGATAATCTTGATCTTTTATTGACATTTGACATACTGATTTTGTTCAATTTGTCTATCCGGTGTCAGAATGATGGTTCATTGATCTCGAAGTTGAACATCTTCTGTTAAATTACAAGTTTAGGTGGTAATGCAAGAACTTGTATTGCTCTTGAAGTTTTACAAATGAACAGTGTTAATTGCCCTTTTGGTTCTTATAGGAATGGATCGATATTTGCAGGTATACATAGCAGCATGTGAGACGCTTACATCTCAATTAATAATAACTTGTATTGCTCTTGAAGTGTCACAAATGAACAGTGGTAATTGGTGCTGACCGGAAACCGATTCCATGGCGTTTTGTAGGGAAAACAACATACTGCAAATAACTCTGAATCCTACTGGCAGTGTCGTGAGAACTGAGAAGTTCTTTCGTTTCATCAGATGGTGACAGATAAAAGCAATTCACAACATCTTGGTGTGTGTTAATTGGTTTAATTGGTTTGATTTTCCTCGTCTTCATCACTCGTGAAGGTTAAATTAGTAAGTTTAATTGGTTTGAATTTTTATTTAAATTAGGTCAAATATCTTTTTAATAAAATGACTGATTTACCCTTTGATTTAAACAAGGGGTTAGATGTTATTAACGCCGTTAACTATCGAAGGACCATGAGTGAAAGTTAATTAAAAAGTTAGGGACCACCACCGTAGATAGCTTACTTTAGGGACCAAATCCAAAATTTAGACAAACCACAGGGACCACCAGTGTAATTCACTCTTTTTAAAAAGAACTTTAATACTAAATAGTTAAAAATTTAATGGAAAAAACTTATTATAACCTATCATTATATAAATGAAATACTTATGACAATTAAATACAATTAAATAACAATTATGATTTACTAATGATTGTAATTTAATTTTACCTTATTTTAATTTTAATTTCTCTCTATATAAAGGTCTTCGAAAAGGTAACTATTTCCAAGTGGTTGAATCTTTATTTGTTATTTGATTGAACCTTCATGGAGCATTCTTTACTAAAAGACTTGAAAAATGATCGTGATGATTACGTTATCAAAATTCGGATTTGTAGAATGTGGGAATGTCTAAACACGAAGAAAGGTGGAGAATTAATTAGTTTAGACATGATTCTAATCGATGAGAAGGTAATGCACGTCTTCTTTTTGTAGTTATATGAGGTATATCTTTTTAATTCTCTCTCTTCCCACTTTCAAATATTTCTCATTTAGATTCATTTCTTAGGCCATCCACAACGCATAGATAAAAGCCCTCAAGCCCTCAACGCCACATCAGCGCCACATCAGCTAAGCCCTCAAGCCCTAAACACCCCCAGCGCATAACTAAAAGCCCTCAATGCCACATCAGCGCCACATCATTTTTTTAATTCTTTTATTTATACATTTAATTATTTAACAAAATAAAAATATTTATATATTTTTGAATAAATAAAAATAAGATAAATAATAAAAATAAAAATTCATATCATTCATTAAAAAATTAAAAATTACAAAATAAATTTAAAAATTACAAAATAAATTTAAAAAGCTACTCGTCGTCATTGTTGGGAACTTGGATACGCCAAATATGTTCGACCAAATCCGACCGAAGGTTATTATGAGTGGCCCGGTTTTGGACTTCTCGAACATTTGCCGCGCGTTGTTCCTCACTGATTTGTGTTTCGTTATCATCCGTGAAAAGGCCGTGGTAATCGCCACCACAAATAGCATGGTATTCGTCTTCGAGTATCATATTGTGTAATATGACACAAGCGTACATAATGTTTCTCAATCTTGTCGGTTCCCATCCGCGTGTCGGGTTATGAAGTATATGCCAACGTTGTTTAAGCACGCCAAAAGCTCGTTCAACATCTTTACGTGCCGATTCTTGCGCGGACTTGAATTTTTGTCGTTTAGGGTCCCGTGGGCACGTAAATGATTTTACGAAAGTAGCCCATTCCGGATATATCCCATCCGCTAGATAATATCCGTGCTCGTAGGTGGCTCCATTCACCTCAAAAGGGCAGTCGGGTGCTTTTCCATCATATACATCGTTGAAGATGGGCGACTGATTGAGAACATTGATGTCGTTGTTGGAACCGGCAACACCAAAGTATGCGTGCCAGATCCATAGATCTTGAGAGGCCACTGCTTCTAGCATGATTGTCGGGTGCTCATTTGCAGCTACTCGACCTCTTTCTATGTTCGCGGCCCTCTCTGTTGTTGACGACGAGGCGGTGCTACCATAAATCCATTGTGCAGTATGTCGAAAAACTTCTCTTTGTAGATTCAACAACTCGTCGGTGTCTACGGATGATGATGATGCGGTCGGTGAACCGGGTTGTGGCGAATCCATATTGTTTAAAATATAGAGAATGGAAGAGAATGAGAGAGTTTGAGAGATTGTTGGTGTGAAAAAATAAGAGGTTGAGGGTTAATATATATAGTGGGATTAAATTGAATTTTTTTTATAAAAGTAGCCGTTTGGGAGAATTTATTTTGAAGATTTAAAAAAAAAAGAAAAAACGAAATAGCCGTTGGAGATGCTCGGGTTCATCGGGTTTGAAAGCCCGACCTCCGAGCCCGAGCCCCAAGCCCGAGCCACCCCCACCGCTACCCGATGGGGCCCGCAGCGAGCCCGCGGGCGCTGCGGAAGGCCTTATCAATCTTAGTTTTTAATGATTATGTGTGGGACCCATAATGACAAATGTTTTCATGACATGCTTACTATCTTGGATTGACCGAAAGAGAAAATGGTCTCCAACTTGGTGTTCTCAATGGCAATGGGGGTGGTGTCTCTCTACATCACATTTAGGATGAACTTCAATAACAAACATCCCAATGTATAGTTTTCATTTTTCAATATTCTTTTGGAACTCACAATTTTTATTTTTTTTTGGGTTTGAGACTTATAAATTCGACCAACATTTAGTTCTAATGCTACATTCTTAATAAGTTCAAACAATAATATGTTCATAGATTACGCGTACTTACGTTCATATAATATGTTGATCCAAACCCTCAGTGATTTGATAATGACCCTATCTTAAATACTTAGTGAAAATTGTAAGTAAACAATATGTATCAGAGTTTCACTATCGCTGATAAGTACTAAGATCTTACAGTACTGCTGATAGGAACTCTCGCACTTTTAGATTAAACATTCAGCGAACACTGTTCACCATATCGCTGAGTCTGTTCAGTCCTTATGGTGATCGCTGATAAGTTAGTTGTTTACTTATGATCCCTGAAGACAAGATTCACGTCAACAAAGGTTCTACGCTGAAGTCGAAGATCAAGCTCAAGAACCAGCGACAAGTCTCCTAATGAACTGATGCGGATCAGCGAAGACTCAGATTTGTCCACTCAACGTGAAGTATCAAGTACAAGACTTCAGCTATCGCTGAACTTTATCATCTGCTGAATAGTAAATGATAATCGCTGAATCAACGAAAGCTGATCATGAAGTCCTCCGTACAAAGTACTTTTGTCTTAACCTCCCTTGCACGCCACCGTACGAAATGTCAGAAAAGAACCTCCGAAAATCTGAAATCGTACAACCACTCTGATACTACACTGTTCATTCATGCGGCTACTAAGGTTGTCAACAAAGGTCAATGACATGCAACCAATCCGCTGATGACACGTGTAAAGTGTATACTAAATTGCATTAAATGCATGCAGTATATAAAGAGATGAACTCACTTCATTTGAAGTAACTTGCTAACTCTGGACAAGTTCAAATCTCTCAAGATAGGATTTTATTAGTAATCTCCTTATCTTTCTTAGTGCAAGAAAACCTTAGTGTTCCAACTTGTTTAGATTTAGGTTTATCATTAATCTTGTTTCCACAACAAGCTGTAAATTGTTAATGATTTATCAATAAACAATTTAGAAAAGTAAAATAGTGTGTTTGTATTCAACCCCCCCCCCCCCTTCTACAAACTTGTTTAAGCCTTTCGGGACCAACATAATAATGTTTGGATTCGCCGCGCGAGGCGCGGTATTGTTACCTAGTATATATATATATATATAAAGGAGAATGTTAGAGAGAGGATTAAGGATAGGCTTCAAGGCCATTTATCTAATTTTCTATAATTTTGATTTATTTAAAATAAAAGTCATATATTAAATGTTTTCATTAATTACTAAGACTTCTCATTTTTCATTTTATACTTTTATAAGATAGATAACATAAATATAAATCAAATACTTTTTTAATAGGTAATATCTTTTTTTATCCTCTCTCTAACATTCTTCTTTATAGATAACCTAACAATACTTATAAATCAAAACTTATTTAGTAAAATATACTTTTTATTTCTTTAATTTTTGTTTTTCTTAATAAGTTAACAATGATTATAAATCAAAAAATTTAAATTATTTTATTTTTTTAGTAAGATCTATATCAATGTTTATATTCTTTTTTTTAGTAAGTTAACAATATTTATAAATCAATATTAATTTTAATAAATTATATTTTTATATATATTCTTTTATTTTTTTAGTAAGATAACAACGGCTTATAAACCAATAAAATTTTCTAATAAATTATAATTATTATTTTATAACAATGGTTATTTTATTATAATTATTGAGTTTATTGATTTATTTTTCCTTTATAAGTTTACTTGATCTAAATATTATATGAACTTTTTTTATTAAGATATATAACAATGATTACAAATTACATATTTATTTTAATAGAGTATATTTTTTATTTTATTTTTTTCTTTTAGTAAGCTAAAAATGTTTTTAAATCAATTTTTTTAATATGTATATTTTTATCTATTTACATTTTTTTTGGATAAGTTAACAATACTTATAAATCAAAACTTTTAAATTATTTTATTTTCTTAGTAAGATACCAATGTTTGTATTCTTTCTTTTAGTAAGCTAACAATACTTATTTTAATAAATTTTGTTTTTGTTTTTGAATAAGATAAAAACTGCTTATAAATCAATTTTTTTAGTGAATTGTATTAATATTTATAATAATATTTGTATTCACCGCGCAAGGCGTGGTTCTGTTACCTAGTACAAATATATCCATATATAAAGCATAGCACAATCTATTTCTAGATGATATATACTTACACAATCAGATATGCAGGAGCTTAAGTCCGGTAGCTAGGGGTGTAGATGAGACGAGACAACTCGTGAGCTACTCGAGATCGACGTGGTCAAAACTCGGTCAACACTCGACTCGAATAGGCTCGACTCGAACTCGAGCTCGACTCAACATACTAATGAGTCGAGTCGAGCGAACTGATACTCGACTCGATAAGCTCGTGAGATACTCGAGTATATTATATATAATTAATTTTATATTATAAGTTATAGGATATACTGTACAAAAATTAATAATTATTATTTTAATATAATACATTAATAATAAAATAATATTATACATAAACAAGTTTTTTTGTTCGTTTAGTTAAATGAACGAACATGAACAAAGGTCTCGTTCGTTCATTTATGTTCATGAACGTTTGTTCGTTCATTTATGTCCGTTTACGTTTGTAAATGTTAGTGTACGTATAATAATAACTAGAGAAATTAAAGCAAAATAGTGTACGTTTAAGTTTGTTTACTAATATAATGAATAAACATCACAAAAATAATAATTACTAATACTATTTTAATTGAATTGATAATAAAAATAATAAACTCAAGTTTTCTAGAAAAAAGTTTTTGAAAACTAATCATGTAAAAGACATGGGTGAACTCTTGAGGGTGTGTGTTTGGTCCATCCCACATTGGTGGGATATAGAACCCAATGCTTTGAACTCCACTATATATAGACCCTTTCTCTCCCTTGTTTTTATATCATTTGTCTTTGCTCAATGTCTTGATCTTAAGGGTTTGAACATAGCGGTTTGAGCCTATATGATTATTTTAATAGGAGTTCCCCCATGAAAGTGGGTTCACCTTGAGTTCGTTTATGCACTAAACTTCGAGCTTGATTCGAGTTCGAGTTGGCTTTCGAGTCGAGTTCGAGTTTGGATTTTTACTACTCGCGAGTTTGAGCTCGAATATTGGCTTTTGAGTTCGAGTCAAGTATAATAATACTCGAGCTCGACTCGCATCATTTACACCCCTACCGGTAGCAATAAAGCAGGAATTACATTTTTTTAGGGATTGGACATGTTGTGGATAATTCAGCTTAATTATTGACACTCAAAAGAATAAATAATTGTTGACGGGTTTGTCCAAGAGCCAACCCATTATGACCCACATTAAAAGTTTTTAGTTACCCAACTTGTTTGACCACTCATTTTGCCAGTTATGATTTTTAGGGTCAAAATATGATCATATTTGAACGATCAAGAAAACTGATTCTTCAACACAAACACTACAAAAATAACTACTTTTACTAGAGAAAAATGTCGTCGGCAAAAGTCGCCGGCAAAAGGTCAAAAATTTTTGCCGTCGGACTTTTTAGTCGGTGAAAGTTTCCGTGAAAAGCTGGCCGCTATAAGGGTTTTTTCCGACGAATAACATGAGCCGCCGGTAAAGGTACATTTGCCGGCGAAAAAGAGTCGTCGATAAAAATTGAAGTCGTCGGTAAAAACATCTATCAAGTAATCGTATAAAATCATTTTCCCGACGACTAAATATTTTTGTCGGCGTAATATTTTCCGCCGGGAAAAGTTTTTCTTGACTTTTTGGTCAAACATTTATCGGCCAAAAAATCCATCGGCAAAAGTTATTTTTTATTTTTACGCATAACCTTTTACCGGCAAACAAACTCGTCGGCAAAAGTTAGCTAGGTTTGACTCTTTTAGTCAAGTTTCTCTTGACAGAGAAAACCGCAAAAGTTAGGTTTGGCTCTTTGGCCAACCTTTTTACCGAGGGAAAAACCCGACGGCAAAAGTTGTTGTTAACCATATAAGGAAACATTTGTCAATGCATTTGGACGTACTTTTATCAACGAAAATAACAAATAAACAAATATAAAAACTGTTTAAACAATAAATTAGCTAATTAATAAGAAAAAAACATTACATAAATATCTTAAAAACATAAACCAAACCAAATGAAAATTATCTTTTTGACATATATAAAAAAAATATAGATAAAATGTACTAAGCTAGTCAAGATTTTCTGCACCGTCATCTTCCTCATGGACCGACTCAATTGGATGAGTAGTAGATGCATCATCAAAGATAACAGGCGGTGGAGGCGAAGGTTGGACCGTAGACAACAAATGCTCTGGAACACTTAATCTGGGTACAAGGCCTTGAATTTGTTGAAACAACTTCTTCATCTCATTCATGTCTTGCGTTTGTTGCCCCAAAAACTCATGTTGAGCAGTCGTATATTGTCTGAGCTGCATGTGTTCCTTTATGATTCTATCAATGTGATCTTGTTGCATACTATTTATGGAGGCCGAAGTACGTGTTCGCTTTCCTCCAAATGCTTTGAGCCTCGGCAATGATCCAAAACCTTTCTTATGTCGAGACCGGGAGCCTAGAACATCGGAAACAATATCAATATCCGCAGGAAACTGGTCATTATCACCTTGATTAGACGAGTCCAGATGTGTACTTTGTGATACCCGTCTTTGAATCATCTCTTGCTAAATAAAATTGAAAGAATTATAAGAACCAATTTATTATAAATAGAGATTGGATAGAGAAATGTGAGAACTTACATGCGCCTTCTCCGCTTCCTCACTAAGCCAACCATCTTGCTTTCGGTGGAGTTTTTCGAATGTGTCGATCGTGCTTGGGGGTTGACCAGATTTTGCAGCCTAGATTGAAAAAAACAATTATACATAATCATAACTCATAAAATAAAACAAGATATACATGTAATCAAGGTTCTAAATGGCGTGAGGCGTGGCGTGGCGGTGAGGCCAAGCCTTAGAAGCCATGGCGAGGCCATGACGTTTATCAAGGCATGCTTATAGCGCCAAATCTCTATATCTTATATAATGTTATATGTAAAAACATATGTTTTGTACTATTAATTGATGAGTCAATAACAATAAACAAGTTAAATTAAGTTATATATTAAAAACTAGCAAATAAAACATTTAAAACGTAAAGGAAAATCAAATATCGCGTTATAAAAGATCGCACATTAAGCCATGGTGTCCCACAAGCATAGCGTGGCGTGAGACACAAGCCTTAAGCCACGGCGCGCCATGGCGGCTGTCGCGGTGAGCCTTTTAGAACAGTGCATGTAATTCATATAATTTACAATTTCACGAAAATGTGTGACAATAGTTTTGGAGTCATGTCCTCCCAACATAGACATTTTGGCCCTATCTATCCATCCCTTCCGTTAGAAGTGTCGGTGTAATTCATGTCTGTGGTCCTAGATTTAAGCTACTACCTCTCCTGACAATGGGATGCATGCATGATTTACCTCTCCATGATCATAGGATTTATAGGATGTCGAATACCCTTTTTTCTTAAAAAGTGTTAGGGGTAATCAATCATATATATGTATCATGTATACAATTGGACAGAATATTGAAGAGAAGAAAGAATTTCTTTATATAAAACTTTGTTTTACATCATAAACAAACAATCAAGTAAAGAACAACATTAAATCTTACTTGAATCGAAGATTCCACGAAGATATAGGAATTGATTGAGGCATGCGCGAAGCAGTGTCCTAAGACAAAATTTCGCCGATGGTACGGGCGTTGTCTAGAGTTCCAGTGTTCTGCGCGGCTTCTCGCGCGGCTCGGGTCGCGCCGTCATACGCGCCAGACACTGCACACACAACCACGTTCATTCTTCAATCGTTGAATCTCGACCCCATCGAGACCCCAAGGCCCAAGGCCCTATCTTTGACATTTAATATATTTGTGTCAAAGAGAGCCCACCAAGAACACCATACTCCAAGCCAAGCAATTAAATGATTCATTTAATGCTCTCAACTTTGGGTTTATTAAGTGTTCTAAGGATTGCTTTGGCTCCTATGTGGGACTAGTTTTCTCACATCTCAACTAAGTTCCAACAATACCCCACATTTTCTATTCAAACCCAAATAATACCCCACATTTGAATAGAAAATAAACAATATTATGGAACTTATGTTTCTATCACCAAGCTAGTTATAATATGCATCGGAAAACGGTGTCTTTTGGACTTGAACCTTTCCTAGTGAATGCCTATCGGATCTACTTCGTGGATAGTGAACTAAAGTCTTGAACTAGCCACTTTTTGTAGTAAATCGAGACAATAGGCATCACACATATTATAACTATACATAATTTGATTCTTACCGTTGTGTTCATTTCGGTCGTGAACATATCCTTTCTTCATGAGAGTTTTAGAAGACGTAGCCATCTCCGTCTTCAAAGATGCGACCACACATCAGTCTCACATAGGTAATGCCGATCAAAAATATTCCGTTGTATTCCACTAAAAAGCTATCAGCATTTTTAAGAATATAAAATTCAACCCTTAATCGTCAACGGAAATATACACATAAAAGTCATCATAGGAGTAGGCATACCTGTGTATAAGCGTCTCTTGAGTGTTCCTCAACTAGTTTTCCTATTGAACCTAGACCATGGGATCTCCAATTTTGCTAGGTTAGGTTTCCGCCGAGGAAACTCATTGTATTGGCTTTAAGCCCATTCCCCTCGATGAAAAGGACACTTGCTCTCTACTTAGGCCTTTTGTCAAAGGATCAGCGATATTTTCCTTTGACTTTACGTAGTCTATGGAAATAATTCCATTTTTCAGCAAGTCCTTTATTGTATTGTGGCGTCGTCTTATATGTCTAGACTTGCCATTATATATTTGATTCTTTGCTCTTGTGAGAGCAGCCATACTGTCACAATGGATACAAATGGCAGTCACGGGTTTTGGCCACAATGGAATACTTTCTAGGAAGCTCTTTAGCCATTCGGCTTCTTCAGCAGCTTTATCTAAAGCTACAAATTCTGCTTCCATAGTTGATCTTGTATTCACCGTTTGTTTGGATGACTTCCATGAGACCGATGCTCCACCAAGTGTAAACACATATCCACTTGTGGACTTACTCTCCGAATGGTTAGAGATCCAATTGGCATCACAATACCCTTCTAGAACGGGAGGGTATTTCGTATAGTGTAACCCGTAATTCATTGTATACTTCAAATATCTAAGCACTCTCACTAGTGCATACCAATGATCCTTTCCGGGATTATGTGAGTACCGACTTAGTCTACTCACACTATATGCTATATCCGGTCGTGTGCAATTCATGATATACATCAAGCTTCCAAGAACTTGTGTATATTCCAATTGAGCCACGCTATCTCCTTGATTCTTCTTCAATTGACTAGAAGGATCAAATGGAGTCACCACCGGTTTATCATCATAGTGACCGAACTTTCGAAGTATGTTCTCAACATAGTGAGATTGGGTGAGAATGTAACCATTTGGATTCCTTTGAATCTTTATACCAAGGATTACATCTGCTACTCCCAAATCCTTCATATCAAACGAGGAGTGCAACATCTTCTTGGTTTGATTGATTACATCCAAGTTCGATCCGAAGATGAGCATATCATCTACATACAAGCATATAATGACATATGCATTTTTGTATTGCTTCACATAGACACACTTATCACACTCATTTATTTGAAACCCGTTTGATATCAACGTGTTATCAAACTTTTCATGTCATTGCTTTGGCGCTTGCTTAAGTCCATAAAGGGACTTGATCAACTTACAGACTTTGTTTTCTTGACCTTTGACAACAAACCCTTCCGGTTGTTGCATATATATTTCTTCGTCTAACTCTCCATTCAAGAAAGTAGTTTTCACATCCATTTGGTGTATTTCCAAATTGTGAATCGCTGCTATGGCCATCAACATACGTATAGACGTTATTCTTGTGACCGGAGAGTAGGTATCAAAGAAGTCTTGACCTTTCTTTTGTCGATATCCTTTGGCAACTAGTCGAGCTTTGTATTTCTCTATAGTGCCATCGGGTCTCAACTTCCTCTTGAATATCCATTTGTGACCTATTACTTTATGACCCGGAGGTAGGTCAACCAATCTCCATGTATTGTTTTGTACTATGGAGTCTATCTCACTATGGATTGCCTTTTCCCAATAAGGTGCCTCGGATGATTCCATGGCAGCCTTATAAGAAGATAAAGGTTCTCCTTCAACATTAAAGGTCATAAAATCAGGTCCAAAGTCTTTGGCCACTCTACCACATTTGCTTCTCCTTGGTTCCAATTCTTCTTGAACCTTGGAGGTTTCACCTTCACGTGGTTGATTACTTTCATTTGTTTCAATTGAAGTGTGTGTGTCATCATGCAGCTTTTTCCTTGAATTAGAGGTTTGATCCTCTTTTTCTTTGTAAGGAAAGATAGTCTCAAAGAATTCTGCTTCCGCAGATTCTATGATAGTGTTATTGCTTATGTCATTTACACAAGATTTATATACTAAGAATCTATAAGCAGCACTATTAAGAGCTGGTCCAATATATACACAATCAACGGTTTTAGGTCCAAGTTTTGTCCTTTTCGGTAAAGGGACTTGAACCTTGGCAAGGCAACCCCACACTTTCATCCTTTTGTAGGATGGTAATCTCCCTTTCCACAGTTGATAAGGGGATTTATCACTCTTCTTGTGGGGGATCCTATTAAGGATCATATTCGCAGTAAGACACGCCTCACCCCATAAATGGTATGGAGCTTCGGACGTGATCAACATTGAATTTATCATATTCTTCAATGTTCTATTCTTTCGCTCGGCTACTCCATTTTGTTGAGGAGTGTATGGAGCGGTAGTTTGATGTACAATGCCATGTGTAGCACAAAATTCTGCAAAGTCATGGGATTCGTATTCTCCTCCCCGATCCGACCTTAGAATTTTGATTTTCTTATCGAGTTGATTCTCGACTTCGGCCTTATAAGTCTTAAACATGTTTAAGGCCTCATCCTTTGTATGGATTAGATACACATAGCAATACTTACTACAATCATCAATGAAGGTAATGTAATAGTTTTTACCTCCTCGTGAAGGTGTTGCCTTGAAATCACATAAGTCAGTGTGAATCAACCCAAGTACTTCATTTGATTTTTCAACAGACTTGTGTGGATGGTTTGTGAATTTAGCTTCTACACAAACTTCACACTTAGTCAATTTATCAAAGGAACATTTAGGAATCATGTCAAGTTTGATCATTCTTTGAATTGATCCAAAGTTGACATGTCCTAATCTCGAATGCCAAGGATTAGAAGGAGCAATCATGTACATAGAACTAGCTCCGCTAGGGTCTGCCTTATTATTATTCACATTGGCGGCATCAAAGCTATTTACAACGCTTAACTTGAAGAGCCCCTCGTGGAGGTAGCACTTCCCAACATACACACCACCCTTGGTGATGACAACCTTATCAGATTCTATTACAATTTTGAACCCTTTCTTACTTAGAACAGGGCCAGAAATCAAGTTTTTTGGTAATGCTAGGTACATGTACAACATCATTCAACAAAAGATCTTTACCGGAAGTCAATTTCAAGTTGACCTTCCCCCTTCCTTCTATCTTCGCAGTCGATGCGTTCCCCATGAACATCGGCTCCCCATCACTCACTTTTTGGTAGGATGCAAACAAGCTTTCCGAATTGCAAATGTGCCGAGTAGCCCCGGTGTCGATCCACCAATCCATCGTGTTGGTAACCACGTGGGCTTCAATTACACCAACGAACTCGTTCGGAGAGTGGGTGAGATTGGCATGACTAGTAGATGCCCCATTTCCTCCACCACCACTTCCTCCGGCACCACCATGATCACGCTTGTATCGACAATCCTTGGCTCGGTGTCCCGGCTTGCCACACACCCGACAACATGTCATCCTTTTGAATTGTTTCTTTTGTGGGGCCAAGGGGCCTTTTCCGGTGTTGAAAGGCCTCTTGGGTGCAATTCCCTTTCCCTTGAATTTCGGGAAATTCGACTTGGATGAACTACCTTCAATCATGTTGGCATGTGGTTCGATTTGACATTTAATATATTTGTGTCAAAGAGAGCCCACCAAGAACACCATACTCCAAGCCAAACATTTAAATGATTCATTTAATGCTCTCAACTTTGGGTTTATTAAGTGTTTTAAGGATTGTTTTGGCTCCTATGTGGGACTAGTTTTCTCACATCTCAACTAAGTTCCAACAAAAAACTATACAGAAACACCACGACCGATCCTTGTTGAGATCTAAAGATACTTAATGAATACAAATCACGTTGAAACTATAAAAACTTCCAAAGACCAAGTCAATTGTTATCGAGAGTGCTACAACTAAAGATTAGGCTAAAGTTTAAGATTCAATAATGAATTTAACATGTAGATATCTAATTAACAATATAACTCAATAATATTTACTGGAAAAATTCAAACTTGATTACAAAAAAACCTAATGATCTTTCTACCTAACCTTAACTTTCTTTGTGGGGTTTTTGATCCTTAAGAGCATCTCCAACAGCTTCCTCAAAATGGGAAAAATGGAAAAAATAGGATTTTGGGCTAAAAATGTGCTCCAACAGCTTCCCCAAAACTATCCCCAAAATGAAGAAAGTTGGAGAGAGAAAAGGTTTTTCTCCAAATATGGAGATTACTCCAAAAAATAATTACCAAGTGAGAGGACCAATAGAAAACTTTGAAAATAAATATGTAGAGAGAGAAATAATATTTTAATAGATAAATAAAATATTTTAATATTTTAATTAATGTTGGATTGTCCAAAATGGAGAAGCTGTTGGAGATGAATGTATATTTTTTTGGGGATTTTGGCTTTTGGTTCCTTATTTTGGAGAAATTATGGGAAAGCTGTTGGAGATGCTCTAAAAGGGGGATGAACAATAAAACTTTCTAGACAAATTTGATTTATTGGTAGTTAAGAGCATCTCCAACAGCTTCCCCATTTTAGAGAAAATGGAGAATATGAGGATTTTGGGTTGTTTTTTTACTCCAACAGCTTCCCAAAACTATATCCAAAATGAATAAAGTAGGAGAGAGAAAGAATTTTTCTTGAAATATGAAGTTAACCCCAAAAATGATTACTTAGTGAAAGCACCAATAGAAATCTTTAAAAAATAATATTTAAAAGAAAAATAGAATTTTAATAGATAAATATAATATTTTAATATTATAATCATTGTTTTTTTTCTCTAAAATGGAGAATCTGTTGAAAATGAAGGTAATTTTTTAGGAATTTTAACTTTTAATTCTCCATTTTTTAGAAATTTTAAGAAATCTATTGGAGATATTCTAAAACCTTCAAGTAGATTAATTAATCATTTAATTCCATATTTAATTTCACCGATTTCAATTCAATTTACATCATTAGAATATCTTACGTCACTAGTAATATTGTAGCATTATGTCGTTAGATTTTATTTAAAAATATATATTATTACAATAAAGTATTATACTTTAAATGAAAAAAAAGATAATAAAGATTAAATAATAATTAGAGTAAACTACATATTTGGTTCCTCTGATTTGTCAAAAACAACATTTTTCGTCGGTGCAATTTCGAAATTATAAAATAACCATTGTGATTTGTAAAAATATCTAGGTTTTGTATTTTTGTTCCTTCCTATAATGACCGTTAAAAAATTCCATTAAATGAAGGTCATTTTTGTTATTTTATTCATTTTTTTATCTTTTATTCCGGCATTGTTTGGCAAAAAAAAACTAGCTTATAAGCTAGTTTTTTGAAAAGCTACTTGAAGTAGTTTATGAGTAGTTTTTTGTAAATATTCCAATTATGCTCCCATTAATATTAATTATTATTTATTAACTATTTTTTTAATATGTCTTTTTTGGTCATTTAAATGCTTATAAGCTACTTTTTGTCAAACGTGACTTTTTCATCAGCTAGCTTATCAGTCAACAGCTAGCTTATCAGCTAGTTTGCCAAACACAACTAGCTTATCAAAAACTACATGATCAAAATCATAAAAATTGATTTTGGTTGGATGAAAGACAAAAGAAATCGATAGAAGTATGAACATATCATTCGTTTAATGGAACTTTTTTAACGTTTGTTAAAAGAGAGACTACATCCAAACGGTGTTTACAGATCACATTGGTCAGCTTGTAATTTCCTTAATTGAGGAATGAAAAGTGTTATTTTCGAAAAGCTTCAGGGCCAAATTTGTAGTTTACTCTAACAGTGATTGTATTTATTCATTTCATGCTTGGTCTATTATTATTATTAGAGTAAACTACAATTTTCGTCCCTGAGGTTTATCACTAAATACGAAAATCGTCCCTAAACTTCAATAAGTCTAAAAATTGTCCCTGACGTTATGGGTTTCGCTTTGAAAGTGGTCCCTGCTCACTAACTCCATTAACAAACTCAGTTAAGTAAGGGTATTTTGGTCTTTTTACACTTTTTGTCCTCTTCTGTTAAATTAAAATAAAAATAAAATATTTTATATTTTTATATTAATATTATATTAATATATATATATATATATATCTATACACACACATACATATTTAAACATGGATGCCATATCCGACGACCTTCTCCGGCGGTCTTCCTCGGTGGGCATCTCCGGCGGTCTTCCCCAATGGCCTTCTCCGACAACTACCTTCATCATCGATCTCTCTCAACCTCCGATCTCCAAAACGAAATTAATTTCTTCCCCAACCTTCGATCTCCTTCTTCAAAACTAATCCCACTGGACCACTCTCTCTCTCTTATCTCTCGCGTTGTTGTCGCTGGCGACACCAGGAGGTAGTCGGCGGGGCCGGAGGTTGAGTCGGAGGTACTCCGTGAACTCACTCAGAAGCGATTTTTTGACTCGGTTACCTGATAAGGTCCGTTCTACTGTCGATATCGAGTGCTCTTCTCCTTTCGCTCTACCGTCTAAGTCGTCCGAATCGTTAACTCGAGGTATTGTTCATATATCTATCCTCAATTTTCTCTATTCATCGTTTCTCTTTGATTTTTGATTGTTTTTTCTTCGTGTATAGGTGAAAAGGAGTATTATGAAAAGCAATTTGCAACACTGAAGTCGTTTGAGGAAGTCGATGCTATAGTTTCATCTGATGGAATTGATGAGGAGGACTTTGATGAACAGATTCAGCAAGAAAGAGCTATGAAGATTTCTAATTACGCCAACATTCTGTTACTGGCAATTAAGGTAAACTATCATTGCTTGTTTGAGTGCTAAAACCGACTCAGGGGGAATCATTATTGTTGTTACTTCTCGGATTGAAAAACGATATTGACGTTGCTACGAATTTTAGATCTATTCAGTATGTTTGCCTCAGAATTGAGAGTTTTATCCCTTTCTTCTTGGAACAAAGGCTGTAATTGTTTCTGGTTGTATCCAATAACATGTAATGATGCATAGATAATAAGTTACATTATTGTATGATGATGATAATCTGTTTATCCCTTCCAAATCGTTTACAACCCGACCTGCAACTTTTATTAAACCAACTCTAAACCCAAATCGCTTACAACAGAGATCGTAGCTCCACGATCTGTCGAAGTTTAAACCTAAATCGAAGCTTACAATAGATCATCAAATTGGACTGTACCCTGTTGGAACAAAGAAGTTTTTTGGGCTGTTGTTGGATTCCTCAATCAGACCTCCAGATTGAATCAAATCAGGTTCTTCAGGATGATGATGATGGTTGTCCAAACTCAAGAAAATCGCCGGAATGGTTGGGAGTTGGTCGGAGTGGTAGGAATTGGTCGGAGTGGTAGAACGATTCATTGTGTATATATATGTATATGTATATGTGTATATATATAATACTATAAATAAATAATTTTATTTTATTTTATTTTAATTTAACAGAAGAGGACAAAAAAGTGTAAAAAGACCAAAATACCCTTGACTTAACTGAGTTTTTTTAACGGAGTTAGTGAGCAGGGACCACTTTCAAAGCGAAACCCATAACGCCAGGGACGATTTTTAGACTTATTGAAGTTTGGGGACCATTTTCGTATTTTGTGGTAAACCTCAGGGACGAAAATTGTAGTTTACTCTTATTATTATCATTTATTAAATTCTTTTCCACTTTTGCATCATTTAATTTGTTTGCTTGTAAAACTAAAATAAAGAGTTTGAAAAGGGACATTTTGGTAATTAAACATAGAACTGTCATTTCAAGAAAAGAAGTAACCATAGAAAAATGGGGAAAAAATGCAGAACTCAATTCAGAACATGAGCAGAAGAAAACATCATCCATCCAATCACTTTTAAACCCACAAAATATGTCTCATTTATATTTAGAGTAAACTACAAATTTCGTCCATGATATTTATCAAAACCTTTGAAAGTGGTTCCTAAACTTCGAAAACTGCAAGAATAGTCACTGGTCTATTGAAATCGCTTTGAAAGTGGTCTCTGCTCACTAACTCTGTTAAAAAACTCAGTTAAGTGAAGAGCACTTTTGTCTTTTTACATTTTTTTGTCTTTTTCTATTAAAATAAAATAAAAATAAAATATTTTATATATTATATTATATTTATATTATATATATACATATATATATATATGGTCACCATCTCCGTGAACCACCTCCATCGGCCACCATCTCCGGCGATGGTCCGGCCACCACCTCCGTCGGACTTTTGTTGATTTTCATAAAACTTGATATGGGATTTTGTTACTTATTGTTGGATCTTCACCAATCTTGATGGGTTGTTTGATTCATTTACCTTCTTTTTTCATGATACCCATTTGATTAAAAATCTTTCTTTTTTTTCCCTCTCTGTTTTCTGTGTTGTGTGGGCTACTATTTAATTCTTTAGATAGTTTCATCAGTTTTTTAAGCTTTCTCTCTTTCCAACCATCACCACCATGGCTATCAAGTGATGTATTAAAGAACACAAAGGGTAAACTAGGAACATGAGGAAAGAGATCAAGAGTGCTCTCAAGCATTCATGGTCTCACCTTCACTGATTTATTACATGAAAAAAAACTTCGGATCTAGCAAAAAATGACAACTTTACAAGAAACCCATCTAGATTTGGAAGTCGGTGGTGGAGGTGGAGATGCTAACCGGTGATTGTGGCGGTGGTTGTTCATAGAAGAATATTAGGGCTTGGCTGATTTTGACAAGCTAAATCTGGTCCCTTTTTGGGTATTTAGGGTTTGGATTCTAGAAGACCACCGGAGAAGAGAAAGGTCTAGGTGTGGCTGTGGTTATGGCGGTGGAGAAGACCACCGGAGAAGAGAAAGATCTGGTGGTGGTAGCTGGTGATTGTGGTGGTGGTTATGGCGGTGATGGTGGTGGAGAAGACCACCGGAGAAGACCACCAGTTATGGTGGTGGAGAAGCACCGGTTATGGTGGTTGCCAAAGGATGCACTGTATACGTATATGTATATGTGTATGTATATGTATATATAAATATATTTAAATATAATATAATATATAAAATATTTTATTTTAATAGAAAAAGATAAAAAAATGTAAAAAGACAAAAGTGTCCTTCACTTAACTGAGTTTTTTAACGGAGTTAGTGAGCAGGGACCACTTTCAAAGCGATTTCAATAGACCAGTTACTATTCTTGCAGTTATTGAAATTTAAGGACCACTTTCAAAGGTTTTGATAAACACCAGGGACGAAATTTGTAGTTTACTCTTATATTTATATTTTTCTTTTAATTTTTAATATTTATTTTGATAATCATATAAAATTTACATAGTTTGTTTTTTCTCAAAATATTCCAAAATATTTGTGAGACTAATTAGTTGTTTTATACAATTTCTGTAAAGTTATTTGAATAGCTGATTATTAGTAAATAATTTAATTTTAAACCATATGATATTTCATATTTATTCAAACATTACATTTTTTCAAAAGAAATCAGAAAAAGTAAAATACACTTTTCCTTTCAAAATAAATGTCGATAATGGATTAAAAATCGTACAATTATAGACTTGTATAATTATTATATTTTTAATTAATAAAAGAATAATTTTACTTTTAATTATTGAGAGAAGTTTTTTTCTCCATCTCATATAAATTATATAATTAAAAATTAATAGACATTTACTTTTGAAAGTAAATAGACAAACTAAAGTAATAATACAGACACTTATTTTAGGATTGTGAGATTACTTGTTTTTTTCAGAGCATCTCCAACAACATTTTTATAAACTTTTTAAAAAATAGAGAATCAAATGTTAAAATCTTTAAAAGGAATACATTCATCTCCAACATATTTGCTATTTTAGAGATTTTAACACAAATTATATTAATATAATATTCTCTAATTTATATTTCCAATACACTTTAAAAAACTTATAAAAATAATAAAAAAATAATGTTATTGGTGGGATTGAATAAAATAATTATTTCTCCTTCTTATTTAAAGAATTATAGAGAGTTCTCTATATTTAGAGATCTTTTCATGAATCTTTATTTTAATAAACAATATAGCAATGATGTTGGAAAAGAATAACAAACAAAAATCTATCTTTTTTTTATTTTAACAATACTGTTGGAGACACTCTAAAAAAGGGCAATGGTTTCTATTTTTGGTCATATACTTTAGCATTTCAATAAAAGTTTATTAAGATACCTCATTATGTTAAAGTAAATCTCTTATATAAATAATATTTTGTGATATATTTGTGTGTATGTGTTTATATCTATTGTAAACAACTTGTAAAATTACAATCACAATCACAAAAACCGTAATTTCCATCATAGATGAAAACTGTAGTTTTAAATCGACGACATAATTTCAAGATCAAATTTCTTTTGAACAGATTTCAATTATTAAAGAACGTGATCGACTTGTGAAAAACCATTAATATTCCTATTCCTTGTAGACCCATTTGAAAGCTAAACATGAATACAAAAGACAAACCCACGATCGAGTTGAAGCTAAATTGTACTCCTTAGAGCATCTCCAACAACTTCCCCAAAATTTCTCCAAAATGGAGAACCAAAAGTCAAAATCCCTAAAAAAATTACATTCATCTCCAACAGATTCCTCATTTTGGAGAAAAACAATGATTATAATATTAAAATATTATTTTTCAAAGATTTCTATTGGTGCTCTCACTAAGTAATCATTTTTGGGGTTAACTCCATATTTGGAGAAAAACTCCTTCTCTCTCATACTTTCTCCATTTTAGGGATAGTTTTGGAAAAGCTGTTGGAGCAAAAATACAACCCAAAATTCTCATATTCTTTATTTTCTCCAAAATAAGGAAGATGCTCTTAGTTTCAAAGGAAGAGTAATAAATAGAAAGTTTTCATTTTTACCAAACTACAGTTATAGAAGTTTGTGTGCCCTATTTTAGGAAACCCACTGTGAATCTTGAAAGCATTTGCAGCCAACCTTTTTTGTTTCTTGATCTTGAAAAATCTATCTTACTATTTTTTCTCTTTTTCACACTCAAAACCTCCAAAATCCCATCAATGGCACCTCAACACAACATCAATCAATCTTTATGGTGGTAGAAGGCTAGAAAGTAGAAGCCACAGTATTTTCTTCTTCCATTTCTGCTCCATCAATCCATCTCTGTGTGTTTGTGTGTGTGTGATTAGGGTTTGTTTCTAATCATCTCATCTCTGTGTGTTTGTGTTTGTGTGTGTGTGTGTGTGTTTCTAATCTTTTTTCCTTTTTTCACACTCAAAATCCCATCAATGGCACCTCAACACAATATCAATCAATCTTTATGGTAGAAGGCTAGAAAGTAGAAACCACACTATTTTCTTCTTCCATTTCTGCTCCATCAATCCATCTGTGTGTGTGTGTGTGATTATCTCTCTTTGGTTCTATCTCTTTGTGTGAATAGATATGGCAGTGTCTCACTATTCTTGTGATTAAAAAGGAAACCCTAGAGAGATAAAAAAGGAAACCACAAAGAGAAAAAGAGAAACATCATGTCCTAGATCTTTAATTAATTCTACCCAAATCAGGAAACCTAATCAGTTTCAAGAAAAAACCAGTTAGACTATCTCCATCCACAATCCAGTCCAACCCGATCTGTTAAAAAATTAATTTATCTCTCTTCCACCTGCCGAATCTCTAATTCCAATCCAATTTGATGGATCCTTACTCGGAGGTGGAAACATGCGACAATACCAACCCTAATAATATCACTCTTACGGCGGCATCTTCTTCGTCTAGTTCTCCGACAACAACCACCACTCCCAGCCGTTACGAGAACCAAAAACGCCGTGACTGGAACACGTTTTGTCAGTACCTGAAAAACCACCGGCCACCACTCACGTTATCGCGATGCAGTGGCGCTAACGTGCTCGAGTTTCTTCGGTACCTTGACCAGTTTGGGAAGACTAAAGTCCACACTTCGGTGTGCCCGTTTTACGGGCACCCGAACCCGCCTTGTCCTTGCCCGTGCCCGCTTCGTCAAGCGTGGGGCAGCTTGGATGCCTTGATCGGACGACTTCGGGCAGCGTATGAAGAGAGCGGCGGGCAGCCGGAGATGAACCCTTTTGGTGCTCGAGCTGTGAGACTTTATCTCCGAGAAGTTCGAGATCTGCAATCAAAAGCAAGGGGAATTAGTTACGAGAAGAAAAAACGAAAACGAGTTCCACCTCAAGAACATCAACAGTTTCCCGCCGGCGCCCCATCTTTCCAATCTTTCCCTCTTCCACCAGGTGATCATACTTGAATTTCATACATGATACATATGTATGTATGTATGTATGTATGTATGTCAGATCTTGGAACTGATCTTTCGTTTCTTATAAAGCTTTGATTTGATGTTGTTCACGAAATGGAATTATCAATTATCAAACACGGCGAGATGATGCCCTAGAACTTATTTTTTTCTCTAGTTCTTTTGATTGTGTGGGGTAGGTTTAGTTTTTATTTGTTGATGAGTGTCCATCTGCAATCAACTATGAACCCTATTGTTAATTTGTAATTTTATTTGTTGATCAACTGTTTTGTTCATCTCAATGATAATATATAGATTAGATAGATAGATAAATAGAGGGAGGTTCAGAAGAAAAAACCTCAAAAAAACGAAAACTGAAAAACACTTAGGTCGCCCTTGATCTGGACGGTATGCACTTGTTCATACAGGTAAATTATGTTGTTTTTTATGCACAAGTGCATTATGCACGTATGCATGTTACAAATTACTTGTATGCACAAGTGCGTACCATCCAAATGAATGGCTAACATGATTATCTTCAGTTTTTTTTTTTGAGATTTTTCCAAAACCTGGCCCTATATATATATATATATATATATATATATATATATATATATATATAGGACGGTAATCAAATGAGAACCGTAAAAAGGTTGAGAACCGTGAAAACCGATCTAAACCATTAATTGATTGAATCTATTATGGCTTAGATCGGTTCTCACGGTTCTCAATCTTTTAATTATAACCATGTGATCAAAATTTTAATTATAACCATGAGATCAGAACCAAATTACGGCTTAGATGGGTTCTCACGGTTTTTAATCTTTTTTTGGTTCTCACATGATTTAACCCATATATATATAGAGAGAGAGCGAGAAGAAAGTTCAAATGAAAACTCAAATTCAATTGTGAACGTGAGGACGAATCGTGACCCTTCCATCTCTATTGATCCAATGACTCATATTAAATAGAGTTTTTAATTAAAATTATTAATTAAGGTGATTAGGGGTAAAAGGGAAGATAACTTAAACTCACGCCTACCATATTTGACATTTTATTTTCTTTTTTAATTAAAAACTTTTACCCCCTTAAAATTTAAAATAAATTATCTTAAAAATTAATAATATTTTAATCAAACAAATTACATTAAAAAATCGAGAATTCCGTACTCTTCGATATGACATCCATCTCGATATAGTTTATTTGTTGTTTTAACCGTTTTTACGTGAAATGTCATATATGTGTTATATTCATTATGAATATTTATGTATTCAAGTGTTTATAACATCTCGATACCGTAAGTCCGTAACTCGACATCACCTTCGTCCTTCTACAACACTTTCTTCAACGTTCTAAGGCATCGTGTTCTTCATTACCGTAACCCAACACCCATCGAGATGAATCGGGAACCTATCAAGTTTCGATTGTGAACCGAGGAACGAAAGAGAGTGCGTCACGTCTTCACACATTCACGGGTCACTCATGTATTATTCTTCATGAATAATGTATTATTCATACTGAAACTGTATTATTCATCCTGAATATTGTATTATTTATCATGAATAGTGAATGAACGTTCACCTTTGTTATTCATACTGAATGTGGACACCTGGAGATGTGCATACATATTCATAAAGAATAAAACCAAGTCGCGGTTGTGAATCGGAAAACAAAAGAGAGTGCGTCATGTGTTCACACCTTCACGGGTCATTCATATATTATTCATCATGAATAATGTATCATTCAGGATGAATAATACAACATTCAAGGTGAATAATACATGATTCATGTTTAATAATACATGATTCATGTTTAATAATACATGAATCAGGAATTCGTGTATTATTCATCCTGAATGTTGTATTATTCATTTTGAATACTGTGTTATTCGTCATGAATAGTGAATGAACGTTCCCCTTTGTTATTCATACTGAATATGGACAACAGGAAACGTGCATACATATTTATACTGACACTACAAAAAAAATTCAAATTTCCGACGGCCAAATCCGTCGGTAATCCGTCGGTAAACGGCCAAATCCGTCGGTAATCCGTCGGTAATCGTCGTCGGAAATAACCTGGTCGGTAATTGATTTACCGACGGATTACCGACGGATTACCGACGGCTCTCTTTACCGACGGATCACCGACGCCACAATATACCGACGGATTACCAACGGTTATACTTTACCGACGGATTACCGACGGCGATATTTACCGACGGATTACCGACGGATTTGCCGTCGGTAAAATTATATAAATTAAATAAATCTAAATCAATTTAAATATTAAATTATATTATTAAAAAATTACCGACGGCAAATCCGTCGGTAATCCATCGGTAAAGTTTATTTTAATTTAAAAAAAAATACAGAATAAACTGTACAAAAAACCTATGCAGAAAAGGTCGGTAATTCCTGGGCAAAAACCATTACAAAACACTATTGTATTTAATACAATATGATCCCAAATCCGTAAACTAATTTCAATGTTAGTTATCCTAATACAAAATAACACTATTGTATCCTATATATACTAGTGTCCTACCCGTCCGTTGGTCGGGTAGACAACATGACTTTAAATCTAGATCCATGTGCCATTAGTTTCTCTTTGTCTGATATAATGCTCCAAAACCATGTTGCTAAGTACCGGCTTTCCTCAGGTCGCTCTTCATCCAACGCCATTAAACGCGTTAAAAGCTTCATAAGAACAACACCATAGCAAAAAACATTAGCCTTTGTGGTAATTTTACCCGTCACTAAAATCAGATGGCAAAATTTTGAGATGCTAAGAGTTGTTTGGTCCTATAAACTTAAGTTCAATATAGCAATCTATTAAGACAATTAGACATATTTGACGTCCTATAAAGTCGTTAAGGAAGCAAAAGGCTAGATAAGAAATAAACATAGAAGGAAAAGTTACCAACATATTCAGAGAAAAAGCTACAAGTCACTTCAGAACCTACGCAAAAACTAAAAGCAATTTGGTATAACAAACCCATATCTAGCATTGGTTGAAAACCTAATGAAAAAATGATAAAACTGTGCAGTACTATTACCAATTTACCATCAGCATAATGCCTGTAAGCTTGTTAAAGTATATTTCAGCATACAATGGTACCTCACCTTAGCAGGATCGACTAAGCATCCTTAAACTATTTACATGCTAATGAATGTTATTGATGTATTAAGTAACAAAATTAGATGTTAAAACTTAAAACTATCATGATAAACCCGAGTACACAATTCCACCCAGATGTCTTGTAGTAACACAATACATAGACATGATTTGAAAAGATTAGCAAAATCATGGCAATTTCCTTTCAGAAGCCATGCATATGACCTAAGATGTTGAAATTTCCTTTCAGTTTGTTCCATCTGATACAAAGTGAGCAGATTCTGATTCTACCTCGACTCCAAGTATGACCAACACTGAACTGATCATTTCTACCAGGTCTTCCAGCAGTAACAATGCTTTGAAATTACTTATTTTTTGGGGGAATTGCCAAATTACCTTATTGCTATTGATATGGTAATTAAAAAATATTAATTCTCATCTATATATGCAGATCATAGATGGTGTTAAAAGACAACTAAACCTAACAAGAACTGAGAAAGTCCAAGTCAAGTTTAGCAGGACAATCACAAAATCATGCGAGCCTTGTAAAAAAGGCAAATATATTTCAAAACTTTGTGAGTACAATTTAACTTGGTCCATTTATATGAAGAAGTAACACATCATGTCGATCATAAATCAAAATTAAAAAAACGAGAAACATTATTATAGAAGAATATATTGAAGCATGGAAGCCTACCTTTTGTGTCACATCAAGGGTGGTGAATTCAACAGGTTCATAACTTGCAAAGCAATCATCTCTCATCATAAAGCAGAATTCAAGAACATAACAGTTAATATATCAAAAGAAACAAGAGAACGTGACAATTAATATATCAAAAGAAAGCTGAATTAAGGCAACTCGTACCTTGCCAACACCAACACGCATTGTAAGAGGTCTTTCTCGTTTATAACTGATGTCGAAAACTGTGCCATCAGCAAACCTTGCAGTATAATGAATATAAGAAGGGATGTTCAACAAGCATTAGAGTGTATATGTGTATATATAATATATCTAAATATTAAAGAATCCTCTACTTCAAGATTAAAGATACATCATTGCTAGTACCCTTGATATGCAAGCTGGATGTGTTCTTGGAAACAACTTGTATGCCTTTTATACCCTATTTCATATGACTTGATATCAACCACGATTTCACGATACTTGCATAGCCTGGGCCGAGTCGACGGGGATTAGTGGGTGGCGCCTTAAGTGGAAGCCCGATACCCCAGGAACGTGTGTGTGTTCTACTACCGTTCAAAAAAAAAGAGAGTATCAGATGAACATAATTTACCGGTTGATACCCCACAACTTAAGAGGCAAGCTCTGTTTGCTGGGGTTGTTGGATCAATTTTAGTTACATGAGCAATGTCAACCACCGTGTACTCGCTAAAACTCGATACAAATAAGAAATGGTAGAGTTTCTCCATTGATGTCTGTGAACCTGCTTGTCCCATCTCTATCCATCCAAGGAGAAACGCTGAATAGCAATTTTGAACATAGGTTGCTTTTATTGGACAAGCAGTCTGTACATTCACCACAATCTGGCAAAAAGATCGGAATCACAGTGTCGCCTTCAACAACTTCATGTACGCCTTCTCCAACGCTCTCAACAACCCTTTAGTGCAGCAAAATTGAATGATTATAATTTGTTTTATGCATTTAGCAATAATAAATACACAAGTCTTTTGATTTATGACGTTATAATCAAAGGGGTTAACCTATATAACTTAGTGTTTGACCAACAAATATGCTTTATTACATTGTTCCTGTCTCAAATACCTTTTAATGGAAATTAAAAAAATGCTACATTTTCTAATCTATCTGTGATAGTTTAGATCCCAATTCCTTTTTTTTTATTTTTTTAGAAGGCAGGGTCAAACAAAAAAATTCACATACATCCTGTTGGCATCAAGTCTTGAATCCACAAGACTAGATTATATACCATTTATGCCAAAGGCAACTGGTTTGATCACCAGAAGTATGAAGTATCGATGTGTTTTGCAGGGAAATTTACAAACAGATTTAGGTTGGTACAAACATAGATGAGCTTTAAAACTTAAGAGTATCAACAATGCTACAGTTCTCAGATTTGTCACAAGCATATGCATCCAATTATAATGGCAAAACCTTCTAGTGTTTCAGAACTGGTTCCATTCGATCAAAAGCCCTCCCAACTTCTTCCTTCCACTAATTTGTATGTGTGAAATGCCTAAGATTCACTCCAGTAACGACCAATACGTAAGGATTCTTATGTATCAAAATCAGTGTTTTGTAAGCATTGAAATTTGCCCATAGAAGAAAGAATGAAAGAAGCTCTACCATAAGTTTGAAACTCTCAAAATACAAATCGTTATTATTCTATAGGAGTATGTTTTGATTTGTAAATAAGAACTCAACTAGTATGATAAATGTAAGACTATGCCAATAAACTTTTGAATTTCTGGATCCAATCACATAAAAGAAAAAGTCGATAGATTCAACACGAGCAGGTTATTATAATCCTTACCCCACTGCTTCATGACCAAGTATTTCCAGAAGGTAACATCACTGTGACAGAGAGAAGTGCATATGATTTTGGTTGTCGTCGGCGGCTGCTTTGGTCGTGGAGAGCAGTCGTGGAGCGGTGGAGGAAGGCGACGGTGGTGGTGTGGCTGGAGGAAGACGATTGTGAGATCGTAGTCGAGAAGACAGCGACTAGGGTTTGTGTGGGTATGTAAAAGAGGGAAATGAAAATAAACGAGGGAAATGAAAATAAAAGAGGGAAACAAAAAAAAGAGGTCAATTTTATTCTAATAATAACTTTTAAATACTAAATATATTATTTTTAATTAAATATATAAACTCTAAAAGATAAATAAATTATTCTAAATGATAAGTAACAATTGTAATATATCATCGTATGAGAAATTGAGTTAATGTGAGAAACGTGATAAGTGGATCTAAACCATTGATCACTTATAATCTCAAACTCATTCATGAATCATATCCTAATGTGCATCCAACGGTTGATAAGCAGATCAACTATATGAAGGTAATCAAATGAAAATTGGTTAAGGTGAGAAACGTAAAATGAGAAGTTACGGTGAGAATGGTAAAAAAAGATCGGGTCTTTATGGGCTTGAGTGACTCTTAATGAACCTGATCGGGCCTTGATGGATTCCAAGTCTTCTTTATGAACTATAATGGTCCTTGACGAACCATATTTGACTTAGTGGTTGTTAATGCACTGTATAGACCTTTATGGACTTCAGTGACACTTAATGAACTTGATCGGGCCTTGATGGACTCCAAGTACTCTTAATGACATATATACAAACTTACATACACATATATCTATATTAAATATAAAAATATATGTTTTGACTAATTGGTGGTTAATGAATCTTATTTGGGCCTTTGTGGGCTTGAGTGACTCTTAATGAACCTGGTCGGGCCTTGATGGATTTCAGGTACTCTTTATGAACTATAATGGTCCTTGACGAATCATATTTGACTTAGTGGTTGTTAATGCACTGTATAGACCTTTATGGACTTCAGTGACACTTAATGAACTTGATCGGGCCTTGATGGACTCCAAGTACTCTTAATGACATATATACAAACTTACATACACATACAGCTAGACATGTATGACATATACAAACATATGTATAGTACAAACATACATATACTACTATCACACGTAAACTATCATCCACATGTACATACACACATACATGTATATACATACAAACATTCATACATATATACACATATACAAACATACATAAATATATAGATAGTACACATGACACACAAAACATATATGTACCGTATATACATACGTGTACATATAATATCATACATATATACATACACACATAGATGTATATACATACAAACATAAATACTGTATGGTCCTTTATGGGCTTGAGTGACTCTTATCGGGCCTTGATGGATTCCAAGTACTCTTTATGAACTATAATGGTCCTTGACGAACCATATTTGACTTAGTGGTTGTTAATGCACTGTATAGACCTTTATGGACTTCAGTGACACTTAATGAACTTGATCGGGCCTTGATGGACTCCAAGTACTCTTAATGACATATATACAAACTTACATACACATATATCTATATTAAATATAAAAATATATGTTTTGACTAATTGCTGGTTAATGAATCTTATTTGGGCCTTTGTGGGCTTGAGTGACTCTTAATGAACCTGGTCGGGCCTTGATGGATTTCAGGTATTCTTTATGAACTATAATGGTCCTTGACGAATCATATTTGACTTAGTGGTTGTTAATGCACTGTATAGACCTTTATGGACTTCAGTGACACTTAATGAACTTGATCGGGCCTTGATGGACTCCAAGTACTCTTAATGACATATATACAAACTTACATACACATACAGCTAGACATGTATGACATATACAAACATATGTATAGTACAAACATACATATACTACTATCACACGTAAACTATCATCCACATGTACATACACACATACATGTATATACATACAAACATTCATACATATATACACATATACAAACATACATAAATATATAGATAGTACACATGAGACACAAAACATATATGTACCGTATATACATACGTGTACATATACTATCATACATATATACATACACACATAGATGTATATACATACAAACATAAATACTGTATGGTCCTTTATGGGCTTGAGTGACTCTTAATGAACTTGATCGGGCCTTGATGGATTCCAAGTACTCTTTATGAACTATAATGGTCCTTGACGAACCATATTTGACTTAGTGGTTGTTAATGCACTGTATAGACCTTTATGGACTTCAGTGACACTTAATGAACTTGATCGGGCCTTGATGGACTCCAAGTACTCTTAATGACATATATACAAACTTACATACACATATATCTATATTAAATATAAAAATATATGTTTTGACTAATTGGTGGTTAATGAATCTTATTTGGGCCTTTGTGGGCTTGAGTGACTCTTAATGAACCTGGTCGGGCCTTGATGGATTTCAGGTACTCTTTATGAACTATAATGGTCCTTGACGAATCATATTTGACTTAGTGGTTGTTAATGCACTGTATAGACCTTTATGGACTTCAGTGACACTTAATGAACTTGATCGGGCCTTGATGGACTCCAAGTACTCTTAATGACATATATACAAACTTACATACACATACAGCTAGACATGTATGACATATACAAACATATGTATAGTACAAACATACATATACTACTATCACACGTAAACTATCATCCACATGTACATACACACATACATGTATATACATACAAACATTCATACATATATACACATATACAAACATACATAAATATATAGATAGTACACATGACACACAAAACATATATGTACCGTATATACATACGTGTACATATACTATCATACATATATACATACACACATAGATGTATAGGGAAATGTTCAATAGAGAAGTGCAAATATTTAGAGAAGTTGAGAAGTAAAAAAACACGGGTCCGTTCATATATGAACGTTCATATATAAACAGTCATATATGAACGTTCATATATGAACGTTCATATAACAGTCATATATGAACATTCATATATGAACGTTCATATATAAACAGTCATATATGAACGTTCATAAATGAACGTTCATATAACAGTCATATCTGAACGTTCATATGAACGTTCATATATGAACGTTCATATATGACTGTTTATATATGAACGTTCATATATGAACGGATCCGTGTTTTTTTATTTCTCTACTTCTCCAAATATTTGCACTTCTCTATTGAACCTAAGGCTAGATGTATATACATACAAACATAAATACTGTATGGTCCTTTATGGGCTTGAGTGACTCTTAATGAACTTGATCGGGCTTTGATGGATTTCAAGTACTCTTTATGAACTATAATGGTCCTTGACGAATCATATTTGACTTAGTGGTTGTTAATGCATTGTATAGACCTTTATAGACTTCAGTGACATTTAATGAACTTGATCGGGCCTTGACGAATCATATTTTAACATATGTTTGTGTTTAAGTCGTGAAAAAAATATATATTTTAAGATATTTAAAAATATATAAAAAATATTTCTTTAATTTTTGAATTTTTTAAAAATTAAATAAAAATAATCCGTCGGTAATCCATCGGTAATTACCGACGGATTACCGACGGATTATTTAATTTGTATTTTTTATTTTTTAAATTAAATAATCCGTCGGTAATCCGTCGGTAATTACCGACGGATTATTTATTTTTTATTTTTTATTTTTTAAATTAAATAATCCGTCGGTAATCCGTCGGTAATTACCGACGGATTACCGACGGATTATTTAATTTCTAATTTTTATTTATTTAATTAAATAATCCGTCGGTAATCCGTCGGTAATTACCGACGGATTACCGACGGATTATTTAATTTTTATTTTTTATTTTTTAATTAAATAATCCGTCGGTAATCCGTCGGTAATTACCGACGGATTACCGACGGATATTTATTTATTTATTTTTTTAATTTTTTTAAATGAAATCCGTCGGTAATCCGTCGGTAATTACCGACGGTTTGTATCCGTCGGTAATTTTCGTCGGAAATTTGATTTTTTCTAGTAGTGTGAATATAACACATACATAGCATTTCACGTAAAACCGGTTAAAATGAAGAAAAAACTATATCGAGATGGATGTCATATCAAAGAGCACGAAATTCTCGTTTTTTGATGTAATTTGTTTGATTAAAATATTAATAATTTTTAAGATAATCTATTTTAAAATTTAAGGGGGTAAAAAAAATTTAATTAAAAAAGAAAATAAAAAATCAAAGATGGTAGGCGCTGATTCAAATTTTCATATTTGTCCCTAATCACTTCTCAATTGGTTTCATTAAGTTTTAACCATTGATTAGTTTTCCAAATCTTGATCAATGGTTGTGACTTGTCCTCATGTTTACAGTTGAAAATGAGTTTTCAATTAAACTCACCCCTATATATATATATATACACTATTGCAGTAGTAGTGGTAGTAAATTAATGTACTATTGCAGTAGTAGTAGTAGTAGTATTTATGGGACAAAAACCGGAAGTTCATGTATATATAATCTGTTTTTAATTGGTTTCGACCAAGATCATACATTTGGCTGAATTTTATATATATGAGAAGTACAAATTTTTTGAAAAATAGAGAAGTGATCTTGGCCATTCATTCGGTCAAGATCGGTTATAATTGGTCAAAAGTCGCGTCTTTAACTGGTCAAAAGTTACGGCTGTTCCAAAAATAGAATGACAATTTCGTAACTTTTACAAAAAAACACGGATTGAGTTCATATATGAATTTGTGTGATTCACATATGATCTATACGATCATATATGAACCTTTGTAATTCACATATGAACTTTTTATAACTAATTCATATATGAATCTTGTGATTCATATATGAACATTTGTGTTTCATATATGGAACTAATTAACTGTAGGTTCATATATGAATCAGTTTAACCAATTAACTGATTCATATATGAATCTTTGTGTTCATATATGAACCTTTGTAATTTACATATAAACTTTTTTTTAACTAATTCATATATGAACTTTTGTGTTCATATATGAACCTTTGTGATTTATATATGAATTTTTTTTAACTAATTCTCATATGAACAAATTAACTGATTCATATATGAATCATTGTGATTCATATATGAATCATTGTGATTCATATATGAATCACAAAGGTTCATATATGAATTAGTTAAAAATATTTTATATGTGAATTACAAAGGTTCATATATGAACACAATGGTTCATATATGAATCACACAAATTCATATATGAACCCGTCCCGCGTATTTTTTACGAAACTACCCATCTATCTTGTGCAGACTACGCACAGACCACGCGAGGAATTATCCTCTCCTTCTCGGTCAAAGCCGCCGATCTTGACCGAATGCATGGCCAAGATCACTTCCCTATTTCTTAAAAATATTGCACTTCTCATTTGAACCTCTCCCTATATATATATATATATATATATATATATATATATATATATATATATATATATATATATATATATATATATATATATGGTCCGTTTTCGTTACAAACCAAATAGATTGTACAACTCTGCAAACCAATCTTAGCCGTTCATCAACTCTAATCAATATCTGATTTTATTAAGTTTCCTAATCTAAAGTCATGATCATAATTAATGAACGTTATCATCTTTCATATATATCACAATCATTATTAATGAATTATAATAATTACCATAAATATATTTGTTGTTTCTAATATAGTGGTTTGCAGGGTTTATACAATATATTTAGTTTGTAAATGAAATGCACCCTATATATATATATATATATATATATATATATATATATATATGTATATCCAACTGCCAGATATATATGTACACACATGTGTGTGTATATATATATATATGATTTGTTCGTATTTATTCTTTTGAATTTTTATGCTCCATTTTAGGGTAATTAATTAATAGGGAAATTAATTAAAATACCCAAAGTTTGACCAGCTGTTACCAAAATACCCAAAAAAAATTCATTTTGCAAAAATACCCAAAATACCCGCGATGGATCCCGCGATCGCGGGCTAGGGCTGACGTGGCACGTATTTTGGCCCCAAATGCCCCGCGAAGCCTCTCAACTTTGGCCGCGGTGCACTTTTGGTCCCTGCCCGCGATGGACCAAAATTTTCACTTTTGGTCCCTGAAAATTTACACTTTTGGTCCCTGAAAATTTACACTTTCAGCCCCTGTACTTAGACGAATCTTGCATTCTTTTACTGTTTTTTTCCACAATTATTGTACTTTGAAGACCGATTTGTGGTTGAAATTCATTTGCATGTTTGAGATTTCATCCATAAATATCAGTAGTATGCAATTCACAATTCAAACTTCCTCTTGCTTTCTTTCTTGATTTCTCTCTTGCTTTCTTTCTTTGAATTGATTTCTCTCTTCTCTCATTTCATCCACAAATGGCATCGTCATCAAACCCTAAGTCTACTCCTGAAAAAATGCCACCTCAAATCGAGGTCGCCATAGCAAAAAAGGAAAAGGAGATAGGTGAACTAACAGAAGAGTGGAAAAAATGATGGACAGGAAAGCAGTCCATTTGAGAAAGATCGAAGAGGAAGACAGGGAGATCAAAAGGATGAAAGGGGATATAAAAGCTCGGGAGGCTCGTGTTCGTCGAGAACAAGAAGCAATTCACCATATTCTGCAAGACTTCGCAATTATTCAAGCGAAGGTAAACGAGAAGCAAGCTTGGATTGATGAAACTAAATCAATTTTTAAGTAGGTGGTGGTTATATTTTTTTTTGTTTTGTATTTTTTTTACTGTGTTGTTATTTGTATTTTTTTTACTGTGTTGTTGTTTTGTATTTTTTGTTGTTGTTAATTTCTCTGAAAAGTAGTTTTTAAGCCGTTGAACCACGGTTAGGTTGGATACATCATGAAAGGTCAAGTCAGAGGTTACCTCATTCGTGGGCCTACTCCTCTTGTAGAATATATGACAACCCTCAACTCATTTGCTAAAGTGTGTGCGGGTTGTGGTACACAATGGCCATACGTGGTTGCAAAAGCAGAAACCGTTGAAGAAGGGTCAGAAAGATTGAAGATGAAGAGCTTGTTGGATGGAATACAAACTAGCTGTGTTATCAATGTTCATTTAGAAGCATATGTATGTGTGTGTATATATATAATATGAAATGGGGTTTTGACAAGTTGGTATCACTGGACTCATTTAAGAATTGTGAAAATGGGTATTTGACGAATGATGATTCATGTGTGTTTGGAGCTGAAGTGTTTTAAACACACATGAATCATCATTCGCCAAATACCCATTTTCACAATTCTTAAATGAGTCCAGTGATACCAACTTGTCAAAACCCCATTTATAAACAATTCTACCTTCTCCTATTGCCATTCACGATATCTATAAACACATTCAAATAATAATAATTTAAAACGATTTAATGAATTAGTTAATATATGATTATTATGTTAATGCGATAGGAGTGTAAAACAAAATTGAAAAAAAATATGAGATGTACCATAAATTAAATAATTAACTATAATGGTGTAATTTGTTAAAATTAAAACGTATCTAATATGAATATATAAACAGACATGTGTACTCAGAGTTAACATTCACTGCCATGGATGCAAGAACAAGGTCAAGAAAATACTAAGAAAAATTGAAGGTCTCCTATTTTCTTTATGTGTGTAAATATATAATACGAATATATATATATATATCATTTACAAACTAGCTGTGTTATCAATGTTCATTTAGAAGCATATGTATGTGTGTATATATATCATTTACAAATCAGTGTTTAGATCAACAGTATCATATGGGTTTGTTCCATATAGTTCAAGCTGTGACGGGCCCGGGGTGTGACTGACAGAATGTCTCCTTGGCACGGTTGAAGGGGCGGGATTTGGACACTCTCCACGAGTGTGTCCTACGCATTGGCACCGAGTACATCTTCGTTGTATCGAACTTTCACCACGTGATGGACGTCGGTCGTTCTTTCTCGGTCTCCCGGCCCTGTTCTTATCCATTAAAGGTGGATAGCATGGTGTAAGCGGGTCGGGTGGATACACCCATGCTGCAGGGGGTCCAGCTGGGTTTATTACCTCCACGTATGTTTTCCGGTAATATTCGGACGTGAAGAAAGGTACAGCCAAGTCGCTGCAATCTGTACGACCCATATATGTTGCTGCAGCGATGGCATGGCCGCACGGTAACCCAGATTTATCCCATTCGCGACACGAACAAAGGTGGTCTTCCATATTCACAATCGCGTGAATATAGTCATCATGCACCTCGTACTTCCCATACCCGATTGCTCTTACCGGCCATGTCGCCGCACGACGCGCCCTGTACTGAACGATATTCTCCGCCGTTGGTGCGAGTGCATTTTGTATCTTAGCTCCTTTTAGGCGTCGAATTTGGTACCACTCTTGTTGAAAGGCCCGAAAGTAGTCCATAAGATTAACAATCGGACATCTACGCGCAAAACGGGAGAGTGCATTCACAGACTCTGCACTATTCGAGGTCAGAATGTCATACCGTTGTCCAGGAAAATGGGCCGCGGACCACCTCTCCGGTCCAGCATCGTCAAAGACTTTGGCTGCTTCCTTGACACTGTATCGTATCATATTCATGTACTTGTTAAACTTCCGATCCGTATATGCTCTGCATGCCGCCCAATTGACATCCTTGTAGGTGGTAATACGTTTGTCCTTGGATTTGGCGTTCATCTCCAAATGTCGACATCATATGGCGTGAGGGGCGTTTGGGTACATGGCAGAGATTGCGACGCTTATGGAAGGAGCCCTGTCAGACATAAACACCAACCCTTGCGGGTCTCCGATAGCTTGTCTCAACATGGACAGAAACCAAGTCCACTCGTCCCCGGTTTCGGACTTGCCTACGCCGAAAGCTACTGGAACGATGGAGTTATCCCCGTCCATGGCAACCGCCAGGAACATCATACCCAAGTAACGGCCCTTTAAATGGGTTGCGTCTATTATCAGGACACGACGTAGATTTTCCAGAAATGTGCGGATCTGCAAAAACATAGGTTAAAATGTTATAGTTTATAATGTGTAAATGTTATAGTTTATAATGTGTAAACATATGACGTGTTAAAATACGTACCGCGGGTCCAAGGGCCACGAAGCACATCTCAAACCGTCCACGTGAATCGGTCCGTAGCTGCGTGACAGTACCAGGGTTCTGCATCTGCAAATTATATAAATATGTCGGGAGTCGTTCATACGACTCCTCGAACGTGCCTCTCACCATAAACAGTGCATGGCAGCGCGCACGCCACGCTTGGTGGTAATCAATCGTGACGCCGAACTGCCGGTGAACGTCGTGGACGATGTCCTTTGGACGCAATGACCTGCTAACATCAAGAAATTTGTTTTTCAGGATCGCACCCAAAGTCTTTTTGCCGGCTTGTTTGTGGTGGGGATTAAGTTGCGTCCTCGTACAAGTGTGTACGTCGTGCAACTTTCTAATCATTATCGCCCCTCCTTTGGGACCCGTGTGAATCGCGTACAACCTCCACTCACACTTTTCTCTAGCACATTCAACTACGTATTTGATTTTGTCAGATGCCCGCACGCGACTTTGGAAACCCTCTTCCAAGAACTTGAGTCCGATCTGACTTGCTAAGAGATCCTTCGAATCGAATATCTGACCTGCTGTTAAACTTTCGCTACGAATATAAGGTGTAGGTTCGTAGCTTTGTGTCTGGGTATGGGAGTCTGGAAGAATAGGGGGCATATCAAAAAAGTCATTTATCTGACTACATGATTTTCTACTAGGGGTATATTCTTCGTGATCATCATTATCGGTGTCTGATCTGTCTATTTCAGAATTACCCGTTCTGAAAACGTGGGTTTCGTCATCAGCAACTCCAGCAGTACGCCATTCGTGTGGTTGTGGTGATGGTGGTGGTGGTTGTTGTTGTTGAGAATCAAGCTGCTCTATTTGGAGGTCTTCGTCGTCGTCACCCTCCTCGTCACCGTCGTCGTCACCGTCGGATACGCCGGGATACACAAAGACTAATGGGGGTCTTTCTGAATCGACTGCAAGGTGCAGAAAAGTAGAGATATCCCCATCGTTGGATAAATCCACAAATGACCCATCGCCATTTTTAAACACTAACTTGCAAATATCAGAAGAGTTGATTCCACATTTTTGCATGGCGTATGCAACAAACTTCTGATAAGTATAGTTTACTGACACTTTAACACCATGCTTAGATTTATAAGCAAAATTCCACTCATTGTTATCTTGCACCCATTCACCATCAAAACAGAAATATAGCTTAGCTTTTGCAACAGATGAACTCATTTTTTCAGTAGTATCTCAAACACAAAATATTGCAGAAAGAAATATTGCAACAATGAAATCGTTGTGTGAGAATTATGGCTTGAATTTTACGTCTATTTATGAATGAAACAACCAACATATCAGAAAACCAATCTCTCATTTCATCCACAAACTGATATTCCAAAAACATTGATTTAACATTGATTGAAACATGCAATTGAATTTCAACCACAAATCGGTCTTTAAATTGCAATAATTGTGGAAAAAAACAGTAAAAGCATCAAGATTCGTCTAAGTATAGGGGCTGAAAGTGTAAATTTTCAGGGACCAAAAGTTGAAAATTTCAGGGACCAAAACTGTAAATTTTGGCCCATCACGAGCAGGGACCAAAAGTGCACCGCGGCCAAAGTTTAGGGGCTTCGCGGGGCATTTGTGCCCAAAATACGTGCCACGTCAGCGTATCCCGCGATCGCGGGACCCCATCGCGGGTATTTTGGATATTTTTGCAAAATTGAAATTTTTTTGGGTATTTTGGTAACAGTTGGTTTGACTTTGGGTATTTTAATTAATTTCCCTAATTAATATGTGTTGAGTGCAATCACTATCAGGGTCGGCCCTGGCTATATGCAGCTCGTGCCACCGTATAAGGCATCAATGCCCAAGGGGGCATCAAGTTGATATTTATTACTACTTTTGAGTTTGATAATTTGCGAATTGGACAACTGGGCTTTAACTATAAAAAAGACCCGATTGATACTGAATGCGCATCATGAAACGATGAACACCCAACATTTCAACAACTCATCCTGATTTATATTTAGCATATTAACAAACAAACAAATTTTCTCAATGAACGAAAATGATCACAAAAAGCTTCATTCATTTATATATATATATATATATATATATATATATATATATATATATATATATAGGGGTTGTTATTTTACAAACCAGTGAAATCTAACAAACCGTACAAACCACGTTCAACCAATCATATTTTTTCATTTTCTTCACTTTTTCTTTATTATGGGGGTTGATTAGTCAATAATACATGAAACAACTTCATCAAGAATATATGAAGATTGATTAATCAACAACATATGAAACAAATTTCATCAAAGTGAGAAATACATGAAACAATTTCATTGTTACATAAAAATAAAAACATATGTAACAATTTCATCAAAAAATGAATTATATGAAACAATTTCATCATATGAAACACTTTCATGAAACAATTTCATTCAATTAAACACTGAAAACAAGAGTTTGTACGGTTTGTTAAATTTCATTGGTTTGTAAAATAGTCTTGGCCTATATATATATATATAGCATCTTAACGAACGAACATTAATGAGCACATTTTCTTTATGAATGAACACGAATACAAAAAATTCCGTTTGTTTACCATCGTTCGATTAAGTTAAACGAACGAACAATAAAACAAAAACTTTCTTTCATTTACTGTTCGTGATTGTTTGTTTGTGCTATTAAGTTAAAACGAACGAACACGAACAAGTATCCGTTCCTGTTCATTCGGTTCGTTTTGCAATTGAAATTTGCAATGCACATGGGTACATCTGTATTAGCACAGTTGGAGCATGCTGCACAACAATAAAAACATATTGTTGGGTACTTGTTCTTTGCGATGTGCAGTAGCATTGATTATGAATTTTACAATTTATCATTTCTCTTTTGATTTTTATTGACTTTGAGGTTGACATTACCACATTAGATTTAGACTTTAGTTTTTAGACATGTAACTTTGTGAGTTTTGCTCTTTGTTTACTAAGTTACTATGATATTAACATCGATGTGATTTACTATTTTAGTTAAAACTAATTATAGTTTTCCTTAACTTTCAGTTTTAAGTTCCAAATATTGAAATTCTTCAAAAAAAGTTCCAAATATTGAAATAAAGGTTCTATTATGCTAATGAAAATCAACGTGAGAATGAACCATCTATCTTGACTAGGTTCGAAACTCTTTAAAAAAACCCGCATGTGTAGTCGTTTTATTTGCTTAAAAAAGTAGTCATAGGGGCATTTTTTAGCATTATCGCACAGGGCATCAAAAACCCTAGGACCGGCCCTGATCACTATTCACTACGATTCCATCATCGGATTCACTGAACAAAGCGCGGATTTTGGTGTCGTAATTTGGCATCGAGCCATCAAAACGCTTGATATTGTGCTCAATTTGCCTGTTTTATCTTCTTGGTTTGGCATTTCTTGTAATACTGTATTTGCATAGACCGGTTATCAGTAAATCTTCACTGTTCATGTTTTTGACTGCCTCTTAATTAGCTTGTATCTCTAACATAGTTTTTAGAAAATGTAGGTTTTGGGATTTCAAGCAAGTTTTTTTGCTTTAATGAATTCTCTAAAATGGTGAGCAAAATTGATTTTTTTTTTTGGCTTTATTGGATTCTCTAAAATGATCAATAAAATTGAGTTTTTCTTTCTGTAGTGGATTCTCTAGACTGTTAAATAAAATTGAGTTTTTTAATGGAGTTTTTAAAATGGTGAACAAATTTAATTTTTTTTGTTTCTTCTAAAATCTCAGACGGCCGCTTTGTTCATTTGTTTCCAAATTGTCAAGGATGTAGTCGGGGCAAAGCCTAGATGAATCTTATAAAAAAAATGGTGAATAAAATTGAGAAATAAGAGATGATTTAAGAATAGAAATATTTTTTTATTATATTTCTATCAAAAAAAAACTTGAAATAAATATTTAGAAGAGATACGTAACATTTTATTAAATATTTAAAATATTTTAATAATGTAATTGATGTTGTATAATTTACAAAGCGATTAAATTGTTGAACTTGAATGTAATTTCTTTTTAAAATTCTAATTTTAACTTTTTCAATTTGTAAAATATTTGAAGAATCTGTTAAGTAATTTCCTAAACCAGTTTTGGCATCATTATGAAATTAAAAGTAGATCATAGTAGGCCTATGCATAACCCGACCGACCCGAGGTACCCGACCGAACCCGAACCCGAACCCGATAAACCCGAAAAAGATGACCCGATTGACCCGCAACCCGAACAGGGCCGAACCCGCAGTTTTTTCACGGGTAATACGGTTCGGTTCGGTCTGGGTTTGTCCGGACCCGAACCCGTCCGAAACCCGAACTCTTTAAAAAATTAATTTTTTTTATAATTATATATTCTAATTTTCTAATGTTTAATACTTAATTATGGAGTATCATTTATGATATTTCAAGACTTTCATCTTTGATTGTTATGTATTCTAAGAGAAAGAAAAGGCAATGCATGGTAATGTTCTTGGGAGTTAATGCACTTTAGGAGAAGGATCATTTTCTGAACATTTGTGTGTGAGCAGGGTGTGGTTAATAATTGTAACAACCCAGTCTAAAATAAGCATGCAAATCATATAAATTAGAACATCCCAAAAATGGGTCCCAAAATTTCTTACATAAGTCTCAAAATAGGTTGGCGGAAACAACCTATACACAACTGAGAATGAGCTAGCTACTAAAAGTATAAGAGGCACTGTCTCTATCTGCATCTGTCCTTTATCATGCTCTTGCTCACTTACCTGAGCCTCCTACTATCTGCTTACCTGAAAAGGTTTAGTTTGGAAAAGCGAGGGTTAGACCATGAGGTCTAGTGAGTCCCTCCTGACAGTTCTCAAAATCATTTTAAAAACTTTGCATAACTTTCATATATAAAACTTTCAATAATAAACTTTCACATAACTGGACATTAAAAACTTCCAAGGATAAATCCGCTCCCGTAAATGGCACCCTGAAGTCACCCGAAAGTGACAACAAGTCAGTATCACGCTGCCTTACTGGGTATCACTTCCCATGGCATCAACGGAACCTCCCCCCGACGTGAGTACTGGCGGAACCTCCCCCCGACTTAGCCAATTTACGTCTACACAATGTATGCATACATCTCACATAAAACTTTAAACAACTTTCATGCAATAAAAGCATAAGAACAAAACATGGCATTTCTCATCATGTATTCACTTTAGAAAAACACGTTAAAAGGCACGTATTTTAGTTAGAAAACTCACCTGAGGCTCTTACTTCTCGTTCCTAAACAGTTCCAAACTTCCAAATCGACTTCCCTGAATAAACGGGCATAAAACAACAACTCAACAAAAGTATCCGGACAACTCAGTTTTCCGGACAACCCTACTTTTCCGGACGCTAAAGAGTCCGGACACCCAACTAACCGGACAACAACCTAGTCCGGACAACACCCTTATCCGGGTAACTACTATTCTCCGGACGATACCCCTTTCCGGGTACCGAACTTACCGGACACATTACTTTACCGGACATAACTATTACCCGGAAAATCCATCCTATCCGGACAACTCCCTCGTCCAGGGACCTTCTCCCAAACAAGGAGTCCGGACGCCCAAGAAGGTTTCCGGACGTCCAGGAAGGTTTCCGAACGACGACCTGGGCCCGTTTTGGGATCGAACTCCACAGACTAGTTCGGTTTTCTCGAAGAAAAGATTAGCAATAGCAACAAGATCAATAAACCTAACAATTTCTGAGTTCTTAGCAACTGAAACACACTACAAGACCCGATTTCTATCATTTAAGTTTCAAACTCCACTTTTAAAACAAAACCCAAACATAACTAATCTGCCCACAATCAAGGATTGAACGATGATACGAGAGTGTTACCTGATTGATTGCTTGCGAGAACGAATTCCAACTGCTGATCCTTCCTCCAAAATCCAAGGTTGATGACTTTCTTCTCCAAAAGCTCAAAACCTTCAAAACCCCTTTTCTCTTCTTTCTTTCTCAACTTCAGCCGACACCCACCCCAAAACAGTAATAAGAACATTCTCCTAGGGTTTTTGGGCCCTTATATACTTCTTTACATAATTGCAAATTGACCCCTCAACTTCCATAAGTTAAGCACCAACACAAAAAGGCTTACAATCCTACTATTTTGGTCCGGGTTGTTACAACACTTCCCCCTCAAAAGAATTCCGTCCCCGGAATTCCGTTTTCGAAAAGGTGTGGTATCTGGACAACATATCTGATTCTACTTCCCACGTTGTCTCTCGCTCCCTATGATAACTCCACTGAACTTTTACTAGTCATACTTCTATGTTCTTCGTTTAGCAAACCTTACCGCTCACGATTTCTATCGGTTCTTCTACGTAAGTCAACCTCTCATCTATACTGATGTCCCCTCAAAGGAACAGCCACAACGACCTCTGACAAACACTTCTTAAAATCTGAGACATGACATGTCGGATGAACACGCTTTAATTCTTCTGACCAGTCTAACTTGTATGTTGCTGCTCTAACTTGCTTACTAATGACAAGGTCAACTTCTTATCGCCTGCATCTCTTGCAAGGTCGCCATCATCTCACTTCTCACATCGGCTCTCCACAAAAGAGACGTGCATCACACTATGAATTTCTTCTCAAATTCACATCGAGTACCTCAAGATCGCGCACTATCTATTCAACTTTCATGCTTCGACGAAATCCGCAGACTTAGTCTACCTTACCTCTCTCTCAAACTTCAAAGCTCAGAGCCTTATGTTTTTCATTTGTAACCACTCAGTTCTACTCGGTTGCCTCAGACCGTTCAGATGGGAAACATAACCACACCCCATACTTTGAAGCCGCCCTCGGCGAGACACCACTTGCTAAATCGTGCCATCTTGCACTACCTACTTGTACCCTATTCGATCACTATACTCGCTTAAAACTACCTGATAAAACCAAGGCCAACCGTGCCTCCATTTGCTCGCCTCCGTCCACACATCGGGACTCACGGTTTTAATCACGTCTAAATAAGGTCTCTCATACATTTATACTTCCTTAAGAGAAAGAACTTGGCGGGAATTCCCGCCACAACAACGAGAATCTTCCACCAGGAAAAACTCCCCCACTGACAACTTGGCATAAGGCCAACCTTGTTTATCCTGACAAGCTCACCCCCAGGAGTCCCCTCCTCGGTATACCTGAAATTTCTAGGTTACTTCTTCCAACCGACATTCGTCCATGTAGATCATACTCCCTTCCCGATTCACATCGGCTACAACTCGACAACTAATTCGTACATTCTCACCACTTCATCATTTCATACTTAACGTGTCTAATAGTAGGAAACCTCTTTAATTCCTTATTAGAGTGCTCACCTATCCGAATTGCACTTATCCTGAAGGCTCATAAATTTCTCGCTGCTTGCCACAAGCGTTCAGTCATATAACATAACTTCGGTTACTATCACTCAACTAGGAGGGTAACCACGATCACGCCCTACTATTCTCAATAGCTTACACTGAACGATCAGTTCGTTTGAACGTTTCTCACAAAGTCACTAACTTAACTCGTTCAGTTGTCTTATCCACTTCTTTCCTGCACAAAATCATACACAATTTCCTTCCTCAATACTCTTTCCAAAAGTTCGCACACTTATCAAGGACAAACTACACAACACTGCGCCTATCGACATTACTGTCAAGTTTACTACTTCCGATTTACTTACTTATTCCAGCATACTGTCTTCACCTCTCCACGTTAGCGTGGAGCACTACCCACCAACATTACTCGCCCCTCTCTTCCGACAATTCTCAAGCTGCAAATGCTGTCTTATTACTATACATAACCAAACGGTTGCACTAAAATTCTAACTTAAGGCTTTCGACTAAATCGCCTCGAACTGACACCAGAGTTCGACGTCACTATACATTCTTTAAACTCCAACTTTTACTTTCTCAGACAATTCGTTCACACATAAGCAACAACTCACATTCTTTAAGGATTTCACATCTATTCCACCACATTTTGACTAATACATCCATCATCTTCTTTAAACTTCCAATGATTCCAAAATATACTTACTTAGCGACTCTTACAACTAAAAACACTTGGTTTCTCCTTTGGGTAACTACCCACCACCACTCCGTGATGCTATCCCGAACATAATCATATCACCACGTCAACTTACACCCTACGTGCTACAACAACCTGGTTAACACTCGAACACCTCATCCGAAACCCCCAAAAGGCTTCTATCTGATGCTTCCTCTTTCTCTAACATCACATCACTACGACGCTAGCTGACACATTTAACATGGCAATTATTTCCACTACATAACTGTACATTCCTCACTCATAACATCACACTGCAGACCAAAGCTCTCATGGCCATTCATACACAACTCAAACTTATCTTCAAGACCTCACGCATAAATAATCGAGTCTATCTCACTACATTGTCTCTCCCCAGCTCTAGTTGAACCACAACACCCGAGTTTCTGATTAATTCGAACATACTCGCTTCTTGCTAGCTCTTTGCAATACCAAACCATTCTCACCGATCGACATAACCTATACCCTCACTTCGTTTGTGCTAAATACTTCATTCTTTACGAACCATCCATCTCGTAGGTAAAACGCTTATCTAAAACAGCAGTCTTTCACTATCTTAACACCCCTACAAGTGGTCCTTCAACTTTCAACCTTCTGATTCAAGTCTTCGGTCTCATACACCTTACACAACTGCCGACTTTTAACGTCACTAGTTGACCTGTTGATACTTCCTTAACCTATTCTTCAACAAGGGTCCCTTATTGAACCTAATCCTTCTAACATATCATAATCAAATTCATACCCCGTCGTCCTCATTTCAAACTCACTCGTGAAACGTCAATATTACAAGATCACTATAAAACTCTTATTCGGCGTCGAGGATGTTTCATTCCTACTTCACCACACTACTCATAACGAGTTGCTAATACCAACACCTTGATGACTTCTAGTCCTTCCTCTGAACACAACCGTCCCTCGGCAACTGTATTTCCAGTCATCGCACGAGGGTACAAACCCTCATAGAACCGACATTAAAGTCCACTTCCGACTCTTCCACTGCTCACCTCTCCTCTAGAACGCAATTTCCAAAGCTACAAACATTCTCCCCTGATTTGTTCAACACCTCTCCACTCTAGGAGTTCTTCCTTAGCCTAAAATGTAATACTCCACGACCTATTGAGTTCATAGCCTTCATGCCTGACAACGCGATAAATGAATCATTTCACACTTTTGATCATTTTAAAGAAACAACACTTGAAAACAACTTGGGTACACCCGACCCCAACATTCTCATAACTCTAATGCCCTGCACAACGATCTTGAGGATCGTTTGCATGCAATCTTTCTGTAAAACTTAATCTTACTCAACCAAAAATGTGTTGTTACGACAGAAATAAATATTGGATGAAAATCTTCCCATACGACAAAATTTTGAAAGAAATTTACCGACACGAAGTAGGCTAGTCGGTCCTCACACTCATTTATATAACTTCGACATGTCAATACTCATTTTGGTTATAAAAGTTGTGCATTCAAACGTTTTCTTGGCTCATCGTGAAAAGAGTGGAATATTTTGCAAATCGTAAACCTCAAGACTTCATTGTACGATGTAAATGGATTTGTATTTTTCTTTAAACATACACTTGCACCCGCCGACTCATATCCGATCAAATTTGATATTTACACGTTTATACTTTTCTTATGAAAATCTCATGTACACATATACTAACTCAATGCATGAAACTCTACTTGCAATTGAAGGCTACTCACTCAAACAAGGTCAATCGCTTTACTCACGCAACTTATCATTGACACTCTACTTCGACCAGTGGTCGCCCACTCGGCCTTGCAACGATTTGCTAAACATACATTCCACAGTCTACTTACTCAACCATTTAATACTATTTCGTTTTGATCAACTATCTCACTTTCCACTTCTACATGGTTTCATTTCACTATAGGTATCTTATTTCATTTATCCTGCTAATGGAAAGCTCGACCACGAACCCAGGGCTCCATTGATACCTTCAAGGTTTTGACACTGACTTTCCTTACCATCCTAACTGATCTATCCCATGATTTCTAGAATTGGGACTCTCCCGAAACAGGAGTCTTACTCAAACTCAAGCATTCTTCCTCTCTGAATCCACGAAAAGCTACCTTTAGACGACTCGTAATACTCTATACAACATTTCTTCTCTACGATGTATACGTACATCACATCACCATGAGTTCTCATGAAACTTCCCCAACAAGGGGTCTCAGTCTACCCCTCAGGGATCTTGCTGACATTCTAAAGTACTGGAACACGACATAAACACTAGCTTTTGACTACCACTTCGGAATAATAAGGCAGGTTAAGCACATACATGTACCTGTAAGTCCGCAATTACACTGGCCAGGTGGAATCTCAAACTTACCTTACATGACAGTCCTCAGTGCCCTATTAGTCCTATCTCTGTAATAGTGTCCTCCTAACGCATTTCCTGTATCTACAATAGTGCCCTCCTAACGCATTTCCTGATTCTCAGTTGTGATTTCTACTCCCAAGTTTAAGTTTAGGCCCGTCCGGTCACCTAAATCCCTTAAACTATGGCTCTGATACCAATTGTAACAACCCAGTCTAAAATAAGCATGCAAATCATATAAATTAGAACATCCCAAAAATGGGTCCCAAAATTTCTTACATAAGTCTCAAAATAGGTTGGCGGAAACAACCTATACACAACTGAGAATGAGCTAGCTACTAAAAGTATAAGAGGCACTGTCTCTATCTGCATCTGTCCTTTATCATGCTCTTGCTCACTTACCTGAGCCTCCTACTATCTGCTTAACTGAAAAGGTTTAGTTTGGAAAAGCGAGGGTTAGACCATGAGGTCTAGTGAGTCCCTCCTGACAGTTCTCAAAATCATTTTAAAAACTTTGCATAACTTTCATATATAAAACTTTCAATAATAAACTTTCACATAACTGGACATTAAAAACTTCCACGGATAAATCCGCTCCCGTAAATGGCACCCTGAAGTCACCCGAAAGTGACAACGAGTCAGTATCACGCTGCCTTACTGGGTATCACTTCCCATGGCATCAACGGAACCTCCCCCCGACGTGAGTATTGGCGGAACCTCCCCCCGACTTAGCCAATTTACGTCTACACAATGTATGCATACATCTCACATAAAACTTTTGTAAAGCCCGTGTCCCGGTATGGGTTTTTATTGAATCATTTAGTTGTTTTAATATTTTCTCTTAGCGAATTTCATTAACGGGATTGTCAGCAATGACCATAAATGTTATAATTTTTGTAATAAAAGCTATGGAATAGACCTTAACTCCTTTTGGCAAGACTTTAGAACTTGAAGGGCTAAAGGTGACAATTTTTGGATGAGAGTTGCGTGGGAGTAGGTTTAAGAACCCAAACCCCCGCCCCTCCTCTTCTCGTCTTTCTTTCTTCCCATGCAAAGCAAACAAAGAACCCTAGCATCCCATACCCTTTCTCCTTCGTGTGATCCCGGCCGTCGACCAACCCAAAAACCAGCAGCCGCCGGCGATGGCTGTTCTTCCCTGCCGGCGAGAGCGAGAAAGAGAGCGGCGAAGAGAGAGAGGGCAGCGAAGAGAGAGAGAGAGAGCGGCGAAGAGAGGGAGAACGGTGAAGAGAGAGAGAGAGAGAGAGGAGTTTGGTCGTGGTTGCCGCGAGTCGTCATCGAGGTAAGGTTCTTCCCCCTTTCGTTATGGTTTCTTTTCGTTGGTTTCGTCGGGGTGCAGTCAAACCGCCACCGCCGGCGGCGGCTGCCGCCGCTGACCGCCGCTGACCGCCACTGCTTGGGGTGGCCATGGGTGGTGTGGTGTGTTCTTTAGTCGAAAGCCCCCAAGCCAAGTGAGGAATTGCAGGTCTGTTTGGATTAAGTCTTGGCTTAATGGAAGGTTAAGCCAAGTTATCATTTTATGTGATCAATATCGCTTCTGTCCAGTTCGTATTTCGCCCGTAACTTTTCCGTCGTAGCTCGGATTGAGGCGAATCCGGTGCCCACGGTTCACATTCTGTGCCGGGCACACTTTTCGTGTTTTAGCGGAAGTCCGGTTCGGCCTCTAGCTAGGCGTAAATTGGCTGTTTATACAGCAGGTCCGGATGTGGCAGATCGCGTTCCGTTTTTAAAAGTCACAGTTTCTGCCACTGTTTTGGGAAAGCCATCACTTCTGCTAGGAATGTCGTATTGGGATGAAACCAGTGCCAAAAGTTCCCATTCTGAGTCTAGTAAGTTTCTTATGTTTTGCGGAAAAACCAGTTCGGACCGTAGCTAGTGTCAAACTGCTGTTTTATAACTAAAGGTGCTGTTTTTCGCTGTGCAGTTAGCCAATTTTGTAAAATCTGTATTAAATTGTAGAGAAATCGTTAGGAGGTGTATAATATGTCCTTGGAACCCTAACTCTGAGCACTTTCTGGTTATGAAATTTATTTGAGGATTTTCTGGGTTTATGGAGGTCGGAACAGGTCCCGAACAGACCTGTTTGGTTAGACCGAAAAGTCGTTTTAGTGACGATTTAAGGGTGCGTCGTGTTTTAGGGTCCGGGCCTCGTATTGATACGTTTTAACGTTCGTTTAGGTGTCGGGAAGTGATCTTGGATTTGTGGAGCTTGAATTATTGTTTGTGAGCTAGGCGCGCTTACGAGGTGAGTTCTCTCACTATTTTTAATATCGGTTACTTTTACATTGCGGTAGCACGTGTGTGGTAGCTTTAATTAATTGTGATGTGGGACTAGATAGTGGGGTGTCTAGTGGGATCTTTATTGTCATGTATACGCGGGTGGCGTAGGAACTCGGTGGGGCCGAGTTTGTATACGCGGGTGGCGTAGGAACTCGGTGGGGCCGAAATTGTATACGCGGGTGGCGTAGGAACTCGGTGGGACCGGAATGCTTGCACGGTTATCGTGTGGTCGGTAGGACCGACGTATGCCTTTTGGGTGGGATGGTGTAGGTATGCATGTTTATGATTTGTTCGTAGACTTGTATGCTTGTTTATATGCAACTATCTGTTTTAAGGGTAATGTGGGATAACTGTGTTAATTATGGTGGTTGAATTCACTAAGCTTCGTGCTTACCCTTTCCCAATAAAATTGTGGTTTCAGGTACGAGTGGCTCCAAGGCGTGACGAGTACACACGGGCGCGTGGGAAGGGTCGATTACTCTTATGATTTTAATATTAGACATTTACTCCGTTGTTTACTGTTCGTGAGAATATTAATTATGAGTTTGCAAATGAAATGATTGAATTACTAAATGAGTTTTTATTAATGTAATGTTACTTTCAAAATTTTAAATTCCTTGTAATTTTTGGGACGTTACAACTTGGTATCAGAGCACGGTTTGAGTGAATCAAACGCATTTCGGTGTGTTTGATCTCAAGTTTGCGGCTATAAAATTTTCTTTAAAGTTTTTGGGAAATAAAAAGAAGGAAAAATCCGTTTGAGGAACGGTGATCGAGGGCGCAGTGTGTACAGTCAGCCGGAGCCAAAAGGGAAAGGTACATTACTTAGTGTTGTATTGATTTCTAGATCATAGGGTATGCATGCTAGATTGCCTGTTGTTGACACTATGTTGTATGATGATTGCTTGCTAGTAGGAATCAATGCTAGTCATAGTAGGTTGTTAAATGGAGGCCCTATAGGTTGTATGCAGTAAGAATCATATAGCCTTAGAATATTTGATTTAGTTCTATTGCGCAGCTCTTGTTTGAGTCCAACCGTTCTAGGATAGAATTTTGTATTCGGATGTCTATTTGATTCACGCTGCATGCAACTGGGTATTCGCGAGGCAACTCGTTATGGCTAATGGGGATTCCGTGGTAGCAAGGGTAGTGGGATGAGATGAAATTCCTAGTGAGCTGGGAATAGCGTTTACATATGAGTACGTATGCAAAATTGCTTTCTAGAACATAGGAGTATGTATGCTAGATTGCTTGGTGCTTAATACACTGTATTGTATGGTTGTTACTTGCTATTAGGAACTTATGCTAACTTTGATAGGTTGTTAAGCGAATGCACTATAGGTTGTATGCGGTAGGAACCGAATAGCCTTAGAATGTTGGATTTAGTTCTATTGTGCAGCTCTTGTTTGAGTCCAACCGTTGTAGTATAGAATCTTATATTCGAATGTCTATCTGGTTTCCACTGTATACGACTGTGCGTTTACGAGGCGACTCGTCAGGGTTAGTAGGGGTTCCGCCCTAGCAAGGGTAGTGGGGTATTATGTTTATTCCTAGGGAGCTAGGAAGAGTGTGTATATGCGTCAGTATGGACATACGTGTATGGTTTTTGTTTGGGCGAGCAACTACTTGGATACTCGGGATGGGACTCGGAGCGGACAGTGATAGGTGTAGATGGTAGTAGTAGAGCTCCTACTACCGGAAGCACATGATCAATGTTCGAGTCGGGGAAAGTCGCGAGGAATCCAAGGAGTGAGTGTGAGCGTTGTTAGTGTGAGTTATTATGCGCTAATAACTCGTTGTAATATCTACCCTGAATAGCCATCACAAGGAGGAACGACTATGGTAAACCTACTAGTACAGGTGTGTACTTGTTTTGCTTTGATGGGATGATCGTTGGGGTAGTGTCGAAGGTTATAAATTAGTAGTCGTTGGAATAAAAGGACGATTCTAGTATTAGTCACTTGGAGTGACGATGAGGATGATGTTTGTTTCGGGCCAAGATGGATGATTGTGCTAGAATCATAGGCTTATAGAGCCGACTTTGATTTGAGGAAAAATCGTAGGGATTATTTGACGTAATTTCCCAACTTGCCTAAGAGATTTAAATGTCCGGATGACGTTGGTGGATCGGAGAGATTTGGAGGAGTAGGAGTCGAGGCGTAGAATGCCGACTGAGTCATGCACAAAGTTTGATTTTGAAATAGATTGCATTAACAAATTCTTGTGTTTCAAATCATTTATTGGATGGTGTTTTGGAATTTTGGGAAACGTTCAGCACACACACAAGATTTTGAAATATGGTTTTGAAAGTGCATGAAATCGTTTTATCACGGTAGTTGCAAACTTTGTTTGAATTTGCTTTATTTTACTATTTCCCCACGGTTCTTGCGGGCAAGATGATATCCGTGTTTTATGGTGTTTTAAATGTTGGGCAAGTGACTACGGCTTGTGACTTTAACATTGGAACTCCTCCACATATGTTAGAGTTGAGGCGGAAAGTTACATTCCACGATGTCTGTATAAAGCTATTTGAGTGATTTCGTTAAATAAGTTTTGTTTTACGGCATGTTGAGTCGTGTGGGTTTAATTTCACGAGGTGCATATCTTATTTGTTTATGTGACCATTTGGAGAAATCTTGGAAATCAATTTAAAGAACCCCACCTTTTGAGATTTTATGAGGTTTTAGTCGATATTTTCAAATGATGGAAACGGATTGGTTTTATCTTTAAGTTTGAAACTTACACGAGACAGTTGTGTTGTAACAAAAATATATTTGTAAACCGTTTCATCGTTTTGTATGACTAGCCGACGCGCGTAAGATTTGTTGGTGAACCCTGTACCATGACATTTTATGTTGGAAAAAGAGGAATTTTGGGGTCAAATGTCGTGGAACTGATTTTGAAATTATGTGCACACTTCTATCGCACCCGGTGTAAGGTCGAGCGGTTACTTTAAATACATGTCATGAGTCAATTCATACTAGAACCGTGACGGTTCATTTTCAAAGAAATTATTTATTTCGCTTTACGTTTTGTGAGTAGACTAAGCTGCAATGAAATGATTTTCAACATGATTTTCATATGTGGGACGAGCGTGTCCATTTTTGCGTAACTACCGACCTGGTAATAGTAGTTTTATTGCTTACGGTCTTTTTGAAATGAAAAATCTTGACGTTGAAAATATTTTGTAAACCATTTGGGAAGTGCGCTTATAAGTGTTATGTGTCATTTTGAGAATTTTTAAGAGTGTGAGTCCTTTTGGAAAACTCTTTGGTTTGACCCGTGTCGAGGTTGGGAATAATGTTGTTACTTCTCCAAGATTGATCTCAGATCTGGCTACCATCAGTTGAAGGTTAAAGAAGAAGATGTTCTAAAGACTGCTTTTCGCACTAGGTACGGCCACTACGAATTCTTGGTAATGCCTTTCGGATTGACGAACGCCCCGGCCGCTTTTATGGATCTAATGAATCGGGTATGTAAGCCTTATCTCGATAAATTTGTCATTGTGTTTATCGATGATATACTTATTTATTCCCGATCCAAAGAGGATCATGCGCAACATCTTCGTTTGATTTTGGAGTTATTGAAGAAAGAAAAGTTGTACGCTAAGTTCTCTAAATGTGAATTCTGGTTGCGGGAAGTTCAGTTTTTGGGTCATGTAGTTTCAGAAAAGGGTATACAAGTTGATCCAGTGAAAGTGGAAGCAATTGAAAGATGGGAACCGCCGAAGACGGCAATCGAAGTACGTAGTTTTCTGGGTCTAGCTGGATACTATCGGAAATTTATAAAAGACTTTTCCCGAATCGCGACGCCATTGACTAAGCTAACTCGGAAAAATTTAAAGTTTGAATGGAAAGCAGAACAAGATGAGGCATTCAGAATATTGAAGGAGAAACTCTGCAGCGCGCCGATATTAGCATTGCCAGAAGGTTCCGATGATTTGGTGGTCTACAGTGATGCTTCTAAACTAGGATTGGGATGTGTACTTATGCAACGTGGAAAAGTGATTGCCTATGCTTCTCGTCAGCTAAAGGATCATGAAAGACAATATCCTACTCACGATATGGAGCTTGCAGCAGTGGTCTTTGCATTGAAGATTTGGAGACATTATCTTTATGGTTCTAAATGCCAAATTTTCACTGACCATAAGAGTCTCCAACATCTTTTCGATCAGAAGGAACTGAATATGAGGCAAAGAAGATGGTTGGAACTGGTAAATGATTATGATTGTGAAATCCTTTATCACCCCGGGAAGGCGAACGTGGTAGCCGATGCATTAAGTCGTCAAGAAAGAAATGGAACGATAAAGGCGATAACGCTACGAGCTGAACTCCTTCCAAGTATCTTTGACGAATTGCTGAAGTGCCAAATGGATGCTTATCAGGAAGAAAGTTTGAAATCAGAACGGTTAGTGGGAATATCAGCATTGCTTGGTTAAAATGACCGTGGGTTATTGTGTATGGGAAACAGAATTTGGGTGCCTCGTTTGGGTGGATTACGTGGTCGTGTACTACAAGAAGCTCATCAATCTCGATTTTCTATTCATCCAGGTACAAATAAAATGTATAGAGATTTGAAACAATTCTATTGGTGGCCGGGAATGAAGAGAAGTGTTGCTAAGTATGTGGAAGATTGTACTACCTGCAAGAAAGTAAAGATTGAACATCAGAAGCCGTTTGGTCAGTTACAACGGCTAGATATACCAATGTGGAAATGGGATCAGATCACTACTAATTTTATTACCAAGTTGCCTAGAACTTCAAAGGGATTCGATTCTATTTGGGTGATTGTTGATAGATTGACGAAGTCTGCTCATTTCTTGCCGATAAAAGAAACTGATTCCTTGGAACGTTTGGCCAAATTGTACATTAATGAAATAGTAACTCGACATGGAATACCAATCTCGATTATTTCTGATCGAGATAGTCGTTTTACTTCTAGATTTTGGAGAAGCTTTCAAAAAGAGATGGGAACACAGGTAAGGTTAAGTACAGCATATCATCCTCAGACTGATGGGCAGAGTGAAAGAACAATCCAGACTTTAGAAGATATGCTTCGGGCTTGTATGGTTGATTTTGGGGGATCGTGGGACAAACATCTGCCTTTGATAGAATTCGCCTACAACAACAGTTATCATTCCAGCATTCAAGCGTCACCGTTTGAAGTATTGTATGGTAGAAAATGCCGAACGCCTCTGTGTTGGAATGAAGTGGGGGAGAAACAATTAGCAGGGCCAGAAATAGTACAGTTAACATCGGATAAGATCACTCAGATTCGGGACAGATTAAAAGTGGCTCAAGACAGACAGAAAAGTTATGCAGATCGACGCCGGAAACCGTTAGAATTCCAGGTTGGAGATTTTGTAATGTTGAAAGTCTCACCTTGGAAAGGGGTCATACGATTTGGGAAGCAAGGTAAACTTAGTCCAAGGTATATCGGACCGTTTGCAATTACGGAAAGGATCGGCGAAGTAGCGTATCGATTGGATCTTCCGCCGGAATTAAGCAGGATTCACAACGCGTTCCATGTATCGAATTTTCGGAAGTGTTTGGTGACTTCAGACCATGCAGTCTCTCTACCAGATATTCAGGTTGATGAAAAGCTGAACTATGTGGAGGAACCGGAAGCTATAGTTGATCACAAAGTCAAAGTATTGAGGAACAAAGAGATCAGACAGGTAAAAGTTCAGTGGAAACATCATAGAGGTCAGGATGCGACGTGGGAATCAGAGTCGGAAATGAGAGCCAAATACCCTCATCTGTTCGCTTGACTGAATTCCGGGACGGAATTCTTTTAAGGGGGAGATGTTGTAATAACCAGGTATTTTATTTAAATTAAATTTAAATATTTTATAAGTCTTTACTATAGTATTTGAGGAATTAGAAGTTAAAAGGGTAAGTTTTAAATTGTATTGGGAAGTTTGGGGGTGAGTTATGTCAATTAAGAGAAAAAAGTGGGGTTTAATTGGTTAAAGGTGAAAACAATCTTCACCCAAAACCGACTCAGTAGTCTAATTAGAGGAAATATCTCATTTTTGAGACTTTCAAGCAAAACCCAAATAGTGTGTGTGTGTGAATTTGTTCACGGCAGAGAAAGAGAGAGAAGAAGAACCATCGAAGAAGATTAAAGATACTCAGCTGGGATTTTGTGTTTGGTGCAGTAAAATCAAAGAGGTAATTTTCTGATTTAAACTCTCTTTTATGAGAATTGGGTTTCATATGAACTTTGAAGTGGGTTTAGGTAATTTTAGAAGAATTTGTGAATTTAGTTACAATTTTAGGTGTTAAAAGGAGTTTAGAACACTTCTGTACAAAATCTGGGTATAAGATGGATTCCTGCAAATGAACTGAACTTTTCTGAAAAAGACGATGAACAGTGTTTTTGCGAAAAGTAGGAATTCGCAAGCCTTGGTTGCGAAAAGTCCACTTTGCGCAAGTAACTAAAACGCAAAGTTAGGATCTCGCAACAGTTGGTTGCGAAAAGTAAGGAACTCGCAACTGTGGATTGCGAGAAGTGAGATTTTCGTAACTGTTGGTTGCGAAAAGTAAGGAACTCGCAACTATGGGTTGCGAGAAGTGAGGTTTTCGTAATAGTGGGTTGCAAAAAGTGTGAATTACCTGTTTACGTGTTAAAGAGTATGTACATTTTAATTTGTTTCAGATACTAAGGATCGGGGTTAAAAGTTAATCTGTTTTGAGGAAAGTTTGAAGGACCTTTGCTAAAAAGATCAGGTGAGTTTTACTTTAAAAAGTATTTTACTGGAATGCATTATGTGAATAACGAATATTTGATAAAGTGTATGAATATGTCATACGTGGGTGATTATAATATATTGAGATATTATAATTACGTGAGTATTATATGAAATTATAATACGTGGCTGGGCTTTGGACCGGTGTGATAAATTGGCTCGCAACCAATTGATATTGGCCATTGGTGGAGGGATAAGGTGGAATGAGACAGGTATGATACATAAATGCTAGTTGGTATTAACTTACGTGTGATGTATGTGTATTTATATAAAGAGTGTATTATATAAATGAATTTTTTAATGAATTACAAATGTCAGGGATTTACTCACTAGACCCTTAGGTCTAACCCTCATTTTCTGTTTTAAAAATCATGTATTCCAGGTGGCGGATCCGGTAAGAGCAAATAAGTAGGACTATTGAAGGATAACTTTTGTGAAGAAGTCAGTTTAGAAGTCATGGATGTATTTTTGTACTTGAGACTTCGTTGTTATTAAACATGTAATCAAATTGTAAAAGTTTGTACTGAATTATCTACTATGTTTTGCTAGACTGTGGGACCGTATGTGAAATATGATGTACCTTTTTAATGATATCATGATATGGAATGTATGTTATTTGTATATATTTGAGAACCGGGTTGTTACATGGGCCGTAGGAAGGCTGAAATTGAGAATCAGGCTGCTCCATTTGGAGGTCTTCGTCATCAGCGTCGTCATCACCTTCGTCGTCGCCGTCGTCATCACCGTCGTCATCATCTTCGTTGCACACCGAGGATTCGGTATACACATAAAGTAATGGAGGTCTTTCTGATTCGGCTACAAAGTGCATAAAACCAGAGATATCCCCATCGTTGCATAACTCCACAAATGACCCATCACCATTCTTGAACACTAACTTGCAAACAACCGAAGGGTCGATTTCACATTTTTGCATGGCGTATGCAACAAACTTCTGATAAGCCAAGTTTACTGGAAATTTTACACTATGCTTAGATTTATAAAGAAAATTCCACTCATTGTTGTCTTGCACCCATTCACCGTCGTAACATAAAAATAACTTAGCTTTTGCAACAAATGAACTCATTTTTTCAGTAGTATCTCAAAAAAAAAAATACTGAAGAAAGAAAGCAAGAAAGCAAGAATGAAGGATGGAATTGGTATGAATTATGGTGAGGATTCTACTGATATTTATGGATGAAATCTCATTGAGGAAATGAATTGCAACCACAAATTGGTCTTCCCCAAGTACAATGATTCAATATTGATGAAAAAAGCTAGTGAATTTCAACCACAAATTGGTCTTCTAAGTACAATAATTGTGGAAAAAACAGTAAAAGCATGCAAAAATTCGTGCAAAAAGGACCAAAATTGTAAAATTTTGTCAGATCGCGGGACCCATCGCGGGGTTAGTCGCAGGGAGGGACCAAAAGTGTAGACTCAGGGATAGTTGGGGGGGGTATAGCGGGACGTTTTGGCCAAAATAGCGGGCCACGTGTGCCCTATCCCGCGATCGTGGGATTAATCGCGGATTTTATGGGTATTTTGGTAAGTCAAAATCAAACTTTGGATATTTTAATTAAATTCCCTTTTTATTATCTAAATAGATAAGCTTATTAGACAGAGGATGTATTTATATATAGATCATTAAAAGAAAAAATAATTCTTAAATTCTATAGGTACACTACAATAAAATTGGATTGATATGAAGTCTAAAATCTTCATACAATGTTTTATATATACGATTTAAATTTATAGAACTAAATAATAAATTATTTTATCTAAAAGTGTAACAATAAGTTTATAAGACACCATTTGATATTTTAACAAATTATATGAGACATTTTTAAATTAAAATATCGTATTAGCTTTTTCTACGACATGACTATATATATATAGGGGTGGGTTTAAATGAAAACTCATTTTCAATTGTGAACATGAAGACAAGTCACAACCATTGATCAAGATTTGGAAAATTAATTAATGGTTAAAACTTAATGAAACTAATTGAGAAATGATTAGGGACAAATCTGGAAATTTAAATTAGCGTCTACCATCTTTGACTTTTTATTTTCTTTTTTAATTAATTTTTTTACCCCCTTAAAGTTTAAAATAAATTATCTTAAAAATTACTAATATTTTAATCAAACAAATTACATCAAAAAACGAGAATTTCGTGCTCTTCGATATGACATTCATCTCGATATAATTTTTTCTTCATTTTTACTGTTTTTACGTGAAATGCTATGTATGTGTTATATTCAGTATGAATATGTATGCACGTTTTCTGGTGTCCATATTCAGTATGAATAATAAAGGGGAACGTTCATTCACTATTCAAGACGAATAACACAGTATTCAAAATGAATAATACAACATTCAGGATGAATAATACACGAATTCCTGATTCATGTATTATTCACCTTGAATGTTGTATTATTCATCATGAATGATACATTATTCATGATTAATAATATATGAATGACCCGTGAAGGTGTGAACACATGACGCACTCTCTTTTATTTTTCGATTCACAATCGTTATTATTCATCATGAATGATACATTATTCATGATTAATAATATATGAATGACCCGTGAAGGTGTGAACACATGACGCACTCTCTTTTGTTTTTCGATTCACAATCGAAACTTGGTTTTATTTCTTTATGAATATGTATGCACATCTCCAAGTGTCCATATTCAGTATGAATAACAAAGATGAACGTTCATTCACTATTCATGATGAATAATACAATATTCAGGATGAATAATACAGTATTCAGGATGAATTATATAACATTCAGGATGAATAATAAACGAATTCATAAATCGTGTATTATTCACCCTGAATGATGTATTATTCATACTGAATGATACATTATTCATGAAGAATAATACATGAGTGACCGTGAAGGTGTGGAGACGTGACACACTTTCTTTTGTTCTTCGATTCACAATCGAAACTCGATAGGTTCCCGATTCATTTCGATGGGTGTTGGGTTAAGGTAATGAAGAACACGATGTCTTAGGACGTTGAAGAAGGTGATGTCGGGTTACGAACTTACGGTGTCGAGATGTTGTACACACTTGAACGTACATAAATATTCATAATGAATATAACACATATATGACATTTCATGTAAAACGGTTAAAAAAAACTATATCGAGACGGATGTCATATCGAAGAGCATGGAATTCTCGTTTTTTTGATGTAATTTGTTTGATTAAAATATTAGTAATTTTTTAGATAATTTATTTTAAACTTTAAGGGGGTAAAAGTTTTAATTAAAAAAGAAAATAAAAAGTCAACATGGTAGGCGTGTGTTTAAATTATCTTTCCATTTTACCTCTAATCACCTTAATTATTAATTTCAGTTAAAAACTCTATTTAATATGAGTCATTAGATCAATAGAGATGAAATGGCTAAGATCTGCCCTCATGTTCACAATTGAAAATGAGTTTTTATTTGAACTTTCCTTCTATATATATATATATATATAAAGAGAGAGAGAGAGGTTTGTTCAAATGAGAAAACGGCCGCCCATGAACAAAATCATATGTGATTCACGTACAAAATCATATATGATTCACGCGACTTGCAAGTCGCGGCCAAGGTCGCCCGCGTCCAGTTTATCACATATGATTTTGTGCATGGACGGCCGTTTTTCGTGTTTTCTTAAATAGTTAGCGTTCTCGTTTAAACCTTTCTATATATATATATAGAGAGAGAGAGAGATGAATTATAAGACATTTATTAAAATTATCTTATAAAATAGTTAATATAACGGTTTTATTTAAAAAAAATTCTAATACTTGTTAAATGCCCAAGAATATCCTATATATTTATTCTAACATTTGTTTTCAACAAAAAGGTGTTTTAACACTTTAGATTATGACGCTGTATTATTTAATTTTATTGACTTATTAATTTTTATAAAACGTTCTATTAATTATTAATTAAAACACTTAGACATTCTATAAAGATGTCATATAAATAGAAAGTAAAATCGAATAAAATATTGTTGAAAATATAATTTGAATTAAGAAATACAAATAAAAGACAAAGTGATGTAGAAAAATAATTACAAAACACATGTTGTTAATCGGTGGTTTTTTTATGATAAGTTGAGGTTAACGTGAGAAACATGATAAATAATTATTAATTGTTGTATGAGAAATGAATGTATATTTTTTTGGACGGGTGTCCTAGGCTATGCCTAGACTAATCCTTTGACAAATTATGATTGTAAGACGTCAGCGCTGATTAAACCTCAGTGGCCACAGTTGTTGTGTACGCCTAGATTCGAACCCTGGGCAGATGAAATATTCCACCACATCCTCCAGGGTCGTAACCAGTACGCCACAACCCTTGTGGTTAAATGAATGTATATTAGGATGATATGCATAGAGATAAGATGCACCGAGATGCATTAGATCAATTCTCTTTTAAGGCGTAATTCATGGAAGGGCACGAGATTAAAAATGATACGGTTCTGGTCAACTTATCATGTCTCTCACGTTAACCCCAACTTCTCACACGATCCTTCGTTTGTATGCAATTATGTATATATAGGTAGTAAGGTAGAGGGAGGTTTAGGATAAAATCTTAAAAAATGGAAAATGAGGGAATTCTCGTCAACCGTTAAATTAACTTACCCAAGATATGTAATTAAAAGGGTGGTTACAACTTTATTTTTAAATTAAAATCGTCTAATTCTTCAATCGAAAATGAACGAAATATAATCAAAATTGAAGGGAAACCAAATTACTCTATAAAATAATTATTATTTTTCTTTTAACTTGACATATGTTTTCATATATATATATATATATATTTATATATATAGGGTCAGGTTGAGGGGAAAACCTCAAATAATCGAAAAACTAAAGAACACCCTTAGTCCCTTATGGTCATTGATTGAACATAATCTAAAGGACATAAATAATCAGCAGCTAAAATAATTAAAATTAATGAAAAGGGTATTAAAGGAATTTGACTATCAAAATAATTAAATAAAATAAATCTTCACACAAATTAATCGCAGCAGCTAAAACACAACAAAATAACAGAAAAATCCACCTGTTAAGCTCAAATCAACAACATTCCACATCAAAAAAAACGTAGATCGTAATCAACTAAAATTTTCATGCATATACTTCACATCTTCGTCTTGGATCAAGAAATGCATAATATATATATGCACAAATGCATATATGCACTTATGCATATTACTGCCGATGTCTCCACGGCCGCCGGCGTTCCTGATCTGCAGTGTCCCAAATCTGAGCCTTAACCTCCTTGTCGTCGATCTCCGTGCTTTGAGTCTGAAACTCAACGCCGTAATACAAGAAAAATAGAAACCCTATTTACAAAACGAAGAACTAAAGAGAGAATAAAGGAAGAGAGAAGAATTTGAAGCAAGATATGTAAATGAGAGAGAAGAGAGAGCGGTCGGCGGTGGTGGCGGCGGCAGAGAAGAGAGGGTAGGTCGGAGGTGGTGGCGGTCGGCGGTGGTGATGGCGGCAAAGAGAAGAGAGGGTAGGTCGGCGGTGGTGGCCGTCAGTGGTGGTGGCGGTGGCAGAGAGAAGAGAGGATAGGTCGGCGGTGGTGGCGACGGCAGAGAGAGAGAGAGAGGGAAGGGTTTGAGGTTGTGAGAGGTAGGGTTTGAGTTGGGAGAATGATACGTAGGGTTTCTAAGTATTTGTATATGATCTTTTAATTTTCTTTTGCCAATTTTACCCCCAACCTCAAATAACTTGTTATATAATTTACCTTGAACTTCCTTTTAATTACAAAATTGTCATTCTAATAATAACCATTAGATTATCTAATCCTATGTGTGTAAAGGTGTTCTTTAGTTTTCTAATTATTTGAGGTTTTTCCTTGAACCTCTCTCTCTCTCTCTCTCTCTCTCTCTCTCTATATATATATATATATATATATATATATATATATATATATATATATATATATCATCCATTTTTATGGTTTTCTTGATTTTTACATTTTTAGGACTAACCATTTGATAACTACAAGAAGTTACAAAATGTGAGAACATGTTATTCACATGATTTTTCCACTCAATGTTAGTATTTAAGGTATTGTTAACATCTGTTTTACAATATTAAATTGTTTTATGTATTTATATTATGAAATAAAAAATATAAAATAATACCTCGTTTTCAATATCTCAAATTATTATATATTTAATTATTTGAAATATATATATAAATATTTACTACAAAACAAATGGCTTTTACCCACAAAATTATGCAGGTCAATTTTTGTCGGTGATTACCTAGCGATCACTCAGAAAATACCATTGGTTCAGTGATATCCGATGTTTTTTCGAGAAAATACTCATGGATCACCCAGAGAATCTGTCACTGATTTGCATTACCCACCAACTTTTATGACGAATCATCCTTTAACGACAATTTTTCTAGATAAAAGTTTATAGGTAAAAGTCTTCCGTTTAGTAGTGATGATTATACTAGGAATATTAAACCCTTAAAACACGTTGTTCATTTGTTTTAATGAAAAAAATAATCCAAGTTTCGAATTATTACAGCTACTAAGTTTCTACTCATCAACATTAAACAACAAAATTTCCACTGAAAAAAAAAATCAATAAAGACAAACTCAGATTTTCTTGATGTGTTCCATGTTTAGTTTGGGTTTTTTTCTTTTTTGAGAGAATCTAAAAATACATATTGAAATATATTATTTAAAAATCTGTTTTCCAAGTAAGATAAATAATTAAATGTTTATGGAAAATAATAAAATTCATTATTACACTAAAAAGTTCCAAAATTTAAATTTTTGGTGTCAAATAAACCACAAAAATGGTTTCTTAATATAGTTTTTATTATCATTTTTTAATTATTCAACAAATAAATAATGACAAGAATATACTTATAAACTATAAGAATCTAAATACACGTTAAAAAGGAGAAACAAAAAGAATAAGTAGCAAGTGAAAGTGGGCCTTGATGGAGGGCCCATTATAAGGCCTGCAAATAAGATTCGAGCTGTCCCTCACCCATTTTAGCCCCTTTTCTGATAATATGGGTTGCGTTCGATGCACAATAGGAATCGGGCCCAGTACTTGGTCCTACCAGTTCTCGTAGGGCCCATATTGGGTCCTACCAGTTTTAGTCGGGCCAAGTATTGGGTCCAACAAAAGTTTTCATCGAGCCCAGTACTGGACCCTACCAGTCACTAGGAATATGGGTCTTCTAGACTACTATGCAAAACAGTCATCGAGCCAAGTATTGGGCCCTACCAGTCGCTAGGAATCGGGCTCTTCTAGATTACTCTGCAAAACAGCTATCGAGAAGAAAAGAGGAGGGATTTCAACATATATTGTGAAGAAATGATCCAAGTCCAGTTGATGTGAAACCCCAACACACCCCCTCCAATAAAGGCTAGACGTGCACGGGTGGGTTGTCCTAGAGTGTTTGAGAGGACTAGACGAATAAAGATTGCTCAGAGTGTCAAGTCCCTAGAGTGGTAGACGTTAGCTCTGACAACATGTAGATATATCTGGATCAATTAGACTTTTCGTTCAAAAGAGCCCTTGAGGAGATGATGAAAGTTTCAACATGTATTGAAAAGATATGGTCCGAGTCTAGCTGATGTGGGATTCCAACACTTTTGTAACCGGTTCTAGACATGATTCAGTCTTGGGGTTGAAAAGTGGAGCTAAATGGGTCCCAACCAATACCCAAAAGGGTTAACCAGTAAATCCCAATTCCCACAGCAGAAAATGCACAAACCAAACCAGTAAATCCCTCAGGATAGATAGGTTGTTTCCACGAAAACCCCCGACTTGTGCACAAATCTACTCTCCATGAACCGAACCTAACCATTCAATTCATATCGTAAACTTTTTTTTCATGTTCACATTCTCTTTACAAGCTATGGGAAAACAGCACAAGATCCACAAAACAAAAATAAATAATAATAATAACAAAAAACTCGATCGATTGAACTAACAACAACATGCCTGAAGTTGGTCTAATGTCCATTGAAGTCTTCCGATATCAAATCTTCAAACTTTTTGGATAAGTCGATGAAGAAACACACCTGAAAGAGAACCAAAGTGAGAATGGACCAACAAATCCATTTCTTTTTACAGTAAAAACGAGCAGAACAACTTACAACGATAAAAAATATCTCCCATCCTCAAGATTTCCCTCGCCCAGAAGCTTTCTCACGCTGGCTGCGAAAGTGACTCAGAAGTTGTTGTGCCTGTTTTCAGCATGCCGCAAACACGTCACAAAGAGCACACAGATAAAATATTTGACAACGTAAAATGACTTAAAAGGATATGTTAAAAAACTAATAGTGTGTTTAACATGGTAAAAAACTAGTTGTGTGTAAACTCAGGACATGTATGTCAACCAGAAGTTGACTTGTTTTTTGAGCTTACTGAAAAAGCTCCATTTTGTGAGGTCTTTTCCCACTTTTTTTTTCAATTATGCCCCTTATATTTTTCTAATTAATTTTTCCACACATGCTTTTAGCTCATTTTACATTGTCATCTATCTAATCAGCTGGTTTTACCAAAGGTGGACCACTACTTAACTAACAGCTAGCTTATCGGCTATCAGCTAGCTTATCAGAAACAGAGAGCATACCTTCTCCTTGGCCCTTGAGGTGCCGGATTGGGACAGCGCGACTAGCGGCGGGACCGCGCCTTCTTGCAGAACTAGCCGACAATATTTAGGACTATTAAGACAAAGTTGCAAGAGTATCGAAGCGGCATTCTCCTTTCCCCTTTGAGATCCGGTTTCCACAACCTCAACCAACAACGGTATCCCGCCTTCTTTTGCAATCGCCAAACACCCTTCCGAAATCGTCGACAAATTCGAAAGAAGCGCAACCGATTTGTCCACCATTTGTGTAGTGGGATCCATCAACTCCACAAGATACTTCACCGCCCCTGCCTGAATAATACGCGCTTTATTCTCATGAAATATCGATAAATTAAACAAAGCGGTTGCAGCATCTTTTTTCCCTCTAAGGGTACCCGACCGCAGAAGGTCAACCAACGGTTTGACCGCACCGGATTGACCAATCTTGACTCGATATTCTTCTAATAAAGAAAGGCTGAATAAAGCTGCGGCTGCGTTCTCTTTGGCACAAGTGTTTCCCGTTTCGAGAACGAAGATCAACGGTTCGATCGCGCCTGATTCAGCAATCATTGACTTTATGTTCCCGTTTATCGACAAATTCAAAAGAGCGGTAACCGCGTGTTCTTGAGTCAGCTTTGCATTGGAGTGCAAGAGTGATAAGAGGGGCTGAATGGCTCCGGATTCTCCGATAATGATGCGGTTTTCCATGTTATGTTTCGCGAGAAACCGCAATTCAGACGCGGATTTCGTTTGGGTTTCGTTTGATGGGGAGCTGAGATCGTTTACGAGTTGCTGAACGTGGGAAGATGTTGTTAAGTCGTTTGGTGACGAGTTGGTTGGGAGAGAAATCGTTCTTGGGTAGTTGCGGTTTTCGCCATTTGCAACGATTTCATCCATACAGTTGGAGCTGTAATGTTGTTTTCCAGACAGCCATGGAAAAAACCCGGATGTTTTACTAGAAGGAGATGATATTTGGCAATCGGAAGCCATTTCCGAAGATAATTCGCATAAACGTTCGCTCGAAACAGCTGTCGATGTTGACCCGCTCCTACTGTGACTACAAGACTCTTCAGGGGACGGATGGTTTGACTTTCGGTCAAACTTGTTTTCAACTTCAAACGAAGACCTTGGTGTCAAATGGGTAATCTGTAAAGACTGATCAAAATTGCTAACCATTTGAATAAGATCCCGGGGAGCTGAATCTTCGGCTTTTTCAGGTTGGTCTTTTTCAGGTTGGTCAGAGGTTCGGTTGACTTTTATATGGTTTTCATCGCACCAATTTGCTATCAAAGCTTTCACTGTGTAATTGGAAATCAAATTAGTGTGGGAAAGCGTTTGACGGGTTACCGGGCATCTGTTAAGCCCGTGATTCAGCCATTTCTGGATGGAATCCCGTTCGTAGGTTTGTCCAGATGCCACGATCACGGGATCAAACATGAGTTGAAGCGATAAAGGGCAGATGAAATATGAAGGGATTCGAACACCATTAATGGGTTTTAAGCTCTCAAGATTCACCATGGTTTCCCGTATATGAAAAACAAGATTCGCGATCTGGTTAATTTGATCGGGTTTTTCATTATCCTTAATGTTCTCCTTTTCCACCGCAATGCTCTCTTTTATCAGTTCTTGGCTTGTTGACAAATTAAGCAACTCTGTGATTTCTACTAAATGTTCTAATGGCGGAACCTTTCCTTCACTTATGCATTTCAACGCTTCATCTAACTTTTCCGATGCAATTTCCAACTTCAACTTCTCAAATTCCTCCATAAAATGCTGAAAAATGGATGATATATGTAGTCATTCACTATGAATAAGACCAACATTACGAAAAGAGCAAATTGCATCAAAATGCAATGAAGTTTGCCTAAAGAATCTCAATCAATGTAACAAAGTTTCAAGATTTCCTATTTTATACCCATTTTGACCCCGTAAAATGCTTATCTTGTAACATCTGATGACGTGGATGTCAAGTTTATAGTCCACTTTGTTATACCCTTTCGTACATGGGTATCCACGTAATCAAATGTCAATATAAAATTCGAAATTTTTGAATCTTCATTACATCGATTGAGAAAAAGTTTCTTCATTACACTAAATAGAAACTAACTTTATTGCGTTTTGATGCATTTTACCCTTACGAAAATAGTAAAATCACAAGATTGTTTCTCGGGTTTTGTCAAATTGTACCATTTCGAGTGGTAGAGTAAGAAAAAGATTCGAACTTTACCTGAATATCAGCTAAAGTTGAAGAAGATGATGATGACTCCAATGATCTGTATACGGTTTGACAAATCTTGATAGAATAGCTTTGAATTTTAACGAAAACTTGTCTGCTCTGCAAAATCTGAAAATAAATTCAAGAATAAAAATAATTAAAAATAACCTCTTTTTTCTTTCTTTATGTTATATAATCTACCATAAATTGGCAAGAAAGGAGATAGATACATACCCCATAGATTTTGCTCATGTGAGAACCCCAGTTCTCGATGAACTCTCGAGCTTCATTTACAGCTAAATCAAGTTCTTCAAACTCCTTGAACAAGATTTCATCCGTATGTATGTGGGATTCATCAATGTTATCAAGAATTCGTTTAAAAAGCTTCAGTAAATTCGCAACGTCTTTGTATTCCTTCTCGCATGGCAGGTTTTTTGGTATACCAAATGTGACAAGATGAATGAATCGAGAAAAGCTGTTACTTAGACATCTTAACACCTTTTCTACACCCATCTATCCTGCTTAAATAGTTGGAAAAAATCAAAATCCGAACCACATAAGGAAACATATAGGATTAAGAAACATAGAAAATTAAGAAGCTTTCACCATGAGAAATAACAACAATTCGTAGATTCATCCACATTTATCCACCAATTGAAACATTGGAATGTAGGGGCAGGTTCAATTGCAAACATTAGATATTCATCATGAATGGTATTTCATTCATCATGAATGTCGTAAAAAATTCAAGTTCATTATTCACGATGAACAGGGTTCATTATTCATAATGAATAAGAACAAATGGGGACTCATGTCGTGCTCTCCTTTGTCCCCCAAATCACAATGGACAACATGTTTGCAACCGAACTTTCCTAGTATTATACATATATTAATACGGAGTTAACACGATTGCATAAGCGAAGAACGTTTTCAGGCTCGTTACGAGATTCTTATAGGATCAAGATAATGAAAACAAGCAAAATTTGCGATGCCCACAAGAACTAATTCTCTCAACCTACAAACCTATGAAATTCAATCAAAAACAACATGTATAACTCAACAGAAATTCTCATAATTATATCTCAAACTCAATGGTTCCACGCATACAAGATAGAGCTTTGGGCATGGATCAGACAATTCGTCGAACAAATGGAGTGCAACAAAATAATCAACAATCAACAATCCACAATCCTGGAGGCTCTTAGAAGACCAAATTCTCGTATAAAAACCATAACACAAATCTATATTCATGAATTACTCTTACAATTAATCATATATTAATTTGATGTTTCAAAATCAAGGTTCGAAATTCACAAAAACCCACAAATTATTTAGAGCAAAAACGAACCAAACAAACCGATTTTCGTTGAAATGTCCATCGAATTATTGTTTCGAACAACATGAAACAATTCAGTAATATATAAAACGACAAAAACTATCGAAGATATCTGAAAAAAGAATTAAAGAACTTGAAAAAACAAACCTAATGTTACGTAGTCTTCGTTCGAGTAAACCGATAATCATAAACAGATCTGGATCAAACCCACAAAGGAATATAATAATAAGGTTTAAGATGAAATTTGAATTTGGGTATATGAATTTTGGCCACAGTGATTCATGAGGATGAAAGAGAAGAAGACGAAGAAGGGAGAAAGGGGTTAAATTGGTGGGTCGATATAGTTGCAGGGTTTGTTTGTTGGCGATTTAATTGAATATTGATTTGAATCAATTAATTATGCTCAGATCATGATTAAAGGGACCAAAAAGTTGGAAATCTTTATCTTAAATATATGTAAGAAATCCACATCCAACAGCATTCAACCTGCACATCAATTTTTCAACTTGAATTGAATTTCCATTTTTGAAATGTATAAAGTCAACCATTTTGGTATATATAAAACCAAATTACATTTTCGCTGCGTTCTCGAGTTTTAGAAGGAAATTAAAAGAAAGGAAAGAAAATAGGAGGATATAAATATTTGTATTTGTGTTTTTGAGATCGAAGGAAAAGGGAGGAGAGGGAAAGAAAATAAATTTTTATGTTCTTGAGTAGGAAAGAGAAAGGAAAAGAAAGATGTTATTTTTACCAATATACCCTCATTTATTTCATAATGAAATGTAATTAATGGGTATATGTGTAATTTTATAAATATTTTTAATTTATTTTATTTTATTTCTTTCATTTCCTTCCGTTTTCTCCCACATTTGGACGGAAAGTTTTGGGAGGAAAATCAGCAATATTTTCCTTCCCCTCCCTTCCTTTCCCTCTTTAAAAAAGCTCAAAAACACAACATTTTTTATTTTCCTCATACTTTTTTCCCTTTCCGTTCCTTTCCTTCATAAAACAAACTCGAGAACACAACGTTAGGTCCGAAAAATAAATATTCGTATTATCGTATCTGTTTGTCTTAAAATAACTGTCAATCAATTTTAAGGTAAGTATTTATTTTCTGATTTATCTTAAATTAAGAGATGCATAAATTAAGTACTTTATCTATTATTAAGAGTATAATTGCTATTTTAATTAATTAAAAAAATTATTAATTTAACTTTTAATATTGTATGTTTTTTTAGGATGAATATTTATTTTGGGACAGAAGAAATATAAAAATATTATTTTGTAAATCATTGATATCCAATTGTCAAGTGCGTTTAATGAGTTGTTTGTTTGGTTTTTCATTTAGTCTTGTATGGATGAAATTGATTGTATAGATTAATTTGTCTGTATGGATTGAGAGAGTTTTTTTTGAGGTATTTTTCACAAATGAATGGAACGTTTTTTTTAATTAGGACAAACATGTAAGGAAAAACTTAACTTTATGCATAAAGCTAAAGCTCCCCCTAAAAACTTACTGAAGAAGTCACTTTCTATATCATTAAGTCACTATTATCAATATATAACACTAACTGAATAAGTTGTTAATCTTATTAAGCTGTTAACAAAACATACTCTAAGTTCTATATGGTTATTTATGATGAAAAATTGATAATATCAAAAGATTGTTGAAAAATACTATGTTTTTATACAACAACCATCCTCGAATTATTTAAACGAAAAATATTATTGATTATCAAGTTTTAGCTTTTTAGGTTTGCTATAGAGGTCAATAATTGATAACTTGTTTAACTTGGTATAAGAGAAAAGGATTGATAAAAACACGGAGAGTAGTTGTTCATGCTGTTGTAAGTGATATTCTTGCTGTTGTGAGTGAACAACGCATTGAACGATATTGTTTTGACTGTTGTTTAGATGTTGTAAGGTTGCAAATAAATACTCGTGTAAAATATAGTTACATTGATTGAAATTGGTGATAGAGAAAGTGCAAATTGTTGATTAAGTAATACATATTTGTAATAGAAAAAAATAAACTGATTATAAAAAACAAAATCTTAAAAGATACACATTTAATCTTGAAAAATACAGTAAAATCATACCCTGCATCACTGAATTTTGCTGAAAGTTTTAAATAGAACACCGAACAAAAGAAAAAGGTAATAAAAGGGCCACTTAACTTTGTAGTCGATATCATCTACAGACAGATAAGTGAAAACACAAGAAGTAAATCTTACATATATGTATTAGGAAAATAAATTAGGAAACAAATGACTAAACATTAGAAGAAAAGAACTGAGAACTAAATTATCATAAATATCTGAACTCTTTTCCAATTTGAAACAATTATCATAATAAAATATATAAAAAACTATGTCATGTTCAATAAATATCCCGATCATAATGAATGAAACATGGTTACCAGTCATAAGAGCATCCACACAAGTCTTGCAAGATGACATGACATGTGGCTTGTAAGGTCTTGCAAGACCAACCTAATCTTTCTAAATTAGAAAGCCCTTTCACAAAATAAATATTTTTTTTTGAAAGGCAATTGCATTTCGGGGGTATCCTGGACTTAGTCCAGACTAATCCCCCTTCGACCCGGCCACGATTCGGCCCACGACCCGGCCCAAACAGCAGGCCCACGATCCGTCCCTTGATTCGGGGATACCTCCGCGTGATCACCACGGGGTTCGAACCCAGGTAGTAAGGGCTTCCACCACTTACCCTCCCAAGATGTTACCAAACCACTGGGCTACAACATCTTTGGTACAAAATAAATATATTAAACAATAGCATTTTTTAATTTAATTAATTTGTTTGTTTATTTAAACATTAATTATTAATATATTTATTAAATTTAATTCATTTATTAGATTATTTGAACATTTTTTTAATATTTTTATTAAATTTATTTATTTTAATATTTTTAAGATTATTTGAACATTATTAATATTTTTTTAATATTTTTTAATCCATCTATATTTTATAATTAATTTATTAGTTATATTATAATTATCTATATTATTTATATTATAATTATCTATATTATTTATATTATAGTTTATTAGTTTAGAAAAAAGTTTGGTCTTGCATGTGTGTGGAAGGTTAATGCAAAGCTGATGTGACATTTTAGAAAGGAGTATGGTCTTGCAGGTGCGTGGATGGTCTAAATATCTCAATTCGTTGTATAGTTTTCAATATTTACGTAGTTTGTGTTTACGACAAAGGATCATTTGGTGAGAATAAGAGTTAATCTTGGAAGTGTAAGAATGGTTTTGAACCCATGATCACCTTTAATCTCAAAACAACTCATGAATTGTGCGTTAAAAGAGAATTGGTCAAATGCATCTCATTAACGTTGATCTTTAATTTAGATTGATCAAAGGGATGAGATTCTTTCTTACCCTTCTCACCACAATTTTCATTTTCACACACACACATGTGAGTCAGGTTAAGGGTAAAATTGAAGAAAAAAAAAAAGAATACTCTGGTAACCGTTCATCTGGATGTTATGCACATGTGCATATAAGTAATTGGTAAAATGCATCCGTGCATATTGCGCACATGCTTAAAAACAAAAACAAAAAACAGCTTCAATTATTTGTATGCACATGTGTATACCGTTCAAATGAACTGTTACCAAGTGTTTCTAAGTTTGTCATTTTCTAAGGTTTTCTACTAAAACTCTCTCTCTCTCTCTCTCTCTCTATATATATATATATATATATATAAGCACGATAGGGCGGTTAATGTTGAAAATTAAGTTGTACCACCTTTTTTGCATAGTGTACATGTTTCAAAGCATTCTATCTTCGCCCGTCTCCCAACTCCCTCTAAGGGGGTGTTTGGGATTGCTTATTTAAAACAACTTATGATTATTTTTAAAAGTGCTTATTAACTTATGTCATGATAAAAAGGAGTTGGGGGTAAAAATGTAATTTGAACAAATAAGTTATAAGCACTTTCAAATAAGTTAGAATGAATTAACTTATCAAAAACAACTTATTTGTAGTGGGGAAAAGTCATAAGCACTTTTTTTTAATCCAAACACTAAAAATAGCTTATTTACGGTGAAGAAAAACAATAAGCAAATAAGTCAAAAAAATAAGCAATCCCAAACACCCCCTAAATCACCTCATCGCGTCCCGCCCTAATTTCTCTCCCCCTCTCTTTCACGTTCGGCTAGATTTCATTCTAAATCCAGTGTTCTTCCCCCGATTTATCAAAATCTACAAACTTCCCCCGATTTATCCCTCTTCCTCCAACAAACCCTAATCAAATCTCTCATTCTCTTTCGCATTTATGTCTTTTTTTTCTCCCAGTAGAAATGAGCGTTCTTAGTGAATACCCAGAAGAAGCCATCAGTAACAACAAGAAAGATGTGCAGATATGGAACAAAGTAGCTTTCAATTCCGAGAATAATCTCATCAAATCTTCATCTTGGTCGCCTCTCATGAAATCAGTATCCAGAAATAAACCTTCTGATTCTATGGATTCTTCCTTGTCCAGTAAAGAAAACCAAAGCCCATGTGGGTTTTCCAAATCTGCTCTTCTTCTTCTTGACCAATCCAAACCCCTAAAGGATCTTCCCATCAAGATTGGTTTGGAGGAGAAGACTGATGAGGAGATTCAGATTGAGAATGAAATCAGTCGGTTGTATGCCTGATTGGAATCGCTCAGACTCAAAAAAGCACAACACAATCTTCAAAAACAGGGAAGAACACTGGATGTAAACATCATCAACAACGACAGACAAACTCTTTTGCCTCTCGATTTCTTTCTAAATCCATCGTATTATCGTTGTGAAGATAGTCCATGGTGGGGATTTCTAGGGTTCGAAGATGGGGGTTAGAGGAGTTACCGCTCTTTCTCCTTCTGGTATCCACTTCTTCTTGCTTTACGGACACCATCTTTACTATTCAGGTAATATTCACCCTTCGAACCTTGCTAAATACCCCCCAAACCCTGCCTGTTGATCTTCAGGTAATACAAAATCGTTGATGGATTTACCGCTTTTTCCCCTCATTTTCTTCTAATCTATTCAGTATTTTATGAAATTGATCATTCAATAACTTTTTCTTCTGCTTCTTCATGTTTCACTCATGATCGGCTATTTTTGGGATTTTGATTTTGCAACAATAAATGGAACTGAGACAAATATATGCGGGAGTTGTATATTGATGACGGTTTTTTTAATGATCACAATTATGCAACTTTTCAAGGTAATTTTCCTTCCTAAAATAATTTTATATGTTTCCCCTGCATGTAAATATTATAAAACAGCATCAATTTTGTTAATGTATGTGTTTGTAGATATCAATGGGAATAGGGCAAGCTTTCAAGGATTTTGATCCAGGTATTATCATTTGTTACTTTGTGTGTTTGGTTGAACTGACTTTGATGCAGGTATTACCACTACGTCCAAAACATGAACATTCATTATTGTTGTCATTAACTTGAACCTTTATTTAATAACGAAAATAATTGTTAAGCTTAAGTAATGATCGGACAAAGGGGAATGATCAACAAAGGCTTGGGTGGTCTTAGCAAGTGTAAGATATATTGTTACAATTTCTAGAATAACACTATAGAATATATATATGTTTTAAGTTAAATCGCACTAAACTAACTCTCGATGTTGATGTTACACACAATGACCCAATTTTTCACTAGATATCATGCTCTTAATAGATTATATGATAAACTTGAATAAGTAACACGCAAGACAACCTTTCTTATGTATCTGGCACCTTGGGGGTGCTGGAACAACTACTGCTGGTCTTAAAGCTGCGGTAATGGTCTTAATAACAAGCTATTTTTGGGTGTGTGGGAGTGTGTGTTTGTTCATCGTGTCTATAGTGTGCTTTGCTTTTAGCAATATTTTATTTCCAGCTTATAGTTTTAGTATAAAAGTTTTTGGTTTTGGTTTGGTTTGGTTAGTAAGGTGGATTTCATGTATTTGACTAATCATTCTTTAGAACTATAGTTTTCAGAAACCAGTATAGTTTCCAGAAGCCAATAGGTATAGTTGCTCACTACTTGGGGATCAGAAATCCTTTTTTAGGACTATTTTGGTAATCACTAAAGCTGTAAATTTGCATCCTTCACATTTACATTTGACATGGAATCTAAGTTGATATTTTATTACATTTTATTTTATTTTTTTGGCAGAGAGAGTCATCTCATGTTTTGCATGAAAGCTATAGAAAAGGCTTTAGTTCATGCCTTCTTGAAGCATCTCAATCTGCAACTTATGAAGGCACCGCCCAAAATGCAGAAATTTGTGAATCATTTACCTCTACATTGTTTTTCATTTTCCCACTTTGGTCTGCATCTGCGAGGTGCAAACTTTTTCCTTTTATGTATTTATTGGAAATGCATTTAGTTAGACTTGGATATAACAGAATGCATCTTTAATAAACCAAGCAAGACTAGAATACTTACATATCTAACCAAATACCTAACTCTCTCTCTCTCTATATATATATATATACACACACTATATATATATATATATCATCGATGGAACTCCTCTAGTTGGTGTAAAGTGTAAACAATACAAGGACCAAGTTAATGTTTGATAGTTTCATCTTCACTTGATGCACGACTTCACAATCAAGTGATGTGCTATTGGATTTTCTATAGATAAACAAAACTCAAAACACACACTATTCTAACCACGATTCAACAAAAGGGTGCTTGGAGATACTCAATTTAGTGACCAATGGTTTGTAGTTTGATTCTTGAATGTTACAAAATTTTATATTTTTTTTAATGGTATTTGACTTCTAATTTTGGCTTATCTGTTGCTGGCTTCTTTCTGTAAATGCTGGTTTTAGATGAATAAATGACAAGGAATTTACAATATTTTTAATAGATTCGTAAGAACTTGGGATTTTTGTCAACCCTTATCTCATTTCTTTCCCTTCGGTCGGAAATGTCGGGTTGTTTTATCTGCAACTCTTGAGTCAAAAAGTCAAACCACTTGCTAACAATTGTGTTACATGAACAGATGAACATTGTTGTAGTTTGCTATGGAAGAAGGCAGTCTAGAAAAACCTTCACCATCTGCTTTGGTCCCAGGTTGGAGAATGGGGCAATGCGCAATTGAATAATGTTGGCAAATACGGATACACAACTCGTCAACTTCATATAATATATGGTATGAACTTTATTACTATAACCCATCTGTCCAGGGTTTGAATCCAGGCGTACACAACTTGTGGCCACTGAGGCTGATGTATTACAGTCATAATTTGCAAAGCCTAGGACACCCTAAAAAACTTTATTACTATAAAACATTTCTGTAAACCAAAGGGCCTTTGGTCTAGCGGTATATGAGCCTCTTTCTTCCTAAGAGGTCAGGGGTTCAAACCTCTGTTGGAGTAATATTCATGATTTGTAATCGATAATGGAAATAAGATGGTAAGAAATCATACCCGATGATCCTGAGGATCCAGTGAAGGCGTTAAACATATTCGCCATTGATTGTCGGGTTCCCAGAACGAGGTGATCGTATAATGATGGGATGATGATGATCGATCCTTGAGAGAGTCGATCGAGGGGAGGCACACGGCTAGGGTAATTAGCGATATCTCATTAGGGTTGAAAGAAAGATTAGGATACTCTATTTATAATAAGAGTATCTTACACTTTCAACCCTTTGGTGTTTATTATGTGCAGTATAATTCCCCATAGTTCCAATCACCTAATGGGAAACCCTGTAGTATGTCAATAATAGTAAATACGCCCATCATATATTTACCAGACATAGGGATTTCAGTTATTGTCAATTATCATATCAGGAATGATAAACGATCAGTGACGGTCACTTTTAAGGTGGTTCCAACATTCTCCCACTTGACCAAGCGATCTTTTATCTATGAGTACCAATAAGTCCGGCCGGGATAATACTCATTTTGTTTTAAACTGAAATCATAGCTAATAAGTACAGCCGTAGAGAAGAATATCAACTCAGGACCCCCACTAGTCAAACTATGACTCAAATTTAAAACTGAATAAGCAATGATCAATTGACTGAGACAGATTTCGTTATAATAATGTCCATACACCATTATGAGCTCAAAGCGTAACTAATAGACAAACAAAATCTGAATATAGAGGAAAATTTTATTAAGATAATAGTAATGACCAATAAGTACAATATGCTATTAAATTAAGTCTTTTGTAAGCCCCATCTTCGACACGTGTCCTACGAAGACATTAGGAGGAAGACCTTTGGTCATCGGATCCGCTAGCATATTCTTTGTACTTATGTACTCGATACAAAGGACATTTTCCTCAACCCGTTCGCGCACAAACAGATACTTTGTATCAAGATACAGCCCAGCGCCAGTTGAACTGTTACTGTTCGAGAAAGTTACGGCAGCTGAGTTATCACAGTAAAGCTTCAATGGTCTAGAAATGGAATTGACGATTTTGAGTCCACTGACCAGGTTCCTTAACAACATCCCATGACAAGAGGCATTATAAACGGCAACGTATTCAGCCATCATGGTGGATGTTGTAGTCAGCTTCTGTTTATGACTCCGCCAGGAGATAGGTCCACCAGCTAACATAAAAATATACCCAGAAGTAGATTTCTTATCTTCTTTGCATTTAGCAAAATCGGAATCAGAATATCCTACCACTTCTAAGTTGTCACTTCTTCTATAAGTTAATTTGTAGTCTTTGGTCCCTTGCAGATATCGTAGAACCTTTTTAGCCGTTTTCCAGTGTGCTATTCCGGGATTAGATAAGTAACGTCCCAGCATACCAGCGATATAAGCGATATCCGGACGAGTACAGACCTGAGCATACATAATGCTCCCTACTACAGACGAATAAGGTATCATCCTCATTTCTTCCTTTTCAATCTCAGTGCTCGGAGCTTGGAAAGAACCAAACACGTCCCCTTTAACTACTGGAGCTACAGTGGGTGTACATTTCTGCATGTTATAGCGTTTTAAGATACGCTCAATATATGCATTTTGAGAAAGACCCAAAACACCATTATGCCTATCTCGGTGTATTTCGATACCAATGACATAAGAGGCATCACCGAGATCTTTCATGTCGAAATTTTGCGAAAGCATCCGCTTCGACTCATGCAGCATATCCAAGTTGTTACTTGCTAGTAGGATATCATCTACGTACAAGACAAGGATTATAAAGTTACTCCCACTGATCTTGAGATAGGTGCATTGATCCACTTGATTCTTTAGAAAACCTTGCCCCTTTACGATTTTATCGAACTTGAGGTACCATTGTCGTGATGCCTGCTTCAACCCATAAATGGATTTCTTCAACTTGCAGACCATATGCTCTTTACCTTCTGGAATGAATCCTTCAGGTTGTCGCATGTATACGTCTTCTTGCAAGTCTCCATTTAGGAATGCGGTCTTGACATCCATCTGATGTAACTCTAAGTCATAATGAGCTACAAGTGCCATAACAATCCTTAAAGAATCTTTACGAGAGACAGGAGAGAAGGTCTCTTGATAATCGATTCCTTCCTTTTGAGTAAAGCCTTTTGCAACCAGTCTGGCCTTATAGTGTTCGATGTTTCCTTTCGGGTCTAATTTGGTTTTGAAGACCCATTTACAACCGATGGTTTTGGATCCTTCAGGAAGTTCAACCAAGTCCCAAACATCATTATGTTGCATGGAATTAAGCTCTTCAATCATGGCTTCATTCCACTGAGTGGCCTGATCACTATTAATGGCTTCTCGATAAGAGGTAGGATCAGTAAGCTTTCCAATGTCCTCAACTTCAGATAAAAAGGTTATGAAATCATCAAAATTTGTGGCCCTGCGTGCCCTAGATGATCTCCTGAGTTGATTTTCCGGTTCAGTGACAGAAGGAGTGGAATCAGTGATATTAGGATCAGCGTTCGGAAGCGATGATGATGTTCCCTCGGTATTTTGGTTAGGAGGAGCAGGATCAGTGATATTAGGAGCAGCGGTGGGTACAAGAGGAATTATTGGAGGAATAAGTATACCGGAAGAATGGTTTCCCCCCGCTTCTTGTACTTCTTGCAAATCTGAGTCATGATTTGTCGTGCTCCCACTGATCTTTGAGTTCTCAAGAAATGTAGCATGCTGCGTGTCAATGATGCTCGTAGTGCGGGAAGGACAGTAAAACCGATAACCTTTTGAGTTATAAGGATAACCGATAAAGAAACATGTAATGGTCTTAGGATCCAGTTTCTTTAAGTTAGGGTTATAGACTTTCGCTTCGGCAGGACAGCCCCATACTTTCATATATTTTAGACTCGGTTTCCTACCTGTCCAGATTTCATAAGGAGTTTTAGGGACAGATTTTGATGGAACCCTATTGAGTATATGAACGGCTGTTTTTAATGCCTCAGTCCATAGGAAAGTAGGTAAGTTAGAGTTAGCAAGCATACTTCTCACCATGTCCATTAAGGTTCTGTTTCTCCTTTCAGCAACACCATTTTGTTGAGGAGAACCAGGCATGATGTATTGGTTAATTATGCCTTGTTCCTTGCAAAAGTTATAGAAAGGACCAGGAGCTTGACCAATATCAGTATGTCTACCATAATACTCACCTCCTCTATCTGATCTCACAACTTTTATTTTATGATCAAGTTGGTTTTCAACCAAAGTTTTAAAATCAATAAAAGTTTGTAAGGATTCAGATTTTTCCTTAATCAGATATAGGTGCATATAACGCGAATAATCGTCAATGAATGTAATAAATGATGTATGTCCTGTGATTGATGCGGGATAAGGACCACTAATATCAGTGTGAATTATTTCCAACAAGTTGGAACTTCTAGTAGCTCCTTTCTTATTCCCTTTCGCCATTTTGCCTTTGAGGCACTTAATACATGTTTCAAAATCACTAAAATCAAGAGAATGTAAGATTCCATCCTTTACGAGTCGAGTCATTCGATCTCGTGAGATGTGGCCAAGACGTTTATGCCACAACATGGAGGAATTCTCTAATTGTTTAGGTGATTTTGTTGTTTTAGTTACGTCATCAATATTAAGTGACAACAAAGACTGTGAGAAATTATGATCTAGTTCCAATTTATACAGTAATCCATCCAAGAAACCTCGACCAAGTAATTCATTATTATGAGTAATAGCAATCTTGCCGCAACCATGAATTATTACATAACCTTCAAGGTCTAGTCTAGATATGGATACAAGGTTCCGAGTAATTCTCGGTACATATAAGGTATCCACTAGTCTAATACACTTTCCGGTACTCATATGTAAATTTAAAGTTCCCATGGCTTCGACATCTAAGAGATCACCACTTCCAACTCTAAGTTTTCTTTGGCCCTTTGGTAGCTTCTGGATTGTAAGGAATCCCTGCATTGAGTTTGTCACATGGACCATAGAACCAGAGTCACCCCACCATGTATTAATAGGGACATCAGTAGTAAAGGAATCAAATATTACATAAAGAATGTTACCTTTCTTAGCTAGCCATTCCTTGAACTTAGGGCAATCTTTATGTCCGTGCCCTTTGGCACGACAGAATTTGCAGCTAGGTTTGTTAGACAAGGATTTAGAGCCAGAGGCAACGGCACCATGATTATTATCTTTTTGGACTTTATTTCCAGTCTGATTACTGTGGTTACCCTTCCTTTTCTTAGAATTACCAGTGGTTGTCAGGTGAACAGCTTCAGGTTGTACCAGCTTCAGGCGATCCTTCTCTTGCACACACATTGCAATCAGTTCACTTATCGACCATTTATCCTTCATAGCATTATAGTTAACTTTGAAGGTGTCGAACCGAGCAGGCAAAGAGGTCATTATGAAATGCACAAGAAAATTATCAGATACTTCCATCTCAAGACTCTTAAGCTTATGAGCCATATCAATCATTTTCATGATGTGTTCACGGACACTGCTGTTTCCTTCATATTTTAGAGTGAGCATCTGTAGCATTAAACTACTCGCATGCGCCTTAGACGATCCCTTGAAGTGATCCTCAACAGATTTGAGGTAGGTTCTGACTTTATCAGAGTCAGGGATAGCTCCTCGGATACTGAGGTTAATGGAGTTCTTGACCATCATTAGTGACAAGCGATTCGCCCTTTCCCACTTTTCAAAATCCGCTTTCTGAGATGCAGTAGACGCAGCAGTAATAGCAGCGGGTTCGTCATGGCGAATAGCATGGTCAAGGTCAAGCATCCCCAGAGTAAGAAGTAATTGATCCTTCCACGAAGCAAAGTTCGCACCAGTAAGTGGCTCAATGCCAAAGTTAGGTACTGATGTGGAAATAAGGAGAATATAAGTTATAGAAGATTATTATAGTGACGTGGTTAGCTATAAGAGGGCAGACAAAGTAATGTTTCTTAAAGTAATGGAATCAAAGTAATGTCAAAGTAAGCAGGCCTAACAGTAATATTCCTTAGAGTAATGAAACTATGACCATTTTAGTGATGAAGCTAGTGATGAGTATACCTATTGTAAACACCAAAACAATAAGTCAAAGTAAGGCTCTACTTAGATGTTACATCACCTTTGGGCAGAAATAACTAATATCTAAGTAAACATGAGCGTTAGGGTTATGCAACGCAATGCTTATCTTTTGACCTTTGGGCACAAAATAGAGCATCGTGTGAATTATGCATGTAGAAAATCCTTTTGACACACAGGTATATTAAATCACCTTTGGGCAGAATTAATATACTCAGTGTTCATTATGCAAAAGGAAAAAAATTGCATTATGAGAATCATATTTGACCTTTGGGCACAAATGATGAGACCATAAATATTAGTGCAAGGTTTTCGCTATGTACAGAAGCGAAAAGTAAGGTTTTCGCAATGTACAGAAGCGAAAAGTAAGGTTTTCGCAATGTACAGAAGCGAAAAGTGAGGTTTTCGCAATGTACAGAAGCGAAAAGTGAGGTTTTCGCAATGTTCAGAAGCGAAAAGTAAGGTTTTCGCAATGTACAGAAGCGAAAAGTAAGGTTTTCGCAATGTACAGAAGCGAAAAGTAAGGTTTTCGCAATGTACAGAAGCGAAAAGTAAGGTTTTCGCAATGTACAGAAGCGAAAAGTAAGGTTTTCGCTATGTACAGAAGCGAAAAGTAAGGTTTTCGCTATGTACAGTTGCGAAAAGTAAGGTTTTCGCTATGTACAGTTGCGAAAAGTAAGGTTTAACCGAAAAAAAATTTCCGATACAATGATCAATTCAGTGCAATTAACATTGATCAATTAACATTGATCAATTAACATGGCATAATTAGGGTTTAATGCAAATAATAATAAAATTGCATTATAACAGCCGAAAAAAAAAAACAGTATGCGGCGGCCAGAAAAAATTTATTTTAGCGATTCAATATAAATTTCGAATTGAATCAATCGAATATGGCAGCCGATAATTCAAAATAGAATGAAGTTTGCGGCGACATTCATAAATACGAAAGAAATCGCTGAATTAAAGCCACCAAAACCAATACAAATCACGAATCACAATGAACCGTAGCTCTGATACCAGATGTTGGAGTAATATTCATGATTTGTAATCGATAATGGAAATAAGATGGTAAGAAATCATACCCGATGATCCTGAGGATCCAGTGAAGGCGTTAAACATATTCGCCATTGATTGTCGGGTTCCCAGAACGAGGTGATCGTATAATGATGGGATGATGATGATCGATCCTTGAGAGAGTCGATCGAGGGGAGGCACACGGCTAGGGTAATTAGCGATATCTCATTAGGGTTGAAAGAAAGATTAGGATACTCTATTTATAATAAGAGTATCTTACACTTTCAACCCTTTGGTGTTTATTATGTGCAGTATAATTCCCCATAGTTCCAATCACCTAATGGGAAACCCTGTAGTATGTCAATAATAGTAAATACGCCCATCATATATTTACCAGACATAGGGATTTCAGTTATTGTCAATTATCATATCAGGAATGATAAACGATCAGTGACGGTCACTTTTAAGGTGGTTCCAACAACCTCACCAAAGGTGAGGAGGGTGTGTGAGTTTATTTGTTGCATTTGCCGTTTATAAATATTATATACTTAAAAAAAACATTTCTGTATATTAAGGTGTAAGATTTTCGATATGATATTTTACATTTTGTTTTAGTTATTAATTGACTAGTCAATTTATAGTTTTGGTATATGTAATTTATAGTTGTAACATGACCTCCAAAAAAAATTGGCATGGTGCAGCCCCTTGTGCTTTTTGATCTTGCTTTGTTGTCCTTATGTTCTTGTTTTACATGAAATTGAAAATCTTGTTATATGCAGAATGACAAGTCATATTGTTTTGTTTTTATTGAATTACATTTGTGTATTTTATGTTTTATGTGTTCTTTTCTTGAATCACATTGGTTTTTTTTATTCACATCGGATTGCATATAATCGTTAATCGTTGCATCGATGATGATTATTGGTATAGATTTTACATGATTTGGGTATCTCCAATTTTAAACATGGAAAATTACCAAAAAAACTAGCTGATGAAGAAGCCACGTTTGACAAAACTAGCTTATAAACATGGAAAATTACCAAAAAAAGACATCTTAAAAGAATTATCAATTACAATATTAATTATATAATTAAAATAAGTTTATATCAAAATATAATATGTTATTGACATATGGTGGCGGAGGCCGACAACACACCACTCGATCCACCACAATCGACGGCCTGCAAATAAACCGCCACGCCTATCTCTTCCCTCTTTAGACCATCCGCATCCATCCCATTCTAACCCATACTTTTTCACTGCCACATCAGCGTCACATCATTTTTTCATTCCAACCCATTCTAACCCACAAACCCCCACATCCATCCCACACCACCATCCCATCTTTTATTTATTTTTATTTTTGTTACAAGTATATTAATTTAAATAATTTAAATTTTATAAATAATTTATAATTTAATATAAGATAAAACAATTAATAAAATATTTCATAAATTGAAACTACAATTTTAACCTTACATAACCAAATTAAAAACATAAAAAAATACATAATTTCAAATTAAAAAACTACAAATTTCACCAACCATATAGTTGTCGAAGCAACTATTTGTGGGCTAAAACCGCATTTAACTCGTTACCCGTGAGATGATCATGTGGTTTGATGTAAAACTTGAGATCTTTCCGCATTTCTCTTTGACGTATATATAATAAAGATAAACACATTAATAAATATATATATATATATATATATGAATACGTATATATAATAAAGATAAACACATTAATAAATATATATATGAATACGTATATATAATAAAGATAAATACATTTATAAATATATATACCCGTTTTTTGTGCGTTTCCAACAATGCTATCTTCGGAGACGTGAAGCCATGCACGTGCCAACAAAACCTCTTCTTCGGAAGTCCACGAAACCGCTTTCGTTCTATTTGCAAATCTCTTTTTCCCTTGTGTTTCGGGAACCAAATCGGGTGGGGTTTCGGGAACCGTTTCTTCGACCTCAACGTCCTCCGAATATGTTTCTTGTTGTAGTAGTTGTTGGAATTGGCCACCTTGATTATATTGTGGAAAGCCACCTTGCATAAATGGTTGAAAACCGCCTTGATTAACTTGTTGGAATCCACCCGAATTAAATTGGGCGAATCCACCCGAATGAAATTGTTGGAACCCAACCGGGAGGGTGTTGGGTGAATACATAGGGTATTGTTGTATGTTTCCATGGTAGGTTGATGGTGGTGGTGTAAGATTGAAAATATTTTCCGTCGGGGACGGTTGCGAGCTCGTGCCTCGCGATTTGGAACCTCGTCGTGGTGTTGTGAACCCTTGTGTTTCTTTATCCATTATGATTTTTTTGAAGAAAGAAATAATATTGAGAGAGTAGAATGAAGTGGGGAAGACGGGAGAGATTGAGAGTAAATTTGTTTGTGTGAAAAAATAAGTAGGTTAATATTAGTATTTATAGGATATAAATAATAAAAAAAAATAAAAAAAAATAATAATAACGGATATATTTCCAACGGATATATTTGGAAAAAAAAATTGAAATCCCAACCCGAGCTGGCTTGTCCAACCCGGGATGGTCCATCCCACGCCAACCCCAAGGGGGTGCGATGGTGTTGGCTTCCAACCCTAAACAACCCGGGCGAACCCAAGGCCCCCGATGCGGATGGTCTTATATCCCCTCTCTCTCTCTCTCACACACACACACCATTTTCACTTTACCTTCCACACTATCAAACTCCTCTAGGGCTCGTGTTCTATTTCGATTTTGTTTGACTTTTCATCACAGAAACCATGGACAAACTCGACAAATTGAAAGTCGCATCATCTTCTTTCGGCGAGCGATTGATGACCGGCGGTGTTCAGATGAGTCGGATTGTAGGCACGAAGATGAAGGAAATCCTACAAGCTCCGACGCCGGAGTCAAAGATCGTCGACGAAGCGACGCTAGAGACGATGGAGGAGCCTAATTGGGGGTTAAACTTGAGAATCTGTGCGATGATTAACAACGAGGAGTTTAATGGAACAGAGATCGTGAAGGCGATTAAGAAGAAGATTGGGTCAAGTAAGAACGTGATTAGTCAACGGCTGAGTCTTGATTTGTTGGAAACGTGTACGTCTAACTGTGATAAGGTTTTTTCGGAGGTGGCGTCGGAGAAGGTGCTGGAGGATATGGTTGCGATGATTGAGGATGATCGGACGGATGAAGGGAATAGGAGGAAGGCGGTGCAGTTGATTAGATCGTGGGGTGAGTCTGAGGAGCTCATGTATTTGCCTGTTTTCCGGCAAACTCACTTGGTGAACCATCTTTCTTTCTCTCTCCAATCATTTTCTTGGTTTTAGCTTTTATGTCTTTTATAGCTACTTGGTTCTGATCTACCAATCGGGAACCGGCCATTACAGAACTTGATAAGACAGAACGGAATTAGACATGATAACTTCGAACTACAGAACTAGACGTGATAACTTCGAACTACAGAACTAGACATGATAGGATTAGTCATGATTGGACTGTACATGATATAACATATTAGATAGGATTGGACTGTATTTGAAAGAACAAAGTAGACAGTATTGGTACATGACATAACATGACAAGAGGACATGACTAGTCAAGACACCATAAAAGTTAAAATTTTGATATATTTGCAAGAGATTTCAGCTTCTTGATTGGCTATATGGGATATGGAAATGATGAAATCATGATGTTGGATGTTATGGTCGTACATGAAAGACTAGTATGGTAGGGGCTATGCTGTTAATATCGGCGATATATTGCCGATATCTTGAATATCGGACCTTGGCAAAATATCAGTGGCAAAAAATTGCTAAAAATTATCGGAGATTTTCGCCGATATTTACCGATATTTTGACTGATTTTCCCATAGTTACCGGTTTTCGGCGATGTTGACTCGGATGCCGAACTTATTGCTTGCCATTAGCTCGTTTTTTCACCGATATTTTGACCGATTTCCCCATATTTGCCGATTTTCGGCGATGTTGACTCGGATGCCGAACCTATTGCTTGCGATTAGCTTGTTTATGAATACTTTTACTATTGAGTTTTGTGAAACTTGTGTAAGTTGATGTTTTGATGTTGAAACTATGTTTTTAATTAATGCATATGATATGTTTATGGATGCATACATATATATATATACATATATATATATATATTATACATAATTTCTAAGAAATATTATATGAACCGATATTTTTGGACCGATATTTCAAATATCGGACCCTGGACGATATACCATCGATATACGATATTAACAACATAGGGGAGGGGAGCTATACAATTTCACATGTAATTACTTACATGATATTGCTAAGTATGTGTGGATAGATGTGTAAGGATTCCACTCTTTTGTCCTTGTGTTGCAATTAGGAGCTTGTTTTTGTTCTTTTATAGGGTGTGTTTGGTACGCAGACATGACTGGACGGGCGAGAATGAGGTAGACAAGTGAAAGAATTGGGGAAGGTTTTAGAGTTTTCATTTCACAATGGGTAGTTTGGTAATTTATCAGTCTTGTCCCTTCCTCCTTATTTTTTTTAACCTTGAGTCTTCGTGCCATATTGTTTTGTATGGGGCAATCAGGTTTTGTCATGCCTCGGTCTAATGGGAGGCAAAAAGTTTTTGTATTGTCATGTCCTGTTTATCAGTTTCATACGTGTTCATCTAGGAAGTATGTGTGGATAGATTAAGGATTCCAATTGTGTGTCTTTGGGTCGTAGTTGGGAGCTTGTTTTCGTTCTCTCGTATAGTTTGGTTTGTAGACATAATTGGAATATGTGTCTGGTGTTAGGTACGACTAGGACCAGATAGGACAAGACAAGAGAAGTTGACCCAAAAGATTTTTTTTTATGATTTTATATGTCATATAATAGTTATAAACGACAGAAATCAACTAAATATTGAAATAATTTAATCTATAAACATTTTAATACAATTTTCATATGCATAAATACATATATAATAGTACCAAATCTGAATGATGAATTTGGTATAACTTATGGAAGTTCGAAAAAACCCGCCCGGTTCGTATAAAGTAAAAGCTATGTTTTATTTGGTTTGGAAGATCTTTATGAACCTTTACACAAGTCGGGGGTCTTAACAGAAACAACTGCTGTTTACATCTCAAGTGATTATCTCTTCAATCCCCTTATCCTGCATTGTATTTATGTATCTTTTGTATTGTTTTCAACAAAGGGTCCAAGCATCGAACCGAGGGATTTTTTGGTCATCTTTGTAACATATAAAGGGCATAACCGGGAAAAAAGTGAAAAAAAAACCTGAGCTTATTGAAACATTATCCTTTTGCTAATAAAAGTATGCATTTATGTTGCAGAGTCTGAAGACCAAGCGGATACCTGCAGGATCACAGGGAGGAAATTCCGGTCCTCCTTATGAAACGATGGAGTCTCTGGTTTATCAACAACCTCTTTCACCGCGCCCGTTGCCAGATATGGATTTAATGGGCATAGAAGATGATATATCTCCATATAGTTACGATGGCCAATCTGTGGAACAAAAGAAAGAATTGCTGGTGGTTAGCCGTAACAGCCTTGATCTTTTATCGAGCATACTTGATTCAGGCATGGAGCCAATACCGATCAATGTAAGTCTTTTGACGGTATTTTTGAAAGTAATGTGTAGGTTGGGGGTAGAGCACAGGTCTGCATACATCCCACCCTGACTGAGTGAGATTTACTGGGTTTGTTTGGTTTATCTGAATCCCATCTTTGAGTGGGGAACATCCTCTCTACCTCTCGGTTCAACAAATTTGGCTTTACCGGATATGAAATATATCTGAATGTCTTAATAGACTGCTTTACACGACTCATTTTTATAGGATCTTACAATTGTGCGTCCTATGTAAAAGTGTTGTACCCTAAGTTGATATGACATTTTGGATGCCCTAACAAGTTTTTTAGTACACTTTTGAAATCAAGTGTAGTTTTTTTATCGGAACAAATCTTTTTACAAGACGCTTTTTCAATTAATGTTATATATAGTGGTGGATCCATGATTTTTGCCTACTCGGGGCATCTTTAAGGTCGATTAAAGGCGGCCCCGCAAAGTTGCCATATGTGTTTTTGGCCTAATTCCACGGTTTTGAGGGATTTCTAAAGTTTTTTTTGGTTGATTTCAAATGATTTTTAAGTTCTTTTGTTGATTTCAAGGGACTTTTCGGTTTTTTAGTTGATTTCAAGAGATTTTTCGGGTTTTTGGTTGATTTCGTGGTACGCTTTTTTGGTTGGTGGGGGCAGTGGCGGAAAATTACTGGGGAAACTATGGTAGGAAGTAAAAAAAAAATTAACGTAGGTAAAAAATATTTTTTTTTAAATGGGGCCCATCTCCATCTTTTTCATACCAAGTCCGCCACTGGTTACATAAGAAAAGTAATAAAACACTTTATTTCAAAATTTTCCTAAATAATTTGTTAGGATGTCAAAAAACGTCATATCAACTTATCCCCACAATTGCTTGGTCCTTTAACAAAGTATATTAGGACATTTAGACATATTTGACTCCTTAAAACCGATTTTTGTTGTAGTGCCTATGTTGGATTTACTTGGTTCGATTTTCTGTTTGCATTCAAAACGAAGTTTATGTGAATGCCAACGTATCTAGAAACAATACTAATCCGCAGCACACAATTGTAGGATGAGTTAACGGTGACCATGTTGGAAAAATGCAAGGAATCACTGCCTTCGATTCAAAGAATAGCAGAAACGACAATCGACGATGATATACTGCTCTTCGAAGCCTTGAATCTACACGACGAACTCGAACAAGTGATCTCCCGATGTGCAGAAATCAAAGCAACCGTTGGATCTGAGCCGTTAAAGATCCATGATGTCGAATCTACGGACACCGTTCTTCAGTCTCCAGAAAACGGAACCAACGTGGAGATGAAATCGAGCAACGCAGCGGGAACCTGTTCGATCGAAGACGTAGAAGTGAAAAAAGGAAGTGAAAGTGTAGTGATTCAGAAAGATGAGAATTTGGAGCAGAAACAAAGTGTTTGAAATGTTTTGTGTTGGTATTTTGTTGCAGGTTAACAATGAATAAAGGGTAGACTTGAATAACTATTTTCTTTAGCTAGTGCCTAGTATGGATATTTTTTTTATTAGTAATGTTTATATTTTCTTGGGAATTCTAATACTGATTTTTTTTCTGGGAAGGGTGTCCTAGGCTATGTCTAGACTAATCTCTTGGCAAATTATGACTGTAAGACATCAGCCCTGATTAAACTTCAGTGACCACAATTGTTGTGTACGCCTGGATTAGAACCCTGGGCAGATGGGATATTCCACCACATCCCCAGGGCTTTAACTAGTAAACCACAACCCTTGTTAGAGTATTCTGGAATTCTATTAGATTACTTTTCCAAAAGGCCTTTGAAATGTGGAATCTTATTAGATTATTGTTCAAATTAGTCATTGAAGAGAAATGGTTTAAGTCTAGCTGATGTGGCACTCTCACAAATATAAGTGTTTCATGCTGTGTTTTTGTAAGTCGAATCAATGGTCTAGTGGTATTTGGATTACCAAACTTGTGGAATCCTAATACATTATTTTCCAAAAGACCTCTTGAAAAGAAATGGTTCAAGTCTAGCTGACATGGGACTCTAATAGACGTGTTCTATTTGTTTGACGTGTTTTTGCAAGATTAGATTAATGGTCTTTATCTGGGTTATCGAATATGTGGAACACTAATAGACGACTTTTTCAAAAGAGCCCATAAATGATTCAAGTTTAGCTGATGTGTCTAGGGGTGCTTGACCAACCCGATCAACCCAACCCAACGCAACCCGAAACAACCCGATGTCCAATCGAGTTGTAAAATCTTCAAACCGTATGTATTGGGTTGATATCGGGTTACGAGAATTTGAACCAAAATCAACCCAATGAACCCGATATATATAAGTTTCAAAATAGAACCAGACTCGTATAAGTTTCAAAAATCAAATCACCAAAACCAATACAGGGCACATAGCTTGACACATTTTATCGTAGACCGGGAAATATATTCAGTATAACCCACTCAAAATCAAGGTTTGAATGGATAAGATGTACCCCATGCGATAATAAAGCTACACCCACAACTAATGTGGAACTCAACTTTGTTTAACCATAAGATAGATTATATTCTTTTTCATCTTAAACCAACCATGAGCAAGGCAAAAGATATCAATTATTTAAGTATAAAAGTTAAGGACAGATTGATTGTTATAAGTTAAACATGGATTAAGTACTTTGTATAAATTAGGTTAAATTGTTGGTTTTTTCACCATGCTCAAGTTTTTGTTTCCTAAGAAATTGATCAACCAAGAAATTCCAAATAACAATAAACAAAAATCATCGTCATATGGTTTTTCACTTAATTAGATTTCCGTTGTTTTTAAACTTGATGACTAAAACTACAAAACGAACCGGTATGCACAAGTAAGAATTCACAAATTGTACCAGAACAATGTGGACAAAAACACTAAAAATATCTTTACTTTTAGGTTCCTAAATGTTTAGAGTGAGAAATGTGAAGATGCAATTCAAGTCTAAATATAATGCTTTAGCTTCAAGAGGAAGGTTCAAACGAGGAGTGCACCAAAACGTGAGAACGTGAGGAGCAATTGACAGTTATGAATCACATGTGATTGGCAGTTGTGGATCACATGTGATTCACAACTGATCTGGAGGAGCGATTGACAGTTATGAATCACATATGATTAACAGTTGTGAATCATTAATGATCCGCGACTTGCCACCTCGCGCCACGCCTCGCGCCACATCTTGCGCGAATTTTCGATTTGTTCCGATTTTTTAGCAGTTGTTGATCACATGTGATCAGAAGCATGGGAGTGCTCCTCACGTTCTCTTAAATTGATGCGCTCCTCGTTTGAACCCGCCTCTTAGCTTCAATACTCTTATCTATAAGAAAACATATAGGATATGAGTAAAGGAGGCAAGTTACTTCTTCACAAAAATGAGGCAATTGTGCAGGCTTGATGTGTTCCCTCATCAATTTGGTAGATTCATCATCCAACTCCAAGAAATCTTGCTTAGTAACAGTGAGTCTCCATGTTAGAACTTGATGAGTACAACATACAAAACACAGAATTCCTTCCATTGGCCATTGCTTCCAGACTTGCCATCATCTCTATCGAAACATAAATACATCTAATACATGTTTCATTAAAATTCCACATTACAAATACATGTTAGTAAAATCATAGAAACAATTCCTTTGAAATCAATGTTGAATTGAATATTAATAATGAGGTATGAGCGAACATCCAAATGGAGAGAACTGAGATGACAAGAACCTTAAAAAATTTCACCATCCACTTCTGGAAATTCTATTTCTTGCACAATGATAGCAAAATACCCACAATTAATGTCTCTTGAAGAATTTTAATGGGAAATAGATAATGCACATGTTATCTTGTTTTTCAATTTTCATTGTCAACATCCTAAAACCAACGAATTAAGATATATATATATATATATATATATATATATATATATATATATAGAGAGAGAGAGAGAGAGAGAGAGAGAGAGAAAGAGAGCAACCTGCATAGGCATATAGTCGATTATTTTTCATACATGTGATGCATTGTCAAGAACTGTGGCTGTTGCTGTGAAAATCATAATCCTTCGATATAGCTGCAATAAGTTATGTTTCAAGCACAATATATCAATTAAATAATCAAAAGACATCATTCTGAGAAAACTATTATCATAGTAAGTTTACAAACACTACCCCTTACCTGTGCATACATAACATACCATTTTTTTCCTGTAATTCTCAATGATTATAAAGACAAATTATAAGCAACCATCAACATTTTATAATTAAAGAAATAACCACGATTAGCTAATCTCCCTTTTTTATTCTTTGAAACGTTTACAATTATGGAACCAACATGTCCAAATAGATCATCGGCGCAAATGCAACACAAAAAATGAAGTCGGTATGGCAGCAACAATTTCGAAAGCCAAAGATGGATATGCTTATGCATGTTTGAGTTGAACATGTTGAATCTGGGATTTCTTTCAGAACATCCATATGCAGCAAAAACAAAATCATAATTGATCTGAAACAACCCGCTTACCCGATTACAAATTTAAGAATGTGGAGAGGTAGTCTATTCTTTTGAATCCCACGTTGAGTTGAGCAACCACAAAACTTAAAGAAAAAATGGGTCATTAAACAATGAAAGAGAAAATAGACAATGCCATTAAGTGAGAGAGACGAATCTTACCGGTTAAGAGCTTATCGAGTTTAAGACACTTACCGAAAATCAAATTCGATGGCCAATAATGTTATACGATAAGGTAAGTGAGTGTAATGTCCTTGTCAGTAAGCGCTTACCTGGTATGTGTTTGGTAAACGACCCTTGAATAAATACAAGTCCAACTGTCCAACGTACCAGACAAACAATCTGCAAAGTGAGAAGATTATGAATTGACACAAAGTGTAAAGGGTGAAACGTTTTCATTTAGTTAAAAGAGCAAACTAAAATATAAGGTGCTTTTATTAGTTGATTCCCTGTCAAGCCTCAAGATCCTTGAATATATATCTAAGTTGACAGCTTTCTTATGTAGCAAATATAAAACACAACAAAAAACAAAAAACAAAAATAAAGAAAAACTCAAAATATTGTTGCCCCTTCACATATTCGCATAATCAGAGGAGGGTATAATGGCAATGCATCACCATATCAAAATAAGAAATATAAAACGCCAGTTCTTGAAATATTTCCTTTCCGATTAGAATAGTTGCAGGCAACGGTGAGAAAGTGTGGCCATATCAATATTATCAAATAAGGAATTTAACTTCCACTTCTCACTGAATAAATATCATCAAGAAACGGGAATCCTGCATCCATGAACAATAAAAAAGGATCCAACCTGTTGATATTAGGATAAATAATATGTGAAGCATTTTAAAAATTATGAAACCAACCTAATAGTTAGCTTAACCATGAAGGAGCTAAATCACGCAGCCACAATAGTAACAGAAGTCGAATCTGCCAAGGTAATGCAAAATAGAGGTTGATAAATCTGGAAGGATTTTAGCATTACCTCCATTAATAGATCTGGAAGGATGTAAGACCCCTGGTATACCAAATCCGTCTTCATACTAACCTAAAGCTGCATTTTTCCCATGAAGATGCTTCAAAATTAGGTCAAGCTTTTATCTGAAATGGAGAAAGTCTAACACGAAATCACAAATGGAGAAGCTGAAAGATGCATTCAAAAATGTCATTTAAAATTAGGTCAAGCTTTTATCTGAAATAGATTGAATCAGAGGGTTACCTGATCAGTAAACAATCAACAACAGCCACATTCAAAATCAAATCGTCCAGGGCGATCCTGTTAACAAAACCAAAAAAAAAAACCAAAATCGATTTCAAAACCGAAACCAAAATCGATTTCAAAGCCGGCTCAGATGTAAAAACGTTGTTACGAAAAAGGGTGATCAAAATGCAAGAAAGATTGCAAACATCCGTGAGTGGCTATTACCATAATATTTTCTGCCATTCTTCATCTGGTCTGTTGTTTTTCTCCAAACACAACCTGCAAACTTGACGGTAGAAAAGAGGCTTTAGGGTTCTAGACCTTTTGAATTTTGAGAAGAAGGAATCGATCGAGCGGAATCATCAGAGAGGCGAGGCTGAGAGGGTGGATGCACTGTTCGTATTTTAAGAAGAACCGACTGAGAGAGAAGAGGGGCGGTACGTGGGAGATAACTCAGGTCGTGGGGAGAGACAAATCAGGATATGTGCTTTGGAGCATGTACACGGTGCAAAGGGAGTGGTACTACTTAATTTTCAACAAAAACTGCCTGATCACGCTTTTTTATATATATATATATATATATATATATATACACTAGTTGGCTACCCGCGCAATGCGGCGGGATGCCAAATCTTTTTGTAAATTGAGAGTATGACGTTTATGATCTTTATAAACTTTAAAGTTCATAATGGTTGGTTGACCAAAAAGTTTTTGTTGCAATTAGATTACTGCAATTCATAATTAACCAAAAAACCAAAATTCATGTTTACACAATAAAAATGTAATCATCTTTATAATATAAATCGATACCTACAAAATACGCTAAGGTATCACTTGAAGCATCCATATGAAGACATGCCCTGTAATAAAAGTTTTATGATTATAATCTATACAAATAGTTGTAAAAAATGTTTAATAATAACTCGTACCTTGTTAGTCGCGTAAGACTTCCTGATACACCACGTTTGATGTGTAGACTCCAGGACGATTGAACTTTTTGGCAGGCTTTACTAATACCTTTGTATTTGCGCGTGATGTCCCTCTTGACAACACCACATAAAGTTGGCCGTGAGAGAATACTGATTCTGGTAGATATACACCCACGTTAGGAATGGTCTGTCCTTGAGCTTTGTTGATTGTCATAGAAAAGCTAAGTCGGACTAGGAACTGTTTTCTCTTCAATTTGAAGGGGAATATGTTATCTTCAGATGGACAAAGAGGAATTCTCGGCAAAAACACCCTCTTTCCAGCATGCTGGCCTACAGCTATTTCTGCGTCGATTACGTTCCGCTGAAACCCTCTACATATCAATCTGGTTCCGTTACATAATCCATTAGAGGGATCGATATTCCTTAATAGTATTATGGGGCATCCAATTTTGAGTCGGAGGTAATGAGGGGGCAAACCACTAACTGTCAGCGAGTTTAAGAACTCCATTGGATATAAGTTATTTCTGTCATCTTCTGCTTCATCAAAACTGTAGTAAACCTTTTCATCTCCGCAGAACCCGTGCAATGCACCGGGCGAGAAAGGTGCATGTGGCAAACCACGCTTCTGAAACTCAATGACATAAACATATGCCCTGACAGTGCCAAAGATGTTCTTTTGGAAGAGTTGGTCCTTGAGATCCTCTAATTTGGCACGAAAAACTCTTGCAACAAGGTCTGGTCGATCTGATGCTGTTTGACCGGTTAATAGCTCACTTTTGATTTCAGGCCATTGTGGATTGCACGTTATTGTTAGGAATATATCGGGTTTCCCGTCGTCTCGAACTAAAGCCATGGCATCCAAAAATCGTCTTCGCATGTCACGCGGGCCTCCTATAAAACTTGCAGGCAACACAACTCGTTGTCCAACTTTACTTGGTTGAACCTCACCGACGTTAACGCAATCCACAATGCCTTGGTATAAATCTGCTCTTATTTTGGTTTGGTTAAATTCACAAAAACGCAAACGTGTAGTCTCGATCTTGATGTAGGTATCTACCACAAATTGTTGTAGTAATCTTCCCCCCAATAGAATCACATTAGCATTTTCACGGATCTGGAACTTGTAACAATAGTATTCCCGCATTGTTACAGTAATCCTACCTCGTGCCGCATTAGTCTCTGTGTAATGTTTTGAAACATTTAAATAGATGATATCTACATTTTCAAAATTATTTATTGTAAAACATGCGATGAAATTTGTACCTTCCGCATCTTCCTCAATGATTTCGTTTTCATCAACAACTTCATTTATGGACACTCCATGTCTTCGAATTCTATTATGCCACCCTGACTCACCGTTGGGAAAGAACAAAGGATAAGACAAGGGATCGTAACAACCCAGGTGGGGTTGAATTTCTTGGCTATAGTTAGACCTCCCGTACACAATAATACTTCTCCTATATGCAATGATGTTGTCATTGCCTTCAACCCAAATTCCAGCAACCTACATAATGACATAATATACTATAATGTATAAAAGCAAGGTAAAAGCCCTTAAGATAAAAGCAAACATTTGTATTCAAACCTCAGATGTAGTCGGGCGGTTGTATACCCTCTGGTCGAGTTCCACCGATGCATTCAAAGTGACTCTATAGTTGTCAAGCGGTCCTAGTTCTGCAAGGCTTCGAAATGTTCTCACGTATGGATTCGTAGCAAGAACACGCGTCAAAATTTCAATGATACTTTTATCAAGATTGGGCCATTGGAGTCTATGTTAAAACTCAGACTCAGCATCGTAAAAATATAGTTGTAAATACCTAGGTTTTCCATCTCTCGGAAGTAACTGATCAATTTTGTGATATATTCCTCCATGTGCACGAAAAGTATACACCCCAGATTTCATGTTATTCATTGTCTCATCCAATTTCACACCCATTGATGTGAAAGAAAAGTTTGTGTTGTATGCACGTATGTTGTGCCTGAACATTTCACCCATTCGAGATTTTGATGTGAAGAGATTGTATAACTCTTGTGGAATGGGAGAGTATGCTAACCTTGTCTTCCCACTCATGCAACAGAAACCAGGGGACTCAAATTTGAATCGTTTTGCTCCGCAATGAGTACATGGAAGTTGTCCCTTCAAAATGCGATGTTCCTTAGGTATACCCTTGTAAATATAATCGTACGGATCTTCCTCCATTCTCATCATATTTTGTTCCTTTTTGCGTCGATAATAATCTCTATTATAAGTTCTCTTCCTCTCAGCAAGAGCTGATTCATCATGAACTTGTGTTTCACACGATATAGTATGTTCTTGCAATGTAGATTGACTACTTCCTTCGCCATTAGCTAGTTGTCGCCTTTTGTTAATCTCCTTTTTTCGTGCATAATATTCTCGATTGTATTGTTTTCGTTTTTCTATAACAAAATGAATTTTAATGTTACACATAGTCATAAATATTATGTGATTATTTCCATAGACTAAACTTACCTTTTTGTAAATCTACATCAACTTGGGTGACATCACTGTTTGCATGGCTTTTCCGTTTTTCTGCAAACAGTATTTTAATGATAATTGCATAATCTGATAGAAAATCAACCAAGCATAGATGATTCATTTTTATGGTGTACACATACCTTTATTCGTATCTATATCAACTTGTGTACCATCATTGTCACCTTCCTCGTTTACAATCCTCATTTGACACTGTAAATTTACATAAAACTAATATATAATTTAACAAAAACCATAAATTTACATAAAAATAATATGTCTAACAACAAAAGCCATAAAATTATCAAAAACCCATAAATTTGTGTAACAACAAAAGCCATAAAATTATCTCAAACCCACAATTATGTCGCACAACAAAAACCATACAATAATCTAAAAACCACAAATATGTCCGAAGACAACCAACAAGCCTTACAATTATGCAACAATACCAAGCATCCTAAAAACGACAAATTCCAAAAGTTATCCAAAAACCACATATATGTTCCACAAATACCAACAAAAAATAACACATGTTCACCCAAAAAGACTATCGCCAAAAGTTATCACAACATATGCAAACAAAACACAACGGTCTTAGTTAGCCCATCTTCTTCCTTGCCTAACTCTAATGATATCCGCTTCCGGCATCCTTGGCTCAATGTGGACCCGACTTAACTCCGTGGAATGCAAAATATTCACTGAAAGTTACAAATATTAAGTTAATATATTTGAGAAATCATGGTTTAGAACAAAGGTAATATACGAATTTAATTTATTACGTACTTCTTCTCAAGTGGATGAGTTTAAGTCGAGATACGGATATTATAGCTTTTTCTTTGATAGCACGGGCTATCAAAACAGGACGAAAACGTGGAGTGTCATACAACTTCATCTTGATAACATGCCCTCTGTTCATAATTTAACGTTTTTAAAGTTTGTAAATCGTTAGCTAAATATATATCTAAAATTTAGTATAAATAAAAATAAAAATAATTGTAATAATTAATACACTTACGTCGCATCTTGTAGAAAAATTTCACATGCACCCACTCAATATGTATAATTAAAATGTCGATAAGTGATCCGTCCTCCGGCGATGATTTTCCCAACGACGTCTGAAAAATATTATTCACTATTAATATCTTTTTTCAAAAATCAAATAAAATTATGCTTGAAAATTTCAAAATATAAGTGTAATTGTAATAGTCTATTTAAAATTATCAATTAGTACTTTGCGAGTCGACTTATCTTCCGCAACTTCTTTAATTGATGGGACCAAAGGATATAATACAAATCCATTTGCAATGTCCGTGGGGTACAAAATAAACCTTGTGTTATGCTTGATACGAACCACTCAATCGTCATGGACAAAAGCATATCGTTGGTAGGCCGGGGGGTCGAAGTAGAACTGTTCAACTTGAAAATGATGCAACGAAAACACACCACCCTCCATAATGTAATGCCTATATGACGCTAGTAAACTGTGGGGGATGATTGCTACCATTTTCTGTCTCTATTATAGGATGACAGTATTAATTAATTAAAGAATATACAAATATAGTAATTTATAAAATTTAGTTTAACTATTTGTAACTTACGTTTTTATCGAGTAATATTAAAAATAGCCTCTTCTCAACAGTATCATTCCAAATATAGTCTACCCGAGCAATAGTTAGATTCCACCAAGTATAACATCGATTGAGTTGTGCAAAATCTTCAACGGTCCAATGGCAATTCATTTTCTACAATTTTTTCTTTAAAATTGTGTCAAGTTATGTTTTCACAAAGGCTGTGAAATAAGGTAAACAAAAAAAGGCATTAGAAGCATACACAAAAATTAAAACTTAAGTTGCATATTCTACTATATTTATGAATACTTTGTCCAAAAGCATGTAAGATCATGATATAGTGAAGTAGTGTGCAGATTCTCATATAAACACATGTGTACATCTTACATCTTATCCACTTAGGGGTTGTTTGTTTACCTCTTAATGGTTCCATTAAGAGGCAACCTCTGAATCGTTCAAATAAGATGATCCAAATGAGATTGACAAAAAGGTTGAAAATGTGAGAATAAATCTCAAATAAGATGATCCAACTGGTTAGATTAAAAAGGTGGTTACAAGTTACTGCAGTGAAGTAGTGTGCAGATTCACATATAAACACACATGGTAGTGAAGTAGTGTGCAGATTCACATATAAACACAAAAACCCAGAAAAATCCCATAATTTGTGGTCAACCAGGGCTTATCAGAATGATCTGTCCAGATTAAGCTGCTGGATTAAGCTGCTGGATTAAGCTATGTAACAGAAAATCAACATGTATCCAAAGAAACAAGAAAATACTCATCAAATACTTAAAATATGATCAAAACAAGCACATTGTATCCAATCGAAGAAGAACAAACACTGAGAAGAAACACTAAAATCAAAAAACAATATCTTGAGAAGAAACCCGTGTGTGATTGCAAATAAGAACACGTAATCGAAGAAACCCGTATGCGATTGCAAACAAGAAAATATGATAAAAAACAAGCGCATTGTAATCAAAGAAGAACAAACACTGAGAAGAAACACTAAAATCAAAAAAACAATAAAACCCTAAAATCAATCGTACCTGAAACGACGGTTGAGAAGAAACACTGAGAGCTTGAGAAGAAACCCGTCTGTGAGTGCAAATAAGAACACGTATCCAAAGAAACAAGAAAATATGATCAAAAACAAGCACATTTTAATCGAAGAAGAATAAACACTGAGAAGAAACACTAAAATAAAAAACCAATACTGAGAAGAAACCCTAAATCAAAGGCTGAGCAGAAATTCCTTTGTTTCTGCCAATTCTGTAGAATTATAAACCTTTGTTTCTGCCAATTCTGTTTTCTTATCTATTTTGTGGTGAAATACTTTATAGAGGTTGAGAGGCTGAATTGGTGGAACTGAAAAAGGCTGAGCAGAAATTCCTCAAGAAATCGTTGTCCAAGAACTGAAGGTAACAATGGCACCCCATTCTACCCTTCTCATCCATTTTCATGTTTGTTCTTATGCTTGTGATGTATGGCTGTTCTTATTTGTCGTTATTGTCTAAACTGATAATTTAGATATTTTTGACTTGTAAAGTTCATTCAAACCTTCCTGAACAAACTTTCTAAAGTTCATTCAACCTTTGTGACTAAGCACATGCAGAGAGTTGTAGGTGCTCACCAAAAACCAAAAATGTTAACAGCCCTGATCATGAAATGATGATTAAATATTCAAGATTAAAATTTAATTTATGGGAATCTACCTTAACAGTTCTAAAAATAAAGAAAATGCAGTCAATTGTGTCAAGTTATGTTTTCACAAAGGTAGTGAAATAAGGTAAACAAAAAAGGCATTAAAAGCATACACAAAAATTAAAACACATGTAAGATCATGATATAGTGAAGTAGTGTGCAGATTCTCATATAAACACATGTGTACATCTTACATCTTATCCACTTAGGGGATGTTTGTTTACCTTTTAATGGTTCCATTAAGAGGCAACATCTGAATCGTTCAAATAAGATGATCCAAATGAGATTGACAAAAAGGTTGAAAATGTGAGAATAAATCTCAATTAAGATGATCCAACTGGTTAGATTAAAAAGGTGGTTACAAGTTACTGCAGTGAAGTAGTGTGCAGATTCACATATAAACACACATGGTAGTGAAGTAGTGTCATGACTCCACATATCACACCTATACTTTTTAACTGCAAGTTTGACATAGCTGCAGATTTAACATGAACATTGTTCAATTTACATGAAGTATTTGTCATAAATCTAATATGTAGCGCTACTTCGAAGATCAACACTGAGAAGAAACCCTAAATCAAAAAGCAATAAAACCCTAAAATATATCGTACCTGAAATGACGCCTGGAGAAGAAACACTGGGAAGAGTCGTCTTGAAACCAATACTGAGAAGAAACACTGGGACAAAAACCAATACTGAGAAGAAAGCCGTCGATATGAACCTGAATGGCCATCGTTGGAGTATAAAAGGCCTGCGTGCGTTGGAGAGGGCGACGGAAGAGAAAGAGTCGTCTTGAAACTCTCAGTCTTGAAACTCTCAGTCGCCATCATTGCATCAATTGTATCAATTGCCCGTGTTTTATAATTAGCTTTAAGGAGAGAGATTAAGGAGAGAGAGAGGGATTTTAAGAACTTATGCTTTAAATGCTTGTACCATGTGCTTTAAGACTTGTCTTTAAGAGTTTGGGGGTTAAGTGTATTATAAGATAGTATAGATATAGATATAGATATACACTAGTGGTGTACTCGTGCGATGCAGCGCGGGTGAATCACAACTCTAAAACAATAACTTAGCCTCGACCAAAATGACTGGTCGACCAGATGAATATAAAGGTCTCGGTTATTTGGGAGATCGTGTTTAATCACGAGAGAAACCTAAAACAAGATAGAAAAGATCAAATTAGATGGAGTGAACATGGTAGAGTACACAAACTTTCTATATTGCATGATAGTAAATTCACCACAATGTCCACCCAAACATTAAACGTAACAAATTTTGGCATTCATCCTCTTATTAAAAATATTTGCCCATTTGAAAAAACAACTCATACAAATAAGGCATGTAAATCCTTTAGCCTTGGTAAACTAACTAAAGCTATTAATTTGAAACCAAAAAATAACGGCGTCATAACAGTAGTACGTTAGATGCAATACCACTTCATTTAGGACAACCTTTTTTTTTTATCGAAAAAACTCATAATTTGTCGCTATTTATCTTTCCTCACACCATCTAAATCATTAATCACCGCAAAACTAATAACATGGCGCAAATGGAAAGCCTAATGAAAAGAAAAACAAAGTAATTTGACTGCCAAAGAACATTTTTGATTAGCAACTTTAGACCAACTACCGGTTCCAAAATGCCTATAAATAACAAAACAACTAAAACACAAGGCAGAGATAGAACATCCAAAACATAGAACTTGACATGGAGGACATGGCTGGGAATTTCATGACGGAAATGGAAACCCGACTTCATCACATAATAGAAATCCTAAATTGATTATTTGAAAGCAAAACAAATATCACCAAACATTCTCTATTTGGCTACTCTTCTCCTTCATGTATTTAGCTGGCAAATGGTATATGTTTCTATAGAAACAATTAAAAAAATGAGGTTAAGATCAATAAAGATTGGATGGCCAATAGCATAAAAAACATACTAACTATTATTTCTTGCCATAACTTGGTTTCTCATTCAAAGATTATATACATCGTTGTAACATTATAAGAAGAACATAACATAATTACAAGGGATAAAGAGGAACATACACATGTTATTTAAATATAACATGAGTTCATCATGGGTTGTTTCTCTTTAAAATCCATGGATATTTGTAACGTCCCAAAAATTACAAGCAAATTTAAAATTTTTAAAACATACATTTCATTAAAACAACCATGATTTAATAATTGACGTCTTAAATAAAATTAACGTCGTTACTTCAAACCATCAACAAAGTTTATGCAGCGGAAAATTTCATAACTAAATTCAAGGGTTCAAAAGTGAAAGTTTAATAATAATTGACACTCCGCGCTCCATGTGTGTACGGTCACGCCCGACTGTCGCCCGCACCTGAAATAACAACACATTGGGAAAGGGTAAGCTAAACGCTTAGTGAATCCAGCCACACACGTAGGTAGCAACCCCACGCATATCGCCCCTACTCGCAAGTAGGCAACATCACCATCATCACGAATATCAAACCACATAATGATTATTATATAAGCACGAACCTCGGTCCCACCGAGTACACAAAATACATTAATACAAGCTCAGTCCCACCGAGCCCTCGGTCCCACCGAGTAATTAATACAAGCTCAGTCCCACCGAGCCCTCGGTCCCACCGAGTAAAAATTGTTGTACTAGCTTAGTCCCACCAAGCCCTCGGTCCCACCGAGCCCCTCAGTCCCACCGAGGTGTACACATGCATATATATATATTCCACATACGAATCTAATAAATCACAACCAGTTATCACGTCCCATCTAATTCACGTAAGCACATAAATACACGTAATCACACGTAACACAAAATAACGACATACATGAAATTCCTAACTACGCGGTGAGAGAACTCACCTCAAGGCTAAGCAACGTGCTCACGAAACGCAACACCAACACGGCAATCTTCTTCACTTTCTCCCACCTAAATACGTATAAAAAGTCAAAGGAAAGTCCCGACCCATAACACGTTTACTAGCTTTCAAACGACTAAATATTCCAGCTTTTTCTTAAAGGTTACGGGTCTGTTCGGGACCTGTTTTACCCCCTTAAAACTGATAAATACAGAAATTAAAATTCATAACTACGAAGTTCTCAGTCTTACGATTTCAGGGACGTATCGCACGCGTCCTAACGACTTTTCTATAATTTACTATAGAATTTACAAAAATGCTTCGCAGAACAGCGAACACCCGGACCTTTCAGTACAACATGGCAACTTCGCCCTAGCTATGGTCCGAATTGGTCTTTCCACAAAACAGAGGAAACTTAATAGACTCCGAAACGAAACTTTTGGCACCAGTCCCATCCCAAACAGACATTCCAAGCAACAGTTATGCGTAAAACAAAACAGGGACAGAAAGCTGGAAGTTTTTCAGACCAGGCTGTATAAACAGTCCCATACGGCCCAGCTACAGGCCTAAACGGACTTTCGGCAAAACACGAAAAACTTTCCTGACTCGATTAGTGAATTTTGGCCACCGATTTCATTTCAATCCGAGCTATGAGTAAAAAGTTACGGCCACGACAAAACAGTGGCAGAAAATCGACCTTCCCATAAAATGACAAATCACCAACTTGCGACCACTTTTTCACCTAGCTAGAGGCTGAACCAGTTTTCCGCTAAAACACGAAAAACGTGGTCGACCCCGTACTGGAATCGTGGGTACCAATTTCGGCTCAATCGGAGTTACGAGCAGAAAGTTATGAGCCACGCAAAACAGTGGCAGATTACAATGATTCACATGAAATGATAAAACGGTTTTAGATTAGGATTAACGGTTCAAGATTTAAGGTTACGGTCAGGGTGGTTTTAGGGTTACGCCACGGGCACCACCCACTGCCACCTCCGGCAGTGGGGCACGGCGGCGGCGGCGTTCCGGCGACACCCACACCCACACACACCCCTCGTCTCTCCGTACCACCCTCACCCTCTCGCTCCCCATCACGGCTGCCACAAGCGAATCCTACCAGCACACACACATATACCCACCTGCACACAGCCACCGCCGTCCACCCACGGCCACCGTAGCGGCGGCGTGCGGCGGTGGTTGCCTCGCCGGAAAAACGCACAAAAACGAGATGGAGCGAGAGAATGACTTACCTTGCGATGTTGCTCCTCTCTCTCGACTTCTCCGGCGATTGGTGGCGGTGGCAGCGACCTCCGGCGACTGGAACGGTTCTCCGGCAACTGGAAGAAACTTCCGGCGACCCACTCTCTCTCTCTTTGCTCGGTTCTCTCTACTTGCGATCTCTCTCTCTCTCACTTTCTATCTCTCTCGGCAATTGAAACCCAAAAGAAAACCATCAAGAAAGAACAAATGGGGGCTGTTTGTTGCTGCAATTGGAAACCGACGAAGAGAAAAAAGGGGGGGGGGTCGGTCCCCCTTCCTTGGCCGTTCACATGCACAAAAACCCATTGGCCACCTTTGACCCCTAGACACTAACCCTTTGACACTTTTGGTCCCTAAGTTTCCATAACATTGTAAAAAGGGAATGAGGTTTGCCACACATAACATTCGAGGTCTCCTTTGACAACTTCCGTTAACAAGACTCGCTTTAAAAAATAAAATAAAAATAAAATAAAATAAATAAATACATTAAGAATTTTAAAAAAAACCAAATCGGGACACGGGCTTTACAACTCTCCCCCGCTTGAATTAGACTTCGTCCCCGAAGTCTACACCCGCAAACAGCTCCGGATAATTCTCTCGCATCTCCGCTTCAGGTTCCCAAGTCCACTCGGAACCCTTTCGGTGTCTCCATTGAACCTCCACCAAACCAACAACCTTGTTCCGCGAGGTTCTCGTCCTCCTGTCAAGAATAGCAACTGGCTTTTCCACGTAATTAAGCCGCTCGTCGATCTGAATATCTTCGAGCGGTACTACTGCAGACTCATCCATCACACACTTCCGCAATTGCGAAACGTGGAAGGTGTTGTGAATCAGGTTCAGTTCCTCCGGTAGCTCCAACCGGTAAGCCACTTTCCCCACGCGGGCGATGATCCGGTAAGGCCCAAAATAACGAGGTCTTAGCTTCCCCCGCTTATGAAGCCGGATCACCCCTTTCCAGGGTGAAACCTTCAACAATACATCATCACCTACCTGAACTCCAAGTCGGATCGCCTTTTGTCAGCGTAGCTCTTCTGCCGACTCTGTGCAGTAACCAAACGGTCCCGCACCATTTGAATTGTCTCGGTCGTCTTCAACACGATGTCAGTACTCCCTAACACCCGATGCCCAACCTCGCCCCAACAAACGGGTGTCCTGCATTTCCTACCGTACAAAAACTCGTATGGCGGCATGCCAATACTAGAGTGGTAGCTGTTGTTGTAGGAAAATTCCGCCAAAGAACTCCACACAAATCTTTGTACATCTTTGTAGCTCCCGGGTGAATCGAGAACTTGGACTTATGAACTCCTCTTCGAGAAGTTCCCGCAACTGATCGAAAAGATCGTCAATCCTTGGCAAAGGATAACGATCTTTTACCGTAAGCTTATTCAGCCTCCTTCGCTTCCCCAACTCGCGTGTCCATCACATAAGCCAAGTATCCCTGCCCACTATGCTGGGGTACCTCCGAGCTCTCGCAGCCGAACATATGGCCGTAGTCTGCCTAGACGAATCTCCCTGAACTAACAGTTCTCCCCCGCTTGGGGTTCGAACTCGCACTTGTTTGTGACGATAAACAATCTCCGCGTCAAACTTATCCATCCAGTCCATGCCCACAATCACACAAAGCTCCCGCATAGCAATCGGGATCGGGTCGATGGGAAACCTCACCCCTGAGATCTCTAAGGTGCAGCCGCGAAACACGTCCGTGACCGTCAAGGTCCTAACATCAGCCACCTCGACAACAAGAGGATGACTCAATCGTCCTACAACTCGGCCCAAACCCTCGCTAAAAGTGCGAGACACAAAAGAGGGAGTAGCCCCGCTATTAAACGTCACAACCGCAGGCACCGAGTTAACTAGGAACGTTCCTAACGTATAACTGAACCACAAATAAATACATGACATGGAACGGAAAGACAAGAAGAAGAAGCAGAAGGGATTTACCTGTAACCACTTTAGGCGTCGCTTGCGCCTCATCCCCCGTCAACTGATGAACTCTCCCTCGAGCCGCTCCCGCCCCCGGCTGATCAGTATGACCATCAGTGATGCGTAATGGGGCATTCCCAGGCGCCCTCTGTGCTCCACCCCCAATAGCTACCCCTGCTCTAGGACAGTTGGCCCTTACATGGCCCGTCTGATTACAGTTGAAACAAACCACTAACGGAACCTTACAATCCCGGCTGAGGTGACCGGGTTGGCCACACTTAAAACACCCCTCAACTCTCCTAACTCCGGTATCTCGGGGCTTAAACCCGCCACTCCCAGAACCCGCGCGCGAATCTGTAAACCTCGAACGCTTCGGTGCTGCCGAGATGGGCGTCACTGGCTGTGCCGCCTTCCGCTTCTTAGCTTGGGTCTCCAGCTCAAGCTCCCTCCTTCGAGCGGCGTCCATCATGGCGGATAACGAAGTGTACTGTGCCGTGCTAACAAATTCTCGGATCTCCGTGCGTAGCATATCTTTATACCTTGACATCTTCATCTCTTCCGAGGCGGCATACTGAGGACAGAATAATGCCATCTCGGTAAATTTCCTGTTCATCTCTTTTACCGTCTCTGTTGTCTGGGTGAGTTCTAGGAATTCCTTAGCGATTCTCTCCATCTCTACCGGCGGTACATACTCTGCACGGAAACGAGTGACAAACTCGTTCCAGGTCAAAGTAGTGCGCTCGGCAGGCGTCAATGCCGTGGCACACCAATCCTTCGCGCCGTCACGAAGTAGATTTACTGCAAAACGGACCTTTAGGTTGTCCGGGCAACCACTGGTCAAAAATGCAAACTCCATGTCAGATACCCATCGCATGCTGGTAATCGGATCCAGGTCTCCCTTAAACTCTGGCGGGGAACAGGCGGAGAGATCCCGGTATTGAAACTCTCGGTTACGGGGGTGACCCTCCGCAGGCAGTGGAATAGCTGCAATACGCTCCTCCAGTAGGATCACCACCTCCTCTCGAATAGCAGTGATGATCTCGGGGATCGCCTCCCCGATCGCGTGAGAAACCTCAGTAGCAATTAGTTCCCTAACACGCTCCTCAGTAATCCCCGTCCCGGCTTGCGCCGCCGCGTTGTTCCTTCTTGTATTGACCATTCTAGAAAGAGAAAATTCAGAGATCTATAAGCATATATAACTCACCCTACCACGCTCATACTCCACTCCTTGGCTCCCTCGTGACTCTCCCCGACTCAAGCATGGATCCTGTGCTTCAGATAGTAGGAGCTCTACTACTACCCTTCACACCTATCCTTACTCATTTCGAGTCCTGTCCCGAGACATCCAAGTAGTCGGTTACCACAAATAAACACATATAGCCAATCCAGCCCGTACAAACACCTTTCCCTACTCCCTAGAAAGGTCATATCACCCACTATCCCTTGCTAACGCGGAAACCCCACTAACCCTGATGAGTCGCCTCGTGAATGCACGGTCGTATATAGTGTAAAACCAGATAGACGTTCGAATAAGAGATTCTATCCTAGAACGGTTGGACTCAAACAAGAGCTGCGCAATAGAACTAAATCTAATATTCTAAGGCTATTCAGTTTCTACGGCATACAACCTAGAGTGCATTCGCTTAACAACCTATCAAAGCTAGCATGAGTTCCTATAAGCGAAAAACCAGCATACGGTACCATACAGTTCACATAAGCAATCTAGCATGCATACACTATACCTGAAAAGCAATAGATACACTAAGTTCCTTACCTTCCCAGCTGGCGTCGGCTGACTGTACACACTGCGCCCACGATCACCGTTCCCAAACGGGTTTTCTCTTTTTATTTAAAATAAAGATTTTGATAAAAGAATTTAAAGATCTCTTAGCCGCAACTTGAGACCAAACACACCGAGATGTGTTTGATTCACTCAAGCCGTGCTCTGATACCAAGTTGTAACGTCCCAAAAATTACAAGCAAATTTAAAATTTTTAAAACATACATTTCATTAAAACAACCATGATTTAATAATTGACGTCTTAAATAAAATTAACGTCGTTACTTCAAACCATCAACAAAGTTTATGCAGCGGAAAATTTCATAACTAAATTCAAGGGTTCAAAAGTGAAAGTTTAATAATAATTGACACTCCGCGCTCCATGTGTGTACGGTCACGCCCGACTGTCGCCCGCACCTGAAATAACAACACATTGGGAAAGGGTAAGCTAAACGCTTAGTGAATCCAGCCACACACGTAGGTAGCAACCCCACGCATATCGCCCCTACTCGCAAGTAGGCAACATCACCATCATCACGAATATCAAACCACATAATGATTATTATATAAGCACGAACCTCGGTCCCACCGAGTACACAAAATACATTAATACAAGCTCAGTCCCACCGAGCCCTCGGTCCCACCGAGTAAAAATTGTTGTACTAGCTTAGTCCCACCAAGCCCTCGGTCCCACCGAGCCCCTCAGTCCCACCGAGGTGTACACATGCATATATATATTCCACATACGAATCTAATAAATCACAACCAGTTATCACGTCCCATCTAATTCACGTAAGCACATAAATACACGTAATCACACGTAACACAAAATAACGACATACATGAAATTCCTAACTACGCGGTGAGAGAACTCACCTCAAGGCTAAGCAACGTGCTCACGAAACGCAACACCAACACGGCAATCTTCTTCACTTTCTCCCACCTAAATACGTATAAAAAGTCAAAGGAAAGTCCCGACCCATAACACGTTTACTAGCTTTCAAACGACTAAATATTCCAGCTTTTTCTTAAAGGTTACGGGTCTGTTCGGGACCTGTTTTACCCCCTTAAAACTGATAAATACAGAAATTAAAATTCATAACTACGAAGTTCTCAGTCTTACGATTTCAGGGACGTATCGCACGCGTCCTAACGACTTTTCTATAATTTACTATAGAATTTACAAAAATGCTTCGCAGAACAGCGAACACCCGGACCTTTCAGTACAACATGGCAACTTCGCCCTAGCTATGGTCCGAATTGGTCTTTCCACAAAACAGAGGAAACTTAATAGACTCCGAAACGAAACTTTTGGCACCAGTCCCATCCCAAACAGACATTCCAAGCAACAGTTATGCGTAAAACAAAACAGGGACAGAAAGCTGGAAGTTTTTCAGACCAGGCTGTATAAACAGTCCCATACGGCCCAGCTACAGGCCTAAACGGACTTTCGGCAAAACACGAAAAACTTTCCTGACTCGATTAGTGAATTTTGGCCACCGATTTCATTTCAATCCGAGCTATGAGTAAAAAGTTACGGCCACGACAAAACAGTGGCAGAAAATCGACCTTCCCATAAAATGACAAATCACCAACTTGCGACCACTTTTTCACCTAGCTAGAGGCTGAACCAGTTTTCCGCTAAAACACGAAAAACGTGGTCGACCCCGTACTGGAATCGTGGGTACCAATTTCGGCTCAATCGGAGTTACGAGCAGAAAGTTATGAGCCACGCAAAACAGTGGCAGATTACAATGATTCACATGAAATGATAAAACGGTTTTAGATTAGGATTAACGGTTCAAGATTTAAGGTTACGGTCAGGGTGGTTTTAGGGTTACGCCACGGGCACCACCCACTGCCACCTCCGGCAGTGGGGCACGGCGGCGGCGGCGTTCCGGCGACACCCACACCCACACACACCCCTCGTCTCTCCGTACCACCCTCACCCTCTCGCTCCCCATCACGGCTGCCACAAGCGAATCCTACCAGCACACACACATATACCCACCTGCACACAGCCACCGCCGTCCACCCACGGCCACCGTAGCGGCGGCGTGCGGCGGTGGTTGCCTCGCCGGAAAAACGCACAAAAACGAGATGGAGCGAGAGAATGACTTACCTTGCGATGTTGCTCCTCTCTCTCGACTTCTCCGGCGATTGGTGGCGGTGGCAGCGACCTCCGGCGACTGGAACGGTTCTCCGGCAACTGGAAGAAACTTCCGGCGACCCACTCTCTCTCTCTTTGCTCGGTTCTCTCTACTTGCGATCTCTCTCTCTCTCACTTTCTATCTCTCTCGGCAATTGAAACCCAAAAGAAAACCATCAAGAAAGAACAAATGGGGGCTGTTTGTTGCTGCAATTGGAAACCGACGAAGAGAAAAAAGGGGGGGGGGGTCGGTCCCCCTTCCTTGGCCGTTCACATGCACAAAAACCCATTGGCCACCTTTGACCCCTAGACACTAACCCTTTGACACTTTTGGTCCCTAAGTTTCCATAACATTGTAAAAAGGGAATGAGGTTTGCCACACATAACATTCGAGGTCTCCTTTGACAACTTCCGTTAACAAGACTCGCTTTAAAAAATAAAATAAAAATAAAATAAAATAAATAAATACATTAAGAATTTTAAAAAAAACCAAATCGGGACACGGGCTTTACAACTCTCCCCCGCTTGAATTAGACTTCGTCCCCGAAGTCTACACCCGCAAACAGCTCCGGATAATTCTCTCGCATCTCCGCTTCAGGTTCCCAAGTCCACTCGGAACCCTTTCGGTGTCTCCATTGAACCTCCACCAAACCAACAACCTTGTTCCGCGAGGTTCTCGTCCTCCTGTCAAGAATAGCAACTGGCTTTTCCACGTAATTAAGCCGCTCGTCGATCTGAATATCTTCGAGCGGTACTACTGCAGACTCATCCATCACACACTTCCGCAATTGCGAAACGTGGAAGGTGTTGTGAATCAGGTTCAGTTCCTCCGGTAGCTCCAACCGGTAAGCCACTTTCCCCACGCGGGCGATGATCCGGTAAGGCCCAAAATAACGAGGTCTTAGCTTCCCCCGCTTATGAAGCCGGATCACCCCTTTCCAGGGTGAAACCTTCAACAATACATCATCACCTACCTGAACTCCAAGTCGGATCGCCTTTTGTCAGCGTAGCTCTTCTGCCGACTCTGTGCAGTAACCAAACGGTCCCGCACCATTTGAATTGTCTCGGTCGTCTTCAACACGATGTCAGTACTCCCTAACACCCGATGCCCAACCTCGCCCCAACAAACGGGTGTCCTGCATTTCCTACCGTACAAAAACTCGTATGGCGGCATGCCAATACTAGAGTGGTAGCTGTTGTTGTAGGAAAATTCCGCCAAAGAACTCCACACAAATCTTTGTACATCTTTGTAGCTCCCGGGTGAATCGAGAACTTGGACTTATGAACTCCTCTTCGAGAAGTTCCCGCAACTGATCGAAAAGATCGTCAATCCTTGGCAAAGGATAACGATCTTTTACCGTAAGCTTATTCAGCCTCCTTCGCTTCCCCAACTCGCGTGTCCATCACATAAGCCAAGTATCCCTGCCCACTATGCTGGGGTACCTCCGAGCTCTCGCAGCCGAACATATGGCCGTAGTCTGCCTAGACGAATCTCCCTGAACTAACAGTTCTCCCCCGCTTGGGGTTCGAACTCGCACTTGTTTGTGACGATAAACAATCTCCGCGTCAAACTTATCCATCCAGTCCATGCCCACAATCACACAAAGCTCCCGCATAGCAATCGGGATCGGGTCGATGGGAAACCTCACCCCTGAGATCTCTAAGGTGCAGCCGCGAAACACGTCCGTGACCGTCAAGGTCCTAACATCAGCCACCTCGACAACAAGAGGATGACTCAATCGTCCTACAACTCGGCCCAAACCCTCGCTAAAAGTGCGAGACACAAAAGAGGGAGTAGCCCCGCTATTAAACGTCACAACCGCAGGCACCGAGTTAACTAGGAACGTTCCTAACGTATAACTGAACCACAAATAAATACATGACATGGAACGGAAAGACAAGAAGAAGAAGCAGAAGGGATTTACCTGTAACCACTTTAGGCGTCGCTTGCGCCTCATCCCCCGTCAACTGATGAACTCTCCCTCGAGCCGCTCCCGCCCCCGGCTGATCAGTATGACCATCAGTGATGCGTAATGGGGCATTCCCAGGCGCCCTCTGTGCTCCACCCCCAATAGCTACCCCTGCTCTAGGACAGTTGGCCCTTACATGGCCCGTCTGATTACAGTTGAAACAAACCACTAACGGAACCTTACAATCCCGGCTGAGGTGACCGGGTTGGCCACACTTAAAACACCCCTCAACTCTCCTAACTCCGGTATCTCGGGGCTTAAACCCGCCACTCCCAGAACCCGCGCGCGAATCTGTAAACCTCGAACGCTTCGGTGCTGCCGAGATGGGCGTCACTGGCTGTGCCGCCTTCCGCTTCTTAGCTTGGGTCTCCAGCTCAAGCTCCCTCCTTCGAGCGGCGTCCATCATGGCGGATAACGAAGTGTACTGTGCCGTGCTAACAAATTCTCGGATCTCCGTGCGTAGCATATCTTTATACCTTGACATCTTCATCTCTTCCGAGGCGGCATACTGAGGACAGAATAATGCCATCTCGGTAAATTTCCTGTTCATCTCTTTTACCGTCTCTGTTGTCTGGGTGAGTTCTAGGAATTCCTTAGCGATTCTCTCCATCTCTACCGGCGGTACATACTCTGCACGGAAACGAGTGACAAACTCGTTCCAGGTCAAAGTAGTGCGCTCGGCAGGCGTCAATGCCGTGGCACACCAATCCTTCGCGCCGTCACGAAGTAGATTTACTGCAAAACGGACCTTTAGGTTGTCCGGGCAACCACTGGTCAAAAATGCAAACTCCATGTCAGATACCCATCGCATGCTGGTAATCGGATCCAGGTCTCCCTTAAACTCTGGCGGGGAACAGGCGGAGAGATCCCGGTATTGAAACTCTCGGTTACGGGGGTGACCCTCCGCAGGCAGTGGAATAGCTGCAATACGCTCCTCCAGTAGGATCACCACCTCCTCTCGAATAGCAGTGATGATCTCGGGGATCGCCTCCCCGATCGCGTGAGAAACCTCAGTAGCAATTAGTTCCCTAACACGCTCCTCAGTAATCCCCGTCCCGGCTTGCGCCGCCGCGTTGTTCCTTCTTGTATTGACCATTCTAGAAAGAGAAAATTCAGAGATCTATAAGCATATATAACTCACCCTACCACGCTCATACTCCACTCCTTGGCTCCCTCGTGACTCTCCCCGACTCAAGCATGGATCCTGTGCTTCAGATAGTAGGAGCTCTACTACTACCCTTCACACCTATCCTTACTCATTTCGAGTCCTGTCCCGAGACATCCAAGTAGTCGGTTACCACAAATAAACACATATAGCCAATCCAGCCCGTACAAACACCTTTCCCTACTCCCTAGAAAGGTCATATCACCCACTATCCCTTGCTAACGCGGAAACCCCACTAACCCTGATGAGTCGCCTCGTGAATGCACGGTCGTATATAGTGTAAAACCAGATAGACGTTCGAATAAGAGATTCTATCCTAGAACGGTTGGACTCAAACAAGAGCTGCGCAATAGAACTAAATCTAATATTCTAAGGCTATTCAGTTTCTACGGCATACAACCTAGAGTGCATTCGCTTAACAACCTATCAAAGCTAGCATGAGTTCCTATAAGCGAAAAACCAGCATACGGTACCATACAGTTCACATAAGCAATCTAGCATGCATACACTATACCTGAAAAGCAATAGATACACTAAGTTCCTTACCTTCCCAGCTGGCGTCGGCTGACTGTACACACTGCGCCCACGATCACCGTTCCCAAACGGGTTTTCTCTTTTTATTTAAAATAAAGATTTTGATAAAAGAATTTAAAGATCTCTTAGCCGCAACTTGAGACCAAACACACCGAGATGTGTTTGATTCACTCAAGCCGTGCTCTGATACCAAGTTGTAACGTCCCAAAAATTACAAGCAAATTTAAAATTTTTAAAACATACATTTCATTAAAACAACCATGATTTAATAATTGACGTCTTAAATAAAATTAACGTCGTTACTTCAAACCATCAACAAAGTTTATGCAGCGGAAAATTTCATAACTAAATTCAAGGGTTCAAAAGTGAAAGTTTAATAATAATTGACACTCCGCGCTCCATGTGTGTACGGTCACGCCCGACTGTCGCCCGCACCTGAAATAACAACACATTGGGAAAGGGTAAGCTAAACGCTTAGTGAATCCAGCCACACACGTAGGTAGCAACCCCACGCATATCGCCCCTACTCGCAAGTAGGCAACATCACCATCATCACGAATATCAAACCACATAATGATTATTATATAAGCACGAACCTCGGTCCCACCGAGTACACAAAATACATTAATACAAGCTCAGTCCCACCGAGCCCTCGGTCCCACCGAGTAAAAATTGTTGTACTAGCTTAGTCCCACCAAGCCCTCGGTCCCACCGAGCCCCTCAGTCCCACCGAGGTGTACACATGCATATATATATTCCACATACGAATCTAATAAATCACAACCAGTTATCACGTCCCATCTAATTCACGTAAGCACATAAATACACGTAATCACACGTAACACAAAATAACGACATACATGAAATTCCTAACTACGCGGTGAGAGAACTCACCTCAAGGCTAAGCAACGTGCTCACGAAACGCAACACCAACACGGCAATCTTCTTCACTTTCTCCCACCTAAATACGTATAAAAAGTCAAAGGAAAGTCCCGACCCATAACACGTTTACTAGCTTTCAAACGACTAAATATTCCAGCTTTTTCTTAAAGGTTACGGGTCTGTTCGGGACCTGTTTTACCCCCTTAAAACTGATAAATACAGAAATTAAAATTCATAACTACGAAGTTCTCAGTCTTACGATTTCAGGGACGTATCGCACGCGTCCTGACGACTTTTCTATAATTTACTATAGAATTTACAAAAATGCTTCGCAGAACAGCGAACACCCGGACCTTTCAGTACAACATGGCAACTTCGCCCTAGCTATGGTCCGAATTGGTCTTTCCACAAAACAGAGGAAACTTAATAGACTCCGAAACGAAACTTTTGGCACCAGTCCCATCCCAAACAGACATTCCAAGCAACAGTTATGCGTAAAACAAAACAGGGACAGAAAGCTGCAAGTTTTTCGGACCAGGCTGTATAAACAGTCCCATACGGCCCAGCTACAGGCCTAAACGGACTTTCGGCAAAACACGAAAAACTTTCCTGACTCGATTAGTGAATTTTGGCCACCGATTTCATTTCAATCCGAGCTATGAGTAAAAAGTTACGGCCACGACAAAACAGTGGCAGAAAATCGACCTTCCCATAAAATGACAAATCACCAACTTGCGACCACTTTTTCACCTAGCTAGAGGCTGAACCAGTTTTCCGCTAAAACACGAAAAACATGGTCGACCCCGTACTGGAATCGTGGGTACCAATTTCGGCTCAATCGGAGTTACGAGCAGAAAGTTATGAGCCACGCAAAACAGTGGCAGATTACAATGATTCACATGAAATGATAAAACGGTTTTAGATTAGGATTAACGGTTCAAGATTTAAGGTTACGGTCAGGGTGGTTTTAGGGTTACGCCACGGGCACCACCCACTGCCACCTCCGGCAGTGGGGCACGGCGGCGGCGGCGTTCCGGCGACACCCACACCCACACACACCCCTCGTCTCTCCGTACCACCCTCACCCTCTCGCTCCCCATCACGGCTGCCACAAGCGAATCCTACCAGCACACACACATATACCCACCTGCACACAGCCACCGCCGTCCACCCACGGCCACCGTAGCGGCGGCGTGCGGCGGTGGTTGCCTCGCCGAAAAAACGCACAAAAACGAGATGGAGCGAGAGAATGACTTACCTTGCGATGTTGCTCCTCTCTCTCGACTTCTCCGGCGATTGGTGGCGGTGGCAGCGACCTCCGGCGACTGGAACGGTTCTCCGGCAACTGGAAGAAACTTCCGGCGACCCACTCTCTCTCTCTTTGCTCGGTTCTCTCTACTTGCGATCTCTCTCTCTCACTTTCTATCTCTCTCGGCAATTGAAACCCAAAAGAAAACCATCAAGAAAGAACAAATGGGGGCTGTTTGTTGCTGCCATTGGAAACCGACGAAGAGAAAAAAAGGGGGGGGGGGGTCGGTCCCCCTTCCTTGGCCGTTCACATGCACAAAAACCCATTGGCCACCTTTGACCCCTAGACACTAACCCTTTGACACTTTTGGTCCCTAAGTTTCCATAACATTGTAAAAAGGGAATGAGGTTTGCCACACATAACATTCGAGGTCCCCTTTGACAACTTCCGTTAACAAGACTCGCTTTAAAAAATAAAATAAAAATAAAATAAAATAAATAAATACATTAAGAATTTTAAAAAAACCAAATCGGGACACGGGCTTTACAATATTAAACCCCTTTCTTTAGGTATCTGTAACATCCCAAATCTCAAAACATGCATTCAACGAGAAATAAGCATTTGAATTACAATTTTCTTGTCTTTACATAAATAATAAAGTGCTCTAGACAGAATTGACAGCGGAAGTCTCTACATCCACAGCCGAGAGCTAGTCTATAATCTTCATAAACAAAATCTTGAAGTCTCTCTAGGCTCCAAGTCCTTCTTACGCCTCCAAATTCTTACTTGAAGAACCCTTAACATGTTTACCTGAAAATGGTTTAGTTTTTTTTCAAAAGCGAGGGTTAGACCGAAAGGTCTAGTGAATTCCCTCTATAAAAACATGTAATATAGAATAAATTCATTTCACGTATAAAAGAACTCTTATGCATCACATTTCCATCATACAAGGTTAACACAGGGTTTAGGGGTTTGCATAAGCTAAACCGATTGGGGCCTGACGGGCACCCTCTCGCTTACGCCGAAATCCAAATGGACTCCTCGTTCCTTCATGTAGGAGAAAACAAATTCCAACCTACAAGCTAATCCTCCATATGCCCCAAGGGATCAGAGATCCCAAAGCACCCTGACCCCACCGTATAACCGACCCCACATAGCATACACATACATTTGAAACCACGCGCATGAAAACCTTAAACATCATTCATTGGTAAATAATCATGCAACTCATGAAAACATGCATAGCTTTTATAAATTCAAATCATGCTCGATAAAGGAACCATTTCAGTAAAAACAGTACGTCATAAAAAGGGTCGATAGAACTCACCTGGCTGCAAATCCTTCTCTAACCTCGAATCTTGCACCGACCGCTCACCTAATTAATGATTCACAGATTTAATTAGATGAACGCTCTATTCTCATCCTACGTTTCTCTTAATCCGAGCTCAACTACTCACTTAGGTCCACCTATTAATTATTGGGTTTCTTTTATCCTTCACCAAGCCCAAGAGACGTAAGCTAAACTCTAAAACCATCGGCCCAAATAGCTCGACACTACGACCTGGCAGACGAAGCCCAGACCAACGGTCCCGGCATGGTTCGACTCCCGGAACCCGACTCCCGGTACCCGACTCCCGGTACGGGCGACTTACGGTAGTTTACGAACAGACGACGAAAACCCCTCATTTCTATAATCGAAACTTCCTACCCTTTTCAATTTACGAGGCCATTAACCATAACATTTTTACCCAAACTGCTACATCTTTTTCTTTACAACCAAAACCCTTAATCTATCATATTTCCTTGATTAGCAATCCAAAATGCTTGATTAAATACCTTTCAGAGTGTTCTTAATACATAACCCAGCTAAAACATGATTTGTGATTAGAGAACTAACTTATCCAGTCAATGAGTGCAAGGAATCATAATAGGGGATGAATTACTTACCAAGATGTTAGAGTTCCTTCACGATTTTGGACAGCTCCCAATCGCCCTTTTTCTCTCGGTTCGTTTCTAGCCGCCAACAACCAGAGCACAATCAATTTTCAGCTCCAACCCTAGGGATCTGAGCCTATTTATATTTCTCATAAATTGCAAATGAGCCCTTGGACAAAACTTTCACTTTTCTTTCGATTAAGACACCAAACTATCATCCTTAACAGAAAACGGGTTGTTACAACACTCCCCCCTTAAAAGAATTCCGTCCCCGGAATTCCTCATTGGAATAGATGCAGGTATCTTTCCCACACCCGAAACTGACGCTTCCCCAAGGTACTGCCACTACTGACCCAGTCAACTATCTCATTAATTTCGAAACATGGAACATCGGTTGCATTCCCTTCAGTTCTTACGATACTCTAACCCGTAGGCTACTGTTCCTACTCGATCGGTCTCAACAACCGAGAATGAAATAAGGCTTCTCATGCATTAATACTTCCTTTAAGGAGGAACTTATCGGAATCCCCCACTACAACACGAAACTTGATTACTAAGAACCAATCACACACTTGACAGCTTGGCACAAGGACAACCCTGTACATCCCGACAACTCACAACCCGGAGTTCCTTCACCAAACATCTATGCAATTAACATTTCCCTTCTCTCGGGCTACCTAGACCACAATTCGTCAAACTTCTCTCACATTCTCACTACTTCGCCACCCCATCCTTATACGTAACTAAGAGTAGGAACCTCCAAACCCATCGTTGAAGTGTTCACTTACTCAAATTAAACTTATCCTGAAACACATCAGTTCCTCAGTAGCTTAAACACTGCACGACCAAATCGTTTAAACATTTCTCACAAGGTCACTAACTTAACCCATTCAACTGTCTTATCCACTCCCTTCCTGCACAAAATCATACACAATTCCCTTCCTCAATATTCTTTCTAATGGTTCACACACTTATCAATAACCCTCTGCACAACCCTTCACCTTTCGGCATTACTGTCAAGATTATTACTTCCGATTTACTCACTTATTCCGACCTACTAACTTTACCTCTCCACGAGAGCGTGGAGCACTGCCCACCAAACATTACTAGCTCCTCTCCTCCGACCTTTCCACATGCTGATATCACTTTCTTATTATTCACAAAACCAAACAGTTACATCAATATCCTAACCCAAACATTCCACCAAGTCGTCTTGGAACAACACTAGTGTTCGTCGTCACTACTCATTCTTTGATCTCCAACTTTTACTTACATAGATCCTCCTCTCGCACATAAGCAACTTTAACTCGACCAAATCATTTCAATTGTAATTATCAACTTATTTCAAATGATAAACTCCAATTTAGATGCAATTCGTTTCTTTCTATTAACCATAAATATTATCATATTTAATCATTTAATATCATAACTCAGCATCACATCTCGCTATGCTGGTATTCACAAAATCCCTCAGTCAGAACTGATTTCTTAACCAACAACTCCACTGAGTGAATCAACCATTCACAAATTACTAGATAATTTGAAATTTACATATTCCAACGTACTATCATCAACTTCTCACTTTAACCTATTGATTTTCCCTTATCAACTCTTAGTAAGAATTTCGGTAGAACCATAACGCATTCTGTAATAACAAATAAATGTCATTACTTAACAAATCCCTAAAAAAATTAACAACCAATCAAAGACTTATACATCTATCGTGACATTTCAAATCACTAATGATCATACTACCGCTCCGACTCATAATCATCATCATGTCATTCTTTAATCGTAACCAAACTTCCCAACTATCTCCTTTTAGGGTTACTCCCTTTCACATAAGAAACAATTCACGATCTACAAAGATCTAGCATTTACTATAACACATTTGGCTAATCCACTCTTCATCCTCTTTAAACTTCCAATGATTCCGACATACACCTACTTAGCGACTCTTACCACCAAAACAAATAATTGGTTTCTCCTTTGGGTAGTCTCACACCATAAAGTCAACTTACACCCTATGTGCTCCAACAATCTGGTTAATAGATCGTACATCTCATCTGTAGACCCCAAAAGCGTCTATCTGATACTTTCTTTCTCTCTAACATCACCTCACTACGATACTAGCCGGTACATTTAACTTGGCAACTAATGCAATTACATAACTGTACGTTCCTCACTTATAACATCACACTGCAGACCAAATCTCTCATGGTCATTCATACACAATTCACACTTTCCTTCATATTCTCCTGAATACTACAATCGAGTCTATCTCGCTACGTAGTCCCTTCCCAACTTGCTGGACTATAACTCACGAGTTCTCCATTAGCTCACACGCAAACATTATAGCTAGCTCTTCACGATCCGTGCCCTTACAAATCAGGGCACATCCCCTCCCTGAACGATAAGATCTACACCCTCGCTTCGCTTGTGCTACATGCCTCCTTATTCTACGAATCCCTCCATACCTCACAAAATAGAACGCTTAAATCAAACAATAACTTCTCATCCTCTTAGCACCACTACAAGGTGTTCTATCACTCTCAACTTTCTGGTTCAAGTCTTCGGCCTCGGCCATCGTACACATTCGTCGGCTTCTACATCAACTGGCAACCTGTAACTACTTTCTTAACTTATTCTTAACATGGGTTCCCTTACGGAACCTAATCCTACCATCATAACATAATCACTTCATAATACGTCTCCCTCTTTTTTGGACTTACTCCTGTAACATCAGTATTACCAGCTCACCTCAAAACTCATACCCAACACCGCGGGCATTTCGCTTACGCCTCAACACTACTCGTAACGAGTTTCTAATACTAACACTTCGATGACTTCTACTCTTTCCCCTGGACCCAACCGTCCCTCGACAATCGTACTTCCAGATACCGAACAAGGGTACAGACCCTCACACAATCACCCCTATAATTCACTTCTGACTCTTCCACCGTTCACCTTTACTCTTGCACACAAATACTAAGTTTACAACATTCTTTCCTGACTTGTCCGACACTTCTCCACTCTTGCAGTCCTTCCTTAGCTTAACATGTACTACAATATGACCTAGTGAGTTCATAGCCTTCATGCATGACAATACAGTAAATAAATCTTTTCGCACAATTCATCATTTTCAATAAACAACGTTTGGGAAGCATTTGGGTACGCATGACCCCATCACATTTATAACTTCAACGCCATGTACAACGATTCAAGAATCGTTTGCATGTGTCCTTCCGTGGACCTTAATCTTACTCATTTCTGAACAATGTTAATACGACAGTAACATGTTGAATGAAAATCCTTTCATACGACACAATTTCGAAAGAAATTACTGACACCAAGTAAACCGGTCGGTTCTCACACTCATTTGTATGATATCAACAAACTACTACTCATTTGATTGTAAAAGTTTTGCTGGCAAACATTCTCTTGACCTTTTTGTAATAAAAGAATTTAACTTATCATTAAAAGTGTGAAATGCTTTGCAAATCGTTAACCTCAAAATTTCAATGCGCAAAGCGAAGGAAATCATATTTTCCTTAAACATACGTCTGTACACTCTGACTCCTTTTCGATCAAAATTTGATATTTGCACATTAATCTTACATCGTGAGAATTTCATGTTACATAAAAGATCGCCATGCATGAGAATCTACTTGCCATTGAAGGCTACTCACCCTAACAAGGTCAACCGCTTTACTTACGCAACTTATCCTTAACACTCCTCCTACGACTAACGGTCGCCCTCTCGGTTATGCAACTGCTTACTGAACACGCTTTTCACATTTCACTTGCTCAACCCTTCCATACTATTCGTTTTGATCATCTACTTCACTTCCCACTTCTACACGGGTTCAATTCACTATAGGTCTCTTACTTCATTTATCCTACCATAGAAAAGCTTGACTACAAAAGTCAGGGCTCTATTGATACTTTCAAGGTTCTGACACTGTCCTTCCTTACCATTCTGACTTATCTATCCCATGGTTTCAAGAACTGAGACTCTCCCGACTGGAGTCTTACTCAAACTCAACATTCATCTTCTCCGAATCTACGAAGAGCTACCTCTAGACGACTCATAACACTCTATCCAACGTTTCTTTTCTACGAAGTGTACACACCTCACAACATAAGTGACTTCTCATGAAACCTCCCCAACTAGGGGCCTCAGTCTACGCCGCAGGGATCATACTGACATTCTAAAGTACTGGAACTCGACATAAACACTATTTTCCGACTACCACTTCGGAGCAATACGGTAGGTTAAGCATGCAATAGTGTAACAGATCAGTCTGGCAAGGTTGCACCGGCCTATCATTCAGGACCTCCTCATCTAGCTTTCTTGAAACACCCGATACTGTCCTGTCCCTCAAAGTTCTCCCAGTCATAGTACTAAACTGAAAGAAACCGAAAATTAGTTCTTGCTAGACATGACACCACAGATTTGCTATAAGTAAGGTATTGTAAGCACGCACATGTACCTGTAAGTTTGTAATTACACTGGCCAGGTGTAATCCCGAACTTACCTTACACGCTTGTCCTTGGCACCTTATTCCTAAGCGCATTTATAGTGATCATTCCTAGAGGCAATCCTATGTCTCGGCTGTGTTCCTCATCTTACAGTTTAAGTTTAGGCCCGTCCGGTCACCTAAATCCCTTAAACTATGGCTCTGATACCATTTGTAACATCCCAAATCTCAAACATGCATTCAACGAGAAATAAGCATTTGAATTACAATTTTCTTGTCTTTACATAAATTAAAGTGCTCTAGACAGAATTGACAGCGGAAGTCTCTACATCCACAGCTGAGAGCTAGTCTATAATCTTCATAAACAAAATCTTGAAGTCACTCTAGGCTCCAAGTCCTTCTTACGCCTCCTAATTCTTACTTGAAGAACCCTTAACATGCTTACCTGAAAATGGTTTAGTTTTTTTTGAAAAGCGAGGGTTAGACCGAAAGGTCTAGTGAATTCCCTCCATAAAAACATGTAATATAGAATAAATTCATTTCACGTATAAAAGAACTCTTATGCATCACATTTCCATCATACAAGGTTAACACAGGGTTCAGGGGTTTGCATAAGCTAAACCGATTGGGGCCTGACGGGCACCCTCTCGCCTACGCCGAAATCCAAATGGACTCCTCGTTCCTTCATGTAGGAGAAAACAAATTCCAACCTACAAGCTAATCCTCCATATGCCCCAAGGGATCAGAGATCCCAAGGTACCCTGACCCCACCGTGTAACCGACCCCACATAGCATACACATACATTTGAAACCACGTGCATGAAAACCTTAAACATCATTCATTGGTAAATAATCATGCAACTCATGAAAACATGCATAGCTTTTATAAATTCAAATCATGCTCGATAAAGGAACCATTTCAGTAAAAACAATACGTCATAAAAAGGGTCGAGAGAACTCACCTGGCTGCAAATCCTTCTCTAACCTCGAATCTTGCACCGACCGCTCACCTAATTAATGATTCACAGATTTAATTAGACGAACGCTCTATTCTCATCCTACGTTTCTCTTAATCCGAGCTCAACTACTCACTTAGGTCCACCTATTAATTATTGGGTTTCTTTTATCCTTCACCAAGCCCAAGAGACGTAAGCTAAACTCTAAAACCATCGGCCCAAATAGCTCGACACTACGACCTGGCAGACGAAGCCCAGACCAACGGTCCCAGCATGGTTCGACTCCCAATACCCGACTCCCGGTACCCGACTCCCGGTACTCGACTCCCGGTACGGGCGACTTATGGTAGTTTACGAACAGACGACGAAAACCCCTCATTTCTATAATCGAAACTTCCTACCCTTTTCAATTTACGAGGCCATTAACCATAACATTTTTACCTAAACTGCTACATCTTTTTCTTTACAACCAAAACCCTTAATCTATCATATTTCCTTGATTAGCAATCCAAAATGCTTGATTAAATACCTTTCAGAGTGTTCTTAATACATAACCCAGCTAAAACATGATTTGTGATTAGAGAACTAACTTATCCAGTCAATGAGTGCAAGGAATCATAATAGGGGATGAATTACTTACCAAGATGTTAGAGTTCCTTCACGATTTTGGACAGCTCCCAATCGCCCTTTTTCTCTCGGTTCGTTTCTAGCCGCCAACAACCAGAGCATAATCAATTTTCAGCTCCAACCCTAGGGATCTGAGCCTATTTATATTTCTCATAAATTGCAAATGAGCCCTTGGACAAAACTTTCACTTTTCTTTCGATTAAGACACCAAACTATCATCCTTAACAGAAAACGGGTTGTTACAAAACTCCCCCCTTAAAAGAATTCCGTCCCCGGAATTCCTCATTGGAATAGATGCAGGTATCTTGCCCACACCCGAAACTGACGCTTCCCCAAGGTACTGCCACTACTGACCCAATCAACTATCTCATTAATTTCGAAACATGGAACATCGGTTGCATTCCCTTCAGTTCTTACGGTACTCTAACCCGTAGGCTACTGTTCCTACTCGATCGGTCTCAACAACCGAGAATGAAATAAGGCTTCTCATGCATTAATACTTCCTTTAAGGAGGAACTTATCGGAATCCCCCACTACAACACGAAACTTGATTACTAAGAACCAATCACACACTTGACAGATTGGCACAAGGACAACCCTGTACATCCCGACAACTCACAACCCGGAGTTCCTTCACCAAACATCTATGCAATTAACATTTCCCTTCTCTCGGGCTACCTAGACCACAATTCGTCAAACTTCTCTCACATTCTCACTACTTCGCCACCCCATCCTTATACGTAACTAAGAGTAGGAACCTCCAAACCCATCGTTGAAGTGTTCACTTACTCAAATTAAACTTATCCTGAAACACATCAGTTCCTCACTAGCTTAAACACTGCACGACCAAATCGTTTAAACATTTCTCACAAGGTCACTAACTTAACCCATTCAACTGTCTTATCCACTCCCTTCCTGCACAAAATCATACACAATTCCCTTCCTCAATATTCTTTCTAACGGTTCACACACTTATCAATAACCCTCTGCACAACCCTTCACCTTTCGGCATTACTGTCAAGATTATTACTTCCGATTTACTCACTTATTCCGACCTACTAACTTTTCCTCTCCACGATAGCGTGGAGCACTGCCCACCAAACATTACTAGCTCCTCTCCTCCGACCTTTCCACATGCTGATATCACTTTCTTATTATTCACAAAACCAAACAGTTACATCAATATCCTAACCCAAACATTCTACCAAGTCGTCTTGGAACAACACTAGTGGTCGTCGTCACTACTCATTCTTTGATCTCCAACTTTTACTTACATAGATCCTCCTCTCGCACATAAGCAACTTTAACTCGACCAAATCATTTCAATTGTAATTATCAACTTATTTCAAATGATAAACTCCAATTTAGATGCAATTCGTTTCTTTCTATTAACCATAAATATTATCATATTTAATCATTTAATATCATAACTCAGCATCACATCTCGCTATGCTGGTATTCACAAAATCCCTCAGTCAGAACTGATTTCTTAACCAACAACTCCACTGAGTGAATCAACCATTCACAAATTACTAGATAATTTGAAATTTACATATTCCAACGTACTATCATCAACTTCTCACTTTAACCTGTCGATTTTACCTTATCAACTCTTAGTAAGAATTTCGGTAGAACCATAACGCATTCTGTAATAACAAATAAATGTCATTACTTAACAAATCCCTAAAAAAATTAACAACCAATCAAAGACTTATACATATATCGTGACATTTCAAATCACTAATGATCATACTACCGCTCCGACTCATAATCATCATCATGTCATTCTTTAATCGTAACCAAACTTCCCAACTATCCCCTTTTAGGGTTACTCCCTTTCACATAAGAAACAATTCACGATCTACAAAGATCTAGCATTTACTATAACACATTTGGCTAATCCACTCTTCATCCTCTTTAAACTTCCAATGATTCTAACATACACCTACTTAGCGAATCTTACCACCAAAAAAAATAATTGGTTTCTCCTTTGGGTAGTCTCACACCATAAAGTCAACTTACACCCTATGTGCTCCAACAATCTGGTTAATAGATCGTACATCTCATCTGTAGACCCCAAAAGCGTCTATCTGATACTTTCTTTCTCTCTAACATCACCTCACTATGATACTAGCCGGTACATTTAACTTGGCAACTAATGCAATTACATAACTGTACGTTCCTCACTTATAACATCACACTGCAGACCAAATCTCTCATGGTCATTCATACACAATTCACACTTTCCTTCATATTCTCCTGAATACTACAATCGAGTCTATCTCGCTACGTAGTCCCTTCCCAACTTGCTGGACTATAACTCACGAGTTCTCCATTAGCTCACACGCAAACATTATAGCTAGCTCTTCACGATCCGTGCCCTTACAAATCAGGGCACATCCCCTCCCTGAACGATAAGATCTACACCCTCGCTTCGCTTGTGCTACATGCCTCCTTATTCTACGAATCCCTCCATACCTCACAAAATAGAACGCTTAAATCAAACAATAACTTCTCATCCTCTTAGCACCACTACAAGGTGTTCTATCACTCTCAACTTTCTGGTTCAAGTCTTCGGCCTCGGCCATCGTACACATTCGTCGGCTTCTACATCAACTGGCAACCTGTAACTACTTTCTTAACTTATTCTTAACATGGGTTCCCTTACGGAACCTAATCCTACCATCATAACATAATCACTTCATAATACGTCTCCCTCTTTTCTGGACTTACTCCTGTAACACCAGTATTACCAGCTCACCTCAAAACTCATACCCAACACCGCGGGCATTTCGCTTACGCCTCAACACTACTCGTAACGAGTTTCTAATACTAAAGATTGTGCCATATTCTTGATGCGACACATGGAAACATTCATGGGAGGGAATGTTAAGAACTGGGACTGTGGCTTGCAGGATGAGTCTGCAGGTCAAAAATCACAGTTAAAAAAACTGCGATACAAATATGTCACAAAGATGCTTCTATCAGAAATGAATGAGAGAAGGGAGTGGGTAATGAACGAAGTAAATGCATTTGAGCAGTTGCCAGAAGATAGTGTAACGATCCAAATTTCATAGCAGGCAAACAACCATGAATAAGCATTCGAATTACATAAAACCTTGTCTTTACATCATCAATAATTCATACTAAACAAAATTGACAGCGGAAGTCTCTAAATCCACAGCCGAGAGCTATTCTATAGTAATCATAGCCAAAACTTGAAGTTACTCTAAGCTTCAAGTCCTTCTTATCACCTCCTAGTTCGTACTGGAAGAACCCAAACATGCTTACCTGAAAATGGTTTAGTTTTGAAAGCAAGGGTTAGACCAAAAGGTCTAGTGAATTCCCTCCGAAAACAACATGTATCAACAGTAAAAATCATTTAGATGATAACATCGTAACTCATCACATAAGGTACTGCACTGTATGGGGAATCACATAAACATCCGCGATCGGGGCCCAAGCAGACTCCCCTTTCGCCCTCTCGTATCGGGGCCCAAGCAGACTCCCCGATACCCGCCTAGGAGGAAACGAATTCCAACCAATAGGCTCATCATCCATAACCAAGGGATCATCGGATCCCGAGGCTCACTGATCCCACAGTGCAGACCAACATCACATAGCATGCACATACGTTACATAAAGTATGTAATAAAACCTTACAAAGCATGCCTTACATTTCATCATGTCAAACTTTCTTTTAGATATAAATAGGTACGTTCGTGAGAAACATGCATTTCGGTTATAAACATTTCGTGCGCTTTAAGAACCATAATCAGTAAAGAAAACGTTTAACACTTTACGCCGTAAAAGGGTTAGGGAACTCACCTTGCTTGACGTACAACACACTTCTTAAATACCTCCGAGCTAAACCACACGAACACCTAAGATAACAGTTTCGCATCAGAAAACAGTTCACCCTTCTGTCCGGAGAACTCAATCCGGACACAGCTATTTTTCCGGATACAACTAATTTCCGGATACAGCTAATTTCCGGATACAGCATTGTCCGGACGTAACACCTTTCCGGACACAACACTTTCCCGGACACAACACTTATCTGGACGCTAGACTTATCCGGACGCTAGACTTATCCGGGCAAAGCTACCCGGACACTAAGCTTATCCGGAGACTTTCAACATATCTGGATACTAAGAAACACCCGGACACCCTCACGGGGCACTTACCCGGACACTTGCAACATATCCGGACACCTCCGAACACTGGTGTCCGGAAAACGCGGCTGTTCGAACTTAACAAGTCTAAAACTGATCTATACTTCGATTTTTGCCATTAAGTCGATTAGATATATACAAGGGTTCATCCACCAACCTCAAATACTCACTTAATCCCTTTATAAACTTCTAAATCGGTTTAACAATACAAAAACCCTTAAAACCCATTTTGAAGGAAAAGAGGTGAAAACTCAATGAATCACCACAATAAATCTCAAGAATCCAAACCAGTAGAGATTGAACACAAGAATTAACAAGGATTAAGAGTTACCTTACTGATTTCTTCTTTGATTCTTCTCTTATTTGATTTCTTCCCAGCACTCTTCTCTTTTTCCTTTTTTCTCTTAGCCACCAACCACAAAACCCAAATACTGATTTTGGAATAATAGAGGCTGCCCTAGGGTATTGAGTCCATAAATACCTTTCATAAATTGCAGAATAGTCCCTTGCCTTAACTTTCATACTTTGCACAATGAACACTAAACTTTCATACTTGCACAAGAAACCCGGTTGTTACAACACTCCCCCCTTAAAAGAATTCCGTCCCCGGAATTCCTCATTGGAAAGGATGCGGGTGTCTTGCACATACCAAAACTGACACTTCCCCAAGGTAATGCCACTTCTGGCTCAGTCCATCACCTCAATAATTTCGAAATATGGAACCTTGGGTGCATTTCCTTCAGTTCTTACGGTACTCTAACTCATAGGTTACTGTTCCTACTCGGTCGATTTTGACTACAGAAGATTTACTAAGGCTTCTCATGCATCAACACTTCCTTTAAGGAGGAACCTGACTAAATCCTCTACCACAACACGAGATTCATTTACCAAGAGACAGACACACGCTTGAGTGCTTGACACAACTCCAAACCTGAACGTCCCAACAACTCACAACCTAGAGTTCCTTCATCGAAATACAAGAAATCCTAGATCACTTCTCCCAATCCAACAATCGCCTATGCCGGAAACATTTCCCCTTTCCCGACCACCTCGACCACAGCTCATCAACCATTTCTCACATCCTCACCACTTCACCACTCCATCCTTGTACGTAACCAAGGGTAGGAACCTTTGAACCTAACGTTGAAGTGTTCACCTACTCGCATTAAACTTATCCTGAACACATCAAATCCTCGCTGATTACCACGTTCGTTCGGTCATAAAACATAGCTCCGGTTACCCTCACACAACTGGGAGGAATAACCATGGTCACCCCATACTATTCTTACTAGCTTAAACACTGCACGACCAAATCGTTTAAACATTTCTCACAAAGTCACTAGCTTAACTCATTCAGTTGTCTCATCCACTTCTTTCTTGTACAAAATCAAACACAATTCCCTTCCTCAATACTCTTTCCAACGGTTCACACGCTTATCAATGACAATCTACACAACACTGCACCTTTCGGCATCACCGTCAGGTTTACTACTTCCAACTTACTCACTTATTCCGACATACTATCCTCACCTCCCCACGTTAGCGTGGAGCATTGCCCATCGAGCATTATTTGCCCCTCTCTCCCGACCTTTCCACATGCTGGTGTCGCTTTCTCAATACTCACATAACCAAACAGTTGCACCAAGATCTTATCTTAAGGCATTCAACCAAGCCGTCTTGAAACTAGACCAGTGTTCGACGTCACTACCCGTTCTTTAATCTCCAACTTTTACCTTCTCAGACATTTCTTTCACACATAAGCAACAATTCACATCTATCCCACCACATTTTGACTAACACAACCCTCATCCTCTTTAAAACTTCCAATGACCCCAAAGTATGCTTCTTAGTAACGTCCCCTATTCACGCTAATAATCCACCCCCCTTGGATTCCCTATTACAAACGGATCTATTAATTCAGGAACACCCCGAAACTCGGGTTCCACAATTCTTTCGATTAACCACCAAGATCATAAATCAGATAGGTATATACATACAGTCATCCCGGCTTTCTTACTTAGATTTACCTTAAATAATTTTTAACAATCGGTGTTTTAATCTCAATAACACTTCCCCAAGAATTCTCGGTAGAATTGTAACACATCCTGTATTAACAAATGAATGTCATTATTTAACATATCTATAAAATTTTAAACAACCAACCAAAGGCTTATACCTCTATCATGACCTTTCAAATTAACTAATGATCATACTACCCCTCCGACCTACAATCATCCTCATGTCATTCTTTAAACATAACCAAAATTTTCAACCATTTCCTTCTAGGATCATTCCCTCATGCATAAGAAGCAATTTTCATTCTTTAGCGATTTCTCATCTACTATACTACAGCTTGACTAACCTATTCATCACCTTCTTTAAACTTACTCCGCCTTTAAGAGTATACTTACTTAACAACATACACAACCCACAAAGCTTGGTCTCCCAGCTGGGCAATCACCCATTTCTGCCCCCGGCATTCCATCCCGATAACAGTCAAAATAAACACCAACTTACAAACCACGTACTTCAACAATTAGGATTGCAAAACGTACACTCTATCCGAAATCCCGAAAGGACTTCCTCCTAATCCTTCATCTTTCTAACATTGCCTTACTACATCATCGGCTGACACAGAAAGCTTGACAAATACTGTCACTACACATCTTTACACTCTTTGCCCATAACATCACACTGCAGACCAGATCTCTCATGATCATCCATACACAGTTTAAACTCGCCCTCAAAGTTACCCGCATGAAATCGAGCCTATCTCGCTACTTAGTCCTTTCGCAACTTGCCGACTATAACTCACGAGTTCTCAATTAGCTCAAACACAGACATTCTAGCTAGCTCAATACGATTCGAGCTTTTACGTAAGCTGGACACAGTCCCTCACTAAACGATAAAGTCTACACACTCGCTTCACTTGTGCTACTTACCTCATCATTCTATGAACCCTCCATACTTCACAAATAGAATGCTTATACAAAACAATAACTTCTCTTACTAATTTAACACCTCTACAAGATGTTCTATCAACTTACACCCATCTGGTTTGAGTCTTCGGCCTCGGCCAACATACACCGTTGCCGACTTCAACAACAAAAGACACTCTTAACTACTTCCTTATCCTATCCTTTAACATGAGTTCCTTACGGGACCTATTCCTCCCTACACATCATAGTTAACTTTATAATCCATCGCCCCTATTTCGAAACTTACTCATGTAACATCAATATTACAAGCTCCCTTCGAAACTCATGGCCCACACCGTGGACCTTTCATTCCTTCCTCACAACACTACTCATAAAGAGTTGCTAAGACCAATACCTTGATGACTCCTAGTCCTTCCTCCGGACACCATCGCCCCTCGGCAACTGTGTTCTCAGTCACCGAGCAAAGGTACAGACCCTCATACACCTGACACTAAAATCCATTCCCGACTCTTCCAAGGTCCAACTCTCCCCTTAAACACAAATACAAACTACTTACGTTCTCCCTTGACTTGACCAACGCCTCTCCGCTCTCGGAGTTCTTCCTTAGCTTAAAACGTAATACTCTACGACCTAGTAGGTTCATAGCCTTCATGCATGACAATACAGTAAATAAATCTTTTCGCACATTTCATCATTTTAAATAAACAACGTTTGGAAAACACTTGGGTACACATGACCCCATCACTCTTATAACTTCAACGCCCTGCACAACGATTCGAGAATCGTTTGCATACATCTTTCCGTGAACCTTAATCTTACTCAATTCCGAATGATGTTGTTACGGCAGTAATACGTTGAATGAAAATCCTTTCATACGACACAATTTCGAAATAAATTACTGACACCAAGTAAACCAGTCGGTTCTCACACTCTTTTATATGATATCAATCGGTTAAAATTCATTTGATTGTATAAGTTTTGCTGGCACACGTCTTCTCGTCCTTTTGTAATGATTTAACTTATCATGAAAAGTGTGAAATACTTTGCAATCATTAGGCTCAAATTTTCATTGTGCAATGTGAATGAAATCACCTTTTCTTTAAACATACGCTTGCACATTCTGACTCCTTTTCGATCAAAATTGATATTTACACATTTAATTTAAATCGTGAAAATTTTCATGTTATATTTAAGGAAGCTATGCATGAAACTCTACTTGCAATTGAAGGCTACTCACCCTAGCAAGGTCAACCGCTTTACCCACGCAACTTATCCTTGACACTCTTCCTTCGACCAAGGGTCGCCCTCTCGGTCAAGCACTAACTTGATGTACATGCGTTCCACATCTCACTTACTCAACCATGTCACGCTATTTTCTCTTTGATCGACTGTCTCACCTTCTACTTCTACATGCTTTCAATTCACTATAAGTACCTTATTCCATTTATCCTGTCAATGAAAAGCTAGACTAAAAAGTCAGGGCTCCATTGATACTTTCAAGGTTTTGACATTGTTCGATCTTACCCTCCCAACTGATCTATCCCATGGTTTCCATAACTAGGACTCTCCCGAAACTGGAGTCTTACTCAAACTCAAACATTCATCCTCTCCGAATCCACGAAGAGCTGCCTCTAGACGACTCATAACATTCTTTACAACGTTTTTTCTCTACGATGTCTACATACATCACATCATAATGACTTTTACACGACACTTCCCCAAACAATGGAGCTCGGTCTATCCCTCAGGGATCTTGCTGACCTATTCCTCAACGCTCTCCCAGCCATAGCGCTAAACTGAAAGAAACCGATAGTTAATCCTTACTAGACGTGACACAACAAATTTGCTATAAGTAAGGTATTGTAAGCACGCACATGTACCTGTAAGTTCGTAGTTACACTAGCCAGGTGTAATCCCAAACTTACCTTACACGTTTGTCCTTGGCACCTTATTCCTAAGCGCATTTATAGTGATCGTTCCTAGAGGCAATCCTATGTCTCGGCTGTGTTCCTCATCTTACAGTTTAAGTTTAGGCCCAAATGGTCACCTAAATCCCTTAAACTAAGGCTCTGATACCATTTGTAACGACCCAAATTTCATAGCAGGCAAACAACCATGAATAAGCATTTGAATTACATAAAACCTTGTCTTTACATCATCAATAATTCATACTAAACAAAATTGATTGCGGAAGTCTCTAAATCCACAACCGAGAGCTATTCTATAGTAATCATAGCCAAAACTTGAAGTTACTCTAAGCTTCAAGTCCTTCTTATCGCCTCCTAGTTCTTACTGGAAGAACCCTTAACATGCTTACCTGAAAATTGTTTAGTTTTGAAAGCGAGGGTTAGACCAAAAGGTCTAGTGAATTCCCTCCGAAAACAACATGTATCAACAGTAAAAATCATTTAGATGATAACATCGTAACTCATCACATAAGGTACTGCACTGTATGGGGAATCACATAAACATCCGCGATCGGGGCCCAAGCAGACTCCCATTTCGCCCTCTCGTATCGGGGCCCAAGCAGACTCCCCGATACCCGCCTAGGAGGAAACGAATTCCAACCAATAGGCTCATCATCCATAACCAAGGGATCATCGGATCCCGAGGCTCACTGATCCCACAGTGCAGACCAACATCACATAGCATGCACATACGTTACATAAAGCATGTAATAAAACCTTACAAAGCATGCCTTACATTTCATCATGTCAAACTTTCTTTTAGATATAAATAGGTTCGTTCGTGAGAAACATGCATTTCGGTTATAAACATTTCGTTCGCTTTAAGAACCATAATCAGTAAAGAAAACGTTTAACACTTTACGCCGTAAAAGGGTTAGGGAACTCACCTTGCTTGACGTACAACGCACTTCTTAAATACCTCCGAGCTAAACCACACGAACACCTAAGATAACAGTTTCGCATCAGAAAACAGTTCACCCTTCTGTCCGGAGAACTCAATCCGGACACAGCTATTTTTCCGGATACAACTAATTTCCGGATACAACATTGTCCGGACGTAACTCCTTTCCGGACACAACACTTTTCCGGACACAACACTTATCCGGACGCTAGACTTATCCGGGCAAAGCTACCCGGACACTAAGCTTATCCGAAGACTTGCAACATATTCGGATACTAAGAAACACCCGGACACCCTCACGGGGCACTTACCCGGACACTTGCAACATATCCGGACACCTCCGAACACTGGTGGGTTTGGTTTTGATTGGTTTTGTTTGGTAGATAAATGTATGAACAATTATGTAGGTTTATTTGGTTGAACAACAGGGGTTGTTTTTATTTGGTTTTAATGGCTTGAAACAATTAGTTGTTGTGATTATGGGTTACAATGATGTATGGTTTAGTTGATGATATATGATGTAAAAACATTTATATCGGGTTTATTTTCGTTGAACAATATATTTAGTTTTTGGTTGGTTTAATGGTTTTTTAATTGAATTGGAAGAAATTAAAAAAATGTTGTTTTGATGGTTTGTACAAATTAACAATATATTGCAATTAATTCATGGTGAATATGTCTATTACTTTAACAGTGAAAAAACAAGTAATTTTATTCACTTTGAATAATAGTTAATATCCAAAATGAATATGACTAAAATTTTATTCAGAATGAATAAACGTTTAGATAAAAAAATTTAGTTATATTCATACTGAATACTAGAAAATAAAAACTGTAAATGATAATTATTGTTAAGATGTTTGTGACCTTTATTCAGTTTGAATATTGCCTTTTGTAAAAACATGTAATGTTATTCACTTTGAATAAATGTTTAATATCCAAACTGAATATAATTTGTTCTGCATATTGAATTTTATAAATGGTTTATAAATATATTTCATACATTGGGAATAAAAAAAAGGTATGTCAAAAATATTATTGAAGTTCAAAGAAATCATCGTATGAATTGTTTTTTTGATCAATATTCAAAATGAATCAAAAATCAAAACTATCACTATTACAAACTAAAAAACCTCTACTTACTAACATCATTTTTCGATGGGAAATTACGTGAGTCATGATTAGACAATTTATTACACAACTTACACAATCTCATTGCCTTTTTACTCTTTTCAATTACTTTTTCTTTACCACTCTTCAACCTCTTGCCGGTACCACAACCTTTGTTTCTTATCGGTTTAGGATTGTGAATATCAACAACTTCTGGTTTTGACACGCCAAGCAACGACTCCATCACCTCTTCGGTACTGCGATGAGGAACACTACATCCACTAGCCTCCAAATTACTCTTCAATTCTTGAATTTTCAAAACAAAGTCTTCAAGTTTGTCCATATCATCAACAACTAGACCAATGCAGTAATCAAAAGCAGCTTGAGCATCATTTTCTAGTTTCTCACGACACTCGTTTCTTTCTCCAACGCAATGACGTTTCTTCAACAATTCAGAAGAAATGAGGTCTTTTCTCCAACGCTTCACCATATATTGAAAAGGTATCTCTTCAATGCACATATTCTTTAATACACAAAAAATATGACGACATAGCAAACCATAATGATGGTAAAACAAGCAGCTACAATCCAAAGAACCAGTGGTCTTATTATGCACAACCTAAAAATAAATTCAAATAACTTCATTATTCAGAATGAATAATAAGTTAAAATTAACATACAATTAACTCCAACGTTATTCAGTTTGAATAAAGGGTACATATTCAGTATGAATATAACTCCACCTTTTAATCTATACCTATTATTCAAACTGAATAATACAAAAGAAAAATTGACTGATTATAATTATGAATATCTAAACGAAACGAACCTTGTGATCAGACTCTTTTACATATGCTTCAGGATTTGAACTGGATGCAACATCTTTCTTTTTAGCTTTAACCTTCTTCTTCTCAACAACAACAATAACGTCAGAACCATCTACGACACTCGCAGATGATTGAAAACACGACCAAACCGATTCATTTATCTCATTCTGAACATCTCTGAATACAGCACGAGTATATATCTTAGAAGCATGAACCTCAATTGGAAGTGGTGTACTAAACTTTGGTACAGTTGTTTTTGTCTAATGATTGAGAAACCTATGATTATTCCGTTGTTTGTCCATAGCAGAATCAAAAGAGTCAATAAAAGCCATAAGGTTTGCACCGTGATGAAAAAATAGTGAAAAGAATGAATTTTCACTCTCAGATCTTGAAGTCGTTCTCATTAGCCGAGCCATAGGAATATCTCTATAAAATGATGGAATCCACCTATTCCTATTATCATACATATAAGACAACCACTTGTGGCCAGCAAGATTAAAGTCACCAATTAAAGATTTCCATCTCTCTTCAAATTGAGTAGCATCAATGTGTTCATCCCATATAAGAGCATGAAACCTTTTCTTGAAATCTGTATTTGAAATAATATTGGAAGAAATCTGAAAACAAAAAAGATAAAATGCAATCAACATGAATACTTTCACTAGTCAGTCTGAATACTACACTATTAAATCTGAATACTTTCACTATTCAGTCTGAATACTTCACTATTCAGTCTGAATACCATAACTATTCAGTATGAATAAATATGATGGAAAATGAATATTTAAAAATGTAACAACCCAAAATCCTAGTGAGTCTTGGAGTTTGGTGGCCAAAATATAAGAAACGAAAGTTAAGTTAAGGGGCCATTTCTGTAATTTGATGAAGGTATAAATATGCACAAAATTCTAGGGCAGCCTCCATATTGCAGAAATCAGTGATTTTATCTTGTGTGTGTATGGTGGCGTGAAACAAGGAAAGAAAGGGAAGAAGAAGAAGAGGAAGAAAGCTAAAGAGAGGAGAAATCAATCAGGTAATCCCTCTTAAATTCGTAATCTATGTAAAGTAGTATTCCCTCTTCATTAGTTTAGATTCTATGATTGAAATCAGTGATTTAATGAGTATTCAACCACAATTCCTAAAAAGTGGGTTTCATGGGTTTGTCTTAATAAATCGATTTAAGGGGGTTATAAATGGATTAAGTGGGTGTTTGGGGTTGGTGGATGAACCCTTGTAGTTGGCTAATCAAACTAATGGCTAAAATCGGAGTATAAATCGGTTTTAGAATTTCTAAGTTCGAACAGCAGCGTTTTCCGGACACCAGTGTTTGATGGTGTCCGGATATGTTGTAGGTGTCCGGGTAAATGCCTCGTGAAGGTGTCCGGGTGGTGTGTCTGGATAAGTGGTGTCCGGATAAGTGTGGCGTCCGGATAAGTGTAGTGTCCGGATAAGTGTTGTGTCCGGATAAAGGTAGTGTCCGGATAAGGGCTGTGTCCGGGAAGGGATATCCGGACAGTAGAACTGGGATATTTTCTGATGTGGATCTTCTGCCTTAGGTGTTCTGTGGGTGTAGCTTGAAGGTGTTTAGGGAGTGCATTGTACGACAATCAAGGTGAGTTCCCTAAACCTCTTTTACGACGTAAATGTTAAAGGATTCTTTTACTGATTATGGTTTTAACAAGCATGAAATATTTATGAACTGATATGCATGGAAGGAAAAAGCAATGTTTGATATGTTACAGTGATGCGCATGATTTATAAAGAGTCAAATGCTTTTATGAAACGTATGTGCATGCTATGTGATGTCGGTCTGTACTGTGGGATCAATGAGCCTCGGGATCTGATGATCCCTTGGGTATGTTTGACGAGACGGTAGGTTGGAATTCGTTTCCTCCTAGGCGGGTATCGGGGAGTCTGCTTGGGCCCCGATACGAGAAGGGCGAAAGGGGAGTCTGCTTGGGCCCCGATCGCGTATGTTAAGGGATCCATTACACAGTGCAGTACCATATGTGATGATTTGTGATGCATTTTAATGAAAGGATTTCATATTGTTTATACATGTTCTTTTACGGAGGGAATTCACTAGACCTTTTGGTCTAACTCTCGCTTTTCAAAACTAAACCATTTTCAGGCAAACGTTCCGCAAGTTCCTCGGGGAGGAAATAAGAGGGACATGGCATATTTGGAGATTAGGGCGACTCCAAGATTTAGACTACTGACATAGATAGAGCTCGGCTGTGGATTTTTGTAGACTTCCGCTGTCATTTTGTTAAGCTCATTTATTGATGTATTGAACAAGTTTAACTTTTGTAATGAAAATCGCTCAGTTTCTATGATTTAATGCCTAGTAAGTTTATGGGACGTTACAAAAAATAATTTCAATTATTCAGTATGAATACATATAAGTATCTAAAATGAATAATAAAATTATTCAATATGAATAAAGAAATACCTTCAAAGGCAATTTTGTACTAATGTGCCACATACAAAACCGGTGCCTTGAATCTGGAAAGACTTCAGAAACAGCTTGCTTAATAGCAGGACACTGATCTGTAACAACCAACTTTGGTGGTTTCCCAAAAGATTTCAAGAAAGAATGAAGCAACCATTTATAAGCTTTAATATTTTCACCATCAAGAAGGCCAGCACCAAGAGTTACACAATTCTTGTGATTGTCAATTCCTGTGAATGGGACAAATACCATACAGTACCTAAAACACAGTTAACTAATATAAGTTATAAAAAAGACATACTAAAATAACGTTTAAAATAAAAAAACAAATACTTACTTATTTGTCCGGAAGGTTGCATCAAATGTGTAACATCCCGAATTTTCGTTGATTTATTTTGTGAAGAATATTAACTATAAGGGTTAAGTTTGTAATTTGGTTAAAGTAAAGTTAATTGGAGATATTAACTTGAGGGTTCATTATGTCGTTTCTTTAAAGTAGGAGGGTATTTGGGAAATGAGTTATGACTCATCTGATTTTAAAAGGATGAGGTGTCACACAATTAGTCATTTAATGACTAATTGTGTGTTTGTGGGAGGATTTCGGTAAGCAGAGAAACAGATCGAGAGAAAGAACGAAATGGAGGAAGAAGAGAAAGAAGATTATTGAAATTGTGGTAAGAAATTCTGTTTTATACCACTAAATTCTTCTTATGGATAGAAATTAAGCTTGCATTTCATCTGTTCAGAAATGGTTTAAGCTGAGTGTTGGGAACTGAAGATTTGCTAAGTATGGATAGTACTGCCAGAACAACTTTAATACTGCCAGGGCATAATTAATACTGCTAGAGTGAAGTTAGTACTGCTTGTCAAAATTAATACTGCTAGAGTGAAGTTAGTACTGCTTGTCAAGATTAATACTGCTGAAGCAAGGTTAGTACTGCTGAGTCAAGTTAATGCTGCTGGAATGAATTAATGCTGCTGGAGAATATTAGTTCTGCTCATGCTGAATGAAGTTAATACTGCTCGTGCATAAAGATGTTAATGCTGCTTGTGATCATAAGTTTGGAATGCGAGAATGTTGGAGATAAATATGGAATGATTGAAGATAATCGTGAAAGAATATTCTGAAGATCAATTTTGTTTTGATAGTTATCTTGTAATTATTTTGTATAAATAGATGTTGATAGATAGCTATTAAAGACACGCGATACACGAGAATTTCAGAATACGTTTTGTTTTAGAGAGAATTAACCTCAAGGTTTAGAACCCTATTTCTAGAGAAGTAGAAGTCGTCTTGATTGAGCCTGTTCATCAAGATTGAGGTTTGGTTGTAAGCTTGTGAGTTGAATTAGTGAATACAAACAGCTGTGTGTTTTCTGATATATTGTTCTTTGATTGTGTGAATTAAAGTTCTATTCCGCAGATTCTTTAATTCTGAGTTCTAAGTATTATTAGTCTTGTTAAGATTCGATCCTGACAAGTGGTATCAGAGCTTGTGTTTCTTAGAATTCTACAATTATTATGGACAATTCTATTGAATCAAACAGTACTCTTGTTTCTAAGGTTCCCATGCTCAGACCCAATGAGTTTGACATGTGGAAAATTAGAATCAAGCAGTATATTCTGCTTACTGATTATTCCATCTGGGATATCATAGAGAATGGTCCATGTGCTGAAGGAAGAATTGGACCAGATGGCAAAAGACCTCCTCCAAAGACTGATGCAGAGAGAAAAGTCAGACAAATAGAGATGAAGGCCTTAAGCACTCTGCTTTTGGCTATCCCCAATGAATATCAGCATCAATTTCATCACTGCACTGATGCTCAGACTCTGTGGAATGCATTGGAAAAGAGATTCACTGGCACCAAAAGCACCAAGAGGAATCAGAAGGCAATTCTCAAGCAGCAGTATGAAAACTTTACTTCTACTAAGAATGAGTCTATGACTCAAACTTTTGATAGATTTAATAAGCTGATTGGAGAATTGGCCACAGTAGGAGTCAAGATGGAGGCTGATGATGTTAACAGAAAGTTCTTAAGATCATTAGGTGAAGAGTGGACAATGTATACTGTGTCCTTCAGACAGAATGACCAATTGGAAGATAAAGAGCTTGATGATCTTTACAATGATCTTAGAGTCTTTGAAGCAGAGGTTGAAGCCAAAAAGAAGCCCTCTGGATATGTACATAATGCTGCACTCCTTTCAGCATCACCTGATTCTACTGCTAACCCTGAATCAGTTAGTGCTGCTGGAGGAGTCAATCAGGAAAAGACCAATGATTCAGTACTAGAAGCCTTCTTTTCTAGTCATGTTAATTCCTCATTGATTAATGATGACTTAGAACAGATTAATGCTGATGATCTTGAAGAGATGGATATCAAGTGGCAGATGGCTATGCTGTCTATGAGGGTGAAGAGATTCATAAAGAGGACAGGGAGAAACAACTTTTCCCAAAGAAGAGAAGATGGTGCTGGATTTGACAAGTCCAAAGTTGAATGCTACAAGTGTCACAAGATGGGACACTTTGCCAGGGAATGCAGAGGTGGAACATCTCACAACAGCCATCAACAAACTCAGGCTGGAAGCTCCAATCAAAACAGAAACTCTATTCAAGCTCTTGTCTCTCAACAAGGAATGGGATTTGATTGGAGTGATCAAGCAGAAGAGGCCATCCAAAATCAAGCACTTATGGCTGAAGTTTCAGATCTTCCCACTGAGGTAAAATCTAATCTCTGTACTCAAGCTTGTATAGACACTGTTAAAAGGTATATAGATCACAATCAGGGAATGTGTGATGACCTTAAGAGATTAGAAAAGGACAGAAAAGACTATGTAGTAATTGTTGAGAAGTTTGAAGAACAGATAAGGGCTTTTCAAGCCAATGAACTTCAACACTCCTATGATACAAACTACTGGAAATGGGAAAAGGATGGTCTAGAGTTCCAGCTTAGAGAATCCAGGGAAGAGTGTGAGAAACTAAAAGGAGAGCTTGAGAAAGTTAAACTTGATGTAGAAAAGTTTAATTGTGCCTCTAAAGTCATGGACAACATAATCAACTCTCAAATCCATAGTAAGTTGAAACCAGGCATAGGGTACAATGCCACACCCCCACCCTACAACAACACCTACATCCCTCCTAAGTCAGACCTATTAGAAACCAAGGATAGGAAGGACTTACCTGAAGGAGCCACTGAAGTAGATCCATTAGATAAAGTAGTTGTTGAGGATAAGACTGAAAAAGAAGGATCTGATGAGGAATGTGTAAGTCCATGTGTTAAGAACAATGAGATGAAAAGGACTGGAAAGGGAAAGGGAGTTCATTATACACAGACCACTGTTGTGAACTCTGATACTTGCGAACATTGTTCTTGCAAGAAATATCAAGAGAATAAGCCCCAAAAACATGATAAAAAGAGGGGAAATCAAAGAAATTGGAATAACCAGTGGGCACAAAAGCAAGGAGTTGATCTGCAAAGGATTAACAGACCAAAACCTTGTTTTATTTGTGGCAAATTGAATCATCTTGCCAAACACTGTTATTTCAATCCTATTAACCAAAAGAAAAGTTTTCAAAGAAGTTTTCAAAGAAGTTTTCAAAAATCTTCTGGTTATAGGAAGCCTGCAAGGAATAATGTGGCTAAGAAACAAGCTGAATCCAAAAGCCACATGAGAAAACAGACTGAAAAGGAATGTGTCAATATATGGGTCTCCAAAAGCACTAATATTAGTACTGCTACCTCAGATAGTACTGCTGACAAGGATAGTGCTGCTAGAAGCAATACTACTGCCAATACTGCTGCTAGCAGTGTTAGTGCTGCTAACACTGTTAGTACTTCTTTTAAAGAGAATACTGCTGCTAGCAGTGTTAGTGCTGCTAACACTGTTAGTACTTCTTTTAAAGAGAATACTGCTGCTAGCAGTGTTAGTGCTGCTAACACTGTTAGTACTTCTTTTCAAGAGAATGCTGCTGCTAGCAGTGTTAGTGCTGCTAACTCTGTTAGTACTTCTTCTAAGAACAATACTGCTGCTAGCAGTGTTAGTGCTGCTAACACTGTTAGTACTTCTTCCAAGGTTAATACTGCTTCTAGTTTTTGTGTTGCTAGACCAATCATATTGACAAAGTACTCCAGTTCTGCAGTACCTAAGTTTGAAAATCTCATCAAACCCAGTGCAAGTACTTTGATGAGCAAGGGAGACCCAAGACCACTTTGGCTTGGGTTCCCAATAAAAACTAACTGATTTATCTGATGTGCAGGGCAACCAACAGCTCAAGGGGAAGAGCATCTGGCATGTTGATAGTGGTTGTTCCAGGCACATGACAGGTAACATGGCCTGCCTCAAGAATTTCAAAAGAATTGATGGAGGACATGTTGCTTTTGGAAATAATCCTGCAGGAGGTAAGATAAGTGGTAAAGGTGATGTGTCAAAAGGTAAGATGACATTTGAGGATGTTTACTATGTTGAGCAATTGAGATACAACCTGTTAAGTGTATCACAGGTCTGTGACAAGAAACATAGTATATTATTTACTGATTCTGAATGCATTATTCTTGCTCCTGGATTCAAAGTAGTTGATGAAAACATGATACTATTGAGAACTCCTAGAAAGGATAATGTGTATTGTTTAGATTTAGAAAGTGTTTCATCTGATTCATCTCTAAATTGTTTGGTATCAAAAGCTTCAATAGATGAATCATCACTTTGGCACAGAAGGATGTGTCACATGAATTTTAAAACAATGAATAAACTTGTTAAAAATAATCTTGTTAGGGGTTTACCATCAAAAGTCTATTCATGTGATGATCATTGTGTTGCATGTCTCAAAGGCAAACAACACAAAACTTCTCATAAGTCCAAAGAGATAAACACTATCTCAAATCCTCTTCAGTTGTTGCATATGGATCTGTTTGGACCTACAAATGTCATGAGCATTGGCAAGAAGTCATACTGTTTAGTTATTGTTGATGATTACTCTAGATTTACTTGGGTATATTTTCTGAGAACTAAAGATGAGACAAGTGGACTGATCAAATCTTTTATTCTTAGAATTGAAAACCAATCAAATCAAAAAGTGAAAGTCATTAGATCAGATAATGGGACTGAATTTAAAAACTTTGATCTAAACACCTTTTGTGAGGAAAAAGGAATTGAGAGACAATACAGTGCTCCTAGGACTCCACAACAGAATGGTGTTGCTGAGAGAAGGAATGGGACACTGATTGAGGCTGCTAGATCTCTGTTAGCTGATTCAAAATTACCCACTACTTTTTGGGCAGAAGCAGTTAATACTGCTTGTTATGTTCAAAACAGAGTTTTGGTCATAAAACCTAAAAACAAGACACCTTATGAGCTTTTTCTGAAAAAGAAACCATTTATTGGATTTTTCAAACCATTTGGGTGTCCTTGTACAATTCTCAATACCAAATCTCACTTAGGTAAGTTTGATAGCAAAGCAGATGATGGCTTTCTTGTCGGTTACTCATCTCAGAGTAAGGCTTACATAGTGTTTAATACCTCTTCTAGAATAATTGAAGAAAGTGACAATGTCAAATGCAATGAGAACACACCAAATCCTATTGGTTCAGGTCCTGATTGGCTATTTGACATTGATTCACTCACTAATTCTTTGGGTTTCAGTAGTGATGTAAATGCAGGACAAAGGGATGCACCACCATCAGATAACAATATTCAGTCTGTGATATTTCCACTCCCTACCATTGATCCTGTTGACTTCTGTGAACCAGAAAAGGAAGCTGAACCCATTCAGAATGAAGAAGAGAGAAGAATAGAGGAAAATCAGACTTCAAGAGAGTCTGAAGTGACTGAAGAAGCTGAAGAAAATCCAGACTTAAATGAGTCAAATCTGGATGTGAACTTACAAGAGGAATCTGGTTGTTGGGAACTAAAGATATGCCAAGTATGGTTAGTACTGCTAAGTCTTCATTACTACTGCCAGTTCTTTGTTACTACTGCTGGGCAAGGTTACTGCTGCTAGATGAAGTTAATGCTGCTAGATGAAGTTAGTGCTGCTAGACCAAATTACTACTGCTAGACATGGTTAGTACTGCTGAGCTGAGTTACTACTGCTTGAAGACTGTGAAGATTAATACTGCTGAAGGTTGTTAATGCTGCTGAGCCAAATCATCATTAATACTGCTAAGTTGATAAGTTTGGTATGCGATTCTTTTGGAGACAAAGAAGGAATTGATCAAGATATGTTTAACGAAGATTCAGAAGATCAATTTACTTTTTATGGTTATCTTGTAATTACTTTTGTATAAATAGTATTGATAGATAGCTATTAGAATACACACGAAAATACGAAAAAAGAAGATAGATAATATACAGAATTCGATATTCAAGAGTGAATTAACCTCAAGATCATAGATCCTATTTCTAGAGAAGTAGAAATCGTCTTGTTGAGCCTGTTCAACAAGATTGAGGTTTTGGTGTAAAACTTGTGAGTTATAACTGTTTGATATATATACAGTTTATTGAATTTCTATTGATTGTTCTTTAATTGATTTAGAGTTCTATTCCGCAAGATTCTCTAAATTCTGTTTCTAAGAAGTTTAATTCTTGTTAAGAATCGATCCTGACAAGTGGTATCAGAGCATTGGTATCTTAGAAGCTATGGACAATTCAATGGATACTCACAGTACTCCTGTTTCAAAAGTTCCCATGCTCAAACCCAATAAATTGGACATGTGGAAACTGAGAATCAAGCAGTACATTCTTCTCACTAATTATGCAATATGGGACATCATAGAAAATGGCCCATGTAATGAAGGAAAGAGTGAAGAAGATGGTGAAGGCTTTGACCAGTCCAAGGTTGAGTGTTATGGAGGATCACATCAACAGGCTCCAAATGGAAACCAAAATAGAAGCTCCTCTCAAGCCCATGTTTCTCAACAAGGAATGGGATTTGATTGGAGTGATCAAGCTGAGGAAGCCTGTCAGAATCAAGCTCTTATGGCAGAAGTATCTGATATTCCCACTGAGGTACAATCTATACTCTGTTCTCAAGCTTGCATTGATGCTGTTAAAAGATATAGGGATCACAATCAGGGTATGTGTGATGACCTTAAGAGGCTAGAGAAAGATGTAAAAGATTATGTTAGGATTGTAGAAAGGTTTGAGGAACAGATTAGAGCTTTTCAAGCTAATGAACTTCAACACCACTATGATACTAACTATTGGAAGTGGGAGAAGAATGAGTATGAGATTAAGCTGAAAGTGTCTGGGGAGGAGAATGAAAAGTTAAAAGAAGAGCTTAAAAAGGTTAAACTTGATGTTGAAAAGTTTACCTGTGCTTCTAAAACCATGGACACCATCATTAAAGCACAAATCCATGACAAGATGAAAGTAGGGATAGGATACAATACCACACCTCCACCCTACAATAACAACTACATACCTCCTAAGTCTGATTTGTTAGAGACCAAGGATAGAAAGGAACCTGAATTAAAGATTGATATAGATCCTTGTGAAAAGGAAATAGTTGTTGAGGATGAGACTGACAAAGTAGACTCTGATGAGGAATGTGAGAGTCCATGTGTCAAGAACACAGAGATCAAAAGGACTGAAGAGAAAAAGGAAGTTCATTACACACAGCCCAAAGTTGTGAACTCAAATACTTGTAAACAGTGTTCCTGCAGGAAATTCAAAGAGAACAAGCCCCAAAAACATGATAATCAGAGGGGAAATCAAAGGAACTGGAATAACCAGTGGGCTATGAGACAAGGAGTTGACCTGAAAAGAATCAACAGGCCAAAACCTTGTTTCATCTGTGGTAAGCTAAATCACTTAGCCAAACACTGTTATTTCAATCCTGTTAACCAAAGGTTTAATGCTCAAAGATCTTTTCAAAAACCTGGTAGTTACAGAAAGAATGGTGGGTATAAAAAGTCTGCAAAGAAAAATGTGGCAAAGAAACAAGATAAACCCAAAAGCCACCTAAAGAAAATGACTGAAAAGGAATGTGATACTATGTGGGTTCCAAAAAGCACTAAAAACAATACTGCTGCTAGCAGTGTTAGTACTGCTAACACTGCTAGTACTGCTTCAAAAGTTAGTGCTGCTAGCAGTATTAATACTGCTAGAAATCATTCCAAAGTTAGTGCTGCTAGCAGTGTTAATACTGCTAGTATTCAGTCCAATGTTAGTGCTGCTAATACTTTTAGTGCTTCTTCTTCAGATAGTACTGCTGCTAGCAGTATTAACTCTGTTAATACTGCTTCTAGCAGTGTTAACTCGGTTAATACTGCTACCTCTGTTAGTACTTCTGAGGTTAATACTGCTAGCACTGTTAGTACTGCTAGCACTGTTAGTACTGCTGCAAGTGCTGCTACACCAATAATTTTGACAAAGTATTCCAGCACAGCAGTACCAAAAGTTAAAAATCTCATCAAAACCAAGTGTAAGTATTTTGATGAGCAAGGGAGACCCAAGACCACTTCGGCTTGGGTTCCAAATAAAACTAACTGATTTATCTTGATGTGCAGGGCAACCAACAGCTCAAGGGGAAGAGCATTTGGCATGTTGATAGTGGTTGCTCCAGGCACATGACAGGTAACATGTCCTGCCTCAAAAATTTCAAAAAGGTTGATGGAGGACATGTTGCATTTGGGGATAATCCTGCTGGTGGAAAGATAAGTGGTAAGGGTGATGTTTCAAAGGGTAAGATGACCTTTGAAGATGTATACTATGTTGAACAATTGAGATACAACCTGTTAAGTGTATCACAGGTTTGTGACAAGAAGCATAGCATATTGTTTACAGACTCTGAATGCATTATCCTTGCTCCTGGATACAAAGTGGTTGATGAAAACATGATACTTCTGAGAACTCCTAGGAAGGATAATGTTTATTGTTTAGATTTGGAAAGTGTTTCATCTGATTCATCTCTAAATTGTTTAGTTTCAAAAGCTTCTTTAGATGAATCATCACTATGGCACAGAAGGATGTGTCACATGAACTTTAAAACAATAAATAAACTTGTTAAGAATAACCTTGTAAGGGGTTTGCCATCCAAAGTATATTCATGTGATGATCATTGTGTTGCTTGTCTCAAAGGCAAACAACACAAAACTTCTCATAAGTCCAAAGAGATAAACACTATATCAAATCCTCTTCAACTGTTACATATGGATCTGTTTGGTCCTACCAATGTGATGAGTATTGGCAAGAAATCATACTGCTTAGTTATTGTTGATGATTATTCTAGATTTACTTGGGTATATTTTCTGAGAACTAAAGATGAGACAAGTGGACTGATCAAATCTTTCATTCTCAAAATTGAAAACCAATCAAATCAAAGAGTGAAAGTCATTAGATCAGATAATGGAACTGAGTTTAAAAATTCTGATCTAAACACCTTTTGTGAAGAAAAAGGAATTGAGAGACAATACAGTGCTCCTAGGACTCCACAACAAAATGGTGTTGCTGAGAGAAGGAATAGGACACTGATTGAGGCTGCTAGATCTCTGTTAGCTGACTCAAAGTTACCAATTACTTTTTGGGCAGAAGCAGTTAATACTGCCTGCTATGTTCAAAACAGAGTTTTAGTTGTAAAGCCTAAAAACAAGACACCTTATGAGCTTTTCCATAAAAGGAAACCATATATTGGATTTTTCAAGCCATTTGGATGTCCTTGTACTATTCTCAATACCAAATCTCACTTAGGCAAGTTTGATAGCAAAGCAGATGATGGTTTTCTTGTTGGGTATTCATCTCAAAGTAAGGCCTACAGAGTTTTTAATACCTCTTCTAGAATAATTGAAGAAAGTGACAATGTCAAATGCAATGAGAACACACCAAATCCTATTGGTTCAGGTCCTAATTGGCTATTTGACATTGATTCACTCACTAATTCTTTGGGTTTCAGTGGTGATGTATATGCAGGACAAAGGGATACACCATCATCAGAACACAGAATTCAATCTGTGATATTTCCAATCCCTTCCATTGATCCTGTGGAATTCTGTGAACACCATGAGGAGACTGAACCTATTCAGAATGAAGAAGAGAGGAGAGCAGAGGAAAATCAGTCTTCAGGTTCAAATTCCAGAGAATCTGAGGTGACTGAAGAAGCAGAAACAAATCCAGAATTAAATGAGTCTAATCTGGATGAGGACTTACAAGAGGAAGCTAGTCATCAAACAAGAACTCAGAAAAATCATCCTCCTGAGTTGGTAATTGGAGACATTGCATCTCCCATGATGACTAGAAAGCAAAGCAGACTCCAAGAGTTGCAAGAGCAGCAAAATACAGTTAACACTGTTCTTACTTGCTTTCTGTCCCAGATTGAGCCCAAAAAGGCTTATGATGCCATGAAAGACCCAAGCTGGATAGAGGCAATGCAAGAGGAGCTGCTACAGTTCAAATTACAGGATGTTTGGGACTTGGTAGACCTTCCAAAAGGTCATAGAGCAATTGGCACCAAGTGGATTTTCAGGAACAAGAAGGATGACAGAGGGATTGTAATCAGAAACAAAGCTAGACTGGTTGCACAAGGGTACACTCAGGAAGAAGGAATAGATTATGAGGAAGTCTTTGCTCCTGTGGCAAGGATTGAAGCAATCAGGTTATTTCTAGCCTATGCCTCATACATGAAGTTCAAAGTGTACCAAATGGATGTCAAAAGTGCATTTCTGTATGGAAGCATTGAGGAAGAAGTATATGTCTGTCAACCCCCTGGATTTGAGAATCCATTGCACCCTGACAGAGTATACAAGCTGAAGAAGGCTCTCTATGGTTTGCATCAGGCCCCAAGAGCATGGTATGACACTTTGTCTACCTATCTCTTGAAAAATGACTTTGAAAGAGGAGTCATTGACAAGACCCTGTTCATCAAGAGGAGAAAGAGAGGTACTTTACTTGTTCAGATCTATGTGGATGATATCATCTTTGGATCCACCAATGATCAAATGTGTAAAGAGTTTGAAGAATTGATGCACAAAAGCTTCAAGATGAGCTCCATGGGAGAACTTACATTCTTTCTTGGGCTTCAGGTAAAACAGAGGAAAGATGGAATTTTTATTAGCCAATCCAAGTATGTGAAAGACATCCTGGACAAGTTTGGTTTATCAGACTCAAAGTCAGCAAGCACTCCAATGGAAACACATAAACAGATCACTGCAGATCTTGAGGGGGAGGATGTGGATGTCCATCATTACAGATCAATGATTGGATCTCTCATGTATCTCACAGCCTCTAGACCTGACATTATGTTTTCAGTCTGTGTTTGTGCCAGATTTCAGGTTTCTCCTAAGCAATCACACCTTCATGCTGTCAAGAGAATATTCAGATACTTAAAAGGGCAACCTAGATTAGGTCTCTGGTATCCTCATGAATCCTCTTTTGACTTGCTTGCATATTCAGATAGTGATTTGGGAGGAGCCAACATGGATAGGAAGTCTACTTCAGGTGGATGTCAGTTTTTGGGTACAAGACTAGTATCTTGGCAGTGTAAGAAACAAACCACAGTGTCCTTATCTACCACAGAAGCTGAGTACATAGCTGCTGCAAGCTGCTGCTCTCAGGTTCTATGGATTCAGAATCAGATGTTGGACTATGGGGTAACTTTTCTTCACACACCAATCTTCATTGATAACAACAGTGCTATTAGCATTGTTAATAATCCAGTCAAACACTCAAAAACAAAGCATATAGAGATAAGGTATCACTTTATAAGAGATTGCAATGAAAAGAAATTAATTCAGGTTGCTAAAGTTCATACAAATGACCAGTTTGCTGATCTATTCACAAAAGCTTTTGATGTGGGTAGATTCACCTTTTTGGTAACAAGTGTGGGCATGATCAACCTAGAATAAATTCATGACTTTCTGTTTTTATACCTATATTTCTTCATATATTTGGTGCTACTAACTTTCTTTCTCAGGATCCTCTGTTTTCCTCTGATTACCAAGTGAAGAAAAGTGTAAGTGTGGTTACTACTGCCAGTACAGAAGTTACTACTGTCGGTGTTCTAGTAGTTACTACTGCTTGTGCAGTTACTACTGCTCAGTAGTTAATACTGCTCAGTAGTTAATACTGCTAGTACATTTAATACTGCTAGTGTCGTTAATACTGCTCAGTAGTTAATACTGCTCAGTAGTTAATACTGCTAGTGCATTTAATACTGCTAGTGGAGTTAATACTGCTCGGTAGTTAATACTGCTCGGTAGTTAATACTGCTCGGTAGTTAATACTGCTAGGTAGTTAATACTGCTTGGCAGTTAATACTGCTTGGCAGTTAATACTGCTCGGTAGTTAATACTGCTTGGTAGTTAATACTGCTAGGTAGTTAATACTGCTAGGTAGTTAATACTGCTCGGTAGTTAATACTGCTTGGTAGTTAATACTGCTAGGTAGTTAATACTGCTAGGTAGTTAATACTGCTCGGTAGTTAATACTGCTCGGTAGTTAATACTGCTAGGTAGTTAATACTGCTTGGCAGTTAATACTGCTTGGCAGTTAATACTGCTCGGTAGTTAATACTGCGAGGTAGTTAATACTGCTTCTGATAATCTAGGGCATATAAATACCCCTGTTTGCCCGCCCATGTTCATAACGACTCTTCGCATTTACTTCTTCTCTCTCGTTCTAACCTAGACTCCCCAGAATCTCTGTGCTTTTCTTTCAAGAATCCTTAGGCATCATGGAGTTTGTGGATGAGCACAATGAAATAGCCATGCTTCAGAAGCCGAAACAAGCTGCGGGATTCCACGATATTGTCGATTTTCTAAAATCCTCGCACATCTCCTATGCACTCACAGTGAGCCCAACAATCTATATCGAACATCAGAAACAATTTTGGGAGAATGCCACTGTTAGTGTTGAAGAAGGGCAGAAAACCATTCGAACAAGGGTTTGTGATAAACCCTTGAAAGTCACTGAAGAGGTTATTCGCATCTTCCTTCAGTTGAATGATGCTTCAGGTATAACTTCTATTCCTAATGAAGAACTCTTTTCTACTTTACAAAGAATGGGGTATGAAGGTCCCATTGGTGTTTTTAAATTCTACAAGTCAAAATTTTTCAACCAATGGAGATTTCTTGTTCATACCCTGATGCACTGTATTTCCAAGAAAACTACTGGATGGAGTGAGTTCAGCAGTCCCATTGCATATGCCTTGGTCTGCTTATCCACTGCCAGAAAGTACAATTTCTCAGCAATGATCTTTACTGATCTTGTATCAAACTTGGAATCCAAAAAGACCTTTTTCATGTATCCAAGGTTTGTGCAAGAAGTTCTTAACAAGGAGTTGATGGACTTACCTCAGTTCACTGAGGTATATGTACCCAAATCCCCTAAAGGGAAGGTTTTTTCAAATATGAAAAGACTTCCTAGGGACTCGGAAGGAGTTGACACACCATTGTTCTCTACAATGATGGTTGTGTCCCACCCCTCTGAAGGTATGGCATCAGGATCAAGGCCCTCATTAGATCAACCCACTGATGCCCAATCCCAACCTTCCATCTCAAAAGACATCCCACAGTCCATTCTTGAACAGCCCACTCCCACAATCACCAAAAGATTTCAACGAAGAAAGGTGCACAAGGCTCCTTCCCTTGTTGTACCTACTCAAAGCCCTACGCCTTTAAGCCCTCAATTGGAGCATTCTCCAATTGAGAATATCAACAGGGAAACCACAGGGGTGTCTCCCAACCTCAAGAAGGTGGTCTCTAAGGAGAAGGATGACCATATGGGTGCTAAGGCTGCCACTACTTCTGCTAGCACAGAGAAGGACAGTGGTAACATAAATAAGACCTTCCCCATGGCAACTCTAAATGAGAAATCATTAGGAGGACCCAGGTGCCAAGAAACCAAGGGGGCAGGTAGTGCTTCTGCTAGGCAGAAGGCTTCTGCTGAAACTTCCAAGGATCCTTTAAAGAAGGTAAATACTTCTAAACAAGGTGAGGATAGATATAACTATGAGGAATTGATGGAAACCTTAGGGAATATCAACTTGGATGTCATGGCACAAAAGAAAGAGATTGAGCAACTTAAGACTGTGGTCACCTACCAACAGTCTCAAATTGAGAAGCTCAAAAAGATGGTCACCAAGTTGCTGAACAAAAAGAAAAAGGCAAGGTTTGTGCTAAGAAGGAGAACCTCAACTGATGATGCTCCCAAAAAGGGGGAGTCAGAGTCAGAAGCAGAACTGAAACTGAAGGGTCCACAAATTGAGGGGGAGACTGCTCACATAGAGACTGAGATGGAAATGGACTATGCACAGTTTAAGGGGGAGTCCAGTGAGACAGAAAAGGGGGAAGAGTGTGTTAAAGAAACCACAGCAGCAGAAACCAAAGCAGCAGAAACCACAGCAGCAGAAACTGTTAATGCTGCTGAGTTTGAACAAGCAGCAGAAACAGTTAATGCTGCTGAAGGCCAAACAGTCAAAGCAGCAGAAACTGAGCAGGAAGCAGTAACTACATCTCAAGCTGAAATAGATGAAGAAATTTACTGGATTGTAAAGAACTGTATTGAAGCAGCATCACTACATGTACTAAGAGAAGCAGTAACAGCCATAGCAGCAGAAATGGTTATTGCTGCTGAAAAACTTAAAGCAACTAAACCAACTCCTGAGGCTGTCAAAACTCTTAAAAGAACCAAGATGATGTCCAAGAAAAGACCAAGAACCCAGCCCATAACTTCAAAGAAGAAAAATGAAAAGAAGCCAAGGGTGGAGTCATCTGCAGAAAAGGCCCAGGAGGAAACAGTGAAATCTGATGGAAAAGTTGCTGAAGAAGAAGTGGCAACTCCATCAGGGCAATCAGGCAATGTGCAATCACAAACGGATGCCCAATGTGACTTGTACATTACTAGTGTTGACTCTAACCCAATTCCACTTCAGGCTGAACCAATATCATCTAAGGCTCCTGAAATCATCTTTTGGGACACTTTGAAAGATGGTAGAAAGGAGTTCATTAGGATAAAAAGAGCTGATGGAAAATTTGAAGTATTTTCTACTTGGGGAAAAATTGTCAGAACTTGCTCAAGATCAGACTTAGAAGAGATGTTCAAAGTTGGGATGAAGATATATGGAAACATGCTGACTGAGCCAGGGATGTCAATTTCTAAAATGGTACTTGAATTCTTGTGCCAAATGTTCAAACCTGAAGCAGTTCAGCATAGGTTAAACACACAGTTTCAAGTCATTACCAACTGGATGCTCTATGAAAACTGTGGAGTATATGTCATCTCCCTTGACTCTGCAACTCAAGAATACTATCTTGTAGATGAAATATACAATCACAGCATGAAGAGGCTGCAAGGAATGTTACACACTAAGCTGACCTGCAACAAGGATTCAGCAATGGGTAGATTCTTGGTAAAGAGGATTCTCAATCAGAGTCTAGGCCTAAGTCCTAATCTGTGTGTACATGATGACTAAGTTTTGGAAGCATCATCTGAAGAACTTGACTTCTTTTCCTAAAAGTCAAGTTAGGGGGAGATTGTTGGGAACTAAAGATATGCCAAGTATGGTTAGTACTGCTAAGTCTTCATTACTACTGCCAGTTCTTTGTTACTACTGCTGGGCAAGGTTACTGCTGCTAGATGAAGTTAATGCTGCTAGATGAAGTTAGTGCTGCTAGACCAAATTACTACTGCTAGACATGGTTAGTACTGCTGAGCTGAGTTACTACTGCTTGAAGACTGTGAAGATTAATACTGCTGAAGGTTGTTAATGCTGCTGAGCCAAATCATCATTAATACTGCTAAGTTGATAAGTTTGGTATGCGATTCTTTTGGAGACAAAGAAGGAATTGATCAAGATATGTTTAACGAAGATTCAGAAGATCAATTTACTTTTTATGGTTATCTTGTAATTACTTTTGTATAAATAGTATTGATAGATAGCTATTAGAATACACACGAAAATACGAAAAAAGAAGATAGATAATATACAGAATTCGATATTCAAGAGTGAATTAACCTCAAGATCATAGATCCTATTTCTAGAGAAGTAGAAATCGTCTTGTTGAGCCTGTTCAACAAGATTGAGGTTTTGGTGTAAAACTTGTGAGTTATAACTGTTTGATATATATACAGTTTATTGAATTTCTATTGATTGTTCTTTAATTGATTTAGAGTTCTATTCCGCAAGATTCTCTAAATTCTGTTTCTAAGAAGTTTAATTCTTGTTAAGAATCGATCCTGACACTGGTCATCCATCAAGAACTCAGAAAAATCATCCTCCTGAGTTGGTTATAGGAGACATTGCTTCTCCCATGATGACTAGGAATCAAAGCAGACTTCAAGAGCTACAAGATCAGCAGAATACAGTTAATACTGTACTTACTTGCTTTCTATCCCAAATTGAGCCCAAAAAGGCTTATGATGCTATGAAAGATCCAAGTTGGATAGAAGCAATGCAAGAGGAGCTGCTACAGTTTAAATTACAGGATGTTTGGGACTTGGTGGACCTTCCAAAAGGTCATAGAGCAATTGGCACCAAGTGGATTTTCAGAAACAAGAAGGATGACAGAGGAATTGTGATCAGAAACAAAGCAAGGCTGGTTGCACAAGGGTATACTCAGGAAGAGGGCATAGACTATGAGGAAGTCTTTGCTCCAGTGGCACGGATTGAAGCAATTAGGCTATTTCTAGCCTATGCCTCATACATGAAGTTCAAGGTCTACCAAATGGATGTAAAAAGTGCTTTTCTGTATGGAAGTATTGATGAAGAAGTATATGTCTGTCAACCCCCTGGATTTGAGAATCCATTGCACCCTGACAGAGTGTACAAGTTGAAGAAGGCACTTTATGGTTTACATCAAGCCCCAAGAGCATGGTATGACACCCTGTCTACCTATCTCTTGGCAAATGATTTTGAAAGAGGAGTCATTGACAAGACCTTGTTCATTAAGAGGAGAAAGAAAGACACACTACTTGTTCAGATCTATGTGGATGACATCATCTTTGGATCCACAAATGATCACATGTGTAAAGAGTTTGAAGAGTTAATGCACAAGAGCTTCAAGATGAGTTCCATGGGAGAACTTACTTTCTTCCTTGGGCTTCAGGTGAAACAGAGGAAAGATGGGATTTTCATAAGCCAATCCAAATATGTGAAAGACATCCTGGACAAGTATGGTTTAACAGACTCAAAGCCAGCAAGCACACCAATGGAGACACACAAACAGATCACTACAGACCTTGAGGGGGAGGATGTGGATGTCCATCATTACAGATCTATGATTGGATCACTCATGTATCTCACAGCCTCTAGACCAGACATTATGTTTCCAGTATGTGTTTGTGCCAGATTTCAGGTTACACCTAAGCAATCACACCTTCATGCAGTCAAAAGAATTTTTAGATACCTAAGAGGGCAACCTAGATTAGGTCTTTGGTATCCTTATGAATCCTCATTTGACTTGCTTGCATACTCAGACAGTGACTTAGGTGGAGCTAACATGGATAGGAAGTCTACTTCAGGTGGATGTCAGTTTTTGGGTGCAAGACTTGTATCATGGCAGTGTAAGAAACAAACCACAGTGTCCTTATCTACAACAGAAGCTGAGTATATAGCTGTTGCAAGTTGCTGTTCTCAGGTGTTATGGATTCAGAATCAGATGTTGGACTATGGGGTAACATTTCTTCACACTCCAATCTTCATTGACAACAACAGTGCCATTAGCATTGTTAACAATCCTGTCAAGCACTCAAAAACAAAGCACATAGAGATCAGGTATCACTTTATTAGAGACTGTAATGAAAAGAAATTGATTCAAGTTGCTAAAGTTCATACCAATGACCAGTTTGCAGATCTATTCACAAAAGCTTTTGATGTGGGTAGATTCACTTTCTTGGTAGCAAGTGTGGGCTTGATCAACCTTGAATAAATTCATGATTTTTAATTTTTTATACCTGTATTTCTTTGTATATTTGGTGTTACTAACTAGTTTTCTCAGAACCTCAGTATGCCTCAGATTGACAAGTGCTGCAAAGTGTAAGTATAGTTACTACTGCCAGTGCAGAGTTACTACTGCTAGTACATATGTTCTACTGCCAATGTGTAGTTAATACTGCTTTGTAGTTAATACTGCTTAGTGGTTAATACTGCTTTGTAGTTAATACTGCTTAGTAGTTAATACTGCTTTGTAGTTAATACTGCTTAGTGGTTAATACTGCTTTGTAGTTAATACTGCTTAGTAGTTAATACTGCTTTGTAGTTAATACTGCTTAGTAGTTAATACTGCATGTGTAGTTAATACTGCTCTGTAGTTCATACTGCTTAGTAGTTAATACTGTATGTGTAGTTAATACTGCTTTGTTGTTAATACTGCTTAGTAGTTAATACTGCTTGTGTAGTTAATACTGCTGTGTAGTTAATACTGCCTTGCAGTTAATACTGCTCAGTCGTTAATACTGCTAAGTCGTTAATACTGCTTTTAAAGAAAATCAGGGCTAGTACTGCTATAAATACTCTTTCAGCCCGCCAAAGTTCATAACGTCTCTTTGCATTCAATTTATCTCTCTCTCGTTCTAACCTTTTCAAACCTAGAATCTCTGTGTTTTCTATCCAAATCCTCAGGAAGAATGACGACAATAGAGTTTGTCGATGATCACAATGAGATTGCGATGCTTCAGAAGCCAAAGCAGGCCGCAGGATTTCATGATATTGTGGATTTTCTCAAGTCCACACACATCTCTCATGCCCTAACAGTGTGCCCAACCATATATATCGAGCATCAAAAGCAATTTTGGGAGAATGCCACTGTTATATTCGAAGATGGGCAGAAAATCATTCGAACAAGGGTTTGTGACAAACCCTTGAAGGTCACAGAGGAGGTTATTCGCATCACTCTTCACTTAGATGATGCCTCAGGTATAACCTATCTCTCTAATGATGAACTTTTCTCGACCTTACCAAGAATGGGGTATGAAGGTCCCATTGGAATTTTTAAATTCTACAAGTCAAAGTTTTTCACCCAATGGCGATTTCTTGTTCATACTCTTATGCACTGTATTTCAAAGAAAACAACTGGATGGAGTGAGTTTAGCAGTACCATTGCTTATGCCTTGGTCTGCTTAGCCACTGCCAGAAAGTTCAATTTTTCAGCAATGATTTTTAATGATCTTGTGGCAAACCTAGAATCCAAAAAGAGCTTTTACATGTATCCCAGGTTTGTCCAAGAAGTAATTAACCATGAATTGACGGATTTACCTCAGTCTGCTGAGGTATATGTGCCAAAACCCCCTAAAGGGAAGGTTTTCTCAAATATGAGAAGAATTCCTAGGGACTCGGAAGGAGTTGACACACCATTGTTCTCTACAATGATGGTTGTGTCCCACACCACTGAAGGTATGGCATCAGGGTCAAGGCCCCCATTAGACACACCCACTGATGGCCAATCCCCACCTTCTATCACCAAAGAAATCCCACAGTCCATTCTTTTAAGACCCACTCCCAAAATCACCAAGAAGTTTGAAAGAAGAAAGGTACACAAGGTTCCTTCCCTTGATGTATCTCCTAATAGCCCAAACCCTACAAGCCCTCTATTGGAGCATTCTCCAATAGAGAATATCAAAAGGGTAACCACAGGGGTGTCTCCCAACCCCAAGAAGGTGCTCTCTAAGGAGAAGGATGAGCATGTGGGCTGCAAGGTTGCCACTACTTCTGCTAGCAAAGAGAAGGACAGTGGTAACATCACTAAGACCTTCCCCACGGCAACTCAGAATGTGAAAACATTCAGAGGACCCAGGCGCCAAGAAACCATGGGAGTAGGTTGTGCTTTTGCTAGGCAAGAGACACCTACTAAAACTTCCAATGATCCTGTAAGGAAGGTAAACACTTCTAAACTAGGTGAGGATAGATATACTTATGAGGAATTGATGGAAACCATTGCCAACATCAACATTGATGTCATGAATCAGCAAAAGGAGATTGATGAGCTTAAGAAGGTGGTTCTTTATCAACACACCAAGATAGAGAAGAATAAGAAGATGATCACCAAGCTGCTGCAAAGAAGGAAGAAAGCTCAGTATGTTCTGAAAAGGAGAAGATCAACCACTGATGCTTACAAAAAGGGGGAGTTAGAAACTGAACTAAACATGGAGGATGCAAAGGTTGAGGGGGAGAATGAGCATAAGGTTGAGGGGGAGGCTGAGCAGGTTGCAGAAGTTGCAAAGGAAGCAGAAAGTGAGAAAGCAGCAGTAACTGAAACTGCAGAAAATGAGAAGGAAGTAGTATCTGAGGTTCAAGCAGCAGAAACCACAGAAAAAGCAGTAGAAACAGTTAATACTGCAGTATCTGAGATTGAAGCAGCAGTAGATGAAATTATGAAGAGTCTTGTTGATGCAGCAGTATCTGAAAGTGAGAAGGAAGCAGTATCTGTATCTACAGTAACTAAATCTGAGATTGAAGCAGAGGTATTTGAGATTGTGAAGAATAGTGTTGAAGCAGCAGTATCAAAGATAGTAAAAGAAGCAGTAACAGATAGAGCAACAGAAATGGTTAATGCTGCTAGTCAAAAAGCAGCAGAAACCATTCAAGCAGCAGAAATGGTTAATGTTGCTGAAAAACATAAGGCAGCAGAAACCATCCCTGAAGCAGCAGAAACAAAGGAAACAGCTGAAACCATTCCTGAAGCTGTTAAATTACTCAAAAGAACCAAGATGGTGTCAAACAAAAGACCAAGAACAAAGTCTATAGCTTCAAAGAAGAAAGTTGTAAAGAAGCCTAGGGTGGAACCCATTGTAGAAGAAGCTAAGGAGGAAGTTGTGAAAGAGAAAGCTGATCAAAAAGTTGCTGAAGAAGAAGTGGCAACTCCATCAGGTCAACCAAGCAATGTACAATGTGATATGTATATTACTGTGGTTGATACTAGTCCAATCAAAGTTAAACCATTAGCTTCTATGGCTCCTGAGATCATCTTCTGGGACACATTGATAGAGCAGAGAAAGGAGTACATTAGAATCAAAAGAGCAGATGAGAAGTTTGAAGTCTGTTCTACATGGGGAAGACTTATCAGAATATGCTCTAGATCTGACGTAGAGGAGATGTACAAGGTTGGAATGAAGCTGTATGGAAATATGCTGACTGAGAATGGAATGTCCATCACCAAAATGGTACTTGAATACTTGTGTCTAATGTTCAATACAGAAGCAGTTAAGTATTTGACAGAAAGGCAATTTCAAGCTGTTACCAACTGGATGCTTATTGAAAACTGTGGTGTGTATGTCATAACACTTGACTATGCATATCATGAGTATTATTTGGTGGATAAAATATACAAGCACAGCATGACAAGGTTGGGTGGAATGCTAAAAGCTAAGTTGGTGTGTGACAAAGATTCTAAGATGGCAAGATACCTGGTAAGAAGGATCATCAATCAAAGTTTGGGATTGAATCCTGACTTGTGTGTTCAAGATTAAGTTTTGGAAGCATCATCATCTGAAGAACTTGACTTCTCTTTCTAAAAGTCAAGTTAGGGGGAGATTGTTGGGAACTGAAGATTTGCTAAGTATGGATAGTACTGCCAGAACAACTTTAATACTGCCAGGGCATAATTAATACTGCTAGAGTGAAGTTAGTACTGCTTGTCAAAATTAATACTGCTAGAGTGAAGTTAGTACTGCTTGTCAAGATTAATACTGCTGAAGCAAGGTTAGTACTACTGAGTCAAGTTAATGCTGCTGGAATGAATTAATGCTGCTGGAGAATATTAGTTCTGCTCATGCTGAATGAAGTTAATACTGCTCGTGCATAAAGATGTTAATGCTGCTTGTGATCATAAGTTTGGAATGCGAGAATGTTGGAGATAAATATGGAATGATTGAAGATAATCGTGAAAGAATATTCTGAAGATCAATTTTGTTTTGATAGTTATCTTGTAATTATTTTGTATAAATAGATGTTGATAGATAGCTATTAAAGACACGCGATACACGAGAGTTTCAGAATACGTTTTGTTTTAGAGAGAATTAACCTCAAGGTTTAGAACCCTATTTCTAGAGAAGTAGAAGTCGTCTTGATTGAGCCTGTTCATCAAGATTGAGGTTTGGTTGTAAGCTTGTGAGTTGAATTAGTGAATACAAACAGCTGTGTGTTTTCTGATATATTGTTCTTTGATTGTGTGAATTAAAGTTCTATTCTGCAGATTCTTTAATTCTGAGTTCTAATTATTATTAGTCTTGTTAAGATTCGATCCTGACACTGAGAAAGTGAAGTTGGTGAATAGCACAGTGTTCAGAAAACATCCAGGTGAGTTATTCAACTCTCTTTAAAATTAAGCAGTTGAAGTTGAAATAGATGGTTAAATATGTGTCTGAATGCTTTAGTATGACTTAATTGATAAATAGTAGGCTTATTTAGGAGTATTTGTGAACTGGATAAATGAAGAAGACGATGAACAGTACTGCGAAAGAGATAAAATTCGCAAGCATGGCTTGCGAATTTTGGAGAAACTCGCAACAGTGGGTTGCGAGAATTAAGAAATTCGCAGCTTTGGCTTGCGAGAATTAAGAAATTTGCAGCTTTGGCTTGCGAGAATTGAGAAATTCGCAGCTTTGGCTTGCGAAAATTGTAGCTTTTCGCTACAGTGGCGTGCGATTTTTGTGGACTTTCAGTAGCAGTTTGAGGCTTTTATGTGGAATGCAATCTGATATTTATATGCTATTTGTTATATGATTATAACTTAGATTTTGATATGAAAGCCATGTTATGAAAAATTGTAAGGGACTTATTTGTGAGTCCAATCATGTAGTTTACATTTGAGATATTGTAAATCCCGTGTCCCGGTACGTTTTTCTTTTATTTATTTAATTAATTTAAAGTGTGTACCGTTAATTGATTTGGTTCGGGGTTTGTTGTCGTTAAGACCAAAAATGTTAAAATCCATGTCTTTTAGTGAAGTTAGTAAAATAGGGATAGTTTGGGGGGCTAATGTGAAAATTTGGGCAAGGTCCGGCCCATGCAAGTAAAGGCCGAACCCTTTCCCCCCATGACTCTCGTTTTTTTTCTTCCTTGCATTCCAAGCCAGCGAGACCCAAACATAAGCAATCCCTAAACCTACTTTCTCCTTCTCGTTTTCTGGTGGTGAAGTGCGGCAGAGAGAGAGAGGCGTAGAGAGAGTGAGTTCGAGAGAGGGAGAGGCGTAGAGAGAGGGGGAGCGACGCCGGAGCTCCTGTGGCTGCCGGAATTTTGCAGTCGCCGGAAAAGAAGAGTGAGAGAGAGACCTGCAGTTCGCCGGAGTTTCGAGGGAGAGAAGGATCGCGTGTGTTTGTGTAGCGTTGTCATAAGGTAATCGTTTCGTTTCGTTTCGTTTCGTTTTTTTTCCTTTTGTTCCCGTCGCCGCCGCCGTTCGCCGCCGCTGTGGCGGTGGTGGACGGACGGCTGTGGCTGCCGCCGTGGGTGCGTGTGCTTGAGGCTGGTCGAGAGTGAGAGGGAGAATGATCGGGTTTTGTCGCGTGCTATCGTAATCAAAAAATAAAAGAAAGACCACCGCCGGCCGCCGCTGGCCGCCGCCGGTCGCCACCGGCGACCGCCACTGCCGGAGATGGCAGTGGGTGGCGCGTGGCGTGACCTGACCTCTGTTCCTATCGAACCCTTAAACCGTAACTTAATCGTTAAGCCGTGTAATTTTAACCGTCGTTTCTAAAATCTTTCTTTTATGCGTAAAATGGTCCAGCCCCTGTTTTGTGACGGTAATAACTCCTCCGTCGTAACTCCGATTGAGCCGAAACTGGCGCCCACGCTTCGAGCTCGGGACCGAGTACGTTTTCTGTGTTTTGGCGGAGAACTGATTCGGCCTCGAGTTGGGAGAAAAAGTGGTCGCAAGTTCTGCGGTTCGTCATTTTATGTGATTTTCCTGGAATCTGCCACTGTTTTGCGTGGACCGTAACTTTTTACTCGTAACTCGTTTTGAGGTGATTTTGGTGGCCATAGTTCCCTATTCGAGTCGGGAAGGTTTTCGTGTTTTGCCGAAAGTCTGATTTAAACCGTAGCTAGGCTGTTTTGGACCGTTTTTGCAGCTGGACCGAAACTGGCAGTTTCGGGTAACCGTTCGTATTTAATTCATAGTTAATTATAGAAAAATCGTTAGGAGGCGTGTAATATATCCTCGGAAAGGTATTTCAGGGCACTTTTCAACCGTGTAATAAATCTGAGTTTTTTCTGGAGTTTTAGTGGTCAAATCAGGTCCCGAACAGACCTGTTCGGTGTGACCGAAAGTTAGTTTTAGTGACAGTTTTGGGATGTGTCGCGTCGTGGGGTCCGGGTCTCGTATTGACGTATTTTATCGTACGTTTAGGTGCCGGAAAGTGATCGTCGTTGTGTGGAGCTACTTACTATTTTTAGCTAGGCGCGCACCCGAGGTGAGTTCTCTCACTACAATTAATTAATAGTTGTTTATTATTACTGTAGCACGTGTGTGAAAATTGTATGCGGGATTGTTGGGGGCTAGATAGTGGGACGTCTAGTTAACATTATGTGCTACATTATTCGGCGGGGCCGAGTCCCGACGGGGACGGAGGTGTTTTACGCAGTAGGCGTAAAAGGGGCGTTTACGCAGTAGGCGTAAAAAGGATGTCACACGCAGTAGGCGTAAAACGGGTGTTTCCCGCAGTAGGCGGAAACGTGCGGCGGGGGCCGTAGACCCGACATCCGCCCGGGGATTTTTTTATGTGGTGGTTATTATACTTGTTTATGATTTGTTCGTAGACTTGTATGTGGTGGTGTGATCCTTTTTGCTTTAGGGGTAATATGAGATAACCATTGTTAATTGTTGTGTTTGAATTCACTAAGCTTCGTGCTTACCCCTCCCAATTTACAGTGGCTGCAGGTACAAGTGGTACGAAGGCATGACTGGCACACACTGACGCGCAAGATGGATGAGTCGAAGGATTTGCTTATTAAACATTTTCCCGTTATTGAATAAACAATTTAATTTCCGCTGTTGACTTATGTTTTAATAACGCTCGTGATTGCAATTATTATTTTGGGTTTAATAAATGGAGACTTATTATTAAATATGCGCGTTTAAAATTTTTTAAATTTTCTTGAAATTTTGGGGCGTTACAACTTGGTATCAGAGCACAGCTTGAGTGAATCAAACGCACCTCGGTGTGTTGGGTCTCAAGTTGCGGCTGGGAAATTTTCAAATACTTTATTAAATCTTTTTAGAAATAAAAGGAAAAGTAAAAACCCGTTCGAGGAACGGTGGTCGAGGGCGCAGTGTGTACAGTCAGCCGGAGCCAAGGGAAAGGTACAATGCTTAGTGTTTTCTCATCTTATCGCTTTCTAGATCATAGGGTATGCATGCTAGATTGCCTGAGGTTGACACTATGCGATACGTTGGATTACTTGCTATTATGATTTTCTTGCTAATTATAGTAGGTTTCTAAGTAGGTGCCCTTTAAATCGTATGCGGTAAGAGGCTAATAGCCTTAGAATATTCGATATAGTTCTATTGCGCAGCTCTTGTTTGAGTCCAACCGTTCTAGGATAGAATCTAGTATTCGAATGGCTATTTGTCTTGCACTGCATATGATTGGGTATTTGCGCGGCCACTCATTATGATTAACAGGGTTTTTATAGTAGCGAGGGTAGTGGGTGGAATATAATTCCTAGGGAGCTAGGAAGGGTGAGTGCATATGCCGGTGCGGGCATATGTGTTGAGTTGCGGCGAGAACTACTTGGACCCTCGGGATGGGACACGAAACGGGTAATGATAGGTGCGGAAGGTAGTAGTAGAGCTCCTACTACCGGAAGCACAGGATCAGTGCTCGGGTCGGGAAGGTCACGAGGAATTCAAGGAGTTGAGCGTATGTGTTGATAGTGTGAGTTATTAGCTGATAATAACTCTTTGAATTTCTCCTTCTTATAGAATGGTCAACACTAGGAGACGCGGTGAGGCTGAGCCGAGGGCTGAAGCCGGGATCACTGAGGAGCGGATCCAAGAGATGATTGCAAATGAGGTTGCACGAGCTGTTGGGGATGCAATTCCCGAGATTATCACCGCGATTCAGAATCAACTGGTGACTCTAGTGGAGGAGCGGTTTGCAGCGATGCCGCCGCCTGTTGGGGGACAGCCCCGTGCCCGAGACTTCCAGTATCGGGACCTTTCTGCCTGCTCTCCACCAGAATTCAAGGGTGACTCTAACCCTATCGTTAGCATGCGCTGGATATCCGACATGGAGTGCGCTTTTCTGACAAGCGGCTGCCCGGATAACTTGAAGGTTCGATTTGCAGTGAATCTACTTCGCGAGGGAGCGAAAGACTGGTGCGCCACGGCATTGACTCTGGCCGAGCGTACCACTCTTACTTGGGACGAGTTCGTTGTTCGTTTCCGTGCTGAGTACGTGCCGCCGATAGAGATGGAAAGAATAGCGAGGGAGTTCTTGGAGCTGAACCAGACTACGGAGACCATAAAGGAGATGAACAAGAAGTTTACCGAAATGGCGCTATTCTGTCCCCAATATGCGGCCTCAGAAGAAATGAAGATGGCGAGGTACAAGGACATGCTTCGGACCGAGATCCGGGAAATTGTGAGCGCAGTGCAACATCCTTCGCTGTCGGCTATGATGGATGCAGCGCGGAGAAGAGAGTTAGAGTTGGAGACCCAAGCAAAGAAGAGGAAGGCGGCACAGGCGGTGACGCCTATCTCTGCAGTGCCAAAGAAATCGAAGTTTGTTGATTCTCGTGGGCACACGAAGAGTAGCGGTTCTAAGGCCCGGGATGCGAGTGGTAGAAGATCTGATGCATGTTACAAGTGTGGGCAGCCTGGCCATCTCAGTAGAGATTGCAGGTCGCCACTGATGTTATGTTTCGGCTGTAAACAGGCTGGCCATGTGAAGGCCAACTGCCCGAATGCTAGGGCAACTGATGGGGGTGGTGCACAGAGGGCTCCTGCGAATGCCCCGCTGCGCATCACTGACGGCCGTACGGGTCAGCCAGGGACAGAGGCAGCCCGAGGTAGAGTCCACCAGCTGAAGGTGGAAGAGGCGCAGGCGACGCCTAAGGTGGTGACAGGTATGCTTTATCACCCTCTTTCTTTTCGTCCTTCCTTTTCATGCCTTGTTCTCTTTGTTGTTGTTTATATATGTTGTTATCTGTATGTTAGGTACGTTTCTAGTTAACTCGGTGCCTGCGGTTGTAATGTTTGATAGCGGGGCTACTCATTCATTTGTGTCTCGCACTTTTAGCGAGAGTTTGGGCCGAGTGGTGGGACGGTTAGGATGTCCTATGGTAGTCGAGGTTGCCGATGATAGGACCTTGACGGTTACGGATGTGTATCGGGGATGCACGTTGGAAATCTCGGGTGTGAGGTTTCCCATAGATTTGATTCCGATAGCTATGCGAGAGCTTTGTGTGATTGTGGGCATGGATTGGATGGACGCGTTTGATGCGGAAATTGTTTGTCGCCACAAACAAGTGCGGGTTCGAACCCCAAGCGGGGGAGAGCTGTTGATTCAGGGAGACTCGCCCAGACGGTCTACGGCAATATGTTCAGCGGCGAGGGCTCGGAGACACCTTCAGCATAGTGGTCAGGGGTATTTGGCGTATATGATAGATACGCGCCTTGATGAGACGAAGAAGACTGCCGTGGATGTGCCAGTCGTGAGGGAGTTTGCCGATGTATTTCCCGACGAGTTACCGGGGATACCTCCCGAACGACAGGTGGAATTTCGAATCGATCTGGTTCCGGGTGCTGCTCCGGTGGCCAAGGCACCCTATCGCTTGGCTCCACCGGAAATGAAGGAGCTTTATGAGCAGCTGCAGGAGCTTCTGGAGAAGGAGTTCATCAAACCGAGTTGTTCACCGTGGGGAGCTCCGATTTTGTTCGTGAAAAAGAAAGATGGATCTCAGCGGATGTGCATTGACTACCGGGAGCTGAATAAGCTTACGGTGAAGAATCGTTATCCTTTGCCAAGGATTGATGATTTGTTTGATCAGTTGCAGGGAGCCTCGTGGTTCTCTAAGATTGACTTGAGATCCGGGTACCATCAGATGCGGGTGCGTAGCGAAGATACGGAGAAGACGGCCTTCCGGACGCGGTACGGCCATTACGAGTTCGTGGTGATGCCTTTCGGGCTCACCAATGCACCCGCAGCGTTCATGGACCTCATGAACAGGGTGTGTAGCCCGATGTTGGATCGTTCGGTGATCGTGTTCATCGACGACATTCTTGTATATTCCAAGACGAAGGAAGAGCACGAGGTGCATTTGCGGGAAGTGCTAGAAGTTTTGAGACGGGAGAAGCTTTATGCTAAGTTCTCCAAGTGTGAATTCTGGTTACGAGAGGTCCAATTCTTGGGACATGTCGTGAATCAGAATGGTATCATGGTCGATCCGGCCAAGATTTCGGCAGTTATGCGGTGGGAGGTGCCGAAAACTCCTATCGAGGTGCGAAGTTTTCTCGGTTTAGCAGGGTATTATCGGAGATTTATCCAAGATTTCTCCAAAATCGCCTTGCCTATGACTAAACTAACAAAGAAATCTGCAGCTTTCAGTTGGGGTGAGGAGCAACAGAAGGCTTTCGAGGAGCTACGCAGGCGGTTGTGCGAGGCTCCGGTGTTAACCTTGCCTGAGGGCATGGAAGATTTGGTGGTTTACTGTGATGCTTCGTACCAAGGGTTGGGTGCCGTGCTTATGCAACGCGGCAAGGTCATCGCTTACGCGTCGAGGCAGTTGAAGCCTCATGAGGCGAACTACCCGACTCATGATTTGGAGCTGGGAGCGGTGGTGTTTGCTTTAAAAATATGGAGACACTATCTTTATGGTGTCAAGTGCACGATCTATACCGATCACAAGAGCCTTAGATACCTGATGGACCAGCAAAATCTTAATATGCGTCAGCGGAGGTGGCTTGATGTGGTCAAGGATTACGACTGCGAGATACTTTACCACCCCGGTAAGGCGAATGTAGTCGCGGATGCACTTAGCCGACATCCGGTCGGGGGATCTTTGACGGGTTTTTGTCAGCGATTAACGGTAGTTTCACCACTCTTGGAGTCAATCGGTATCGCTCAAGAGGTGGCCGTGTTGGAGGAAAATGCTAAACGAGAGAGAGTTTCGGGAGAAATTCCGAAGTTAGTACGGGATAGTCGGGGACTGTTAACCCGTTATGGTAGAGTTTGGGTTCCATACACTGGTGGGAATCGCCAGACACTATTGGACGAGGCGCATAAGTCCAAGTTTTCGATTCATCCCGGAGCTACCAAGATGTACAGAGACCTGCGTGAAGACTATTGGTGGCCCGGCATGAAGCGGGATGTAGCCAAATGTGTGGAAGTATGTTTGACCTGTCGGAAGGTCAAAGCGGAACACCAACGACCGCATGGGAAATTGCAGCCGTTGGAGATTCCGGTGTGGAAGTGGGAGCAAATCGCGATGGATTTCATCACTAAGCTTCCCAAGACTCAGCGAGGGAATGATACTATCTGGGTGATCGTGGATCGTCTGACGAAGAGCGCTCACTTCTTGGCGATTAAAGAGAGCTTTTCGGCGGATAAGCTTGCGGAGGTTTTCATTCGAGAAATTGTAACTCGGCACGGGGTGCCAGTCTCAATTGTCTCGGATCGGGATACTCGTTTCACCTCCCGGTTTTGGGAGAAGTTTCAGAATGAGATGGGTACGCGGTTGCATTTCAGTACAGCATTTCATCCTCAGACGGACGGACAGAGTGAGCGTACTATTCAGACACTTGAGGACATGCTGCGAGCATGTGTGATTGACTTTGGTGGTAGTTGGGATCAGAATCTTCCACTAGCTGAGTTCTCCTACAATAACAGCTACCACGCTAGCATCGGTAGAGCGCCGTACGAAGTGTTGTATGGCAGGAAGTGTCGGACGCCCATTTGCTGGGGCGAGGTTGGTCACAGAGTGCTGGGGAGCACCGATATTGTGCTAAAGACGACGGAAATGATTCAGATGGTGCGGGATCGGTTAGTCACTGCTCAGAGCCGACAAAAGAGTTACGCCGATAAGAGACGATCGGACTTGGAATTCCAAGTCGGAGATTACGTTCTTTTGAAAGTGTCACCCTGGAAGGGGGTAATCCGTTTTCGCAAGCGGGGAAAGTTGGGTCCCCGATATATCGGACCATACAAGGTCATCGCGCGTGTGGGGAAAGTAGCTTACCGATTAGAGCTACCTGAGGAGTTGAGCCTGATCCACAACACGTTCCATGTCTCCCAGTTGCGAAAGTGTGTGTTGGATGAGTCTGCAGTAGTTCCCCTTGAGGATATTCAGATTGACGAGCGACTCAACTATGTAGAGAAGCCGGTAGCCATCGTCGAGAGGAAGACGAAGACTCTACGCAACAAAGTCATTGGATTGGTGAAGGTCCAGTGGCAGCACCGGAAAGGTTCGGAATGGACGTGGGAACCAGAAGCCGAGATGCGGGAGAATTACCCGGAGCTGTTTGCAGGCGTGGACTTCGGGGACGAAGTCTAGTCCAAGCGGGGGAGAGTTGTAAAGCCCGTGTCCCGGTACGTTTTTCTTTTATTTATTTAATTAATTTAAAGTGTGTACCGTTAATTGATTTGGTTCGGGGTTTGTTGTCGTTAAGACCAAAAATGTTAAAATCCATGTCTTTTAGTGAAGTTAGTAAAATAGGGATAGTTTGGGGGGCTAATGTGAAAATTTGGGCAAGGTCCGGCCCATGCAAGTAAAGGCCGAACCCTTTCCCCCCATGACTCTCGTTTTTTTTCTTCCTTGCATTCCAAGCCAGCGAGACCCAAACATAAGCAATCCCTAAACCTACTTTCTCCTTCTCGTTTTCTGGTGGTGAAGTGCGGCAGAGAGAGAGAGGCGTAGAGAGAGTGAGTTCGAGAGAGGGAGAGGCGTAGAGAGAGGGGGAGCGACGCCGGAGCTCCTGTGGCTGCCGGAATTTTGCAGTCGCCGGAAAAGAAGAGTGAGAGAGAGACCTGCAGTTCGCCGGAGTTTCGAGGGAGAGAAGGATCGCGTGTGTTTGTGTAGCGTTGTCATAAGGTAATCGTTTCGTTTCGTTTCGTTTCGTTTTTTTTCCTTTTGTTCCCGTCGCCGCCGCCGTTCGCCGCCGATGTGGCGGTGGTGGACGGACGGCTGTGGCTGCCGCCGTGGGTGCGTGTGCTTGAGGCTGGTCGAGAGTGAGAGGGAGAATGATCGGGTTTTGTCGCGTGCTATCGTAATCAAAAAATAAAAGAAAGACCACCGCCGGCCGCCGCTGCTGGCCGCCGCCGGTCGCCACCGGCGACCGCCACTGCCGGAGATGGCAGTGGGTGGCGCGTGGCGTGACCTGACCTCTGTTCCTATCGAACCCTTAAACCGTAACTTAATCGTTAAGCCGTGTAATTTTAACCGTCGTTTCTAAAATCTTTCTTTTATGCGTAAAATGGTCCAGCCCCTGTTTTGTGACGGTAATAACTCCTCCGTCGTAACTCCGATTGAGCCGAAACTGGCGCCCACGCTTCGAGCTCGGGACCGAGTACGTTTTCTGTGTTTTGGCGGAGAACTGATTCGGCCTCGAGTTGGGAGAAAAAGTGGTCGCAAGTTCTGCGGTTCGTCATTTTATGTGATTTTCCTGGAATCTGCCACTGTTTTGCGTGGACCTTAACTTTTTACTCGTAACTCGTTTTGAGGTGATTTTGGTGGCCATAGTTCCCTATTCGAGTCGGGAAGGTTTTTCGTGTTTTGCCGAAAGTCTGATTTAAACCGTAGCTAGGCTGTTTTGGACCGTTTTTGCAGCTGGACCGAAACTGGCAGTTTCGGGTAACCGTTCGTATTTAATTCATAGTTAATTATAGAAAAATCGTTAGGAGGCGTGTAATATATCCTCGGAAAGGTATTTCAGGGCACTTTTCAACCGTGTAATAAATCTGAGTTTTTTCTGGAGTTTTAGTGGTCAAATCAGGTCCCGAACAGACCTGTTCGGTGTGACCGAAAGTTAGTTTTAGTGACAGTTTTGGGATGTGTCGCGTCGTGGGGTCCGGGTCTCGTATTGACGTATTTTATCGTACGTTTAGGTGCCGGAAAGTGATCGTCGTTGTGTGGAGCTACTTACTATTTTTAGCTAGGCGCGCACCCGAGGTGAGTTCTCTCACTACAATTAATTAATAGTTGTTTATTATTACTGTAGCACGTGTGTGAAAATTGTATGCGGGATTGTTGGGGGCTAGATAGTGGGACGTCTAGTTAACATTATGTGCTACATTATTCGGCGGGGCCGAGTCCCGACGGGGACGGAGGTGTTTTACGCAGTAGGCGTAAAAGGGGCGTTTACGCAGTAGGCGTAAAAAGGATGTCACACGCAGTAGGCGTAAAACGGGTGTTTCCCGCAGTAGGCGGAAACGTGCGGCGGGGGCCGTAGACCCGACATCCGCCCGGGGATTTTTTTATGTGGTGGTTATTATACTTGTTTATGATTTGTTCGTAGACTTGTATGTGGTGGTGTGATCCTTTTTGCTTTAGGGGTAATATGAGATAACCATTGTTAATTGTTGTGTTTGAATTCACTAAGCTTCGTGCTTACCCCTCCCAATTTACAGTGGCTGCAGGTACAAGTGGTACGAAGGCATGACTGGCACACACTGACGCGCAAGATGGATGAGTCGAAGGATTTGCTTATTAAACATTTTCCCGTTATTGAATAAACAATTTAATTTCCGCTGTTGACTTATGTTTTAATAACGCTCGTGATTGCAATTATTATTTTGGGTTTAATAAATGGAGACTTATTATTAAATATGCGCGTTTAAAATTTTTTAAATTTTCTTGAAATTTTGGGGCGTTACAGATATTGATCCCCGTACTAAATAGCAAAGAGGGGATAGTTGAGAAGTCGAGGTGTCGAGATTAATATTTTTATAGATGTATATAGAATATGTTACGGGATATAGTATATAATATTGTATATACTTATGATAGAGTGTAATGGATCCATATGCACTAGTTTATATGAACACATGGAATTGACGTGAGTAATCGTAATTCCAATGTGTGTATGTTAAATGTGGAATTGACGTGAGTAATCGTAATTCTCATTTATATGAATTAAGGAATTGATGTGAGTAATCATAATTCCTGAGTGTATGTTAAATGTGGAATTGATGTGAGTAATCGTAATTCCCATTTATATGAATTAAGGAATTGATGTGAGTAATTTTAATTCCTGAGTGTATGTTAAATGTGGAATTGATGTGAGTAATCGTAATTCCCATTTATATGAATTAAGGAATTGATGTGAGTAATCATAATTCCTGAGTGTATGTTAAATATGGAATTGATGTGAGTAATCGTAATTCCTATTTTGCATTATTGAGAAATCATGGGATTGATGTGAGTAATCGTAATTCCTGATTTCTAAGGAAGAATAGAGATTGACATGAGTAATTGTAATCCCTACTTCCTTTCTAATAAATAAGCATGTGTAATTGCGATTTATTATGTTAGAGCATAGATCTAGAATCTATGATTGATTCGTAGTTGGCTCTGGTTTGTGATAATATGACTTACTAAAGGTTAGTCATAGTTTTGAGCTTGGGGTAGGTTTCCGTTGTTGAGATTAAGCACGTGTACGGTAAGATGGGTGAGAACAGGTTTGATCTATCTATTGAGATTTTGATTGTTAAATTTTATTTTGATTTGAATATTCTCACTAGGCGAAAGCCTAATGTTTCAAGTTGAATCTTCTTACCAGGTACAAATTCCGGGAGGTAAGCGTGGATGAGAGACGAGAACTTTTGAAGGAATCAAACTTGGAGATGACAGAGGATCTAGTTGTTCTTTTGGATATTTTGGGACAGATGATTAGATAACCTAGTTAATCTGATTATGATGTATGATTAGATTAATAGGTTATTTGAATTAGACGTTTGTGGTATATAAAAACCTTACTGATGATCCTCTTGTTATATAAGTTTGAAGTTATATGATCATAACTTGTGGAGTTTTAAAGGTTTAAATTAGCCCTGTTTTTAGGGTGTTACAATATGGTATCAGAGCAGTAGTTTAAGCGAACTAGGTATGAATTTGAGATACCTAGACTTAAGCTGTGATGAATTAAGTTATGATCCGTGAGGTATGGGTAGAATTGCTAAGACTGGGTAGTCTTAGCGTCGACGAAAATACGCGAAGTTAGTACTGTAACGATGGTAATAAGGACCCTCATGTATGATATGTTCGCAATTTCAATTAGCTACTGTTATTATGAATCTATTATTACACAAGCATACTTGTTTCAAATTGTTACGGTGACTGATTAGCGGTAAAGTACGTATTGTATGTCTAGTTGTATAAACCAATGCTGATGAGTGTTCTGTTGTGCTCAATTAAGATCAAGTATTATAGTTGGATAAGAATTTGATGATTATAATGTTACTCAAGAAGACTTGTAAAATTTTCAAGTTGGGGAGCGGGTAATGTTGAAAGGATATGAGTTTTAATAATGTGAAGAATTGAGTTCCTATTCTTTCGGGATCTTTATTTATGATTAAGTGATTGTAGAAAGATATATTAGAAAGTGATGAATTAATAAGAAGTGGATATGTCAAAGTGCTTAAGTGATTTTAGAACGGAGGAAGTTATGAGGAATAGATATTTCCATTTGTTTGCTTGGTTTGATTTCGGGGACGAAATCATTTTCAAGTTGGGGAGTATTGTAACATCCTGAATTTTCGTTGATTTATTTTGTGAAGAATATTAACTATAAGGGTTAAGTTTGTAATTTGGTTAAAGTAAAGTTAATTGGAGATATTAACTTGAGGGTTCATTATGTCATTTCTTTAAAGTAGGAGGGTATTTGGGAAATGAGTTATGACTCATCTGATTTTAAAAGGATGAGGTGTCACACAATTAGTCATTTAATGACTAATTGTGTGTTTGTGGGAGGATTTCGGTAAGCAGAGAAAGAGATCGAGAGAAAGAACGAAAGGGAGGAAGAAGAGAAAAGATTATTGAAATTGTGGTAAGAAATTCTGTTTTATACCACTGAATTCTTCTTATGGATAGAAATTAAGCTTGCATTTCATCTGTTCAGAAATGGTTTAAGCTGAGAAAGTGAAGTTGGTGAATAGCACAGTGTTCAGAAAACATCCAGGTGAGTTATTCAACTCTCTTTAAAATTAAGCCATTGAAGTTGAAATAGATGGTTAAATATGTGTCTGAATGCTTTAGTATGACTTAATTGATAAATAGTAGGCTTATTTAGGAGTATTTGTGAACTGGATAAATGAAGAAGACGATGAACAGAACTGCGAAAGAGATAAAATTCGCAAGCATGGCTTGCGAATTTTGGAGAAACTCGCAACAGTGGGTTGCGAGAATTAAGAAATTCGCAGCTTTGGCTTGCGAGAATTGAGAAATTCGCAGCTTTGGCTTGCGAAAATTGTAGCTTTTCGCTACATTGGCGTGCGATTTTTGTGGACTTTCAGTAGCAGTTTGAGGCTTTTATGTGGAATGCAATCTGATATTTATATGCTATTTGTTATATGATTATAACTTAGATTTTGATATGAAAGCCATGTTATGAAAAATTGTAAGGGACTTATTTGTGAGTCCGATCATGTAGTATACATTTGAGATATTGATCTCCGTACTAAATAGCAAAGAGGGGATAGTTGAGAAGTCGAGGTGTCGAGATTAATATTTTTATAGATGTATATAGAATATGTTACGGGATATAGTATATAATATTGTATATACTTATGATAGAGTGTAATGGATCCATAGGCACTAGTTTATATGAACACATGGAATTGACGTGAGTAATCGTAATTCCAATGTGTGTATGTTAAATGTGGAATTGACGTGAGTAATCGTAATTCCCATTTATATGAATTAAGGAATTGATGTGAGTAATCATAATTCCTGATTTCTAAGAAAGAATAGAGATTGACATGAGTAATTGTAATCCCTACTTCCTTTCTAATAAATAAGCATGTGTAATTGCGATTTATTATGTTAGAGCATAGATCTAGAATCTGGGATTGATTCGTAGTTGGCTCTGGTTTGTGATAATATGACTTACTAAAGGTTAGTCATAGTTTTGAGTTTGGGGTAGGTTTCCGTTGTTGAGATTAAGCACGTGTACGGTAAGATGGGTGAGAACAGGTTTGATTTATCTATTGAGATTTTGATTGTTAAATTTTATTTTGATTTGAATATTCTCACTAGGCGAAAGCCTAATGTTTCAAGTTGAATCTTCTTACCAGGTACAAATTCCGGGAGGTAAGCGGGGATGAGAGACGAGAACTTTTGAAGGAATCAAACTTGGAGATGACAGAGGATCTAGTTGTTCTTTTGGATATTTTGGGACAAATGATTAGATAACCTAGTTAATCTGATTATGATGTATGATTAGATTAATAGGTTATTTGAATTAGACGTTTGTGGTATATAGAAACCTTACTGATGATCCTCTTGTTATATAAGTTTGAAGTTTTATGATCATAACTTGTGGAGTTTTAAAGGTTTAAATTAGCCTTGTTTTTAGGGTGTTACAAAATGAAACAATGTCACCAAACTCTTCAAAGTTGCGTTTAGCTGTTTGGTCGGCCCAAAAAACATAATTCAAGAGACCTTCATCGCATTTATATTCAAACGAATAATTTGGCACATACAATTTTCTATTATTCATTTTCCTAACAAATAAATTTGCATACCTATCTCCAATGAAACAATTACGATCCCGTTGAAAATTTTTATACTCAACCTTCGTTCCACCAACCATTTCATAACCACCCTTCAATTGACAAAGAATATTGTGTGCTTGTGTAGCACCAATATTTGCATTTGACATCTTAAGAATCCACCTTTGTTGAGAGTAGTCTAATTTCCGACTACTTTTCAACAAGTGCTTCGAATCATCATCAAACAAACAATGGTTATGTTTCTCTTCAAATGCATTACAACCAGTTCTTTGAATGTTACTGTTTCTTTTCTTTTTCGAATCCAATGTATCCACTTGGACAGAATCTGGAAAACCAGCCCTATTGCACACAACATACCTCAAAACAACCATATCATATGCATTTTTTTTCAAACAAGATAGTCTAACGTCAAATCCAGCTTTTGTAGCATACTTCTTATACATTTCTATATCTTTTTCCAATGACTCAAAAACTTTACCAACAACAGGTTTCAAATCTTCTTCTACAACAGGAATCCAAAACTTAATTCCATCACCATCAACTTCAGTAACAGAAGGCCCATCTTCACTTCCACTATGAATTTGATCTATAAATTATATTAAAAATTATATTCATAATGTATAAAATATAAGATAATGCATCCAACATAAACAGTTTAAATATTCAAACTGAATAAATTATTCTTTTTTAACATCTACCTTTATTCAGTTTGAATATATGGAATTATTCAGACTGAATAAAGGTAGATGTTAAAAAAGAATAAAAGTTAAAATTTATTCTTTTCCATATATTCAGTCTGAATATATGGAATTATTCAGACTGAATAAAGGTAAATAAGAAAAAAGAATAAAACTTAAACATTTATTCGTTTTGAATATCTACGTTTATTCAATCTGGATATATTCACTTAGAATAAATGACTATAGATAATACTTTGATTACTTTATATTCACTTAAAATAAATGATTATAGATAACACTTTGATTAAAGAAACAACTAATTTAATAACACCTAATTTAGTAACAGATATCAATTAAACATTGAATAAATTTGTATTTCAGTAACAAATATCAATTAAACAAAACAAAACTTACATATCAATGATTCATCCACATTCGATAAACTGGAAAACACAGAAAAGGAATCTTTTTGACCGATTCTTGAATCAAGAAGATCATCATCAACAACAAAGTTGAATGCTTCATCAACAAAAAGTGTAGAATTCTCAACAACATCAGAATCCATCGAAACAGAGTAGTATATCGAGAAACAAAGATTTGCAGAAATCGAAGGAATTGTATAGACTTTCGACCTAATTAGAACAAATCGAATCAAATGAGAGAGATTAAGAAATCAATCGTGAAGAGATTAAGAAATCAACCGTGAAGATAAATCAATCGTGAAGAAATCAATCATGAAGAAATCAATCGTGAAGAAATCAATCGTGAAGAGATTAAGAAATCAATCGTGAAGAGAAATCAGATATATTTAAGGAACGACGCAATCGTGAAGAGAGAGATTAGGAAAAAATCACGATTGAATACCGTGAAATATGGAAAGGATATGAAATACTAAACAGAAATATTAAAAATCTGACGAAAATACCCCTAAAGCCGAATTTCAGGAACGACTCAAATATGGCTGCGATCAATGGACCAGATCTGTCCTCACGTTTACAATTGAATTTGAGTTTTCATTTAAACTTTCCTCTATATATATATATATATATATATATAGGGTCAAGTTATTTTGTTAACCACATTTTTAGTATTAACTTTATTAACCATTCTCATCCATTGATATTAGAGATCTATGGTTGAGATGAACATATTAATAAATACAATAAATTAAATGTTGAAGTGTAATTTGGGATATGTGAACGAGGTGATCAGGGTCAAAATAGGAATTTCTTGGTGGACTTTTTAATTAGGAGTTACAAAATATTCATTAATTAGGAATTACAAAATGATTTAGCTATAATTAATTTTTAACAAAAATACTAGGTGTGTTGATTTTTCATTCATTCATTCATCAACATTTTTTATTTATGAAAATGGACTTTCGATGTGATCAAAACTACATTCAACCCATTTTGTTGAACGATTGTAATAATTCCACGGGGTTGGACGATGTCGATGGAGGAGACGATATGTATAACTGTTCGTCATTGGACGTGAACATTTGTGAAGTTGAACATGCATGAAACATCTGTTTGTTCATATTTTTAATCAACTATGAAACAATATGAACAATAAATGTTCATGTTTGTTCATAATTTTAATCAACTATGAAACAATATGAACAATAAATGTTCATGTTTGTTCATAATTTTAATCAACTATGAACAAATTGATTGATCCACACCACACTTGGTTTTATTTGAATTTGAGCTCATTCTTACTATCTTCAATAAAACTTTAATAACATGAAATTAGTTCAAAAAAACTTTAACAAACGTTCATGTTTGTTCATATTTTAATCAACTATGAAACAACAAATTTGAACAAAAATATATGAACAACAAATATTCATGTTTGTTGTTCATGTTTGTTCATGATCAACTACGAACAAATTGTACTAATTACAATCACACAACCGCATAAAGTAATACGGTAGGTGAATACTACGTTTTTAATGTTCGTAAATGTGCACAATCGATAAATATCAAATCTACTCCTACTAACAACTAATCTATCAAAAATACCGATCGATCAAGACTTTTTTATTCGGTTTGGATATTTCAACGGTGTTGGTACTATCGTTTTGCGTCGCCGCTTCGTCATTGGTGTTGAGTTGTGTTTCATCAACTAATCCCGAGGATGTATTTCTGGATGTCGAACCATTATTCACACCGGCTCCTCCATCGTCAAAGTCCAACCTTGCGGAATTAGAAGAATAGTTCAAGAAATCAAGATGAAAATGGCATTGATCACGACGAAAATCCATCTTCGATGCAAGGAACTTTGATTGGTTTGTGAAATGTTGCGCTTTTGAGACGAACTTTGATTGGTTTGTGAACAGTTGAACATTTCACAAATACGCCATGAATTTCCAAAAAGTTGCGCTTTTGAGATGAAAATAGGCATGATTGGTTTGTGAAATGTTCTTGCCTTGGAATAATTCGTGAACATTGATGAAACACGAATCATGTAACAAAGAGAACATGAACATGAAGTAACACATGACGTTTATATTACGTTCTTAATCTTCATGAATGTACACAATTGATGAGCCTCAATAAACAACTAATATATCAAAGATACTAACCGTTCAAGACTTTTTCATTCGGTTCACATGTTTCATCGGTGCTCGTACTATCGTTTTGCGCCGCATCTTCCTCTTGGGAGTTGAGTTGTGTTTCAACGCCTAATTCATCGGATGAAATAATAGTAGAATCGGGATGAATGTGAGTATGGTCATGAGGGAAATCCACCTTCAAATCCACGAACTTTGATGAACAATAGAAAATTCAAAACACCAAACTATTAACTAAAAAATTATGAATTCCTAATTTAAATTTGTAACTCCCAATTAATTATTAAAATTTGTAACTCCACACTAAAAACTATAAAAAAAATCCATTTATAAAATTCCAAGTATACCCTTGAGCATTAATTCATATGTTACTAACAACCATCTCAAAAGAATAGCTCTCATTGATGGAAAAGGGTTAACAAAGTTAACACCTTTTGTATGGTTAGCATAATAACTTGACTCTCTCTCTCTCTCTCTCTCTCTCTCTATATATATATATATATATATATATATATATATATATTCAATCTCTCATCCATCTCTATATAACTCCTTCACATAGGCTTTGTAAACGAACCGAACGAACACGAACGGAGGCTTGTTCGTGTTCGTTCGTTTAACTTAGCCGAACAAATGAACGAACACGAACGGTAAACGAACAAAATCTTAGGTGTTCGTGTTCGTTTGTTTAAGAAATGGGTGTGTTCGTGTTCGTTTGTGTTCGTTCGTTTAAGTGCTAAACGAACGTAAACGCACATAAACGAACGGACGAACATAAATGAACAACCTTAAACGAACAAACATAAATGAACAGCCTTAAATGAACAAGCATAAACAAACGAACAATGGTAGGGATGTAAACTAGGTTAAAAAGGCCCACATATAAGTCCAAATTTAAGTAATGAAGGCCCAAAATATAATTCCCAAATTAAGTTAAGAAGGCCCAACATCTAATATACATTTGTTTTATTTTAATTACACATATGAATATTTATATATAAATTTTATAATATAAAATATAAACGAACATAAATAAACGAACATAAATGAACGAACGTTCACGAACGTAAATGAACGAACGAGACATTTGTTCATGTTCGTTCGTTTAACTAAACGAACAAACAAACATGTTCATGTTCGTTCATTTATTAAATAAACGAACATAAACGAACTTCCCGCCGAACGGTTCACGAACGGTTCGGTGAACGTTCAGTTCGTTTACAAGCCTACCTTCACACACATGTATATACATATATATATATAGGGATGGGTTCAAATGAAAACTCAAATTCAATTGTAAACGTGAGGACAAACCACAGCCGTTGATTAATAATCCGGTGAAGAGATCAGTGGCAAAAAAACACGGTGACAATTTTGTAAATAAGTTGAAAACTCTGTCCATGGCTTAATGAATATTTAGCGCGCAGGGGTAAAATTGGAAAAAAATTTATTCAGTCTGAATAAAAGGTAATTATTCAGACTGAATAAAGGTAATTATTTTCGTCAGATTAGAATCAGCGCCTCCTTTATTGACTTTTTATTTTCTTTTTTAATTAAAAAACTTTTACCCCCTTAAATTTTAAAATAAATTATCTAAAAAATTACTAACATTTTAATCAAACAAATTACATCAAAAAAACGAGAATTTCGTGCTCTTCGATATGACATCCATCATGATATAGTTTTTTTTCGTTTTAACCGTTTTTACGTGAAATCGTGTATATGTGTTATATTCAGAGTGAATAATACAACATTCGGGATGAATAATATCTACATTTATTCGGACTGAATAATTTACCTTTATTCAGTCTGAATAATTATATTCGTTTGAATATCTACTTTTATTCAGTCTGAATAATTATATATATTCAGACTGAATAAAGATAGATATTCAAAACGAATAAATGTTTAAGTTTTGTTCTTTTTTCATATCTATCTTTATTCAGTCTGAATAATTCTATATATTAAGACTGAATAAAGGTAGATATTCAAAACGAATAAATGTTTAAATTTTGTTCTTTTTTCATATCTACCTTTATTCAGTCTGAATAATTCTATATATTCAGTCTGAATAAATGTAGATATTATTCATCCAGAATGTTATATTATTCATTCTGAATATAACACATGTACACGATTTCACGTAAAAAACGGTTAAAACGAAAAAAAAACTATATCAAGACATGATGAAGTTTTATTCTTTTTTAATATATGGAATTATTCAGTCTGAATAATTCCATATATTCAGTCTAAATAATTCTATATACTCAGTCCGAATAAATGTAGATATTATTCATCCCGAATGTTGTATTATTCACTCTGAATATAACACATATACACGATTTCACGTAAAAAACGGTTAAAAGGAAAAAAAAACTATATCATGATGGATGTCATATCGAAGAGCACGAAATTCTCGTTTTTTTGATGTAATTTGTTTGATTAAAATGTTAGTAATTTTTGAGATAATTTATTTTAAAATTTAAGGGGGTAAAAGTTTTTTAATTAAACAAGAAAATAAAAAGTCAACAAAAGAGGCGCTGATTCTAATCTTGACGAAAATACCCCTAAAGCTGAATTTTAGGAATGACTTAAATATGGTTGCGATCAATGGACGAGATTTGTCATCACGTTTACAACTGAATTTGAGTTTTTAGATGAACTTTCCCCTCTCTCTCTCTCTTTCTCTCTCTATATATATATATATATAGTAAATGTTAACATATATATGCAAATTGAGAAAAACAGTTGATGACGTATGTTTAAGATTTAAGATATATGCAAATTGGAGATGTCAAATTATTTGATCATATTTGGTTTAGACATTTTTATATGTAGTATCTAAATATTGTCTGAATTATCGATTGCATTTTAAAGACATGCTTCCTTTATTTTCATGTTTTTAATTTTGATTTTATCTTGTTTAAACACAACCCAACCAACCCGATCAACCTGAACGGGTTGGGTTGGGTTAAAAAAATTTAAACCGCCAACATTGGGTTAATGTGTAACCCGATCAACCTAACCCGTAAGCGCCCGTAGATGTGTCTAGTGGAAATGGGAAAAGAAAGGGTGGTTTGGCGATGGATAAATACATTGAATACAAGAAGGGTGGAGTCATTGAACAAGCTGTCAACACCTTTTTGCATTTATTTCCTTCAGATCCAAAAACCATTCAATTCTTGATGCCCCAAAATACATGTGAGCACTTCCTCCATAACATTTTTCTTAATATACTCCTATATTTTAAGAAAAATAAAGAAATGAAAATCTAGAATATTCCAGAAGAAATATATTTTCAATACATTTTATTAATATTCTAAGAAATTTTGAAACAAATTAAAGAGTAATATCTGGGTTACCGATAGACCCTAGGAGGTGTGTTTAAACCATATCAAAGACTATGAAGGATGTGTAAACATCAAGGTTCTAAATGGTGTGAGGCGTGGCGTGATGGCGAGGCCAAGCCTCAAGCCTTAGGAGGCGCCACGACGAAGCCATGGCGTTTTCATGGTGTGGCTTATGGCGTCAAATTTCTAATTCATATATAATATTATATATAAAAACATATGTTTTGTAGTGTTACTCAATGAGTCAATAGTAATAAGCAAGTTAAATTATGTTATATACTAAATTTTTTGCAAATAAGACATTAAAAACGTAAATAAAAAATAAATATCGCATTACGAAAACTGCACATTAGGTCATGGCGTGCCATGGGCTTAACGTGGCGTGAGACACAAGCCTTGGTGCCATGACGCGCCATGGTGGCTGTGTGGCGAGTTTTTTAGAACAATGGTTACACCTCAAGACTTATGGGACCACATTGCATATCCAAGCTAGACGAGTTACACCTCAAGGACCTCAAGTCCCCTATTGCCTACTCGCTAGTGGCCCAAAATAGCCAACAGTTCATGAAATATATAATGCATGTCTAAGTCCTCGTGCACAAGGAGTTAGATACCAAGTACTTCCCAAACATAATCATATAAGTATATGCAAGGACCCCAAATGATTACACCCTTCAAGTTGTCACGTTAGAAGTATTCATCAACCTAAAGGCATATTTATTCATAAATAATTTCCACATAATATTGTGTAAGTCACATATAGATATATCCATACTTCCAACTCCTTATCATAATTTCAAGCTCATGGCAAAACCTACATAATTCATTTAAAGTCAACCACATTCATTTTTGAGTTACACATGGGAAAACCCTAGTTTGGGTAAAGCTTCCAAATGGTGAGAGATTCATTATTTTAGCATAAAAGGTTGTTAAGAAAGAAGAATATGATACTTGAGCTCATCAATATCAAGATATTACAAAACCCTAATTTATCCAAAACACAAAAGGGGTAAACAAGTTCATAATAATGCACATAAGTATCATGAAATGTAAGATCTACAAGTTAGAGGTACTCACCAAAAGGTTTGCAAGATAAGTCTTTGATTAAGAACCCTAGAGAGAGGAAAAACCCTTGAGACTTCACAAGAACTTGAGTAAGGACACAAAAGAGTGTAGGAACCCTAGAACATCAATTAATGACCAATCATAAGTAAAGAGTTGCATTAAATGCAAGGAAGAGGTGGAATGTAGGTGAAAATCGCACCTACCAAGAGTGTAAAACTGTAGCCCTAAGTCTTCCAAAATGAGATGCAAAAGAGGGAAAATCGGATGGCATTTAAAGGGCAAAATACCCTGACGACGACCTTGCCATCGCGATAGTGCCACGGCACAATCGCGGGGCACTCTCGCCCATAATCTACCGCGGCCAATCACCCTGCTCGCGAAAGTGACACGGCTTCTATGCCATGGGCACTCTCGCCGGGCATAGTCGCGAGATGTGTACCGAGAGTTCTCGACTCGACCTAAAGCTTTCCCCGCGATAGTGACAATGCGAGAGTGACCTGGCACTCTCGTCGGACACTCTCGCCCAAACGGTACCGCGAGCTGTTTGGCTCGGTTTCGATGGCTCCCGTTTACCCCTTCGATGACGACGTTCCCACGCTAGTAAAGTCTAGCTAAAAAGATAACATGGTGCTCTAAATCGAGTACCAAAGGTGAAGGGTGGCAGAATACTTACACAAATCTCGGGGTGTTACTGAAAATCTCCTAAATATGACACATGAATAGGGGTAGACTTCATACGAAAATACATCTTTTGTTTTCCTTGATACCAATAACCAACAAATTATAAATTATCCTAGAATCTTATATAATGTACCAAACAATTGTACTCGACACCAATTTATTTGATACCAACTTTTTCGTTTGATACCATTTTTGTACTAACTTCAAGTTACATATATTAAAATTGTCATTATGTTCAAATTTTTTAAAGTCATTTCGAGTTTGCACGTAACACATGTGATGTTCAAAAGGAATTAACTACAAGAGAAAAAATAAAACTTGAAAACATTTAAATGTACAAACAAAATGGTTAAAGTTGCAATGTTTAACCCACAACACATCAAAAATATAAAAACTAATAAATAATTAAACAAGTCGATACAATAATACTATCATATCACACGATTTCTAATACCATATACCAGTTGTTTTATACTAATCAAATTTACATGTTATAAAGAGCTATCAAAATGAATATAATTAATACCTATTAAATTGATAGAGTATATAGTAGACTTGAGATCATGTGAAATCAGACTATTTCCATGAGACCAAAGAATTAACACTAAACCTTCACATCAAAAGACTGTGAAGGTACTGTGATGATAAGTCTTCACAGTGAATCACTGAAGGTTTAGTTTTAATATATTGGTCTGACGATCTCATAAAAACAGGTTGGTCTCATGTGAACCCAACCCTAATATTATATACACATATTGATTGATCTTTTATGATACAAAATTAACACCCTACGTAAGAATCGAGCGGTGCATGATCTCATGCCACAACCAATGATTGAGTTCTCAAATAAAATAATCTTGAGATCAAAAAGCTATTATTTGGATTCCGATATCACCGGCGACCGGAACTCCGGCAAGCACATCCTCGGCAAAATATGAACCCCCAATATTTTATCTCCGGGAGGTGTTCCAAGGACCCACAACCGCGGCGGCGTGGCCACCACATCCACCACTAAAATCCCCACATCCTTTTCACATAAAACACACACCCTACCACCGCCGGCGGCGATGTTCTCCGCCCCTTTCAGCCGTACATCCGCCATAACTTCCGACCACTCATCCCCACTCTCATCATATCTTTTCAATACTCCTCGTGATTCATCCACCACAAATAATGTCTTTTCATCCATCGCCGCCGCCGGCCCCCGCCACCCGCCCAACATCCCCGCCGGCATCTCCGCCCACTCGTCGGAGTCCACGTCGTAGACGAACCCTTCTTTTGCGTAATCACCTTTCACGTTCACCATACAAAGCTTCCCTTTCCATCCAACGGCATCAATGGCTTCCCTGCAATAGAGGTGTTAACGAGTCGAGCTTTTAACGAGCGACTAATAATTATCAAGCTCGAGGCGATCTCGAACACAAAATAAAACTCGTTTAACTTAACGAGTCGAACTTTTAACGTGCAACTAATAATTATCAAGCTCGAGGCGATCTCGAACACCAATAAAACTCGTTTAACTTAACGAGTCGAGCTCCGTAACACCAATGTTCGACTCGACTCGTTCGAACGCTCGATTAAACTTAACGAGCGAGTCGAACCATTCGAGCCAACAGTTTTTCGAGCCAAACATATTCATATGTTTACAAGGCATGGGATCATGTGAGAAGTGTAATTTTTTGTGAGAAGTGTAAGAAGTATTTTTAAACCGCTCGTCACTTTTAATCAAATACCTTCCCATGAATAACGGCTTAGAAGGAAATTGATCTGGTGCATCTTATCTCGGTGCATCTCATCCTAATGTTCATCCATTTCTGGTTGATAACCACTTCTCACGATTCTCACCAAATTTGCCTTCTCATCACCGGAACCCAACCCATGTTTACAAACTATATAACAAAATATAAAAATTATCGTGCTCGAGTAAATAAACAAGTTAATAGATCTCGAATTCGAGCTCATAAACGAGCATCGAGCTCGAGCTCAAACATTGAAAAAATATTCGAGAATCTGAAAAAGTTAATCGAGCTCGAGTCTGACATTATTTTATCAAGCCCGGCTCGAATAGTATGCTACTCGATTTAACTCAACTCGTTAATACCACTACCTGCAAAGCTTCGCATTTCTTAAAGATCGCATCTTTTCCCAATTCCCATCTGAAATTCTTCGTTTTTTATCGAAAGATTCAATTTTTCGCAACACCCATTTCTCGACGGAGCGCGCCACCGTCTGGGTGTAGTGGGACCCGATTCCGCTAGCGACTACCACCGTCCCTCGCGATGCTCCAGCGGCGCACCACCGTCGTGGGGTTGAGAGCGGTGGACCTGACGACCAAGTGTCAGTTAATGGATTGAAGATTAAAGGGTGTGGGAGGGCGGGAACGAGGCGGCCGGAGGTGGCGGTGAGGAGGACGAGGTTGCTTGAGACCGATAAAGATTGAATGGGTAAGTTCCGGGAAATGAACGACGGATGACGGTGGAGGGAGGGTGGTAGCGGTGGAGGATCGATGGTGATCCATTTAGAAGAGATTGGATCAAAGGAAGATAGTTTGAGGGTTTGGTTGTGGCGGCCGGCGGCGGTGGTTGTGGGCAGCGAAAGGGTGTAAAGTGATCGGAAAGGGGGGAAGGTGGAGGAGTAAATGAGGCGACGCCATGAACGGCAAACGGAAAACATGGTGGTGGGGGAGATGAGAGAGAGGCATAAGTGAGCTACATGATCCGGTAGACCTGGTAGGAGAGAGTGATGGTGGTCATCGGAAAGTTTGCGGCGTTTGGCGACGGGGAGGGTGGTGGCGCGTGAGGTGGTAGGAGGATTGGCCATATATATATATAGTAATATGGTTTGTGGGTGGAAATTGGAAAACGTATGTGGTGGATGAAGCTTAAATTGGGATAAAACAACGTTTATATTGTTGTCATTTTATATGTTTAAAGAGTAAAGTTCAATTTTGGTCCCTGACGTTTGTCCACTCTAACATTTTTCATTCCTGAACTTCAATAAGGTGCATATGGTCCCTGACGTTTGTATTTTCGTAACGGTTTTGGTCCCTCTCTGAACTTTTTGCAAACTTTTTTTATTTTTACCATTTCTTAAACCACATGGACCAAAAGTGAACTTTACTCTAAACTATATTTATATTTACATTTTATGTATTACATTTTATTTTTACCATTTTTTGGTCCCTCTCTTTTATGTATTTTATAAATTATATTATATTTCTAGTTTATAAATTATATTATATATTTATAGTTTTTATATTTGTATTTTATATATTTGTATTTATAATTAACATATACATTTATATATAATTTTTTGTATATTATATATTTTTATATTTATAATTAACATATACATTTATTTTTTAGTATTTTTTATATTTATAAGTTATACTATATTTATCTTTTATAAAATTCATTTTGTATTTAGATTTATACTTTATGTATTTGAACATTCCATCTATGCAATTTATATATTGATTTGATTTAACGTTTGTATTTGAATATTTCATCTATTTATTTTTTATGAAATTTTTTATGTATTTATATTTACATTTTATGTATTTGAAAGTTCCATCTATTCAATTTGTATATTACTTTGATTTAGCGTTTGAATATTAATTTATATACAAATTGCATAGATTGAATGTTCAAATACATAAAATTGAATAAAACGAACCGAATTAATAATATTACATGCTTTCTATGAACGAATATATTTAACGTTTGTATTTGAATATTCCATCTATTTATTTTTTATGAAATTTATTATGTATTTATATTTACATTTTATGTATTTGAAAGTTCCATTTATTCAATTTGTATATTACTTTGATTTAGCGTTTGAATATTAATTTGTATACAAATTGCATAGATTGAATGTTCAAATACATAAAATTGAATAAAACGAACCAAATTAATAATATTACATGCTTTCTATGAACGGGAATAATATCATTACGCTTTATTTAGGATATTTAAAAATATATATGCTAACCGATAAGTAATGAAATCATCATTGGATTGGTCTAATTAATGGGTTAGCTTAATAAACAAAATTAGAATAATGACTTTTGAGACTAAAATTAGAGTAATGACTTTTAAAAATATTTATTTGGGATGTATCTTGGTTATTTTTTTATCAGATTAAATATTATTTTTGGTATAAATATAATAATTTTGAAATAATAATAATTATTTTTATTCAATTGCATAGATTGAATGTTCAAATACATAAAATATAAATTTAAGTATAACATAAATTTTATAAAAGATAAATATAGTATAACTTATAAATATATAAAATATAAAAAAAATACTAAAAAAATAAATGTATATGTTAATTATAAATATAAAAAAATATAATATATAAAAAAATTGTAAATATAAATGTATATGTTAATTATAACAAATATATAAATACAAATATAAAAAATGTAAATATATATAATATAATTTATAAAATAGAAATATAATATAATTTATAAAATACATAAAAGAGAGGGACCAAAAATGGTAAAAATAAAATGTAATACATAAAATGTAAATATAAATATAGTTTAGAGTAAAGTTCACTTTTGGTCCATGTGGTTTAAGAAATGGTAAAAATAAGAAAAGTTTGCAAAAGGTTCAGAGAGGGACCAAAACCGTTACGAAAATACAAACGTCAGGGACCATATGCACCTTATTGAAGTTCAGGGATGAAAAATGTTAGAGTGGACAAACGTCAGGGACCAAAAGTGAACTTTACTCATGTTTAAATGAGTCTTTTTATACTTATTACAAATTTTTCAATAAACAAATAAAAATGTAAATTACAAGGACCAAAACTATAGTCTAATATGTGTGTATATATGTAAGTGGTACATATAGAAACCACATGGACAAAAGCCTCCGACGAACCACCACTCTTCCCTCCTTCTAACTATCCGATGAACTTTTCGTCGGCCACATCTCTTCCCCCTTCGAACTATCTGGCAGACCAGCACTATCCTCTCCTTCTCGAACGTGAAGATGGTGTTGGCCAGAGAAGACGTGACTACATTTTTGGTTCATGTGGTTTAATTTTGAGATTTTATTTTGGGAATGACTTCGATAAGTGTTTTGGCCGGAGAAGATGATGTTTGGTTGGAGAAGAATACGTGAACTACAAGTTTGGTCCCTGTGGTTTTGAATGGGTATAAAACAAAAAGAATAAGTAAAAAGACTAAAATATCCTTCATCCAACGAGATTATTTAACGACTGTTAGAGTGAGGGACCAAATTCGGTTGTTTTTGCATACCACAATGACGCAACTACAATTTCGAAATCGTATGGACCAAAAGTGTTACAAACAACAAATCACAGGGACCAAATTTATAGTTTACTCCTTTTCTCTAAAGGTTCACCTAAACTATTGTCTAGACTATATCCCTTGCAAGTTGGGTTGTTTGAGATTAAGTCTGGCCACATGATACCAACGTCTGAACTCGAACCCAGGAAAGATGGGATATTTCACCATATCCCCTAGGTCTTTTGCCAACCCTCCACCATCCTTGTGGTTGAGAAAACATAATTATCATATATGAAACTACGTGTGAAGGGACCTCAGGGTGTGTGGGTGGGAAGTTGCGTTAACGTGAGAAGCGTAAGTGAGAATTGGTTATCAACTGTTGGATGAATATTAGGATGAAATGCACTAAGATAAGATGCACCAGATCAATCCTCATATCAAGCACGATTCATGGATATGTTTGAGATTAGAAGTGATAAAGGGTTTAGATTCACTTCTCATGTTTCTCACGTTAACTAAATTTATCACACGATCTTTCATATATATATATATATATATATATACACACACACACACACACAAGGTGGTGTGAGAAGAAGAGTTATGGTGAGAATGTTAAAAAAGATATGGACCTTTGATCACTCTTAATCTCATCTAATGCATCTCATTTTAACATGCATATAAGGATGGAGATCTATTTTCACCTTTCTAATGGAAACAACCATTCTCAAAATATTTTCTTTTATAGTTTTCTTTATTATAAAATATTAAAATATTGTTTTATACAAGTGTTTTTATGAATTAAATAACACATTTTGTAAGTTTACATTGTCAAACAAAAAAAATAACGTTAAAAAGATTTCACATTATTAAATTAATACATTATAAAAAATATATATGAAATAATATCCTAATTTCTAACATTAATTGGTAGGTATTAACAGGATTAGCAATTGGATGTGTGCAAGTACGCACACATATAATAGTTGCATTGAAATCATATAGAATTACGGATTACAATCAATTCATTGATGCATAGGTAACTTTGTCCGACAACTAAGTCACACATGATCACATGTGATATTAGACCTTTTTTTTATAATTGTAGGTTTTCGGGCCAGCTTACGTGCACCGACTAATTCCCAGGCGACCATGAATGGCCTGGAGTCGAGTCATCGCAGGTGAACCTCCATGGCCACAAGGGCTTTGGCAGTGCCTGAATTTGTACCATGGTAGATGAGCTTCCACTACATCCCCCAAGGACTTTACGAATACACCACAACCCAAGTGGTTGATATTAGACCTTAGTGTAGTGTAAAGGGCAATGTTATTTACACCTTCCTTAATGTTAGAATAAAGTCAAGTCATGAATTGAAAATGTAAAAAATAGAATTTGATGTTCATGTGTGTGATAAGAAAAATAATAGCTAAGGGTGCATTTAACAATGTATAAAAGTGTAATTAGCCTTCCTTCAAGACCATCTCCAACTCAACATTAAAAACATAAAAATTGAGATTTTTTTATCTCCAACCCAAGACTAAAAAATAGAAGTCAATAAAGTAGACATCTATATTTGAAGATCAATAAAATAGATCGCTAAAATTAAATATTACTATTTTTTATTCAGCTTTTATAACTATATATAGATTAATAGTTTAATGGGAAATTAATTAAAATACCCTAAGTCCAACTTCGTGTTACCAAAATATCCAAAATCTCTTCCAGTTTACAAAAGTACCCAAAAAATCCGCGATGGGCCCCGCGATCGCGGGCCCAGGCCCACGTGGCAAACTGTTTCGGCCAAAAGCCCCGCGAAGCCCCCCAAGTTGGGGGGCTTCGCGGGGCTTTTGGCCGAAACAGTTTGCCACGTGGGCCTGGGCCCGCGATCGCGGGGCCCATCGCGGATTTTTTTGGTACTTTTGTAAACTGGGAGAGATTTTGGATATTTTGGTAACACGAAGTTGGACTTAGGGTATTTTAATTAATTCCCTAGTTTAATACATTAAGTAATATTATTTTATTATTATTATAATATTAAATCTGTTTTTAGCGTTGCTTTTTTAATGTGTTGTTGTAGTTGGAGATGTCACAAGTGCATACCGCCCAGATGAAAGGTTCCTATGGTGTTCTTCAGTTTTTCGTTTTCTTGAGATTTTTTCTTGAAACTGACCCTATATATATATATATATATATATGAAATTAAATGGATTAAATTATATCAGTTAAATTCAGTTTTGATCGTTGATCCAGCTATACCAATTGTGTCTTCGTAGTCTTTAAGGTGGAGGGTTTTAATATTCTGTTACTAAAGTTATCAATCAACTTTGATGATTTGCAAAAATTGAGTGAGGTCAAAGTCAAAATTAATAAAAGACAAAGAGTTGAAAGTCAAATGTAGATGGTAGAGTAGTGTAGTCGACGATGTTTTCAATGATGGACGTAACGTGAATTTTTCACAACCATATGAATTTCGATTTTCATATTTCTTCAAATCAAAGTTACCCACTTCTTCTCTTTATTCGATCTAAGCTAATGAAAAGTCAAATAGAGTTATGTATATATATATATATATATATATATATATATATATATATATATATATATATATATATATATATATTGAAAAATGTTTAAACGAGAACGCTAACTATTTAAAAAAACAGCAAATCATGTGTAAAATTATATGTGATTTTACATTAACTGCAAAAACTAGACACGTGCGACTTAAAGTGACGGGAAAAGTCGCGTAATCATATATGATTTTATACGTGAATCATATATGATTTTGTACATGGCAGTTGTTTTCTTGTTTTATTAAATAGTTAGCGTTCTCGTATGAACCCACCTCTCTCTCTCTCTCTATATATATATATATATATATATATATATATATATATATATATATATATATATATATATATATATATAATCAGGTTTAGAGGAAAATCTCAAAAAAAAATAAAGCTGAAAAACAATTTGATAGCCCTTCATCTAGACGATATGCATTTATACATACAAATAATTTAGAGTAAGTTATGGATTTGGTCCCTTAGGTATGTCGAAAAATTACAGATTTGGTCCATTAAATTCATTTATTACATGATAACCCTCCAGGTATGCATTTTGTTACAGAATTGGTCCCTCGAGCTAACGGTCGTCTACAAATCCGTTAAGCACGAGGCAAAATGACCATTCTTCCATTTTCTTTTATTTTTTATTTTCTTTTCATGAATCATCATATTTTTGAAGAACGTCGTACCAAGAACAAAGTATTAGGTCCACAGCATCTTAACAAGATATCTCCACCTAATTAGATTATCCTGTGAATATCACGTTGTAAATACCTAGTCAAGGCTGTTATATTTTCCTAGAATAGTTCCTTGATTAGCTCCACCTTTGTTATTGATCTGTATATTCTGTGGCTATATAAGCCCTTCGCTGTACGCTTTTTATATAATAAGAATTCTCTTTCAACCATTATCTTTATATGGTATCAGAGCTTAATTAAGCTCTAACCAGCAAAATCGATCCTTCATCCTTCTCCAAAGTTGCAATCAGCAATGGGTTCCAAATCCACAATCGTTCAAATCACTGCCTCTACCCATTTTCCAATCAAACTCACACCTACCAATTTTCCTGTTTTGAGAAAACAAATTGAATCCACCCTAATTGGTCTTGATATAGATCACTTCCTCACTGAATCAAACCCACCAAAGAAGTCGATTGCTGACAAGGATGGGTCAAAGTCGAATCCTGAGTACCTTCCATGGTACAGGCAAGATCAAGTTATCATAAGTGCCATCCTTGGAAGTCTCTCTGATCCGATTCAGCCACTCATCTCCTCTGCTGTTACTGCGCATGATGCCTGGGTTCGCCTGAACTCAAGCTTTGCAAGTGCATCACGATCCCGTATTATCTCTCTGAAATCAAAACTGGTAAAGAACCCTAAAGGTAATCGAACCATTGCTGAGTACCTTCAAGACATGAGATCAATTGCAGATGACCTAGCTCTTGCGCAAAGCCCTGTATCTGAAGAAGACCTCCTGGTTCACGTGCTCTCTCAACTGGGTGAAGAGTATGGCTAAATTGTTGCTGCCATCAAAATTCGTGAAACCCCTCTTTCTTATCCAGAACTTTTTGACAAACTACTAGATTTTGAGAGAGCCCTCAAAGAAGCCTCCCCGTCCTCAGACTCGTTTCCGGTTACTGTCAACTACACCGCCAAACAGCAGGGCCGACCATCATATCGTCCCAACACTAATGGGTTCACTCCAGGTTCTCGCCCTTCTCGCTTCTCTCCAAACAGCAACATATCACGCAGAGACCATCGCAATCAATCTGGGGGAAATCGTTCAAATCGTGTCAATGCCTTCTGTCAATTCTGCAACATCCCCGGGCACAACACCGTGGAATGCAGGAAACTCTCTCGGCTCTTGCGTGACAACAACATCTCCATATCCAACACCCAACCATCTCCTCCAGTTGCCAATGTCACAACGACGAATAGCCTCCCGCAATGGTTATTCGACAGTGGCGCCTCCAACCATGTCACCTCTAACAGTGCCAATATCCAACATGTTTCAGACTACGGTGGCCCAGACGAGATAATTCTCGGTGATGGTAAAAGTTTACCAATTTCACATATTGGTTCTACACACTTACGCACACCCTAGAAAGACTTAATTTTTTCAAATGTCTTATGTGTTCCCAATTTAAAACAGAATCTCATATCAGTTGCAAAACTATGTCGGACTAACAATGTTTCTGTGGAATTTTTTCCACACCATTTTTTTGTGAAGGATCTACGCACGGGGGCGCGTCTCATGCGGGGGGAGAACATTGAAGATATCTACCATGCTATCCCACCATCCAAAACCCACATCAACCATCTCACCAAAATCTCTCCATTAGAATGGCATCATAAGTTAGGGCATTCGTCTATTAAAGTCTTCAAACACATTGTCCAATTGATGGGTCTCAGTTCTCAAATTACTTTTGATTCTACTGTTCATTGTGCGTCTTGTTCCATTAATAAAAGTCACAAATTGCCATTTGGCCCAAACTCGTTTGTTACTACTAAACCTTTACAACTTGTGTATTCTGATGTATGGGGCCCAGTTCAAAAATCAGTAGACAACTTCCACTACTATGTTCTTTTTGTTGACTTTCACACGAAGTACGTATGGCTTTACCCCATCAAACGAAAGTCAGATGTCGCACAACTTTTCCCTCAATTCAAAACACTTGTGGAAAAATTCCTCCAAACACCACTTACTTCCTTATTCACTGACAATGGGGGTGAATACCAAGGCTTAAGCACATATCTTAAGACTCACGGCATATCTCACTACACCACGCCGCCTCACACCCCGGAACAGAATGGCATTGCAGAACGGTGTCATAGACACATCGTTGAAACTGGACTGTCTCTGCTTCACCATGCCAAGCTACCACTCCATTACGGGTCTCATGCGTTCCAAACAGCCGTTTATCTTATCAATCGACTTCCCACCACCATACTAAACCACAAAAGCCCTTATGAAGCCCTATTCAACCAAGTCCCTAACTACTCTAAACTTAAGCCCTTTGGTTGTCTCTGTTATCCCTGGCTAAGACCATACACCACATCCAAACTCCAGCCCCGTTCGTCACCCTGTATCTTTCTTGGTTACTCCACTTCCAAGTCTGCATACAAATGTTATGATCTCGGAACCCTTCGTTTCTACCACTCTCGTCATGTGCAATTCATTGACTCAACCTTTCCCTCCACTAAATCTTTTCACTCCTCACAATTACCAACTGTCGCCTCCTTTTTATCTCCATCCCCTTCACCACACAACTTCCCATCCCCACTTCCTCCTTCCAGTCCTTCTCCACAACCTGTTACACCTCTTCCATCATCCTCTTCCAATGCCTCACCTAATGCTATCCAACCATCGGTTCCTCCCAGTACACCACATTCTTCCCTCACCCCGCAATCACCTACTGCCCAAAATCATGAACCAAAATCCAGCTCCCATACCACCGTTGTTGTCAACTCCCCAGAAACTGACCTAAGTACAGAACCTACCCCTCCGCCAAATAATTCTGATCCCCATCCAACTCCAGACCTCCCTCCTTCACGGCCTCGTAAACCTAACCAAAAATATTATAATTCTTCCTTTGTCAACTCCACAACCCTACATCCTATCCCTCCAACAGTTGAACCAAACACTCACAACCAAGCCTTAAAAGACCCCAAATGGCGTCAGGCCATGGACCATGAGTTTAATGCGCTCATGCACAATGGCACTTTGGAGCTTGTTCCCCGTTCATCTCAAACTCAAACTCCAATCGGATGTAAATGGGTGTTTCGAATAAAACGAAATCCGGACGACACTATTGCAAAGTACAAAGCTCGTTTAGTTGCCAAAGGGTTTCTTCAACAACATGGCAAGGACTACTTCGAAACTTTCAGTTCGGTCGCTAAACCCGTTACCATTCTGTAACACCCTAAAAACGGAGTCAATTTAAACCTTAAATTTTCCATAAGTTATGATCAAAAACTTTCAAACTTATATAACATGAGGATCAAATGTAAGGTTTCTATATACAAACGTTATTACTTAAATAACTTATTAATCTAATCATAACGTAACAATCAGATTAATCCAGTTATCTAAACAACCGTCCCAAAATCATCAAAGAATATCTAGATCCTCCGGTATCTCTAAGTCTGAATCTTTCCAAAAGTTCTCTTCTCTCATTTTCGCTACTTCCCGGAGCTTGTACCTGGTAAGAAGATTCAACTTGAAACATTAGGCTTTCGCCTAGTGAGAATACTCAAATCAAAATAAAATTTAATAATTAAAACATGAACAGATAACTCAAACCTGTTCTCACCCATCTTACCGTACGACAACTCCTTTCCAAATCAGGGAATCTACCCCACTCCCATTCCTACGACTAACTCATTTAATCGCAACAACAACATAATAGTTAACTCTGAATCATTCCAGATTCACAATCAATAATCATACACACAAGAAATTACAAGTCAAAACTTGCCTATTTCTTAATCAGGAAGGAGAGATTACAAATTACTTTATGCCTATCTCTAATCTTCCTCTCATCACTGGGAAATCTCCGATCTTCCCGAAACAATGGAAATCTCTGATCTTCCATAAATCGAAATGGGAATTACAAATCAAAATCCGCCTATTCCACATTCCACCTCTGCATCAATGGTCCCAATGGGATTATAATATCGCGATACTCAATCGGGACTCACGATGGTTCGAGGTTCACCCAATTACTAAAATTACACCCCTTTAGTCTATGGCGAGTAATCGGTTCCCATTATACCGTACCCAAGTGCCCTCGGTGACCGGATGCCTATTTTAGTAAAAGCACATAATCACATAATATAATACAATCGATACTACTATATGCGTCCAGCATAGAATGTATCATTTCTCTGAACATATTCTATATATAAAATAAAGAATATTATTACTCCACATCTCAATCTCTTTATTACCCCTTCTCTGAAATCTGATATGATGATCACCATCTCAATAGTTATTTATATTTTCGAACTCATAGATAGGCCTTTATAATATATCTCCATTTGGCTTCTCAATCACATTTAGAGTTCATAATCATCTAACATATTGCATATAACAGATAATCCTGCTCATTATAAGGAATATGAATAATTCTTGTTCATCAACTTCTTAACTATCCCCTCATAGTAATTTAACACGAGAGTTAGTATATATCAGTTGTTAATCTATATCTTTGAACTCATGGATGGATCGTTATAGTTTATCTCAATAAAGCTTCAAATCATATTTAGAGTTCATAACCACATAGTAATTTCATGTAGTAGCTAATCAAACTTAGCATGCAAGATTAACAATAAATACTAGTTCATCAACTTCATAGATAACTCATCTTAGAAGTTTTAGCATGGAAATCCACATAACACAACTTTTAATCGCCCTCTTGGCTTATCTCTAATTTAGTCCAATCCACATAAAACATATTCATGCATATATATAAAGCATCTAATTCAAGATTAATTACTGAATTTTAAAAAGAGTTGAATAAACTCACCTGATGCGTTATCACTTCTTTTAGTCCTTTTTAACTAGTAAGGTTCCTTTCTTCACTACTACAGCTTACTGTATTATTCAGTTTACATATACTGATATTAATTTTCCAAAACAGAACCCTCTACAACCGAAAATCCTTAATTTCTAAAAAAAATACATTTCAAGTCGCAGTGAACTGGAGTCGCAGTCCACTGTTGCGATTCCATTTCCAAATCGCAATGAACTGGAGTCGCAGTCCTCTATTGCGATTCCAATTCCAAGTCGCAGTCAACTGATGCGACTACAGTACCAAGTCGCAACTGCCCATTGCGATTTCAACCCAAGTCGCAACCAACTGTTGCGATTCAAAAGCCAAGTCGCAATGGTCTACTGCGACTCCAACTCCAAATCGCAATTGCCCATTGCGACAATCATGAATGTCGCAACTCAAGGTTGCGAATTCGATGATATTCATCCAAGTCTCAGTCCACTAAATTCATCAAAAACCCAGATTTTTATACTTTTAATCCATGTTTGTTTATGCCAATTTGCAGATATGTTTTATACACTTATCTTAACATATCTTAAAACTCAGATTCTTATAATCATCATAATTTACACAAAACCCAACAACATCTTCTAAAACACTTTTACTATAAAGATGAAGAATTTAAAAGGAGATGTTTACCTTATGATTCTTCAAACCAACAACAGATTGAATAAATTCCTGCTATTCCTTTCTTCCTTCTCCTTCTCGATATCTCTTTCTCAATCTCTCTCTCGGTTTCTATTTTCTCAAACGAAAACACACACCACACACACACTTCTTCACAAGTCATACACTCACACTTAGTCTAAATGACTTATTAGTGTGACACCTCACTTAATTCAACATGAGTCATAAGACTCTTTCCAAATAGACCTCCAACTTTTAAAGAATTACACAACAAACCCTCAATATTCAAATCTACATCAATCAACACTTTTAAACAATTATAAACTTAACCCCAAGTTAATTTATAATTCACAAAATTATACAACGAAAATTCGGGATGTTACAATACTCCCCAACTTGAAAATGATTTCGTCCCCGAAATCAAGGTCAGGTAAACAAAAATGATACCTACTTTTCATACTCTCTTCGGACTCTAAAGTTACATTAGTACCTCTATGGTCTCCACTGTACTTTCAACATAGCTATTTCATTATTACTACGTAGCTTTCTAACTGATCTTTCCAAAATTACCTCTGGTTCTTCCACACCGCATCACTATCACAACTCACTTTCCAGATCTCAAAAATAACATTAACATGTATTATCTGAAATTTTACGTACACTGAAAATTAAGCATTCATGATACTATTAAATACTTCAACAACCACGGTATCCTATTATTACTTCCATGAATTATACATTTCTTTGATATAGAATGCTATTACTTCCTCACATCACTATCTCATCGTACAACCACAATATAACCAGGCACCAAAAAAATATTGAACATCATAAGTGATAACTCTTATTGAACTTGCAATGGGATTACATTCTTAAGTCCGATCTTTCTATCCTTGCTTCCCCACGTTAGTATGGAATATTTTTTTTAAGTAATACATATCTCTTTCTTCTAACTTTCCACATACTGATAGTATTTTCTCCTTACAAAACATAATTAAACAGTTTCACCAAGATTTCTAACTTCAAATATTCAACTAAGTTATCTTGGAACGACATTACCGATCAAAGTTATTACCATTCTTAGATCTTCAACTAATAGTTTCTCGTACATTGCTTTCACACATAAGGAGCAACTTATATTCCTTAACAATCTTGTCTTCGCTACACCACATTGACTTACATACTCATCATCTTTATTAAACTTTCAGTGATTTAAAATTCAACTTAATTGGCAACTCATACCATCAAATTTTCTTTGGATACACTCACCACTGCTCCGACATTCTATTTCGATATAAGTCATATTACCAAGTTATCTTACAAACCACATGTTCTAACAATCTTTATTAACAAATAATACTCTCCAACCGGAATTCCCAAAACTTCCATTCGGATACTTCCTCTTTCTAACATCACGTCTCATACTAGATGACACATGCATCTTGGCAATTAATGCCACTATTCGATCATACATTCTCCACCCATAACATTTACCACAGACCATGTCTCTTATAGTCATTCGTACCTATTTAATTTTACAATCCCATTTTCTCGTCTAAATACACGGGTCTATACCACTAAATATCTCCTCCCCAACTTTAGTTGAACCACCACTCACAATTTTCTAATTAATCTTGAACTTATTCGTTCTTATTAGCTCTTTGTGATTCCAATATGTTGCATAGGCAGGGTGCAATTCCTCACAGATCAACACAATCTATACACCCCCTTTGTTCATCTCTAGTATTTCATCTTTTATAAATCTTCCACATCGTAAGTAAACACTTATCTGAAAGCAACAGTCCTTCACTGTACTAACAATCCCACAAGGTGATCCTTCAACCTTCAACTTTTAAACTTCTGATTTAAACTTAACATTCATACATGATCCAAAAAGGATAACCAATGCATTCACGCTATATAAACTTAAATTTTCAATACCGATTATGCAAGTTCAACCCCAAGCCTACGCCAAGCTTATCAAATCGATTCAAAGTTCTTAAGACTTAACTGAATCCAAAACCGAGTCATCTACTCAAAGAATTAAAAGATTATTTATCAATATCAACTCATGCAAATAAATACATCTAACTCACATTATGCAACATACGCTCCGAGATGTGGAAATCTTACGACCCCTTCATTGCTACTTTCCCAAATGAAATCAAATCATTTGCAAGTACACGCAACTCTTTTCATACTCCACAATGTATATAATCTGCCCAGGTTCATTAGTTTCAAAGATACTAAGTAAAATATCAAACAGTCTTTACACCTAAGACCAACACTTAAATTGTCACTGGTTCAAATACAATGCAATTAAGCATACAACATATTCAATAATCCATCTCGAATCATTAAACTGACAAATATTCAAAAGACTCATTTGTATATTGATCAGGCCTTTAAGGTCAAAACAAACGTTTGGTCAAACACGTGTCACTCACACGATTAAGTAAATCAAAATTTTCTCTTTACTCAAGATCTTAACCTTATTAATCCTTTAATAGGCCATTGACTTCAAAAGAAAAGTTTATCACTCTCAAAACCTTCACATTTTCAAAATGTACTACGACAAAAATTATTATACAACCACAAAATACCAAAAACATGCTTCGACCACATAACTTTCACTTAGGTTATAATTAATCAAACTCAAAATTCCCCCAATTGTGTCACACACATTAATACCCACTTTGCGCATACCTTCTGCATAACAACATACCGGTATCGCTCACGGTTTTGCTACTACCCGCACGGGCATACGCGGAACGCATCCAGACCGCACCCAGTGACACACAAAAGGCCTCGTACACCTTACAACTCTCGCCTTCAAAGTCAAAACTTGACATCTCAATACTTCCTTAACCCTGAACCTAATTCTTCCTCCAGACATGCCCGACACTCGGCAATTGTATTACTAATCACCGAACAAAGATACAGACCCTCGTATTATTGCTACTAAAGTTCACTTTCGACTTTCTCACTGTTCATCTCTCATTTGAATACAATTACCAAAACCACAAATTTTCTCCCAAGGTTTATCCAACACCTCTCCACTCTTGGAGTTCATTCTTAGCTTATAGCGTAATACTCTACGATCTAGCGAGTTCATAGCCTTCATGCATGATAATATAATAAATAACTCAGTCCACACTTTCCTCATTTAAATAAATAACATTCGAAACAACGTGAGCACACACGCCCCAATCATTTTCATAGCTCCCATGTACTACACAACGATCTCAAAACCGTTTGTCTACAAATTTCCGTAAAACTCAATCTTTCTCAATCAAAAATGTTGCTACAACAGTAATACCTTAAATGAAAATCTTTTCATACGACAAAAGTTTAAAATTTACTGACATAGAGTAAACTAGTCGTTTCTCACATTCTTTTATATGATATCATTAAATCAATACCTTTGCTGTTTATAAAAAGTTTACTGCTCAACACTTTCTTGACCTATTTGCTATCATACAACTTTTTATGTAAAGTATGAAGTATTTTGCAAGTTGCTAAGCCCCAAAATTTCGTTAGGCGGTGTAATTGAAATTGCCCTTTTTCTTTAAATACATTCTTGCACATACTAACTCATCCTTGAATAAAACTGTTATTTATGCATTTGATTTGAAATCAAGAAAACTCATGTAACACACACTAAAATATCATGCACAAAATTCACTCGCAATGAAGGCTATTTACTCAAACAAAGTCAATCTTACTTACATAACTTATCATTGACACTTTACTTTCGACCCGAAATCGCCCTCTCGGCCTTATAATAATTGCTACATCTGCATTCCATGGCTCCCATACTCAACCATGTCATAGTAATTCTGTATTAACCAATCATCTCATACTCTATCTCTGCACCTATCAAATCACCTATTAAAGATTGCTTTGGCAGACTTTCATGAGTCCCACCAATTTCTAGGTTGTCCTTCAAAACCCCAATCATATACCGATCTGTCCTTTAAAGGACCTTGGTGATAAATTCACCATCACTTTACTATAACTTATAGAGATAACCATGCGAAATGATTATGCACTTACATACATACAACAACGTACTTTACCGATCGTTAGTCACTGTAACAATTCAGAAATAGACATGCTCGTGTAACAATGTATTCATAATAACAGTAGCTAATTGTAATTGTGAACATATCATACAGGAGAATCCCCATTATCATTGTCATAGCACTAATTTCACATATTTCCGTTAACTCTAAGACTATCCCGTCTTAACACTTCTACCCATATCTCACATATCATAACCTACTACGTCTCAGCTTAAGTCTAAGTATCTCATCAGCATACTTAGTTCGCTTAAACTAGTGCTCTGATACCATACTGTAACACCCTAAAAACGGAGTCAATTTAAACCTTAAATTTTCCATAAGTTATGATCAAAAACTTTCAAACTTATATAACCTGAGGATCAAATGTAAGGTTTCTATATACAAACGTCATTACTTAAATAACTTATTAATCTAATCATAACGTAACAATCAGATTAATCCAGTTATCTAAACAACCGTCCCAAAATCATCAAAGAATATCTAGATCCTCCGGTATCTCTAAGTCTGAATCTTTCCAAAAGTTATCTTCTCTCATTTCCGCTACTTCCCGGAGCTTGTACCTGGTAAGAAGATTCAACTTGAAACATTAGGCTTTCGCCTAGTGAGAATACTCAAATCAAAATAAAATTTAATAATTAAAACATGAACAGATAACTCAAACCTGTTCTCACCCATCTTACCGTACGACAACTCCTTTCCAAATCAGGGAATCTACCCCACTCCCATTCCTACGACTAACTCATTTAATCGCAACAACAACATAATAGTTAACTCTGAATCATTCCAGATTCACAATCAATAATCATACACACAAGAAATTACAAGTCAAAACTTGCCTATTTCTTAATCAGGAAGGAGAGATTACAAATTACTTTATGCCTATCTCTAATCTTCCTCTCATCACTGGGAAATCTCCGATCTTCCCGAAACAATGGAAATCTCTGATCTTCCATAAATCGAAATGGGAATTACAAATCAAAATCCGCCTATTCCACATTCCACCTCTGCATCAATGGTCCCAATGGGATTATAATATCGCGATACTCAATCGGGACTCACGATGGTTCGAGGTTCACCCAATTACTAAAATTACACCCCTTTAGTCTATGGCGAGTAATCGGTTCCCATTATACCGTACCCAAGTGCCCTCGGTGACCGGATGCCTATTTTAGTAAAAGCACATAATCACATAATATAATACAATCGATACTACTATATGCGTCCAGCATAGAATGTATCATTTCTCTGAACATATTCTATATATAAAATAAAGAATATTATTACTCCACATCTCAATCTCTTTATTACCCCTTCTCTGAAATCTGATATGATGATCACCATCTCAATAGTTATTTATATTTTCGAACTCATAGATAGGCCTTTATAATATATCCCCATTTGGCTTCTCAATCACATTTAGAGTTCATAATCATCTAACATATTGCATATAACAGATAATCCTGCTCATTATAAGGAATATGAATAATTCATGTTCATCAACTTCTTAACTATCCCCTCATAGTAATTTAACACGAGAGTTAGTATATATCAGTTGTTAATCTATATCTTTGAACTCATGGATGGATCGTTATAGTTCATCTCAATAAAGCTTCAAATCATATTTAGAGTTCATAACCACATAGTAATTTCATGTAGTAGCTAATCAAACTTAGCATGCAAGATTAACAATAAATACTAGTTCATCAACTTCATAGATAACTCATCTTAGAAGTTTTAGCATGGAAATCCACATAACACAACTTTTAATCGCCCTCTTGGCTTATCTCTAATTTAGTCCAATCCACATAAAACATATTCATGCATATATATAAAACATCTAATTCAAGATTAATTACTGAATTTTAAAGAGAGTTGAATAAACTCACCTGATGCGTTATCACTTCTTTTAGTCCTTTTTAACTCGTAAGGTTCCTTTCTTCACTACCACAGCTTACTGTATTATTCAGTTTACATATACTGATATTAATTTTCCAAAACAGAACCCTCTACAACCGAAAATCCTTAATTTCTAAAAAAAATACATTTCAAGTCGCAGTGAACTGGAGTCGCAGTCCACTGTTGCGATTCCATTTCCAAATCGCAATGAACTGGAGTCGCAGTCCTCTATTGCGATTCCAATTCCAAGTCGCAGTCAACTGATGCGACTACAGTACCAAGTCGCAACTGCCCATTGCGATTTCAACCCAAGTCGCAACCAACTGTTGCGATTCAAAAGCCAAGTCGCAATGGTCTACTGCGACTCCAATTCCAAATCGCAATTGCCCATTGCGACAATCATGAATGTCGCAACTCAAGGTTGCGACTTCGATGATATTCATCCAAGTCTCAGTCCACTAAATTCATCAAAAACCCAGATTTTTATACTTTTAATCCATGTTTGTTTATGCCAATTTGCAGATATGTTTTATACACTTATCTTAACATATCTTAAAACTCAGATTCTTATAATCATCATAATTTACCCAAAACCCAACAACATCTTCTAAAAACACTTTTACTATAAAAATGAAGAATTTAAAAGGAGATGTTTACCTTATGATTCTTCAAACCAACAACAGATTGAATAAATTCCTGCTATTCCTTTCTTCCTTCTCCTTCTCGATATCTCTTTCTCAATCTCTCTCTCGGTTTCTATTTTCTCAAACGAAAACACACACCACACACACACTTCTTCACAAGTCATACACTCACACTTAGTCTAAATGACTTATTAGTGTGACACCTCACTTAATTCAACATGAGTCATAAGACTCTTTCCAAATAGACCTCCAACTTTTAAAGAATTACACAACAAACCCTCAATATTCAAATCTACATCAATCAACACTTTTAAACAATTATAAACTTAACCCCAAGTTAATTTATAATTCACAAAATTGTACAACGAAAATTCAGGATGTTACACATTCGGCTTGTCTTATCTGTTGCCCTCACAAAAAATTGGCCACTTCGACAACTCGATGTAAACAATGCATTCCTTCATGACACTCTCCATGAAGAAGTTTACATGACTCAGCCACCAGGATTCACTCATCCTCAATTTCCTAATCACCTGTGTAAACTACGCAAGTCCATATACGGTTTAAAACAGGCCCCTAGAGCTTGGTACATAGAATTGTCCAACTTTCTCCTCACCTTTGGTTTTACTAAGTCTCGAGCGGATGCCTCTCTTTTCATTTACAATCACCACAATGTCACATGATTTTTTATGGTCTATGTAGACGACATTGTCCTCACCGGAAACAATGACATGTTCCTTGATCATTTTGTTCAAACCCTTGCCAACAAGTTCTCAATCAAAGATCTAGGTCCTCTACACCACTTCCTCGGTATTGAAGTCATTCCCACTCCTACAGGACTCTTCCTTTCCCAACATAGTCATATCCAAGACCTTCTAACCCAATTTCATATGGATGGTGCCAAGGAGGTAGCAACCCCTTTGAGTTCTTCAGTTGTTCTTTCCTCCATGGATGAGTCACCGCACGTAGACCCTACACCTTACCGGAGATTGGTTGGCTCTCTTCAATATCTAGCCTTCACGAGACCGGATATTTCATTTGCTGTGAATAAACTATCCCAGTTTATGCACCTACCCACTCAAACACATTGGCAGGCGCTAAAGAGAGTTCTCAGGTACCTCAAAGGAACGATTCATCATGGCTTATTTCTAAACCGAGCCTCTACCTTGGATATTAAAGCTTTCTCAGACTCAGATTGGGGTGGTGTCTCAAATGGTGGCCGCTCTACCACCGCATATATTCTCTACCTCGGCTCGGTCCCGCGGCTTCAAGCCGCGTGCTTTTCTGATGTTCCCGGGTCAGGTTTGGTTCGCGGATCTAGGTTCGGTTCGTGGGATCTCTTTTAGCTCTTTTCCGCTTCTTTTCTCGATGCTCGTCTTATTTCGGATAACCTGCACATTTCACTAGATACATCATAAAATTTCACCTTTTCGCTTCAACACAAGCCAATCTCATTGGTTTATGGACTGAAAATAACGCCAAAAAGTGGCGTTATCAGTCGGCAACTTTATTGAGGCTTCCTGTTTTATGTTCAATGACGAACGAGAACTTTTGTAGGAAGCTGACCCATCTGGCGTGCATCTTGTTTATTGTTTTTTGACAGTTGATGAACTTTAGAGCCTGGTGATTTGTGAAGAGGATAAACTCTTTTTGCACTATGTAGTGTTCCCATTGTCTTAGCGCTCGAATTACGACATAGAATTCTTGATCGTAGGTACTCCATTTCCGCCGCACGTCGCTTAGCTTTTCGCTGAAAAAGCGATTGGGCTTTTTTCTTGTGATAAGACAACCCCCACTCTTATTCCACTAACGTCGCATTCGACTTCAAAGACCTTTTCGAAATCTGGTAGTGCGAGGACAGGGGCGATGCATAGTTTTTCTTTTATCTGGGCAAAGCTACGATCTTGATCTGGACCCCATTGAAACTTTCCTTTTTATGGCACTCTGTAATAGGGGCGGGATGGTGCTGAAGTTACGGATAAACCGCCGATAGAAGGTGGCTAAGTCGTGGAAACTATGAACGTCTGACACGGTTCTCGGGGTTGGCCATTCCCGTATGGTGTGTATCTTTTCATCATCGACTTCGATTCCGTCTTTCCCAACGATGAACCCCAGAAAGTGAAGCTTATCGGCACAAAAAGTGCATTTCTTCAAGTTTATGTATAGCTTATGGACTTGGAGGGTGACTAAAACTCGTTGGAGGTGCTCCAAGTGCTCCGTCTTGCTTCAACTATAGATAAGAATATCATCAGAATATACTACTACAAAGGAACCGATAAAAGGGCGAAGTACCTGGTTCATGGTTCTCATGAAGGTGCTTGGGGCGTTGGAGGTTCCAAATGACATGACCAGCCATTCGTACAAACCGAAAGGGGTCTTGAACGCCGTTTTCCACTCGTCGGCGGGTCGGATTCGAATTTGATGGTAAACGCTGCGAAGGTCGATTTTTGAAAATATGGAGGAACCGACTAGCTCGTTGAGCATATCTTCGAGCCTTGGAATGGGGAAACGGTATTTGATAGTGATTTTGTTTATCGCCCGACTATCGATGCACATTCGCCACTGATTTCCTTTTTTTGGCACGAGGAGGACAGGAACAACACATGGGCTTAGGCTTTCTCGAATAAATCCCTTTCTGAGTAAGTCTTCCACTTGTTCCCTCAAGATTTCATTCTCCTTAGGGCTCATTCGATAGTGCGGCAGGTTTGGTAGGTTAGCATCGGGAATTAGGTCGATCTGGTGTTGTATGTCTCTCATGGGAGGCAGTTCGGGCGGTAGATCATCGGCAACTAACTCCTTGAAGTCATTCAGCAGTTCTTGGACTTCATTAGAGATTTCAGTTTCTTTTTTTCTGCCGTTATTAATCCTTTAACTATCATGGGGTAGAAGGCTTTGGATTCCTTGATGTCAGTCTCTAGTGTTTGTTCGTTGGTGGTCATGATTAGGAAGTTTTCTTCTATCTTTTCGGGGCCCTTTTCGAATCGGAGAACGGGAGTCATGGCTATCTTGTGGGTTTCCCAACGAAATATTATCACATTATCGCGACCTTTATAAGTGACATCGTTATCATATTGCCATGGTCGTCCTAGTAGTACATGGCATGCATCCATGTCAAGGACATCACATGTGACTTCTTCTTTGTAGTGTTTACCAATGGATATCGGAACTTTGCAGGTCTTCGCGACTCTGACTTGAGGGCCCTTCTTCACCCAACCAAGAGAATAGGGGCGTCGTGCGGTTGTGTGGGGAGGTCCAAGTAATCGACCAACTTTTGGGATATCAAGTTCTCACAGCTGCTATTATCAATAATTAAGTTACATACCTTTTGGTTGATTGAGCAGTGAGATCGAAAAAGGTTCTTTCGTTGAGCTTCTTCTTTTGGCGTTAGCAATACCCGTTGTAGCACTATGTTGACTTTTTCGTTCATATCTTTTTCAGCGAACTCGACCCCATCATAGTCGTCGTTATCCCTTCCTTCCTCGCCATTCGCTAGTCCCACTGTTAGACGGTTTGGGCATTCGTTGGACCTATGGCCCGGTTGACTGCATCGATAGCACTTGATACCTGTGGGTCTGGCATACGAGTTATTTGTTTTCGGAGTTGTCGTATTCGGCCTGTTTGTGGTATCGTTCCGTGGAGCTGAACTTGATGCTAATGCTTTTCCTTTGTCGATTGGGGTGTTGGTAGTGTCTGTTTGAACCTGAGTTGAGTAGCGGCGGTAAGATGACATCCAAGTGGTTTTCTCCATCAACTCGGCCTTTAAGGCCAAGCTAGAGGCCTCCGTTACTGTCCATACAGTTTGAAGGTCGATCCTCTCTTGGATTGATCCCATAAGTCCGTTGAGATAACGCGCTACCTGTTGCCCTTCGGTCTCATTGATCTCATTGCGTTCGGACAGGCGAAGGAATTCCGTTGTATACTCGGTGATTGTTCGTGTTCCTTGATTTCACCTAATATACATCCTGTAAAGAATTTGCTCGTAGTCGTCTAGTAAAAATCTTTCTATCATTAGTTGTTTCATTCGTTGCCAGGATCAAACCGGTCCTTTACGTTGTCGCCGTTGTTGAGCTACCAGTTTATCCCACCATACGACAGCAGTGCTTTTCAAACGAAAAGCTACCATCTTTATTTGCTTACCCTCCGGTACTTCCATAACTTCAAAGAAGCGGTCTACTTCGATCTGCCAATCTAAGAATTCCTCAACTCCCATGGTTCCGTAGAAGAACGGGATGTCTGCCTTCATTCGGTAATCGTTTTCGTTATGTCGTGGTATGTGTGGTTCTTCTTCTTCCTCGTCGTATTCTGAGCTGGAGTTGGGAGTTTGGTTTTTGTGACCCCTGTGTAGGCCACGGTTTAGTCCTTCTGGTCTGTCCCGTCATTGGTTAATACCGATGTCGGGATTGTTTTGAAGCTGGTTGACAGTCGCCGTCAGATCAGTGATCGCTGCGGTAAGGGTCGTAGACAATTGCGCTATATCTACTTTGGTAGTGGGCTGTTGGTCTGCCAGGGCTAGTAATGGGCAGGCGAATCATGCTCTGATACCAACTGATGCAGCGGAAGTTGCGGTTGGGTCGAAAAACGTCTAAACCCAAGAAGTCTCGAGCTTACACACGTAAATACTAAAGGAAAGCAATCACTATAAAATTTTATTATCAAAAGCATGTCCTAAAAAGAAAACAGAGAGGTCCTTAAATAAGCTAAGCATACGTATTCTAAAAGGACTAGAAGACTATGATGATTATTATTGATACTAAAAGATAAAGGCAAATAAATAGATAGATAAAAGATAAAGGCAAATAAATAAATAGGTCAATATCCGAACAGCAACTTGGGCGACTAGCTGCGCACGGGATCACGTTGCAGGGTCAAGTCGCGGGATCCTCAGTCGGTTTCTACCGGTGTTCTTATCACGGTCAATGGCATCTTCGATGGTTGTGGCGAGTCTCTCTACATCAGGTGCTTTATGAAATCTAGGTTTGGTTTCCCTCACATTAATCCTTGAAGATACACTCTAAAGTTTGTGTTAGTCCCAGATGGCTTAACAAGTATTGTAGAAGGGGGGGTTGAATACAATACTCAAAATTTTCACAATTTTAATTCTATTATTGAAAAACTTTCAACAAGAATTACACATAGAATCTAAAGACTGTTGCGGAAAAGAACAGATAAACTATTCTAACAATCTTTCACAAAGTATACTGAAAACAAAACAACTTGAACACTTAGAATCAAAGCTATAAAGTTCTTGAGCAAAATGGAGAATTCTTACACTGAGAAAATCTTCCAGTAAGCGTAGTTTGCATGGGGAGCTTCTTCCTCCTTTTATAGTGTGAGAAACATTAAATGCTTAGGACACTTGTCATCAGGAGATTTGCTTGTAGGTGTTGACTTCTGAAAAGTTGATGTGTCTTTATCACCTTTTCCTTGGTACTAGGAAGAATGCCCATGCTGATTGAGACGTTATCTGATAATGGATAAAACGACAAATAGTCACTTTTACCTGGCAATACATAATAAATGATCTTCTTGATGTGTCTTCCAAAGCAGTTCCACCGATTATGTTCCACCGATGAGTTCTTTGGAATTTGTTGCAATTGAGAAACACATCTGTGAAGATATTGGAGATCCCATCGATTTGAATCTTTCATCAGTGGGACTTATGTTGGCCGACCAAGGGATGGTCGGTGGGAGATGTCTACCGATGTATGAGGACCATCGGTGGATAATGACTTGTTGATTGTTGAGAAGGTTATTCTTCATTTCCACAATGAGAATATCTTCAAGCTTGGTTTCGGTTGATCTTCGACTTCACCGAACATTTGCTATCTTGTACAAGTCATTGTAAAGAACCATTCTAAAATATTCTAAGTAAGATTTAGGAGAAACATCGGTGAGTCAATTTCAAATCTTTGGTGACCCAACAATCTCCCCCTATTTGAATTTGAGCTTTATACTTAGAATATTTAAGAGTATCTGAGAATAAAATGCAATTTGACCCTTTTTACTCTTTTTGGGTTCTTTTCACATAGACCGTTATTTTTGTTCTTTTTGATCTATTTTGCTTTGTATGAGTTTGTACAGTATAATCACTATTTACAAGTAAGAAAAATAAATATGTGTAACACAGAAATTCAAATAGATGAAAAGTACTTGTACTCAAGTAAAATTTTTATATATCCAAAAATGAAAAATTACAAGTACTTAAAAAGAGAAAAACACCTAGATCATTTCTTTGGTTTTTGAAGACGGCGTTTGATCTCGTTGGTGATGTTCTGGTAGTGTATCTGAGCTTCGGGGATATGTGGCATAAGGTTGGAGATGCCATGAAGGAAGATGATGTCGGCGAGATGAATCTGTGAGAACCTGAAGAAACGTCGGTGGCCAAGAGCATCATTTAAGAAAAGACCTGGAATCTGTGCGATGCACAATGTGGTAGAGGGATAAGCAATGGAGGTTGGGATGGACAAGTTGAGATTTTCCACATAGGGGGTTTTTCCTTTTGAAGCCATTTCTTTAAATACCGTGTTGTTCACCGATTTGGTTTTAGTCATTGGAAGTCGAACATCTTCTTTCAGGGATTGAAGAGAGGCTCGTTCGTCGGTGGAGAGCACTATGTTGTGTTTCTTCTTTATCTCTTTCATCTTGTTCATCAACCCATCAATGTATTTAATGAACATGTCTTTCTTGGGATTAGAACACTTCACCAAGAGCCTAGAAATTTCAAACCATTCGGAGAGACCGAATTGCCTGAGGTGATAATCTCTAATGCTCCTTGAGATATCATTTTCCCTTTCAACGATGAGCCTGATGTCGGAGGGGTTTTGCTTCGAAGTGGCTATCTTGACACCTGTGATCGGAGACCTGTTGGTTCGGTAGTGCATGGTCTTTTTGTACCATCTAACCTCTTCTTCCTTTTCTTCTTCTATGGTGCCCAGCTCAGATTTTTGGGCAAGAATGGGATAGGTGGACTTTGCTTTCATTGCTTCCTCTTTGACAACTTTTAGAGAAAGTGCCTTAGAATCATCCAGAGCCTTTTGAGCAAGTCTAGCCTCCTCAATTTCTTGGGAAAATAGACCCAGATCGGTGGTCGCTCCTTGAGTGGGAGGTTTAAGCTTTAAAGTTTGGGCATCGGCAGGTCTAGCCCCATACTTGACCAATTCTTTCTTTTTCTTTTCCTCCTTTTTCTCATCTTCGGCAGACAAAATCTTCTTCCCTTTATCCTTTGGAACAATGGCTAAAATGTTTTTCTCCCCCTCAGAAGATGCCTTGGTTTTCTCCACTGATGGAGATGGGATCGGTGAGGTGATTTCTGCCGATGGAATTTCCACCGATGGATGTGGAGTCGGTGTGGAAGACACCAAGATTTCCCCCGATGGTTGTTGAAGTTTGGTCGGTGTAGATGATGCGATCGGTGTAGGAGTGGTGGTTGCAGTCGGTACACCTGAGGTGGCCACCGACGTGGGAATTTTTGTTTTGAAGAAGCGGATGGTGGATCTGATGGAGGCCTGTTGCTGCCAAGATGCCTAACAGAAGGCCTTTTCAGGGACTTTGTGAGGCTTTTCTCCCCTTCAGTAGTCTATCGAGGCATGAATGTGCTGAAGCCTTCCCCTGTCAGAATTGTCAAAGGCAAAGTCACCCAAATCGAAATATCAATCTAGGTTGTTGTTGAGGGAATCAACTTTCCGATGAAGCTGTTGAAGTGATTCGGTGAGAGAGGAGCGAAGGTCTTGATGCCGAGTCTCGCGATTAATGAGGCGACCGATTTTCGAGTCTTTGAAATCGGTGGAAGCCTTGATAGCAGCCACCGACAAAGCTAAATTGTTGTGGGAAGTGTTCAGAGTGTCTAACCTCTGAGTAAAGAGAGCCAGATTCTCGGTGATGGGGCGAAGTAGATCCCAAAGGGTTGATTCCAGAAGCTGAGGTTGTCTACTTTCCAAGACTGATACACGATCATTCGTTTGAGCTGTAACACCCGTAATTTTTGAGGGTGTTACATGAGCCATCATAGAAATCGTACTTTGTTTGAAAGACTCAAACTGAGTACCCACGAACCGACAATGTCAGGCACTCTCTTGAACCTCGGTGATAAGGTCACTCGGCAGATGGACGTCGATGGTGGAGGATGGACCAACATGGTGTAGTTGGAATCAGGGAGCATTTGGGGATAATGGTGTATGTGGGAGTGATCTGTCTTGGGGGATAGAGGATGAGGAGGGTTGATCATTTAAGGGATCGGGGAACAATACCCTTGGTGGTGGTGGTGGGGAAGTGGAAGGGGAAGAACTGTCCTCAGAGGATGAGGATTTTGCTTGGTCATCGATGGGAGAAGGTGATCGGTGGTGAGATCCCGTCGGTGTTGGGGATCGTCGGGGTGTTGGAACTTTTGTCGGTGAGGGAGAGGGTCGGGGGTAGGTTGCTTCGGTGATGGGAACGTCGGTGGTGGGGATGGAGACTTCGGGGAGGGAGTGGAGTCGATTTCCATGACTTCATCAGTGGTATGTTTCCGGGGTGAGCCAGTATCTGTTAATGCCAAAAATCGCACCAAAGGGACAACTTAAGGTCGATGTGGACTTAAACAACTAAAGAAAGAATCTTTCGACGAGACGTGCGATGATAAATAAAATAAAGAAACAAGGGATTTGATGACGCAGGAAAAACCTCAAACGAGGAAAAAACCTGCGGACGACAGTGGGTGTCGTCGCTATACTACGGTCGCCAATCAGGGGCGATGTCCTTGGATACTGGTGTCGATCGTACAGAGATTACAATACAAGTGAAGGAAACGCTTCGAAATGTAAAGTACAAGTGTTTGGAATGTAAAACAAGTGTTTGTCGTGTGTGAAAATAAGGTGTAAACTGCTGGTCGAAAGCTGATGACGTGCGTCGAGAGCGATACTTAGAATAATGGTTCTTCACTTCAGGTGTTCTTGAATATTGCTCTGGTTGTTAATCGCCGGATATTCCATGTCTTGAAATGTTGATTGAGCTTGATATTTATAGTCTTCGCGTCCTTAGCTTCATCCATAAATGCTCCTTTAATGGCCTTAACGGTTGGAAACGGTCGCCGGAGTAATGATCTTCGTTCGTTATGGTCGCCGGCTGTTTAATGGTTGTGTCGGTTATAGTCGTTGCTCCTTAATGACTTTTACTCCTGCATTAAACACTTAACAAACGGTCATGGTGAACGTTAGCTTCGGTCGAGGTCGCACGTCCTTATGTAATAGTCGTGCGGATCGGGCAACGCTATGGTCGAGCGTCGTAAGGGACTCTCGACTTACCTTTTATGAGGGACGACGATGGTGTTCTGGGTCTTTGTCGAGACTTTATCTTAATACAAGATATAGTCCTTAATCATACGTCTTACCTGTTCTGGTCGCGGTCGAGCGACGTGATTTTTTGCCCAAACAGTTTGCCCCCAAAATTTGAAAATTGAATGTCAAATTTAAGTTTTAAATTTTGCTTGTCGAACGCTTAGACTTGTGACCTGGGTTGAGGGACTTACCTGGTTGTCGTGGAACTAGACCGGTTCGCCTTTAACTGAACGAGAAGTTGAAAAGTTGTGACGTCATACGCACGATGATGCTTACCAGCTGTCGAAGATTCGGATAGGTATGGACGTGTGTTGATCATCAGCGGACTCGACTTATTGCGATTTCCTGCATAAATAAAGATCACAATGGGTTGTTTTCTTTAGAGCTTTTCTTTAAAAGTTTTCTGTTTCTGATGAGGCCCTTCTCTAGAATCTCTACTTTGTTCAAATCTTGGGTGGTTGGAGATCTATCAAGGGTTGCGATACCCGAATCGTTGACGATGTTGGTTACGATGTCTGTGTATTCTGCGCACCTGGCGACGATGTCTTCTGCCACGTCAACCCTTTCGTCAACCGACAGGGGCGGGGGTGTAAAGACGGGAGAGAACGAGGAGGAACTTATGGTGATCAGTTTTGTGCTGTCGCCGTCCCTCTCGTTTGACTACGTCCTCGTCAGGATGAATTCACTTCCGCATCTGGGGAAACATCAGCCCTTAGTTTTCGAGGAGTGTTTTCAAAGGATCTCTATTGGAGAGATAGGGTTGTGTTTAGCCGAACTGGCGTTCCTTGTAAGTTTTTCTTTCAAAACTTGTGTTATCGATGTTCTTTAGCTGAATGTTTTGCTAACGTGTTCCTTCTGTATTTGACAGATGTTCCTGTTTCTTCTCATTAAGTGTGTGAAGGCAGAGAAAATGTTGGAGTGGAGGTCGATCGTCGAGAAGAATATATTCCTTCCTCCAACCTTAACATTAATCTTAAGAGCCACATTCTCAGAGTGTCGAGGCGTAAGGAGTTGAAAGATAACTCCTAATATACTCGTTTGATCCTTGCATCAGTTCTTCGGGATTGATAGGATTTCGAAGATCGAGATTTTTGAACAGAGCTTGCCATCGACGTGCTTCTTTGGTTCTGGGGTAGATTTTTGGGTTTACGAGCTAGACTTTTTATGTTCGGGTTGTTGGTATGTAACGACTTTTAACTTTGTATTTACTTGTCCGACTATCGGTCGTTCATATGTAATCGTTCAATGAAGTTCCTTCTTTTGCTGAACTCGTGTTTTTAATTACATATGTCGTGGATAAATGTACTATTGATCATAAGATTCGTTAAGTATGAAATAAACGGAGGATCGTGCGACTTAGGCTTTTATTGCAATATAACGGTTGAAACATAAATCATGTATTTGGACTGTAATAATAAACACAAATATATATCATCGATGTGTTAGAACATACAAAGTTTTTCTAAGTTCCAGAAACTTAGATCGAGGGATCGTTTAGACCTTACATGTGACTGTATCGTATGATGAAATTCCAGAATGTATGCCCCTGTGGTAAAACAATTAAGCCACACACTCGGGTACTCATGTCGTGCGTACCTGCGACAAAGTTCGTTAGAGGTCGGTCATCGGATCTCCAACGATCTTACGACGTTCACTGTCGTGTAAAAAAAAACTTTGCATGAGAGGAAGGCGACTCTAAAAGAAATCTTTTTTCAGATGCGTCGCGTTCCAACTTCGCGGGATTTCTTGATTGTCGAGGGTCTGAAGTCGATAGGCTCCTTTACCAACGACTTCGGAGACGCGGTAAGGTCCTTCCCACTTAATAGAAAGCTCACCTGCGTTGAGCTCCTGGGTGTTTGGGAATACTCGACGGAGGACGTAATCGCCTTCTTGAAAGACTTTAATTTTGACGTGCTTATTGAAATGTCGCTCGACTGCTTGCTTCTGTGACGCCATCCTGATCAAGGCGGATTCTCTGAGCTCTTCTAGGGCGTCGAGGTCATGACTTAAATCAACCAAGTTATGGTCGATGGAAGTGTGCCTCGAAGTCGGGAGATGAACTTCGATTGGTAGGACGGCTTCACAACCGTAGACGAGAGAGAAGGGGGTTTGTCCTGTGGACGTGCGGGGTGTCGTGCGATTTGCCCATAGGACTGAAGGGAGTTCTTCAACTCATCTTCCTTTTGCAGCTTTTAATCATTTCTTGATCGAGGCTACAATAGTCTTATTACTCGACTCGGCAAGTCCATTGGCTTGGGGATATCTGGGAGTCGAGGTCGTCAGCTTGATGTTCCTATCTTCACAGAACTGTTGGGTCCTGTCGCTTATGAATTGGGATCCATTGTCGCAGACAATTTCGGATGGAATCCCAAACCTGCATATGATGTTAGTCTGGATAAAAGAAATAACTTCTTTATCCCTAATTTGGGAGAAGGCAGTCGCTTCGACCCATTTAGAAAAGTAGTCCGTAAGTACAAGGAGAAATACCTTTTGTCCTGGAGCGGGTGGTAGTTTGCCGACAATATCCATTCCCCATCTCATGAAGGGCCATGGGATAAGTGTCGAATGCAAAGGTTCCGAAGGTTTATGAGACATACCTGAGTGTCGTTGATAGGGGTCGCAATTCTGGACGTACTTGATAGCGTCTTGTCGCAGTGTCGGCCAAAAATACCCTTGTCGGGAGATACGATTAGCCAAGCTACGACCTCCTGAATGATTACCACATTCGCCGTCGTGCATCTCTTGGAGGATTTTCTGGGCTTGATTTTTGCTGATGACGCACCTTAAATTTAAGCCCGTCGATGATCGCCGATAAAGCTTATTTTCGATCATGACGTACTTAGATGCTTTGAATCTGATTTTTCGAGCCTCCATTTTGTCTTCGGGGAGTTGGTCGTGCACGAGGAAATTTCGAATGTCGCGTGACCAATCATCTTTTTCGTCTTCGATCTGGACGACGTCTGCGTTTCCAATGGACGGCGTTGCCAGGTGAATCATAGGAATAACATCAAATATTGGTTCAACTAAAGCGGATCCAAGGTTTGCCAATGCGTCGGCCTGAGTGTTCTGGTCTCGCGGAATCTGTTCAATAGAAAAAGATTTAAATTTTTCGAAAATTTCTTTTGCCACGTTTAGATATGCTGTCATTTTTGAATCCTTGGATGCGAATTCTCCATTGACCTGATTTACTACCAGCAGGGAATCGCTCTTGACATGCAGTGCGGTTGCCCCCGAGTCGTGGGCCATATTCATTCCCATGATCAGGGCTTCATACTCAGCCTCGTTATTGGTGGTTTTGAAGTCGCATCGGACCAAGTATACCATCTTCCCCCCTGTGGCGACTTTAAGACGACGCCCAATCCAGAGCCTCTAATGTTGGATGATCCATCGACATATAAGATCCAAGGCACGTCGTCGTGAGTTGCCACAGTTGATACTTCGAGTTCTGCTTGTTTCTCCAATTCAGGGCTGAAATCAGCAATGAAGTCTGCCAAGGCTTGCGATTTGATCGCGGTCCTGGGCTTGAAATCGATGTCGTAACTGCTGAGATATATACTCCATTTTGCCAGGCGACCTGTCAACTCAGGTTTTCTTAAGACAGACTTAAGAGGAAAGTTAGTTACAACAGTAATGGGATGCGACTCAAAATAGTGTCGCAGTTTTTTAGCAGCTGTGACTAGTGACAAGAGCAATTTTTTCATAGAGGAATACCTGGTTTCTGCATCCAGAAGAGATTTACTTACATAGTAGATCGGCAATTGCTGTTTTTCATCTTCTCGTGTCAGAACATCACTTACTGCATTTGGGCTGACAGCCAAATACAATTGTAGGATCTCATGATCGTGAGGTTTTGACAACAGAGGAGGCGACGCCATGTATTCCTTGAGTTTTTTCAAGGCTTGTTCATGATCATTGGTCCAGTTGAAGCCCCTATTTTTCCTGAGGACATTATAGAATAGATGACATTTATCTGAAGATCGGGAGATAAACCTGTTTAGAGCTGCTACTCGACCGGTGAGTTTCTGGACTTCTTTGAAATTTCGAGGAGATTTGATCTCAATGATGGCCTTGATTTGGTCGGGGTTAGCCTCGATGCCTCGACGAGTGACCATATAACCCAGGAACTTCCCGGCACTAACGCCAAAGGAACATTTCGCCGGATTGAGCTTCATGTTATACTTCTGGAGGATGTCGAACGATTGCCTGAGGTGATCAATGTGATCAATCGCTTGCTTCGACTTCACTAACATGTCGTCGATATATACCTCCATCGTGTCTCCAAGATGGTCTTTGAACATCTTGTTTACCAGCCGTTGGTAGGTAGAACCTGCATTTTTTAGTCCGAAAGGCATAACTTTGTAACAATAAATACCTCGATCCGTCATGAAAGCGGTTTTCTCTTGGTCGTCAACGTGCATTAAAATTTGGTTGTATCCAGAATAGGCGTCCATGAACGTTAATAACTCATGCCCCGCGGTTGCATCGACCATGGCGTCAATATGAGGTAACGAGAATGGATCCTTTGGACAGGCTTTATTGAGATCGGTGAAGTCGATACAGACCCTCCATTTTCCATTCTTCTTGGCTACGACCACGACGTTAGCGAGCCAATCAGGATATTTTACCTCTCGAATCTTTCCTGTCTTGAGGAGGTTGTCGACCTCATCATTTATTACTTTATTTCTTTCAGGAGCGAACTTGCGACGTTTTTGCTTGATAGGTTTGAACGATGGATCGACGTTAAGCTTATGAGCAATGACACTGGGGTCAATACCGACCATACCTTCATGTGACCAGGCGAAGCAATCAGCATGTTCCTGCAAAAAGAATATGAGTTTTTCTTTAATGTGGGGATCAAGGGATGAACCCACAAGAATCTTTTGATCGGCTTTGCTGTGATCTAGAACGATTTCCTCCAAATGATACTCATCGACAGCTGCTGGGGAGTTTTGTGCATTTTCTAAGCTTGCGTGTACTGGTATAACGGCTTGTTCTGGATTCCGGTTATTCGCCATTTTCCTGCGACAAAAGAAACTCCAAGAAACTATTAGTAGAATGCACGTTCGTCGAGGATTTTCTCTAGTTGTAGTCCCACGGATGGCGCCAAACTGTTAATGCCAAAAATTGCACCAAAGGGACAACTTAAGGTCGATGTGGACTTAAACAACTAAAGAAAGAATCTTTCGACGAGACGTGCGATGATAAATAAAATAAAGAAACAAGGGATTTGATGACGCAGGAAAAACCTCAAACGAGGAAAAAACCCACAGACGACAGTGGGTGTCGTCGCTATACTACGGTCGCCAATCAGGGGCGATGTCCTTGGATACTGGTGTCGATCGTACAGAGATTACAATACAAGTGAAGGAAACACTTCGAAATGTAAAGTACAAGTGTTTGGAATGTAAAACAAGTGTTTGTCGTGTGTCAAAATAAGGTGTAAACTGCTGGTCGAAAGCTGATGACGTGCGTCGAGAGCGATACTTAGAATAATGGTTCTTCACTTCAGGTGTTCTTGAATATTGCTCCGGTTGTTAATCGCCGGATATTCCATGTCTTGAAATGTTGATTGAGCTTGATATTTATAGTCTTCGCGTCCTTAGCTTCATCCATAAATGCTCCTTTAATGGCCTTAACGGTTGGAAACGGTCGTCGGAGTAATGATCTTCGTCCGTTATGGTCGCCGGTTGTTTAATGGTTGCGTCGGTTATAGTCGTTGCTCCTTAATGACTTTACTCCTGCATTAAACACTTAACAAACGGTCATGGTGAACGTTAGCTTCGGTCGAGGTCGCACGTCCTTATGTAATAGTCGTGCGGATCGGGCGACGCTATGGTCGAGCGTCGTAAGGGACTCTCGACTTACCTTTTATGAGGGACGACGATGGTGTTCTGGGTCTTTGTCGAGACTTTATCTTAATACAAGATATAGTCCTTAATCATACGTCTTACCTGTTCTGGTCGCGGTCGAGCGACGTGATTTTTTGCCCAAACAGTATCCTCCAATAAAAAGGTGGAAGAGGCTCATGACTGGGAAGAAGAAGAAACCTCTGACAGTGATTCTCCAAATATGTGCTTTATGGCCATATCAGAAGAGGTGGAAGAAGAAAAGGCAAAGTCTCCAATGGCATTAGTTTCAACTGAATGCTCATCATCATACTCTCAGGTACATCCCTTTAATGACATGACTGATATTGAAAAGATAAATGCTTATGAATCTTTAACTCAAGACTTTTACAATGTCAAAGAAAGCAAGAAAAGAAAATCTGCTCAAGTTAAAAATCTTAAATCTCAACTTGAATCTTTCATGTGTCAACTTGGAAAGTTTGAGATAATCAAAACTGAGCTTGAAAATCTAAAAGTCATAAATCATGTAATTGAAAAGGAGAAGAATAAACTGTTCAAGAAGTTAAAGAAAGAACAGGAAGTTGTCAGAAAATGGACAAATTCTTCAAGGAATCTTGAACAGATCTTTCAAGACCAAATCGGTGGTGATAACAAGTTTGGGTTAGGATATGAAAAATCCATGCTTGAAAAATCTTCCCATGCACTTGTTCCCATCACCGATACATGGGATGATGACTCTGAGTCAAACTCTTGTGATTCCATTTCTTTAAATTCTGTTGATCTTAGTGAAGCCTTAAAATATGGAATGTTTATAAAAGCCAAAGAATCTTCATCAGATCAAACCCATAAAGTGCAAAATTTGAAGGATACTGTTAAACCCATTCATGATGTGTTCAAAGATTTAACCATTGATAACAACTCTTCAAATCTTTCAAAATCTCAAGCGTTCAAAGAAAAACACACCATGGAAAAATCCTTCACCGATTTTGTCCAAAAGGGAAAGACCGAAGTTTTCTCAAGAAAGACTCCTGACCATGCTTCAACCTCAAGAACCGAACTTTTTAGAGGTCCTCGCAATCCCCTTTTCGGTGCAAAGATTAAGATTGATATAATTGGAAAGGAAAAAAGAAAAGGAACAAAAACCCAAAAGAACTTTCATCTACCGAAAATGTTATAATTGTGGTGATACCTTCATCTTGCTAAGGACTGCCCAAAGGAAAGAATCGACAGATCCAAACCCAAGGTCTCTCACATTTCTAACCCAAAAGGACCCATTACCAAATGGGTACCTAAGAACTGGCTTGATGTTGTCTGCAGGTTTTTGAGCACCAACAAGTTTGGTATTTAGATAGCGGGTGCTCACGTCACATGACTGGAAACAAACATCTTCTTGTAAACTATGTGTCAGAAAAGGGTCCTTCTGTAACCTTTGGGGACAACTCCAGAGGTCACACTAAAGGGTATGGAACTCTCACGAATGGAACCCTCACCTTCAATAAAGTGGCATTTGTTGAAGGTTTCATGCATAACCTCCTTAGTATTAGCCAACTGTGTGATCTTGGATACAAAGTTATCTTTGAACTGCGTATCTGTACTGTTGTTGACAAGAATATGAAGGTTGTCCTCTCTGGAAGAAGGCTAGATAATGTGTATATCATTGATATGAGTCAAAACAACTCTTCAAATGTCTGCTTCGTGTCTGACGATACAGTCAAAAGAAACTGGCTGTGGCATAAACGTTTGTCTCATCTTAACTTCAAAACCCTTCATAAATTATCAAACAAAGAGCTGGTGACTGGCATGCCTAAGTTGAACTTCGTCAAAGAAAAGTTGTGTGATGCATGTGAAAAAGGGAAGCTCACCAAATCTTCTTTCAAAACCAAGCAATGCTCTTCCATCAATCTCCCACTTCAGATGCTGCATATGGATCTATGTGGACCAGTCAGCACTCCAGTCTAGGAGGAAGAAGGTACATTCTTGTTATTGTTGATGAATTCTCTAGATATACTTGGGTGTCTTTTCTCAGGTACAAAAGTGATGCAACTGAAGAAATCATCAACTTTGTCAAAAAGAATGAAATTCTGAATGGTCAGCTTGTCAGATCTGTAAGAAGTGACAATGGCACTGAATTCAGAAACAGTGGTTTAGAAGACTTCTTCAATGAGAAAGGAATCTCTCAAAACTTCTCTGCTGTCAGAACTCCACAACAAAATGGTGTTGTGGAAAGAAGAAACAGAACTCTTTGTGAAGCAGCAAGGTCTATGTTGAGTGAAGCAAAACTGCCAACCTATTTTTGGGCCGAAGCTGTCAACACTGCCTGTTTCACTCAAAACAGGTCGGTGATAACAAAAAGACATGAGAAAACCCCGTATGAAGTCTTTCATGGAAGAAAGCCAAACATTGGTTTCCTTCATGTCTTTGGCTGTGTGTGCTTTATCCTAAATGACAGGGAAAATCTTGGGAAATTTGATCCTAAGGCAGATGAAGGAATCTTTGTGGGATATTCCTTGACTTCCAAAGCCTACTGAGTTTACAATCTTCGGAGAGAATGCATTGATGAATCTATCCATGTAAAGTGTGATGATTCAAGATCATCTTCTTTGACAAATGATGATGAAGAACTACATAGATGGATATCTTCATTCATTGGGGATTCTCCCATTTCAACCTCCACCGATCCACCTTGTACTCCAAATATTTCCTCTGTTCCAAACAATCAAGTTGGGTCATCTTCTTTATCACCTGAAACCCTCTCTGCCGAAATTGCCCCAACCGAACCCTATCCATCATCCACCGAAATTAACCCCATCACCGAATCTATTCCTGCCAATAATCCCTCTGACGACCCACCTTCATCACACCCTGCCAACACTCCAGCCCCGAACTTCCCTTCCATTTCAATTATTCCTTCACCGATGCCCCCTGCTCTTAAATGGACCAAAGATCATCCCATTGATCAAATCATCGGTGATCAGCAAGCTGGTGTTCAAACAAGGAGAGGTACCAGCAACATCTGTCTCTATATGAATTTCCTATCTCTTGTTGAACCTAAAAAGATTGAAGAAGCCCTAAGTGATCCATGTTGGGTTTCGGCCATGCAAGAAGAACTCTCCCAATTTCAAAGAAACAAAGTCTGGAGACTTGTGCCTAGACCTTCAAGGAAAACAATCATCGGCACAAAATGGGTCTTCAGAAACAAAATGGATGAAGATGGTACTGTGATCAGAAACAAAGCCAGACTCGTAGCTCAAGGCTACCGACAGGAAGAGGGCATTGACTATGATGAAACATTTGCTCCTGTTGCCAGACTTGAAGCTATCAGGATCTTTCTTGCTCATGCTGCTCACAAGAACTTCAGGGTATTTCAAATGGATGTGAAAAGTGCTTTTCTGAATGGAGAACTAGCTGAGGAAGTCTATGTGAAGCAACCTCCAGGCTTTGAAGATTCCACACATCCAGACTATGTGTACCGACTTGACAAAGCTCTGTATGGGCTCAAGCAGGCTCCTCGAGCCTGGTATGACACTCTTGCCATCTTTCTACTCAAGCATGGCTATACTAGAGGTACAATTGACAACACTCTCTTCCACAAGCAAACTTCAGGTAATCTCATTCTTGTTCAAATCTATGTGGATGACATTATTTTCGGTGCCACCGATGAATCTCTGTGTGATGACTTTGCCTCTCTCATGAAAAGTGAATATGAGATGAGCATGATGGGGGAGCTAACTTTTTTCTTAGGTCTTCAAGTGAAGCAAATTTCAGAAGGAATTTTCATAAACCAAAGCAAGTACATTAAAGATCTTCTGAAGAAATTTGGCTTTGAAAACTCCTCCCCCATGAAAACTCCAATGGCACCACCTTTGAAACTTGATACCGATTTAAATGGTGAATCTGTGGATGTTACCCATTATAGGGGCATGATTGGTTCTTTGCTTTATTTAACTGCTAGCAGACCAGATATCATGTTTGCTACTTGTCTGTGTGCCCGTTATCAAGCAAATCCCAAGAAATCTCATTTGGATGCTGTGAAACGGATTTTCAGGTATCTAAAGGGTACCATGCATCTGGGTCTTTGGTATCCCAAAGACTCAGGTTTTGAACTCATGGGGTATTCAGATTCTGACTTTGCAGGTTCTAAAAATGATAGAAAAAGCACAACAGGCAGTTGTCAATTCCTTGGTGGAAAACTGGTAAGCTGGTCCAGCAAAAAGCAAAATTCAGTCTCAACATCCACTGCCGAGGCTGAATATGTTGCTGCTGGAAGTTGCTGCGCACAGATTCTATGGATGAAAAACCAGTTTAGAGACTACAATCAGTTCTACTCCAAGATACCCATCCTATGTGATAATTCAAGTGCAATTGCAATTGCAAACAATCCTGTTCTTCACTCAAGGTCCAAACACATCGATATCCGATATCATTTCATCAGGGACCATATCTCCAAAGGTGACATTGAGCTGCATTTTATTCCAACTAATCTTCAGCTTGCAGATTTGTTTACTAAACCTCTGGATGAGGCCAGATTCACCTTCCTCATCGGTGAACTTGGCATGTTGTACTTAGAATAGGTTCAAAAAAAACAAAAAAACCTTTCGGTCTGATAAATTTCGGTGGCAACAAGATCCTTTTTCGGCATGAGCATCTTCAGTGATCTTTTCGATGATCTGATAATTCTCGGTGGAACCAATATCCTCTTTCGGCATGAATACCCCAAGTAGTCTTTTCGGTAACTCATATCTCGGTGGATCTCCTCGGTGCGCATATCTGTCCTCTTCGGTGTCTCAACGCCTCGGTGGATCTCTTCGGTAAGCAAATCCTCACCGATTCCATCTCGGCATATCTTTCACCACCGATGATCTCTTCATTTCCTCACCGATGTCCACCGAAATTCAATCCTATCCACACGTCACACCTATAACCCTATATGTGCCAGACCTGTTCACCTCCCCGTTTTTGTGAAACGGCTTATTGACCACAACTTCCAATGTGGTCATGATTGTGTTGGTCCCGAAGGCCTATACAAGTTTGTAGAAGGGGGGGGGTGAATACAAACACACAGATTTTACTTTTCTAAATTGTTTATTGATAAATCATTAACAATTTACAGCTTGTTGCGGAAACAAGATTAAGGATAAACCTAAATCTAAACAAGTTGGAACACTAAGGTTTCTTGCACTAAGAGAAATAAGAAAATTACTAATAATAACCTATCTGAGATAAGAGATTTGAACTTGTCCAGAGTTAGCAAGTTACTTCAAAAGAAGTGAGTTCATCTCTTTATATACTGCATGCATTTAATGCAAATCAGTATATACTTTACACGTGTCATCAGCTGGTTGGTTGCATGTCATTGACTTTGGTTGACAACCTTAGTAGCCGTATGGATGAATAGTGTAGTATCAGAGTGGTTGTACGATTTCAGATTTTCGGAGGTTCTTTTCTGACATTTCGTACGGAGTCGTGCAAGGGGGGTTAAGACAAAAGTACTTTGTACGGAGGACTTCATGATCAGCTTTCGTTGATTCAGAACGTTATCATTTTCTATTCAGCGAATGATAAAGTTCAGCGATAGCTGAAGTCTTGTACTTGATACTTCACGTTGAGTGGACAAATCTGAGTCTTCGCTGATCCGCATCAGTTCATTAGGAGACTTGTCGCTGGTTCTTGAGCTTGATCTTCGACTTCAGCGTAGAACCTTTGTTGACGTGAAACTTGTCTTCAGGGATCATAAGTAAAAAACTAACTTATCAGCGATCATCATAATGACTGAACAGACTCAGAGCATTAATGGTGAACAATGTTCGCTAAATGTTTAATTTAAAGAGCGAGAGTTCCTATCAGCGGTACTGTAAGATCTTAGTACTTATCAGCGATAGTGAAACTCTGATACATATTGTTTACTTACAATTTTCACTAAGTATATAAGAGAGGGTCATTATCAAATCACTGAGGGTTTGGATCAACAATCTCCCCCTATTTGATTATGACATAGCAACAAAGAAAATTGCTATTTAATGAAAACATAAGGATAAAAAGAACTCATAAAATATTTGTCCCTTTACTGTTTTCTGGGATCTTTTCAGTACTGATGGAGTAAAGTACATTCGCTGAAATCTTTCTTTAAAATATTGAATAAGGTTACAAAGAGAAATGGAAAGATTACAAGTACGAGCGAAATAAATTACAAGTACAAAAGGATAACTGATTCAATAGAGAAAAAGGAGATTATATCAGTTTTCAAAGGGTTCTTCCTTAATGAGAAGTTCATCAAGGGTCTTTTCAGTGGGGATCATCCAGTCAGGAACCGTTACGCCTTGTTTTCTTTTGTTCAGCGCTTCTTCAAAGATCAAGGGTTTTAGGTGTCGTGCCTGAATGTCTTTTCTGAAGTCACACTAGTAGATGAGATCTCTGAGCTGTTCGATTGGAGTGATTGGAAGCTCAGCGATCCGTTGAAAACATTTACGTCCGTCGTAGTCGAGAAAGAATATTCCATAAGGATTACTGATGACTTTACCAGGGACGAAAAGTTCACATGGTGGCAAAGAAATGTCAAGGGCAGATAGATCAGGGTCAGGACCAAGCACTTCAGCGCGAGAGAAACCAATTCCAGTTTCATATCGTATGACAGGACCTGAGTTTGAATCTTGACGTTTCTTCTTTGGAGAGGCCCTTTTTCTTTTCAGCTTAAGATCAGGAAGAGGAGGAATGTCCACACAAGATGATATCAAGTCGATCTGTCTGTTTATCAGCTTTTCGAAATGATCCTTGTACTTAGATTGTGACGAATGGATAGCTAACCTCATCTCCAGCCATTTAGAGAGACCATACCTTTTTACACTGTCAGCGCGAAAGGCTTCAGATTGGCCATCTTCTCTGAAAAGTTTGATGTCAACAATAGGTACTCCGATAGAGGTTCTTCCAGAGATGAATACCTTGTTGATCTTCGTTGGACGATATCTGAAGTGAATTTTCTCTTTACACCAGATCAGGGTGGTCTGAGAAACTTCAGTTTTCTTTTCCACGATCTTCTGGGCTTCTTCCCAAAGCTTTCGTTGGATTTGAATGGGAACACGTTTCAGCTTGGGGTCTTTGACAGATTTATGAGTAAGCTTGATGGCGTATTCTCTGTCTTTTTCTTCAGCTTCCTTTCTTTCAGCGATTAGGCGTTCAGCTCTGAGGTGTTCCTTGTATTCAGCTTTTGAGATTCTGAACTTTGGAGGAACCGAAGGAAGTTGATCATGCCTCAGAATGATTCGCTGATCCTCGAATCGCTTTATTATTTCCTCTCTTCTCTTTTGATCCTCTTCACTCAGCTTTTGAGGAGCTGAGGAAGGCCTGTTTCTGTGCGAGAGAGGTTGTTCTTCTGGTTCATCAGTCTCAGAGATCAAATCTAAGACTGGGATTATTTCATCAGCAGCAGCTGGCTTTATTTGTGAAGTCGCGGTAGTAGAACCTTCAGCGACATCCTCAAACAGGGGAGAGGACTAGCTGAAACACAGCGATCTTACAAATAAGAACATGGGTAGAAGAACTTGGGTAGAAAGAGAAAGAGAAATATGTTCAGGTGTAGGCTAGGGTAGTAGAACTTATAGAGGAGGGATGGAGTGAGATATGATTAGTGTACCTGACAAACCGACTTTACAAGCAAGATCGCCAGATTTTCATCTTCAGCGACGCCTTTGCCTTTGCCTTTCTCAGCGCCAGAGGCTGAGGGCTTTGTCTTTGTCCGCTCCCCTGTTGGTTCATTTATCGAGATCCCCTTAAGAGCTTTGATCCTTGGGGCAGGTTTGACGACAAAGAAGTCATCGTCATCTTCGTCATCATTATCATCATTCCTTGGAGAGGAGGATAGTTCATTATCAGGGATGTCGATGTCTTCATCATCTTCTGCTTCGGATTCTTCAGCTTCGTCTTCGAGTTGCTCCCCCTCAGATACAGAGGCGAGCTTCTCGGTTCCCTCAGGGTTTTCATCTCCCTGAGGTCCAGCGATAAGATCTTCATTCTTCTCTCCCCTGATAGATTCATCATGGGAAAGGTCTTCAGCGCTCTTTTCAAGATCCTCAGCGCTCTTCTCCCCCTCTTTCTCATGATTGGGGGAGGAATGGGTAGACTCAGCATTTGTATTTTCCCTGTCATCTTGGCCAGAGATTTTAATACAACTTTCAATCGCTGCTAATCTGTCTTCAAGGCCAGATATAGCAGGAGTGATCTTCTTCAACTCTTTACGATCCGCCGCTGTGAAAGTTTCCAATACAGGGGCAGGGGCAGGAGCAGGAGTATTTGCCTTGTTGACCAGCGTCTCGATCATCGTCTTCATAGAACCGTCGGTTTTTACAGAACCCAAGTCGGTCTTGACAGCTGACATATCCCCCTCGAGATGTTCAACCGATGTTTTCAGCTTTGTAACTTCGCTGGACACGGTCGAAACTGAGTTTTTGAGGCTGGTGTAGTCAGTGTAGATGTCAGAGAGTACTTTGGCAAAATCGATGAGCGTCTTATCAAGGCCCTTAATGTCATCTGTGGAAGCTTTCTTCTCCACCACCGTAGTTAGCTTTGTCAAATTCTCTCCAGCGTTTGTTACAGCTGTAGAGTTGTTGGAGAGTGTGGTGGTGAGACCGGTCAGCTTTGTTTCCACGGACTTCAGAGACTCGTTGATGTCTCCCAAATTAGGACCTGTAACACATAAGTACTTGTGAACAAAGGAAAGCTCAGAAGTTTCAGGTTTAGTTACAGTGTATATGGGTTGATTTGTACCTGCAGGAGGATTGATGAACTCGTCAAAGATGCGGGTTCCTGAATAATGTTCCATATCTTCCTCAAAAGTACGGTGAGGTATGGTGATCTCTGCAGGTCCTGTCTTCATCATTCGTTGAGAAGCGTCAGCGGTGGCTTCTGGAATGATGGCATCTCCAGTGTTCTTTGGAGGAGTGTCCAAGTGAGTGGAGGGAGAAGCGAAGGATAAGAATAGGGTTCAGGTACTGAGTTCAGCGTTGGAATCGCTGAGAATCACTTCATCAGTCTTTTGAGAGACTGAGGGAGGTTGGGTAGGTTCCAAGTTTCTAACCTCAGCGTTTGGAGACGCTGAAGTCTGGATTGGAGGGATGGCTTGCACGGGTGTGGCAGAGCGTACCACGGAACTTTCCTTCAGCTCTTCAGAATGAGCTGAGGAGTCTTCAGCATGGGATTGCTGGGGTTGCTCCTTGGTTTTCTTAATCCTTTTGGAATCAAGTGGGATTGAAGAGTGTTTCCTTTTCTTAGAAGGAGAGGATTGTGTGGCCGTGGTATCAGCGATGGGTATTGTCGCTGAAGGAGCCACAGAAGTCGAAGAATTAGGGTTAAGAAGAGAGAGAAGGGTAGAGAGACGTACCTCATTGTCGACAGGTTTGAAATCGAGCACCTTAGGGCCAACCTGAGAAAGTTTCAGGTCACCCTCTTGAGGATAGCTGTCCTTCAGGCCATATTGGAAGATGGCGCTGATGAATCGGGGGTAGGGAACCCATGCAGGTCTGTCAGCAGCAGAATCTACTCTTTGTACTAGGTCATCATAAATGATAGATGCCCAGTCAATATGTAGACCTTTCAGCAGTGCGTATCCCATAGCCTGCTGAGGTTGAGCGGCTTGATCAGAGGAGCCGGTCTTCGCTGTCATGCAGCTGATCAGGTGTGCGAAGATGAAATTCATCTCGCTGGGCATTTTGGACTTCTTTATCAACGTCAGCTTCTTCTCGGGCTTCTTGTCCCTTCCAGTTTCCCAGATGTAACCCATTGCGTCGAGGAAAGCAATGATTTCTTCTCTGTCAGCATGCTTTTTATGGTCAGGGAATGGAACGAAAGGTTTTTCTTTGGTAGCGTTGGGAAAGTTCAGGGCTTTTCGAATGATTGCGGGGGTTATCTTAATTGTGCCATACTCAGTATCGCTGAGTATGCAATCGATGGTTTTGGATGCATCTTTGGCGGAGGGTAGCTGAGTGTGTCTGGCAGAGTACCAGAACTGGGATAGTAGTAGCTGACTTGCAGGAGGTGTGATGGTCAGGGCTGTTGAAATGCAGCAGTTTTTCAGGAAATTCACAGCATCATCCAGATGTGTGACTTGCTTTCGAGGAGGAAACTCGAGAAGCGCAGAGAGGTTGTTGACCTTGGTCCAATCTAGTTGATCCAGCTTGAACTTAACCTGAGGGGCTTTGATGATTTCCACTTCCTCAGAGTCAGTGGAGATGGTCTCAGCGGTAACATTGATCTTTGAAGTTGCCATTTCTCTGTATTATCAGTTCAACCAAAGATGTTAACAAATAAAAATTGTCTTGATATGGAAAGAATTTCCATTAAGATGGTTCGAATTTTGTCCATTTCATTCAGACATAAATGTCTTAATGAAGATTAGGGTTTTTCATGATTTTTGAAACGAAATGTAAAACCCCTAAAGTCTTGTATTCCAGTTTCTAAAAAAAACTGGATACGAATGAAGAACAAGTTTAAGATTTTTGCATTTAAACTTGAAGAACAACCATGAAATGGTTGTGTTCATAAAACCATGAAAGAAATGATTTCATTTTACAAAGTTCTTTTGTTTGATCTTGTTAAAACAAAGAGAAGATCGGAAACAAGTTATACGCATTTGGTAATAAATAAGAACATATTAACCTTGATGTTTGATGAAGAAGATGATGAACAGTTCTTTGAAGATTTGAGAGCACAAATGCAACAGTAATTCTTTTCTTGCGGAGGAAGATTGATCGCGTAAAAGATAAAATATAAACCAAGAGTTGTTTATATAAACCAGAGATTTTAGAGAGAGAAAACCTTGAGCGGGAAAATGTTTTCATCATGACACGGACACGTGTTTGCATTTGATTTGAAGTTTGAACGAAACGTGCAAACGTGTGTCAGAAAGAAATCGTGCCTGGTGTTATCCGTTGCAATGACGTCACAACTGTCCTTTCATATTCTTGGTTGTCTCTGAGGTTTTGAAAAACTCAGGGACACTTTGAAAACATGAAGCACTGAATAGAAAATATCAGTGAAGGTTTTAAGAACTTTCAAAATATCGCTGTTAAGGAAGAGATATTCAGCTATGCAATTTATTTTGAAATCTTGCATTTACATGCGATATGTCAGAGAGAGTAAACATACCTTGATATCAGCGAATCAAGTTTATTCAGAGAGAGAATGATAGAATGGGTTATACAAGTTGATTTTAGCCTATCGCTGATCAATGTGAACCGCTGAAGGTTTTATCCTTCAAAGTTCAGCATTCCAAGCTCGCTGATGAGAAAGTTGAATCTTGTCTCATCAAGAGGTTTGGTAAATAGATCAGCTAACTGATAATCAGTTGGAATAAAATGAAGTTCTATATCACCATTCATCACATGATCTCTGATAAAATGATATCTGATTTCGATGTGTTTTGTCTTTGAGTGTAGCACTGGGTTGTTGGCTATAGCGATGGCACTAGTGCTGTCGCAATAGATTGGAATTTTTGAGAGCTGAAGATCATAGTCTAGTAGCTGATTTCTCATCCACAAGACCTGAGAACAGCAGCTTCCAGCGGCTACATACTCAGCTTCAGTTGTGGAAGTGGACATTGAGTTTTGCTTCTTACTTGTCTAACTTACCAACTTTCCACCCAGGAGCTGACATCCTCCTGTGGTGCTTTTCCTATCCATTTTGCAACCTGCAAAATCACTGTCTGAATAGGCGGTTAGATCGAATCCTGAGTCTTTGGGATACCAAAGGCCTAGATTCGCTGTACCCTTAAGATATCGAAATATTCGCTTTACAGCTTTCATATGAGATATCTTAGGTTCAGCTTGATATCGTGCACACAAGCATGTTGCAAACATAATATCGGGTCGGCTAGCTGTAAGATACAATAGTGAGCCGATCATCCCACGGTACAACGTAACATTGACAGGAACACCCTTTGTGTCCTTATCAAGTGTCAGCGGTGGTGCCATAGGGGTTTTCATAGCTGAACTTTCAGTTAAGTCGAATTTCTTCAGCATATCTTTAACATATTTTCCCTGATTAATGAAGGTTCCTTTTTCAGTTTGCTTAATCTGAAGACCAAGGAAGTATGTTAGTTCACCCATCATGCTCATTTTATACTCATCTTTCATTCTATCAGCGAAACGAGTACAAAGCTCAGGGTTAGTAGAACCAAATATAATGTCATCAACATATATTTGAACTAGAATGATATGACCTCTCACTTTTCTAAAAAAAGAGTTTTGTCAATCTTACCTCTCTCAAATTGTTCAATATGGAGATAAGTAGAGAGAGTATCATACCATGCACGAGGAGCTTGCTTTAAGCCATAAAGTGTCTTGTCCAGTTTATAAACATAACCTGGACGCTTAGGATCTGAGAATCCTGGAGGTTGTTCCACATAAACTTCTTCATTCAGCTTTCCATTCAGAAACGCTGACTTAACATCCATCTGATGTACAGTGAAGTTTTTGTGTACAGCATATGCTAAGAAAAGACGAATAGATTCAAGTCTTGCTACTGGAGCAAATGTTTCGTCATAATCTATGCCTTCCTCTTGTCTGTATCCCTGAGCAACAAGACGAGCTTTTTTGCGAGTTACAGTACCATGTTCGTCCAACTTGTTTCGATAGACCCATTTAGTGCCTATCACCGTTTTGTCAGTTGGTCTACGAACGAGTTTCCAAACTTTGTTTCTTTCGAATTCAGTCAGCTCTTCTTGCATAGCGCTGACCCAGTTTGGATCTCTGAGGGCATCATCTATTTTCTTTGGTTCAGTTAGAGAAATAAAGTTAACAAATAAACAAATATTACCTGCACTTCTACGAATCTGAATACCAGCGTTTGGATCACCAAGAATTTGATCGATTGGGTGATTTACAATCCATCGTTGAGCCGGAGCATACGTCGCTGACTCGGTCTGAACTGGAGAAACTGAAGATGAGGCTTCAGCTACTTCTGGATTATCAGCTAAGAGAGGAATGTTTGCATTTGTCACTTCATTCACTGATTGTTGAGAAATAGATGGAATGTCTGAGACATTTGGATCAACTGCAGGTATAGTGTTTATAGGAACAGCTGAGACCCAAGATGTTTCAGCTTCACTATTCTGCATGTTTGGAATGATAGTGGGACTATCATCTTCTACTGGATGAGCATGAGGAGTGGGAATATCTTCTGAATCACCAAGATGAGAAAACATCCATTGATTCAGTTCTTCTGTATCAGCGTTCGGTTTAGAGTTAACTGAACGGGATTCGTCAAACGTGACGTGAATAGTTTCTTCTACAGTTTGTCTTCTTCGATTGAAGACTCTGAAGGCTTTGGAAACTGAGGAGTATCCAAGAAAGATTCCATCATCAGCCTTAGGATCAAACTTTCCAAGGGCATCTCTGTTGTTCAGTATGAAACACTGACATCCAAAGATGTGAAGAAAGCTGATTGAAGGCTTTCTCCCATGAAAGAGTTCATAGGCTGTCTTTTTGAATCTTTTAACTATCAGCGACCTGTTTTGCGAAAAAAAGCAGTGTTGACAGCTTCTGCCCAAAACTGAGTAGGCAGGTGAGAATCGCTGAGCATTGAACGTGCAGCTTCAATAATTGTTCTATTTCTTCTTTCAGCGACTCCATTTTGTTGCGGTGTTCTCACTGACGAAAAGTTGTGAGAAATACCCTTGCTCTCAAGGAAGGAATCAAGAGAACTGTTTTTGAATTCAGTTCCATGATCACTCCTTATTGAGCGAACAGTCATATTGTTCAGAGTTTCCATCTTCCGAACAAAGGTGATGAGTTCTTCAGGGGTGTCACTCTTAGAACGGGGAAACATTACCCAAGTGAAGCGAGAGAATTCATCAACTATGACCAGCGTATATTTCTTTCCAGCGATGGATTGTTTGTTAACAGGGCCAAACAAATCCATATGGAGTAGTTGTAGAGGAGATGACACTGAGGAGACTTGCTTTGACTTGAAGCTTGCCTTGGTCTGCTTCCCTTTTTCACACGCTGAACATAAAGACTCTTTGGCGTATGAATGCTGAGGTAGACCAGTGACTAACTCTTTGGAGGAAAGAGTATTCAGTGTCTTGAAATTTAGATGCGAGAGCCTCTTGTGCCATAGCCAGTTAACATCAGAAGATGCCTTTGAGAAGAAACAGGAGTTCTCAGTGGTTGTTGAGTCCATGTTTATTACATAAACATTTTCCAAACGATAACCGCTGAGAGCTATCTTCTCCTTTTTGTCAGAGACAAAGCAGGATTCCTTAGTAAAAATTACTTTGTTATCCATGTCGCAAAGCTGACTGATGCTTAGAAGATTATGCTTCAGCCCTTCAATATATGCGACTCTTCTGAAGAAGGTTGTACCATTTGAAGGTACACCATACCCTCGGGTGTGTCCTTTTCCATTTCCACCGAAAGTCACAGAGGGACCCTTCTCTTCCTTGTATTCAGCGAGCAGGTTTTTCTTTCCAGTCATGTGTCTAGAGCATCCGCTATCGAGATACCAGATACCCTTCTTAACCTGCATTTACAAAGGAAGATTAGTTTTTCTTGGGTACCCACTTAACCATGTATACACGTTTGTCAGTGGAAGTAGTTGGAATGGAAGGTTCAGCGGTCTTCGCAGCATTTGAGGATTCAGCTTTGTCTTTCTTCACTTTGGTTAATTTCTTAACCTCAGTGGTAGAATTCACCTTGACCTGATTTGCACCAGGGTTGGTCTTCTTTGCCTTGGGGGCAATCTTCACCTTAGCTATCTTTTCAGCTTTGGTGGCTGTGGGGCACTTACTAGCAATATGATTAGTGAGTCCACAGTGATAACATTTCCTATAGCTAAAAGTAGTTCTAGGACCATTTGAATGCTGAGCTTTTAATTTTGAATTAGAAGTGTCAGCACCAAGTAAACTATTGGCTTTAGAAATGGAACGAACATTCAGTTCTTCAAATTTCTTACCAAGGATATCCACTCTGAGTCTAGGAGTAGATCTCTGAATAGATCCAGAGATCAGCTTCTTTGATCCAGAGGGATGGGTCACTGAAGCTTTAGAAACATTCAGCTTTGGTACTAAAGTACCCTTCTGAGGATTTTGATAAATAACAATTCCTTTACCTTTGTCTTTAGAGACAGAGGTAGATTTTGAATAAACCATTTTCTCCTTGCCTTTTGAGGAGGTAGGAGTTTTCTCAGGGATTGGTGTAATGGACGATGAGCACTGAGATGATGAAGTGTCAGCGACTGAGGATACGAACGTTCCAAATTTAAGCATTGAACGTTCAGTGGTTGGTTTTGGAGTATCATATTTATAACCCAGACCACGTTTATCACTCAGAGGAATCTGAGCCTTAATTATCTCAGTGATCTTTGTTGAAGAATTACACCATCCTTCAACATTAGCTTTTTCAGCCTCTAATGCAGCGATAGCTTCTGCTCATTCGATTTTGACTAGCTGATTTAAATATACTTGATCTTTAAAGTCTTCTTCAATTTTAGAAAGCTTTTCTATTTGAAGATGACAGTTTTTAAGCTTTTCAGCGAGATCAAGTTTTGGTTTTCAACCACAGTTTTGCCGTTCATGGCTTCGTATAAACTTCTAGTCAAGAGATCGATCTTACGGAGACTATCAGCTTCATCAATATTTGCAATATTGGTAAAGAAAGAAGGTGATACCTGAATAGCAGAGGTTGAAGTGGAGGGAATGTCTGAACTTTCTTCCTCTTCAATCTTGGCCATGAGACATTGATTTGCTTCATCATCTTCAGAATCAGATGATGATGCTTCTTCATCAGAAGCAGCCCAATCATAGTCAGCCATCAGGCCTTTGCCTTTCTTCTTAAAGCTTTTCAGCTTCGCATATTTGTCTTTCAGCTTTGAGTATTAGTCATCTTTATTCCTTGGAACAAAGGATTTCTTTGTAAAAGCTGAGGGTCTAGAAACTTTCTTAGACCTGCACTCGTTAGCAAAATGTCCTATCTTTTCGCAGTTAAAACAAGTAGCAATAGCCTTATCAACAAAAACTGATGATTTAGGCTTGTCAGCTATGGAAAGAGGTTTGTTCTTTCTAAACATTTTCTTCTTGGCAAATCTCCTGAACTTTTTGGTTAGGAGAGCCAAGGATTCATCATCTGAAAAATCAGAATCTGATGAACTTTCAGAGTTACTCTCTAACTCAGTGATAGTGACCGAGGGTCGCTGAGTAGAAGGTTCCTCTGAGATTAAAGCAACAGGGGTGCTTTTTGAATCTTTTACAAGATTCTTCTTAAGATGGCTTGATTGCTCATGATTCAGCAACGTGCCATATAAGGTAGCAAGGGTCATTGATCTTAGATCCTTTGACAGCTTGAGACACATGGAATAATTGTCCCAGCTTTCAGGTAAACATTCTAGAAACTTTGTCAGCACTTCAAAGTTAGAATATTCCTTACCAACAGTTTTCAGATCTATAATTAAACAATTAAAACGTTGGTGAACTTCAGAGAGAGTTTCATTCTTACCAGAAATGAAGCTTTCGTATTGTCTTACCAGGTTGATCTTTCTTGAGTCCTGGACTTCAGACGTTCCTTCATACTGAACACATATTGTGTCCCACATGGCTTTTGATGTTTTCAGATTCATGACGGAATGGTAGACTTCGTCAGGAAGAGCCATGGATAGTATGGATCTGGCTTTTGTATCTATAGCCACTTTCTTCTTATCTTCGTCAGTCCATTGATGGATTTCTTTAGGTACCAGCCTTTCTGGAATAACAGGTCTATTCTCAGTGCCTGGAACTGCAGCATCAAATCTTACAGGGATGAATGAACCATTCTCAATATAGTAAGGCATAGTAGGGTCTACACCTTCTAAGAAGAGTGTCATCCTATTTTTCCATAAGTTGAAGTTATCTCTGGAAAATCTAGGGGGTTTTGCAAGAGAACCATTGTCTATATAATTTGTGTTTGTATTGGTGGCCATTTTCAGATAATAGGAAGGAAGAGAAATATCTTAGATTAGATCTTGTTTATGAGATTAAACAAATCCGCTCTGATACCACTTGTTGGTCCCGAAGGCCTATACAAGTTTGTAGAAGGGGGGGGGGGGGGGGGGGGTTGAATACAAACACACAGATTTTACTTTTCTAAATTGTTTATTGATAAATCATTAACAATTTACAGCTTGTTGCGGAAACAAGATTAAGGATAAACCTAAATCTAAACAAGTTGGAACACTAAGGTTTCTTGCACTAAGAGAGATAAGGAAATTACTAATAATAACCTATCTGAGTTAAGAGATTTGAACTTGTCCAGAGTTAGCAAGTTACTTCAAAAGAAGTGAGTTCATCTCTTTATATACTGCATGCATTTAATGCAAATCAGTATATACTTTACACGTGTCATCAGCTGGTTGGTTGCATGTCATTGACTTTGGTTGACAACCTTAGTAGCCGTATGGATGAATAGTGTAGTATCAGAGTGGTTGTACGATTTCAGATTTTCGGAGGTTCTTTTCTGACATTTCGTACGGAGTCGTGCAAGGGGGGTTAAGACAAAAGTACTTTGTACGGAGGACTTCATGATCAGCTTTCGTTGATTCAGAGCATTATCATTTTCTATTCAGCGAATGATAAAGTTCAGCGATAGCTGAAGTCTTGTACTTGATACTTCACGTTGAGTGGACAAATCTGAGTCTTCGCTGATCCGCATCAGTTCATTAGGAGACTTGTCGCTGGTTCTTGAGCTTGATCTTCGACTTCAGCGTAGAACCTTTGTTGACGTGAAACTTGTCTTCAGGGATCATAAGTAAACAACTAACTTATCAACGATCATCATAATGACTGAACAGACTCAGAGCATTAATGGTGAACAGTGTTCGCTAAATGTTTAATTTAAATGGCGAGAGTTCCTATCAGCGGTACTGTAAGATCTTAGTACTTATCAGCGATAGTGAAACTCTGATACATATTGTTTACTTACAATTTTCACTAAGTATATAAGAGAGGGTCATTATCAAATCACTGAGGGTTTGGATCAACAAATTGCTTTTTCTATCTTCCTTTATTTTATTGTTTTTTTAACCGTTCCCCCACTTTTTGAAACCCTATAAATACACGACTCTTCCCTTTCATTATTCCTTTACGTTTTCTTCATCTCCTTCGTGCTTCCTCTATAAACCTGCAACTTCGTGCTCTCTCTCTCGATCATCAATGGCGTCCTCCAAGCACAACCCCCCTAGGTGTTTTGCCGATCTGAAATTCAACCCATGCAATCACGTTGCAAGATTTGAACCCGACCCCTCTCACCCAGAGTTTAACCATGTAATCAAGTTCTTCACTCGCTCTCCCCTTCTTCATGCCTTCACCTGTAATCCCAAAATGAGCAAAATGCTCATTGGGAACTTCTGGCTTACCTGTGTGTATGACTCCTCAAATGATGCGATCCACGCATCCATCCTTTCTGAAGACGAGGGTGATCATGACCTCACCTTTGGGGTCGATGATGTTCGCACTGCCCTTAAAATCGATGCTTTCGATCCCTATGACGAATGGCATTCAGATACCGTTCTCGAAGACGTCCTCAGTGCAACAGGTTACGTGGTCGATGACCACTCCAAAAGCTCCAAAGGTCCTGGAACTCTTCTTCGGAGTCACATGGGTGGTGTATGGAACTTCTTCTTTGCCCATGTGATCCACTGCCTCTCCCGAAAGACGAGCGGCCACGATCAATCCCCTTCATACATCACCAAACTTGCCCATGCCTTAATCTTTCAACGCCGAGTGGATTTCGCCCAGTACTTCTTCACCGAATTAGTGGAAGTGATCTCGTATCCAAAGAAGTGCCATGTTGCCTACCCCCGATTCATCTCTATGATCATCCATCACAAACTTGGCAAAGCTCTGGACAAAGACCGCAAGTCTCACACTCCCCGATTCACTTATGACTGGTCTCCACCGATCGTCGGCAGCAAAACTCTCAACGTCGGTGTTCTCGACACCGATCGTCCTTTACGCCGAGGTATGATCACTTTAGCCATCTCTCCAGAACTTCAATGGGGTGATTCTGAAATTCCAGGGTTTCAACACCCCGATATCCCCGAGGTCCTTCCTGCTGTTGTGACCTCCTCCCCACGTCCCAGAGTAAAGTCGGTCGGCGCGAAGAAGAAATCGGCCACCGACACCTCCGCCGCTGCTTCCAGGACCATGACACCGATTAACCCATCGGTGGCTTCCCCGGTCCAAAAACCTTCTAAGCGGAGGCACTCTTCGTCCCCCCCGAAGATTCGTCTAAAGAGATCTCGAGGAAATGTCCGCGAGCCATCCCCTCCCAAATCCTTTTTGTTCACCACCGACCATTTGATTATCCCTAGGGCATCCCTAAATTTACCTACTCCAACTCATTCGTTGAGTGAACATGCAGACTCTCCCACCGACATTCTAGACTCCCCCTCCGAAAGTCTGGACCACGCACTTCACGACCTTTCACCCGGTCACTTCTTGATCGATGATGTTGCACAACCCGATCAGGGTTCCCCCCATTAGATCCCCCCATGATTTCTTTGCAGGTCTCTTTGACGACACTGGTTCTCCCCGAACCTCCCCGTCGGTCGGAGCAATCCCCATTGAGTCCTCATCCCCCTCACCGACAGAGTCACCTTTGCACCAGACTTCTCCCCGAAGTTCTCCCCTGGTTCAAACTCCCCAAAGATCGCCTACGCCACACCGATCACCCTCCCCGAGTCAGCATTCACCCCGACGACCTCCCACTCCGCCACCGAGACCACTATTCCCCGATGAAATGCTATATCCCGGCAATATTCCCATTTCGGCAGAGGATCCCCATCGCATCCGCTACATAGTTACTGGGGATGTCGGGGGTGAAACCACTGTTCAAGCACCCTCTTTGATTGAAGACTTACAAGAAAGTGCTCGACAATGTCGGCTTGTCGGCACCCAATTTGAATCTTTCAAACAGGCCACTCTTGCAATGATTGCCATGACGAGTTCCCGAATGTCCACTATCGAATCTCGCCTGCCGCAGATTCTTTCAGATGCTATTGCCGATGCTATACGGCCCCTTACCACCGACATCAACTCTTTGGTTTCCAAGGTGGAATCTTTGTCCAGATCTCATGGGGATCTTGCTTTCTCCTTTGGTGCTTTCAAGGCAGCCTCCAACGTCAAAGATTCTGAACTTCAGAGGATGCTTCAAGAAGCTATGTCTCATCAAGACTTCAGCCAGGCCACTGCCGACTCCCTTCGTGACATTCATGCCAAACTTCCAGAATTCGGCCAACTGGAGATGGATCTTGGTGACTTCACCATGGTTTCTGAAGAGGTACCGAAACAACTCTCTTTTCTTCATAAGAAATTCGACTACATTTTCAGACAGCTGGGTACGAAGATTCTGGTTGGTGCTGAGGGGGAGAAAAAGACAACCCAACCCAAGTTGCCATCTCTTAGACAGTCGGTCATCCCTGATACCACCGAAACTCACGCTGAAACCGCCGACATTGAGGGGGAGCAACTCTCTAAAGAAAAAGAGTTGGACTTGGAAGACAAAGCAACAACTGAGGGGGAGCAACTTTCTGCGGCCGAAACAGACAAGGGAAAGAAAAGTATTACTGCCGAACAATTGGCCGAACAAGAAAGAATAGAGAAAGAAAGGATGAAGTATGGGACTCGTCCCACCGATGCAGACAAACTCAAACTTAAACCTCATTCATCACATCTGCAGGAACCCAATCTCGGACTGACTCCTCAAGAAATTGAGGAAGCCAGATTAGCCCAAAAAGCCCTTGATGATTCCAAGGCCCTCTCTTTAAAAGTTGCAGAGGAAGAAGCCAAGAAAGCCAAGTCCACCGATGCCGTGTCGGCACAGAAATCGGTGCTGAGTGAATTTGAACAAGAGAGAAATGAAGAAGTTAGATGGTACAAGAAGAAGATGCACCACCGATCCGACAGAACCCCGATCTCAGGTGTCAAGATCGCAACCTCCAGAGCCAACCCAAAAGACATCTGCTTTATCATTGATCGGGAAGATGGCTCTTTGAAAAGTATGAGAGACTACCAACTCAAAACCTACGGTCTCCCCGAATGGTACGAGATCTCTCGACACTTGGCCAAAAATCCAAACCCAAAGAAGGACATCTTTGTCAAATACATTGATGGTCTAATGGCAAAGATGAAGGAGATCAAAAAGAAGTATAGCATCGTGCTGACCACCGATGAAAGATCGAAACTGCAATCCTTGAAGGAAGAAGTGCGCCTTCCCAAAGTTCAGAATCCTCCCGACACTGTCTTCAAGGATATGGCAAAGGAAGGAAAGATACCGAATGTAAGTAACTTAAGTCTTTCCCTTCCCACTTCGGCATCATATCCCACGACAACTCTGGGCCTGTCACCGATTACAGGACTGTATTTGTAACACCCTAAAAACAGGGCTAATTTAAACCTTTAAAACTCCACAAGTTATGATCATAAAATTTCAAACTTATATAACAAGAGGATCATCATTAAGGTTTCTATATACAACGAATGTCTAAATCAAAGAACCTATTAATCTAATCATACATCATAATCAGATTAACTAGGTTATCTAATCATTTGTCCCAAAATATCCAAAAGAACAAATAGATCCCCTGTTATCTCCAAGTTTGATTCCTTCAAAAGTTCTCGTCTCTCATCCCCACTTACTTCCCGGTAGCTTGTACCTGGTAAGAAAATTCAACTTGAAACATTAGGCTTTCGCCTAGTGAGAATATTCATATCAAATTAAAACTTAACAATCAAAATATTAACAGATATATCAAACCTGTTATCAAACATCTTACCATACCAAGCTCTTATCAACCACTGGAATCCACCTATTCCGTTATTTATGACTAGTTCATCTAGTCATCATACTACCATCAGGAATTACTATAAACCCCACCGGATTATAAGTAACTTCCAACTCCCAGAAATTACAGTTTCCAAACCTGCTTCTTTCTGAATTAAGATTTCAATTCCTCAACAATAAAGATATCTCATCTTTCGATTGAAATGGGAATTACAACTCTAAGTCTGTTATTCCTCATTTCATTTCCTCCCCACCTTGAATCACTGGTCCCCCAAATGAGATTTTATTTTATCGCGATCATCAACCACCAGAGACCCTCACAGATGATTCAAGATTCACTCCAACAACTAGAAATACATCCCAACGGTCCCTGGCTAGTAAACGGTTCTCATTATACCGTACTTTATGCCCACTAGACCAGATGCATATTTCTAGCCAACGCCACACAATAATTGTGTATCATCACTCTTTCTATTGTATGCTAAAGCTATACAATTCAACATATATTCTATATCTCTATGTACAGAATATTAATTTCAACGATTATCCCCACTTTTCCATTTAGCATCGGGAATCAACATCTCAACAATTAACAACAACTCCGGACTCATAAATAAGTCCTTACAATTTAACATAACATGGTTTTTACATCAACAACAGAGTTATAAACATATAACAAATAGCATATAACTATCAGATTGTATTCCACATAAAAGCTTCAAACTACTACTGAAAGTCAAAACTTTTCGCAAGCCACTGTAGCGAAAAGCTACACTTTTCGCAAGCCAAAGCTGCGAAAAGTTCAGAACTCGCAACCCTCTGTTGCGAAAACTCTAGAACTCGCAACCCTCTGTTGCGAAAACTCTACTTTTCGCAATCCTCTATTGCGAAAACCTTCACTTTGCGCAACCTACTGTTGCGAAAAGTTCACTGTTCATCGTCTTCTCTACTGATTCAGCTCACCAGTTTGACTCATTAAGCCTACCATTTCTTAATTAAACCATACCACTGAGTTTATACACAAGTATAACATATCTATAACAATTTTAATTGCTTAATTTTAATAAGAGTGAATAAACTCACCTTATCAGCTTTCTGAACACAGTGTTCTTCACAAAACTCTTCTCAGCTTAATCCAAATCTGAACAGATGATTTATAGCTTAATACACCACTTAGATTAAGAAATTAGTAAAAGAAACTCGGATTTCCTTACCACAATTCTTCCAAAATCAAACTTTTCTTTCTTCTTCTTTTCTTCCTTCTTCTTTTCGTCTTTCTCTCTCTCGATTTCTATCTCTCTGTTTCTAATTTTGTTTCCTTTTTGTGAAACAATTAACCAAAAGAAATCAGTATTCAAAATACTGATTATTCTCTACTTGACACCATGTTTCTTGAAGGCCTCCACAACTTGTTCCCTCACATCCCCGACGCTCAACCCTACTACCGAATCCTAATGGATGAGATCAAGCGCCGACAATCATCAGAGAAGTAGGTTTTTCATTTTACCTTTCGGTAGTTTTGATAATCTTTTGTTTCTTTACTTCACCGATGTATGAGAATGACTTATAAAATTCAAGTGCTTCTCTTGTTTATATGTAGCTGTACATACCTTCATTTCCTTGATTTATATATACTGTATAGATATACTCAAAGAAACATAGTTAAAAAAAAACAAAAAAAAGGTCTATGTGAAAAGAACCAAAAAGAGTAAAAAGGGTCAAAATGCACTTATTTTCATTTGCTCTTTGATATTCTAAGGATAGAGATCAAATTCAAATAGGGGGAGATTGTTGGGTCATCACAGATTTGAAGTTGACTCAATTAAACCCACTTAGATACTTAGAATGTTTTTGGATTCTTTTGTGTAACTTGTACTCTTATATCAATTGTTCGGTGAAGTCGAAGATCAACCGAAACCAAGTGCGAAGACTATCTCATTGTGGAAGTGGGAAAATCGGCAGCAACTTTCTACAAGTTACATCACCACCGATATGCTTATGCTAGGTGGACACGCATCACCGAATTGAAGAAATTCGGTGAGGAGTTCAAGAAGACTTCCACCGATATGTGTTCAGAAATCGGTGGGAGTTCAAGAAGACTGCACCGAAATTTTATACACTTCGGCGAAACTCTCTCCTTTCTAAAGAAGTGAGATTTCGAATTGGTGCAGTTTCCAATACAGGAGGTCGGTAGCTTTATTCTCTATAGACAAAAGGGAAGCTCATTTATTATGAGACAATATCCTATTGTCAGATAAAAGTGGCATTTTGTCATTTTATCTATTCTCAGATAAGGTCTTTTTCTGGTACGACTGTCCTCCTAGTTCCTTGGATAAGTTAAAAAGGAGATATCAGCTTTTCAGAAGTCAACCTCTACAATGAATGGAAGAGTGACAAGTGTCCCATGCATTAAAAGATGCATGGAATATAAATAGAGGTAAAGACTCTCCATGCAAATTACGCTTCTGAAGATTACTAAGTGCAAGCTCCTTTCTTACTGAAACTGCATCTTGTGTCTAAGTGTCCAATTTGTTCTAAGTGTTTTTCAGTCTACTTTGTGTTAGATTGTTAGAATAGTTTAACTGTTCTTTTCCGCAACAATCTTCTGGTTTCTATGTGTAATTCTTATTGAAAGATTTTCAATATATTGAATTAAAACTTGTGAAAAATCTAAGTATTGTATTCAACCCCCCCTTCTACAATACTTGCTGAGCCTTTTTGGGACCAACAGTTGGAAACTTGTGGATTTAGGTTTTTGGAAGATTTGGCTTGAGGATTCAAGTTTTTTCAAAGGAGCTCAAATTTGGGGAAAATCTAGATTTAGCCTAAATCTAGCAAGGTGAGTTCGAGATGATTTGTGAAAACGTTGTACATGCCAAAAATGTTACTTTCCAAGTACTTATGTGATTACATGAAAATTATCAATTGGGTTATTTGGTGAATTTTGACTTTTGAAGTATTTAACTTTGTAAATGTAGTAAAATGCACATATTTGGGATTTTTGAGAAACTTGATAGTAAATCATAAATGATAATGTTTTGATGATTTATTGCATAGATGGAGATCATTTGGTGAAAATGCACTTCTAGTGCTTATTTGAAAATATGCATAGTTTATGTTATGATACGTTTTGAAAATACGAACGTGTAGGATTTTGAGCTTTGAATAAATGAAACATGCATGAAAGTATTTAAATGTTTTGTCCTATAGATGGAGATTTGTATAAAAGCCCTTTTAACGTATGTTTTGGAAATATGCATAGATTATGTTATGGGACGGTTTGAAAGTGTAAACGATATGAGTTCCTTTGGAAAATGGGATGTCCCACCCAATGTTGTGTTGGGTTATTCATGAATTTAAAACGGGTGTTCGCATAAACGTGTGTTGTTTACGTTTAATTCATTTTATGACTTTTACTAATGGTCATTTGATTTATGGAGCCCATGGCTCGGTTTTGACTCCGTTGGGTCTTGGGGACATTTGTCCGATTTTGATAGCTCGATGTTGGGCGTTTGGTTATGATTTGCATTTAATGCATCTTATTTGAGAATTACATGTTTTGAATGCACTAGTTCATTCGTTTTGGGTCATGTAATGTTTTATTTGTAATGCAATGGTTCCATAGGCACTTGATTTTCTTACGTTCAATGTCGGAACGACTAGTTTCCCTTCATTGTAGCACGGTTTAGGCATCGACGGTATGGTGTAAGACCTACGTGCTAATACGTTTTTATATCCAATGATGGAACGCTAGTTTTCCACATTGAGGCACGGTTCAGGCATCGACGGTATGGTGTAAGTCCTACGTACTAAGACATGAAATCTAGATAACATTGATAAGTGACCTAACTTTGTGTGCCCGTCACATTCGATGGAACCGGGTCTCCCCCGTCACCGAAAGGTGTTGTTTTGGGTGTTTACTTTTATTCATGTTTTCGGTGACGTAATTATATATCTAAATGGATTGTTTTCCATGATTTATGGGCAATGTATTATGTCTAATATTTGTTGGGATGTTTTGAATAATGGAGTTTTATTCACGTTTATATTATTTGGAAATTTAAGGTTTATTCACATTTTGGGTGAGTTTTGGGTTTAAGCTCACATCTTAAAGAAATGTTTTGCGTGGCGTTGCCATCATCTAAAGTACGTATTCTTGGAAATCAAATTGTTTTCATATTTAACGCAAATCATTTTAGGAATCATGATTAGAGTCTCAGGGCTTGTTTGTTTTTTTTAAAACAGATCTGAAAAGCCCTTAAATCTGATTCGGTCAGATAATTGGTCTTTAAGACCGTTTGTTTTTCTTTAAAAAAAAGAACTGAAAACCTCTAAAAGCCTCTTATTTCACAAGAGGTAAACCTCACTCTTAATACCTCTTAAACCCTAACTTCTCCATCCGCCTCCATCGCTTCTCATCTTTGCCTCCATCGCCACTTCTCCGTATTCACTAATCGATCCGCAACTCCCTGAAATCATTCCTCCATCGACCGCCGTTCTGTTTCATCGTCGTTCTCACTGTTCTCGCCGTTCCGTTAAATGGTGGGTTACGTATAAAGTTCAGTTGGTTTCAAGAAATCTCATCATAGAAGAGATTTAGAGAGAGAAAGTGAAAGAGGAGAGAGAGGGGGGAGGGGGAAGATAGAGAACAACACAAACAGCATGTAACATACTCAAAGAGAAGAAATAGGATATTCAAGAAGGCCAATGAATCCGCCATTGTTGTTTCTCCCTTCTTTTTCTCTGAACTTGAGGTTCAATGGGGAAGATGAAAGGAGAGAGGCTGTTAGCAAATGAAAACAAATAGAAACCCTAGCAGTTGGTGAGTTTATAGTAGGCTTATTAGGGTTTTTACAGGCACATTTTGAGTTATTCCTATTTGGGCTTCTAGTGTTTAAATATTTTTTTTAAATTTATTAATAATAAAAATATATGGTAATATAATTTAATTCAGATTCAGATTTCAGACGTTACAAAAACAAACAATCTTATAATTTAGATTTCAGACTTTGGCACCACCTCTTATAAAAAAGAAGTGAAATAAGACTTCAGACCCCAGACCTCTTAAAAAACAAACGTCACCTCACTCTTTCCTTTTAACGATTTATATAATCATGATGAAAACTCTTGAACTCACTAGGCGTTAGCCTAACCTTTTTATTTGTCGGCATGTGCATCAGGTTCCGGATGGAAAATGGTACTAGTGACACTATGAAGAGATGAGTGCTAGTTGTATGCTCGAGAAGAGAGTAGCTTGGTGACGTCTTCCGCAATTGAGAATAACAACTTGTATGAGTTTAGTAACACCCGACCTTATATATATATATATATGCTTGGTTTATTAATTGTCGAGGTTAAACCTAGAATCAGGCCCGTGCATAGGGGTGTGCCAAAGTGTTCTACCGCACAGGGCCTCCGACCGTCGGGGGCCTCAGAATATTTTTTAAATTTTTACATGTAGCAAAATTGGTTTATAAATTAATTAATACAAACATTTACACAAACGGATTAGTAGCACAGTGGAAACGGCTTGATATGTGTATGTCTCTTCCCCGTGTATACCCAGGTTCGATTCTTGGGGCCTCTACAATTAGTTTTTTTTGTCTTAAATCAGTTTTGTTTTATTACAAAAGTTTTTGAGCCTAATTATTAATTAAATATACAAAATTCTGACGATTCTTTAGTTTTCTTTAAGGATAGTTTAAATATATAAATATTTTTTACCTTTTTCTATTTTTTACTAATTAGATAATTAAATTAAAAATTAAATATATGAAATTCTAACGATTCTTTGATTCTTTTATGGATGATTTAATATATAAGTCATCTCTAATTTCTAGTGTATGGTAAAATTGAAGAAGAAAATAGAGAAAGTAAAGGCTTTTAAAACTTAATCTTTAACAAAGCGATATTTTATTTTAATTGTTGGTTAAATGTGTTATGATTTTAGTAATATAACTAATGCCGAAATTACTAACATTGAGTATCTGCTTAAGTTGAATGTATTTTTTTCTTTGAGATTATTTATTTTAGAAAAATTATAGAATAGCCGTTAAAGATGTTTTGAATAACTTTGGTTGTTTCATGTTTTTGTAATGATTTGTTTTATACTTTTCTTTGAATTTAATAGAATTTAGATTTTTTTTAACATTTATTGATTTTTTCTATATATGTTCTTTTGGAATATGTTTAATTTTTAATATATTAATTTTTTATGACAATAGATTAATAAAAGGTTCTTGTTGATATGTATATTCGTAATTATCATAATAATTGATCAATTTTATATAAGGAGATTGTTATTCATACACTCTCTTCACTCACATACATGTTATTTCTTAGCATCTACCTCTTTTTGGGACACCTTGTAGGAGGGTTATGAAATTTAAAAAACACTAACATTTATAAAAAAAAATATAAAATTTGAATCTCCGATAACATAATAACATTAAAAATTAAAATTTAGTGTTGAAAAGAAGAAAAGATGAACAATTTGTTCAAAGTCAAAGATGGGTTATTCGTCGATTTATTATCAAATAAACGTTGACAAGTAGTAAAAATAATTTAATAAAAATTTAAATAAATAATTATGGAGGCATCTAATTTTTCGTACAGGGCCTCCAAAATCTCAGGAACGGCCCTGCCTAGAATTATGATTGAGGTGATCCAAGTATTGAATGTAGAAAATGAATTTTATCCTTTATTTGATGTATTATTGAAAGTTTTAAATTAGTTGCTCTTTCCAAATTTTGCGGGTGGTACATATACTATATTATAAAGCATTTATGAAAAACTCTTAAAAACAACCTCTAAAGCTTCATGTACCGCTATTTAATGTTAATTACTTAAAATCTCTTAAAAACAACTAATGAAGCTTTATGTACCACTTTTAATGTTAATTACTTGATTAATACTTATCTCTAACAATCTTCAAATCTTTAAATCGTGGACTCTTATTAATTAATCCTTATCTCTAACCACTTTCAAATCTTCAAATCATAAACTCCTAAAAAAACGTCATTATTTAAACAAATTTATAAAAAAAACTTTGACCGTTTTCTCAAACCAGACATTAAAATAAATTAGATTATCAAAATTGAGATATATCGCGCTGTTGTAAAATTCTTATTTTATATTTTCAGCATTATGACTTGTACATCAAGTGCATCTATGCACCAAACACTTGTACAAAACGTTGAGTTACGTTTCGTATCCAAACAGAATCTTTTCATCGGAATAAACCTTTTTTTTCTTTTTAATTTATTTATTTATAATTTTACTCCTACTGTGTATATAACCACCAACGACTATCTTCATCACCTTCCAGTTTATAGATTACAATAAACAAAACTAGGGCAAATAACAACAATGGCTTCAATGCCGATTCTTCTATTGATTTTTTTAATCGGATCTTCATACTCCGTCGAGGTCAACGGCGATATCAGCGGTGGCGGAGGAGCAGTTGAATTAGTGTCAACAGTAGCTGAACAAAGGGTGTTTGATTACTTTGCTTTGGCTCTTCAATGGCCTGCAACATATTGTGCAAAATCCACCAAATGCTGCTCTCAAAGCGCTTGCTGCCGAGGGTAATTAATCGGCTTTCTTTTCGTTATGTTTTATTGTTGACTTTTATGGTATTGAGCTTCAATTGATTCATCTATTATCAATCTGTTGAGAGAAAATTGGGTAATACTACTTGAAAGCAATCGACTAGTCAGTAGATTTAGTTTCAGTTTTGTTGGTGTACCTTTACTAAATGCTTGTTGCTCTAACTAAGAATTGAAAATTTCAGAAGCTAGGTTTCTTATTTATATCAACTGTTGTTGATTTGGAGAAAGAATATTGAAGATCCAGATATTTGAAGTACATATGTAACTTTATAACTTTTAGTGATAGATTTTATTTTTCCATTGTTTAACCATCAACAATGAAGATATGTTTTTCCCTTTTTATTGATTTTGACAAAGTTGCCTTTTGAATAAGAGGACTATAGTGATGAAAAACTTACTGTATGCTACTGTTTTTATGTTTCTGCAGAGCGAATTCTCCGTTGGTATTCACAATCCGTAAGTTCTCTATGATTACCCTGTACTCATGTACATTCAATTGACAACTAAAGTCATTACATATTCACACTCTTAATTGCTGTTGGATTTAAGAGGCATGCGCATACAGGTTAATCCCCAACCCCCCACCCACCCCCTGCACTAGGCTTTCCATGTATAATTTTTTTCAATATAATCACCAGAGTAACAATTTTCCTGACTAATGTCTTATGTTGCAGATGGACTATGGCCAGACTACAATGATGGATCATGGCCATCATGTTGCTCAGGTCCTGCTTTTGATGAAGTGGAGGTATTCTAGATGAGTTTTTTTTAAGTATTCCATTATTTATTCTTCCAGTCTAACTCCAGGATTAGTCGTTTGGATATCATAGAGAGTGTACTTCATTGGCAAACCGCAACCGCACAATTTAACAATCAAGGCTGTGATGAATACCATTCTGTCCATTCATTGGAAGGCAACCGATTGTAAATCAATATTTTGTATCAAGAGATCTAATTATTGTCATTAGAAAAATTAATCATGCATAAAGCATGCCATGCATAAAACAATGGCTAAATAAAATGTGCTACAATTCTGGCCCAAGCTACAAGTCTTCAATCACAGTGAAAGACTTGAGAGGTCATCTGAGACTCAAAAGCGGACCTACACTTAGGTCGGTGGGTTCCCGTGAAAGTGTGAAACCGCTAATTTTATGTCACGTAGTGTAAACTTTTTTAAGTCTCTTAACGGTGCAACCATATTTTTCGTTTGGTGAAACCATAAATATTTTATTGGGTGAAACCATAATTTTTTTTGTTAGGTTTAACTTGATTGTATTTGGGACTAACTCTTTAGGGTTGATTTGTTTATATTAATGTTATCATGTTAATTTGTTTATATTGATGTTAACATAATAACATAATAACTTGGGGCTAACTCTTTAGGGCACATTTGTGTATAAATCATTAACTCTTTAGACTTTAGGGTTATTTGTTTAAGGTTAATCTGGGGCTAACTCTTTAGGGTTAATTTGTTTATATTTAAGGCTAACTCTTTTTTATATGGAATATGATAATAGGCATGCCTTAGTTCTCATCTCATATTTGTTTGATGACTTGCTATCTGTAAAGATGTCTTCCGATTTTCCACTTAAATTGTAAATAGCAAGAAACACGTTGCAAAGTATCATTCGTTTGTTTTCCTTCTCTTTTTTCCTTTTTGTTTTTAAATTTTACATCAGACTGATAAACCTCTCCACATGTTTTTACTTCTTGTAACTTGAGTTTCTAAATTATATACACTAATTAATTTGATCTCCATCAGAATTTGGCATTACTTTGAAAAATCAACAGATCTGGTCTAAGTATTAAAAGTATCTGTAACTTTATCTGACTACACATTATTGCTGTTCCAATCTGTAGATTTCGACATTGCTTAGGGCTTTGGAACAGTATTGGCCAACACTAAGTTGCAGTAAAACATCAACATGCCATGACAAAAAAGGACTTTTTTGGGCTCATGAGGTGGATTTTAACTATGATCTTGTTATTTATTTATTTATTTATTACCAACTGGGCAACTGGTCATTACTGAACTGAGAAACTAACTAAGCTTCCCTATTTTCCTGTCATGCTCAATGGGGAAACCTTTGTCAGTGGGGTAAGCATCTTTGTTCCTGCTGCAGTACTTTCATGGATATATTCACATAGTTGAGGTTAACGTGAGAAGTGAATCTGAACCGTTGATCACTTATAATCAAATGCCCTCTCACGACTTGAGGCTTAGAAGGGAATTGATCAGGTGCATCTCATCCTAAATTCCTAATGTGCGTCCATTTTTCATCCAACGGTTGATAACCACTTCTCACGCTTCTCACGTTATCCTCAACTTCTCACCGAAACCCAACCCTTAAGTGACATAGCTATATATAGTTGTCATTACGCTTGATCCACCACTGTTTCCTGACAGCTTCTTTCTTACTTATCATTTTCTTCGTGGATTTCTATAGAAGTTCCAAATGCTTTACCAACTACGCTTTTGTTTGCAGAGAAACATGGAACCTGTGCGTCTTCAGTAACAGGAGAGGAATACAACTATTTCCTGACAACCATCAATTTGTATTTTAAGTATAATGTCACAGTACGTCTTTTTTTATGTGGAAATTACTTCATTTAAACCGCTTCTCAGGCAAGATGTTAATATAATAAAACATCTGAAAAATCACCCACTCAAGGATTATTTTTATGTAGAGGAATGAAGTAAGTCTTCGTAGAACCTCAAAATATTTTTCATCTGTAACAAATTGCTACCGATTATCAACAAAACTATGGCAAGATTTGATTATTCACTCATAAGTGAAAGAATATTAGACACTCTAGCTTTCAAGAGGCCAAGAACTCTCCTAAGGGTTACACCTAATTCATTATAAAACCGATACCTAATCGCTTCCTCACTCCTATTTATACTTCTCCTAACAACCAACTTACCTCACTTATTGACTAATTGACTATCCCACTGTTATCCCTACTATCTATATGTGTAACATCTTCATTTCTTTTCACATATCAAGTATTAGAGATTATTTCTAAAGTTTTGGTATTCTAAAGTTTATCTTGTTTTCAGGAAGTTCTTTTTGAAGCCGGATATGTACCTTCAAACTCGGAGAAGTATCCTTCAGGTGGCATTGGTTCTGCCATTGAAAATGCTTTCCATACAACCCCACAGTTGATCTGCTTAAACGGCGCTTTGGAGGAAGTCCGTTTGTGTTTTAACAAAGATTTCACGGTTTGTTACATTTTCCTTATGATGAATCTTTAACATAGACTTGTAGACATCAAAATTATTACTGCAATTATTACCATCCATTTGAATCCTAAAAAGGAACCATTAGAAATTATAAAGAGGAGAAGTGGGAATGAATAGCATTTTGAATCCTCTACCAAAAGGATTTGAATATTTGATTAATCCCTGCTACTTGTGATATAAATTTCTGCTGATATTGGCTCGTTAAAATTCTTGCAGTTCCGAGACTGTGTAGCAAAAAGCGATTGTCCTGATTATGTCAGCTTACCGAAATTCGCATCCTTGGGTAAGGGGCTGTTTGGTTGGTTTTCATTAAGTCCTGTATGAATAAAGTAGTCTGTGTTGATTAATCTATCTGTATAGATTGGAAAAAGTTTTTGTTTGGGAGGGTGTTTTCATAGATGGAAGGACCTTCTTTTTTAATGGGGAGAGACTGGTTTGGACAAAACTTGGCTTTCTGCATAAAGCTCCCTCCTAAAAGCTTAATAAATAAGTCACTTTCTATATCAATAAGCCACTACCAAATATAGCTGACTGAATAAGCTATGTGTCTCATTAAGCTTATTAAGCTGCTAACAAACAGGTCCTAAGCCTACTCTCAAGGACCCATAGCATCTTTTTTTGTGCAAAACATATATATATATATATATATATATATATATATATAGGGAGAGGTTCAATAGAGAAGTGAAAATTTTTAGAGAAGTGATCTTGGCCATTTATTCGGTCAAGATCGGCGGCTTTGACCGAGAAGCAGCGGATAAATCCTCGCGTGGTCTGCACAAGATAGAGGGGTAGTTTCGTAAAAAATACGCGTGACGAGTTTATATAATGAACCTTTGTGTTCATATATGAACCTTTGTAATTCACATATAAACTCTTTTTAACTAATTCATATATGAACCTTTGTGATTCATATATGAATCAGTTAATTTGTTCAGATAAGAAGTAGTTAAAAAAAATTCATATATGAACACAAAGGTTCATATATGAATTAGTTAAAAAAATTCATATATGAATCACAAAGGTTCATATATGAACCCAAAGATTCATATATGAATCAGTTAATTGGTTCAACTGATTCATATATAAACCTACAGTTAATTAGTTTCATATATGAAATACAAAGGTTCATATATGAATCACAAGATTCATATATGAATTAGTATAAAGAGTTCATATGTGAATTACAAAGGTTCATATATGAACGTATAGTTCATATGTGAATCACACAGATTCATATATGAACTCAGCCCGTGTTTTTTGTAAAAGTTACGAAATTGCCCTTCTATTTTTGGAATAGCCGCAACTTTTGACCAATTATAACCGATCTTGACCGAATAAATGGCCAAGATCACTTCTCTATTTCTCTAAAATTTTGCACTTCTCTATTGAACCTAATGCTATATATATATATATATATGATCAAATAGGGAGGTTCCGGCATATATATAGATGAATTGGTCTAAGTCTAGCTTATGTGGGACTCTTAACAGTTTCCATGGAAACAACCGCTCTACTTTTTGGGGTAGAGAGTGATTTTGAGTGGGATGTGTTGGGTTCGTTTGTTTTGGTCTATATTCATTACTAAGTTGGTCTACGTGTTTGTTTTTTTTCACTTGTAGAATTCAATGGCACCGCGACTACAGATCGATCGTTTTCTGGCCACGAATCTGTCTGATGAACGCGTTACAAAACCTCACCTTTGTATCATTTGATGTTTTATTATATGGTTTTAAGAATACTGTTTTATCGCTAAATAAGTTAAGTCAAAGGTGACACAACTCATTGAAGTTTCTACCCTTTATTAGGGTCTTATTTATCATACCTTCATTGATGTACCGAACCGAAAATTTGAATGAAATTGAAAGATACACTGAATTGTGTTAACTATTACTTTGGTCGGTTATTTGTAACAGCATAATCACAATACATGCGCGACGATCAGTTGGATGTAGTAACTATAGCAATTCTGACTGGTAAAGGGAAGGAGGATCAAACGAGAGAGTGCTTAGTATTTAAAAGAATACGAAAACGGCCAAATCACGTGTGATTTTACATTTTACGGGCAAAAAAAGGTGTGTGGGCGACTCTCGTCGTGTCTTCAGGTCGCGGGGAAAAGTCATGTGAATCACATGAGATTTTGTACGTGATGTTAGTGTAAAATCACATGTGATTTTCAACCCGACTCCTGATTGATATGTAATAAATATATTTCACATCCCTCTGTTACTTTCATCTTTTTGGGTGTTTTTGGTACGTGAGATAAAATATGACATGGCGGGACAAAATTTGTTGTCTCGTGTTTGACTTGACATTAGACTAGGAGTATATGACAGGTTGAGATGGTTCTAAAACCCTCTGAATGATTTTAGCATCCTGGGTCTCCCTTAACCATTCAGCATCCTGATTTAATTCTAAACAATTACCAAACAACCATATTTCATTTTGCACTATATCATAAAAGCCTCTTAATCATTCTGACCACTTAATCATTCTGCACCAAACCATTCAACAACTGCCAAACAACCCCTTAAGCAATCTGATTATTTAATTGAGAGAGAGAGAGAGAGAGGGAGAGAGAGAGAGAGCTGGAGTTGTAGGTTCGATCTCGATCGTCGGGAATAATGGAGTGTCGTTGGAAGGAAGGGAGGGTGGAGGGTCGGACGACGGTGATGATCAATGTATAAATATTTATATACTGTTATATATTATATCATGTTTTATATCTTACTAGATACATACCTGCGCGCGATGCGGCGCGAAGTATCTCAAATCTAAAGCATAGAATTCGAAAAAATAATTTTGTTTCATGCTCATATTTATTCGCTTTTAAATCGCATATCAGATGTATAAAATTAAAGGTCAATAATCAATATGATTAATTGGTCAAAAAAATTGAAAATATTCGTTCGATAGTGGGGTCTTCAAACCCATAATATTTGTGCTCATTTTGAAAGTTTTGATGAGACGGTTATAATGGTATAATTTGTAAAAAAGAAAAACATATTTGTTTAATGTATTTTAGTTTATGTATGTTGATATGATAAGAATGTAAAATGAAAAATGAAAGAAGAAAATATATAAAGTAAATTAAATAACTAATTATAATGGTATAAAGTGTAATTTAAAAATAAAAAATAGTTTTATTTTTAATTATCATGTTGAACGTGAGAGGTTTTAAAGCTTTTAAACTTGTACATGATGTATTGAGAATTGTACTTCTTAAAAATTCAAGAATAATCGTAAATGGAATTATTTTTTTAAAGAAGTATAATAGATAAATATAGATAAGGGGGTAAAATGTACAAGTTTAAAAAAATCTCGATACGTCATTCTTGAAAAATCTTGATACGTATTTATGATATTTCACAATATTATTAAGTTAAAAAATATTCAATAATAAACTTATTTTGAAATTATTGACGAGAATATTATAATAATATAATTTGTAAAAAAATGCATTTGTTAATATATTTTAGTTAAACTATGATTATGTATTTTTAATATTATAAGGGTGTAAAATGAAAATGAATAATGTAAGGGATATAAAACAAATTAATTCGTACATGTTCATGATATTTAATAGTATGATTAAATCCTAAAATATTCACTATTTGGCTCATTTTGAAGGTATTGACGATTACAATGATATAATTTGTAAAAAAATGTATTTTTTTAATGCATTATAGTTCATATACGATTATTTATGTTAATACGATAAGTGTGTAAAATAAAAAATGAAAAAGTAAGGGATTAAAAGTAAATTGAATAACTAATTCTAAGGGTATAAAGTGTAACTTAGAAATTGAAATTGTTTGATTTTAGAGAGTATCGTGGGAGATGTGAGCTTTTAAGGTTGTACATCATGCTTATTTTATTGTACCTTTTGAAAATAACAGTATCTTGAAAATAACGGTAATAGCATTTTAATAAAGTAGTATAGATAATATATAAATATTACTTATAATACATTATCATTACTTTTTAATAGAAAATTAGTTAAAATGCTAAACAGACTAAATTGCCCTTGAGTTAACACCTGATATTTAATAGAGTTAGTCTCAAGGACGAAAAACGAAAGGAAATGGAAACCATGAGGACTAAAAAAGCAGTTTCTAAAGATTAGGGATGAAAATAGTTATAAGGACAAACTACAAGGACGAAAATCGTAGTTAGTCTCCCGGTTGTTGGCTTTCATTTTCTTCTGGAAATACGACTTCGCTGCTGAACCCTGCAAAACCCTCTCCCTCCTTCTTCGTCTCCACTCTCATACCTATTGAAGTCATAATTTAGGGTTTCTCTTTCACCGCAAGGTTCTACCGACAGAGGATCGTTCTCTCTTTTCTCACAGACGCTCGTCCCCTGCCCCCTTACTTCACTCACCAATCGGCACTCAGTCAAAGGGAGATTTTGATCTGTTGCTCACAATCACAATTGCTTCTATAACTCACTCTCTGCAAACATCATCGGGATTTTTCTATGTAAGTTGAAATTAAATTTTTCTAGGGTTTATTACAGTTTATAGGATTCATCTGAGACTTCATCTGGTTTTTTCTCAAAGATACAATTGAGCAATGGTATTATGTAAGTCTATTATGTTTTGTGACTGTCATATACCAAGCTTCCAATATCCCATAAAAACATTTACACATCTAATTTGGATTTGGGAATCTCGTATTTTTTATTTGATTATCATGTTGAAAGTGTTAACTGTTAAGTGTTTACAAATTGTTGAAAGTCTATGTTTATTTCCTTTTCTTTTGACCGTGAAATTTTAGTTGTTGGTAACTTGGTTCTGATTATATTGAGTGTTTTACTGAAGTAGGTATCAATCATAATATCTGTTCATTTGATGCTTATAGCATACATACTACAGACTGCAGTTTTGCCTATGTGTTAAATGTGAAGTAATAGTGATTAGTGATGATGACTTGGTTGCTTATATTAAAAAAGACGTGCTTGCCAACGTTAGTAACAATTAACGAAGATATAATTGATGTGTTTCAGAAAATGAAAAATCGTCAACACCATGTCTGAAATAGTAAAGGTTAGGGCTCCACTTGAAATGTAGTTATATACATCTATTTTTAAGGGTTGGGTTCCGGTGAGAAGTGCCAAATTTGGTGAGAAGCATGAGAAGTGGTTATCAACCGTTGGATGAGAAATGAATCAATGATCAAACATTAGGATGAGATGCACCGAGATAGGATTCACCGAGATGCACCGGATCAATTCTCTTTTAAGCCGCAATTGATGGGAGGGTATTTGATTAAAAGTGATCAACGGTTTAAAAGTACTTCTCACACTTTTCACCAAAATGGCACTTCTCACACGATCCCATGCCTTATTTTTAAATTGAACATTGCTATTAATATAACATTATTATATATTTGTTTTTTTTATTAAAGAGGATCACTCTAAACAATAGTTTTGGCTCCTCCCTTGAATCCCAATCCTCTGCATCTCCTAATTGTACCATCATAGATGCGTCAAATACGTTAGAAAATCATATTTGGCAACCTTCTTTGCTGCTAGGTCTTGTCTTCATTTTTTTCTTTTTTTCATGTGCAATTTGGTGAAATGGCTTGTACCTTGGTTTCTTCAGGGTGTGTTTGGGATAGAACAAAACAGGGATCACTGTTCCACATTGGTGGTACTTTTATGTAGGCGTGTTCCACCCCCCCTCCATGGAATAAGGTGGAACAGACCTATATTTTTACCGGTATAACCTCAAAATAAAACATAATTCTCTTCTAAAACATCAAATGCGTCCCCCTTTTTACATTTTATTCATTTTTTAAGTTTTAGTTATTGTATTTTATGCTCTTCAAACTTTCACTTTACTTTTCTCAAAATATTATTTTTATATGGTTTCTATATTTTGAGTAATTTATGTAATTTATTAAATATTAATAATAAAAAATGATATATACAAAGTATAAAATAAAGTTTGGTACATAAACTTTTTTATTTTGGCATCATTTTAATCGTGACAAAAACTTTCTAATAATTTATAAAAATATTTATTTTATTAATCAAAGGATATAAAATATATAAACAATTCATTAGGGGTAAATTGGCAAATTGGTCATTTATCTGTTAAACTCTGTCTTGCCAAAAGTTGAACAAATGTTTTGTCATGTCCTATTCTGTCCAGCCATTCTGCCTGGATACCAAACGCACCCTCAATCTTGCTTGTTCTCATCATCTACTTGATTACAGCAAGACCAAAAATCAATTACTCCATTAATTCAGCTCTCCAGTTTTATTCGTATTTCTATCTTCAATTGGTAAATCAGTTTGAGGGGGAAAAGCAGAAGGTATAGAGATTAAAGCAAAGAGGCGGTAATTATGGGTTATGCTCAGCTTGTAATCGGTCCTGCTGGAAGCGGAAAGGTAGCATGAAATCTAATTACCTTATACAATTTGATTTTTTTTTTGCCAAACCATTAATTTTCTTTTGCTATTTTCAGTCTACTTATTGCTCAAGCTTGTACCAACACTGTGAAGCTACTCGGCGAACAATTCATATTGTGAACCTAGATCCTGCTGCAGAAAATTTTGATTATCCCGTGGCCATGGGTAAATGGGTCCATTCTTGCTTATTTTTCTTGCAATCCTCATAAAATGTACTCTTCCCATTAACAGTAACATATGTGGTTGCAGATATTCGGGAACTTATATCTTTGGATGATGTTATGGAGGAGCTTGGACTTGGTCCAAATGGCGGTCTTATGTACTGCATGGAGTATCCTTTCCCAATTGCTTTTTTATTTTTTTGTTTACTCTATATATTTTTCTGTATTTTTTTATCACTCGTCCTTAATATTTCTTGTGAATTCGAACTCCTTAAATCCTATCCATCAGACACCTTGAAGAAAATTTGGATGAGTGGTTAAGCGAAGAGTTGGAAAATTATATGGAAGATGATTACCTAGTATTTGACTGCCCAGGTACCACCAATCATTACATGGATCTGATTCACATATGAACCCTTGTGATTCACATATGAACTAATTAAATGATTCACATATGAACTCATATGTGAATCATATGAACTAATTAACAGATTCACATATGAACTACTTAACTGATTCTCATATGAAACTAATTAACTGATTCACATATGTGAATCAGTTAGATAGTTCATATGTGAATCAGTTAGATAGTTCATATGTGAGCTAGCGAAATTGATCCCGCTCATTTTTCAATTTGTTACCATGTTTGCTTTGACATACGTTATGCCTGTAATAGTAGACTAATTTCTTATTTTTTTAACTTTATAGGTCAGATAGAACTCTTTTCTCATGTTCCGGTTCTTAAGAACTTTGTGGAGCATTTGCAGCGTAAGAATTTCAACGTTTGTTGTGTGTACTTGCTCGACTCCCAGGTTTGCAATGGCTGCTTCTGTTCAGCCACCTACTTGCTTGTCTTATTCAGTTTTCTGATTATTTTCCTACTTATATCAGTTCATCACGGATGTGACCAAGTTTATTAGTGGTTGTATGGCTTCACTTTCCGCAATGGTTCAACTTGAACTACCTCATGTTAACATCCTCTCCAAAATGGACCTCGTGACTAGAAAAAGAGACATCGAAGAGTTAGTTGCTAATATTACTTTGATTATGTTTCTACAAATTTCGGTTGTAGTTAGCTTTACTTTTCTATTTTTCTCATTTACGTTTGATATTTTTCCAATAGTTACCTGAACCCAGAGCCTCAAACTCTGCTGGCAGAACTGAACGAACGCATGGCTCCTCAATTCCGAAAGCTTAACAAGGCGTTAATTGACGTGGTAAGTTTTAAATCCGCTTGGAGCTTATATTTTCTCTATTCTGAACATCATAACTTATGTCGTATCGTCCTCTTATCTGGTAAGAGGTAAACCAATCCCTTATTTGCCTCTTATTGTTCTCAATCGATTAACTTATAAAACTCAATTTACTATAATTAGACGACTTTCTAATTCAAATGTATTATTATCTCTCAATCGATTAACCTTATTCGTTTAAATGAATGCTAGTTTTATAAGTTAGATGTAATTTTCGTGATGAAAATGAATAAATATGTGGAACTGTAAAAATTTATATGTAAATTCAACACTATAGTATTCTAATGGGTAAAATGGACAATTTAAACAAATTCAGACATTTATTAGTTTACAAAAACAAGCACTATTATTGATTCGGATTTCAGACTTCAGCACCACCTCTTATCAATCATAAGTGAAATGAGACTTCAGACTTCACCACCTCTAAAAAAACAAACGGCACATTAATGTGTTAGGCCTTGAATCAGTTTTTACAGGCAGGGAGTTAAGAGATGGTATTAGATGTGGGTTTGATTCCATAATCACCATTAGGCTTTTATCTTTTTACGTTTGAAACATAGGATTCGGTGGATGATTTGGCATCCTTTATTAATTGTGTATGATATAACGGCATTCTTTCATGGCACAGCTATGCCAGCTACTCAATTACTGACATGAGTTTTCTTAATTTTATTAATGGCGGCAACGTTTATGTTGTACCATGCAGGTTGATCAGTATAGCATGGTGAGCTTTGTGCCACTTGATTTAAGGAAGGAGAGCAGGTGAACTCTCATATCTTTTATGTCTCATATATGCATGTGAGCTCTGAAATTTATTAGAGCATCTCCAATAGATTCTCCAAAATGGAGAAAGTAGGAAAGAGAGTATGAAATTCTCCAAATTTAGAGAACTCGCTGAAAATGATTACGGATGAGAGAAGTAATTTTATATTATATTTCCACGAATAAGAAACCTTGATGTTAAATGGTTAAGCCTTACCGGAGTTATAAGGAGACACTTGGCCTCAATAGAGAGCTTAGAAGTTTCACATAGGTCGAGGAGAGAGAAATAATATGTTATTAAATCTATAAAATATTTTAATAATATAATTAATGTTGTAATTTCCAAAATAAAGAATCTGTTGGAGACTTGGAGTTGAATGTATGTAACTTTTCTAAAGAAATCTTTAGGGTGGAGGTCAAGTTTGCATACATCCCAACCCCCATATTGGGATTGTTTGGTTTGGTTTCCCAAAATAAAGGTTCACAATAAAAAGGCACAAATTGTAATTGTTGTAATGATAGAGGGAGTAATGAATTATTTCATCTCCTAACACTTACTTTTGAAAGTGGAAACATGTTTTCGGACAGACTAAAATATAAATGTGGACACTTTGGGGCCATTTACCAAACACTTACCGGGTACTGACAAAGGTTACCACTCTCACCTTATCGGGTGACATTCTCGGTCATCAAAATGGATTGTTGATAAGTGTGTTTCACCCGTTAAGCGCTTACCGGGTAAGAATATTTTCCCTCACCGGTTAAGATTCTTGATACTTGTCATGCACACTCGATAAGGTAAGTGACACCCATTAAGCATTTACCGAATAAGCATCGGTAAATGGCCGCTTACTTTGGGATGGAGGGAGTAAGATCTCCTTACATTCTATCCCTTTGTTTTTTGTTGACAGCATACAATATGTTCTTTCACAAATCGACATCTGTATTCAATTCGGAGAAGATGCTGATGTGAAGATCAAAGATTTTGACCAAGATGAAGACCAGGATTAGAATTCTTGTACTCGATGGTGTTGGTGAAACCTCGAATTTGTGGTGAAATCTCTACAAAATCGTTGCTGGGCCTGGAGATGTATGTGATATTGTGATCGATCTTTCTCAACTCTTATAACTGGTTTTCTTTTGGCATATCGTTGATGATATTGTGAATGAAACAAATATTCGTTCGGAGTAATGTGTCCGATTGGCGTTTTTTGTTTAACTGTGTACATTCACTTTTTCGTTCATTGTTCTGCTGGCAAACATATTTTGAAGTCGTTAAGTAGCATTGGCATATAAATCAAATCAAACCAAATCAATAAGATCAGTGTGGTCTGGATAAAGGTTGATCTAATAATGTTGTTTAATGCAGTGTTTAGGTAAGTCAACAACAACCGAATGATAAAGCAAATCTCTTTCTATTGGGTAACAATTTCTTTACCCAATAGTAGGCCCATTGTGGGAGTTGGAAATTAAGTTTATAGAACAAAACTAACGATAGTTAAAATGTTGCAAATAACGATCACACCACACTCGAATCTAACCTGGAAAACGGTGATCGAAACGTGTAGAACAAATTTGGTCCTCGTGGTTTCTTGTTTGCTAACACTTTTAGTCTCTACAGTTTCGCCATTGTGGTATGCAAAAACAACCAAATTTGGTCCCTCACTCTAAGTCTAACCACCGTTGGAAGAACCCGTTAAATCAGGGGTAATTTAGTCTTTTTAATTATTCTTTGTGTTTTATACCCATTCAAAACCACATGGACCAAAATTGTAGTTCACATCGTCTTATCCAACCAAACATCTTCTCTGGCCAAAACACTTATCGAAATCAATCCAAATCTCAACATTAAAATCAGTTTCAAAAATCCAAATCTATATCTCAAAGTAATGGTGAAGAACCCTAAGTAATATATATATATATATATATACACACATTACATATAAATCAAATTCAAAACTAAATTAAAATCTCAAAATTAAGACGATATGGGGTTTGTTGTGACTAGAGGGAGAGATATGCTGATGAGGATCGCTGGAGGTTTGATTTGTGCGAAGGAATGGTGGTGATGGTTTGGGGTGGGGAAGGGTGAGGTTTGCCGGCGATGGGATAGGGATTGGCCGACAAAGAGTTGTTGTCGGCGAGGTGTATGCCGACGAAATTCTTTGTTATGGGTTTACTCGTTGATGATATATGAATATATAGATGAATATATAGAGGTTAAATCAAATGAGAACCATAAATATATTATAAACTAGTGAGAATCAATATAAAAATATTTTTTTATATGATATTTTTTTATCAAATGCTAGTATTTAAGATATTTTGTTTCACGTATATTTGTTCATAATATGATAGTTTCACATGGATTTGTTTCATCATGTGAATATTTTTCAAGTGTATTTTACATTTCACTAGGTGAATCAATTTTTTTTCTCTACATGTAATCTTTTCACAAGGTGAATACGAACATATGTGAAGCAACATCTTAAATTATTGGTTTTGATGAAAAAAAATCATTTATAAAATATTTTTATATTGGTTCTCACGAATTTAAAAATTTGATTATCATATATACACACACACACATATATATATATATATATATAGCCATAAGTTCAATAGAGAAGTCCAAATATTTAGAGAAATAGAGAAGTGATCTTGACCATTCATTCGGTCAAGATCGGTTATAATTGGTCAAAAGTTGCGGCTTTGACCGGTCAAAAGTTACGGCTTTGACTGGTCAAAAGTTGCGGCTGTTCCAAAAATAGAAGAGCAATTTCGTAATTTTTACAAAAAACACGGACTGAGTTCATATATGAATATGTGTGATTCACATATGAACTATACGTTCATATATGACCCTTTGTAATTCACATATGAACTCTTTATAACTAATTCATATATGAATCTTGTGATTCATATATGAACTTTTGTGTTTCATATATGAAACTAATTAACTGTAGGTTCATATATGAATAAGTTGAACCAATTAACTGATTCATATATGAATCTTTGTGTTCATATATGAACCTTTGTAATTTACATATAAACTTTTTTTTAACTAATTCATATATGAACCTTTGTGTTCATATATGAACCTTTGTGATTTATATATGATTTTTTTAACTAATTCTCATATGAACAAATTAACTGATTCATATATGAATCACAAAGGTTCATATATGAATTAGTTAAAAATATTTTATATGTGAATTACAAAGGTTCATATATGAATCACATAAATTCATATATGAACCTGTCCCGCGTATTTTTTACGAAAATACCCCCTATCTTGTGCAGACCACGCGCATAATTATCCTCTGCTTCTCGGTCAAAGCCGCCGATCTTGACCGAATGCATGGTCAAGATCACTTCTCTATTTCTATAAATATTTGAACTTCTCTATTGAACCCTTCCCTATATATATATATATATATATATAAGATTTCTTTTTAATCTTTGGCTTATGTTATTATGAAAAAGTTGGCATAAGAGACCTTGAACTTTTGTTGTATGTTAAATACAATGATCATTCCTTTTGATATTTCTCTTTTCATTCTAGAGAAATCGTATAGAAATGTTTTTCGAATTCATGACTTTGACTCAAGAGATTTAACTGGACTAAACCCCGTCAATTATTTTTCTTCTCCTGTATACATAAAAATTAGTAAGACCATGTAACATAGTCCCCAAAATTTTAAGGTCCAACTATGCATGTTTTAGCTTAATTATAATGTTTTAGGCTTTTAATTTATTTGATGATTGGTTTTTAAAGAATAATATATTATAACTAATTAAATTTCATATATAGTACTTTGATATTTTAAGACTTTTTTATTGCTTTAGTTTGGCCATACCACCACCAATCACACCATCACACAAATAAAGTTCTAGGGGCACTTGTATACTAGTCGTTTTGAAAAATGAGATAGATATGAAATTGAGAATGAATTGTTTTAGGCATTCATCAAGTGTCCTAGCTAGAGATGGCCAAAAATCGGGTTCGGGCCGGGTCGGGGGACAACCCGGTTCCAAACAGTAACAAGAAGAACCGGGTCGGGTCGGGCCGGGTTTAAACCGAAAACATCTGACCCGTTTACGTATATATAAACCCGGTTTTATGAAAACCGGGCCGGGTCGGGCCGAGAACCGGTTTTCAAATCGGGCATGCGGTTTTTATGTTTTTAAACTACTTTCTTTGTATAATAATTAATTACTAAACTTTAACAAAAAAAAATTGGATTGGAATAATTGGATAAGTAAAATACACTTTAAAAATACGTTTTATTTATAATATATATCACTAAAATACACTTTTACGTTTTATAATTTATATATAATTTTAAGTTACAAACTTACAAGTTACAATACATAAATTCTAAATATTCGAAGGTCCCGCTCCCGAACTTCCACTCCCATCACCCGGTCCCAGATAGTAATTGAATGGATTATAGTTGAATGGATTGTATGGAGCGTAGTATGGATTCTGATCTGGTTTGTAGTCTTCAAGAGTATTGTACTGCATCAGTCGTGTAATAGCCGTTTGATCGTCAAGGCGGTCGGACGGTCGGTGTCTACATCTTCGTCATCTACGAGACTACCAACATCAGAAGTATCGGTTACGGACGGCGTACTTAGTAGTTCATCCGTGTCGTTTTCGAATAAGTTTTCTTCCACGCCTTCTATATCATCCTCCAGGTTCGTTCGATTTTGAATGTGGTCTTCTCCATCGAAGTAATCCTTCAGACATACGCAGCACTCCACCGATTTTGGGGTTAATTTTGTCCGACGCTCCGATATGATCCTGCCACTAAGAGAAAAGGCCGACTCCGAAGCTACAGTACTAGCTTGGATTGTTAGTATATCAAGTGCAATAGTGGCCATAATTGGGAAACTTGATTGTTTACTTTTCCACCATTCTAATAAATCTAGGGATTCAACATCTACGACGTTTGTGAAGGATGCCGTTATAAAATTAGTACGTACGTATTGATTGAAATCACCCAAATTATCCCCATCATATCTAGCTTTTTTAGAAGATTCCATGACAACCGATTGCATTAAAGTTTGCATTAAGTCTTCTCGGTTTCGGCCACGACTGCTACTAGAACCCGGTGAAAACATTTGTTGGCTTCCTCCCCCATAATTAACTCTATAAATCTCATATAATTGATGAAAATCAGTATTAAATTGTTGTATGCGTTTCCGTGAAAAGCTAGAATTTGTAAGAGAATCCAAACCAAACGATACACATATTGCTTGTATTAAAACTTCGACACCCGTAACATTTAAAAACGGGTTTAATGCCGCGGCACAAAGAAAAGTGAAGGGGATCTTTTTAAAATATTTTATCAATTTTTCTTTCATTGGTTTCACCACGTCGTGAAAGTGCAAATCCTGTTCGTATTGAGCAATTTTACTTGCCAAAATATAAAGTTGATTTAAAAGTAAAGTGCTCGTTGGATAATAAACACCGGATAACAAAGTTGTTGCAGTTTTGAAATCGCCCAAAATATCGTGAAAGCGATGAATCATTGTTCAATCATCCTGAGTTATCGTGTTATCCGGGTAATGAATGTTATAAAATGCTTGAATATATTGTTGTTGTCTTAATAAATTATCCATCATTTTCCAAGTCGAATTCCATCGAACCGGCATATCGTGCGCCGGTCCCAAAGCTCTAAAACCGACTTGTTTGCAATAATCTTTATATAAGTTTTGCATTTTTTTATTTCTTGTGAAAATTCGGCGTAACATAAGCCTAAACTTAGTTAAAGGCTCATTAAGTTTACTTAAGCCGTCTTGAACGGCTAAGTTTATTATGTGTGCGCAACAACGTGTATGAAATAATTTTCCCTCTAAAATAGGGGATAAAGCCAAACGTAATCGGTCTACGCATGCCGTATTATTACTAGCATTATCAAACGAAATACTAATAACTTTATTTTTTAAATTATAATATTGAAGACATCTCATAATTATAGAAAACTGACGTTCACCCGAATGTGGCGAACCAAAGAGCTCAAACGTGATTACATGTTTGCATAATTGCCACGATCCCGGCACAATCCAATGTGCCGTTATGCATATATAAGAATCTGGCAATCCGCATGGTGCGCTCCATACATCACAAGTTAAAGAAACTTTGTTGGGTAAGTTTAAAAACATTTCTCGCATAATTTTTTGAACCTTATTCCAATATTTTAAAGCATCACGTTTAAGAGTTTGACGACTTACCGAACCATTGTAGCGTGGTTGGAACCCATTTTTGATCATGTTTGTAATGTGAGGATTGTCGAAATGTCCGAACGGCAACGCCATTTGAATGACACATTTCATTTGCATTTCTCGGGCGAGATCATTATCATACGACCATACTTGACCGGAATTGTCAAGTATGGGTTGAGTTGGATCGTCACCCGATTTCAACCTCTTGCATCTTTCCTCGAAGTGGCGCTTTAACGTGCTATTTGATTCGGGTTTTAGGAAATCTCCACACCGTTTGCATTGCGCTTTTTTTGTACCGTCGGGAAATTTTACCAAGTTGAAATTCTCCCAAACCGCTGCTTTTCGTGAATGGTCAGCAACAACGATGTAATTTTGTTCGGCCATTTTTTTGATAGTAGAGACTAGAGAGTAGAGACTAGAGAATTGTATGCGTTTTTTGCGAGAAACGAATATAGCGAGAGCCGAGAAATGAGAATTGTATGCGTTTTTTGCGAGAAACGAATATAACGAGAGCCGAGAAATGAGAATTGTAAGCGTTTTTTGCGTTTTGTAAGCAATGTAAGGTGGTGATGACCTCCATAACACCCCTAGTATTTATAAGGGGTTTGGAGGGTGTTTTTTTAGGCAAAAAACGGTCACAAGGGGTTCCAAACGGCTCTATAACGGGCATATTGGTTTTTGAAAAAAATCGGGTCGGGCCGGGTCGGGCCACGAACCGGTCCCGGGTCGGGCCGAGGAAATTCCTATATACGCGAACCGGTCCCGACTCTCGGGCTTGAAACCGGTTCTTGACCGGGTCGGGCCAGAACCGGTTCTTGGCCGGTTTCGGTTCGGGTCGGGTCGGGTCAGTTTGGCCACCTCTAGTAGAGATGGCCAAAAATCGGGTTCGGGCCGGGTCGGGTCGGGGGACAACCCGGTTCCAAACAGTAACAAGAAGAACCGGGTCGGGTCGGACCGGGTTTAAACCGAAAACATATGACCCGTTTAAGTATATATAAACCCGGTTTTATGAAAACCGGGCCGGGTCGGGCCGAGAACCGGTTTTCAAATCGGTCCTGCGGTTTTTATGTTTTTAAACTACTTTCTTTGTATAATAATTAATTACTAAACTTTAACAAAAAAAAATTGGATTGGAATAATTGGATAAGTAAAATACACTTTAAAAATACGTTTTATTTATAATATATATCACTAAAATACACTTTTACGTTTTATAATTTATATATAATTTTAAGTTACAAACTTACAAGTTACAATACATAAACTCTAAATATTCGAAGGTCCCGCTCCCGAACTTCCACTCCCATCACCCGGTCCCGGATAGTAATTGAATGGATTATAGTTGAATGGATTGTATGGAGCGTAGTATGGATTCTGATCTGGATTGTAGTCTTCAAGAGTATTGTACTGCATCAGTCGTGTAATAGCCGTTTGATCGTCAAGGCGGTCGGTGTCTGCATCTTCGTCATCTACGAGACTACCAACATCAGAAGTATCGGTTACGGACGGCGTACTTAGTAGTTCATCCGTGTCGTTTTCGAATAAGTTTTCTTCCACGCCTTCTATATCATCCTCCAGGTTCGTTCGATTTTGAATGCGGTCTTCTCCATCCAAGTAATCCTTCAGACATACGCACCACTCCACCGATTTTGGGTTTAATTTTGTCCGACGCTCCGATATGATCCTGCCACTAAGAGAAAAGGCCGACTCCGAAGCTACAGTACTAGCTTCGATTGTTAGTATATCAAGTGCAATAGTGGCCATAATTGGGAAACTTGATTGTTTACTTTTCCACCATTCTAATAAATCTAGGGATTCAACATCTACGACGTTTGTGAAGGATGCCGTTATAAAATTAGTACGTACGTATTGATTGAATTCACCCAAATTATCCCCATCATATCTAGCTTTTTTAGAAGATTCCATGACAACCGATTGCATTAAAGTTTGCATTAAGTCTTCTCGGTTTCGGCCACGACTGCTACTAGAACCCGGTGAAAACATTTGAGGTGTAGGGGTTTGTTGGCTTCCTCCCACATAATTAACTCTATAAATCTCATATAATTGATGAAAATCGGTATTAAATTGTTGTATGCGTTTCCTTGAAAAGCTAGAATTTTTAAGAGAATCCAAACCAAACGATACACATATTGCTTGTATTAAAACTTCGACACCCGTAACATTTAAAAACGGGTTTAATGCCGCGGCACAAAGAAAAGTGAAGGGGATCTTTTTAAAATATTTTACCAATTTTTCTTTCATTGGTTTCACCACGTCGTGAAAGTGCAAATCCTGTTCGTATTGAGCAATTTTACTTGCCAAAATATAAAGTTGATTTAAAAGTAAAGGGCTCGTTGGATAATAAACACCGGATAACAAAGTTGTTGCAGTTTTGAAATCGCCCAAAATATCGTGAAAGCGATGAATCATTGTCCAATCATCCTGAGTTATCGTGTTATCCGGGTAATGAATGTTATAAAATGCTTGAATATATTGTTGTTGTCTTAATAAATTATCCATCATTTTCCAAGTCGAATTCCATCGAACCGGCATATCGTGCGCCGGTCCCAAAGCTCTAAAACCGACTTGTTTGCAATAATCTTTATATAAGTTTTGCATTTTTTTATTTCTTGTGAAAATTCGGCGTAACATAAGCCTAAACTTAGTTAAAGGCTCATTAAGTTTACTTAAGCCGTCTTGAACGGCTAAGTTTATTATGTGTGCGCAACAACGTGTATGAAATAATTTTCCCTCTAAAATAGGGGATAAAGCCAAACGTAATCGGTCTACGCATGCCGTATTATTACTAGCATTATCAAACGAAATACTAATAACTTTATTTTTTAAATTATAATATTGAAGACATCTCATAATTATAGAAAACTGACGTTCACCCGAATGTGGCGAACCAAAGAGCTCAAACGTGATTACATGTTTGCATAATTGCCACGATCCCGGCACAATCCAATGTGCCGTTATGCATATATAAGAATCTGGCAATCCGCATGGTGCGCTCCATACATCACAAGTTAAAGAAACTTTGTTGGGTAAGTTTAAAAACATTTCTCGCATAATTTTTTGAACCTTATTCCAATATTTTAAAGCATCACGTTTAAGAGTTTGACGACTTACCGAACCATTGTAGCGTGGTTGGAACCCATTTTTGATCATGTTTGTAATGTGAGGATTGTCGAAATGTCCGAACGGCAACGCCATTTGAATGACACATTTCATTTGCATTTCTCGGGCGAGATCATTATCATACGACCATACTTGACCGGAATTGTCAAGTATGGGTTGAGTTGGATCGTCACCCGATTTCAACCTCTTGCATCTTTCCTCGAAGTGGCGCTTTAACGTGCTATTTGATTCGGGTTTTAGGAAATCTCCACACCGTTTGCATTGCGCTTTTTTTGTACCGTCGGGAAATTTTACCAAGTTGAAATTCTCCCAAACCGCTGCTTTTCGTGAATGGTCAGCAACAACGATGTAATTTTGTTCGGCCATTTTTTTGATAGTAGAGACTAGAGAGTAGAGACTAGAGAATTGTATGCGTTTTTTGCGAGAAACGAATATAGCGAGAGCCGAGAAATGAGAATTGTATGCGTTTTTTGCGAGAAACGAATATAACGAGAGCCGAGAAATGAGAATTGTAAGCGTTTTTTGCGTTTTGTAAGCAATGTAAGGTGGTGATGACCTCCATAACACCCCTAGTATTTATAAGGGGTTTGGAGGGTGTTTTTTTAGGCAAAAAACGGTCACAAGGGGTTCCAAACGGCTCTATAACGGGCATATTGGTTTTTGAAAAAAATCGGGTCGGGCCGGGTCGGGCCACGAACCGGGTCACGAACCGGTCCCGGGTCGGGTTGGGTCGGGTCGAGGAAATTCCTATATACGCGAACCGGTCCCGGCTCTCGGGCTTGAAACCGGTTCTTGACCGGGTCGGGCCAGAACCGGTTCTTGGCCGATTTCGGTTCGGGTCAGCCCGTCGGGTCTGGTCAGATTGGCCACCTCTACTCCTAACTATGAACAGTTTCATAAAAATGAAAAAACTTATGAAACTACAAATTTCATAAAAAAAAATCATCAAGAAATGAATGATATGAAATAATTTCATCAAAATAAACAATTTCATAAAAAAATTTGATCTGATTATTGGTCGGTCAACAATAACGTACTCCCTAAATGGTGCTTACATCTACTCACATCAAGTCTTTCCAAATTGCGACAATGCAATCCAATCGACTTCCAACCAGAAACCCGTATCTTACTACAATATGATAGGATCCATTCTTGCAACAATGGAAACGCTTTCGAGATTCTTATAATAACATCACCGATCTGTAACAAAGCTGCATTTCCGAAGGTTAAGGATTTTGAGATTTGCAGCAATGCCTAAACCAATTGCTGCCAGGCCATGTTGTAACACCCTCAAATTTGGAAAGAGCAACTAATTAAAATTTTCAATATTACATCCGAAACAATAGGTAAAATAACTCAAATTACAAACTATGATTAACTCCAAACAACACATACAATACAAGTCTCATTACCAAGACTAAACCCACTTCGGACATCACTTAATCCAGTCACAAGTGCTACTTTCCAAGGGTAAATGCGGAAACATAACTTAAGCTATTCACCTCTCGTGCACTTTACTCGCACTCTCCATTTCACAATGTAGCTAGAGCTACCCCAACCTGAGCCTGTTGCACATGCCGACAAATAAAAAGAGTTAGGCTTACGCCTAGTGAGTTCAAGCATTTTATCATGACTATATAAAATCATAAATCAACAGTTAATAATTATAGTCATGATTTATATAAATCTTCAAATGAAAGCTTGCGACAAAGACTATCATTTCCAAAAGGTTTCCCAAACGGCATAAACGACTCATTTTCCAACACACTCAAAATCCATGAGAACCCTTCCCGAAAAGTGTACGACGCTTTCCAAAATGAGTTACAAATCCCAATTCACCCAAATACGTGAATAAATATAATTTAGGTAAAACCTTCACATACGGTTGACAAAACATACTCAACTCATAAAACATGGAAATCATCCATTAAATATAACTCTTTATTAAAACATAATACGAAGCAATACTCATGCAACCGTAAAATGTAATAAAGATCAAATACCATAAATGGGGGAGACCCGTATCCGTTGAAGGTGGAGGCAACACATAAGTATACCACCTATACAACGTTCATCGCACAACCGGGAGTAGAGATTACAAGTTACGTTATGCATATCTCTGCCCTCCCAACGAAATCGGGAAGTACCACATACGTCTGGCATATTCCACGACTCTGCTCTACGAAGCCGAGTTACACCGTAATTGAGGATACACCTTGACGTCTACCTCCCAGGTAACGCCTCAAGGCCCGGCACATCGGGACCACCTCCCAGGTATTACATCCCGAAGGCGTGGATCGCTACACAAACCTCCCAGGTAAGTGCCCAAGACTATATCCTCCTAGTGCCTACTCGTAAGGTTAAGGTCTTAAAACATAAATACCGGGGTCCCACCCCGAGATACCCAACAGACCAAACATAAAATACCGGGGTCCCACCCCGAGATACCCAACGACTGACTAACATGCCTATGGATCCAATGCAATACAGTCTACCAATGACATGCCTAACCCGGAATGACTCACTCACCCAAGCATGTAAATATTCACACGTGCAATAAATGTAAAGCGGTGCAATAAAAGCAACCCACCAACAAGACTCCACATCGATCGATTTAAACCGGACAATTGTCCCAAGACTATTTTAAAAGTCAAAACCGAGCAAAGTGCTCCAAGCTTGCTAGACCCATACGTCGGTCAAAATCCCTTTAAAACATTGTTTAAGCGAGCTATACCTCAAAATCATCATTAACCCCAAAACTCATTACGGGTTAAACAACAAGGGTTTTCCAAACGGACTCACACCTTTAACATTCTCAAAATGACACATAACACTTAAAAGTGTATTTCTCAAATGGTTTACAAAATCATTTACACATATATGATTAAACCACCAAATAAACCTCATTTTGAGCAATAAATCTTTTAAAGCCAAATTATGGTTTCTAACCATCCAAACATCTAAAATCCCCAAATATGGGTGTTTTACACATTTTTGAAGATAAACACTTCAAAGGAGTTAAATCTACCAAATAACTCAACCAACTACATTTTCAAGTAAAACACACACATATTTATAAAATACTCATTTTGGCATGTACAACGTTTTCGCAAAGTACTTGAACTCACCTTTGCTAGATTAAGCTAAATCTAGAGCTCTCCAAACGTAAGCTCCTTTGATGAAGTTTGCATCCTCAAGCCAAAACTTCCGAAACCTAGATTTATAAATTTCCAACCATCAATAATACGATCCAACCATAAGGAATCATCATCCATCCATAACATACCCAAAATACCCATCTTATACCAAACCCTAGTTGGAGATGAAGAAAACGAGATTCCCTTATTCAATCAACACTAAAATCGATCCACAACATCACAAGATGGAAAGATTATGAAATCAACAACAATAACAACTATTGGGTAGGGAGAAATTACCCTAACCATTTGAATCTTCCAAAACAACTTCTAATCTTCACAAAAACTCCAAGCTTCCAAATATGTTCATCAATGGAGGAAGAGGGTTTGATTTGGTGAAGGAATAAGGAAGGAGAGGGGAGGGGATGATGTTTCTTGAGCTAAATCGACTGAGAGAAAGAAAGAGAGTTGAGAGAGTTAAGAAAGATAAGTGAAATGGGGAAGAAGAAAGAAGAAAAGGGGTTTAAAACACCTTGGAACCCGTCGGCTATAGTGACACGGTGATAGTGACAGTGTCACTATCGCCAGGGCACAATCGCCCGTGCCCTCCCAACTCTCGGTACAACTTCGGCTATAGTGACAGTGTCACTATCGTCAGGGCACAATAGCTCAATCCCTATAACTCTCGGTACCACTTGGGCGATTGTGACACGGCGATTGTGAGAGTGTCACAATCGCTGGGCACAATAGCTCAATGTGTACCGAAACTCGTTTTGGCCATAACTTCCTCGTTTTAGCTCCGTTTTCGCTCCGGAAAGAACCGTTGGACTCGTAATCCAATTACCCATCCAACCAAACAATAAAAACTAGGATTTAACTCCAAATCCTATTTTCCATCTTTTTCTTAAAAGATCGATTCCCCACCGAATCGAAGTTGTACTTATCCGAAATTTACGGGTGTTACACATGTCCCCTCGCATAGAGAAGAAAGACTTAGATACTCGAGATCTCCGCCACTTAGAATTCCAGTAACACCCATGGGATCAAAAGCACAATAATCGGCTTCTAAACAAGTCAAGGTTGGAGAACACCCTTGGAAGCTTACCCCGACGATTCTATCGCACCAAGATACTTTGACAGCTCTAAGTTGTCGACAATTTTGCAAGAGAGCCCAAATTCCACGGTCGGCTATGTTGAAGCATTTTGTAAGATTCACTTCTTTTAAAGAGCGACAAGATGATGTTAAGATTTCCAATGCGGCGTCTCTAGAACAACAAGAAAGACTGATGATGGACAAAGAGGGACAACCAGAAGCAACCGAAGAAAGTCCTGCTTCCGTGAGGTCAAAACAATCATCAAGACAAAGAGAGTGCAATTTAGAGCCATAATTTGCCAATTGAGTTAACCCTGAATGTGAGCCTTTGTAACATCCACCCAAGGATAATGATTCTAATTGCCTAAAAAGGTTAGGCAACTTATTAAGCATAATTGAATCAATGTTGGCAAAGGAGCGATTTGACTGGGCTGATCGTCCAAGATCCAAGCATTTACAACTTGAACTTTGAATATCAAGAAAACGATGACGAGTTAGGCCAAAAGATTCGTGATCAAGATTTGTGTCTAATTTTTCGAAGATGCGTAAAACAAGTGACGACGCAAGGATTCTTGACAGCTAAATCCATTTCTATATATAGCTAGCAAGTGAACAACCTGTAATATTCAACACTTCAATTTTGCTACTGTTTGATCTTTAATATAATTAAGAGAACAATCAAATAGGTTAATCATAAATAACGAACACGCTCAAACCAAGGAAATCACAAACAATTGCAGCCATAATCAGCAAATACTCAATTAAGCAAGCAAACTATATAATTTTTCAAAATGGAATTCAAATCCAGTCACTTATGATATATAGGAACTAAAAAGAGATGGATCGAAAGCTAGATTTCATAGTTGAGTTGAATATGTAACACAATCTTAACCTCAATTTTCTTTTTGCGAAAAACAATCATGGAACCAACAACGAAAGCGATCTGATCAAGAGAACACATCGAAGCTAGCCTAACCTTAGAATCCATATTAAACACACGATTATCAGTAGAATAAAACCAAAATGAAGCAAAAATGTAAGAGAAGATCAACGAAATACGAAGCGATCGATCAGGAAAAAAGAGGTGCGTAATTATTGTAGAAGGATGGTGATGTGTAGATGAGTATTAGTACCGATAATGATATGTCAATGGTTCCCCGCGTTTGATGGATCGTTTAGCAAAGACACCAAGACGAGTCTCCCCATCAACTTCCCTGCATAAACATCATACATAATTGTCATTTGATACAATCTGTGAAACCTTTTTGAATCTCTCTCTCCAGAAGATCCTTATAAAGATAGAGGAGCTTCATATTATATTTGTGTTATTATCAAATCAAATGCTTGATACCAACACCTATATATCACACCCAACTTTCTTAGGCTTGTATATACATTCTAACGACAGAATAACAATAAAAAAAATCTACAACCAATCATAGCGAAAATCTTATATCACTTAACATGTTAATATGAAAAGCTTAAATAAAGTAAAAACAATATGTTACATTTTTCAGTTCGGAAATAACATAATATCAAGTTGGAACATTATATCATAATAAACTGTTATTTTAAGGATACATCGATTTTCTCCTTACTATCGTTGTTTGGAAGTGGTTTTGTCGATATTCCCCTTTTAAGGTCTCTATTTTCATCTCATCATCGACAGATATTTTGACACCATTTAGGGAATGTGTGATTGTTGAGTGGCCGATAATCATATCAAACTTTTTGCACCCATGTTGGCATATCTTTTTGGCTAATGTATAGTTAGATTTTCATTCTTATGCTCACATATTTCACTCCTCATTTATCGGTTAAAGTTGATAGCTAGACTACTCCTTTTATATATGTGATGATCAAAAGACACAATGGAGAGGAATACATTATATTATGCTTTGGAACATGCCTTTCAGGCTTTCACATATCTAGACTAAACCTTTACATACCATACAAAAGCATATATTTTATATTCAAGAACCCTCTCTAATAATAAATAAATATTTATTTATCAACAAATAAATTATTCATTTATTTATCAACAAATAAATATGCATGCTAAATAAGCATGGTATTATTTTATTGAGATTTAACTATAGTTCACTTAGTTACTATGTTGATATTATTGTTACATAATGAGATATCATTACTTAAAAGAAATCAAGTATGCCAATTTGATTTCAACTATGAATATGGTTGATGGGTACGAGTCTTTTAAGTGAGATTTGATTGAATTGTATGTCTAAATTAAACAATTCTTTCTCATTTTCATATCTATTCTCATTCTCAAAGCGACTAGAAGTGTCCCTAAAACTTTATTTGTTTGATGGTGTGATTTATGTTATGGCCAAATTAAAGCAATAAATTTTTTTAAAATATCAGAGTGCTATATATGAAATCAACTAAATATAATATGTTACTTTCCACATATGACATGTAGAAACGTTAACTTAGTATTGTAATCATAAACTGATAGCTACAACAAAACCAAACATTACCTTCATGTGGATTCCTTGAAATGATATGAACATTGACGATAAGAAGTTCTTGATCTTGATTAGTAAACTAAAATCACAATGGAAAATAAAGAATGATAAACATATACATAAATCAACAATGATGGAAAATAAACTAAAACAGGAAATAAAAGATTGTTAATTACCTTTCATCACGAGCTACCACATTGAAAACCCACATAGTTCCCTCCTCCGTTAGGAAAAGATCAATGATATAAAAGACATATTCATCAATAGTAAAACTACTCATGTTTAGAAGCTGAAGGTATGAGATAAAATTATTTATAGAGCTAGATTCTCGAAAAGTAAAACGTAGTGGTTCGATGTGGGAAACAAGTTTACTATATTGACATTAGTTCCATGACTATCTTGACATCATACCGATGTGGGATAAAATATACGAAGAATAACCTCGAATTTTTATGTCTTTCTTTTGTAGTATCTAGTGTCAAACTTGCACCATAAGTATCAACCTAATGAACAACAATGGCGTTGTATATTGTAACACCCTAAAAATCAGGGCTAATTTGAACCTCAGTTTAAAACAAGTTATGACAAAATAACATTCAAACTTTTATAAATATAAGAAGAGAACTAACTATGAGGGTTCATACTTACAAGTAATGAATTCTCCCAATAACCTATTAATCTAATCATGTCGACTATAATCAGATTAACTGGGTTATCTAAGCAATCCATCCAAAAAGCCTCATCCCGTTAGCTAAATCCTCCGCTTATCTCAAAAGTTAAATACTTCAAAAGCTCTCGTCCCACATCCCATTTATTTCCCTGAGCCTGTACCTGGTAAGAAAATTTAATTTTAACAATTAGGCTTACGCCTAGTGAGAACATCCAATTCAAATTAAAACATTAACAACTTGAAAATATTCAATACATATAAACAAACCTGTTCTCCACCATTCTTACCGTACACGTACTCAATGATGGGAATATACCCGATCCCATGAATATGACTAACATTCAGTAAGTCATATTATCACAATCAAGAGCCTACTACGAATCATTACAGATTCTAGATTATTGCTCTTATCCAAGAAATTACAGGTTACTTTATGCCTATTTCTTGGACTGGAAGTAGAGATTACAAGTTACTTTATGCCTATCTCTGGTCTTCCCATAGAAATCAGGAATTACAATTTCCTTTATGCCTATTCCTTAATTTCTATACTACGAAATGAGAATTACAATTTACTTTATGCATATTCTCCATTTCCACGTGAATGGGAATTACAAATTACTTTATGCCTATTCCACATTTCACATCACACTATGAAATAGAAATTACAAGTTCCTTTATGCCTATTTCTCATTTCATAACACCTTTACGAAATGGGAATTACAAATTACTTTATGCCTGTTCCACATTTCAGGTCAACGAGAATTACAAGTTTCTTTATGCCTATTCCACGTTAAAATAAAACAATGCATATGGATCCATTATACTCATTAAGGTATATGTATTAAAACATATCATATTGTATTCCATAACACTTTCAATTTCTAGAAACCCAGATAATCAAATGGTCTTCAAAATTATATCTAGAAAATATTCCGAAACCTCGATCCAAGATGAGATAATAAGTTTCAATCAAACTTATCTCCTAAATAAAATCATCTCGGACCCTAAACTAATTTTCCGAAATTAATTCTAAAATTAATTTCCCAAAATTAGTTATAATATTAATTTCCCAAAAATGAATTCTCAAATTAATTCCCAAAATTAATTATACCGGATCCACTCATCAAACCCATTACCAGAATTTAATAAGAGTCCATTCCAATATCAAACATTTAATTACTTTCGGTACACACACACAAAACCAATTCCGGCCTTTGGGCATTTTTTCCAATTCCGGCCTTTGTAAAATTCCGGATCCATTCCACACCAAACCCAATTTCGAAAGTTGTCCAAATTCCGGCCCAACAAACAAACAATTCCGGTACCCAAATACCCACTTCCGGATCCGATCCCCATACCGGAACCGAAACCAATTCCGGAACTCACCAGATTCCGGATCCCAAACCAGTTCCGGAAATCCTTGATTCCGGATCCTTAGGCCCAATTCCGGATCCTCGATACCCAGTGTTCTATTTCGTCAAAATTGCTCAAAATTCACCTCAATGCAATTCATTTATCGATTTCCTTTTTCCATACAGATTTACCAAATTATATAGACAATTTAGATATTTCATCTGATTTAATTTCAACTTTTAATTTTAAAATGAAAGGATGAACTCACCTGAGGTTTTAGTTTAGAAATCCAATCTTCTCTGCTTGATTCAACCCAAACTGTTGAAAGATGATTTCAACTGGGTGTTATCAATTGATTAAGAAAAATACAGGAGATTGAATCAACCCTTACCACAAGGAATAACGAATCCAAATTCTCTTCTTCTTCTTCTTTCTTCTTCCTTTCTCTCTCTCTGCTCTTTCTTTCTTCTTGGCCGACTCCAAAAGTGATTTGAGATAATATCCTAAAAGCTACTGATTACCTTCTCTTAAGGTAATCCTAACTTTCAGCTAATGACCAATTAGTCCCTCTAGTTTAATTTTCAACTTAACATTAAACTTTGGTCAAATTACAATTTCAACCCTGGAGTTAAAATTTACAATTAGTCCATAACTTAGACTAAACTATAGATAGACCCCATTTACATTAAAAGAATACAATGAAAATTCGAGGTGTTACAATTCTCCCCAACTTGAAAATGATTTCGTCCCCGAAATCAAAGCTAGGTAAAGAGATGAGGATATCTAATCTTCATATCCTCTTCAGATTCTAACGTCACGTTAGCACCTCGGTGATGTTTCCATTGTACTTTCAACATAATCACATCCTTGTGACGTAATTTCTTAACCGTCCTTTCTAAGATCGCCTCCGGTTCTTCCACACAACGGCTCTTTTCATCTACTCTTACGTCTGTAAGTGGAATCACATCATTCTCTTCGGCTAAACACTTTCGAAGGTAGAAAACATGGAAGGTATTGTGAATCCCTTCCAATTCAGGTGGAAGATCCAACCGATAAGCTTGTAGTCCCACTCGCTTAATTATAGTGAAAGGTCCTAGAAAACGAGGACTCAACTTCCCACATTTACCAAACCTTATCACACCTTTCCACGGGGATACTTTAAGCATTATGCGCTCCCCAACTTGGAACTCTTTCGGTCTTCTTTTCAGATCGGCATAACTCTTTTGTCGATCTTGATCTGCTTTCATATGCTTCTGAATCTCTTTCACTTTATCAGCCGTTTGTTGCACAAGTTCAGGACCAACAAACAACTTTTCTCCAGCTTCTAACCAACACACCGGAGTTCTACATTTCCGACCATATAAAGCTTCAAAAGGTGCTCTTCCGATACTGGAGTGATAACTATTGTTATACGCAAACTCTACTAACGGTAGATGCGTATCCCAGTTACCTCCAAAGTCTAACACGCACGACCTGAGCATATCTTCCAAAGTTTGAATGGTTCTTTCACTTTGCCCATCCGTTTGTGGATGATAAGCAGTGCTCAAATTGACTCTCGTACCCAATTCTTCTTGTAGTGACTGCCAAAACCTCGAGGTAAACCGACTATCACGATCCGACACTATAGACACCGGTATACCATGTCTTGACACCACTTCATCAATATACAGCTTCACCAATTTATCTATTGGTGACGCTTCTTTCATAGCCAGAAAATGAGCACTCTTGGTCAATCGATCTACGATTACCCATATAGTGTCGTTACCCTTTTGTATCCTTGGTAACTTTGTCACAAAATCCATGGTAATCTTCTCCCACTTCCATTCCGGAATTTCCAAAGATTGGAAACTTCCGTAAGGCTTTTGATGTTCGGCTTTTACTAACGAACATGTCACACACTTTTCTACTACTCGTGCTACATCTACCTTCATAGCTGGCCACCAGTAGTGCAACTTCAGGTCCCTATACATCTTAGTACTTCTCAGATGTATAGAATACTTAGACTTGTGGGCGTCTTCGAGAATTTTGTACTAAGGGAACAAAATTCCAACGGATAGGTGAGGAGGAGCATTATTGTCTGGACAAAAGGTAGGAAGGACAACTTGCCTTTTTTACAATTGTGATTTTATTTTAACATAGAATGTATATACAAGCCTAAGAAAGTTGGGTATGATAGGTGTTGGTATCAGTCATTTGATTTGATAATAACATATACATTAGATCTAACACTTAAAAACAGTCTTTACAACAAAACAATTCGGATTGGCACCCATAATAGGTATGCAAAGTTTTCCAGATTATCATTTGTATTCTTTGTTTTTTATACATACAAAATTAAAAAGTGAAATATGTTGTGTTTGTATTCAACTTGTTATACAAACACCTTATGTGTTAGTCATTGTCATTTCAGGACCAACAACGACTCAAACATGCATTGTCATCACTAACATTATAATAAATATGAATCAAAATGAAATAACTACTTTTTTGTTGTCACTAAAAAAGAAAAAAAATCATAATTCTTCTTTTGGGTATTTTCGATTATAAGATACAATTTATTGACCCGATACATGTTTTGCTTCTAATGCGTAACAAGTATCATTAGAAACTTCATGGATTAACTAACACGAGACTTACGTGTGTAACTCTACTTTTCCAATCATGTTCTGGATTTCATAACGACATTTAGGTTTTGAAGTTTTAAGATTGACAAATAATTTTGTATGATTAAGAATGTAAGTTCATATATACCACACGTTATAAAATGTAACTAAGTTTATTCAACTTAAGCTACATCAATGCATTGGTTTAAAGATAAGCCTTTGAGAGTAGGGTAACCCTTGCAAGAGTATGAGTCGTACATATTCACTAGAAATGTGGCATGAATCCATTGTTACGATATTTCAAGTTTATGATAAGTACTTTAATCAATGAGAAAATTCATAATTTGTGAAGCTTTTAGAAGTAATTAATAGATATATTTGATGGTTGAACTATTTTATTTACTAAAACAATCAATATACATTTTCTTTAGATGTTCCCGGGTGATGGCAATTTGGGAAAGGGTCCAAAGATGGTGGAAATTTCTGTTCTCCTCCTTCAACTCGGCGGGATCAGCATTGGAAGGTCTCAATACTTCTCGGGTTTCTAAGGCTTTTAGAAAGGGTGTTGAGACAATTCTCATGATCACTTGTTTCTCCATATGGCGCTTTCGCAACAAATTTCTTTTCAATAGGGTTGTGCCTAGTCTTAGTGTCCTAAAGGATTATATCGTTGACAACTCTTTTAGATGGGTGATCTATAGGTGTAAGGGGAGTCGAAAAAACTTCGTTGAGTGGAGTACATCTCCCTCTTCTTGTCTCGGTCTTATGTAATTTTCCCTATACGATCTGGCTATCCTTTTTAATAAGATTTACCGCTTCAAAAAAAAATTATACACAAAAATATATAAATAGGAAATTTGATAATGGGATTATTTTATTCACTAAAAACATCAATTTTAGCAAATCACGTCCTTCAATGAAAAAACCAGGTACTTTTTTTTATGATTATATTATTTTTCGGGTTCGAATTATAGAGTATAAACTCTGAAATTAGAGTAAGAAAATTCGTTAAGAATACTTTTAATATAAAGTTGCTTTTGGAATTAAGCTAAAATAACAAGTCATCGTCCCTATATGATGATTAATATTATAGAGCATTTATAAAAAACTCTTAAAAACAACTCATAAATCTTCATGTACCGCTATTTAATGTTAATTACTTAAAATCTCTTAAAAACTACTAATTAAGCTTTATGTACCGCTTTTAATGCTAATTACTTGATTAATACTTATCTAACAGCCTTTAAATCCTTAAATCGTGAACTCTTATTAATTAATATTTATCTCTAACCACTTTCAAATTCTCAAATCATGAACTTCTTAAAAAACGTCATTTTTTAAATAAATTTGTAAAGAAATATGACCGTTTTCTCAAAACCACACATTAAAATAAATTAGAACATTAAAATCAAGATATATTACGCTGCATTAGGGGAGTAGCCTTATTGATGATAAGAAAATAAGAAATCATAATTAAAAAAAAATAGGTTTAGGGTTTCAACAAAGACTCACATATAAAAGAGAAGCAGCCCACCGCATCAGAAAGCACAGATCCCAATCTCTTACATATCCTCCTCATTCTCTCATCTGTCTCGAACTTACAAACCCTAGATTTGTGTCTGAAACCCCAAATAGATTAAAGGAGCATATTTTTTCATTCGATTATCCAAATCCGATCTGTCCTACAGGTATATTTTACAATAATTACGCACCTCGTTTTTCATGGCTTCATATTTCAGTATTTCGTTGATCTTCTCTTACATTTTTGCTTCATTTTCGTTTTATTCTACTGAATCGACTGATAATCGTGTGTCTAATATGGATTCTAAGGTTAGGTTAGCTTCCGATGTGTTCTTTTGATCAGATCGTTTTCGTTGTTGATTCTATGATTGTTTTTTGCAAAAATAAAATTGAGGTTAAGATTGTGTTACATATTCAACTATGAAATCTAGCTTTCGATCGATCTCTTTTTAGTTCCTATATATCATAAGTGACTGAATTTGAATTCCATTTTGAAAAATTATATAGTTTGCTTGCTTAATTGAGTATTTGCTGATTATGGCTGCAATTGTTTGTGATTTCCTTGGTTTGAGCATGTTCGTTATTTATGATTAACCTATTTGATTGTTCTCTTAATTATATTAAAGATCAAACAGTAGCAAAATTGAAGTGTTGAAAAACCTAATTAAGCTATTAGCTGGTATTTTGTGTTATATAAAATATTGCAAGTGAACATAGATCCTATTACTTATTTGGAATTCGTTTTGCTAGCTAGTTTTATGTCTTAATTAAAGATTTTATGGGTCAAACATAAAATAGTTTCGAGTTTTTTCGGTTATTATTGATTATATATGAAAAATGGAAACTAAGATTTATGTGTTGATATGAAAATTTTGTAGATTTTCTTCCTCAAATAATATATATAATTTTTTTCTTATTTTCTAACCAGGGGTGGACCTAAGTGAGGGCTACTAGGGGCCCTGGCCCTGGCCCTGGGCTTTTTTCTGGTCCAACTGTCCAAGTAGCATCTACTTTTTGGTGTAATGTAAAACATAAGAAAATTTTAGTTGGGCCCCCCACTCAAAGTCTAATTCAAAACAACACCTAGTCGAGTAGTCGGTGTTATTCATTTTGGTGTGAAGGAAGGCAACAACTCAGCAACACATCACTACATCAGCCTCTCGCCCTCTCCCTTTCCCTCTCGCCGGCTCGCCCTCTCCCTATCATTTTGCCGATTAATGATAGTATCAGTGTTACTCTAGATCCGAATCACCTGTGTACAACCACCACAGTCTCTGTGAGCCCTAGCTTCGTTGAAGATCGCATGTGGCTTAATGGCAAGGTACACCTGAATCCATGTTCTCTCTGTGTTTTTTTTTTCATGTATTCAATTTGGATTTGAAATCAGAGATGAGAGGAGAGCATCGAATTCTATAGTCGGACTAAGTCATGTTAGCATCTCTCACTCTAGGTCTAGGTTTAAATCCACTAATTGTGATTTTTAATTTTGATTTTTATAGCTGTGAATCGATGATGAGTCATAAGTAATTGTGAATTTTTGATTGTCATTTGTCAATTTGTGATTGGATATAAGGATATTTCATATTTGGATTGTGGTCCGTGGATTTGTGGATTTCTTTTGGAATAGAATAAATGAAAAGAATATTCAAATGCAACCAAAAAACTCTTGATATCAACCAAAAACAAAACCGAAAAAAATATCTTGAAATCAATCAAAAATCCGGGAAATCTTCTAAAATCAACCAAAAATACCAAAACAGTCTCTTGAAATCGATAAAAAAACTTAAAAATCCTTTGAAATCAAGCAAAAAACCTTAAAAATCCCTCGAAAAACACATTGGGCGATCTCTAGGTCCGACCATCGGTTCCGAAATCACTATTTGGGACTGAGACCGATTTTTGGCCATCTCTAGGTCCGGCCCCTGCGGACGGAAAGCTTGTGTTCCGCCCCTGTTTCTAACTTATTCTTTTCCTTGTTTCAACAGCTATAGATTTGAATGTTGCAACTTACAGGTTGTTCATGACTTGCTAGCTATTATATATAGAAATGGATGTAGCTGTCAAGAATCCCTGCTTCGAAACTTGTTTTACGCACCTTCCTGAGGAACTTTTATATATAAGATCTTCGAAAAATTAGACACATATCTTGATCGCGAATCTTTTGGCCTAACTTGTCATCGTTTTCTTGATATTCAAAGTTTAAGTTGTAAATGCTTGGATCTTCGACGATCAGCCCAGTCAAATCGCTACTTTGCCAACATTGATTCAATTATGCTTAGTAAGTTGCTTAACCGTTTTAGGCAACTAGAATCATTATCCTTGGGTGGATGTTACAAAGGCTCACATTCAGGGTTAACTCAATTGGCAAATTATGGCTTTAAATTGCACTCTCTTTGTCTTGATGATTGTTTTGACCTCACGGAAGCAGGACTTTCTTCGGTTGCTTCTGGTTGTCCCTCTTTGTCCATCATCAGTCTGTCTTGTTGTTCTATTAGAGACGCCGCATTGGAAATCTTAACATCATCTTGTCGCTCTTTAAAAGAAGTGAATCTTTCAAAGTGCTTCAACATAACCGACCGTGGAATTTGGGCACTCTCACAAAATTGTCGACAACTTAGAGCTGTCAAAGTGTCTTGGTGCGATAGAATTGTTGGGGTAAGCTTCCAAAGGTGTTCTCCAACCTTGACTTGTTTAGAAGCCGATTATTGTGCTTTTGATCCCATGGGTGTTACTGGAATTCTAAGTGGTGGGGGTCTCGAGTATTTAAGTCTTTCTTCTCTTCGCGAGTGCTCGAGGGGACATGGACTTGCAGCAATTGGTTTAGGCATTGCTGCAAATCTCAAAATCCTTAACCTTCGGAAATGCAGCTTTGTTACAGATGATGTTATTACAGGTATCTCGAAAGGGTGTCCATTGTTGCAAGAATGGATCCTATCATATTGTAGTAAGATACGGGTTTCTGGTTGGAAGGCGATTGGATTGCATTGCATTGTCGCAATTTGGAAAGACTAGATGTGAGCAGATGTAAGCACCTTTGTGATGTTGGATTACTAGCTTTGGGAAATAAAATTATCGGTCTTTATTAGATAACTATCTCGGCCATCAAAATAAATTGTTATTAAACATTGTTTACCTGATAAGCGTTTATCGGGTAAAAGTATTCTCCCTCATTTAACAAATAAAATTATCGGTCTTTATTATGTTTCTTAACATGCTAAATTATTAGTTCTTGTCATGCTCATCGATGATCGTTTGGTAAGAGATAGATCATCAGTTCCTATTCACTTAAAGTTAAACTAATAGATCCTATAGAAAATCCTTCTGCTTCAAGTTTTCTAAGACCAGTTCCATAGTGATCTTTCGTCCTGATAAATATAGAAAACTATATGTTTTCCATGTTAAGAAAGTTCTTGTAATGAAAGAAAAACAGGTGCATTGGTGGAAGGACCAAATCAATGACAAATTACATAGATGGAAGATTCATTTGTAATAAATGAAGGTAAACGACTAAATCTATAACAAATTACATACCTTAAGGATATAATTCCATTTTGACATTAAATTAGTAAATTGCCATTTTGTTCTTTATACGGGCCTTATCGGACCAACAAATTGTTAGAATTTAGATACACGAATTGAGATTCGTAACACACAATATAGAATCAAATGAAAATACTGAATTATTGATATGTATATATATATATCCGAAATTTACATATAAACGGAAATACATAATCAAAAGCTAAATATGTTATTGGCACAACTTACTAGTTAGCTAATTTATTAAGAGGTAGGGAACTCTTAATATAAAGTTATCTATATTTTCTCTCTTGGTCTATGTGGGACAAGCAAAATCTCAACACAAATTTTATATGCACGCACGCACCACTTGAATTTAGGAGTAGTCGAGCACAAACAGGCCCAACACATATTCCAATCGGATCATAAAAGAAAATCTCAATTTCTATCATGCCCGACCTAGAATCAATTGAAACCATTAATAGAAGGTCGGGATCGATTACTTTTTAATGGAATATTAAGGTCTGATCTTGATCACTTATGTGATGCCCGATTTCTAAGTTTTTATAAATCATAATACAAGTTTTTCTAGATTTTTACAGAATATTCTTTTTTAAGTTCTAGAATATTTTATCTACTTAAATATATTATTTAAAGTGTATTTTAATACTAAACTTAAGAACTGCAATTATAAAAACAGGTATAACATTTGTTTGTAAAAACTATTTTTTTGAATATATAAATAAACCATTGAACTTATAAAAGTCGATTACCTACATTCTTTTAATTCAAATAACTATTTAGAACCGGCTAGAAATGTCTTAAAGTAATTCAATCCCCTCACCCCAGGCCCGTTCCTGACATTTTGTAGGCCCTGGGTGAGATGTAAAAGTGGGTCCCCAATAAGTTTGGATTTTTTTAATATATTGTTTATATCATCAAAAATAAAATTGAACTCAAGAAATACTAATTTATATAAAACTTTTTTCCCCAGTATTCCTCACGCAACATCAATCAATAATTATTTCTAATAATTTATCTACCATATCATTGTTACATACTTACATAACATCGTCAATTCGTTCCACCATCAAAGACATCTAATGATGGTGAAGGATCGCGTGAGAAGTTGAAGTTACCATGAGAAACGTGAGAAGTGGATCTGAAACGTTGACCACTTTTAATCAAATGCCCTCCCATGAACTGTGGCTTATAAGGGAATTGATTGGGTGCATCTTGGTACATGTTATCTTGGTGCATCTCATCCTAATGTGCATCTATTTCCCATCCAACGGTTGATAACCACTTTTCACGTTTCTCACGTTAACCTCAACTTCTCACCGAAACCCAACCTCTTATGATATACCTTTAATATATTGACTGAAATCATTTGATGTCACTATGTTAATCATTCAGAGTAACACTTTGAGTAAATCAACATAATCAGTTGAGTATCACATGTTATCTGATGTTAATGGTTTTCATCGTCATTTAAACTTTTAGAGTTGAAATCAACTTTTTAAGAACCATCAATCTTAAAATTAAAAGTACATATGTAGCAATAAGTGCGTATAAAAATAACTCTTTGTACGCGGTTATTTACACACAGCCGCGTATAAAAGTTAACATTTGTACGCGGTTTTTTCGATGTAACCGTTTGTAATTGTCAAGTACTCTTTATACACGGTTGTTAATTCAGAACCGTTTATAAAATCTTATTTTTAGCAACGGTTCAACTTTAACCGCGTAAAAAGGGTTCAGATTCGTCCTTTAACCGCGCGAGACCCAAGAGCCCCAAAGCCCAAGGCCCATCTTTGACTTTAAATATGTTATTGGCACAACTTACTAGTTAGCCAATTTATTAAGAGGTAGGGAACTCTTAATATAAAGCTATCTATATTTTCTCTCTTGGTCTATGTGGGACAAGTAAAATCCCAACAATACCCCACATTTTCTATTCAAACTCTAATAATACCCCACATTTGAATAGAAAATAAGATATTCTCAAAGTATCTATTGTTCTTATTCAGGAAATAAACATGAAAAACTGACGAAATCAGAAAACCGCGCGGTTTAGTGCGCGACTTGAAAGCCGCGGGACAAACCGCGTGGTAAGTCGCGTAAGTCCCTGTTTCAGCAAAACTGAAGTTGCGTAAAAAATCGTGTAACGCACTGTATACCCATTTCTCGTTCAAGTCAAGAGACCCCAAGAGCCCAAGGCCCAAGGCCCATCTTTGACTTTAAATATGTTATTGGCACAACTTACTAGTTAACCAATTTATTAAGAGGTAAGGAACTCTTAATATAAAGCTATCTATATTTTCTCTCTTGGTCTATGTGGGACAAGCAAAATCCCAACAATACCCCACATTTTCTATTCAAACTCTAATAATACCCCACATTTGAATAGAAAATAAGATATTCTCAAAGTATCTATTGTTCTTATTCAGGAAATAAACATGAAATGCATCAGAAAAGGTGTCTAGGTGACTTGAACCATTCTTAGTGAGTATTCATCGGACCTACTTTGTGGGTAGTGACGAGGAGTCTTGAACTAACCACGTTTTGTAGTAAGTCGAGTCAATGAATATCACACATATCATGTTTATGCATAGTTGACTCTTACCGTTGTGTTCATTTCGGTCGTGAACAATCCTTCTTCATGAGAATTTTAGAAGACGTAGCCATATCCGTCTTCAAAGATGCGACCCCACATCAATCTCATATAGGTAATACTGATCACGAACATTCCGTTGTGTTCCACCAACAAGTTATCAGTATTATTAAGAATAAGAATTCAACCCTTAAATCATCAACGGAAAATTCACTGGAATAAGCATCATAGGAATAGGCGTACCTGTGTATTCGGGCTTGAGTTTTCCTCAACTAGTTGTCCTATTGAACCTAGACCATGGGATCTCCAATGTTGCTAGGTTAGGTTTCCGCCTAGTAGAACTCATTGAATTGGCTTTAAGCCCATTCCTCTCGATGTATAAGAGACTTGTTCTCTATTAAGGCCTTTTGTCAAAGGATCTGCGATATTTTCCTTTGACTTTACATAATCGATGGAAATTATTCCATTCTTGAGCAAGTCTCGTATCGTTTTGTGGCGACGCCTGATATGTCTCGATTTGCCGTTATAAATTTGATTCTTTGCTCTTGTAAGAGCAGCCATACTATCACAATGTATGCAAACGGCGGTAACAGGCTTAGGCCACAAGGGAATACCCTCTAGGAAGCTTTTAAGCCATTCTGCCTCTTCGACAGCTTTATCTAAGGCTACGAATTTGGCTTCCATGGTTGACCGTGTATTCACGGTTTGCTTTGAAGATTTCCAAGATATGGCTGCACAACCAAGTGTATACACATAGCCACTTGTGGACTTACTTTCAGAATGATTGGAAATCCAGTTTGCATCACAATATCCTTCTAGTACGGGAGGATATTTGGTATAGTATAACCCATAGTTCATTGTGTATTTGAGATATCGAAGCACTCTTATAAGTGCATACCAATGATCCTTACTTGGGTTATGTGAGTATCGACTAAGTCTACTCACGGTATATGCTAGATCCGGTCTTGTACAATTCATAATGTACATCAAACTTCCAAGAACTTGAGTGTATTCCAATTGAGATACACTCTCTCCTTGATTCTTCTTAAGTTGGCTTGAAGGATCAAAATGAGTGACTACCGGTCTATCATCATAGTGACCAAATTTCCTAAGAACTTTCTCAACATAGTGAGATTGAGTCAGAATGTAACCGTTAGGATCTCTTTGGATCTTAATCCCAAGAATTACATCGGCTACTCCAAGATCCTTCATGTCAAACGAGGAGTGCAACATCTTCTTGGTTTGATTGATTACATCCAAGTTGGTCCCCATGATTAGCATATCATCTACATATAGACATATTATGACACATGCGTTCTTGCATTGTTTCACATATACGCATTTGTCACACTCATTAATTTGGAAACCATTTGTTAGAAGAGTGTTATCAAACTTCTCATGCCATTGCTTTGGGGCTTGTTTAAGTCCATATAAAGACTTAACAAGTTTGCATACTTTGTTCTCTTGGCCTCTTACAACAAAACCTTCCGGTTGTTGCATATATATTTCTTCATCTAATTCACCATTTAAGAAAGCAGTTTTCACATCCATTTGATGTATTTGTAGGTTGTGAATTGCTGCTATAGCCATCAATGTCCTAATGAACGTGATTCGTGTTACCGGTGAATAGGTATCAAAGAAATCTTGACCTTCCTTTTGGCGGTAACCTTTGGCAACTAATCGAGCTTTATATTTCTCTATAGTGCCATCAGGTCTTAGTTTCCGCTTGAAGATCCATTTATGGCCAATTACCTTGTGACCCGGTGGTAAGTCTACCAATCTCCATGTGTTATTTTGAACAATGGAGTCTATCTCTCCTTGAATAGCCTCTTTCCAATAAGGTGCCTCCGATGAATCCATGGCGGCTTTATAGGATTGAGGTTCTTCATCGACAACGAATGTCATGAAGTCGGGTCCAAAGTCTTTAGCAATCTTTCCCCTTTTACTTCTTCTAGGCTCCAAGTTTTCTTCTTGAGCCTTCGATGTACCTTCTTCATTTGGTTTCTCAACACTATCGGTGTTCTCTACTTCACATACTCTCTTCCTAGGATTAGAGATTTCTTTCCCTTTATCCTTGTAAGGAAATATGTGTTTAAAGAATTCAGCCTCAACTGATTCCATAATTGTGTTGTTGTGTATATCTTCATTGTTTGACTTATAGACCAGAAATCTATAAGCAACACTATTACTTGCCGGACCAAGATATACACAATCAATGGTCTTCGGTCCAAGTTTTGTCCTTTTGGGTAAAGGTACTTGAACCTTTGCAAGGCAACCCCACACTTTCATCCTTTTGTAGGAAGGAAGTTTTCCTTTCCATAGTTCATAAGGAGATTTATCGCTCTTTTTATGATGAATTCTATTAAGTATCATGTTTGCAGTTAAGCATGCTTCACCCCACAAACTATGTGGTGCTCCCGAAGTAATCAACATTGAATTAATCATGTTTTTCAATGTTCTATTTTTCCTTTCGGCTACTCCATTTTGTTGTGGAGTATAGGGAGCCGTGGTTTGGTGAACTATGCCATGATGAGAACAAAATTCTGCAAAGTCCTTAGACTCATACTCTCCTCCTCTATCGGATCTCAGAATTTTTATTTCTTTATCAAGTTGATTTTCAACTTCAGCCTTGTATGTCTTAAACATATTCAAAGTTTCATCTTTGGTATGTATTAGGTATATATAACAATATTTACAGCAATCATCAATAAATGATACATAATAGTTCTTTCCTCCACGTGTGGGTGTGGCTTTATAATCACATAAATCGCTGTGGATTAGTCCAAGTACTTGATTATACTTTTCAACAGATTTGTGTGGATGGCTTGAATATTTAGATTCAACACATACCTCACATTTTGTCTTGTTATCCATGGAACACTTGGGTAATAACCTAAGTTTTGTCATCCTTTGTAAGGATCGAAAGTTAACATGTCCTAGACGGGAATGCCATAAGGAAGAGGAGTCAACCATGTACATAGAAGCAGAGCTAGAGCCTGCGGTTTTATTGCTATTTACAACATTTACATTATTTACATCATCATTGTTCATCACACTAAGTTTAAAGAGCCCCTCATTTAGGTAGCCCTTTCCAACATACATCCCACCCTTAGTAATCACAAATTTGTCCGATTCAAACACCATCTTGAATCCTTTGTTACTAAGTGTGGGTCCAGAAATCAAGTTCTTTGTAATAGCCGGTACATGCAAGACATTGGTGAGCACAAGTTCCTTCCCCGATGTAAGCTTGAGATTCACCTTTCCCTTCCCTTCAACTTTCACGGTCGTGGCATTACCCATATACATGGGTTCTTCATCAACTTTTTGATAAGTGGCAAACATGTTCTTGGAGTTGCAAATATGTTTGGTGCCACCGGTATCAACCCACCAATCGGTCACATTTGTAACCATAAAAGCCTCAATTACTCCAACGAATTGATTTGGAGCATTGACCACGTTGGCTTGATGGGGGTTTCCACCGGCACCTCCTCCTCCGGCGCCTCCTCCGGGACCACCGTGATCTCTTCTATGGCGGCAATCCTTCGCTCGATGCCCCGGCTTTCTGCATACCCAGCAACTCATCACACGCTTCTTGAAAGGCCTTCGTTGTACGGATAGTGGGTTTGAAGCATTGAGATTATGCTTGAAACCCGTTGCCTTTCCCTTTCCTTTTTGGAACTTAGACTTTGATGAGTTTTCGGTAACCATGTTTGCATTTGGTTCCAACGAGATTGCATCCGCCTTCTCGTTCATCCGGTTGTCCTCCTCCACCCGCAATTTGAGTATCAATTGCTCAAAACTCGTATCCTCGGACAAATGTTTAAGATAGAGTTTAAAATTTTTCCAGGATGGAGGTAACTTGTCAATAATTGAACCAATAACAAAATTAGAGTTGATGCCCATACCTTCGACTTCCAATTCATGGACCAAGATTTGCATTTCCATCTTTGACTTTAAATATGTTATTGGCACAACTTACTAGTTAGCCAATTTATTAAGAGGTAGCGAACTCTTAATATAAAGCTATCTATATTTTCTCTCTTGGTCTATGTGGGACAAGCAAAATCCCAACACAAATTTTATATGCGCGCACGCACCACTTGAATTTAGGAGTAGTCGAGCACAAACAGGCCCAACACATATTCCAATCGGATCATAAAAGAAAATCTCAATTTCTATCATGCCCGACTTAGAATCAATTGAAACCATTAATAGAAGGTCGGGATCGGTTACTTTTTAATGGAATATTAAGGTATGATCTTGATCACTTATGTGATGCCCGATTTCTAAGGCCTTCCGTACCCCAAGCGGGGAAGGGGCTCGGGATGGGGAGGTGGCAGCGGGGTGAGGGCGGGGTTGGGCTACGGCCCGGGGTGGTCATGCGGGAAGGGATGGTTTTCGGGGTTGGGTTCCCGATCCATCCCGAGGGTTTTTTAAATAAAAAAAAAACTTAATTAAATTTTTTAAAAAATAACCGTTGAACGGCTCTTTCTTAAAAAAAAAAAAAATTCTCAATTTAATCCCACTATATATTTAACCCTCAACCTCTTATTTCTCACACCTCTTATTTCTCACACCTCTCAACCTCTTATTTTTCACACTATCAAATTCTCTCAATCTCACACCTCTCAAACTCTCAAATTCTCTCAACCTCTTATTTTTCACACCTCTCTCATCATGAATCCAAACAGAACACCTACATCCCGTCGTAACCGACCGAATACACCACAATCGCAAGAGAAAAGAGCAAATTAAAAAATATCATGATTGGAATGACGACGAGTAGATTTTTAAATTTATTTTGTAATTTTTAATTTTTTAATGAATGATATGAATTTTAATTTTTATTATTTATCTTATTTTTATTTATTAAAAATATATATAAATATTTTTATTTTGTTAAATGAGGTGGCAAAAGGGTTTGAGGGAATGGGGTACGGGTGTTTAGGGATCGTGAGGGATGTAGTGAGGGATGGAAGAAAAGCTGATGTGGCGCTGAGGTGGAGGGGAATCTTTGAAAGATGCAAACCATGGGGTACTGATACAAGTTTTTCTAGATTTTTACAGAATATTCTTTTTTAAGTTCTAGAATATTTTATCTACTTAAATATATTATTTAAAGTGTATTTTAATACTAAACTTAAGAACTGCAATTATAAAAACAGGTATAACATTTGTTTGTAAAAACTATTTTTTTGAATATATAAATAAACCATTGAACTTATAAAAGTCGATTACCTACATTCTTTTAATTCAAATAACTATTTAGAACCGGCTAGAAATGTCTTAAAGTAATTCAATCCCCTCACCCCAGGCCCGTTCCTGACATTTTGTAGGCCCTGGGCGAGATGTAAAAGTGGGTCTCCAATAAGTTCGGATTTTTTTAATATATTGTTTATATCATCAAAAATAAAATTGAACTCAAGAAATACTAATTTATATAAAACTTTTTTCCCGGTATTCCTCACGCAACATCAATCAATAATTATTTCTAATAATGTATCTACCATATCATTGTTACATACTTACATAACATCGTCAATTCGTTCCACCATCAAAGACATCTAATGATGGTGAAGGATCGCGTGAGAAGTTGAAGTTACCATGAGAAACGTGAGAAGTGGATCTGAAACGTTGACCACTTTTAATCAAATGCCCTCCCATGAATTGTGGCTTAGAAGGGAATTGATTGGGTGCATCTCATCCTAATGTGCATCCATTTCCCATCCAACGGTTGATAACCACTTTTCACGTTTCTCACGTTAACCTCAACTTCTCACCGAAACCCAACCTCTTATGATATACCTTTAATATATTGACTGAAATCATTTGATGTCACTATGTTAATCATTCAGAGTAACACTTTGAGTAAATCAACATAATCAGTTGAGTATCACATGTTATCTGATGTTAATGGTTTTCATCGTCATTTAAACTTTTAGAGTTGAAATCAACATTTTAAGAACCATCAATCTTAAAATTAAAAGTACATATGTAGCAATAAGTGCGTATAAAAATAACTCTTTGTACGCGGTTATTTACACACAACCGCGTATAAAAGTTAACATTTGTACGCGGTTTTTTCGATGTAACCGTTTGTAATTGTCAAGTACTCTTTATACACGGTTGTTAATTCAGAACCGTTTATAAAATCTTATTTTTAGCAACGGTTCAACTTTAACCGCGTAAAAAGGGTTCAGATTCGTCCTTTATACGCGGTTTTTATAAAAATGACAAAAACCGTGTATAATTAGGTGCGTATAAAAGTCATATTTGTAGTAGTGCATGTTGGTTATAGTTTGAAATCTTACTCTTGTTTTAGGGTTAATATAGTATTTAAGATTCATGCACTCAATATTATGTAGTAAGATGAGTTATAGAATTATATTATGTTGATAATTGTTTTCAAAAGATAGGAGCTTTCTTAGTTAATAACAACAATCTACCATATTTTAACACAAAGCCAAAATTCATTTGGATGTAATCAAAAAAATATATGGAAGATGAGTAATGGAGCATATATATATAAATGTTTCTAGATAAAAATAGTATTTAGATATTAGTATCAGATAAAAAAAACTTAGAGAAATAATAACCAATAATATAAAATGAAAAACAAATTAATTTTTTACAAACTTTATTGTCCAATGCGATTAACTAATAAATTTTTGAGCCCTTAATATAATGCAAAATTCTATTTTGGGTCCCTATTACATGCTAATTTTTTTTTGTTTTTTTATTTACAAATTTTTTAACTACCACTATCATACTATGTAGTATATATTTAAAAAATTTGGGCCTCTATTTTCTTTGGGCCCTGGGCGTACGCCTGGCCCACCATCCTCCAGGGACAGCCCTTCGTGGTTCGCTTTCGACCACCCCCCTCCCCCCCCCCCCCCCTTACCCATCGTCGTCCGCTTTCGACTACCAACCATCGTCGTCGTTGGCCCCCGCCATTGGTCTAGATATTTTTTTGATTCATCCTCTTTGTCCAACAATATAGTGGAGTATGCAAAGACAGATAACAAAGACGGAATGAAAAAAAACAGATTAGCCAACAATGACAATGGTTGGTGATGGAGAGTGGAGCGGTGAGGGGGTGGCATGGGTGCAAGAGGTTTGTATGACGTAGAGTTTGACAACGATAAAAATGTTTTAGGTTATTTTTCAATTTAAAACCTTCGTGACTGGTTACTAATAGTTTTTTTGGTTAAAATGAAGTAAGTAAGCAGCTTCTAAAAGTCGATGATCTATTCATTATAAAAAAGAAATTATTCATTAAATAAATCATTAAAATGAAAAACTATATTGAGTTTTTCTTAAAAAAGTCAATAAATAAATTATTTAATTTCATATGATTAAGTTCTTAAATATTTTTTATTAAATAAATATATCATCAAACTTTAAAAAAATGATTGATATCTTTTAAATCTAAAAAGTACATTATATTTTTTCAATCTATAAAACAAATATGAAAAATGAGTTTCATGTGACAAAAACCTTTGACCAACTCCGGGTGTGCATTAGATTGGTCGGGTGGAGAAACCAAATTTTGGGTATGAAAATTAAAACCCAAATTTTAGGTTTTGGATTTTAGATTGCTTCGAGTTTCGGGTTAATCAAGTTTGGGTATTATTATAATGCAAAAAAGTACAAATAAATTCAACCGATTTTGAGGGTGAATTCAATCGATTGATAGATAGATGAAATCGATAGTAAGTTTATTAGAAATTAGATAACATTTCGACCAAATACAATTTACAATTTTTAAAAGATAATTAGATAAATATATATATTTATATCATATTTTTAAATATATATATATATATATGAGTAAATTATAAATTTGTCCCTATGGTTATTTAAAATTTTGGATTAGGTCCCTCAAACAAAATAAATACATATACGGTCATTATGGTTTCATTTTCGTTACAGATTGGTTCCCTCTGTCGTAACTAGACTAACCTTTGTTCGCTTACATTAAGGGTAATATGGTTATTTTACTTTATTTAATAACATTGAAAATAATACATATCGTATGTTTGACTAGTTCGTCTTCCGGTCCAAGAAAGTCCCTCCGACACCACCATCACTAATCATTAGAGATGGCCAAACAGGCCCGGATCCGGCCCGGCCCGTCAAAAGCCCAAAGCCCAGCCTGCATGAAGCCTGGCCCGACCCGCCCAAAGCCCGGTCCTCGGCTGTAACGTCTCAAAAATTACAAGCAAATTTAAATTTTTAAATAAACATTTCATTTATAACAACTCATTAAATGATCCCAACGTTTCGTTTGCAAACTCATAATTAATATCTTCATAATAAAAACCAGCGGAATAAACGTTTAATTATTAAAAACCATAAAGCAACCAGCTCTCCTCGCGCGCCAGTGTGTACTCATCACGCCTTGGAGCCGCCCGTACCTGAAACCACAGTTTATTGGGAAAGGGTAAGCACGAAGCTTAGTGAATTCAACACCATAAGTAACACAGTTATTTCCACACCACCATAAACAGATAATTGCACATAAACAGCATACAAGTCTACGAACAAATCATAAACATGTATATCCACACCCACCCACCTAAAAGGCACAAGTCGATCCCACCGACCACATGATAACATCTCCGGCCCCTCCGAATCCCCGGTCCCACCGAGTCTCTACGCCACCCGCGTATAAAATCTCCGGCCCCGCCGGATCCTCGGTCCCACCGAGTTAACATGACAACATAGTATCAACTAGACACCCCACTATCTAGTTCCACAACACAATCACATAAAGCTATCACACACGTACTACAGCAATGATAAAACAACCGTTATTAGATATCGTGCAAACGCAACCCGACACCCCCGGGTTCATACGCCACCCGCGTATACAACCTTCGGTCCCACCGAATTACTACGCCACCCGCGTATGTGACCCTCGGCCCCGCCGAACTCCTACGCCACCCGCGTAGTCACAATAATAAGGTCCGACTAGACACCCCACTATTTAACCCCGCATCAAAAGCAAATAGAACTACCACATACATACACAACGTAATGTAAAAATAACCGACATTAGTTATAGTGAGAGAACTCACCTCGAATGCGCGCCTAGCTCAACAATACAAATTCAAGCTTCCCAATTACGGTCACTTCCCAGCACCTAAACGCACGTTAAAACGTATCAATACGAGACCCGGACCCTATGACACGACGCACGCTTAACCCGTCACTAAAACTGTTTTCCGTTCTCGCCAAACAGGTCTGTTCGGGACCTGTTTCGACCCCTTTAAACCCAGAAAATTCCCAATATTATTTCATGATTAGAAAGTACTCTGAGATAGGGTTTCAAGGACATATTATACGCCTCCTAACGATTTTTCTACAATTTATTATGAATTAAATACGAACGACCACAAAAACTGTCCGTTTTCGGACCAGCCGCGCAAACAGCCCAAAACAGCCTAGCTACGGGTTTAATCAGACTTTCGGCAAAACACGAAAAACCTCCCCAACTCAAATTGGGAACTTTGGGCACCAATTTCACGTCAAAACGAGTTACGAGTGAAAAGTTAAGGCTTTCGCAAGATCAAGGCAGATTCCAGAAATTTTCACATGAAATGACGAATCACCGAACTTGCGACCACTTTTTCGCTCAGCTAGAGACCGAACCAGTTTTCCGCTAAAACACGGAAAACGTGCTCGACCCCGAACTTGAACCGTGGGCGCCAGTTTCGGCTCAAACGGAGTTACGACGGAAAAGTTGTAGCCGCCGCAAAAACAGTGGCTGCACCATTTTCCACATGAATTGATGAATATAAAAACGACGGTTTTAACAAAACGGCTTAAACGATTAAGTCACGGTTTAAGGGCTCTACAGTGACTATGGTCTGGTCACGACCACGCGCCACCCACTGCCATCTCCGGCAGTGGTGGTCGCCGGTGGCGACCGGCGGCGGCTCTCCGGCGAGGACCCGCACACACACACGTGTCTCACCCCGCCCCTTCTCGCACTTCAGCTCTCTCTCTCGGTCGACTTACCGCACGCACACACAGTTCACACAACCACCACCACCCGACATCCAGCCACCACAGTGGCGGCTAGCGGCGGCGGTGGCGTCGCCGTCGATCACTTCACCGGAAAATTAAGAGAAAGAAAAGGGGAGGGATCGAACGAGTACCTTAACACGGCGGCTAACACTCCAGCCTTTCTTCCTCCTCTCGACCTTCTTCCTCGGCTCCGGCGAGTTCCCGGCGGCAGCAGCGACTCCGGCGGCTTCAGCAACTCCGGCGACTCCCCTTTCTCTTCTTCCTCCCGGCTCTTCTCTACTCCTCCCTCTCTCTAGCTCCCGATTTCTGCTCTAACTCTCTCGCTTAAACTCACGGCCAACTCCAGAAACAAGGATGGGGCGCTAGGGTTTCTTTTGAGGTGATGGTCGTTCGTAAAAAAAGAAGACGAGAAAGCATGGGGGGGGGTGTTCGGCCTTGAATGCATGGGCCGAAACCCATGTCTATTTTACCTACAAGCCACATTAAGCCCCTCTAAAACTTATCACTTGGCACAGATTAAAACGGTTTAAAATTTATTACGCATTTGGTCAAACTTGCTAACCCCGTTAGTAAAGATTCGCTAAAAGAACGATATTAAAGCAATTAATTAAAATATATATATACATACCGGGACACGGGCTTTACATCGGCCCGTCGGTTACAACCGGGCCTAGTATTTGGAAGTTTCGCCTGCCTAGCCCGAATTCTGATTGCGGCCCAAATCCAAGCCCGACATGTTTCGAATTTGAAAATCTGACCGTTATATAACGGCTATATGATCGTTTTTGATGGGTTTTTTATGATTTTTGATCGTTTTTGTTTTTTGTTTTTAATGGTTCCTCAACACTATAAATAGGATAGCTGGTGTATGGGTTACATACCAAGTTACAAAATGCAAAAAAATACAACTCTCGCTCACAGTTCTCGATTTATAATTCAATGTATTTTTAATGTATTTTTCTTATAATTCAATGTATTTTTTAATGTATTTTTTTTATAATTCAATGTATTTTTTAATGTATTGTTCAATCGAAAGTATAATAAAACGTGTTTTTAAGTATATTTGAGCGACCCTATTACGCATTTTTAAGTGTATTAGATAATTAGAATAACATTTATAAATTTTAATTTCTTTTTGTGAAGGCACGGTCCCGGCCCAGTTTTCGGCCCGATACCAAAGCTCAGATTCATAAAAGTCTAAGTGGACCTGGTATTTTGTGCTCAAGCTTGGCCCGGCCCTGCCCGGGCCCAAAAAAACCCAGGCTTTGGAATAGTGTTTCGGCCCGGTTTGGAGTGAGACCCGGCCCGACCCAGTCCGACCCCCGGTATTTTTGCCATCTGTACTAACCAGTAACCACCCCCTTCCTTTCCTTCCCCCTTTAAACTCCGCCAACCCACCTTCAAGTCGGGAACCACCGCCCTTTCCATTTTATTCCTACTCTCATCAGGGACGGTGAATTTGATCTCGATATACCCTTATGTCCTACTCCTAATCACAAGCCTTGGGATTACATTGTAACAATTCCAACGAAAATCAATGATGAACTCAGATCGAACTAAGATCAATGATGAGCGTTATTGAAGCTTTTGAGTGAACTCATAGAGAAATTGAAACCAAGTTCATCGAGTGACATCGAGTCATCGATAAATTGAAACCAAAGTAATCGATAAATCGAAACCGGGTTCATCGAGTCATCGGGAAATCGAAACCTGATTCATCGATAAATCGAAACCCGGTTCATCGACTCATCAGGATATCGAAACAGATTCATCGATAAATCGAAACCCGGTTCATTAAGTCATCGGGATATCGAAATAGATTCATCTATTAATCGAAACCACATTTATAGATAAATTGAAACCATATTCTTCGATAAATCAAAATCAGATTCATCGATAAATCAAAACCCGGTTCATCGAGTCATTTGGAAATCGAAACAGATTCATCTATAAATCGAAACCACATTTATCAATAAATTGAAACCATATTCATCGATAAATCGAAACCATATTCATCATTTAATCGAAACCGGGTTCATCAAGTAATCGGGAAATTGAAACCATATTCCTCGATATTTTTCATCAACGCCACAATACTGTTTTCGATTTTCTTCTTCAACTTCTGTTTCTATTTGTAACACCCTCAAAATTGAACGAGCAACTAACTTTAATTTCAATAAAATAACCAAACGAGGATAAAATTATTTCTACAGATCATCCCTGAAAATACCTCAGAATTTAAACATCATAATTTCCACAATTTATAACTTAAAACGGACGTTACTTAACACAACACAAGTTGCTAATCCCAAATAAATGCGGAAGGTTTCACTAATCTCAATCACCTCTCGTGCACTCTACTAGCACTCGCAACTTCACAGTGTAGTTATAGCTAGTCCCAACCTGAGCCTGTTGCACATACCGACAAATAAAAAGGGTTAGGCTAACGCCTAGTGAGGGTTCCTTTAAACACAAATTGATTTAATCATATCAACTATAAATAGATTAACTTGGTTATCTAAGCAATTCATCAAAAGCCTCCTCACATCGTCTAAGTCCTCCGCTTATCATCAACAGTTGAATACCAAAAGCACTCGTCCCACATCCCATTACTTCTCTGAACTCGTACCTGGTAAGAACATTGAATTTGAACGATTAAGCTTACTCCTAGTGAGAACATCTAATTCAAATTAAAACATTAACAACTTGAAAACTCAGATATTCAAGCATATAAACAAACCTGGTTCGCCACCATTAATACCATACTCGTACTCGTCTCATAATGACGGGAACATACCCGATCCCATGAATATGACTAACATTCAGAAAGTCATATCATCAAATTCGTGAGCCTACTACGAATCATCAAGGATTCTAGTTTATCGATCAAGCCTAAAGACTTACAATCAATCGCCATACCTTTTCTTGGAATGGAACCAGAAATAGCATTTATATATTGCCCATCTCTAATCCACCGAAAGCAACCGGAAACACAATCACACTTTGTCTTTTTCACGTTTCCACGTCTTAATCACGAATAGCAGTTATGTTTGCCTATTCACTACAGTCAATACGAATAGCAACTATATTTTGCCTATTCCACTATTTCAATATGAATAGCAGTTTTACCTTGCCTATTCAATCTTTCCAATATGAATAGCAATTCTACTTTGCCTATTCAATCTTTCCAATATGAATAGCAATTCTACTTTGCCTATTCAATCATTACAACTTGAATAGCATTTCTACTTTGCCTATTCAATCATTTCAACTTGAATAGCATTTCTACTTTGCCTATTCAATCATTTCTTATCGCCTCCCGAAATGGGATCAACAATCCACATTATAGGCTATCGCCTCCTGAAATGGGATTAACAATCCACATTATAGGCCAACGGGAATGATCCACGTTAATAATCACCTCTCGAAATGGGAATTACAATTTACTTTATGCCTATTCCACATTATAGGTTATCGCCTCCCGAAATGGGATTACAATCCACATTATAGGCTATCGCCTCCCGAAATGGGATTACAATTCACATTATAGGCGAACGGGAATTACCATTAAGAGCCTGGTCTATTCCATGTTTCTGATCACAAAACAAAATGGGAATTACCCTTCAGTGCCCGGTCTATTCCGCATTTATCTAACAGTGCATATGGATCCATTACACTTATTAACGTATGTGTATAATAACATACCGCGTTATCTCTCGTAACATATTCTTAGCTCTAAGAATATTAAACGATTCATCGCTTCTTCATTCTCAATTGTTCCCCTTCTAATTATAATAATCAGAAAGTATTCCGAACTCGATTCACGGAATTATTCGAAACCGATACTCAAATTGATATCGGAACTTAAATCAATTCATATCTTAGAATAAATACATTAAATCCATCTCGGACCCAATCCAATTCCGGAATTACACTATTCTTGTCCAAGCCTCATTTTATAGAAATAAAACGATACCTGATCTTAAATAAAACCAATACCGGATCTTAAATAAAATCAAGACCGTATCCGAAATAAAAACTCCCGGTCCATTAATTAACTTCCAAGCCCACAAATCAATACCAAATCCCATTACTTGATTCTGTTCTACGGCCCACTACCGGAAGTCCATCACTATTCCAGAAGTCTAACTACCGGGCCCAATTCCGGTTTTATATTAATTCCGGAACCAAGAGTCGTGGCCCATTCCGGTTTGTGAAATACCGGAAGCCCAAAATCCTTTTCCGATTTGTGTAATACCGGAAGCCCAATTCCGATTTATATTAATTCCGGAACAAATTACACAAACCCAATTCCGGTTCTTTGCAATTCAGGAAGCCCAAACAATCCCAATTCCGGTTCTTTGCAATTCCGAAAGCCCAAACAATCCCAATTCCGGTTCTTTGCAATTCCGGAACCCAAAGTGAAGCCCAATTCCTGATCCTTATACCGGAAGCCCAAATTACGGATCTTCGACCCACTTCCGCATTAAATAATTTCCAGATCTCCTAGCCTACTTCCGGAATTTCCTTTTTCCGGAACTACTCCAATACCGGAACCAGTCCAATTCCGGAACCCAACCCAGTTCCGGAATTTCTCATACCGGGACTACGATTCAGTACTGTAACACTCCAAATTTTTGGGTAAGCCACCATTCTAAATAATAGTGTTGTTTTGAACCTTAGTATTTTTTTAGGCTCCCTCCTCGTGACAAACTTTATTTGAGAATGAGTAGGGTGGTGTGTGGGTGCATGCATGTATACATGCATGAGTTTGATAATCCACGTGTCCATGCATTTATTTGTCATCAATTCTAGAATGGGGTTGGAATGGTTTCAGGTCAACACACGACTTCTTTCTACTCGTTCTCTCCTCACGATTCCTGCTGCATGTCACCACCCTCGGTACTGGTATGGCGAGAGTGCCAAGGCGAGAGTGCCATGGTCACTCTCGCGAGTGTCACAATCGCCACCCTCACCGTTTTTGCTTTGTTGGCTCTCGGTACCATTCAGGCGAGAGTGCCCGGCGGGTATGCCGGGGGCACTCTCGCGACGTCATAATCGCCGGAGGGCACTATTGCGAGATTTCAGCTGCTGGACATGGAGAACCCTCGGTACATTCCTGGCGGAAGTGACCGGCGAAAGTGCTATGGTCACAACCACCGTGTCAATATCGCCGGCCAGCTGTTTGGGGTATTAAAATGTCGAGAGCTGCAGTTTTGAAAGGAAAAGCGTTACATTTATTTCTCTTGGCCTCAAACGACTTCTCTCTCATCTTTCTTGGCGATTTCCATCCACCTCACCCTTCTCCTCACTTAAAACCTTGAGTTCCATGGGGGTTGATGGTAGTTGTTAGTTGCTAGTTTGCCTACATGTTGTAGAGCTCTAAACCTTCACCTCAAGCCTTCAAGAGAAGATCATCCATTTATTAAAGCTATAGTTTTCTACTTCTAGGGTTTTCCTAAAAACCTTTAGGTGAGTCATCTTAACATCTATTTCGTATTTTAAGTTAAGATTCACATTTATGGCAAGCACTAACTCTAGAATCCTTGTTTGAAAAAATTAGGGTTCTTCAAGATTTGGGGTTTTCACTTAACAAACCTCTTAAGGTGAGTTCATCTCTTATTTAACTCTTAAACATGTGAAATTCTTTCTTCTAATACATTTAACTATCCTTTATTTCATTATTGCTACTTACTTGGACTTTAGCTCAAAACCCTTATTTTGAGAGATTTGGGAGTTTGTACTTGGATGGAAATTTTATTAAGAAAGTAAAGATTGTTTATGGTTGGGTTTTCTTGTAGACTTCTTGATTTTAACTTGAGCCTACTCCAAACTTGTAAGATGTTACCTTATGATGAGAAAACTAGGGCTTTGGTGTTGATAAGTTTCAACAAAAATATTTGGAATAATGAACTTTACATAATAAAGTGATGTTTGGAAGTTATACGGGATAATGGTATGATGTGGGAAATCCTTGTTAAATGTATATATATATATATATATATATATATTTATACATCTTTGTATGTATATATCACGTAAATAAATACATATGTGCTTATATACTTATGTAAGGGAATTATCGTTATTGCTATTGAGTGTAATGGATCCATAGGCACTAGAGTCTTTATGGCCGGTGTCAGAACGCTAGTTTTCCCATCGAGGCACGGTTAGGCATCGACGGTATGGTATAAGTCCTACGTGCTAATTACGTTGTTGGATGTTGGTAATTCATGAGTGTTGGTTGTAAGTAGCCTCACTCGGCATCCTATGTATGACATGTTGTGTATTTGGTTTTACTAACAAATCAAGTGGCTTACTACCGTGTTCCGTCACTTGTGTTGGTGAGCGGGACTCCCCCGTTAACCCAAAGAGGTATTTGTATATTAGTAATGTGTACTTATATGTATTACATCCTCCGATGGTCAATGTAAATTAAAGACTATTATTTATTAAAATATTTCCGTTGATCTCATTAGGCTTTCGCCTAACACTTCTTCTTTTATTGACGTGTATGACAGGTAATCCTAGCGGTGGGATACCTCGGGCTTGAGTGGAGAGTGGGAAAGGGCGATAGCATTTTTGGATGGACATAGAGGCGAACTTTTGATGTATAGATCCGTTATACTTTTGAGAGCGAGATAGCAACACCCGCGTATAATCTGAACTTTGTTAAGTCTAGATTAGTAGGTTGTTGGATTTATCCCGTTCGATTGCTTGTAATGTAAAGGCCAATATTACTTCCCCTTTTGGGTGATATGTTCATGTCATTTAAGTATTAATTCCGCAACATTTCAGGTTTAAATTTACTCTAAATTTTTAGGGTGTTACAAGTTGGTATTAGAGCATTAGTTTAAGTGAACTAGGTATGTTGTTCAGTACCTAGACTTAAGCTGAAAAGGATTAGGTATGAATCGGTGAGCTTGGGTAGAACTTCTAAGATAGGATGGTCTTAGAGTCGACGAAAGTACATAAGTTGAAAATTGTGACCTTGGTAACGAGAATCCTTATGTGAAGTATATTCATAATTTCAATTAGCTACTGATATTATGAATGTATCATTACGTGAGTATACTTGGATTGCTATTGTTATGATGATTGATGCATGTATTAGTACGTATCTTTATGTTTAAATCTTATAGCCTATTTCTTATCTCATTCTCGATTGTGTGGCAGACTTCGATGGTTAACACCCGGAGTAGGGTGGATGGTCATAACGCCACGGCATCTACAGCTGATCAACCAAGGATAACAACAACGGTACCCCCGCTGAATAATACCATTTTAGGAGGGGGAACTGAGCATATCCCTCGGCATAACCTGGAAACATCTGATCCCATTATGGAGGAGGTAACAGCTGAGACACGGATGATGGACAGGATGATGGCGGCCATGAACAAGGCTATGAGTCAACAGCAAGAGCAGTTTCTGAAATTTATAGAGGATCGGGATGCGAGCAATCGTAAGCACGAGGCGGTTGCCGAGAACATTCTAGTGGCCGGGTCTGGGGGAAATGAAATCCCCACGGATGGTTTGGGAACGTTGGAAACCAGGCAAGCGGGGAAGACTTGCTCCTTCAAAACTTTTCTGAGCTGTAGACCGCCCGAGTTTAAAGGTACAGATGATCCGGTTGTGTGCATGTACTGGATAAGGGAAATGGAGCAGGCCTTCCGAACTAGTGAGTGCGGAGAGAATCAAAAGGCTAAGTTTGGCTCACAAATGTTAAGAGGGGCATCCCTCACTTGGTGGAACGTCTACTCCACCTCACTCGAGACTTCCGTGTTGGCCAAACTGAGTTGGCCAACGTTCAAAAAGAAAGTGTTGGAGGAGTACTGTAACAAGAGAGCCATGGACCGGATCGAAGAGAGCTTCAGAAATTTAAGGAAAGGTAGTCTTTCGGTCAAAGAATATAATCGACTGTTTATGGAGAAATTGGGTTTGGTGGGACATCTGGTCCCTACTGAGAAGGAGAAAATTAAGGCTTACATCAAGGGCCTTCTATCGGACATGATGACCATGGTCCGAGTGTCAAGGGCGTCTACTCTTCGGGAAGCGGTAGAGGAAGCCCAGTTGGTAGAAGATGCCTACAGCCAAGGCAAGGAAGAGAATGTAGCATTACCGGAAAAGAGAAAATGGGAGGGAAATTCCATGCCCTCCAAGAGGTCAAGGCCGTTTGTTGCTATTAATCGAGGGACTGACTCGCGGCATGAGGCCAAGTGGTGTTCCAAGTGTCGCAACAAACATTTTGGTCCATGTGGCTCTACGCCCGGAAGTTGTTATAAGTGTGGAAAAACTGGTCACATCTTCAAGGATTGCCCGGTCAGGGGGCAAATATGTTATGAATGCAAGGAGCCGGGCCATTTCCGAAATGAGTGTCCGAAATTGAAATCGGGGGGAAAGAAGGTGGAACCTCCAAGAGCAACGGCGAGGGCCTTTCAGATGACTACCGAGGAGGCAAAGACTTCGACACACGTAGTATCGGGTATGTTTCTCCTAAACTCCGTACCTACGCGTGTGTTATTTGATTCGGGTGCGAGCTTTTCTTTTGTGTCGAATTCTTTTCTTCCAAGATTGTCTATGCCCACTAGTAGTTTAGAAGATGCCATAGTAGTAGAAATAGCGGACGGCGGACAAGTGATAGTTCGTGAGGTCTTGAAGGGTTGCAAGTTAGAGATTGAAGGAAAGGAATTCCCAATTGATTTGATGCCTATGGTAATTGGAGGATTTGATGTAGTGATCGGAATGGATTGGCTAGCCACGAACCAAGCTGAAATAGTTTGTGCAAAGAAGTTAATACATATTCCCAAGTCGGATGGGAGTGTGGTGACCGTTTTTGGTGAGCGTAGAAAAGGGGACGTAGCGATCATCTCCATGCTTAAGGCGCGCAAATGTTTGTTGAAAGGATGTTCATCATTTTTAGCTTATGTGATCGACGCAAAGTTAGAGAAAAAGAAACTTGAAGACGTAAGGGTAGTGCGCGAGTTTCTCGATGTATTTCCGGAGGACTTGTCGGGTTTGCCACCAGACCGGCAAGTGGAGTTCAAAATAGACTTGGTCCCGGGAGCGGCCCGATAGCAAGAGCTCCTTATCGATTGGCTCCATCCGAGATGAAAGAAATGATGACTCAACTACAAGAGCTTTTAGAGAAGGGATTTGTGAGACCGAGCTCGTCTCCTTGGGGAGCACCGGTCTTGTTTGTAAAGAAGAAGGATGGCACGATGAGGATGTGCATCGATTATAGAGAGCTTAACAAAGTGACCGTGAAGAACAAATACCCATTCCCTAGGATTGATGATTTGTTCGACCAACTCCAAGGCGCGGGGTGCTTCTCGAAGATTGATCTACGCTCGGGTTATCATCAAGTGAAGGTAAAGGGAGATGACGTTCCAAAGACGGCTTTTAGAACGCAGTACGGCCATTATGAGTTTTTGGTGATGCCTTTCGGATTGACGAATGCGCCGGCGGTGTTCATGGATTTGATGAATCGGGTGTGTCGGTCATTTCTCGACAAGTCGGTGATCGTGTTCATTGATGATATCTTAATATACTCTAAGGACGAGGCAGACCACGAACAACATCTTCGGGAAGTGTTGGAAGTCCTAAGAATAGAAAAGTTATACGCTAAGTTCTCCAAGTGTGATTTTTGGTTGGAAGAGGTCCCGTTCTTGGGTCATGTGGTCTCACGGGAGGGAGTAAAGGTTGATCCTTCCAAGATTGAAGCAATGATGAATTGGGAACCTCCTAAGAGTCCGTCAGAAATACGAAGCTTCTTGGGTTTAGCGGGTTACTACCGAAGGTTTATTCAAGATTTCTCCAAAATTGCTTCTTCCTTGACAAGCCTGACACGGAAGAACGTGAAGTTCGTTTGGACCGAAAAACAAGAGAAGGTGTTTCGGACACTACAAAAGAAGTTATGTGAAGCCCCAATTCTATCATTACCTGAAGGATCGGAAGATTTTGTGGTTTATAGCGATGCGTCGAAAATGGGTTTGGGTTGTGTGTTAATGCAACGGGGAAAGGTGATTGCCTATGCGTCAAGGCAACTCAAGGATCACGAAAAGAATTACCCCACTCACGATTTAGAGCTTGCAGCTGTAGTGTTCGCATTGAAGTTGTGGCGACATTACCTTTACGGCACGAAATGTACTTTGTACACGGACCATAAGAGTTTGACGTACGTCTTCGACCAAAAAGAATTGAACATGAGGAAACAAAGGTAGGCATGGGAATGGGCCCCGACCCGTCGGGGAACCCGGACCACCCGCCCCGATCGGGGATGGGGATCCCCGTTTTTTCTCAAACCGGGGATGGGGACGGGGACGGGTATGGCACTCCCCGCCCCGCCCCGTCCCCGTTATATATTTAAACTAATAAATTAAATATATATTATTTATTTAAACTAAGTCGGTAATTCATACTTTCTTATTTCCTAACTAGGTTTAGAATATAAAATTGTTATTACTCGATATGGTTTTGGATATTATTCAATATGTATAATTACTCGATATGGTTTTGGATATTACTATATATGTTTTGGTACGTGTGACGTTAATTTTTTTGTGGATTAGGTTGAATTCTTTTTTTAGGTTATTAATAACTATATGATGTTGTAATTTTTTTTGTACTAAAAAACTTTTTTTGTATTAAAATTAATTTTTTTTGTATTAAAATAAAAAAATTTGATCGGGGAAAAAATCCCCGTTTCCCCGTTGGGGATCCCCGTTCCCCGGTGGGGATGGGGATGGGGATATGATTATATTCCCCGGCGGGGATGGGGACAGGGATGGGGATGAAGATGAGGATCGAGGACGGGGATGGGGATTTAGGTCCCCGCCCCATACCCGCCCCATTCCCATGCCTAAACAAAGGTGGTTAGAACTACTGAAGGACTATGACTGTGAGTTACTCTATCATCCGGGTAAAGCCAACGTAGTTGCCGACGCCTTGAGTCGGAAAGAGTATAGCGGAAGCCTCCGAGAGAATATCTCAAGGATCGAGCTAGTGTCAAGTCTTATGGAGCAGATTAAGGTGGCACAAGTCGAGGCATTGTTGGAGGAAAACCTTAAAGAAGAGGGGATGGTTAAGCAAAGGCTACTCTTAACGGAAGATAGTTGGGGCATCAAATTGTTCAATGGGCGTGTGTGGGTGCCCAAGATTGGAGGAAACCGGGAACTAATTTTGGATGAAGCTCATAAGTCCAAGTACTCCATACATCCGGGAAGCACTAAAATGTATAGAGACTTAAAGTTACATTATTGGTGGCCGGTTATGAAGCTAGATGTGGCTCGTTGTGTAGAAAAATACGTAACTTGTTCGTTAGTAAAGGCCGAGCATCAACGACCGTATGGTAGTCTAAAATCATTGGAAATCCCCGAGTGGAAATGGGAAAAGATCACCATGGATTTTGTGACCAAGTTACCAAAGACGGCCAAAGGCAACGACACCATTTGGGTGATAGTAGATCGTCTAACCAAGAGTGCTCATTTTCTAGCTATGCGGGAAGCTTCACCAATGGACAAACTGGCAAAATTATACATCGATGAGGTTGTATCGAGGCATGGTGTACCCGTGTCAATAGTCTCCGACCGTGATAGCCGGTTCACTTCTAGATTCTGGCAATCTTTGCAAGAGGAATTGGGTACGAGAGTGAATCTGAGCATGGCATATCATCCGCAAACGGATGGGCAAAGCGAAAGAACAATACAAACCTTGGAGGACATGCTAAGATCGTGCATGATTGATTTCGGTGGAAACTGGGATACGCACTTACCTCTAGTAGAGTTCGCTTACAACAACAGTTACCATTCGAGCATTGGTAGAGCACCGTTTGAGGCATTATATGGTAGGAAGTGCCGGACTCCGGTATGTTGGTTAGAAGCGGGAGAAAAATAGTTTGCGGGACCAGAAATTGTCCAACAGACGGCGGATAAGGTTAAGGAAATCCGGGAGCGCTTGAAGGTGGCTCAGGACCGTCAAAAGAGTTACGCCGATAAGAAACGAAGACCGGTAGAATTCCAAGTTGGGGAGCGGGTAATGCTAAAAGTATCCCTGATAACGCCACTTTTTGGCGTTATTTTCAGTTCTCAAACCAATGAAATTGGCTTGTGTTCTAGCAAAAAGGCGGAATTTTATGGTTTATCGAGTGAAATGTGCAGGTAATCTAGAAGGAAGGCAAACATCGAGAAAAGAAGCAGAAAAGAGCCTAAAAAGAGTCCAAAACGAAGCCAACGGAAGCCCAAGATCCAAGCCTAAGACCCGTGCCCAAACCATGACCCAGATCCGTGAAATGAATCAGATCCGGACACCTTAGCAAAACCGCGCGGTTTGTCCCGCGGTTTGCAAGTGGCGGGACAAACCACGTAAGTCTCTGTTTGGTTGCTATACTTGGTGTTTTTGCGATTTTAGGTCATCACTTCTCAACGTGCGACGGGAGGCTGCTTTGGGGCGATTTTGAGAGACTTTTCGGAGACTTTTGAGCCACGATAGAGGATCGGTTGAGGAGAAGTTCACCACGCGAAGCGGATTAGAGCCGAGAGAAGGGAGTTCACCATTACATTCATTACGTTCACAATCACTATGTTTGCACACATTATTTTCTTTCCTTCTTTTGCGTTTTTATCCACCACCAGCATGAACTAATCTTTAGATGTTGGGGGTTGGGGGTTGGTTTGAATTTGGTTTAAACTTATAAACAAGTGATTTGAGACCTTTATCAGTTTTTCCTATTTAATGAAGCATGTGATTTGATCTTTAATACTTTTGTGAGTTTGGCCAACTTTCAATTGTTTTGTTGTTTTCAATTAAGTTCGAGAGAATTAATTGTTACTTAGAACTAGAAATTGCATGCCTAAGGTGAGAAATTGGATAGAGATATACCAAGTAAGCCTTAGTCCCGTTAAATCTTGCTTTTAATATGTTTTGAATTTCATGAGTTGAGATCGAGAGATAAAACTTGTGTTTTCGAAATAAAACCCGTTGTTGCTTGAGAGAGAACAACGGTGATTTTTAGAGATTGGGTATTCATTATACGGAATAACTGGTAATTATTTTGAGTCAATTGTTTGTACGTGAAAACCTTAGGATTTCCAACCCTCAACTGTTTTCTCTACCAAAGTTTCCTAAGTTGTTTACTGTCCCGTTTGTGATCTGTTTTCTTGCAATCAATTAATTCATATCAACAACTCAATTTGCGACCGTTCAGTTAATAGAACTTATAGTCATTGTGATACTTAGTTCCTAGTTCCCTGTGTTCGATACTCGTACTTTTGTACTATTACTTGACTTCGACCCGTACACTTGCGGTTAGATTTAGGGGGTGTGAACCCGCCTATCAAGTTTTTGGCGTCGTTGCCGAGGAACTAGTTGCAACTGATAGCACTACCAGCTATAAGCACTATTACATTGAACATTTTTTTTAATTTTGTTATTTTATTTCATCACTTTCAGTTTTTGGATTGCTAATTTTGTTTACTTTCCGTTTCAGGTACTAACTAGTTTATGCCAAGGAAAACCCGAGGGGAAGGAATCGAACCACTCGATCTAGAAATTGAAAGAACTGCCCGTCGATTACTCAAAGAATCAAAAGTCAAAAGGCAATTGAAGATGGGCGACGAAGCACCTCCCGCGAGACGTCCTATGCGGTCGTTTGTTGACCCGAATGTGGCAGCCGCACGCATAGGTATCCAACCGCCCACTACTGGGGCGAACTTTTTTGAGCTTAAACCGAGTACCATCGTGATGGTACAACAAAATCAGTATGGAGGAGCACCGACAGAAGATCCTCATGCACATCTCCGTGCATTTGAGCGAATTTGCAACACGTTTAAGATCAATGGGATGAACGAGGATGCCATAAAGCTAAGGTTATTCAGTTTTTCTCTCAAAGGTCGAGCCGAAACATGGACCGAGCGTATCCAACCGGACTCAATCACCACCTGGGCACAATTGAAGGCGGCGTTCCTTCAGATTTTCTTCCCACCAAGCAGAACCGCCCAGCTCATGGCCGAGATCACTCATTTTGCTCAATGGGATCAAGAGACACTATATGAAGTTTGGGAGAGGTACAAAGACATGATCAAGAAATGCCCTCATCATGGGTTACAAGGTTGGGTCATCATCCAAACCTTCTTCAGTGGACTTCACCCGCAGTTCAAGAACGACATCACAGCTGCATCGGGTGGAGCCCTAATGGATAAGTCTTATGAGGAAGCATGCGAGCTGATCGATAATCTGGCTGAACACAGTTTTTCTACTCCAAGATCAGCCGTTAGAAGAGTTGCGAGTGTTCAAGAATCGGATGAGCTGAAGGAAATAAAAGCTCAACTAGCTGCGATCACGAACCATTTGAAAGGAGGTAGTCCGGAAGAACCCGAACAAGTTCAGTTTTTGCAGAACCGAAACAACCAACCGAGGAACGACCCTTTCTCGAACACGTATAATGAGGGGTGGAAGAAACACCCTAATTTTTCATGGAGTCAGCCTCAAGGGCAACAACAATACGGTAATTCTTCTAACTTTTCTAATTCTTCTCAGTCTAACAATGTTTACCGTCCTCCAGGTTTCAACCAAAGGAAATTCGACGAAGGACCATCCGTAGAGAAAAAACCGGGGCTGGAGGATATGATGATGAAGTTTATGGCAAAGATGGATGGCACGGTTGGAGAGTTAGCAAGCACGGTTAACACAGTGAAAGCAGCAACTGATCAGAACACGGCATCCATAAAGATCCTTGAAAGACAAGTGGGGAAAATTTCTAAAGTCCTATAAAACCGAGTCCCAGGAACGTTTCCGAGTCAGACTGAAAGGAAACCAAGAGAAGAATGCAATGCCATTTATATGAGAAGTGGCAAGGAGCTGATCAATGAGCCTACACGAGAAACGTCATCAAAGGAAACCGAGCTCAAAATGCAAGATGTCGAGATCATAGAAGTGGATGGGATGGAAGCCGGTGAAGAAGGTATGACGAAGGAAAACCTGGAGGATGGAGAAAAGAAGAAGAAGCACCCACCAGTCAACTCGTATGTGCCACCGCTACCATTTCCGAGTCGAGTAAAGGCACATAAAGATAAGGAACAGTTCAAGAAGTTCCTTGACATCTTCAAGAAGCTACACATCAACATCCCCTTCGCAGAAGCACTTGCCCAAATGCCAACATATCTCAAATTCATGAAAGAGATCTTATCCAAGAAGAGGGCGGTCGAACACCACGTGACAGTTGCACTTACTGAAGAGTGCAGTGCGATCATCCAGAACAAGCTTCCCCCGAAGCTTAAGAATCCAGGGAGTTTTTTCAATCCCTATTCAAATTGGGAAGCTTAATTTTGATAAAGTGTTATGTGATTTAGGAGCAAGTATTAACTTAATGCCTTTATCTGTTTTCAGGAAACTTGGCTTGGGAGAGGTGAAGCCAACATACATGACCCTTAAGCTTGCGGATAGATCGATAGTGTACCCATATGGAGTGATAGAGGATGTGCTCATCAAGGTTGGCAAGTTCTACTTTCCGGTGGATTTCGTGGTGCTGGATATCGATGAAGATATAGAGGTCCCACTGATATTGGGAAGATCCTTTCTGGCCACGAGCAGAGCGTTGATCGACATGGAAGAAGGTGAAATGACCTTAAGGGTTGGTAGTGAGAAAGCAGTGTTCAAGATGTTCGAGAGTAGAGGTAAAGTTGAAGAGGAGCCGGGCAATCATGAAAAGCCGAAGGAGTGATCAGAAGGAAGGTTGAGCCACGACCGAAACCAAGGCGCTGGGTGGGAGGCAACCCACCGAGGTTTGATTCCGTTTAATTTTTGCTTTTGAGTGAATTGATTTACAAAAAAATAAAAATAAATAAAAAAAATAAAAAAAATTGGGGAACAGAGACTTGCGCGGGTTCCTGCGCGGTTTACAAACCGCGGCCAAAACCGCGTAAGCTTCTATTTGTTTTGCAAAAAAGAATGTTGCGCGGTTTATCCCGCGACTTACAAACCGCGACCAAAACCGCGCGGGCCCCCATGACTTTCTAAGTTGTTCTTGCGCAGTGTGTTCCGTTATTGCTTTGTGTATTTCGTTTCTTTGCTTTCGTTTGTCTTTTGCTTTGTTTTTCTTTTGTTTTTGCATTCTCTCTCTCCATCGCCTTCGATGTCTCTCATCTGGGCGCTAAAACTTTTCATGAGAATCTCTTCCGTCTGGGCAACCAGGTATGTTCTAACTCTGTAAGTAACGAGTGGTGTATGATGTTTTGTTTCCTTATTAGTTAAACGAGATGCAACAAACCTAAGTTTCACTTAGGTTTGGGGTGCCTCACCTGTCAACATCTACACACTCACCTTTAATCCTGTGCAAACCTCGGTTTTACCGAGGTTTGGGGTTGGCCTTAGTTGGCAAACCTAGGCTACGGCCTAGGTTGGGGGTGGCCATATATGAATAGCTCTGGGCCCGCTCTTTGATGTTTTTGTATTGATGCTTTGTCCTTCCTGCTTGATGACTGTAATAACTGCACACTGGTTTTTGTCGCATCGCCTACACCGACACTTACACATTGGGGACAATGTGTGGGTAAGGTTTGGGGTTTCCCAATCAGGCCCACGTTTATGCACGTAGATTTCTTGCACTTCTGAATGTTTAGATCATAGTAGCTAAATTTTTTGTTTTGATTGATTGAGACCGACCATGGTGGGAAGAATCTTGTGATAGTGACGTGACCATTAGGGAAGGACCGGGAAAAGACATGACTAGGGACATTAGTAGAGACCACCCAATAGAGAGATTTGAGCCTAAACGACGCCTTTCATTTCGAGGGATTCAAACACCTAATTCGTATACACTTTTTCGAATTCCTTGTCGTGATTATAGAATGATCTCGCTATAATATTGCATTGAGTAGCAAAGACGACCATCGGGATATTGGGTAAGGGTATAGTAGACCATATCGTGTGGACCTTAAGAGATGATTCCAGGCATTGTGTGCACTTTAACCCGTTTTTGCCTAACGTACCTTTCGACCCATTATGTGTATATCCAAAACCCATTTGTAAGCCAAACACTCACCACTATTCTTTTCAGACCCACCATTTAACCATTAGCCATTAAACCTTAGCCAACCCTTATCCAAAAGTGTGTCAATCAGAAGCAGTACAGGCCAGTTATGAAAATAGATAGAAAAGAGGGCCAATGCAGCCCCAATCAATTAAAGAGGACCAATGAAGTCCAATAAAATAAAATAAAAATACAGTTATTTAGATAGCTTTACAACAGCTCAATAAGAGAGTCAAAGCGACTCCAGTAGTGATAAAGAGGGCCAAAGGATAGAATGTGAAGCAAGAAAGTCAGACTTGCTAAGGATTGACACACCGAGGATCTTTGATCCGCTTACCCTTCGTTTCTTAGCCATAACCCTAACCCCGTTACAACCCTTGTAAAGACCTGGATGATCTTCTGGAAAATGTGATTACGGTATACGACTATCTTTACCAATATTCCCTGCCTTGCTACTTGATTCCTTTCTGAGATCAACCTTTTGGACATTTGTGCGTCTTTCATTAGAGTTGTCATGTAACTTTCGAGTATTCTTGTACATAACTTCCTTATACATGACAACATGTGCGACAACCTAGGTTCGAGTGAAATGAGAGTATCCTGTGAGGTAGGGTCGAGGCGAAATGTCTTCCCTAGTATGTTTGGACCTAGTACGACCTTAATGCAATCGGAGCCGTCACGAGTTCAACTCACAATGGAAGGCCATAGATCAAACAGAATAAGGATGAGGCAAGGGTGAGATAGGCGTTCACGGGTACGGGAAATCACCAGTGCAGTACGTGGTACCGATTGGGAGTTGTGCAGTTATTATTTCACTGATATATGCTTTTATTCTATTTTATCGCTAATTTGCTTGAGGACAAGCAACGCTCGGTTTGGGGTTGTTGTTAACGCCACTTTTTGGTGTTATTTTCAGTTCTCAAACCAATGAGATTGGCTTGTGTTCTAGCAAAAAGGCGGAATTTTATGGTTTATCGAGTGAAATGTGCAGGTAATCTAGAAGGAAGACAAACATCGAGAAAAGAAGCGGAAAAGAGCCTAAAAAGATTCCAAAACGAAGCCAACGGAAGCCCAAGATCCAAGCCCAAGACCCGTGCCCAAACCATGACCCAGATCCGCAAAACGAATCAGATCTGGACACCTTAGCAAAACCGCGCGGTTTGTCCCGCGGTTTGCAAGTGGCGGGACAAACCACGTAAGTCTCTGTTTGGTTGCTATACTTGGTGTTTTTGCGATTTTAGGTCATCACTTCTCAACGTGCGACGGGAGGCTGCTTTGGGGCGATTTTGAGAGACTTTTCGGAGACTTTTGAGCCACGATAGAGGATCGGTTGAGGAGAAGTTCACCACGCGAAGCGGATTAGAGCCGAGAGAAGGGAGTTCACCATTACATTCATTACGTTCACAATCACTATGTTTGCACACATTATTTTATTTCCTTCTTTTGCGTTTTTATCCACCACCAACATGAACTAATCTTTAGATGTTGGGGGTTGGGGGTTGGTTTGAATTTGGTTTAAACTTATGAACAAGTGATTTGAGACCTTTATCAAATTTTCCTATTTAATGAAGCATGTGATTTGATCTTTAATACTTTTGTGAGTTTGGCCAACTTTCAATTGTTTTGTTGTTTTCAATTAAGTTCGAGAGAATTAATTGTTACTTAGAACTAGAAATTGCATGCCTAAGGTGAGAAATTGGATAAAGATATACCAAGTAAGCCTTAGTCCCGTTAAATCTTGCTTTTAATGTGTTTTGAATTTCATGAGTTGAGATCGAGAGATAAAACTTGTGTTTTCGAAATAAAACCCGTTGTTGCTTGAGAGAGAACAACGGTGATTTTTAGAGATTGGGTATTCATTATACGGAATAACTGGTAATTGTTTTGAGTCAATTGCCTGTACGTGAAAACCTTAGGATTTCCAACCCTCAACTGTTTTATCTACCAAAGTTTCCTAAGTTGTTTACTGTCCCGTTTGTGATCTGTTTTCTTGCAATCAATTAATTCATATCAACAACTCAATTTGCGACCGTTCAGTTAATAGAACTTATAGTCATTGTGATACTTAATTCCTAGTTCCCTGTGTTCGATACTCGTACTTTTGTACTATTAATTGACTTCGACTCGTACACTTGCGGTTAGATTTAGGGGGTGTGAACCCGCCTATCAATCCCCTTGGAAGGGTCTAATACGATTTGGAAAGCGTGGGAAGCTGAGCCCTCGTTTTATAGGACCGTTTACCATTTTGGAGCGGGTTGGGTTACAAGCATACAAATTGGACTTGCCATCGGAAATGGATGGAATTCATCCTACCTTTCATGTATGTTATTTACGTAAGTGCTTGGCGGAGGAATACACCGTCATACCAATGTCGGAGATTCGTGTGGATAATAACCGGTGCATTGAAGAACCCGAAGCCATTTTGGAAAGAGAAACGAGAAAGCTTCGCCACAAAGGCAAAGAGGTAGCGAGGGTGAAGGTGCAATGGAAGCACCATAGAGGTGCTAACGTGACCTGGGAGTCCGGGGAGGACATGAAGAGACGATATCCTCATCTTTTCGCGTAAGTACTAGGTTTCGAGGACGAAACCAATTCCAAGGAGGGGAGGATTGTAACACTCCAAATTTTTGGGTAAGCCACCATTCTAAATAATAGTGTTGTTTTGAACCTTAGTATTTTTTTAGGCTCCCTCCTCGTGACAAACTTTATTTGAGAATGAGTAGGGTGGTGTGTGGGTGCATGCATGTATACATGCATGAGTTTGATAATCCACGTGTCCATGCATTTATTTGTCATCAATTCTAGAATGGGGTTGGAATGGTTTCAGGTCAACACACGACTTCTTTCTACTCGTTCTCTCCTCACGATTCCTGATGCATGTCACCACCCTCGGTACTGGTATGGCGAGAGTGCCATGGTCACTCTCGCGAGTGTCACAATTGCCACCCTCACCGTTTTTGCTTTGTTGGCTCTCGGTACCATTCAGGCGAGAGTGCCCGACGAGTATGCCGGGGGCACTCTCGCGACGTCATAATCGCCGGAGGGCACTATTGCGAGATTTCAGCTGCTGGACATGGAGAACCCTTGGTACATTCCTGGCGGAAGTGACCGACGAAAGTGCCTTGGTCACAACCGTCGTGTCAATATCGCCGGCCAGCTGTTTGGGGTATTAAAATGTCGAGAGCTGCAGTTTTGAAAGGAAAAGCATTACATTTATTTCTCTTGGCCTCAAACGACTTCTCTCTCATCTTTCTTGGCGATTTCCATCCACCTCACCCTTCTCCTCACTTAAAACCTTGAGTTCCATGGGGGTTGATGGTAGTTGTTAGTTGCTAGTTTGCCTACATGTTGTAGAGCTCTAAACCTTCACCTCAAGCCTTCAAGAGAAGATCATCCATTTATTAAAGCTAGAGTTTTCTACTTCTAGGGTTTTCCTAAAAACCTTTAGGTAAGTCATCTTAACATCTATTTTGTATTTTAAGTTAAGATTCACATTTATGGCAAGCACTAACTCTAGAATCCTTGTTTGAAAAAAATTAGGGTTCTTCAAGATTTGGGGTTTTCACTTAACAAACCTCTTAAGGTGAGTTCATCTCTTATTTAACTCTTAAACATGTGAAATGCTTTCTTCTAATACATTTAACTATCCTTTATTTCATTATTGCTACTTACTTGGACTTTAGCTCAAAACCCTTATTTTGAGAGATTTGGGAGTTTGTACTTGGATGGAAATTTTATAAAGAAAGTCAAGATTGTTTATGGTTGGGTTTTCTTGTAGACTTCTTGATTTTAACTTGAGCCTACTCCAAACTTGTAAGATGTTACCTTATGAAGAGAAAACTAGGGCTTTGGTGTTGATAAGTTTCAACAAAAATATTTGGAATAATGAACTTTACATAATAAAGTGATGTTTGGAAAGTTATACGGGATAATGGTATGATGTGGGAAATCCTTGTTAAATGTATATATATATATATACATTTATACATCTTTGTATGTATATATATACACGTATAAGTAAATACATATGTGCTTATATACTTATGTAAGAGAATTATCGTTATTGGTATTGAGTGTAATGGATCCATAGGCACTAGAGTCTTTATGGCCGGTGTCGGAACGCTAGTTTTCCCATCGAGGCACGGTTAGGCATCGACGGTATGGTATAAGTCCTACGTGCTAATTATGTTGTTGGATGTTGGTAATTCATAAGTGTTGGTTGTAAGTAGCCTCACTCGGCATCCTATGTATGACATGTTGTGTATTTGGTTTTACTAACAAATCAAGTGGCTTACTACCGTGTTCCGTCACTTGTGTTGGTGAGCGGGACTCTCCCGTTAACCCAAAGAGGTATTTGTATATTAGTAATGTGTACTTATATGTATTACATCCTCCGATGGTCAATGTAAAATAAAGACTATTATTTATTAAAATATTTTCGTTGATCTCACTAGGCTTTCGCCTAACACTTCTTCTTTTATTGACGTGTATGACAGGTAATCCTAGCGGTGGGATACCTCGGGCTTGAGTGGAGAGTGGGAAAGGGCGATAGCATTTTTGGATGGACATAGAGCCGAACTTTTGATGTATAGATCCGTTATACTTTTGAGAGCGAGATAGCAACACCCGCGTATAATCTGAACTTTGTTAAGTCTAGATTAGTAGGTTGTTGGATTTATCCCGTTCGATTGCTTGTAATGTAAACGCCAATATTACTTCCCCTTTTGGGTGATATGTTCATGTCGTTTAAGTATTAATTCCACAACATTTCAGGTTTAAATTTACTCTAAATTTTTAGGGTGTTACAAGTACCTTCGATTCTCGTCAAATTAAATTTACAAACTCGTCTAAAATTCAGATTATTGATTGACTTAAAATCAATACAGTTATACCAATCATACAAGCAGTTTACATGTAATATCTGACTCCAATTTCATTTGCTAAAGTTTTACAAATGAAAAGATGAACTCACCTGATGAAGATGAACCCAACAATCCAAAACTTCCTTCACTGGTTCAATCAACCTCTTCACAATAAATCGATTCCTCATTTCTTCTTCTTCTGGCCTTTCTTCTTTCTCTTTCTTTCTCTCTGCTTTTCTTGACCGACTTAGTGTAAAATGAATTGAGATATTTTCTCAATCCAGTTTACCCAATTGATAAGTATACTCCACTTTCAAGAAATGAAAAAACAACCCTTCAAGTTCTAATCTTCCATATTAACTTAAATATTTGGTCAAAATACAATTTCAACCCTAGAGTTTATGAATACAAATAATCCACAAACTTAGACTAAATTTACAATTCGATCCCATTTATATTAGTTAAAATATCATGGAATTCGGGGTGTTACAAATCTCCCCAACTTGAAAATGATTTCGTCCCCGAAATCAAAACTAGATACATAGATGAGAATATTTGTTCTTCATCTCCTCTTAAGTTTCCTAAGCCATCTTATCAATTCTATAATGTTTCCACAGTGATACCTTCACCATTTCCTGCTCCCCAACTTGGAAACAATAAAAATTCTATTAATCTCCTTTGGTTATTAATCAAAACTCTAGTTGTTCAGCATCTATTCCTTGATCGGAATTTAAAATCGAGATTCCCCAGTAAACTTATCTCTAAAATGCGGTTACCAAAAGACAAACTAGTCCATAATCGGGTTGAGTCACAACCTCTACTGAAACTAGTAGATCAATACTGGATCCGACTATCCACTTTATCTGCTACTTGTTACCGATTCATCGTCAAGCATACACACATCGTCCTAGAGATTCTCATCCGGAGGGCTCAACGAGCTAACTGAGTAACACAACTAGTCGTACTGTACTTGAAACTCTTTTATGTGCTACAGCATCGTCAAACGAAATCACCTCCAATTGCCAAAACTATTAGAAACAAGTATGCTTACATTACAATATATTCATAATAACAGTAGCTAGTTGAAATTATGAACATACTATACATAAGAATCCTTGTTACCATCATTACAATTCTTGATTCTCGTAATTCCGTCTACTCTTAAGACCATCTCGTCTTAGTGCTTCTACCCATATCTCACAAATCATATCTTAATTCATCTCAGCTTAAGTCTAGGTATCTCACAATTATACCTAGTTCACTTAAACTACAGCTCTGATACCATATTGTAACACCCTAAAATCAGGGCCAATTTGAACCTTAAATTTTCACAAGGTATACCAGAAAACTTCTAAACTTTTATACAAATAAGCAGAGAGTCAACTGTGAGGGTTCCTTTAAACACAAATTGAATTCTCCGAATAACTATTAATCTAATCATATCAACTATAAATAGATTAACTTGGTTATCTAAGCAATTCATCAAAAGCCTCCTCACATCGTCTAAGTCCTCCGCTTATCATCAACAGTTGAATACCAAAAGCACTCGTCCCACATCCCATTACTTCTCTGAACTCGTACATGGTAAGAACATTGAATTTGAACAATTAGGCTTACGCCTAGTGAGAACATCTAATTCAAATTAAAACATTAACAACTTGAAAACTCAGATATTCAATCATATAAACAAACCTGGTTCGCCACCATTATTACCGTACTCGTACTCGTCTCATAATGACGGGAACATACCCGATCCTATGAATATGACTAACATTCAGAAAGTCATATCATCAAATTCGTGAGCCTACTACAAATCATCAAGGATTCTAGTTTATCGATCAAGCCTAAAGACTTACAATCAATCGCCATACCTTTTCTTGGAATGGAAGCAGAAATAGCATTTATATATTGCCTATCTCTAATCCACCGAAAGCAACCGGAAACGACAATCACACTTTGTCTTTTTCACGTTTCCACGTCTTAATCACGAATAGAAGTTATGTTTGCCTATTCACTACAGTCAATACGAATAGCAACTATATTTTGCCTATTCCACTATTTCAATATGAATAGCAGTTTTACCTTGCCTATTCAATCTTTCCAATATGAATAGCAATTCTACTTTGTCTGTTCAATCTTTCCAATATGAATAGCAATTCTACTTTGCCTATTCAATCTTTCCAATATGAATAGCAATTCTACTTTGCCTATTCAATCATTACAACTTGAATAGCATTTCTACTTTGCATATTCAATCATTTCAACTTGAATAGCATTTCTACTTTGCCTATTCAATCATTTCAACTTGAATAGCATTTCTACTTTGCCTATTCAATCATTTCTTATCGCCTCCCGAAATGGGATCAACAATCCACATTATAGGTTATCGCCTCCCGAAATGGGATTAACTATCCACATTATAGGTTATCGCCTCCCGAAATGGGATTAACAATCCACATTATAGGCCAACGGGAATGATCCACGTTAACAATCACATCTCGAAATGGGAATTACAATTTACTTTATGCCTATTCCACATTATAGGTTATCGCCTCCCGAAATGGGATTACAATCCACATTATAGGCTATCGCCTCCCGAAATGGGATTACAAGTAATTACCATTAAGAGCCTGGTCTATTCCATGTTTCTGATCACAAAACAAAATTGGAATTACCCTTCAGTGCCCGGTCTATTCCACATTTATCTAACAGTGCTTATGGATCCATTACACTTATTAACGTATGTGTATAATAACATACCGCGTTATCTCTCGTAACATATTCTTAGCTCTAAGAATATTAAACGATTCATCGCTTCTTCATTCTCAATTGTACCCCTTCTAATTATAATAATCAGAAAGTATTCCGAACTCGATTCACGAAATTATTCGAAACCGATACTCAAATTGATATCGGAACTTAAATCAATTCATATCTTAGAATAAATGCATTAAATCCATCTCGGACCCAATCCAATTCCGGAATTACACTATTCTTGTCCAAGCCTCATTTTATAGAAATAAAACGATACCTGATCTTAAATAAAACCAATACCGGATCTTAAATAAAATCAAGACCGTATCCGAAATAAAACTCTCGGTCCATTAATTAACTTCCAAGCCCACAAATCAATACCAAATCCCATTACTTGATTCGGTTCTACGGCCCACTACCGGAAGTCCATCACTATTCCAGAAGTCTAACTACCGGGCCCAATTCCGGTTTTATATTAATTCTGGAACCAAGAGTCGTGGCCCATTCCGGTTTGTGAAATACCGGAAGCCCAAAATCCTTTTCCGATTTGTGTAATACCGGAAGCCCAATTCCGGTTTTATATTAATTCCGGAACCAAATTACACAAACCCAATTCCAGTTCTTTGCAATTCCGGAAGCCCAAACAATCCCAATTCCGGTTCTTTGCAATTCTGGAAGCCCAAACAATCCCAATTCCGGTTCTTTGCAATTCCGGAACCCAAAGTGAAGCCCAATTCCTGATCCTTATACCGGAAGCCCAAATTCTGGATCTTCGACCCACTTCCGGATTAAATCAATTCCGGATCTCCTAGCCTACTTCCGGAATTTCCTTTTTTCGGAACTACTCCAATACCGGAACCAGTCTGATTCCGGAACCCAACCCAGTTCCGGAATTTCTCATACCGGGACTACGATTCAGTACCTTCGATTCTCGTCAAATTAAATTTCCAAACTCGTCTAAAATTCAGATTATTGATTGACATAAAATCAATACAGTTATACCAATCATTCAAGCAGTTTACATGTAATATCTGACTCCAATTTCATTTGCTAAAGTTTTACAAATGAAAAGATGAACTCACCTGATGAAGATGAACCCAGCAATCCAAAACTTCCTTCACTGGTTCAATCAACCTCTTCACAATAAATCGATTCCTCATTTCTTCTTCTTCTGACCTTTCTTCTTTCTCTTTGTTTCTCTCTGCTTTTCTTGACCGACTTAGTGTAAAATGAATTGAGATATTTTCTCAATCCAGTTTACCCAATTGATAAGTATACTCCACTTTCAAGAAATGACAAAACAACCCTTCAAGTTCTAATCTTCCATATTAACTTAAATCTTTGGTCAAAATACAATTTCAACCCTAGAGTTTATGAATACAAATAATCCACAAACTTAGACTAAATTTACAATTCGATCCCATTTATATTAATTAAAATATCATGGAATTCGGGGTGTTACAATTTCCCACAACGGCTTCTTGGTGTTACTCACAACAAATCCCCGCTCAGGCATAAAGCACTTACATCCAATTGAAAGCCTAATTTGCTAGAGTGGCCTCCGACCATCAGACTTAAGCCGCCTCCCAACCTTAAGTGATCCATACTTTCCAAATGATAGATTCGAACTTCCCAATCATTCCACATTCACATGTTCTTAAATTTTCTCTCCAAACCAGCTCAAAGTTTAATCACTACCAAAATCAACCAAAACCTCTGAATTCCCAAATAATCCCGCTACTGAACTAGCATTTACTCTCAACGGATTCCATCAATTCCAACACCAACGGTCATCACTGACTCCTCGATTACACAATCTCAAAGATGTGTCCAATTATCACTCATTCAATCAACAGATTTTCTTACCACACAAGGAAAGTCATCTCACTAAATCCTCTTATCACAATTGAACATCTTAAGATTACTACAACCATTACCATCATTCCTTTAAAATTGGACTACAATCCTCCGATTACGCTAACGGTGCTTGGCCTCAAGCCCAAAAGTTGACACCCAGTCATACCACCAATATTTGACTCCCAACAGAACTCCATACACAAGTTTCGTTCGCCGAGCAATCTCACAAAACCAAAGTTATGGATATGATGTCTAAAGGGTCCCACATACAAAATTGACCAAGACCCCAAAATAAGATTTCCGACACGAATGGTTACCACCAACCTCAATATAAGATACTGCGAATCAAATCCTTCAGTCACAAAATATGTCGATTCTACAAACAGCGCTACTTGGCCTACAATACCAACACGCATTAAAATACTCAGCCTTCCACTGACGGAGTTCTACTCACACTTGCTTTTAACCAGGGTTACTTGACCTTTCCAGGGTCTTAATGAGTTCAAGGCTCTCAAGTGTATTATTTAACAAATATGCCAATCAAAAACTTTTTATAGAACTTTTCAACACAAGGATTTTCATATCAAGTTAACCGCACGCATAAAAACTACTACTATCAATTAGGTAGTTGCATAAAAATGGACACACTCGTCCCACATATGAAAATCATCTTGAAAACCATTTCACCAAAATTTATATCGTTAACAAAGCGCAAAACACAACAAACAACTTCTCTGAAAGGAACCGATACGGTCCTAGCATTTTTGACCATACCCACACATTAACGTGTTTCCCCAAAGCTTGGGAGAAAATAAGCGTTTGTAATTGGTTGGCACCAAAAAGGGTGTAAATCGACTTCAATTTCGAATCGTACAAACAATGCGTATTAATGTTCCAAAAACTTTAATCATTCTACGCACTCTAAGTTAAAACAAATAACTTTCCAAGATCCCCATCATGGAGCATTTGCACCAAAAGTTTTTCACTTGTAATATAAAACGCGGAGATGTCAACGCTTGAATTTTACTCATTAAAATACTCGAAATACACATCTCTCTCCCAAAACCAAAAAGACTTACCATTTTCCAAAATATCTATTAAGCCCAAAAATTGACCAAAGGTCAACGACTCACACGTTCGTGTTTTCAAAATGTTCCGCAGTGTAAACCCTGCATTATTCCCACAACGTTAAAAGATGCCTTGACCAAATGACCCTCATTTATACAGCAATTAATAAGGCATTTCCATTCCCGATTCATCTATCAAAGTGTTTAGGGTTCGTGGTTACCAAGTCATGCATATCCCTAGATCAATACCATGCATTTGCGTGAAAGGGTATTAAATTAATCACTTAACCGAAAGCGCACAAAGCAAATTGTTAAGAAACACTATCTGAATGTTCTTTAATGCATTACTCACGTCACGTATATATCAAGACGTACACTAAACAAGTTGCAACAAAACGTGCTAACACAAATCTTTGAAAGAGAACATATGCAACATCAAAGTTCCAAAAAAAACATTTCTTTTGGCCGTGTTACGACATAAAATAATATTTCCCACAAGACTCACGCGAAACAGAATGCCCAATGTAATCCAAAATTAACACACGCAATAACCAAAGTGTGCACCTTACAAACTTACACCCACACAACACAAAACGTCGTAAAACAAACTCTGTAAAACTCTATGAGCTCAATGACCTCAAATCAAACAAATGGTGTCAAACCTTTCGCTTCAAATCAATCAATTTGCATAACGCAAAACTATGGCTAAATGCCAAAACTTCCAAAATTCCCCTTTTGTAGTAATACAATCTAAACAACACTTTTCGACAAAACTTGCATTAAATAAATTTTCCAATAAATCTCGACATAGACATATGGAAGATAACTTTTCGTTCTAACTTTAACATATGTGAAGGAGATCCAATGTTAAAGTCATAAGTCGTAGTTACTTGTCCAACATCTTAAACAACATCAAAATATGAATATCACTATATCCAAAAGTAACGTTGAACAATAACAAAATAAAGCAAGTCCCGACAGAGTTTGCGACTCCTCGCAGTAAAACAATTTCATGCATATTCAAACCATGATTTAAAATCTTGTGTGTGCTAAACGTTTTCTGGGAGTTGTAACACAATCCATATAAGGATTTGAAACACAAGAAATAACTAACGCAATTTTATTTCTAAAATGAATTTGTGCATGAATCTCGTCGGCACTTAACATCCCAAACCATACTCCTCCAAATCCCTCCGGCCACACTACCGTCATCCGGATGCTCAAACCTCTTAAGGCAAAGTTGGAAATTACATCGATTAACCTTACGATTCTTCCTTGACTCAAAGTCGTTTCAATAAGTCCATAGTTCTAATCCAACCGTCAATTTTGACCCAAAACGGTCCACTTAAAGCAATTATCATGCTTATTGTCACCCCAAGTGACTAATGCTAAAATCGTCAATCTTTTCCAACGACTATTCGCTTAGAAACTTCTTTACTACCCCAACGGTCATCACATTAAAGTAGTTCAAGTATGCACATGTACTAGTAGATTCACCATGACACTGGCCAGGTGTCATCATGAACGTATCGTACATGATTATCCTTGCTACTCTTGACGTGATTCTCGTTTCTAACGACTCCATCGACCTCAAAACATCCTATCTTAATGTGCTTAATGGTGAAATTTCACTCTCGTTTACTTAAAAGAACGCTAGCTTGAGTCTAGGTATCCAAAATCAACACCTAGTTCTCTCAAACTTATGCTCTGATACCAACTTGTAACACCCTCAAAATTGGAACGATCAACTAACTTTAATTTCAATAAAATAACCAAGCGAGGATAAAATTATTTCTACAGATCATCCCTGAAAATACCTCAGAATTTAAACATCTTCCACAATTTATAACTTAAAACGGCCGTTACTTAACACAACACAAATTGCTAATCCCAAATAAATGCGAAAGGCCTCACTAATCTCAATCACCTCTCGTACACTCTACTAGCACTCGCCACTTCACAGTGTAGTTATAGCTACTCCCAACCTGAGCCTGTTGCATATGCTGACAAATAAAAAGGGTTAGGCTAACGCCTAGTGAGTTTAAGAGTTTCATCATGACCATATAAATTCATAAATCGAGAGAGATGTAGTTTTAGTCATGAGTTCAAAAGAATTTACTTTAGATGCAAATCGCCCATTTTCCAACTCACACAAATCCCGTGCTGAAAACTTTAATATAAGTTAATTCCCAAAATGGACTCATTTCCAAAATCAACGTGAAAGGTGAAATAGCATTTGATACTTAAAACGATTGAATTCATAATTAAATCACCATTAATCCCAAACATTCCAAAACATGGATAAAACATAACCCATAACTCCTATAACGTGGAGAAACATTTCACATAAATAAGATACGTCACCGAAAACGTGGATAAACACAAATACCCAAAACAACACCTTTCGGTGACGGGGGAGACCCGTATACATTGCACGTGACGGATCACAAAAGTGGGTCACCTGCTAGGGGAAACTTAATGCTTATGGATCCATAGCTAACATGGTCTAAAACATTTCACGACCCCAAATGAATAAACAAGTGCATTCAAAACATGCAATTCCCCAATAACGTAAATCATGATCAAAACTCAACTTGAGCTATCAAAACTGGACAATTATCCTCAAGACTTAACAAAAATACAAAATCCAATACCGAGCCATAAACTCAACTGACTCAAAAGATAATTCACGAAAAGTCATAATATGAGATTAAACATAGCAACACACGCTTTTGCCAATAATATTTCAAATCCATGAAAACCCGAAATAGAACCTTGGGTTGGGACAACCCTCTTTTCCAAAGGACTCACACCGTACATTTCCAAATCGTCCCATAATGTACTAAATGCATGTTTCCAAAATATACACAAATGCATTTTCATTACAAATAGACTCCATTTATAACATAAATCAACAACCCATTTTCATGTATTATTTATCTATCACATTTTTCCAAAAGTCCCAATGTAAGTGTTTTACAATATTTATCACAATAAATACCTCAAAAGTTAAAACCCACCAAATAACTCAACATTGATAATTTTCATGTAAAACACATAATTACTTGGAAAAATAACATTTTGGCATTTACAAAGTTTTCACAAAGCAACTTGAACTCACCTTGCTAGATTTAGGCTAAATCTAGATTTTTCCCCATACGTAAGCTCCTTTGAAGCAACTTGCATCATCAAGCCAAAATCTCCAAAACCTAGATCCATAATTTTCCAACCATCAATAACCCGATCTAACCATGTACAATCATTCCCAAAACATTTTTCATCCAAGAATCCCAAATATACCAAACCCTAATCTTCATAAATGAAGAAGAAAGATCACCTCAACCAAACACCACCAAAATCATCCAACAATATTCCAAAATAGAAAGAAGATGAAATCAACAACAACTTAACATTTGGGTAGAGGAATATTACCTTCATCACTTGCATCTCCAAACAAAAGCTCCTAATCATCCGCAAAGCTTCAAGCTTTCCACTCCTTCAACAATGGTGGAAAGTAGGTTTAGTTTGGGTGAAGAAATAGAGGAAGAAGAGGTTGGGTTTGTGCTCTCTTGGGGAAAATCGACTGAAAGAGGGAGAGGGAGAGTGAGTTAGGGTTTTGAAAATGAAATGAGGAGAGAGAGGGAGAAAAGGGCTTAAAATACCAAAATTTACCCATCAGACAGGTCGCGGACGTCCGCATGGCACTCCGCGGACGTCCGGCCTCGGCCGAACCAAAAACCATCCAATCTCTGTTGCTTTCGCGGACGACCCGCGGGCTTCCGCACCTTGCGGACGTCCGGCTTGTCTCTTGCGGACGTCCGTGACCCCAGTTTTGGTTCTCGAATTTTCGGGGTGTTACACTATTGTTCATCCTTAAGAAGGTATTCATTAGTCTTAAACTTTTGTTCTTCTTGTTCAACCTTTGTTTTTGTTGTGTTTTTTTGGGAAGGGTGTTCTAGGCTATGCCTAGACTAATCCATTGGCAAATTATGACTATAAAACATCAGCCCTGATTAAACCTTTATTTTTGTTGTTCTCCTAAAGCATAACTCTAGATTAGTCTTAAATTTGAAACAATATTATGAAGAAGCAGAACACACAGATATATGAATGCGTTTTGCATATACGGTGATGAAGAAAGACAACCAACCAACCATATATATATATATATATATATATATATATATAGAGAGAGAGAGAGAGAGAGAGTCGGGTTCAAACGAGAACGCTAACTATTTAAGAAAACACGAGAACGACCGTCTATGTATGAAATCTTAATGATGCAACACTAAAAGGAAATCAGAGAGGATGGAGACAGGAGGAGGAATGCGATGGGATGGAGGAGATCGGAGAGGTTGGAGACCAGAGTATGATGATGATGCGATGAGGAGGAGATCGGAGAGGATGGACACCGGAGGAGGACGGTGATGTGTTGAGATGGAGGAGCGGAGGAGGACGGTAAACGGTTATGTGAGGGATGGAAGAGACCGGAGGCTCCGACAAGTGTTTGTATTTACATGTCTACGTGTGTGTGTGTATATATATATATATACTAGTTACAGACCCGTGCGCGATGTGGCACGAAACATCATGAGATCGGAAAAACAATTAGCGAAACATCTGGAAATCAAAATGACAACCATGTTTCATGTTAAGTTTGTATTCTTCGTCCCTATCGATACTTATATATGAAGACATGTTGCTGAGTCGCTTGGTGCACATATATGTGAATCATGCATCGACTCTAAAATACTTCAGTATGCATTTTCATCTATTATGTGTATATCATTTAAAATATACTCTATAAATGTCATTAGTAGTTCCAGTGCTTAATAAAAGGTGAATTGTGTGATCGAAATTTCTAGACCTTCCACTAAAAATAAATCATATATTAAAAAAAACATTTTTGATTTTTTTTGTCCATATTGATGATAGTTGTATACATGTACAATGTAGCTAGTTATAAATTTTGAATAAATGTAATTAAAAGAATACCTAATCTAGATACGCATAAATTTGTATACCTGATTTTTTATTGCAATATATGTTCCAAATGTTTATACATATACTATATATATATATATAATAAGATATGTACGTATTTATTATAATAATACTAAATAAAAAAGTATTTAAAAATAAACTTATTTTGAAAATATTGACGACAAAATAATAATGGTGAAATTTAGGGTTTGTTTGTTTTTCTAAAAAAACGTCTGAAAAGCCCTTAAATCTGATTCGGTCAGACAATTGGTCTTTAAGACCGTTTGTTTTTTCTTTTTAAAAAAGAGCTGAAAACCTCTCAAATCCTCTTATTTCACAAGAGTTAACCCTCACTCTTAAAACCTCTGAGCTGAAACCCTCAAAATTGTAAAAGAGAAATACTGAAACCATAAAAAGACAAAACTACCCTTGATTATGGACCCAAACTTAAAAAATCTAAATATTTTAATAAATCTGCAGATTGACATATAAGCAAAAAAGGAATTCATAGTTGAAGAAAAAAATTCTCATTCGCCTCTATCGCTTCTCATCCGCCTCCATCGCTTCTCATCCGCCTCCATTGTTTCATTTCGTCGTCGGTATTCAAGACCAACGCTTGTCTATGGAGAATGCGACGGAGAGAACGTCCTTGGTGTGACCGACGAATCGCCGAGCAGTGGTTCCGACGTTGTGATCCCATAGACGGAGCTTGCCGTCCCATGAACCAGATAAAACAACATGGCCGTCAGAGAAGAGAACAACGTACTGGACAAAGTGAGAGTGGCCGTTAAGACGGCGTCGGGCTACACCGTCGGTTTTGTCTTCCTTGGTTAGACGCCAAACGATGACCGATTTGTCACGGGAAGAGGTGACAATCATGTCGGAGTTGTCGATTTGCGGTGACCCAATCCGTGTGGGCTCTCATGGTGCCACGTAAAACCAATGAATCCACCATTGTTGTTTCTCCCTTATTTCTCTCTGAACTTGAGGTTTGTAGGGGAAGATGAAAGCATGCTGTTAGGAAATGAAAAAAACAAGAAAACCCTAGAAGCTGAAGCGATGAATTTATAGTAGACTTTTTAGGGTTTTCAAAGCCCCATTTTGAGTTATGGCATTTGGGCCCTTCCGGTTTGGGCTTCTAGTGTTTACTCTTTTTTTTAATTTATTAATAATAATAATATATGGTAGTATATAATTTAATTCAAATTCAGACTTCAGACGTTAAAATAACAAACAATCTTATGATTCAGATTTCAGACTTCAGCACCACCTCTTATAAATCAGAAGTGAAATAAGACTTCAGACTACAGACCCCTTAAAAAACAAACGACACCTTATATAAAAATGAAATGTGTTTTTGATGTACTTTAGTTGATCTATGGTTATTTATTTTTGATATGGTAAAGTTGCAAAAATAAAGCGTAAGGATATAAAACAAATTAATTCGTAGATATTCATGATATTTAATAGTACGGTTAAACTAAATATCCAACATTGGGCTCATTTTGAAGGTATTGACGATACAATTATAATAGTATACTTTGTAAAAAAAGAAACTTATTTTTTCTTTGTATTTTTGTTCATATACAATTGTTTTGTGTTAATATGATAAAAGTGTAAAATGAAAAATGAAAAAGTAAGGGATAATAAGTAGTTAAATAGCTAATTATAATGGGTGCCAAGTGTAACCTTGAATCTTGAAAGTATAGATATAGATAAATATACATATACATATTGGTGCATATTTATAATATTTTCCAGAGTTGGGTTCGAGTTCGAGCTCGAATATGTTTTAATGTTTGAGCTCGAGCTCGTTCATAAGCTCGAATTCGAGATCGATTAACTCGTTTATTTACTCAAACTCGATGATATTTATATTTTGAATATATAATTTGTGAACATATAAATGTCTAGCTCGAAAAAGTGTATGCTCCAAGGGCTCAACTCGTAAAGTTTAATCGAGCTTTTGAACGAGCCGAGTCAAACATTGATGTAATAGAGTTCAACTCGTTAATTTAAACGAACTTTATTTTATGTTCGAGATCGGCTCGAGCTCAAAAAATTATTAGGCTCGAGTTTGAAATAAACTAGTTTGAGCTCGAGTAGCTGGTTAAAAGGTCGACTTGTTAATTCAGGCGTATGACCAATAGTGCGGTGAAGGTCGAACCAAAAAGTTTTTAACTCCAAATAAAAAGGGCGTGAAAACTGTAATTTTGATTCCACCATCCACCGCCCAAGAATAAAGATGGAGCGAGCAATTTGCTGAAACGATTGGCGAAAGGATCTAAAATCTTCCCTTAACATATCCCGTGCTGATTCTCTCTCTCTCATCCTCCCCCGCCCCCGTTGCCTTTCTCTGACCCAATTCCTATAAACAAATCCAAACTCCCAAATTGCTTCCCTTTCTCGTCAACTCCTTCAATTTTATATACGGATAATCTTTCTTTTGCAACTCTACTAGTATTTCACAATCCACTTTAATCCTTCTTTCTTTTTTATTTTTATAATTCATGGCGGCGAGTGCAAACCCATCTGCAAATAACAACAACGGGTCAACAACCAATGGAAATGGCGCCACCACCGCCAATAACGCCGGTGGGGGCGCCGCCGCCGTGCAGGATAATTCGGCGGTGGGTCCTACTCAGTCTGCTTTGAGGCATAATCCTGGTCTCTCAGTTGAATGGGCTCCGGATGAACAGTCCCTCTTGGAAGAACTGCTCACCAAGTATGTAATTCTATATGTATATATATTGTTGCTAGAATTTGAGTTTTTAGGGGTCAATTTAGTTGTTTATGTACTTTCTTTGATGTGATAATTTTTGGGGTTTTTTGGTTCTTGTTTTTATTGTTAAGTATTGATATTCGTTTTAGGGTTGCTTTTTTAGTGTTGGATCTTGAATTTTGGTTGGAATTCCACATTAGATTTGTAGGGTTTTGAGTTTTGCATCATGTTGTTGAAGGGGTTTTATGTTAGGTGATTCTGCTGAATCTTGGAGGAAACTGTGAGATTTTTCATTCATTTGTTAGTTGAAAATGGTTTTTTTTTCATAGTGAAAAAGGGGTTGTTGACCGAGTAAGCAAAGCATTTCCTTTCTTACTGAGTCAGCATCTTGGTCAACATCATTTGTCGATTAGAGTGTATGGTAAACACCCTTACCTCTTATCGGGTAAGCGTCTCTTATACAGTGAGAGGCAGTCAACAATTAGTAAATACTAAATAGCCCCTAATACTAGTAAATATTAAGCAACAAAATTATAAACCAAATCAAACAAATCCAGTATATCCCGCTTGAAAGCATCGTCTTTGAGAGTGGGATATACACAGTTCTCACCTCTTACCCGGTAAGCACTAACCGAGTAAGTGTCTACTCCCTCACTTACCGAGTAAGATTCTCTGTCCTTGTCATGCTAACCTAGTAATGTAAGTGACCCGGTAAACATTTCGTAAACGGCCCATCGGCCCCTAAGTAGCATAAATATGTTAACATTAAATCAGAAGCTTGGATCTTATGTCGAAAATGTGGGATAATTGGACATCAAGATCTTCATTGTTCTAGTCATATCATGGGCTGATTTTTTTTTTGCTGAAGTTGATATAAGAAGCGTTAAAAGAAAGCTTACATTATTCTATAATTGTACAACTACTAAAAGAAAAAAGAACCCAAGAACTAGATCCCCGTAGCTCCCCATGCGAAGTTCAAGAAACCTAGATATAAATGGTTCCAGTTTAACCAAATCATTACCTTCTTTTTGTGCTTGATCTTATAGTTGATATATGATCCCTTTGCTCTCTTATCGCCAACATTTTTGTTCTTAAAGAACTCGACAAATTGCATTATCTTGGTAGCATTATTTGTTTATTGTTATTTTCATTTCTTATACACAATATATTATGGCGGTTATAAGCACATCCCGTGCTACTTTTGCAGATATGCCTCAGATAGCAGTGTATTGCGTTATGCGAAGATTGCGAAGAAGTTACAAGACAAAACAGTTCGGGATGTGGCTCTACGTTGTAGATGGATGACGGTATGATCTATACTCTCTTGGCCGTCTTCTTTTTTCCATGTTATGATTGGTAAATTACTAAACTACCCATGACAATTAATACCCTAAAACCTTCCACAATTCTTTCCCCTGCCTACCTCATTCTCGCCTTTTTGGTCATGTTCAATCGATTCGCGTACCTTGGGTGATTTTTATTTCGGTTTATTGAACTAACTTATTGACTTTATAACACTTGACAACCTTGTATACTTGCAAAATGCTTGCTATAGTTGTACAATTTCGAGATAAAAGGTGAAAGTTTCATGTTCGTCATAAAATTGAATTTCGTTTGAAGTTATTTTTAGGTCTTTTGAAATTGTGTTAATTATTAAAACCACACTGAACGAACCCAGTAAATCCCAGACAGAGGTAGGATCCTAATCGTTGGAGTAATTTGAAAATTGTTCTTAAATGCATTTCATACTCAAAGCTAATATTCTCACATGATTTATGTTTTGACTTTTGACAAAGGAACCATTTTTAATACAAATTTGATGTACTTCAAATTATGAAAAACATCGGAGCCGTTAATTTTGGTTTGACGGAATGTTTTTGAGGTCTTTGGATTTTGTGGAAGGATTTGAAAGCTTTAGTGTGTTTGGTTTGTACTTTGTAGGATTTGGAATGGGATTGAATACAATTCTTTATAGATAATTCATAAAAAATAAATTATAAATAATTATAAAAATAATTTAGTTACCTTTTATTAATGATTATCACAAAACAAATGCTATTAACATATTATAAAACATTATTATAAACAAATTCGATAAAATCCCATGAAATACCAACTACCTCCAAAAATCTAACGTTTGTGTGATTTCAATTCTGGACTTTCCTTTAAGCCAAACATGGGATTGGAATGGAATCCAATTCCAAATCCCATGAACCAAACGGACCCTAAAGGGTATGGCTAAAAAAACAATTAATCCTCAAAATAAATATAAAATCAGGTCAAGTTATGAATCATAACAGTTGTTTGACCAATATTTTTTAATCCAAACTAGTTGGTGTGCTAAAACTGAAACATAAATAAATTATAAAAATGGTAATACAAATCCTTCATTCCATCAACAATAAAAAAAATCATCCTTTGTTTTTCTTTAAATGTTCTGGTTATTATATCGAGTTCTATCGACTACATCAGCTGTGGCTTATCTGCTTCTTTGTTTTGCAGAAAAAGGAAAACGGCAAACGAAGGAAAGAGGATAATAATTCATCAAGAAAAAACAAAGATAAAAAGGTGCGTTTTATGGATTTCGGACATATCTTTTTTGTTTCTGGTGCTAATGATGATTGTTATTGTTTGATCTTGTTAACACATACGAGCATACACTTTTTTGAACTGAACATGTATGCTCACAAATCATACAATCAAATATAAAAATAAAAAAAGTTGCTGCTAGTGCTAGCCTTCGAGCTCGAGCCCAAAAATGAATTTATAAAGCTTGAATTTTAGTTTATAACGTGTCACTTAAAATTGTTAAACTAGCATCGAGCTTGAACCTTTTTCTTCTTTTTTGAGCTTGAGCGCTATTTTGAAACAACTAGATACGGTCCCACGCTCGATGCAGCCCGAAACATCTTGAATCTAATGGGTGTAAAATGAAAAATGAAAATATAAGTAATATAAAACAAATCAATTCTTATGTGTTCAACTGTTCATGATATTTAATAATATGATTAGATCCAAAAATATTTAATATTGGGCTCATTTCGAAGGTATTGACAAAACGATTACAATTGTATAATTTGTAAAAAATGTATTTTTAATGCATTTCAGTTCATATACGATTATTTATGTTAATATGATAAGGATCTAAAATGAAAAATGAAATAGTAAGGGATTAAAAGTAAACTAAATAACTAATTATAAGGGTATTAAATGTAACTTATAAATTAAGAAAGATTGAGTTAAGGAGAGATTCACGGGAGAGTTGGTGTGCTTCAGAGGGTTGTACGGACTGCTATTATCTTAAAAATTCAAGATAATTGTTTTAAGTCTTTTTATAAAGTAGTATAGATTATTTGAGCTCGAACCTGATATTTTCTCTTGAGTCGGGCCCAAACAACTTGCTACTTGATTTGGCAAAGTCATCTTCTCATACTACATTAAATCAAGAAGCAGCATTTTGAAGTCTAATTACTCTTTTTTTTTGGTTTTCTTATTACTTCTAGGAAAAAGTAACAGAGCATTTGGCAAAGTCATCTTCTCATACTACAAACCGTGCCAACGGCCCTCCGTATGCTCAGTCAGCTGTCTCTATGGATAGTGACGATGGTATCTCTTACAAAGGTTGGTGCATTAATCGATTGTTTTCAAATCTTTTCCCTCCATTTGAGTTTTTTCCTTCTTTCACAATTCTTCGTACTTTTTTGGGAAAGCTTTTTCTTTCACACATTTTTCACAAGCCAGGTGTTTACATGGAAACAACCACTCTACTCCTGGGGTAGAGCACATGTCTTCCTACATCCCACCCCCTAGACTCCACCCCTAGGTGCCAGGGCGGTATATATATATATAGGGTCAGGTTCAGGGGAAAACCGCAAAAAAAATGAAACACTGAGGAACACCCTGGTAGTCGTTCATCTGAATGGTATGCACCTGTGCATACAAGTAAGTTGTAACATGCACACATGCTTAAAAATAAAATAAAAAACAGCTCAATTTACTTGTATGCACAGGTGCATACATACCATCCAGGCATCCAGATGAACCGTTACCAAGGTGTTTCTCACTTTTTCATTTGTTTGAGGTTTTCCCCTGAACCTCCCTCTATATATATAGGGTCAGGTTCATGGGAAACCGCACGTGTGCATATGTGCATACCCTCCAGATGAACAGTTACCAGAGTGCTCCTCAGTTTTTCATTTTTTGGGGGTTTTCCCTTGAATTTCCATCCCTTTCTCTCTCTCTTTCTATATATATATATATATATATATATATCCATTACTCCCTAGTTTTCATGCTACTTTCTCTATGGATGTTTCCTGTCGTATATTGCTGTTTCCTTTCACTGAAGTAGTTTGTCGGACATTTGCAGCCATTGGTGGTACAGCAGGGCAACTTCTTGAGCAGAATGCTCAGGCCTTGGATCAAATTTCTGCAAATTTTGCTGCTTTTAAGGTAAATACATGTTGTGTAGTTGAATTAGAATCTAGAACCATCACTTTTTTGGTCAGTTGGGCTCCAATTGAATTTTCTTTTGCTATTTACGCTATTTAAATTTGTATTATGCGGGTCCTGTGTATATGGTCGATGGAGTGGGGTCCCATTTACAAGATACAGGATGGACTAGCCTTTCAAAATTTATCTTATATGCATTTTTGTAGAGGTCAGGTCTGCATGCATCTTACCCCTTCTAGAACCCACCTCTGGTTGGGATATTCTGTGCTAGGTTGGTTTTGGGTTTGGTTTAGGATGTGGGCCCACATATGGAGAATGGAGCAAAACAACAAATTTTGTATCTAGGATTCTTAGAGTGATTGTGGGTCCCATTAGTTTTGGGGTAGGTGAAAGGTCTGTCTACATCCTACCCCCAATACCTTACCTCTGACACTCTATGTGGGTTTTAGCGGGTTGGTTAGGTTTGGTATACGAGGTGTTTTTGGTACGCAGGACATACAGCACAAGAACTTGTTGTCACAAGTTTGGTAAGACACGAAAATGCATTTTTTGCTGTCAAACCAAATAGGCGGAACAAAAACCAGGGAGATGGGACAAGATTGGTAAGTTACTAAACTACCCATGTCAGATTAAAACTCTAAATTTCATCCAATTCTTTCATCCGCCTACCTCACTTTTGCCTGTCGAGTCTGTTCGCATACCAAACACACTGTTTTTACGCTCTTGTTATGCGATCTGGTTGATTTGGTCAACTAGTGGCTTATAATTACTTGCAGTTTGTAGCAACTCAAATTTCTATTTTACCCCCAATAGGGTGGAGAAATGATGTTCTACTCTCTTTTGTGGCAGGTGCATGAGAACATCAATCTCTTTTGCCAGGCACGGAATAACATTGTCGCAATCTTGAATGAGTAAGTTGTTACAGCTCTTGATATATATATATATATATATATATATATATATATCGTATGTCGTCTTCCTATAGATAGTTTGATATCAGTTTGTGATTATTAATCGAATGTCTTAAATACCATTCAATAAGGGGGTTGATTTAGACTTTTACGTGGCCCTAAGTGGGTATAAGAAGTTATTTGAGCCGATGCCAAACATTTGTATGAGAAGTAATAATCACCATGCCACCCCTAAGGTTATTATGGGAATCATCCGAATCTGTAATCATCTTCCTAGACTGGATTAGAGATGCACAAAAAAGCCCAAGCCCATCCTGAAAAGATCAGGCCTAGCAAGCCCGAAACCCCGGTCCAGGCTAGGCCTCAAAGCCCGATCAGGCTGAAATTTTGGGGGCAGGCCCTGGCCTAGGCCCGGGTTGGAAGAGCCTGGTTAAGCCCGATTAAGGGGCTGTTTGGTTGGTTTTCCATTAAGGGGTTGTTCGGTTTGTTTTCCATTAAGATCTGTATGGGTATAGTTGTCTGTATTGATAAACTTGTCTAAATGATATAAGATAAATTGTTGTTCGGTTGTTGGGCTGAATAAACGATATGAATGTCATAAATGACCTTTTACCCCTCTATCTATATATGGAATTTCAAGCAGACTTGCCCCCAAATCAAATAAACTTCTAAATCAAAACCCTAAATCAAAATCGATTTCAAACAGCAGATACACAGCAGATTATGGTTTCAGGAATAGATTTCTAACAACACAGCAACCACACAGCAGATTGTCTGCGTTCAAAATCGGTTTAAAACCCAACACAAGGCCTCAAGGTTTAAAACAACACAGCAGATTGTCTGCGTTCAAAATCGATTTCAAATTTGTGCAGCAACAACGACACAGCATATTTCTTCGTGATGCTTCTGTTAGAGTCAGGTTTGGGAGTTCTCTTCGTTTCTAGGGCTTCATCGTTGAAACCCAACACAAGGCATCACGTTTCTGGGGCTTCATCGTTGAAAACCCAACACAAGGCACCACGTTTCTGGGCTCCATGGTTTAAACCCCAACACAAGGCATCACAGGCATCAGGTTTCTATGGCTCCATTGTTGAAAACCCAAAACAAGGCATCACAGCGGAGATGGTGTGGGGGGGAGGGGAGGAGACCGACGAAGATGGTGTGGGGGAGGGGAGGAGACCGACGGAGATGGTTGTGTGGGGGGAGGTGGAGGCTTGGAAAACTTGGCTTTCTGCATAAAGCTTCCCTAGAAACTTACCGAATAAGCCACTTTTGATATCATTAAGCCACTCTCAAACAATCATGTATAGCTAACAATCATGTATAGCTAACTGAATAAGCTGTGAGTCCCATGAAGCTGATAACAACATGCCCTAAGCCGGGCTTGAAAAAGCTCCGGCCTTTTATTTACTTATTGAAAACGGGCTTGGAAGGCCTGGGCCCGAAAAAGCCCGGACATTGTGCATCTCTAGATTTGAATCCTCTTTTTATTTTTTTTTCAACCGAACTCAAGAAAAGCAACCGGATCCCTTATGTTAGGCTTTTGAACCTCTAGGCTCTAATTAGTTTAATTTCTTGGTACGGTTATCGTTTGGGCCAATTAACATTTTTACTATTTGGGTCTCGTTTTTCTTGATATGGTCTGGATGAATATGTGTGATTTCGGGTCTTATTTTATTTGATTATGGAGGAAAAACATAGATGTGACCGATAAGCTAGATGACAATTTAAATTACTTGAAGGGACATGTTGAAAAACTACCCGATTCTAACATATAAGGGCATAATTGGAAAATTGTGAAAGAAGTCCCCAGATGCTTATTGAAAAGCACCCCCGGTCCTCCGACCCTATCTTTGTGTGGGATATACCGTGTCTGTTTGGTTTTAGTGTTTTTTCTGCTACTTTTCAACAAATGTCTGGTTTTTGTTTTGTAATTTTCAGTCACTTGATTCATCTAACATTATCTAATTCGATGCTAATTGCCAGCTTAAACGACATGCCGGAGATAATGAAACAGATGCCACCGCTTCCTGTGAAGCTTAATGAAGAACTCACCACCTCCATGCTTCCACATTCGTCTTTGCAGAAAAAATCTTGAAGCTTTTTCAACAAAACCGAAACTGTCGCATCCTAATTCTACCCTCCGATCTTGCTCGGTTTCTTTTGGCTGTGATATGAAAGTAGATCTTTACTTTCCGGTGTGATCAATCAGGTTCAGCTGGGTTTTCACTTCAAACCTGGAGATGATGATGTCGTATCCGGTTACTTGTCGAAATGTCGGTCTTGAGTCCTTTTTTCTTTATTCAGGTTACTTGTGTTTTCGTGTTAGGTGTTTGTGAATATGTGTGTAGTCGTGTCAAAGGAAGGATTCTCGGACTCTGTAAATTATCATAGGATCGTTTGTTCTGTCTGTCGATGGCAATACAACGAAAGGGAATGTCCCGTTTAAGGTTAAATGAAGTCAAGTTTAGATTTAAGGGTGCACAAACTATGGGTGTTAACAAGCCAAGTCAAGTCGAGTTGTAGGTTATTTGAACTCTGCTTGAAAAAAAAAAGTACTGGGTTGGAGCTTGGCTTGACCTCAAATATTTTTTCAATGTTTTGAGTTCGAGCTCGATTCTCGTTTACGGGCTCTCTCTTATTGGCTTGACCTCAAATATTTTAAACTTTTGATTATATGATTTATGAACATATGAACATGTTCGACTCGAAAAAGTGTGTGCTTGACTCGACTCGAAATATTTAATTGAGTTCTCGAACGAGTCGAGTTGAGCATTGGTGTTATGGAGCTCGTATCGTTAAGTTAAACGAGCTTTAGTGTGTGTTCGAGATCGACTTGAGCTCGAAAATTATTAAGCTCGAGCTCGAGTAGCTTGTTAAAAGCTTGACTCGTTAACACCCCTAGCGCAGACGGGTCTCAGGGGGGACATGACTAGACTGGTGAGGGTGAGGTTGGATGGTGAAATAATTGTGCACGCTGGGTAGTTTACTAATTTACCAGTTTTGTTTATCTGCCTTATTTGTGTTTACATATTTTGTCCCACTCAGTCATGTCCTGCCTCGGTCTAATGTATCAAATATGGGGTAACAAGTTTTTGTTTTGTCTTGTTTTGCATATCAAATGCGTAGTATAAAAGTTGGTTGTCATAAATGCTTAATGTGACATTAGATCGAGACAGGACAAGAATTCAGCTTAGACAAAAATGCATTTTCTTTCGTCTTATCAAAATTGGTGGATTAAAATTTAGGGTAAATTGCTAAACTAATGTCAAATTAAAACTCTAAAAAAAAAATTCACATTCCTTTCACTAGTTTACCTCATTTTTGTATGTTCAACCCTGTCCTATTCATTTATGTCAGTGTACCAAACGTAGCCTTTATTAATCGATGAAATATCTTTTCATAAAGACTTTAAAAACCAAGTATGGAGTGGAAGTTTCTTCCTCTTTGAAACCGGCATATTGCAGGTAATTTATCGAGCATCTGAAACCGAAAAGATTCAAGTTTATGACGTGTGACATATCGTAAGAAAAATCTCAACTATTTAAACAAGTAATTGACTATATTGGTACGTTTATAGGTGTTCGTGGCAGGTTACTTGACTAAAACAAAGTTTCGATAAGTTAATAGAACATAATTGTTCACCAATTTGTTGGACGGGAACCTAAACCGAAAAACATCTTAACCGAGAAGTTAATAGAATATAATCGTTCAGCAATTTGTTGAACAGGAACCTAAACCGAAAAACATCTTAACCGATAGGTGGGTGTTCATTTTTTCCGCTGATATTATATGGTTGATTAGCCTAAGTGACGTTAATGATGTGTTCCAAAGAATTTTATTCGAGCATCTTCAACAGGTTGTCCATGATAGAGAAAATGAGAATTTTGGACAACTTTTTGTTATACTAGATTCTCCAAAATGGAGAAATTATCGAGATGGTATAAGAGCATCTCCAATAGATTCTTCAAAATGAAGAAGTAAAAAGTCAAAATTTTCAAAAAAAATTATCTTCATCTTCAACGACTCTATTTTAGAGATTACACAATTAAATACATTATTTAAGTATTCAATACAACACATAAAATATTATTTCTCTTTAAATAGTTAATTTCAAACAATTTTATTGGTAGAATGAATAAAAAAATCAGTTTTCTCTCATGATTTTTCTAGTTTTTGGAGATTTTCATTATTTCTCTCATATTTTTTCTATTTTGGAGAAGGTTTTGAGGGATCTGTTGAAGCAAAAATCCTCAAAATATCCATTTTAGATAATATGTTGGAGATACTCTTTTGGCATTTCCAACATATTCCAAAAAAATATCTCTAAAATGAAGAACCAAAAATCAAAATCTCAACAAATTTTTTTGACCTTCATCTCCAAAGGGAATCCAATATTGATTATAATATTAAATATTTCATGTATCTATTAAAATATTATTTCTTTCTCTAAATATTTATTTTCAAAGTTTTATATTGGTGCTCTCACATGGTAATCATTTTTGAGGTGTTCTTTATATTTGGAGAAAAACTCTTCTCCCTCCTGCTTTCTCTATTTAGGAGATAATTTTGGAGAAACTGTTAGAACAAAATATTAGCTCAAAATCCTTATTTTTTTAATTTTAAAGAAGTTGGTGGAGATGCCCTAGATATCTCCAAATTTGAAGAATTATCCAAAATTTATTATCATGAGAGATAAATAATTTTTTATTATATTCCACCAACAAAAACTTTGAAATTAAATGTTTAGGATAAAGGTTAATATTTTATTAAATTTATGGAATATATTAATAGTATAGTTAATGATGTGATCTTCTAAATGAAGATTTTGTTGATAAAGTGCATTTTTTATAGAGATTTTGAACTTTTATTCTTTTGGAGAATCTGTTGAAGATGTTCCTTAGGCTATGTTTGGCGAACTAACCGATAAGATAACTGATGACTGATATGCTAGCCGGTAGTCGACGAACAAATTATTTTTAACAAAAACTAGCTTATAATGTAAAATGAGCAAAAATGTATCTTGTGAAATTAGTTAATTACAAATATTTCATAATATTATAAAAAAAATTCTAATAATATAATTAAAACAAATTTCTAATAATATAATTTGCTAATTACTACGAACAAGATAGTAAATAAATTTTAAATAATCAAACATTTTAAATAAAAGAACTTAAAGTTGATTATAAATTTTGAATTTGTTAAAACAAAATTTTAGAAAAAAATTAATCTATTATTTTAAATCACAATTGCATATAATATGAATAACAATAAAATTGGTCAACCTCTATACTTTATTAATTAATATTTTTTTAAAATATAATTAATAATTAAATTAATAATTTATTAAGATTATTTAGCTTATCTTTAAGGGAAATTAATTAAAATACCCCAAGTGTTACCAAAATACCACAAATCTCTCCCACTTTGCAAAAATACCCCTTTTTCCACGATGAGAGCCCGCGATCGCGGGCCAGGGACCATTTCTGACACTTTTTTAAACTTGCATAGACCATTTTTGAAAAATGGAATCCCGCGATCGCGGGCTCATCCCGCGATGGGATACTTTTTGTGACTTTTCAATTTCAAGGGACCATTTTTGAAAAATTCCAGGGATCATTTTTGAAAATATGACCCGCATAGACACTGTAGCACCCCGCGTAGTTCACTGTAGCACCGCGTTCGTCCAATTTGATGAATTTGATTTGGAATGTTACACTTTCAACCCCTATACTTATTTACTAAATTTACTTTATACCTTTTACTTTCATTATTTTAATTTTACATTTAACACATATAATCGTTTATTAACTAAAATACGTTAAAAATACGTTTTAATTTTAACAAATTACACCATTATAATCGTCTCTTCGATACGTTCGAAATGAGCTCAATCTTGAATTTTTTTGGATTTATTTATTTTAATATATATCATATACAGTTATACACTACATAAAAAAAATTATATTTAAAATTCATACCCTTATAGTTAATTATTTAATTTATGGTACATCTCTTATTTTTTTTTCAATTTTGTTTTACACTCCTATCGCATTAACATAATAATCATATATTAACTAATTCATTAAATCGTTTTAAATTATTATTATTTGAATGTGTTTATAGATATCGTGAATGGCAATAGGAGAAGGTTTCACGAGAATAATATGAAATGGGGTTTTGACAAGTTGGTATCACTGGACTCATTTAAGAATTGTGAAAATGGGTATTTGATGAATGATGATTCATGTGTGTTTGGAGCTGAAGTATTTGCAGTTACAGAGTATGCACAAAAGAATCGATGTATTTCCAACGTAACATAGATTAAAATTATCTCCTTCAGTTTAGTCACGTCCCGTCCCATCCAGTTCAGTCTCGTCCAGTTCCGTCCCGTCCCATCTAGTATGCGTACCAAACGCTACCTAAGAGTACCATAAATTAAATAATTAACTATAAGGATATGAATTTTAAATATAAAATATTTTTTATGTAGTGTATATGATATATATTAAAATATATAAATCAAAAAAATTCAAGATTGGACTCATTTCGAACGTATCGAAGAGACGATTATAATGGTGTAATTTGTTAAAATTAAAACGTATTTTTTAACGTATTTTAGTTAATAAACGATTATATGTGTTAAATGTAAAATTAAAATAATGAAAGTAAAAAGTATAAAGTAAATTTAGTAAATAAGTATAGGGGTTGAAAGTGTAACATTCCAAATCAAAATCACAATTTCGAATTGAAATTTACACTTTCAATCCCTATACTTATTTACTAACTTTACTTTATACCTTTTACTTTCATAATTTAATTTTACATTTAACACATATAATCGTTTATCAACAAAAATACGTTAAAAAAATACGTTTTAATTTTAACAAGTTACACCATTATAATCGTCTCTTCGATACGTTTGAAATGAGTCCAATCTTGAATTTTTTTGATTTATATATTTTAATATATATCATATACAGTTATACACTACATCAAAATATTTTTAATATTTACAATTTATACTTTTATAGTTAATTATTTAATTTACGATACTCTTAGGTAGCGTTTGGTACGCATACTAGATGGGACGGGACGGAACTGGACGGGACTGAACTAGATGGGACGGGACGGGACTGAACTGAAGGAGATAATTTTAATCTAAGTTACGCTGGAAATACATCGATCATTTTGTGCATACTCTGTAACTGCAAATACTTCAGCTCCAAACACACATGAATCATCATTCGTCAAATACCCATTTTCACAATTCTTAAATGAGTCCAGTGATACCAACTTGTCAAAACCCCATTTCATATTCTTCTCGTGAAACCTTCTCCTATTGCCATTCACGATATCTAATAAATATTATTTATCTATCCTAAACATTTCATTTCAAAACACTTCTCATTGGTGGAATATAATAAAAATATATTTCGTTCTCATAGTAATCATTTATGAAGAGCTCTTAAAATTTGGAGAAATTTACACTTTGGAGAAAGTTTCTAGAGAATCGGTTGAAGCTAAAAATTGCTCAAAATTCTCATTTTCTCCATTTTAGAGAAGTTGTTGGAAATGCTCTTAGAAAATATCCAATGGATTCTCTAAAAAAAATCCAAAATAGAGAATCAAAGTTAAAAATACTTAAAGAAAATTGCGTTCAACTGCAGATTCTTCATTTTTGAAGATTACATCATTACTTATATTATTAAATATTACATATACCTAAAAAATATTATTTTTCTTTTCTAAATATTTCATTTCAAGACTATTTTCTCATTGGTTGAATATAATAAAAAATTGCTTCTATCATGATAATCATTTTTTGAAAATTTGAAGAAATTTACACTTTCTCTTCTAATTTATACATTTTAGATAAAGTTTTATGGAATTTGTTGGAGCAAAAAAAATGTCCAAAATCCCTATTATTTCCATTTTGGAGAAATTGTTGGAAATTTTCTTATAAGCTAGCTTATGTGCATTCAAACGATTACTCAGAAAATAAGCTAGCTCGTGTTCTTAAAACATTTTTTATGAGTAAAAAAAGGAAAGAGAACGGAAGAAAAATAATGATAAGTTTTCTTCTAAAACTTTCTTTCTTTAAAAGAATAATTAAAATCACAAACTACCAAATCTTTTCATCTTAAAATATATTTGTAAAAGTAATTGTTAGTCCCAGATGGCTTACAAGAACAAGAACAGGTATTGTAGAAGGGGGGGGGGGTTGAATACAATACACAAAAAAATTTCACAATTTTAATTCTTTATATTGAAAATCTTTCAACAAGAATTACACATAGAAACTTAAGACTGTTGCGGAAAAGAACAGATAAAATCTATTCTAACAATCTTCACAAAGTAATACTGAAAACTAAATAACTTCTAAAACACAAAGATAGAAAGTTGTAAAGTTTAAAGAGAGAGATGAACAGAATATCTTGAACACATAGATGTCTTCAAGAGATTCAAGGGATTCCAGGTATAACGTCTGCACTTAGAGAGATCACCCAAAAGTCTCCTTTGCAAGAAGTCTTCTTCTTCTTTATATAGTGATAATGGGTGTACCAAGCATTAAATGCTTGGGACACTTGTCATCACCATATTTGTTGACTTCTGAAAAGTTGATCCATCACTATCACCTTTTCCTTGAAATAAGGTATGGAAACCATGCTGAGGAAGACTTTAGCTGAATATAGATAAAATGACAGATGGTCACTTTTATCTGGCAATAGATATTTTCCCATAATAGCTGATCTTTCTTGATGTGTCTTCCAAGACAAAGTTTCTTGAGACTTGAAATATTTCTTCAAAGAAAGCATTTGACAAACAAGTCCACCGAATTTAAACAAATATCTTCGGTAGAAATCTTGACAAATTTGTTTTGTCACAAAACAAATTTCTTTCTCATTTTGTCTTATTATGTCTCTCATTTTTGTCTTCTTTTGCTTCTCAAAATCTCTTTCAACAAATGCACCACCGAAGAAAGGTTGTAAGATTTCTTTCAAGACAAAATGAATTTGCTTCTCATTTTGTCTTAATATGTCTCTCATTTTTGTCTTCTTTTGCTTCTCAAATTTTCTTTCAAGAAAAGCACCACCGATGGAAACTTGAGAAACTTTCAAAGATGACATATTTTCCAAGCATTTGTCTTTCAAAGATGACACATCTTCCAAGAAGCATCTTTGAAAACTTTTGTTGACACATCTTCCAAGTAAACATCTTTGAGACTTTGTAGGAGTTCCCACCAAATATAGACTTTCAATTGTGGGAACTTCTTGGCCGAAATATAGAAGAATTTCGGTGGAGAGATGTGTCCATCACAATTTCGGTGAACAATGACTTGTATTTTTGTTGAGAAGAATCTTCTATTTTCCACAAGTAGAGAATCTTCAAGCTTGGTTTCGGTTGATCTTCGACTTCACCGAACAGTTGCTATTTTGTACAAGTCATTTAAAGAACCAAACTAAAATATTCTAAGTAGAGATTTTAGGGAAAACATCGGTGAGTCAATTTCAAATCTTTGGTGACCCAACAATCTCCCCCTATTTGAATTTGAGCTCATTTCTTAGAATATTTAAGAGTAAATAAAATAAAATGCATTTTGACCCTTTTTACTCTTTTTGGGTTCTTTTCACATAGACCATTCTTTTTGTTCTTTTTGATCTTTTTCTTTTTGTATGAGTATGTATCTTTTTTTTTGTATGAGTGTGTATACTATGTACAGTATTTACAAGTGAGAAGAAAATAAAACAATATAGCTGTACAAATGAATGAAAAAATGGAAGGAAGTATAGACAATATGAACAAAACAAATGTTACTTGTATATGTGAAGAGGAGAGTTGAAACTTGTGTCTGGCTTGAGGATTCTTCATTTTGATCAGCAGCCTGTTGATGTGTTGAAGAATTTTATCTTTCAGGCACTTTTGCTTTTCTTCAGATGTTTCAAATCTTCAAGTCATTCACTTACTCCAAAAGATTTCAGCCAAGAGAATCTGTGGGTTTTGATAGGAGACAACCCATTATAGTGACAAACTTTGAGGAGGGTTGAGTTTGAGTGAATCAGCCTCAGGATGCATCTGCCCATCTGTTGCATCTTGGCATCTTTTCCTGTTTAGCATCATCAACTTGTCTTTTATTTGCTCCCCCTCAGTTAGATCAGTCGGTCTTTGTGTTACTCCCCCTCAGTTAGATCCGCCCGGACTGATGTGCTCCCCCTTGACCGGTCCGTCGATTTCCTCATTTTTTCAAGTTGGTCGCTGGATATGAGTACTGAGGGTTGATGTTGATCCCCCTCAGATGAATTCTCCCCCTCAGCGGCCGATGCAGAAAAAACACCAAGAGTAAATGAAAAAATCGGCCGAAAATTGGCAATTTTCGGTAGGAAAATCTGGAGAGATTATTTTTTTTTATTTTTTTTGCTTTTCCACCGAAAATGAAGGAGTATCCACCGAAAATTGCCTATTTTCGGTGGAAAATCGGTAGGATTTTTTTTTTTTTTTTGAAAAAAAAATCATTCCCACCGAAAATTTGCAAGAGTTAGACAAGAATTATGTGTAATTTCTTGAAGAGGTTGACGGAAAACTTCTAAGACATCTTCAGCAGAGTGTGGAGAAAGTCTTCTAAGGCATTATGGAGAAAATCTTCAAAGTGAAGAAAAGATTGGAATTTCATCTTCCAATTTTGATGACCCAAAAAGATTGAGTTTGAGGATTTGGGGTGACATCTGTAGAAGAGTTTGTAGTGGGTGGATTTTATGAAGGGAGAGATGGGTTGCAAACCAAGAGTGAAAGAGATGGAAAAAGGGATGGGATGAGGAGATGACACATAGGAAGTTGGGTTAGGTGAGAGGAAGAGTATATGAGAAGCTAGATAAAATTGGTGGGGAGAGAATCGGTAGAGGAAATGGTAGAGGTCTACAACTTTGGTGAGAAGAGATCATGGTGATGACATCATTAAAAGAAAAAAGGTGTCTACCATGCATGGGATGACATCATATGGAGGGGTTTTTTCCTATGTTTCTAGATAGGAAAGGAGATTTGTGAGAGAAGAATAGTGTCCACCAATGAGAATTCGGTGGAATCTTAGGACACATAGTTATTGAAGATTACACATGCCAAGTTCATTTATGAGGAAATTAAACCTGGTTTCATCTAGAGATTTGGTGAACAAGTCGGCAAGCTGAAGATCTGTAGGAATGAAGTGTAGCTCAAAGTCACCTTTGGAGATGTGGTCCCTGATGAAATGATATCTGATAATGATATCTGATATCTATGTGCTTTGATCTGGAATGAAGAACTGGATTGTTTGCAATAGCTATTGCACTGGAATTATCACACAGAATTGGGATTTTAGAAAAGAATTGATTGTAGTCCCTGAGTTGGTTTCTCATCCATAGGATCTGATCACAACAGCCGCCAGCAGCTACATATTCAGCCTCAGCAGTAGAGGTTGACACAGAGTTTTGTTTCTTGCTGGTCCAACTTACCAATTTGCCACCAAGAAGTTGGCAGCTCCCTGTAGTACTTTCCTGTCACAAACTGGGAACCTGAGGTCTCCTTGATGAAGAGAGCATTGTCAATTTTACCTCTGGAATATCCATACTTTAGAAGGAAGTTGGCAAGTGTGACATACCCAGCACATGGATCTTGCTTGAGACCATAAAGAGCCTTGGCAAGTCTGTACACATAGTTTGGATGAGCTGGGTCTTCAAAACCAGGAGGTTGTTTCACATAGACTTCCTCTGCAAGTTCCTCCATTGAGGAAGGCACTTTTGACATCCATTTGAAAGACTCTGAAATTTCGGTAGGCAGCATGAGCCATAAAGATTCTTTCGGAGTCTGGGAACCAATCTCCAAACTTTGTTTCTCTCAAATTGAGAAAGCTCTTCTTGCATGGCAGTGATCCAACCGGGATCTGCAAGAGCTTCATCAATCTTCTTGGGTTCAAAAAGAGAGAGAAAATTCACATAGAGACAAATATTTCCAACTCCTCTACATGTTTGGACACCTGCTTGTTGATCACCGATGATTTGATCTATGGGGTGATCTTTGGTCCATTTGGTTGCAGGATTAAGGGTGGTGGAATATTTTGTGATAGAGGTGATGATGGTGTGGGATCATAGGTTCAGTGGAAAGGAGAGATAGAGTTTATTATTATTATATGCAGATCGGTGGGGAAGAGAAGAGGTAATATGGAATCGGTGGAAGGAGGAAAAATAAAAAGGGATGAGGGTTTTATATATAAAGGGGGTGTTGTGGTTTCAAATAAAAGAAGAAAAGTTTATTATTATTATATATATACATATTTAAATTTCCACCGATGGTCATTTAAAATATATATATATATATATATATATATATATAATATTAATAATTAGGTGGTTGACAAAAAGGTGGTGGATGATGATGTCACGAAGTAGTTTACTATGATGATGGACAAAAGGTGGTGGATGAGATTGGTTAAGAAGAAGAAAAAGAAATGGAGGGATTTTGTAAACTTGTACATCGGTGGTGAGGTTTAGAAATTAGGAGATGTATGAGGATGATGAAGTCATCATGGAATAGGGAAGGTGGATGGGGAGATAATTTTATTTTTTATTTTTTATTTTTTATTTTTTTATTTTGGTAACGTAAACCAATTCTCAATCTTTTGGAGATAATTGAGAGATGATTTAGAAGGAATAATGGGACCGAAAAATTCACAAAGAAATCGGTGGGTTTGATCTTCGGTGGTGAGGTCAACAATAATATTAATATATATATATATATATATATATATATATATATATATATATATATATATATATATATATATATATAATTAAGTTTTTTTTTTAAATTGAAAAACTTGTCCACCGATGGTTTAAAATATATATATTAATTTTTTTTTATTTTTTTTAAATAAAAGCTACCACCACCGATGGTTTTTGAAAAATATATATATATATTAATTTAAATATTTTTTTTATTTTTAAAACAAACTTCCACCGATGGTTTTTAAGAAATATATATATATTAATTTTTTTTTATTTTTAAAACAAACTTCCACCGATGGTTTTTAAGAAATATATATATATTAATTTTTTTTTTTAAGGTTTTGGAGTGAGTGGAAGGGTTCACAGATGTAAACTCACCGAAGTGGGTTTCGGTGGGTAGAGCATTGAGTAGGACAACTTTGAAGATGAGATGAGAAAAATAGTTTGGTGGATGAAATGAATGGTAAGAAGTATGATGAAAAATGGGGTGTAGGAGATATGAAGATTGATGGTAGATGAGAGATGTCGGTAGAAAGTAGCAGCTTCGGTGGTAATGTTGTGAGAATGACATCATCATGCTTATGATGTCATGAGAGTAAAGAATTCTAAGGTTTTGTCAACTTTCTCACTTGTCCACATAGATCCATCTGCCCAGCTCAAAATCTGCAATCACAAAGAATTTATTTTCTAGGTACCCATTTTGAAGGTGGGTCCTTTTGGGTTAGACGGAAAAGAATTGGACAGTCTTTTGGCAACATGAGAAGTATCACCACAGAGATAACATTTTCTATAAAGAAAGATCTTTTTAGAATTGACATTTTTCCTTACTTTTGCTCAAAGAATTTGATGAGGTAACAAAGAATTGGGGTGCAACACCTAAAATTCCTTTTTCAAAATTTGGGAGGACATAAATCTTTTCTTTTGAATTGGACATTTTGAGACACACAGATTGGGGAAGAAAATCGGTAGGAGAAGTCACACAGGTAGTTTTAGAAAGATTTGGATGAGTTCTTTTTAGGAAAGAATCAACACCTGAAGATTTGCCTTTTTCAAAGATAGAAAAATTCTTGCATGAGTTAGAAGAGAAGGATGCATCATCTAAAGACAATAGATAGAGAATTAAATACTTCAATCTTTTCAGCATAAGAAAGAGATAGAAATGGATGTACCTGTGGTGAGGAGGAGAATCACTTAGCTGATACAAGAGCAGTTGAGGAGTCATTCGCTTTCAGATGTGGGTTCATCTGCCAAATCATAAGATTTAGCAGGCAGACCCTTTCCTCTCCTAACAAGTCTTTCATTTCTTTCCTTTTCTCTCTTGTATTTCTCCTTGTATCTTTCGGCCCTGTCAGAATCTGCAGAAGAGAAAGATTGGTTGAACTTTTGGGAATCATATTTGGATCTTCCCGATTTTGAGGAGAATCGGCCTGAGGAAGCAGTTCTGGGTCTTTCAAAATGTTTACTTTTACACTCAGAAGCAAAATGACCCCTTTTACCACAGTTAAAACATTCCTCATTAGATTTGTCCAAAGAAGAGTGTTTGGAGAGAGGCTTAGATTTTCTAGAAGGGTGGTAGGATTTGGATTTAGAATACCCATCCAACATGGCCATTTCATTAGATAATTTACCAATTGAAGTTTCCTCACATTCATCCTCAGCATCACTAAGATATGCCTCCGAATGATCATTGGGATCTTCTTGACTATCATGATCAGAGTCAGATGGGTAGGTGATTTTTGGTAAACACTTAGTCTTTTTGGAAGAGTCACTTAGGAGAGCAAGAGAAGAGTTCTTTGAAAACCTATGCAGTTTCGTCTGCTCATAGTTGAAAAGAGTTCCATAAAGAACAGTTAAGGGCATGAACTCAAGGTCCTTGGTAGTTTTGATGCAAGTACATATATTTTCCCAAAAATCTGGAAGACAATCCATGAACTTGCACAAGACATCATTATCATAGACTCTGCCCAACAACTTAAGATCATTTAAAAGAGAGTTGAAGCGATTATAGAAGCTAGGAAGAGGTTCTCCTTTTTCAAAAGCAAAGAGTTCATAATTTCTAACAAGAGCAATCTTTCTGCTCTTTTTAACTTCATTTGTACCTTCGTACAAAACACACAGAGTTGACCACATCTCTTTGGCAGTAGAGAGATTTACCAGAGAGTGGTACACTTCATCAGGAAGAGAGAGAGCAATGATAGTTCTAACTTTAGAATCAAGAGACACAAGCCGCTTTTCCTCATCAGTGTATTTCTTAGGATTTTTAAGAATGTAACGACCAGTAGCAGCAGATTTTTCTTCATCAGACGAATCATCAGAATTATCTTTTTCCATGGTTTCTTTACCAGGCCTCTGCGTTTCATAGCGAGCCCAAACTCTGGGGATTAAGGGTCCCTCTTGGAGAATGGTTGGATATCTAGTATCCACTCCTTCCATGAACAGCATCATGCGGCTTTTCCACAAAGAGAAGTTGTTAGCATTGAACTTAGGAGGTTTTGAAATGGAGCCATTTTCAGAAAAGTTATTTTGAAAAGAGTTTTCAACAGTAGAGGAAGAGGAGGCAGCCATCGCAGATCAAGTTTATGGAATTAAACTTTCTGCTCTGATACCACTTGTTAGTCCCAGATGGCTTACAAGAACAAGAACAGGTATTGTAGAAGGGGGGGGGGGGGGGGGTTGAATACAATACACAAAAAATTTTCACAATTTTAATTCTTTATATTGAAAATCTTTCAACAAGAATTACACATAGAAACTTAAGACTGTTGCGGAAAAGAACAGATAAAATCTATTCTAACAATCTTCACAAAGTAATACTGAAAACTAAATAACTTCTAAAACACAAAGATAGAAAGCTGTAAAGTTTAAAGAGAGAGATGAACAGAATATCTTGAACACATAGATGTCTTCAAGAGATTCCAGGTATAACGTCTGCACTTAGAGAGATCACCCAAAAGTCTCCTTTGCAATAAGTCTTCTTCTTCTTTATATAGTGATAATGGGTGTACCAAGCATTAAATGCTTGGGACACTTGTCATCACCATATTTGTTGACTTCTGAAAAGTTGATCTGTCACTATCACCTTTTCCTTGAAATAAGGTATGGAAACCATGCTGAGGAAGACTTTAGCTGAATATAGATAAAATGACAGATGGTCACTTTTATCTGGCAATAGATATTTTCCCATAATAGCTGATCTTTCTTGATGTGTCTTCCAAGACAAAGTTTCTTGAGACTTGAAATATTTCTTCAAAGAAAGCATTTGACAAACAAGTCCACCGAATTTAAACAAATATCTTCGGTAGAAATCTTGACAAATTTGTTTTGTCACAAAACAAATTTCTTTCTCATTTTGTCTTATTATGTCTCTCATTTTTGTCTTCTTTTGCTTCTCAAAATCTCTTTCAACAAATGCACCACCGAAGAAAGGTTGTAAGATTTCTTCCAAGACAAAATGAATTTGCTTCTCATTTTGTCTTAATATGTCTCTCATTTTTGTCTTCTTTTGCTTCTCAAATTTTCTTTCAAGAAAAGCACCACCGATGGAAACTTGAGAAACTTTCAAAGATGACATATTTTCCAAGCATTTGTCTTTCAAAGATGACACATCTTCCAAGAAGCATCTTTGAAAACTTTTGTTGACACATCTTCCAAGTAAACATCTTTGAGACTTTGTAGGAGTTCCCACCAAATATAGACTTTCAATTGTGGGAACTTCGTGGCCGAAATATAGAAGAATTTCGGTGGAGAGATGTGTCCATCACAATTTCGGTGAACAATGACTTGTATTTTTGTTGAGAAGAATCTTCTATTTTCCACAAGTAGAGAATCTTCAAGCTTGGTTTCGGTTGATCTTCGACTTCACCGAACAGTTGCTATTTTGTACAAGTCATTTAAAGAACCAAACTAAAATATTCTAAGTAGAGATTTTAGGGAAAACATCGGTGAGTCAATTTCAAATCTTTGGTGACCCAACAGTAATATATCTTATTTCGTTTCTCTCATGTTCAAAAACATGAAAAAATGTTTTTTTTCTTCCCTCTTATTAAATGATTACTGTAGTTTGTGTTTTATTTTGAAGATGGTCCCTTTTATTAACTTTGTTGAAAATTGTCCGTTAAATACCGTCTGTTTTACTTGTTTCTTTTTCCTATTAAATAATAAATAAAACATTATATATTATATTTATATATTATATGATACTAGATATATAATAAAATATAATATATTGTATTAATAATGTGTATATATATATATATATATATGTAATATACACAACATACCACACATACACACATCGAAACCACCCCTTCCTACCATCGTCTTTCTTCCATCTCCCTACGATTGACGACCAACACCACTTCTGCATCTTGTTCACCTTTTGCATCTAAACCTCGGCCTCCTTTTCGGCTTGCATTTGTACCGCCCCATTTCTACTATCACATTATTTCACCTTTCCATCTCAGCCTGCGTACGTGTATCTTCTACAACTTGTTCACAACAATTTCATCAGGTAATGCTCTACGAATCTCGTCTCATCCAATTGAGTTGGTTTCTAAGTAACCTTCTAAATGTTACTTTTTTTATCCTAAACGAATATTTGGCCACTAGCTAGTACTCGTTGCAATGATCTATTGATTGATCAATCATCATTAGACATCGCTTAACTTTTTGATATTTTCTATGACGTGTAAACTCCCTAACAAAGGAAGAGGTAGAAAACCAAACCGATACGACATGGAGTTAGTTCCAATACTCATTTTCCTTAAACCCAAAATAAATGTTTACATTTTTAATTTAGTTTCTCTAAAATAAATGACTATTTTTATATTCCACCCTTAATTCTAATATAAAATGTTTTCTCTATTATTTATTAAGGGTAAAACTCGTTGTTTAATTAGTTAAAAAATGTTAGAAACTTAGAATTACATCATTCCTAAATCGAGTTTCGTTGTTATCGTGAACATTTCTTTTGGGATTGAGGGAATATATTTTAATAAGATAAAAAAATAAATAAAATATATTCTTTCAATCCCAAAAGAAATGCTTTAGCCTAGCGGTATTGGAGCTCTTGACCTTGTAGAAGGTCAAGGGTTCAAACCTCACCAAAGGTGAGGAGGGTGTGTGAGTTTATTTGTTTCATTTGCCGTATATAAATATTATATACTTCAAAAAAAAGTTGCAAGAAAATTATGGAAATGGGTAGAAGAACGAAAATGCCCATCAAGACTAACGATGTTAAGGCAAATGACCACTTTCATAACAAAATGCAAATTATAATGATATTTTTTGTATTTATTGAAAATTGGGGATGATATTGGTATATTTATGTAAACTAAAAGGACCAAAAATGTAGTTTACTCAAAAGAAAAAGGGAAAGAAAAGTGGTAGGGATGGTTTTTGAAACGTGATGACCGAGTGACAACGATCTGAAAATCGGGTAGAAATTTACACATGTCAGGGGAAGTTGTGAGTTTTCAGTTTCACCGACTTCAAATTCTTATGACAAAACCCCTTTTATTTTCGACACTCGAAAATTGAATTAAGCGATGGCGGAGGTTTTAATGGTGGATGGTAGTTCACCGGAGCTGTCGCCGGAGGAAGAGAGACTGGTGATGAGAGACATTGCAATCGCCGGCGAAGCTCAAACTAAGGAAGGAGATACGTTTTGTTTGATTACTCAAAGGTAATAATGATGATGATGATGATGATGATGATAATAATACATTCTAGTTTCTCATGAATCGTGTATCTCCTGCTTCTAATTCTCTCTCTTCACTTAGTTTCGGAAAAATGTTTGAGTATCGTTGTATTAGATAATAACAAAATGAGGAATCTTTTAATTGATGCTGTTAACGATGGCAATGAGGAAATAATAAGTTTTAATTGGGGAAAAGGAAAAGTTGTCATCATTATTGGTTGCAATTTTCGTTCTTATAGCACGGAGGGAGTAGTGTATGTGTAGATTTTATGGACTGATGATCGAATTTGGTGATTCTTTTTTTGCTTTCTGGTCTAATTTAGAGGTTTTGGAAGATTAGGGTTTTAGTATCCAATCGTGTGGTTGTTGCCAAAGAAATTGAGCTTTTTGTTTGGTTCAATTAGATGATCATGTAGTTTAGTTCATATTCATTCTGTGTAATTGGGGGTTGATCAGATGAATTTGTTACTTCATAGTAGTTGATTTGGATCTGTAAGCATTATTGTGAATTTAATAGTTCCCAAAGCTAATTATTGATGGTATAGAAAGGGTGGATTGTATGTCTAAGTGATAATAGGATTAGAAGCCATAAAGTCTCTAGTCTTTCTTTGCTTCAGGCTTATTCATCTATACGAATGAATGTGACATCAATCCAAATTTTAGAACTTCAGGACATCCTCAAGCTTAACTCTTAAGATAGCAATTTAGTACCATAAACATAAGAATTTCTAAGAAATTCAGTTAAGCGGGAGTTAAGATTTACAGGGTGTAATATATTAAAGAAAGAAGGAATTCCTTTTTGTTGAGAAGTTTAAGCAAGAATGTACAAATAAAGTAGAGGCTATAGGATGGGATTTTTTTAGCTTATAATGCAATAAAAGGAGATGAGAACTAGGGAGAGTTTAGTCACAATTGGAACTTGAATCGAGGCTTCTGAGTGCCTATGAAAACGATTGTTGGTAGTTGTCGTATGCGTAGTCAACTAAATGGCAGTTGCAACTGAAAAGTTCAGATCTTATACACAAACTCGCATCTTCCTTTGAGATCATTTTTTGTTCTCTATATATCACGGTAAACTCTTCAGTATGAATTTTCATTCTTCTCTTCTATTTTTTCTATTTCCATCTTCATTTCTTTGAATTTACTTGATTTGTTTTTTTCTCCTTGAAATCACATGTTGGTTCATGAACTTATGTATCCCCTTGCCCTTGGTCATTGCTCTCTGAATTTCAATATTGATCATTATACTTCGATGACTAGCCTCAAAATAGAGTTGTAATTTTAGCTTTCATTCATCGTTTGTTATTTCTCATTTTGCTCTTAATGTTGTTTTCTATTTACATGTTGTCATTTGTGCTATTTACATGTTGCCATTCTTTTATTTGCATTTTTGTCTGCTCTCTAACTTAGAGAGTCCCTTAAGTTAAATATGACCTCATAACTATATTGATCTGCATAATTGTCTCTTAGAAGGCTTGAAGCCTCTAGGATATATGTTGGGTTTGTGTGGTCAAATCAAGTGCACTTGGTCTTAATGTAAATCTTATTGGCATTTTGGAACTGCATTCGTTCATTAAAGTTATGCATTGTCAAAAATGACCAATTTGGTTAGTTGGATTTTACATATCAATAGAAAAACATGATATTTTGAATGTTCTTGATAAACCAAACCAAACTATCAGCCTAGAGCTGCTGTACTGCTGCTCTCCCAAGATAATTTATTCAACCGTTTAGGCAAATGCCAAGTAATTTTAGATGAATTGAGTTTTAATTTTTTTTTGTAATGAGAGTAGTAAAATTGGGTGTGGCTGGTATAAACTAAATTATCCCCCAAAACGTTAAACCCCAAGAACAAAACAATCCTGAAGATCACCTGAAATTTGCATAAATCCTGTTAAAATGCCCTGATTCCATCTCATGAAAATAGAAAAACATCCTATTATTTTGGATGTCTAGTACTAATTGCAATATATTCTTCCATCTTTTTGGAAGTTCACAAGCTAAAGTTACCTAATAGCAGCAGTGCCATCAATATGAAATGTGCATGGTATTGATTTTAGTTGACAATATTTACTTTGGTTGGCAATCTGATTCATTTATAACACCTTTTCTCATATTATGTTACAATCCTTGTAGCATTGCACCCTATATCTGTTGTAATTACAAACTATGAGTTCACGAGGAGCCATTGGTAATTTGGTAGTACACTCCTATGATCCTATCCCACCATGGTACTAAATATTTGGAGGTTATTTGGACTAGCTTTGTGCTTTGGGCTTGGGACATTGCAAAGGGTATATGAGCATAGGTTTTATTTTGTAGATTGCCTCTTGGCTTGTTTTCTTTAGGCATAATGAGGACTACAAGATTTTAAGTACGAGGTTTGTAACATCCATTTCCACGTGACCACGTCTATTTTGACTATGAATAATGAGCCTCTTATAAACCATTGGCAATACGCTAGGCTACTAATTACTTTGGCATAGCTGTTTGGAGGCTGTTTAGGGCTTTAGGCCCATCTGCTTTGGGCTTGGAGCACTATAGTGCTAAATTTTTGGTTGACAGTAAAAAACCTTAACTAATGTGTATATGGGGTTAGCTGTTGAAATTATCAGGAGATAGCGTATAATATTATTAGTCACCCGGTCAAAAAAGAATCCATTTATGCTTTTGAAACTTCAGAGCTTCTAATTTCAAATTTCAAAAATGAACTTGGTTCTTGACTTGTTTCCAGTGTTTTTTGTTTCAAAATGTTTTATTATTGTGATAGATTGTCATCGTTTAATTTAAGATTTGGTTTTCTAATATACAAGCAAACCTGTTCTTTTGATTTTTTAAGTTATAAAAATAATTTATTGACACTCAAAAGCAAATGTGGATTTCTTTTAGACGCAGGGATTATTATATTTTCTTGCAAGGGAGAGAGTAATTATATTGGCTGTGGCGGGAATATAAATTAACCCTGCTTCTAGAAAGCTTTACACCCTTCGAGAGTTCGAAATTGTCTAAAAAATCTTCGTGAAATTTACGCAAGTCAGGGAGTGAAGGCATGCCGGAAATTTTGACAAAGGATGTTAGTTTGCCGGAGCTTTCGCCGGAGGAAGAAAAACGAGTGATATCTGGCTTTTCATGGGAAGTCGAAGCTCAAGCCAAAGAAGGCGATACCTATTATTTAATTTCTTGGAGGTAATCACAATACATATAATCCTGTGTCTTTTACTACATGTATAGACCTTTTGAGATGGCGTTTGAATTTGTTCCGGTAGAATGTAGATGTTTAAAGTTAGGGTTTTAGTATACGTCTCCTGAATGCTGTATCTTTTACTACATACAAACTTCTTTAGATGATAATTGAATTTCTTGATCCTTTTCCGTTAGAATGCAGAGGTTCTAAAAAATTAGGGTTTTAGTATCTGAAGTTTATTCCATATTTCATGTGTAAGTGGGGTTATGTTAGATGAAATCCATATGTTGAGGTTGTGTGTTGAATCCAGGAAGAAGTGCAAAGTAGATAGTTTCTGAAGCCGTAGATGACAAATTTAAGATCACCTTTCAATCATTGATAAATGTATTTGGATGGGGTGAAGTACTTCACATGCGAATTTTTATGGTATGAAATCTAATATGATGTAGATTTATAAGATTGTCTGTTACATCAATTGTAAACTTTGGAACTTCATGGTATCCACATTCAATATTAGTTCCCAAGATAGCAATTTAGTGGAATTGAGGAACATGTTAATCAGGAATTAAGAATTGGATCTTGCTTAAAGGGGCCAAGTATATCAAGGAAAGAGGAAATTATATGTATATTGATAAGTTACTAAAGCAAGAATGTACTGGTAGAGTTGGTATAAAAGTGCATTAATGGAGATCTTTTTAGATTTTCTTTTATTTTGTTGCAATTTGTAAGCAAGATGAGGATTAGGAAGAGTTTGGTTATAGATGGAACATTACTGGGAAAAACAATGCTTCTTGTTATTTAAAAAGCATATCATTCACAAGTGAAGGTCGATTCCAAATATCAAAATTTGGAAGGACAAATCTTCAAAATAGAATATGGGAAGAGCCATATGTCTGCGTATTCATCCTAACCTCTGAATTCAACTTTGTTTATTTTCCTTGATTGCATTGTGACTACCCGTGCTCAATTGTATCATGCTTATTCTTTGGTTCAATTGGCATATGTTTGTTCAGTTAGTTCATTAGTAACAGTAAGTTGGAATATTAATTATATGTTTTTTTATACTGATTGCTGACAGATGGTGGCGAATTTGGTCTGCATTTGTTAATCATACCCCATCACTTGGTACAAACGAGGGATCATCTTTGGAGCATCACAGTTCAGGCAGCTCAAGAACTTTAAAGAGACCACCAAGCATTGACAACTCTGATTTGATCTGTGAATCAGCATCTGATGATTCAAATATTGAGATCTATGATACATTAGTAGAGGGCACTGATTACATATTGGTCCCAGAAGAAATCTGGAATCAATTTTATGCATGGTTAGTTTGAACTTGCATGAGTGCTTTCTCTTTCAATTTCATTTTATTATCTGATGATTATGTAGGTGCATTTGATACAGAAAGGTAGATATTTTCATTAATAGTTGTTGAATTGCTTGCCTTTATTAGACTATAGCCATCTAGTGGTGGCTTCTTGGTTTTCAAAGATATGGTTCAGTGTGCTGGAATTGATTTTCAAACGAAAATGGTTCCTAGGTCTGTATAAGTATTTTGCACGGAATATATATATTTATATATGAGGAGTCATAGTAGTGATTTATGGGTTGCAGGTATGGTGGTGGTCCTGCATTGGCTCGAAAAGTTATAACTCGTGGCTCATCACAAACAGAATTGACTGTAGAAGTTCATCCTCTACGCCTTCAACTGCATTTTATATCAAGGGCTGACCAGTATGCCATAAGAATGAGTAGAAAGGTACAGCTGTGTTCATTATATGATAACCAGTTAACAATGACTGGAGTGGGACTATCTTGTAATTTCTTTCAAGTTCAGGGGTATTCTTGGAAGTTCAGTCACTCCCTCCAATCAGAAAAACTTGAAACCTTTACAAACTCATCCTGCATTCTTGAAATAATTCCTCCCATCTCGCTTTGTGTTTAAGGAACATCACAAGATGTTTTAAATCTTTCTGGACAGGAAACGATTGGAGCACTACACAGGAAGGCTTGTGAGATCTTGGATCTTGATTCAGATAAAGTAAAGGATGTCTTATATGGGTTTTTCAATTTTGCTTATACTTCGAATAAGCGTGTCCCTAATTTTTTGTCTTTTTCTGCACTCTGGTAGGTACATATTTGGGATTACTATGGCTGTCGGAAACATATTTTGTTGGATGACCTAGATAAAACGCTTGATGATGCTAACATACAAATGGATCAGGATGTGAGTTACTTTATTTTATCCGTGGAACTTGAACTCTTTCTAGAACCACTATCTTTTAGCTTAAAATTTGTTTCACATTTAGGTGGCGTTTGTTTTTTAAGAGGTGCTGAAATCTAATGTCTTATTTCACTTCTGATTGATAAGAAGTGGTGGTGAAGTCTGAAATCTGAATCAATTAGACTGTTTTTATAAATTGATAAATGTCTGAATTTGTTTAGATTATGTATTTGACCCATTAGAATATTATAGTGTAGAATTTATATATTTAAATTTATCTAATTTTATCATCATTACGAAATTTACATCTACATTATAAAATTAGCATTCATTTAAACGAATACGTTTAATTGGTAATAATATATTTAGTTATATAAATTTAAATTTGACCACCACCTAATTATAGTAAATTGAATTTTATTATAATTCAAGTGAATTGATTAAGAGAAATGATCTATTAAGGTTAATTCATTGAGAACAATAAGAGGCAAATAAGAGGTTGGTTTACCTCTTACTAGATAAGAGGACGATGAGACATAAGTAGCCCTGAAAATTTGGAAAAAAACAAACAGTCTGAATGGCCCTACCTCTTAATGAAGCAGACATAAGAGGCTAATAAGAGTTTTTTTTCTAAAAAACAAACAAGGCCTTAATGTCTTGTTAGTTTTTGGGATTACAGAATAACAATAATACTTGGATAATTTCTAGGATCGTGATTGAATCACTTTCCGAAATCTGTAATTCGTCCCTATTGCTTGGGGATACACGAATTCAGAAGTGGGATAATCCAAGAAATCAGATTCGGATTACAAGCCTAATCCAAATCCACAAACACAGAATACCTTGCGATGGATTGCGTTTTTCAGAGACAGAGAATTGCAGAGAAGAAATCGGTTTTCTTCTTTCTTCTGCTTTGTTTATGTTCAGAAAATCGGATATATATATGAAGAAGATGGCGGTTATAAATGAACCGACGCCACCTTTCGTAAAGGGTGTAACCCTTAGGTTTTCGCGGGAAATATTTCGTCTGGGCATTTTCGTCCATAACAATTCGTTTTTGGGCCGGGGCGCTGCCCCCGGACCCCCCGATTTCCCGAGTCCACATTTAACTATCCGAGTGTGCACCCCGCACCTCCAGGCTCGGAATGTAAACTGAACTCAGCCTGTCTCGATATTAAACATGACTACACTAAAATATATTGATGACACTAAAATCACCAATATGTCTTGTCAACAACATGTGAGTCACAGAATTCTAATGCTTTTTTATGCGGCATGTTTTGATGGTTTTTGTTTCTGTATGTGAACATGGCTGAATACAGATTCTAGTGGAAGTCATTGATCACAGTAATGGATGCACAAGTGTTGTTCAAGAGAATGGCTCTACAAAGATCGTCCCCTTAGCAGTTGTCGAGCCGTCTACGATGAACCATCCAATTCCAGAAGGTTCCGCTGCAGACAAGGTTGTGCCTAGAAGCTGCAATTCAGAGTTATCACAATTCCAAAACTTGTCTTTTGCAACGAGAGATTCAGACAAGGCACCACCCACCTCTCTTGGTGTTAGTACAAGGGGTTCTTGTGTTGGTCTTATTGGGTTGCTGAATTTCGGAAATACTTGCTTCATGAACAGTGCAATACAGTGCCTCGTTCATACACCTGAATTCGCTAAATATTTCCGTGGAGATTTCTATCAAGAGATTAACTGGCATAACCCTCTAGGCATGGAGGGTGAGCTAGCTATAGCATTTGGTGAGTTGCTTAGGAAGTTGTGGGCCCCAGGCCGAGCTCCATTTGCTCCTCGGACATTCAAAGCAAAGCTGGCCCGCTTCGCACCGCAATTTGGTGGACACAATCAGCATGATTCTCAGGTTTGTTGTGGTACATTGAGCTTTCATCACTTCAGGTTGATACGTCAGATGAAATATGTTGTCTTTTTCGGTTCAGGAACTTCTTGCGTTTTTGCTGGATGGACTTCATGAAGATCTGAACCGTGTTAAGCAGAAGCCGTATATAAAGTCGAGAGATGCTGATGGTCGACCTGATGAACAAGTCGCTGATGAGTATTGGGCAAGCCACATTGCTCGTAATGATTCGATAATTGTGGATGTCTGCCAAGTGAGTGTTATCTTTAACTTTTCATGATATATGTTGTTATTTAGGAGCCGTTTACTTAACGCTTACCCGGTAAGCGCATACCGACTCACTTTACCTTATCAGATGAACATAATAAGGATTGAGAATCTTACCCGGTAAGAGTGATGACATGGACAAGAGTCTTACCCGATAAGTGAGAGTGACATCTCGTACCCGGTAAGCAAGCGCTTACCGCATGAAAATGTTGCGTATGATGCCGTTTTAATTGACTAAATCTTACGCGGTAAGTTAAGTGAAAGTGTTGACTATTACTGGGAAGCGCTTACAGGGTAAGGGTTGGGTAAACGGCCCCTTAGTGTTTGCAAATATCCATTATGTTTCAGTTAAATAGGGTTTCCGTAATTTGTATTATTTTATGTTTCTCAGCCAATGAGCTTAGCTTGTACATTATTTATACCAAGTTCTCCCTTGTTGAGATGGACGACTTAAATCTAAATCCATACATGCTATCAAAGACTATGCTTTGGTGAGCCTAAGGAGTTGTTTGTTTACCTCTTAATAGTTCCATTAAGAGGCAACCTCTGAATCGCTAAGAGGTGAACCTCGTTTGGCAAAAAGAAGTCTGCCTCTTAATGGTTCTAAAACCCTTTGAATGATTTTGTATCTTGGGCCTCCTTTAATCATCCAGCGCCCTAAGCGCCCTAATTTCATTCTGAACAATTACCAAACAACCATATATTCATTTTGCACTATATCATAAGAGCCTTCTAATCATTCTGACCACTTAATCATTCTGCACCAAACCATTCAACAACTGCCAAACAGCCCCTATAGTGTTTAGTTCTTTGCTAATAGCTGTACAGATTTTTTCGGAATCAATTTTCTTCTATTTTTCATTTTTCATTTAACAGGGCCAGTACAAATCAACTTTGATCTGTCCTGTATGTGATAAGATCTCCGTTACATTTGACCCGTTCATGTATCTCTCGTTGCCGCTTCAATCCGCCACTCCTCGTTCAATGACGGTGACTGTTTTCAGCTGTGACGGGAGTGTGATGCCTGCTACGTGCACGGTATCAGTACCAAAAGAAGGGCTTTTCAGAGACCTGATCCAAGCACTTAGCAGAGCTTGTTTTTTAAAACAAAATGAAAAGATTTTGCTTGCAGAGGTGAATGCCTATATTATCTTTTGGAGTAAATTACGTTTATCGTTTCTTTGGTTTGTTAAAAACTGTAGATTTCGTCCCTGTGGTTTCAAAATTTCAGTTTTCGTCCCTATGGTTTGCATTTCATTTCTATTTTTGTCCCTGAAGCCAAAATACTACTTTTAAGTATGAAGGACTAAAACAGAAATGAATTGTAAACCATAGGGATGAAAAAAGCAATAAAATTTAAATCATAAGGACGAAAAAAGGTAATGAATTATAAACCATAGGGATGAAAATTGTAATTTCAAAACCATAAGGACGAAATTAGAAATTTTCAACAAACCACAGGGACTAAAACGTAATTTACTCTATCTTTTGTTACCGATCGTGACAACATGTGGGGTTGGGTTCCGGTGAGAAGTTGAGGTAAGCATGAGAAGTGGTTATCAACCATTGGATGAGAAATGGATGCACGTTAGGATGGGATGCTTTGAGATAAGGTGCACCGAGATGCACTGGATCAATTCCCTTCTAAGGCGCAATTCAGGGGGGGGGGCATTTGATTAGAAGTGATCAACGGTTGAGATGCACTTCTCACGCTTCTCACACGATCCTTCGCCAGAACATGTGAATGACTATTAAGTTATATATTGAGTTACAAAAAAAGCACACTTCTTCACAGGTACAAGGCCACTTGATTCACCAATTCTTGGAAGATCCTCTCATGTCGTTATCTGTCATAAAGGATGACGATCGCCTTACTGCCTACAAGATCCCGAAATTAATGACGAATACTAAATATCTCCAGTTGGTCCACCGTCGTGAAGGGCCGTAAGTTCCTCTTCTTACACAACTAATAAGTGTTCACCTTCAAAAATAGATGGTTATAATTTACTAAAATTCCCAATTCTACCCTTAATTATTATGACACAAATACTCAAGGCTTGATGGCATTTGTGTAATGATTAAGGGTGAAGTTGTCATTCAGTTGATTAAAAAAGTGTAATAATTATTCATTCTAAAACTCTATTTTTTTTATTGTGAACATGTATTTTGGGACGGTGGGAGTACTAAACAACTGGTCTAGTATTCATTATTATGATATAATAATTTAGCCTTCTAGTTGTCATCTGATAATATCAACTATCAAGTAGAACAAAATATGGTTTATCTTTTTCATTTTAACACGCCTTGCAATACTTGTTTCAAAAATAGTAATTTTTTAATTATTGAACCGAAGTATCCCAACTCTACCCTAACCGAATTCAACCCACATTGTTTTAACCCGTTGGGTAGGGCTGGATCTTGATTTCTTATTTGGGTTAAAACCAAACCAAACCCGCGTAAGTTGTAACTTGGTTGGTGCTCCATAATTTCAAGAGTTCCCCTTTCTTTTCTTTATTTGTTTTTACTTTTCTTTTGCTTTTATTAATGTTTATCTGTAGTCGATTGTTTATCTGTGAAGGTTCTCCCATAGTTTTTGGACTTCTTTTCCTCAGGGTTTCGTTTTTTTTAGGGAAACCAGCAAAGCTCGGAGCACAACAATGTGGAAACCTTATGGAACACCACTCGTTTTTCCGGTTTCTAGTGACGCAACCATTACAAGAGGTGATATACAGCTGATAGCTCACACGATGCTCTCCCCCATGCTCAAATGTCAGAAATCTGATACCAATATAGCATCAAATCCCCCTTCTGTCAACGATGGTAACGGAGCATATTCACCTCCCAAGGAAAACAGTAATTCGTTACTAAAACTTCCGCTAAAGTTGGTTGATGGAAACAACACCCCTATTGATATTTCGGTTGGAGAAGAGAAAACCATAAGATTGTCCTCGTCTTCTGTGTCGGTTCTACTTTATATTGATTGGTCGCCAGAACTCTTAAAGAAATATGAGACACATTACTTAGAAAACTTGCCGGAAGTTTTCAAGAGTGGGCATGGAACAAAGAAAGCTCGTATTGAACCTTTGTCTTTGTACTCCTGCTTAGAAGCTTTCCTACGTGAGGAGCCGTTAGTACCTGAAGACATGTGGTTAGCTTTTCTCTCTCAAATAATTTTCTAATTATTACTCTCTCCGTCCCATAGCAAGTGTTCATATTTCTACCCTTATTATGAGATGGAGGGTAAAATTGTCATTTAGTCCCTTCTTTCAAAGTAAATGTCCAAATTTCTATTTTAGTTTGTCCCAAAATAATTGTCTACTTTCCAAATTCCAATTCTACCGTTAATTATGAGATGGAGTAATTCATTACTCCATTTATTATTAACGATAAAATTGTCATTTAGTTAATTAAAAGTGTGATAATTACATATTCCTAAAACTGTGCGTCTTTTTCATTGTGGACATTTATTTTGGGACGGAGGGAGTATTCAAGTTACTTGTGCGTATTCCTTGGTATATTCTTTGACCGCTGCCTTGAGGTTTATAATGAACTTTAGCGGCTTGGATCCACAAGATTCCTTTATTTGTTTCGTATTGAAGGGTTTATTTAGATATTTGACAAATAGTCAAACAGTCCTCTTGGGATAAAGTAGGGCCGTTTACCAACACTTACCAAGTAAGCACTTACCTGCAAGAGAAATTACCTCACCTTATCATGTAACATTCTCAGTCATCAAAATGGATTGTTGGTAAGAGTCTTAAACCTGATAAGTAAGCTGATAAGTGCTTACTGGGTAAGAGTTTCTCACTTACCGGGTAAGATCTTGGTTCTTGTTATGCCTCTTACCAGGTAAGATCTTGGTCATTGTCATGCTCAATCCGTAAGGTAAGTGATATTGATAAGCACTTACCCGGTAAGCATTTAGTAAACGGCCCCCAAGTATAATCTTCTCCCCACCCCTCAAAATAAAGAACACAAGCAAAGAAGGAAAACTCAACTGGTTCAGTTGTTGTCCTTCTGGAATAGTTCAAGATTCTTTGTTATTCTAACCATTTGTTAATATCTTTATTTTTAGTTTATTTATTAATATCATCCCATGATTCTCGGATGTGCTATCGGTGAAGGTACTGCCCTCAATGCAAAGAGCGAAGGCAAGCAAGTAAAAAGTTGGATCTTTGGAGGCTTCCTGAGGTGCTCGTGATCCATTTAAAAAGATTCTCGTATAGCAGAAGCGTGAAAAATAAACTAGAAACATTTGTCAACTTCCCTCTTCGTGACTTTGACTTGACAAAATACGTAGCTAACAAAAACAACTCTCATCCTCAAGTATATGAACTTTACGCCTCAGCCAATCACTACGGCAACATGGGAAGCGGCCATTATACTGCACATGTCAAGGTTTGCTCGTTACCTGGACACGTTTTCACATTCTTACAATTCTTAGCTATCTGTTCTATTTTTATGGTAAAATTTTGCAAATTTCAGCTAGTTTATGAGTTCCCATTATCGATCATATGGTGGTATATATGAGCAATATACTTCTCCGTCCCAAAATAAATGTTCACTATGAAAAAGTCACACAGTATTAGAAATGTGTAATTTTTACATTTTTAATTAACTAAATGACAATTTTACCCTTGATAATAGAGGGAGCAATGAATTTCTTCATCTCATAATCAAAGATGGAACGGGAAAGTAGCCACTTTTGAAAGTGGACACTTATTTTTGAGACAAACTAAAATAGAAATGTGGACAATTTTTTTTACTGAAACACTCTTACACACATATATGTTGACCAAGATTTTGACCCATGGTTAGCGTTTACCCAGTTTGTGTTGGTAAACGAGAAACTAAGATTATTTTCACTTTTGTGACATGCAGCTTATTAATGAGAACAAGTGGTACAACTTTGATGATAGCCATGTTTCAACGGTTTCTGAAGATGATGTGAAATCGAATGCTGCATACGTTCTATTCTACAGGAGAGTGAAACCCGATGATGATGCATTGTTGACCAACGGAGCTCCATCTTCAGAAGGTCAAAACTTTTCCTTTCGTAAGTGATAATGGTATTCGTATGCATGATCTGCAACAGTTTCTAGTTTAGCATCAGATCATATTTCTGAAGGATCACCCAAAAATTCAGATGGATTTGGAGGTTTCCATAACACTATTTTTCTGGGATCTTTTGTACTCATTTCTAATGGATTTTTCATTTTTTGGATAAGATAAGAAAATATTACAAAAAGGTTAGTTGATTAGATTTACTGAAAATGATATGGTGATTCTTGCAAGGCACATTGTTATTATCTGATAGGTTTCTTGTACAATGTGCAAACCACTGTTATTAATGTTTTTTTTCATATGATAGTGTACTTTGATAGACGTCAGGTCTATGTAAATCTTATCGTTCTCAAAGCTTTATATCCAGATGTGATATACCAAGGGGTTGTTTGGCTGGTTTTTCGTTAATTTTGTATAGATGAAGTTGTTTGTGTGGATTATTCTGTCGGTAAGATTTGGAATATTTTTGTTTGGGAGAGTTTTATAAAGTTGTTTGTGTGGATTATTCTGTCGGAAGTTTTTTGTTTGGGAGAGTTTTTTTTATAGATGGAAAGAGTGTGTTTTTTAATTGGATGCTGTATAAGCTCCCCTAGTATCATTTAAGTCATTACCAAATGGTCATGTATAGTTGACTGAATAAGTTGTGAGTCCAGTTAAGCTGCTATATATATGCCCTCACTTTAGTTTGGTTACTCTTAGAGTTGATCATTTGGAGGCTCGAGTCGGGTTTTGGGTCGTGCATAACTCTTTCTTTGCTTAACGGGTCTGATATAGTAAACTCAAACCCTATTACAAGTTTGAAGACTTGTCTTTGCCCATTTATAGGACGGGTTGGGCTTATTGACTGAATGGGCCTAAAAAGCCTTTTTATATCTTTAAGGGTGCGTTTGGTACACTGGACAGGACAGAACGGAACAGGGATCATTGTTCCATGTTTGGCAGGACTTTTAACAGAAACAGAGTGGAACAAAGTGGAATAGGCTTGTTCCACCCCCACCTCATGGAATAAGGTGGAACAGGCTTATGTTTTACCAATATAACCTTAAAATAAAATCTAATTATATCCTAAAACATCAAATACACGTTCTATTTTATATTTCACTCATTCTTTAAATTTTATTTATTTTATTTTATCTAATGTTATATGTTTTTTTCTGTCCAGTCCTATCTACCAAACGCTGAACAATTGTTCTGTCCTGTTTTGTTCCGTACCGTCCTGTTCTTTCCTGTTTGCATATCAAACGCACCCTAAGATAACACATTTTATATAAAAATACTGGTCATGTGAAATAATTTAAAATACATAAAAAATTCGATAATTTTATTAAAATACATAACATTTTTTACATAATTTTATATAAAAAATTGTAAAATATGGACCATCTATGAAAGGAATGGCCAAATGGGATTATAAGGAATTGATCAATGTTGATTATACTTTTTGATACCATAGTTTTAATAACACTAGTGATAATTAAGTGTGGGAATTGATAAGAGCATCCACAACATTACATGGTTTGTCATGTAGGTAACAAGGTCTTGCAAGATATCCTTAAACTTGCTAAATTAGCAAGGTATGGACCTACTAAATTTAATAAATTAATACTATTTTTTACAATATTGATTTATTGTATATTTGTGTTTCATTAGTTTATTATATTACATTATAATATTGGTAGTGAAGACCATTTTAGAAAGAAGTTTGGTCTTGCATTGATGTAGGAAATATTATTGCAAAACTGATGTGACACTTTAAAAATGACGTTGCTCTTGCACTGATACGGATGGCCTTAAGCATTAATATTTTTTAATTTTATTTATAAACCCATGTTCTCCTATTAATTTTAATAAGTCAATTTGGGATTGTCACTTTGTTTTAGAATGGTTATTTAATCCCATTCTTTTTTCACAGTTTTGTGTAATTTTGAGCATAAATTTATCTAAAATTTCCAAAAAAGAAGTTTCACACTCTCATATTTTTTCTATTGTGGAGAGTTATTGAATAATTTGTTGAATAAAAAATTTGCCATCAACACTAAATTTATTCGTTAGTTAGTTATGAATTCAAATATGTAGTTTTAAGAAGTTGTACTTATGTATTATTTACTTATAATCCTGAATTTTAAGTAATATGCATCAATAAACAGTATATAATGCATAAAAAAAATTGAAGTATTTTTCTTAAATTTTTTATAATATAGAATAGATGTAGATATCGATAAATGTGACAACCCCTTTCTAATTATTATCAATTTTTGCTTGGAAGCTATCAACCAACTTCTTGGGAATTCAAACCTCAAAATGTTGGTGCCAAAAATATAAAATGTGACGCATAAACGGCAGGGACCGGCAAACAATTTGATTCCATGCTAACTTTTATGGGAGATTGCCGTCGGATAAAAAACAAAATTAATACATACAAATTTTTTATTGTATTTTTAATTATATATCTCAATAAAGAGATTATTAATTATCAAGATCGGTTTAAAATAAAAAATGATCAAATTAATATATAACGCATGCATATATATATATATACATATATATATAGAGGCGGGTTCAAACGAGGAGCGTACCAATTTAAGAGAACGTGAGGAGCAATTGATAGTTATGAATCACATGTGATTGGCAGTTGTGGATCACATGTGATTCACAACTGATCTGGATGAGAATCGACAGTTATGGATCACATGTGATTGGCAGTTGTGGATCATTAATGATCCGCGACTTGCACGCGTCGCGAACCAAGTCGCGCTACTTTTGCGCGAAAATTCGATTATGTCCGATTTTTTAGCGTTGTAAATCATATGTGATCAGAAGCATGGGAGTGCTCCTCACGTTCTCTTAAATTGGTACGCTCCTCGTTTGAACCTTCCTCTATATATATATATATATATATATATATATAGAGGGATGATCAAACGAGAATGGTATCTATTTAAAAGAATAAGAGAATAATTATAGGTCAATCATTTCATTAAATAAGACCTTAATTAATTAATTCTAAAAATAAATAAGTAAGGATATACAAGTAATTTAGTTATATAAAATCTATTTTAGGTATTTATTTAATATTTTACTTTTACCATATTTGTGAATTTAATATGATTTATTTTTTGATATAATAAAATATTTTATATTAATTTCACTTAAGATACGAATATTTAATTTTCATTTAAAAATCATTTTTTAATTTGAAGCAATATTTAAAAAATTGCAATTTTCATCAAAATCACATGTGATTCACAATAAAAAATTTTAAAATGTTTTCTTATTCACATGTGATTTAAATTTTGAAAAACAATTATTCAAATTAAATATTTAAAAAGAAAAATAATGAAAATAAAATCATATATGGTGTGTAGCAAAACACATTTAAATGTAGAAAATCACATAAACTTTAAAACGTAATTCATAATTTTTCATCAAAATCATATGTGATTTACAATGAATTAATTTCTTTTTTCAAATTCTTTTTTCCTAATCACAGGTGATTTAAAATTAATTGTGAATATCACAAGTGATTCACAATGAATTAATTCTGAATATCACATGTGATTTTTGACGAAAATTGTAAAAAAATCTTAAATTAAATAATCCAATAAAAATAAATATTTAAAATCTAAACTAAATCACACGTATTTTAAGGTTGTAAACATAATAAGTAAATAAATAAAAATGTAATCATGCTTAAATTACAAAATCATAAAAAAAAATATATGAATAAATACCTTAATTAAATTTATTAGATAATCTATATAAAAATAAATGGGTTTCCATATAAAATATATATACAACAAATGACACATATGCCCTTTTGGGCGATTTTTTAGAAAGTTTTATTTAAAATATTGTTTAATGAAATGATTGGCCTAGAATTATTCTTTTATTCTTTTAAATAGGTATCATTCTCGTTTGAACCTGACTATATCTATATATATATATATAGGGTCCCCTTCTTTTGCTAACCAACTCATTGGTACTAACCGTGCTAACCAACCATTGACCAATCAAATTGCTCTTTTTATTTTGGTTTAGGTGCACGCCAACAAGGGTAAAATGGGTATATCCAATTTCTTCCATATTTATCTCACATTTAATAACTGATTCTACATTCCATAGTTATCTAATCCATGATTTTCAAAATTATATTAATTCAGAATATATTTTTAATATCAAACAAGATATCGAAATTATATTAATTCAGAATATATTTTCGGAATTATATTAACTCAATTAATACATTTTTTTTCTATAAATCAGTTCTTTGAGACATTGTGCATATATGCAGATGTGCATATGTGCACATATGCATATATGTGCAGATGTGCATATATGTGCAGATGTGCATATATGTGCAGATGTGCACATATGCATATGTGCAAAAGCCATCTCAGACTAAATCATATGCACAGTTATGTGCACATATGCACATAAGCATCATCATCATCATCATCGTCTTCTGTGAAGTTTTTCTCCGAGTACTCTTTAAAGTTCACATCGCCGGAATGTTTCTCGAGACTGGGGCCCACATCGGGAAAACAAAGGAGGTTCACGGCGGAGCAGAACGACGGGTGGTTGGTGGAGAGGGAGTGTTGGTTATCGACGAGTTTTGAAAACGCCGCCGATTGGACGGCGGTTAACGGCGAAGCTTTCTCGATGAGGAATGAGGGTTTGGGTTTATCGTTGGAGATCTGTTTCTTCCAGTATGGCAGAGGCGGTGGGAGGTGGTGGGAGGAAGGCGGAGGCGACGGAGGTTTTTCTTGGAAAGAAGCATGGAGAAAGTTACCAAATCATATGATGGATTTGGTTTTTGGGTTGCTTGAAAAGAGGAAACCGTAAATATGGATGGAATTTGTTTCCTTTGTTATGATGTGTTTTTTTGACCAAATTACCCCTGTGCACTTATGCACAATAAATAAGGCACGTGAGACATAATAAATTAGAATATAAAATCAGTTTTAGATTATAGCCATTGATCTAATTAATCTACGGTTATAATTGGTTAGCACGGTTAGTACCAATGAGTTGGTTAGCAAAAGAAGGGCCCTCTCTCTCTCTCTCTCTCTCTCTATATATATATATATATAGTTCAAATGAAAACTCATTTTTAATTGTGCACATGAGGACAGATCTTGACCCTTCCATCTCTATTGATCCAATGACTCATATTAAATAGAGTTTTTAATTGAAATGATTAATTAAGGTGATTAGGGGTAAAAAGGAAAGATAATTTAAACTTGGGAAATTAATTAAAATACCCAAGTTTGACCCACCCTTACCAAAATACCCAAAATCTTGATCACTTTACCAAAATACCCCAAAATTCCGCGATGAGCCCCGCGATCGAGGGCTAGGGCCTACGTGTCACCCATGGTTGGCCAAAGTGTCCCGCGGTGCCCCTCAACTATGGCCGCGGTGCCACTTTTGGCCCCCCACGCCTTATGTTGTCGACATTTGGAGATGAACGCCAAAACCCAGGACAAACGTATTACCACCTACAAGGATGTCTACTGGGCGGCATGCAGAGCATATACGGATCGGGAGTTTAACCGGTACATGAATCTTCTACGAGTTAGTGCCAAGAATGCAGCCAAAGTCATGGATTATTGGCTCTACTCTCCGGTCCAACATCGTCCATCGCGGGCCTATCGCAGGCAACCTCCGCGGGGAGGGACCAAAAGTGTCACCGCGGCCATAGTTGAGGGGCTCCGCGAGACACTTTGGCCAAACATGGGTGACACGTAGGCCCTAGCCCGCGATCGTGGGGCCCATCGCGGAATTTTGGGGTATTTTGGTAAAGTGATCGAGATTTTGGGTATTTTGGTAAGGGTGGGTCAAACTTGGGGTATTTTAATTAATTTCCCTTTAAACTTATGCCTACCATGTTTGACTTTTTATTTTCTTTTTTAATTAAAAACTTTTACCTCCCTTAAAGTTTAAAATAAGTTATCTTCAAAATTAATAATATTTTAATCAAACAAATTAAGAATCTCGTGCTCTTCGATATGACATCCATCTCGATATAGTTTTTTTGTTGTTTTAACCGTTTTTACGTGAAATGTCATATATGTGTTATATTCATTATGAATATTTATGTACGTTCAAGTGTGTACAACATCTCGACACTGTAAGTCCGTAACTCGACATCACCTTCTACAACACTTTCTTCAACGTCCTAAGGCATCGCGTTCTTCATTAACGTAACCCAACACACATCGAGATGGATCGGGAACCTATCGAGTTTCGATTGTGAACCGAGAAACAAAAGAGAGTGTGTCACGTCTCCACACCTTCGCGGGTCACTCATGTATTATTCTTCATGAATAATGTATCATTCAGTATGAATAATACATTATTCAGGGTGAATAATACACGATTCATGAATTCGTGTATTATTCATCCTGAATGTTATATAATTCATACCGAATACTGTATTATTCATCCCGAATATTGTATTATTCATCATGAATAGTGAATGAACGTTCACCTTTGTTATTCATACTGAATGTGGACACCTGGAGATGTGCATAACCAAGTTTCGGTTGTGAATCAGAAAACAAAATAGAGTGTGTCATGTGTTCACACCTTCACGGGTCATTCATATATTATCCATCATGAATAATGTATCATTCATGATGAGTAATACAACATTCAAGGTGATTAATACACGATTCATGTTTAATAATACACGAATCAGGAATTCGTGTATTATTCATCTTGAATGTTGTATTATTCATTTTGAATATTGTGTTATTCGTCATGAATAGTGAATGAACGTTCCCCTTTGTTATTCATACTGAATATGGACACCAAGAAACGTGCATACATATTCATACTGAATATAACACATACATAGCATTTCACGTAAAAAACGGTTAAAATGAAAAAAAAACTATATCGAGATGGATGTCATACCGAAGAGCACGAAATTCTCGTTTTTTTGATATAATTTGTTTGATTAAAATATTAGTAATTTTTAAGATAATTTATTTTAAACTTTAAGGGGGTAAAAGTTTTTTAATTAAAAAAGAAAATAAAAAGTCAAAGATGGTAGGCGTTGATTCAAATTTTCAGATTTGTCCCTAATCACTTCTTAATTGGTTTCATTAAGTTTTAACCATTGATTAGTCTTCCAAATCTTGATCAATGGTTGTGACTTGTCCTCATGTGCACAATTGAAAATGAGTTTTCATTTGATCCCACCCCTATATATATATATATATATATATATATATAGAGAGAGAGAGAGAGAGAGAGAGAGAGGTTCAAGGGAAAACCTAAAAAAAAACGGAAAATTGAAGAACACCTTGGTGACCTTTAATCTGGACGGTATGCGCTTGTGCATATAGATAAATTATGTTATTTTTTTGTTTTTATGCACAAATGCATGTTACAAATTACCATTATGCACAAGTGCATACCGTCCAGATGAAGGGCTAACAAAGCGTTCCTTAGTTTTCCGTTTATTTAAGGTTTCCTCTGAACCTGACCCTATATATATATATGCAATTAAATTACATTTATTGCTTATGAGTTCTAGAATAGGTTTATTATGCATATATGATTGGACAAAATGATAGTGAGAAGCACAAGTATAAGAATTGTGCAAGGTTGTAGATATAGTTTAGTAACTTATCAATCTAGTTTATCTCTACGACTTTTGTTTCACCTATTTCAATATGAATATGCAACCGTCCATATATGGAATTATGTTTTATTTGTGTTTTATCATTTATCAAATAATATTTGTTTTCACGTAATAATATTTGTGTTAAATTTTACTATTATCTTTACATTTTATTTTTCGCTAAACAAACATCAAGAATATATTTATGATCCAAACTCTCAGAAAATACTATTACAGATAAACTTAATTTAACACAAATAAAAATAAGCATAACATTTCAATTTAAAATCTCTACATGAATATATCAAAACCTTATAAATATATCATATCTTGAAATAAATACATTGTTTTATGAGTTAAAGAAATTTCATAATAGTGTAAATAATTAAAAAAAAAACACTTATTTTTATTATATTTTAATTGAAGGGGTACTTAATAAAATAATAAAGGGTTAAACAAGTAATCAAATCAAGTCAACCCCACCTATTCCCAATTATATATCATCAAAATACATATACTCAAACATGTTCATCATTCATCATTCATCAATCATCAATCATCACCCACCCACTACTTCTCCATTCTAGTTAATCATCATCATATCATAACTTTAGAGAGAGAACATCATCATCATCATAACTCTAGAGAGAGAAAGAGGTGATGAAGAAAATACCCATGATGAGATTCTTCATCAATCTTCCACTTTTGTTGTTGATTTTAGCAAGTAATCATGTATCATTACATATGATCCATGCACAACAATCCCAAGATTCATGCAACTCAAATCTTGCCAATCTCAATGCCCAATTCTTCTTTGACACATCTTCTCTCAATTGCATCCCTGTTTGGTCTTCTGAAAACTTCATTCTTAGAGTAAGTCTCATCTCTCCATCCATGTCTTTTTTTTCTTTTTTCTTTTTTTTTGTGGGTGCATTAATTATTAACCATTAATAGGCTTTTTTTAATTAGATGAGAAAAATCAAGAAGATTTCCAAGTATTGTGTTTTTTGCAATTACAATGATGTTTTTGAAGTTAAAAGCATGTTGATCAGAGTCATTTGTTTGTGGGTGTGTGATATATAACAAATTCATTGTGCTATGTCAATAACAATGATGTTAATTTGTGCTTTTTCAGTATGGACAAGCGGGTCCAAATTTGTGGAGTTTTGTCTTATCGACACCAAGCACGAATTCCTATATAGGAATGGGGTTTTCGCCCAATGGCGGGATGGTGGGATCTAGTGCCATTGTAGGTTGGGTGGCTAGTGATGGCTCAACCAACATGAAAAGGTATCTCCTTGGCGGTCAAACCCCGAGCCAAGTGTTGGCGGATGACGGAGACCTAATTGTAGGAAACACGTCATCGATTATTTCAGAATCGTCTCAGGTATACATGGCGTTTCAGTTGGTTACAGACCAACCAAGGCAACGACTTGTGTACGCTGTTGGGGACAACAACGATCCCCCTCCAAGCACACCAAATTTTCGCTTGACTCAACATAGAAGTCAGATTGCCATTAGTTTGAATTATGAATCAGGTAAGTCTATTTCGAAATTATTATAATCAAGTTTTTTAAGTTGTTTCATAATAAATAAGTTATATCTTATTTCTTCATTACACAAAAAAAATTCTTCCACTTTTATAAAACATGAAATACCAAAATTACTTTGCTAATCGGCATCCATTAGACTTTGGGTTAAGTTGTTGATAGTTGTTTTAAATATTTGTCCAAAGATTTGACTTTGAGCTAAAAATGGTAGGAGACTAGGAGGTGAAGTGGGCCCAATAACACCTACTTAATAACTTGTTATTGGGCCTTTTGTGGGCCAAGGAGGCCCAATCCCCCAATTTGCCATTGTCTAACTTCATTTTCAAGCAAGTACTCCTTTCATGATGTTAATTATTCAAATATAGTGTATACATGCTTTTTAAAGCCAAATCCAATGCATAATACAAGATTCAATACATAATATACAAGTGAATATAACATGATCTAATGTTTTTAATTTTGTTTCTTAATGTGGGTTTGTTTAAACTTATGATATTTGTATGTGATTATGGATCGACAGGTCAAGGTAGCCAAATTAAAGCTCCTTACTCGAACCTAAAGAGGATTCATGGAATCTTAAACATGATTGGATGGGGTATACTACTCCCAATTGGGGCGATGGTTGCTCGTTATTTCAAGCATTTGGATCCGTTATGGTTTTATGTTCACACAAGCATTCAGTCGTTAGGGTTTATTCTTGGATTATCAGGCGTAATTGCAGGACTTGTTTTGGATAGTCGTCTCGACGCTAGTGTTGGCAAGCACAAAGGACTTGGCATAACCATTCTCATATTTGGTTGTCTTCAGGTTTCTACATTATCTCTTTCTCAATTTCTCTTGTCTTGATTTGGATATATTTTGGTTATTGACATAAAAAGCCCTCCATTATTATGATAAATACAATTTACCCCCTTTACTTTTCAATATAATATAAAAACCCGAATTATGATCATATAAGCATGAATGTTATTTTCTTACAGGTTCTAGCTTTCATGGCTCGTCCAAGTATAGACGCAAAAACGAGAAAATACTGGAACTGGTATCACTACATTGTAGGACGACTTATCATTTTGTTCGCGATTGTAAATATTTTCTATGGAATCCATTTGGCTAAGGCAGGAAGTTCATGGAATGCTGGCTATGGAGTCGTTCTCGGAATATTTGTTCTAACTGTTTTGGCTTTAGAATTTAGGATGTTAAGAAAAAAATAAATTTTTTTTCTTGTTTGTGCTTGTAATATAGATAAGCTAGGGTTCATGTGTGCATTTGAACTAATAACCATCATTGTTTTCTAGTCATGCTTATACATTGTTTCTCTTACTCCTAGGGTTTGAGAAATATATTATTTTCGTTGTTAACACACATTGTTACGAAATTCATTTCATTTCGTTTATGAAATATTTTGTTTTGTGCGTTTGCTTTTTGTTTCTTTATTCGATGCTAATTCTTTATCATACTTTTCATAAATGGGAAAGCAAATGATGCATATACACGTCTTCATCGACGTAGCTTTCCAATTGGAAGACCAATAGCTAATTACGTAACCCCTCGATTATCTAGAGTCCAAACACAACAAACACATTATTCAGCTGAATTTCAATTTTTATAAGTTGTTTATTATTATATTTAACATTTACGGTTATTGTTCTTGAAAAAAAGGAAATGAGAAAAATGAATAGAAAGTAAATAAATTATAAAAAACGGATTTTTTGAAGAAATAAGTAAAATTGACCAAAATAGACAAGCTTCCCGATCAGCTTCACTTTTTAGTCGTTTTTCTAAGTTCTTATATTAACCAGAGTTTACGTAAATGTCTTATACATTTGCGTATAGCCTTTTTTTAGATTAAAAAAAGAACAAAAAAAATCTTTAAGCAAAAATTTGATTAATTACACAGAAATTTGAATCTTGACGTAGAACTTTGAATCCTTACAGAAAAAATCTTCTTTTTTTTTAATCTGAAAATCGAATTTACACAAAAGTGTAAGATATTTACGTAAACTTTGATCAAAATTCAATTAAAATTTCATTTTTATAAAGTATCAATTTTGAGCATATTTTTTGTATTAGAGCATCTCCAATGGCATTTGAACATCACTTGATGAAAGACTTGAAAATGGGTTGATAATGACTTGATGATTGGAGTAAGGACTTGAGAAAGGGTTTACTTCTCAAACGCTTGGTTAACCTCAACTCTTTGAAGGTGGGACCCACTAATGTATGTGAGAGACAGAGAGAGAGAGAGAGAGAGGAACTAAAAGGTGGGATCCACTATTTTTTTAGTATATTTTTTTTGATCAAGTCATTGAGATGGTTTACCATTGTGGATGCCCTTAGATTCTACAATCAACATGGAAACTTTAAAACATTTTATAATCTTCATGGTTGTGGATATTCTAAAGTGTAATGATTCATTTCAATTCCCATTCGTCAATCATTTTCCAGTGATATTTAATTCTTTTGTTTTCTATTTCTTATTGAATTAAGACTGTTTGGTTGGTTTTTTATTAAGTCCTGTATGAATAAAGTTATCTGTGTGAATTAATTTGTTTACATAGATTGGAAAGATTTTTGTTTGAGAGAAAATTTTCATGGATGGAAGAGCATGTGTTTTTAATTTTTTTAGAACGGAGGAATTTTATAAAACTAGCAAGAATCTAGAAACAGAAACAATTACAAATAAATAATTGCAAGGGAAGGATTTGCTAGCCAACCACAAATTACAGAGTACTTGCTACTTCTATAGGTAACCCAAAAGTAAGCACGGGTTATAATATTCATCGTCTTTTTTGGCTTCGGGTTACCATTTCGAAAGACCCATAAAGACCACAAAGTTATAAGCATAACGGCCTCGAAACACCAAAACACCTCTTTCTTCAACCGGATTGAATCGATCCAAGAGGTCCATTCAGAATAGGAGCGGATAGACGGAATATCAATTTGCCACCATCGACCAATAAGGGCTCATAAGTCTTTAGCAACGGGACACGAGAAGAAAAGATGATTGCAATCCTCTACCCCCGTATCACAATTGAGACAAGAAAGGGACGAGACGTCGATACATCTTTTATCTAAATTAACCCAGGTAGGGAGCCGATTAAGACGCAACCGCCACACGAACACGTTGACTTTGATGGGAACAAGTCTATTCCATTTACTAGGAAGAGACTTCACCTCCAAATATGAGAATCAATACAGCACCTAGTCGAGGCCACCGAAAATTCACCCGACCCGTCTAACAACCACACCCATATTAGACTGTATGGATCAAATTGTAATTAGTATAATGTAGAGGGCACTCATATGTAATTAGTATCTCTATATATAGAGATCCATTGTAATTTATTATATTCATTCAATATACAAAACCTCATTGGTTTGATTTGGTATCAGAGTCATGTCACCCAAACCCTAATCACCTACCGTCGATCACCATTATAATCAGCGGGACCCTAATCATCCACCGCCGCCGCCTACCACCGCCGCCCTCTACATCCCTCATTCTTTTCTGATCCTTTTCTATACACCATGGCTCTTATCGCCTCTTTCACAACAGCTGATAAACAATCTCACAACTCACATAAGTTTGCTTTTACCCTAACCCCTACAAACTATGTGTAACACCCCGATCTTTGGAAGGTATCGATCTTTTAAGATAAATATTAAAAATAGTATTTACGATTAAATCCTAAACTTTATGGTCTTGTCGGATGGAGAATTCAAATACGAGTCCACGGTTCTTTCCGGAGCGAAATCGGAGCTAAAATGTAACATCCCAAATTTTATAAAAGATGATGTTTGGGTTTATTAATTAAATTGAGTATATTTATTTGATAAGTTGTGATTGGTAGATTAATTTAGAGTTTAACCCTAAGTAAGTTTTATTATTTGTTTGGTGAAATTATAAGTTAAGGGGTAAACTTTAATTTGAATTTATAAGGGAAGGGAGTAAGTTTGCCAAGTGTTGAAAGTGAGAGGGACTGTTTGGTAAATTGTGATTGACTCATCACAATCACCGTTCAATTCTCAAGTAAAAAGGATGAGGTGTCCTTAAAATAAACTCATTTTTGTCAAAGTTGTATGTGTGGGTATTGGAGTGTACTGCAAAGAGAGAGAGAGAGAAAACGAAAGAAAGGAAAAGAGAAGAAGAAGGGAAATTTTCAGCTGCAAGTATTAGAAATCAAACTGAAGAATCAAAGGTATTCATCCCATCTATCCTCTTAGTGTATAGCTAAAAGTTCTCTATTTATATAGATAAAGTTTCTATTTGGTTTAGAAATGGGTTTTGAGGATTTTTAGATGATTTTGAAGATTATGATAATCTGAACTGATAATCTTGTTATGTTAGTAATCCTAAACACATTTGCAAATTTACAGTAACATGCATAGTTTGAAAGTATGAATTTTGTGTTCATAAGCTTTTATGAGTCTAAAATGGGTTTTGAGATTCTTGGATGTTTTTGAGAAAACTAAGTTTATAAATATGTTATATTGATGGTATAGAACATATCTGCAATGTTAAAGAATCAAACATGGTTTAAAATAGAAGATTTATGGGTTCTTGTTCGTTTGAGTAAGTTGCGAGAGTTATGAATTCTTGAAGATTCATAAGTGTCGCAACCTAAGGTTGCGACAAACTCATTTGAATCGCAATAGTGTGTTGCGATAAGGAGTCCATCGAAAATGTTGCTTGCGACAAGGGTATAAATCGCAAGGGTTAGTTGCGATAGGAGAGATTCATCGCAACCATGGGTAACGATAATTGCTATTGGTCGCGATAAAGGGTGGTGTCGCAATAGTTGCTTGCGACAGTCATTGTCGGATGCGATAATTGATTGCGATAGGAGATTACCAATAGTTGTTTGCGATAGAGATGAGAACTTTAGGATTTTGGTATTTAAATATACTAAACAGTAAATAATACCAGTATAATTGTATATGGGTATTTCAGATTTTTGTGAAGTTAGTGACGGATATTCTACGACTCTGAGAAGGAATATTAGCTATTCGGCAGACATGTGAGTTCATTCTTACCTTACCTGTTTTTAATAAATGTTTTCAATTATGGTAAGGTGTTTTATAGATGAACTGTCGAAATGAATTTTTGGAAGAAAGATTTTATGATGTAAAATCTGTTATTTAAACTGATGAGGTTTGCTCAAGTTATTTATTAATGTTGGATAATGACTTATAGCAATGACCTGTATACGGACAAATAGGTGATATGGATCCATAGGCACTAGAGGTTATGTGCACGTAGAATAGATGATGGATTTTCATTATTCTGATGTGTGTGGTTATGTGCACGTAGAATAGATGATATGGATCCATAGGCACTAGAGGTTATGTGCACGTAGAATAGATGATGGATTTTCATTATTCTGATGTGTGTGGTTATGTGCACGTAGAATAGATGATGGATTTTCATTATTCTGATGTGTGTGGTTATGTGCACGTAGAATAGATGATGGATTTTCATTATTCTGATGTGTGTGGTTATGTGCACATAGAATAGATGATGGATTTTCATCATTCTGATGTGTGTGGAATTGATCATGAGAAATGATTGACTTAAATGTCAGATCGTAGTCATGTAAGCGGGTTTAATTCGTTGATTAAAGGATGGTTATACACGTGGTAAGAAAAAGGGTAAACCAGGTTTGTTATGCATTGTTTACAATGTTTTATAAATATTATTTTGAAACCGAATGTTCTCACTAGGCATTAGCCTAATCGTTTCAAATAATGTTTTCTTACCAGGTACTAGCTCGGGAAGAAATGGGATGTGGGACGAGAGCTTTTGGATTAGCGGAGAAGTTTTGATACTGAGGTTTTTGAGAGATTGCTTAGATAACTTAGTTAATCTGATTATAGTGACATGATTAGATTAATAAGTTATTTGAAGAATTTAATATGTGTAATTGACCTCATAGTGATTCTCTGCTTATGTATAAAGTTTTAATAAGGTTCTTGACTAAATCTTGTTATAATTGAGGTTTAAATTAGCCCTGATTTTAGGGTGTTACAATATGGTATCAGAGCATTAGTTTAAGTGAACTAAGTATGCTGAAGATGTACTTAGACTTAAGCTGTGATGAATTAAGTTATGATTTGTGAGATTTGGGTAGAGGTACTAAGACGGGATAGTCTTAGAGTCGAAGGAAATACGTGAAATTAGTACTGTGATAATGGTAACGAGGATTCTCATGTATAATATATTCACAATTTTAATTAGCTACTGTTATTATGAATATATTGTTACGCAAGCATGCTTGTTTCTAAATTGTTACAATGACTAATGATCGTTGTAACAACCCTAATTCTTAAGTGTAAGGTTTAGTGGCCGAAATGTAAGAAGTGAAAGTTTTGATAAAGGGCTGGTTTGCAAACTTTGAAAAATATAAATAGGGACCACATCCCTAGGGTTGGAGCTGTTTTTGATGGTGCTCTGATTGTGGGCGGCTGGAAACGAAACCGAGAGAGAAAGGGACGGCTGGAAGTTGGCGAAATCGTGAAGGAACTCCGATCTTTGGTAAGTAATGCATCCCTTGATATGATTCCTTGCACTCAATAGCTAGATATGTTGAATTCCAAGTTATATTTCAAGTTTTAGCTGTGTTACTGTTTAAGATCACGGTGGAGGGTTTTTGTTTACAAACGGGATTATCAATTAGTGAAATCAATCGATTAGGGATCCTGTTAGTTAAGGAATAGAATGGAACCTGTTGTGTTTAAATCTTAGCACCTTAATTTGGAATGTTTGGGGAAGACCTTGTTTAGTAATGTGCGATTTTCGTTTCTGGTTCGTAAACCACCGGGAGTTGAGTCCCGTAGTTGCTGGTACCGGGAGTTGAGTCCCGTAGTTGCTGGTACTGGGAGTTGAGTCCCGTAGCTGCTAGGCACCGGGAGTTGAGTCCCGTAATGGATCGGTACCGGGAGTTGAGTCCGGGGCTAGGAGAGATACCGGGACTTGGGTATCGGGTCTTGGTTGGGCCAGACAGTTGGTTGGGCCGGTAGTCGTGATGGGCCGAGAGATTTTAAGCCCCTGTTGGGCTTAGATTTGTGTGGGCTAGTAGCATATAAATATTAGACTTAGCAAGCCTTAGAAGGAATTCGTTAAATAGTTAATGATTCATAGTTGTTCTAAAGACCGAGTTGAGAGATGAAAGGTAGGATCAAGATTTGAGTTGCATCTAATTAATTTATCGGTTTAATTATTAGGTGTACGTTCAGATCGAGACAAGAGGTTAGGAAGAGAATTGCTGTCAGGTGAGTTCCCTAAACCCTTTTTACGATGAAAATTCTTAATGATTAACTGATTATGGTTCTTGACGAGCATGAAATATTTACAAATTGAATTGCATGATTTCTCACGTACGAACTGGTTTATTTGAGAAATGTTGTCATGATGAAATGAAAAGCATGCTAAGTAAAGATTCTATTTTTACGTTATTATGAAATGTATGTGCATGTTATGTGATGTCGGTCTGCTGATAACGCCACTTTTTGGCGTTATTTTCGGTTCTCAAACCAATGAGATTGGCTTGTGTTCAAGTAAAAAGGCGTGTATTTTACGGTTTATCTAGTGTTTTATACAGGTTATCTAAAAGGCGGCATTCCTCGAGAAAAGAAGCTAAAAAGAGCCCAAAACGAGTCCAAACGAAGCCTAACGGAAGCCCAAAAGCAAAGCCCAAGACCCACGACCGAACAGGACCCGATCCGTGAACCAGACGACGACCCACGCTGCAAAAAGGACACGCGCGACTTGCCACGCGACTTGCAAGTCGCGTGGTAGGTCGCGTAACCCACTGTTTGTCGATTTTAAGCTGTTAATTTCGGGATTTAGGTCATTCATTCGATATGCGACTTACACACGACGGCCAGGGGCGATTTTGGGGCGATTTCTGGAGACTTTTCGGAGCTTTCGGAGTCACGATCGAGAGCCGATCAAGGAGACGTTCAACACGCGAAGTAGAGACGAGCACGAGAGAAGGGAGTTCATCATCTTACTGTTTACAATTGCATCCTTTACGCTTAATCATGTTTACATACACTTCCGTTATCTTTTCTTTTGTGTTTGAATCCACCACCGACATGAACTAACCAGTTCGTGTTGGGGGTTGGAATGAATTCGGTTTATTAAGCATGTGAACAATTGACTTGATATTTTATCAGTTTTTTTCCGTTATTAATGAAGCATGTGATTTTGTGTTTAATGCCTTTGAGAGTCTAGCTAGCTTTCAATTGATTTATTATTTTCAGTTGAGTTTGAGAGAATTAACTGTTAAAAAGAACTAGGAATTGCATGCCTAAGACGATAAATCGGTGATAGAGATATATCGAATAAGTCTTAGTCCCAATTGAACCGTTAGGTTGAAATCGAGAGATAAAATCTAGCCGTTTAATATAAATCTGGTGCTTAATGTGTTTTGGAATCCATAGGTGAGATCGAGAGATTAAACTTATCCTTTTCAAAATAAAACCCGTTGTTGTTCGAAGGAGAACGACGGTGATCTTAAAAGATTTGGGAATCATTAAGGGGATTAACTGGTAACTGTTTTGAGTCAGTGTTTGCATGTGTAGAACCTGAGGATTTCCAACCCTCAACCTCTCTCTCTATCGAAGTTTCTAAGTCGTTTACTGTTTCGTTGTGATTTCGTATTCGTTGCAATTAAGTAGTTTTAAATCAAACCAATCTTCCAAATTCGACAGCTCAGTTAATAGCGATTATAGTAATTGTGATACTTAGTTCCCGTGGATTCGATACTCGTACTTACCGTACGTTATTACTTGATTCGACACCGTACACTTGCGGTTAGATTCTCGGGGTGTGAAAACCTCGTATCAAGTTTTTGGCGCCGTTGCCGGGGAACTAGTTGTAGCTAATAGCACTACCATCTATAAGAGCTATTAGATTGAGCATTTTTTTTATTTGCCTTATTTCATCACTTTCAGTTTTTAGATTACTGACTTTACTTTCTTTCTTTTCAGGTACCACTTGGTTTATGCCAAGGACGACCCAAGGGAAAGAGATTGAAGAATTCGATCCGGAGATTGAAAGAACCGCTCGTCGCCTACGTCAAGAGACCAAAGCTAAGCGACAGTTACAAATGGGTGACGAGAGACCTCCACGCAATGATCCACCGCGTAATAATCCACCACCACCTCCGAAAAGAATTCCTATGCGGTCATTCGCCGATCCGAATGTGGCAGCAGCACGCATAGGCATTCAAGCACCAACCACCACGGCTAATTACTTCGAGATCAAGCCGAGTACCATCGTCATGGTACAACAGAACCAATTCGGGGGAGCTCCGACTGAAGATCCCCACGCGCATCTACGGGCATTTGAACGGATCTGCAATACGTTCAAGATCAACGGGATGGAAGAGAACGCGATCAAGCTAAGACTTTACAGCTTCTCCCTAAAAGGTAGAGCTGAAATTTGGATAGAGGGCCTCCCATCAGATCTTATCACCACATGGGCAGACCTGAAAGCCGCGTTCCTCCAGAAATTCTTTCCACCGGGAAGAACCGCTCAGTTGATGGCCGACATCACGCACTTTGCGCAATGGGATCAAGAGACCTTATACGAGGCATGGGAGCGATATAAAGATATGTTGAAGAAGTGCCCGCATCATGGATTACACGGTTGGGTGATAATCCAAATGTTCTTCGAAGGCCTTCACCAACAATTTAAGAATAACATCACGACCGCAGCGGGTGGAGCTCTCTTGAACAAGACGTATGAAGAAGCGGTTGACTTGATCGAGAACCTAGCCGAGCATAGCTATTCCACACCACGATCTTCTGTTGCACGGGTAGCGAGTGTTCGGGAATCGGATGAGCTGAAGGAACTCAAAGCTCAACTAGCTTTTATCACGGACCGACTGAAAGGAGGAAATTCGGGAGAACCTGAACAAGTTCAATATATGCAAAACCGGAACCAGTCGAGGAACGATCCTTTCTCGAACACCTATAATGAAGGGTGGAAAAAGCACCCTAATCTTTCATGGGGTCAACCTCAACAACAACCAGGTAATTCGCCTAACTCGTTTAATTCTTTTCATACTAACAATGCTTACCGTCCTCCAGGTTTCAACCAAAGGAACGAAGGACCATCCGGAGAGAAGAAGTCGGGACTTGAGGACATGATGATGAAGTTCATGACGAAGATGGAAAGCACGGTTGAGGGATTAGCGACCACGGTAAGTACAGTCAAAGCTGCAACCGATCAGAATACGGCTTCAATTAAGATTCTCGAGAGGCAAGTGGGGCAGATTAGTGAGGCTCTACAAAACCGACCTCCCGGAACCTTTCCCAGTCAAACCGAAAGGACTAACCGGGAAACATGCAATGCCATTTATCTGAGAAATGGCAAGGAGCTGAATGGAGAGCCATTACGAGAGTCATCATCAAGGGAGACCGGTCCGAAAGAGAAAGAGATCGAGAGCATTAAAGTGACTGAACTAGAAGCTGATAAAGAGTGTGCAATCAAAGAGAACTCGGAGGGTGAAGAGAACAAGCTTAAGCAACCACCGGTCAAGCCAGAAATTCCGAGAGTTCCATATCCGAATAGATTGAAAGGGCATAAGGATGATGTTAATTTTTCTAAGTTTATTGATGTATTTAAAAAGTTAACAATTAACATCCCTTTTGCATATGCGTTGGCGCAAATGCCCTCTTACATGAAATTCATGAAAGAGATCTTATCCAAAAAGAGGGCGATCGATCACCAGGACACCGTTGCACTCATTGAAGAGTGCAACGCGATTTTTCAGAATAAGCTTCCCCCGAAGCTCAAAGATCCAGGGAGTTTCTCTATCCCTATTCAGATTGGGGAGTTTAGTTTTAATAAAGTTTTATGTGATTTAGGGGCAAGTATTAATCTGATGCCTCTTTCTGTTTTCAGGAAACTCGGATTGGGAGAAGTAAGCCCAACATACATGACGTTAAAGCTCGCCGATCGATCAATCAGATACCCATATGGAGTGATCGAGGACGTGTTGATCAAGGTCGGTAAGTTTTACTTTCCTGTCGACTTCGTGGTGATCGATATAGACGAAGATGAAGAGGTCCCGTTAATTCTGGGACGATCATTCCTAGCCACGAGTCAAGCCTTGATTGATGTGGAGGAAGGAGAGGTGACCTTTAGAGTCGGTGGCGAGAAGGTGATGTTCAAAATGTTTGAGAAAGTGCGAGTTGGAAGAGAAGAAGGATCCGGAGCTGGTCATGGAAGACCGAAGATAGAAGAATCCGCGAAGAATCGCAAGTGTGGGCGATTTGACCCCACGGATACCGAGCCGAGCTGAAACCACATAGTCGTGCCACGACTTTAAATACGGCGCTGGGTGGGAGGCAACCCACCAAGGTTTGTTTCCTTTTATTATTTTTAGTTTGAGTGTGTTTTTATTTCCGAAAAAAAAACCATAAAAATCGAAAAATCGAAAGATCAAAAATAGCTGGAACAGGGACATACGCGGCTTATGCCGCGGTTTACATACCGCATGTCAAGCCGCGGGACTCCTCTGACTGTTGTGAAACAGTGGGTTACGCGGGATGTTACGCGGCTTGCAAGCCACGCAGCAAACCGCGGGTGTCCCCTGTTCGTTTTTCGTGCAGTTTTTGTTTCCTTTCTTGCTTTGTGTGTTTCATCTTCCTGCATTTTGTCTTGTGCTTTGATTTCTTTTGTTTTGCATGTTCTCCCTATCTCCCCCGATTGATGCTCAATCTTTCAAGAATCTCCTCCGGCCGGACAAAACAGGTATGTTAAAAATCTTTCTGCTAAACGAGTGGTGTATGATGTTTTAGTCTATTTTAGTCACACGAGATGCAACAAACCTAAGTTTCACTTAGGTTTGGGGTGCCTCATCTTTTAAACATCTACACACTCACTTTTAACCCTGTGCAAACCTCGGTTTTACCGAGGTTTGGGGTTGGCTTTTATGGCAAACCTAGGCCACGGCCTAGGTTTGGGGTGCCCATTTTAGAAATTTTGGGTTTTCCTTTGCTTGCTATGTAATGCCTTGCCCGTCCTTTTGATAACTGTAATAACTGCACAATGATTCGAATCGCATCACCTACGACTTTACTTGCACATTGGGGACAATGTGTGGGTAAGGTTTGGGGTTGCCCAATCGGGCCCAAGTTATGCACGTAGATTTCCTGCACTTCTGAGTGTCTAGATCATAATAGCTAAAATTTTTGTTTTGAATGATTGAGACCAACCATTGTGGGAAGAATCTTGTGAGAGTGACGTGACCGTTAGGAAAGGACCGTGAAAGGACATGACTAGGGACATTAGTGGAGACCACCCGATAGTGAGTTTTGAGCCGAAAAGACGTTTTTCATTTCGAGGGATTCATACACCTAATTCTTATACACTTTTTCGAATTCCTTGTCGTGAATGTAGAATGATCTCGCTACATTATTGCATTGAGTAGCAAAGACGAACCTCGGGATATTGGGTAAGGGTATAGTAGACCATATCGTGTGGACCTTAAGATATGATTCCAGGCATTATGTGTTTTGTTTTTAACCATTTTAGCTATCGTTCCCTTTCACCCTTCTGTGTGTATCCATAACCCCCTTTGCAGCCAAACACGCACCTTAATTCTTTCTAAACCCACCATTAAACCTTTAGCCAAAAGCCTCAGCCAACCCTACCCGAAAGTGTGTCAATTAGAGGCGGTAATGAACTACGAGAGATAGAGCAGAAGAGAAGAGAACAGGCCAGTCATGAGAATAAAATGGGTCAATGTAACCCAAGAAATAGAAAAGAGGGCCAATGATGCCCCAAAAAAAGGGAATAAATACAGTAGTTAGATAGTAGTTATAGCAGTAGTCAAATAAAAGAGTCAACGCGACTCCAATAGTGACGAAAAGGGCCAAGTGAGCGAATGTGAAGTAAAGAAGTTCAGGAATCGCCAAAGATTGACACACCGAGGAATTTTGATCCATTTTACCCTTCGTTTCATAGCCTTAACCTTAGCCCCGTTACAACCTTTATAAAGACCTGAATGATCTTTTGGAAAACGTGATTAGAGTCTATGACCACCTTTACCGATATTCCCTGTCTTGCTACCTGATTCCTTTCTGAGATCAATCTCTTGGACATTTGTGCGTCTGTCTTTAGAGTTGTCATGTAATATTTGAATAGTCTTGTACATAACCTCCTAAACATGACAACACGAGCGATAACCTAGGTTCGAGCGAAACGAGAGTATCCCGTGAGCTAGGGTCGAGGCGAAATGTTTTCCCTAGTATGTTTGGACCTAGTCTAACCCTAATGTGATCGGAACTGTCACGAGTTCAACTCCCAATGGAAAGTCATAGATCAAACAAAATAGAGATGAGGCGAGAGTGAGATAGATATTCACGGGTATGGGAAATCACCGATGCATCACTTGGTACCGATTGGGAATTGTGCAGTCATTATTATTTCACTTTATGCTTTTATTCTGTTTTTATCGCTAATTTGCTTGGGGACAAGCAACGCTCGGTTTGGGGTTGTTGATAACGCCACTTTTTGGCGTTATTTTCGGTTCTCAAACCAATGAGATTGGCTTGTGTTCAAGTAAAAAGGCGTGTATTTTACGGTTTATCTAGTGTTTTATACAGGTTATCTAAAAGGCGGCATTCCTCGAGAAAAGAAGCTAAAAAGAGCCCAAAACGAGTCCAAACGAAGCCTAACGGAAGCCCAAAAGCAAAGCCCAAGACCCACGACCGAACCAGGACCCGATCCACGAACCAGACGACGACCCATGCTGCAAAAAGGACACGCGCGACTTGCCACGCGACTTGCAAGTCGCATGGTAGGTCGCATAACCCACTGTTTGTCGATTTTAAGCTGTTAATTTCGGGATTTAGGTCATTCATTCGATACGCGACTTACACACGACGTCCAGGGACGATTTTGGGGCGATTTCTGGAGACTTTTCGGAGCTTTTGGAGTCACGATCGAGAGCCGATCAAGGAGACGTTCAACACGCGAAGTAGAGACGAGCACGAGAGAAGGGAGTTCATCATCTTACTGTTTACAATTGCATCCTTTACGCTTAATCATGTTTACATACACTTCCGTTATCTTTTCTTTTGTGTTTGAATCCACCACCGACATGAACTAACCAGTTCGTGTTGGGGGTTGGAATGAATTCGGTTTATTAAGCATGTGAACAATTGACTTGATATTTTATCAGTTTTTTTCCGTTATTAATGAAGCATGTGATTTTGTGTTTAATGCCTTTGAGAGTCTAGCTAGCTTTCAATTGATTTATTATTTTCAGTTGAGTTTGAGAGAATTAACTGTTAAAAAGAACTAGGAATTGCATGCCTAAGACGATAAATCGGTGATAGAGATATATCGAATAAGTCTTAGTCCCAATTGAACCGTTAGGTTGAAATCGAGAGATAAAATCTAGCCGTTTAATATAAATCTGGTGCTTAATGTGTTTTGGAATCCATAGGTGAGATCGAGAGATTAAACTTATCCTTTTCAAAATAAAACCCGTTGTTGTTCGAAGGAGAACGACGGTGATCTTAAAAGATTTGGGAATCATTAAGGGGATTAACTGGTAACTGTTTTGAGTCAGTGTTTGCATGTGTAGAACCTGAGGATTTCCAACCCTCAACCTCTCTCTCTATCGAAGTTTCTAAGTCGTTTACTGTTTCGTTGTGATTTCGTATTCGTTGCAATTAAGTAGTTTTAAATCAAACCAATCTTCCAAATTCGACAGCTCAGTTAATAGCGATTATAGTAATTGTGATACTTAGTTCCCGTGGATTCGATACTCGTACTTACCATACGTTATTACTTGATTCGACACCGTACACTTGCGGTTAGATTCTCGGGGTGTGAAAACCTCGTATCATCTGCACTGTGGGATCAGAGAGCCTCGGGATCCGATGATCCCTTGGATATGTACGACGAGCCAGTAGGTTGGAATTCGTTTCCCTCCTAGGCGGGTATCGGGGAGTCTGTTTGGGCCCCGATACGAGAAGGCGAAAGGGGAGTCTGCTTGGGCCCCGATTCGAGAAGGTTATGTGATCCCCTACACGGTGCAGTACCATATGTGATGATTTATGATTTATGATGAAGTTTTATAAATGATTTGTACATTATCTATACTTGTTGTTTTACAGAGGGAATTCACTAGACCCTTTGGTCTAACCCTCGCTTTTCAAAACTAAAGCCTTTTTCAGGTAAGAAATTAGTAGAAGGCTCAGGTAAGTGTGCAAGAGCAAGTTAAGGAACGGATGCAGCTAGAGGCAGTGCAAGTTCCACGTGTAGCAGTTAGTTTATTCTCAGTTGTGTATAGGTTGTTTCCGCCAACCTTAGTTTAGATGAATGTAATGAAATTTTGGGACCCAGTTTGGTAAATGTTATGACTTAATGCTATGGTTGTCTTATTGTATCCTTAGGGTGTTACAAATGGTATCAGAGCCATAGTTTAAGGGATTTAGGTGACCGGACGGGCCTAAACTTAAACTTGGGAGTAGAAAATCACAACTGAGAATCAGGAAATGCGTTAAGAGGGCACTAATGTAGGCACAGGAGATGCGTTAGGAGGACACTATTATAGGGATAGGACTAATAGGGTACTAAAGACTGTCATGTAAGGTAAGTTTGGGATTTCACCTGGCCAGTGTAATTGCGAACTTACAGGTACATGTATGTGCTTAACCTACCTTATTAACCTACCTAGTGCTTATGTCGTATTCCAGTACTTTAGAATGTCAACGAGATCCCTGAGGGGTAGACTAAGGCCCCTTGTTAGAGAAGTTTCATGAGAATTCATTTATGATGTGATGTATGTATACATCGTAGAGAAGGAATGTCGTACAAAATGTTATGAGTCGTCTAGAGGTAGCTCTTCGTGGATTTGGAGAGGACGAATGTTGAGTTTGAGTGAGACTCCTATTTTGGGAAAGTCTTAGATATAGAAATCATGGGATAGATCAGTCGGATGGTAAGGAAAGACTGTGTCGAAATCGTGAAAGTGTCAATGGAGCTCTGGCTTCTTAGTTGAGCTTTTCGAGGGCAGTGTAAATGAAATAAGATACCTATAGTGAAGTGAAAGCATGTAGAAGTAGAAAGCGAGAGAGTTGATCAAAACGAAAGTAGTATGAAAGGGGTTAATTAAGTGAGATGTGGAAAGCGTGTTCAGCAAGTTGTTGCTTGACCGAGATGGCGACCATTGGTCGAAGGAAGAGTGTCAAGGATAAGTGGCGTGAGTAAAGCGGTTGACCTTGTTAGGGTAAGTAGCCTTCTATTGCAAGTAGAGTTTCATGCATAACTTTTCTAAATGTAACATGAAATTTTGAGCTTAACGATTTGTAAAGTATTTCACATTTTTTGGCGTTCTTTTGTGTAACATGAAAAGTTCGAGATTTAAAGTAAATATGTAAATGTCAATTTTGAACAAAATGAGTCATCTTGTACGAGTGCAAGTTTAAAGAAAAAGCGATTTCAGTTACGTCGCACATTGAAATTCTGAGCTTAACGATTTGTAAAGTAGTCCACATTTTTATGGTAAGTTAAATTGTTACAAAAAGGTCGAGAAAGCATTTGTCAGCAAAACTTTTACAATCAAAATGAGTTTTAACCTGTAGATATCATATAAAAGGGTGTGAGAACCGACTGGTTTACTTGGCGTCGGTACCTTCTTTCGGAATTGTGTCGTATGAAAAGACTTTCATTCAGCGTATCACTGTCGTAATAACATCGTTCATATTGAGTAAGATTAAGGTTCACGGGAAAATGCATGCAATCGATCCTCGAATCGTTGTGCAGGGCATTGAAGTTACAAGAGTGATGGGGACAAGTGTACCTAAGATGTTTTCAAATGTTGTTTATTTAAAATGATAAAATGTACGAATGACTTATCTACTGTGTGTCATGCATGAAGGCTATGAACTCACTAGGTCATAGGATATTGCATATTAAGCTAAGGAATAACTTCAAGAGTGGAGAAATGTGGGGCAAATCGGGAAGGAATGTTGTAGCCTTGGTATTTATGTTCAAGAGGAAAGGTGAAAAGTGGTAGAGTCGGAAGTGGATTATAGCGTCGGGGGTATGAGGGTCTGTACCCTTGCTCGGTGACTGGGAATACAGTTGCCGAGGGACGATGGTGTCCGGGGGAAGGACTAGAAGTCATCGAGGCGTTGAACTTAGCAACTCGTTATGAGTTGTGTGGAGAGGAAGAATGAAATGTTTATGGCGTAGGAATATGAGCTTCGAGGAGAGCTTGTAATGTTGATGGTATATGAATAGGTTTCGAAAGGAGGGAGACAGATCATGAAGTTGATCATGATATGTTGGAAGGATTAGGTTCCGTAAGGAACCCTTGTTAAAGAATAAGTTAACAAAGTAGTTACAGGTTGTCAGTGATGTAGAAGTCAATAGTTGTGATGGCCGAGGCCGAAGACGTAAACCAGAAGGTTGAAAATTAATAGAACACCTTGTAGGGGTGTTAAGAAGATGAGAAGTTATCGTTTTGAATAAGCGCTCTATTTACGAGGTAGAAAAAGGGGTTCGTAGAATGATGAGGAATGTAGCACAACGAAGCGAGTGGGTAGACTTTATCAGTCAGTAAGGAAATGTGCCGCGTCTAGGTAAGGGCTCAGATCGTAAGGAGCTAGCTAGAATGTCTGAGGTTGAATTAATTGAGAACTTGTGAGTTATAGTTCAGCTAGTGGGGAAAGGACTATGTAACGAGTTAGACTTGCTTGTGTTTATGGGAGGATATGAAGGCAAGTTCGATTTGTGTGAATGATCATGAGAGATCTGGTCTGCAATATGATGTATGGACACAGGGTGTACGGCTGTGTAGTGTCAGTATTTGTCAAGCTAAATGTGTCAACTAGTGTCGTAGCGATATGATGTTAGAGAGAAGGGAAGCGACATGTAGAAGCTTTTTAGGGGCTTCGGGTGAAGTGTTCGACTTGTTAACCGGATCGTTGGAGCACGTGGAATGTAAGTTGTTGTTGTGGTACGATTGTTCGGGATAGAACGACGGAGCGGTGGTAGGTGGTTACCCGAAGGAGAAACCAAGTGTTCTTAGTTGAATGAGTCGCTATGTAAGCATATTTTGGGATCTTTGGAAGTTTAAGGAAGATGATGGGTGTGTTGGTAAAAATGTGGTGGGATAAACGTGAGTCCTTAGGAATGAAAGAAATGTCTGAGAAAGTGAAAGTGGGAAATTAAAGAATGTGTAGTATTTTCGAGCGCTGATGTCGTTTAAGACGACTTGAGAATGCCTTAAGTTAGGATCTTGATGCAACTGTTTGGTTATGTAAGTGAGGAGAAGATGATTTCAGTTTGTGGAAAGGTCGAGAGAGAAGGGCAAGTAACGTTGGTGAGCAGTGCTCCACGATAACGTGGGGAGGCGAAGATAGTATGTCGGATTAAGTGAGTAAATTGGAAGTAGCAAATTGCCGGTAGTACCGAAAGGTGCAGTGTTGTGTAGAGTGTCGTTAATAAGTGTGTGAACTGTTAGAAAGAGTATTGAAGAAGGGAATCGTGTATGACCTTGTGCGTGAATGAAGTGGATGAGACAGCTAAATGAGTTAAGTTAGTAACTATGTGAGAAAGGTTAAAACGAACTGGTCGTATAGTGATTAAGCTAGTGAGAATAGCATGGTGTGACCATGGTTACTCATCCCAGTGGAGTGAGGATAAACGGAGTTATGTTCTTATGAATGAACGAACGTGGCAATCAGGGAGAAATTGATGTGTTTCAGGACAAGTTTAATCTGAATAGGTGCACACTTCAGTGATTGAGTTGGGAGGTTTCTACTCTCAGTTACGTTTTGAGTATGGGGTGGTGAGGTAGCAAGGATGTGGGGGATGATTGACGAACCGTGGTCTAGGTGATCCGAGAAAAAGGAGAAATGTTTTATGTATAAACGACTGTTGGGTGGTGCAAGCTTGTGAGTTGTGATGCGATGAAAGAACTCGGGATTGTGAGTTGTCGGGATGTACAGGGTTGGCCAGGTGCCAAGCTGTCAAGTAAGCGAATGTTTCTTTGTGAATGAATCTCGTGTTGTAACGGGGGAATTCATCCAGGTTTCTCCTTAAAGGAAGTAAAGATGCATGAGAAGCCTTATTTAATCTTCTATTGTTAAGACTGATCGAGTAGGAATAGTAGCCTACGAGTTGGAGTACCGTAAGAACTGAAGGGAATGTAACCATTGTTGCATGTTTTGAATTTAATGAGATGGGTTACTGAGTTAGAAGTGGTTGTGCCTAATGGAAATATCAGGGTAGGTGTGAAAGCAAGTTACTCGCATCTTTTCCAATAAGGAATTCCGGGGACGGAATTCTTTTAGGGGGGAGTGTTGTAACAACCCTAATTCTTAAGTGTAAGGTTTAGTGGCCGAAATGTAAGAAGTGAAAGTTTTGATAAAAGGCTGGTTTGCAAACTTTGGAAAATATAAATAGGGACCACATCCCTAGGGTTGGAGCTGTTTTTGATGGTGCTCTGATTGTGGGCGGCTGGAAACTAAACCGAGAGAGAAAGGGGCGGCTGGAAGTTGGCGAAATCGTGAAGGAACTCCGATCTTTGGTAAGTAATGCATCCCTTGATATGATTCCTTGCACTCAATAGCTAGATATGTTGAATTCCAAGTTATATTTCAAGTTTTAGCTGTGTTACTGTTTAAGATCACGGTGGAGGGTTTTTGTTTACTAACAGGATTATCAATTAGTGAAATCAATCGATTAGGGATCCTGTTAGTTAAGGAATAGAATGGAACCTGTTGTGTAAGGATGTTGTGTTTAAATCTTAGCACCTTAATTTGGAATGTTTGGGGAAGACCTTGTTTAGTAATGTGCGATTTTCGTTTCTAGTTCGTAAACCACCGGGAGTTGAGTCCCGTAGTTGCTAGTACCGGGAGTTGAGTCCCGTAGTTGCTGGTACCGGGAGTTGAGTCCCGTAGCTGCTAGGCACCGGGAGTTGAGTCCCGTAATGGATCGGTACCGGGAGTTGAGTCCGGGACTAGGAGAGATACTGGGACTTGGGTATCGAGTCTTGGTTGGGCCAGACAGTTGGTTGGGCCGGTAGTCGTGATGGGCCGAGAGATTTTAAGCCCCTGTTGGGCTTAGATTTGTGTGGGCTAGTAGCATATAAATATTAGACTTAGCAAGCCTTAGAAGGAATTCGTTAAATAGTTAATGATTCATAGTTGTTCTAAAGACCGAGTTGAGAGATGAAAGGTAGGATCGAGATTTGAGTTGCATCTAATTAATTTATCGGTTTAATTATTAGGTGTACGTTCAGATCGAGACAAGAGGTTAGGAAGAGAATTGCTGTCAGGTGAGTTCCTTAAACCCTTTTTACGATGAAAATTCTTAATGATTAACTGATTATGGTTCTTGACGAGCATGAAATATTTACAAATTGAATTGCATGATTTCTCACGTACGAACTGGTTTATTTGAGAAATGTTGTCATGATGAAATGAAAAGCATGCTAAGTAAAGATTCTATTTTTACGTTATTATGAAATGTATGTGCATGTTATGTGATGTCGGTCTGCACTGTGGGATCAGAGAGCCTCGGGATTCGATGATCCCTTGGATATGTACGACGAGCCGGTAGGTTGGAATTCGTTTCCCTCCTAGGAGGGTATCGGGGAGTCTGCTTGGGCCCCGATACGAGAAGGCGAAAAGGGGAGTCTGCTTGGGCCCCGATTCGAGAAGGCGAAAGGGGAATCTGCTTGGGCCCCGATCGCGGATGGTTATGTGATCCCCTACACGGTGCAGTACCATATGTGATTATTTATGATTTATGATGAAATTTTATAAATGATTTGTACATTATCTATACTTGTTGTTTTACGGAGGGAATTCACTAGACCCTTTGGTCTAACCCTCGCTTTTCAAAACTAAAGCCTTTTTCAGGTAAGAAATTAGTAGAAGGCTCAGGTAAGTGTGCAAGAGCAAGTTAAGGAACGGATGCAGCTATAGGCAGTGCAAGTGCCACGTGTAGCAGTTAGTTTATTCTCAGTTGTGTGTAGGTTGTTTCCGCCAACCTTAGTTTAGATGAATGTAATGAAATTTTGGGACCCAGTTTGGTAAATGTTATGACTTAATGCTATGGTTGTCTTATTGTATCCTTGGGGTGTTACAATCGGTAAAGTACGTTTAGTATGTCTATATTCGTATAACCATTTCTTATGGTTATCCCTTTGTGTTATAGCAGAACTATGGTGGATATGCCACCAATGTCCTTCAATTCTTTGGAGAATAGATAAGTAAATGATTGGAGGTTGGAAGGACAACCTAGAATTGGCGGGACTTATGAAAGTCCGCCGAGGCAACCTTTAATAGGTGGATTGAAATGTGTGGAGATAGAATGTGAAATGATTGATCAAGACGGAAATAGTATGAAATGGTTGAGTAAGTGGGCCGTGGAATGCATGTATAGCAAGTATTACAAGGCCGAGAGGGCGACCACTGGTTGGAAGTAGAGCGTCAATAATAAGTTGCGTAAGTAAAACGATTGACCTTGTTTGAGTGAGTAGCCTTCATTTGCGAGTAGAGTTTTATGCACGATGTCCTAGTGTGTGTTACATGAGTTTTCGTGATTTCAAAACAAATGCATAAATAACAATTTTAGTCGAAGTTGAGTCAGCATGTGCAAGTGAGTATCTAAAGAAAAAGACAATTTGATTTTCGTCGCATAACGAAATTTGAGCTCGGCAATTTGCAAAATATTTTATACTTTACATGAAAAGTTAAATTGTAGCAAAAAGTCAAGAAAAAGTTGACCAGCAAAACTTTTATAACCAACAAGAGTATTGACTTGATGATATCATATAAATGAGTGTGAGAACCGACTAGCTTACTTCGTGTCGGTAATTTTCTTTCAAACTTTTGTCGTATGAAATGATTTTCATTTAATATATATTACTGTCGTAACAACATCGTTTTGGTTGAGAAATATTAAGTTTTTTGGAAAGTAGTATGCAAACGATTCTCGTGATCGTTGTGCAGTACACTGGAGTTATAAGAATGTTGGGGTCATGTGTGCCCAAATTGTTCCAAGTGTTGTTCTTTAAAATGAGAAAATGTGCGAAATGATGTAATTATCGTGTTGTTATGCATGAAGGCTATGAACTCACTAGGTCGTAGAGTAATACACTATAAGCTAAGAAAGAACTCCGAGAGTGGAGAGGTGTTGGAAAAAATCATGAGAGAATGTTTGTAGTTTAAGTATTTGTGTTCAAGAGGAGAGGTGAACAGTGGGAAAGTTGAATCTGGACTTTAGTGTCGATTGTAAGAAGGTATATACCCTTGTTTGGTAACTAAAATTACAGTTGCCAAGGGACGGTTGTGTCCGGAGGAAGGACTAGTGGTCATCAAAGGGATGAAATTAGCACATCGCTATGAGTAGTGTGGTGAGACAGAAAGGAAATATCCTCGACGTCAAATAAGAATTTATGGTGATCTTATGATATTAATGTTGCACGAATAAATTGGAGATGAAGACGATAGGATGTGAATTTGATTATGATATGTTAGAAGGATTAGGTTCAGTTAGGGACCCTTGCTAAAGAATGGGTTAAGGAAGTATCAACAGGTCGACTATTGACTTTGAAGTCGGCAGTTGTGTAAGGAGTATGAGGTCTTTTGCCTGTCACAGGGTGCGTTCTAAGTGCGTCCCGCGTATGCCTGTGTGGGTAGGAACTGTTACATCCCATATTGGCTAAGAAGGGGTACGAAGTCCTCCTTATAAGGGTGGATGGATACCTTCCTTGCAAAACGTGTTTTGCCCGTCGCAGGGTGCCGGTATGCTTATGCAGAGGGTATGCCTGTGCGGCCAGAAACGAAACCGTGAGCGGTGCCGGTATGCTGATGCAGAAGGTATCCGTAGAGCGGAAAATATCTTGTATAGTGGACTGGGGATGTTACAGAATGGTATATATCTTGTAAAACACCCACGTTTGGGAATTTTGAGTGATTGACTAATAAATCACGAATAAAAGAGGTTTTGGTCAATTTATTGCATCAGTGAAAACTATGTGGTCAAAATACGCTTTTAGAGTTTATTGTGGTTGTGCAATAATTATTATGTGTTATGTGCTTAATTGCATTTATTTAAATAAGTGTCGTTTTAAGTATTGGTCTTATGTGTGAGGACCGTTTGATGATCTTGTATTCTTAGTACCTTTGGTACTAATGAACTTTGGTAAGATATAAATATATATATATTGTTGAGTATAAAAGAGTTGTACATACTTGTACATATAGATATATATATGAATTGACTTCATTGGGAAAGTAGCAATGAAGGGGTCGTGAGATTATCACGCCTTGAAGCGTGTGTTGCATAATGTAAGTTAGATGTATTTAAATTGCATGAGTTGATATTGATAAATGATCATTGGATCCTTTGAGCAGATGGCTCGGTTTTGGACTCGGTTGAGTCTTGAGGGTATTCGCCCAGTTTAATAAGCGACGTAGGCTTGGGGTTGGAATTACATGAATTGTATTATAACTGAAGTTTTCATGATATGAATGCATTGGTTATTCTTTGAGGTCACATATAAATGTTAAGTTTTGAATCGAAAGATTAAAAGTTAAAGGACCACCTTGTAGGGGTGTTAGAATAGTGAAACACTATTGTTTTGGATGAGCGTTCTACTTACGATGTGGATGGTTTATAAAGGATGAAGTATTAGGCGCAAATGAAGTGAGTGTATAGACTGTGTCGATCTGTGAGGGATTGTGCCCTGTCTATGTTATGGTTTGGAATCGCAAGAGCTAGCAAGAAACGAGTAAGTTTAAATTAATTAGATACTCGTGAGTTGTGGTTCAACTAAAGTTGGGGAGGAATATATTAGTGAAATAGACTCGATAAATCATGCGGGAGAACATGAAAGTACGTTTGAATTATGTACGAATGACCATGAAAGACATGGTCTGTTGTGAGATGATATGGGTGGAGAATGTACGAATGAGTAGTGGCATCAGTTGCCAAATTAGATGTATCAACTAGTATGTAATGTGAGGTTAGAAAGAGGAAGCGTCCGATGGAAGTCTTTTCGGGGATTTCGGATGAAGTGTATTATTTGTCAATAAAGTTGTTGGAATATGTAGATTATAGGATGGTGTGGTGATATGGCTGATATCGGAATAGAATGTCGGAGCGGTGGTGGGTGTTTATCCAAAGTAATTTTGGTTGTGTGAGTCGCTAAGTAAATTTATGTTTTCGAATCATTGGAAGTTTAACGAAGATGATGGGTGCGTTAGTCAAAATGTGGTGTAGTAGATGCAAAATCTTTAAGGAATATGAGTTGCTTCTTATGTATAAAAGAAATGAAATGAATGGGTCGATCATGTTGGAAAAATAGAAGCTTGTGACAGTTCTAGATGTTACGAGGACTTGGTTAAAGGTCTTGACTGATGATTATAGAGAGACCGTATTTTGGACGGCATCTATATGTTTTGTGTAGGCATAAAGATTAAATGATAAACGGTTACTCTAAGGAGGCTTGCAAATCCAAGTTGGGGAGCGGGTAATGATGAAAGAAGTAAGGTTCAGGAAATATGAAAGATGAATCCTTGTTCTTTCTAGATTTTTAATTGTGATTAAGTATATAAGACTTGAAATGAAGAGATATATACAAAATATTTCGTGTTGTTATGATGTGATGTCACTTATTAAAGTGAGAACGAATGGTATGAGTAGTTGTGTGAAGGAATGGGAAACCATTTTAGAGAAATCTTCGAGAAATTGCAATAGAAGAATGTGGTTATAGGTACAATGGGTATTATATCAATAAGGTGTTAATGTGACTTTAGAGTCGGAAGAGGATATGAAGGTTAGATACCCTCATCTGATTACCTAGCTTTGATTTCGAGGACGAAATCATTTTCAAGTTGGGGAGTATTGTAACATCCCAAATTTTATAAAAGATGATGTTTGGGTTTATTAATTAAATTGAGTATATTTATTTGATAAGTTGTGATTGGTAGATTAATTTAGAGTTTAACCCTAAGTAAGTTTTATTATTTGTTTGGTGAAATTATAAGTTAAGGGGTAAACTTTAATTTGAATTTATAAGGGAAGGGAGTAAGTTTGCCAAGTGTTGAAAGTGAGAGGGACTGTTTGGTAAATTGTGATTGACTCATCACAATCACCGTTCCATTCTCAAGTAAAAAGGATGAGGTGTCCTTAAAATAAACTCATTTTTGTCAAAGTTGTATGTGTGGGTATTGGAGTGTACTGCAAAGAGAGAGAGAGAGAGAAAACGAAAGAAAGGAAAGGAGAAGAAGAAGGGCAATTTTCAGCTGCAAGTATTAGAAATCAAACTGAAGAATCAAAGGTATTCATCCCATCTATCCTCTTAGTGTATAGCTAAAAGTTCTCTATTTATATAGATAAAGTTTCTATTTGGTTTAGAAATGGGTTTTGAGGATTTTTAGATGATTTTGAAGATTATGATAATCTGAACTGATAATCTTGTTATGTTAGTAATCCTAAACACATTTGCAAATTTACAGTAACATGCATAGTTTGAAAGTATGAATTTTGTGTTCACAAGCTTTTATGAGTCTAAAATGGGTTTTGAGATTCTTGGATGTTTTTGAGAAAACTAAGTTTATAAATATGTTATATTGATGGTATAGAACATATATGCAATGTTAAAGAATCAAACATGGTTTAAAATAGAAGATTTATGGGTTCTTGTTCGTTTGAGTAAGTTGCGAGAGTTATGAATTCTTGAAGATTCATAAGTGTCGCAACCTAAGGTTGCGACAAACTCATTTGAATCGCAATAGTGTGTTGCGATAAGGAGTCCATCGAAAATGTTGCTTGCGACAAGGGTATAAATCGCAAGGGTTAGTTGCGATAGGAGAGATTCATCGCAACCATGGGTAACGATAATTGCTATTGGTCGCGATAAAGGGTGGTGTCGCAATAGTTGCTTGCGACATTCATTGTCGGTTGCGATAATTGATTGCGATAGGAGATTACCAATAGTTGTTTGCGATAGAGATGAGAACTTTAGGATTTTGGTATTTAAATATACTAAACAGTAAATAATACCAGTATAATTGTATATGGGTATTTCAGATTTTTGTGAAGTTAGTGACGGATATTCTACGACCGTGAGAAGGAATATTAGCTATTCGGCAGACAGATGAGTTCATTCTTACCTTACCTGTTTTTAATAAATGTTTTCAATTATGGTAAGGTGTTTTATAGATGAACTGTCGAAATGAATTTTTGGAAGAAAGATTTTATGATGTAAAATCTGTTATTTAAACTGATGAGGTTTGCTCAAGTTATTTATTAATGTTGGATAATGACTTATAGCAATGACCTGTATACGGACAAATAGGTGATATGGATCCATAGGCACTAGAGGTTATGTGCACGTAGAATAGATGATGGATTTTCATTATTCTGATGTGTGTGGTTATGTGCACGTAGAATAGATGATGGATTTTCATTATTCTGATGTGTGTGGTTATGTGCACATAGAATAGATGATGGATTTTCATCATTCTGATGTGTGTGGAATTGATCATGAGAAATGATTGACTTAAATGTCAGATCGTAGTCATGAAATTGGAACATGAGAAATGATTGACGGAATTGTCAGATCGTAGTCATGTAAGCGGGTTTAATTCGTTGATTAAAGGATGGTTATACACGTGGTAAGAAAAAGGGTAAACCAGGTTTGTTATGCATTGTTTACAATGTTTTATAAATATTATTTTGAAACCGAATGTTCTTACTAGGCATTAGCCTAATCGTTTCAAATAATGTTTTCTTACTAGGTACTAGCTCGGGAATGAAATGGGATGTGGGACGAGAGCTTTTGGATTAGCGGAGAAGTTTTGATACTGAGGTTTTTGAGAGATTGCTTAGATAACTTAGTTAATCTGATTATAGTGACATGATTAGATTAATAAGTTATTTGAAGAATTTAATATGTGTAATTGACCTCATAGTGATTCTCTGCTTATGTATAAAGTTTTAATAAGGTTCATGACTAAATCTTGTTATAATTGAGGTTTAAATTAGCCCTGATTTTAGGGTGTTACATAAAACGAAGAAGTTATGGCCAAAACAGTGTTTAGGAAGAAATCAGGCGACCAGAGTCGCGCGCGGGTTTTGGCGCTGATGTACCCGCGCGGAGCACCTAGTCTGCATAAAAACGCGATTTTCAGCCCCAAACTTCATTTCTTCATATCACTCTCATTTCAACTCCGATTTTGTTGATTCAAGTTGCTATGATTTTGTTTTTGAGAGATTTTCAAGGATAGATTGTTAGTTTTGGGGAGATCCAAGAGTATTTGGTGGTGGAGTGGAAGCAACGATCAAAAGCTCATCATCATCACCTCCATCTTCAAGAAATTTTGGGTTTTCTAGGTTTTCATCAAAACCTAAGTGGTGAGTCCATCCTCTTAGCTTCTAAACTTTCATGTGAGTTAGAAATGCTTCATTAATGACTTCCTAGTGTTTATGTTTCTCAAATTTCGGTTTAGATGATTTTGAGAAAAAATAGATTTTTTGGTCAAAATGGAGATTTTGATGTATTATGTTTGGGGAAAATGATTAAGTGTTTGGATATGAATATTGATGGTTGGAAACTCATAGATCTAGGTTTTTGGAAGATTTGGCTTGAGGATGCAAGTTTCTTCAAAGGAGCTCAAGATAAGGAAAATATAGATTTAGCCTAAATCTAACAAGGTGAGTTCAAGTTGATTTGTGAAAAAGTTGTACATGCCAAAAATGTTATTTCTCAAGTATTTGTGTGTTTTACATAAAATTATCAATAGTTGAGTTATTTGGTGACTTTTGATCTTTTGAAGTGTTTTAACTTTATAAACTTTGTAAACCACCCATATTTGGGATTTTCGGATTTGATAAGTAGAAATCATAAATATGTCCTTAAATGATTTATGGCTCAAATGGAGTTTATTCAATGGTTTAAGCATGTTGGTGTAATTGATTTTATAAACCATTTGGGAAAATGCACATTTTCGTGTTATGAGACATTTTGGAATTATAAGGGTATGAGTCCATTTGGGAAACCATTTTTCCTAATCTATGACGAGTTTTGGGTTAATAATGTCTTTGAGGTATACGTTTACGTAAGTGATGTTTAAATGCATTTTACATTATGAGGACAGTTATTTATTGGTCTAATGGGTTTTGAGCATTTTGCTCGGTTGCTCGGTTTTGACTTTAAAGGAGTCTTTGGGACATCTCATCCAATTTTGATGGCTCAATGTAGAGTCATATTTATGGTTTGCATTTATTGCAACTTATTGCATCTTATTGCATATTATTGATAATTACGTGCTCGAGTGCTTTAGTCATTCCTGTGTAGTCATGTAATTTTAGACTGTGTTGCATTGGATCCATAGGCATGTAAGTCAGTCTTTATTTGATGGTCTACTGGGTATCGTGGGATTTGACCTGGGCCCCATGTTTTATGACCTTTACCTTGCAAGGGTACACTAGGAGGGATGAGTCCGGTTGTGCTATCATGATTGATGGGCGTTTATGACTTTCGCCATGTCGGGGAAATGCCATGGTTGTAACCCCGCTTGTGTCGGGCCTTTGGTGGTATTCATGGTAATATTCGCTAAGGTATGCTGTCTCTTTGGGTGTAACTTGAAGGGAGTCGTAGGGACACTTGGGTTTTCATGTCGTGAAGTGTCATACGATTAACGTTGTATAAGTGACATACTTTTGTGTTCCTCCACTCTCAATGGATACGGGTCTCCCCCGTTGCCGGCCAACACTATTTTGGATATTAATGTCCTTACTTTATTATCGTTGGTCTTGTGCGTTGACTGCAAATGATAACTCTAATATTGGATTTTCCTCCACGTATATTAAGGTTTGAATGGAGCATTTTATTTCCATGTTTTGGTATTTGGAGTTCGCTCTCTTTTATGCTCGCGTGAGTATCAAGTTTTATCCGTATTTTTGGTAACGTTTTTATATTTATTTGACTTGTTGTTCATGGTGCATGGGCCTGGCATTATGCCTCACCCATGATTGAATAATTTGAATGATAGAGATTTTTTCACGTTTATATAATTGAGATTTAAATGTTCATTCACGTTTTGAGTGAGTTTGGATTGGAATTCATTTTGGAAAACGCTATATACATTTTGGGAACTTTCGTGGCAAAAGGTTTTCGGCAACAACATGGTATTGATTTTCACGAGACCTTCAGCCCTGTTATCAAGACAACTACCATCAGGGTTGTTTTGTCGCTTGCGGTTTCTCAAAAATGGTCACTCAGACAACTTACACCCTTGGCTTCGTAGGCTCCAAGACGGATCCTTCATTGTTTATTTTCCGTCATGCTGGCACTCTTTTATACATCTTGGTGTATGTTGACGACATCATAGTCACGGGAAACAATCCTGCTGCCATAGACGCCATCGTTCGCAAACTCGGCTAAACTTTTGCGATAAAGGATCTCGGCCCTCTAAACTATTTCTTGGGTATTGAAATCGTCCCTCAAGGATCAAACATCATCCTTTCTAAAAAACGGTATGTTTTGGAGCTCTTACAACGAGCAGGCCTCTCCGACGCTAAGCCCGTGCCTTCCCCCATGTTCTCATCCAGCTCGTTATCTTTAGCCGATAGTCCTGCCTTTTCTGACCCAGTTAAATATAGACAAGTCGTTAGAGCTCTTCAATACGTTACTCTTTCTCGACCAGATATCGCTTTTGCGGTTAATAAGGTATGTCAGTTCATGCATGCTCCTACTCAGTTCCATCGGGCTGCGATCAAACGGATTCTACGCTATCTTCAGGTGTAACACCCTCGAATTGGGAAAGAGCAACTAAATAAAATTTTCGATTAAACATCCGAAATAATAGGATTTCTTCCTACAATCCAATAGGTGAAATACCTCAAATTAAAATCTATGATTAACCTCAAACAATAAATAAATCAAGTCTTATTACAAAGACTAAATTATCATCGGGTATTACTTAACCCAAGTACAAGTTGCTAAATCCCAAAGATGAATGCGGAAAACTTCACTTAAGTTATTCACCTCTCGAGCACTTTACTAGCACACGACCTTTCACAGTGTCACTATAACTACTCCCAACCTGAACCTGTTGCACATGCCGACAAATAAAAAGGGTTAGGCTAACGCCTAGTGAGTTCAAGAGTTTATAGCATGATTTAAATAATTCTATAAATGAAAGTTTGCAACGTAGACTATGATTTCCAAAAGAGTTTACAAAAAGGATATCAACGACTCATTTTCCAACGCACCCGAAATCTTTGAGAAAAGTTCCCAAAAGGTATAAAGCGTTTTCCAAAATGAATTCCAATCCCAACTCACTCAATTACATGAATAAATCTATATTATGCAAAACCTTAAACTACGGTTGACGACAAAATACTCAACCCATAAATCATGGAAGAACAATCCATTTAAATATAATACTCCATTGAAAACATGATACGAACCAATACTCACGCGAACGTAAAATGTAATGAAGTCCAAATACCATAAATATGGAAATGACATGTCTCATTTAAACTTTAATATACATGGAGGGGAATCTAATATTAAAGTCATCCAATCGCAGTCAATCGTATAAGACCAACAATAATAAAACATGGACATTATAAAATCCCAAGTAAGGTTGGCCAACGACGGGGGAGACCCGTATCCATTGAGAGTGGATGAACACAAAAGTACGCCAGTCTAACAATGTTAATCGTACGACACTTCACTGCATAAAAGCCCAAGTGTCCCATACGACGCCTTACAAGTCACACCCAAAGAGACAGCTGACCTTAGTGAAGTATCAATAAGAATACCACCAAAGGCTCGGCACAAGCGGGGTTACAACTGTTAGCTTCAATCTTCCTAAACATAGAAGTATTTAGAAGTAGTGAAAAATAGGCTAAGTGAAGAAAGCCTCTTACAGAGGCTCTGCCGACATTACCGAGAAATCAAGGTCAAGAAGCTACAGAAGCAGCAGAGGCTTCCTACAGAAGCTCTGTCATACGCACAAAGAAGACCAAAGACTCGGAATCCGGCGAAGACTGCTCCACAGAGGACCAGACTTCAGAACCTCTGTAATTCATTACAGAGCCTCTGTGGTCCTCAATGAAGACTTGGAAGATATTACTGGATACGTTCATCAACTTGCATGGAAAGGTACTATCAAAACACGTGTCAAGCTCTGAGTGGACTCAATAGGGCAAGGTACAAAATAGACGTCTGCGCCATTTAATGCATTTACCAAAAGTACATCTGCTCCATTAAATGCGCATGGCTCAAACAACTGCTCACATCATCCAGTCCACTGTTCACACCATCCAGTTTACTATTCATGCCGTAAAAGGAACAGTGACCTACTTCATAGTCTTCTAAGAGTAGTATAAAAGGAAGTCTCATGTTGAGATCTTCCTGAGGACGAAAACACAAGGAATCACTAATACTCTCAAGCTTTATTGTCAAATATCTGAGTGTTATATTCTCACTCACACCAACAGTTCTTAATCTGTTCTTCGTGTTGTTATTATATATTGAATAACAGTAACTGTTCAAGAAATCCTTTTCATTTTTTACTGTTTTCTTTATATATATGAGTTCTAATATCTATCAAACATATCTGTTAGTTTAATACGCTTCCGCATCAAACTCTAAACTCCACTAATAGATTGTTAATCTTGATTAAGTGTATCTGGGATCCAACAATTGGTATCAGAGCCTTCCTTGATTTTCAATATCAAGTGATCCACTTATCAAGATTCGTGATAGATATTATTGAGACTTAAAATTGTGTCTGGAAACTGCTTAAACCCAGAAAATCTTCAAGTTCATCGAAGTAACTCTTTAGTCATACTTCCTTTCTAAAATCTTCAAAAAATGACAAATACAAATAATTTCTTTACTACTGGTTCTCTCACTAAACCTCCTACTCTCCTTCGAGATGAGTATCCTCAGTGGAAAATAAGAATGGTTCATTTTTTCGAGGGCACTGAAAAAAATCAAGTACAATATCTGTACAATCCTCCTCCTATTCCCATGACAGTAGTACCTCGTGTACCTGCTACTGCTGAATCTGCCGAAATCCCCGAACATCAAAAACCAAAGCCAAAAGGGGAGTGGTCAACCGAAGATAAAGCAGAAGATGAAGTTGCTCAGAAAACCAAGAGGACATTAATTATGGCAATACCCAACGAACTCTTTCAATCCTTGGATTCATGTGAAACAGCGCATGATCTGTGGAAAGAACTGGAAAGACAGTTGGAAGGAGGTGCTAAAACACAAAAAAACCGAAGAGCACAGTACATCAATGAATATCATGCATTCAGAGCCTCTGCAACAGAATCTCTGCAAACAACATACGACAGATTCAACTCTCTAATCAACAAGTGCAGAAAATCAGGCATTGACAGAACTTCTGAAGAAAACAATGTCATGTTTTTAAAAAGTCTAAATGAAGAATGGCTCCAGCTGTCTATGTCCCTACAGACAAATCAGGATCTAGACACCTGGACTCTCTCTGATCTTTACGGAACATTAGCCGCACAAGAACCTCAGATAGCACAGGCTAAAACACTAACCATTGCACCATATGCATTGGTTAGTAAAACTAAAGAGGATGCACAGAGACCAAGAAATGATAAAGCCACAGAGGAGAAGAAGAAGGAGAAGAAGAAGATGGTGATAATTGACAGTGAAGAAGAAGAGCAAGCAGAAAAGGAAATAACTCTTGCGTCACTAGCTAAATCATTAGCTCTATTAACAAAAGAGTTCAGAGGAAACAGAAGAGGTTCCGAAAATGAAAGATATGATAGAGACAACCAGGATGACAGAAGAGACAACAGAAGAGATGACAGAAGAGGAGAAGAATCAAGTGGCCGACAGAGGTCAAGCGATAAAAATTACAGAGGGAATGACCGACAGAGGTCAGATGACTCGGTAAGCCACACGCAGCAAGAATGCTACAAGTGCGGCAAACCTGGTCACTATGCAAATGAATGTAGATCAGAGAAAGGCGGAGACCTACAGAAGTCCAATGATCGAACAGGAAACACTCCTCAAGGGTGTTTTAACTGCGGAAAACCAGGCCATTTTGCGAATGAATGCAGAAGCAGATCAAATCGCCCACAGAGGGACTCTGCTTTCTACAAAAACAAAGCCGAATATTATGCTAAAAAATCCTTAATGGCAAAAGGACATTCTGAGGAGAACACAGAAGACTTCCGGTCAGACTCTACTTCTGACGATGAACATACCGCCAATGCCCTCTTCTGTGGCATGGCAGAAGTCGACTCCTGCACTGACTCTGAGGTATCTACTTCAAATTCCAACTCTTGTATTACCTCTGTAGATGATAAAACACTTAGAATTAACATTGAATTAATTGAACTGAAAGAGATAAATCAAAGTATTCAGAAAAGACTCACTTTCAATGAGAGAGAAGTACGGCTTCTCACTCAAGAAAAAGCAAAGATTTTTGAGGAAAAAGAGAGAATAGAAAAGAATTGGAACAAAACTCTAGATCCTTTAAAAAAACAAATTTCTGAATTAACCAATACTTTAAAAGATAAAACAAAAGAACTTTCAGTTTCAAGGAGCGAAACTACTGACATAAGAGCTCTTAAAGAATACTTTCAAAGAGAAAGAGAGGTATTATGGCAAGATTTACTCAGAAGAGAAGTTTTGCTTAAAAACTATAAAGATGCACAGAAAGTTTATGAAAAAATAAACTCACAAATAGGGAGACGAGGTATAGGGTATGATGATATCACCCTAGGTGTTGAAGGCAAAAGAAACAAACCTCTGTCCTCGTTATTTGTGATTGGAAAAACAAACAAACCAGATTTTCCAAATCTAATCTCTGTAAGCAAACGGGCGAAAATCTCTGTGGATCCTTACTTGAAGAAACATAAGAAGATGATTAACGTGTGGTTTGAAAACACAGACTCATCATCTTCAACCTCTGTCAATAGAGGTATCAAACCAAAGAAATATCTGAAAACACAAGATCAGATTGGTATCTTCAAGTTTGGTAAACCAGAGACCCAAACACAGGTTGCTTTTGTCTGTTTGATAAACGTTGAAAAGAAATTATCAGCAGAAGCTCCTGAGTTTAAACCCATTTTTTCAGAAGAAAACTTTAAAAATTTAATTGAAAAAGAAATTTTGGAAATATGGAAATCAAGCGTTTTAGAAAATTTCTGTACATCTTCTATAGATAAAACTCTCACTGAAGAAATCTTATTAGAAACCTCTGCAATCTATGAAAACTATTCTACAGAGGAAGAAAGCTCGTACGATACATGCTCAGAAAATCCAGCCTCTATTGAAAGAATTGACTCAACCTCTGTATACGAGGACGATTCATCCTCTGACAACTCAGAGACTGATTTCAAATCAGGGATAATTCACTGTGACACAGAGGATGTCAAATTCTCCTCTGAAGTTCCTCACAGAACTATTTCTCCAAAAGAGAAACTCACGGAGATTCCAATCTGCCAAGATTTTCTAAATTTGAATCTACATATCAAAACCTCTGCTGAGCTTAAAAAGTTACAGAAGACCTCTATTGATCCTATAAGTTCTAGATTTTCAAAACCTAAGGTTAATAAATCTTTTTCTTCTGTGACAGTGATGAAAGAAGTTCACCACAGAAGCAACCCACAGAAGGCAGGTCCTAAACAGAGCTTTTGCAAACAACATTCGAGTATTCATAGATCTTCTAGTAATAGGAAATCTAATGTAAAGAAAGAATGTAATGCCTCTGTGGTTGAGTTTAAAAAGTTCAATGAAAAGTTCAAGCAAATTACATCTCATATTCAATACTGTCATTGCTTTGATCTTATGTCTAAACTTAATAATCATTTTTCAAGTCAAGTCTGTTTACTCTCTACGACAATTCAAAAGTCAAATCCCACAAAGAAACAATCTGACTCTTTTGCAGAGAACAAAATGTATTTCAAGAATGCCAAGGCAAACTTGAAAAACTCTAACAAAATTGGACCCATATGGATATGGGTACCTAAATCTCTGTGATTGTCCTGCAGAAGAAGTATGTGCCAATCTGGTATCTAGACTCCGGATGCTCAAGGCACATGACTGGTGACAGAAGTGCACTATCCACGTACAAAGAAACACAAGATGGTGGATCTGTGACTTTTGGAGACAACAAGAAAGGACACATAAAAGGCTATGGAGTCATAAGGAAAGAAAACGTTTCTGTATACAAAGTTGCATATGTGGATGGCCTTAAGCACAACCTACTCAGTGTAAGTCAACTTTGTGATACAGGATTCAATGTGTTGTTCAAAAGAACTTTCTGCTCTCTACAAAGTGAAGAAACAAGTATGGAACTTCTGCGAGCTGAAAGAATAGGTGATCTATATCTAATGAACTTCAACTCAAAGAACAAGGACAAAGTTTGCCTTGTTGCCTGCAAAAGTGAAGAAGCCTGGTTATGGCACAACAGGTTCTGTCACTTGAATTTTCACACATTAGAAAAACTGGTCAAACTTGATCTAGTTAAAGGTTTGCCAAATGTTAAATTCAATAAGGATCATTTATGTTCTGCCTGTGAGATGGGAAAACTCAAAAGAGCTTCCCACAAAGGCAAAACAGATGTATCTTGCACTAGACCTCTGTACATGCTTCATGCCGACCTCTGTGGTCCCATTGCCATATAGAGCCTAGGTGGCAAGAAATACATACTTGTCCTAATTGATGAGTATTCGCGTTTCACATGGGTTGAATTCGTTAGAAAGAAATCAGATGTTCCAAATATATTGATAAATCTAATGAAAAGAATCCAAGTTCTTTATAATTGCAGAATACAGAAGTTAAGAAGTGACAATGGCACAGAATTTAAAAACTCTGTCATTGAAGCCTATCTTTCAACAGAAGGAATATCACAGAACTTCTCTGCAGCTCGCACTCCACAACAGAACGGTGTTGTCGAAAGAAAGAATCGAACACTTGTGGAAGCCGCAAGAACTATGATGTCAGCATGCGGATTATCAATGAACTTTTGGGCAGAAGCAATTTCTACTGCGTGTTATACTCAAAATCGATCAACCATTGTGAAAAGACACCTCAAGACGCCTTACGAATTGCTTAACAAACGGCGGCCAAACATCAAATTTTTCCATGTATTCGGATGCAAATGCTTCGTCTTAAACGACAGAGATTCAAGAGGAAAGTTTGATGTAAAAGCAGATGAAGGCAAATTCATTGGATACTCTGCCACTTCCAAAGCCTACAGAACATTCCTTACAAAGTCTCACAAGATTGTAGAAAGCATCAATGTTTCTTTTGATGATTCATTCCAAATGACTTCTGAGCAAATAAGTTCAGAACTCGGAATTAAAGGGAAATTCTCTGACATCTCAAGAACAAAAGAAGATTTGAATCTTCTATTTTTGGAGATGTTCCACAATGACATTGATCCTTCTGTCGGAACCATCAGAGTTTCTGAAGAACCATCCTCTGTCGGACAAAATCCTACAGGTATGACTCTAACTGGTCCAAATAATGCTTCATCTTCTTCTATAAATACTACAGATGCAATTGCCGAAGCAGAAGAAAGTGCAGAAGATGAAACATCAAGAAAAACGACCACAGAAGCTGCACAAACCACAGAAGAACCAATTACAGAGGAGATCGAGGACCAAGACTATACATCCTCAGAGGAACAAACTCCACCACCACTCGTACCAATCATTCCACAAACGGTAGAATCAACTACCAAGGCACGAAGAACATCAGAGGCTGCACAAGAAGAAACACAAGAAGCCTCTGAAGAAAGTTTTGATGACATTGATGATCATCTTCCACGCACAACTCAGTGGACAAAAAGCCATCCTCCAAACCAAATAATTGGAGACCTTCTGACTCAGTAAAAACAAGGTCTGCCACTGCAAATTTTTGTTTCTTTACAAATTTTATTAGTGTTATAGAACCAAAGAAGATTTCTGAAGCCCTAGATGACCCAAACTGGGTAGACGCCATGCAAGAAGAACTTCTGCAATTTGAGCGTAACAGAGTATGGACTTTAGTACCTCTGCCAAGAGGGAAACAGGCCATTGGGACTAAATGGGTCTACAGAAACAAGAAGGATGAAGATGGAGTGGTCGTCAGAAACAAAGCAAGATTAGTAGCAAAAGGATATAGACAAGAAGAAGGCATAGACTACGATGAGACTTTTGCCCCTGTCGCATGTCTCGAAGCAATAAGAATATTCTTAGCCTTCGCAGCCCACAGAGGTTTTAAAGTCTATCAGATGGACGTAAAATCAGCTTTTCTAAACGGTGAAATCCAAGAAGAGGTTTACGTAAATCAGCCACCAGGTTTTGAAAGCTCAAAGTTTCCAAGGCATGTATACTACCTTGAAAAGGCTCTATACGGACTGAAACAGGCTCCAAGAGCATGGTACGAACGACTTTCTACCTTCCTTCTAGTCAATGGCTACAACAGAGGTACAACAGATACTACCTTATTCTATAAACGCAAAAATAGTGAGATAATGCTTGTACAAATATACGTAGATGACATAATTTTTGGGTCTACAAATTCAGAAGAGTGCAAATTTTTTGAAAAACTCATGCAGAATGAGTTTGAAATGAGTATGATGGGAGAATTAACATTCTTCCTCGGACTTCAAGTCAAACAATCTTCAGAGGGAATTTTTATAAATCAAGCCAAATATGTCTCTGACATACTTTTAAAATATAATCTCTCTGATACCTCTGCAATGAAGACTCCAATGGCCACTGGAAATAAGTTGTTCTTAGATCCAAATGGTATTTCTGTAGAATGTACTCTCTACAGAGGCATGATTGGATCTCTGTTATACTTAACAGCAAGCAGACCTGACATTATGCATGCCACATGTCTTTGTGCACGTTATCAAGCTAATCCAAAGAAATCACATTATGATGCTGTAAAAAGAATCTTGAGATACCTGAAGGGGACCAACAATCTTGGTCTCTGGTATCCACAGAACTCTGGTTTTAGTCTTAAAGCTTATACAGATTCAGACTATGGAGGATGCATGCTCGACAGAAAGAGTACCTCTGGGAGTTGTCAATTCCTAGGTGGTAAACTAGTCAGTTGGACCTCCAAGAAGCAAAATTGTGTCTCCACATCCACTGCAGAAGCTGAATACGTTGCTGCCGCTAGCTGTTGTTCTTAGGTTCTATGGATGAAGACTCAGCTAAAAGACTACGGTCACATTCTGTTCAAAATACCCATCTTCTGTGATTCCAAAAGTGCTATTGCTATCTCTGCCAACCCTGTGCAACACTCAAAAACCAAGCATATCGATATAAGGTATCATTTCTTGAAACATCATGTTGAATACGGTACAATCGAAATGCATTTCGTGCCCACAGAATATCAACTCGCTGACTTATTCACCAAAGCATTAGACAAGAAAAGATTCAACTTCTTGGTGGGTAAGTTAGGAATGATTAACATGGTGTGAAAATCCTCTGTAAGTATAGCTTTATCTTCTGTAAATAATAAGTAAATACATTGCTTAATTTATTGCTTTGATTGATTCTACTTTTGTATGTAAATTCTTAAAACCTTAAATAGTTCTTAAAATCACAGAGCTTCTGTAAGTCAACTCAGAACCTCTGACGACCCCTACAGAACCTCTGAAAAACATGACCTATGTTATATGCAAAACTTATCATTCTTTGATCCAAGCATAGGTCAAGGGGGAGCAAAAGGAAATTACTTGATCTACAGAGGTGATTAGGTCAAGGGGGAGCAAAAGGAAATTACTTGATCTACAGAGGTGATTAGATCAAGGGGGAGCAGAAGGAAACCCTGAAATGATCTAAAGAGATAAAACTTTCAAGGGAAAGCCAAAGAAAAATGTCGATGACTCCATATCGACAGAAGTCAGATATCACTGCCTAGAAAAGAAGAACCAAAAGGTATGTTTCTCGCACAAAAGGTTTTTGGAAAACAATTTTCTAGGACAAGAATTGTCAAATATGTCCTAAATATACTGTGAATAACATTTCAAAAATCAAAAGCTCAAATAGTTTCACAAAATTCGAATTAGGAGAAATTTAAGGTCATAGAGCTTCTGCTGAGCTCAACAGAGGTTCTGCAAGAAATATGCTATATGATCACAAATTAACCCTCTGTCGATCGTTTGGAATGTTATCTCGGAAACCGAAAACGCAGACCATGACCTTCTCGAACAAACCGTTTTTTTTAACAGTTTTCTCGGACACAAAACTTTCAAATATGTCCGAAAAACATCTCTTAAACCAAATCAAAAATTGGATGATCAAAAATATTAATAAAATTTTTGTTATGAGATTTTTTCTCTCATAGAGCTTCTGCTGGCCCTCACAGAACTTCTGCAAGTTCCAACAGAGCCACAAAACCTCTGCGAAGCAAATTTCTTCACAAAAATCCGATTTTATCCTCTCCAATGCCTTTACAAATGTTTTGGTTAAAGAAGAACCCCACAGAAGTCATGATAACAATGAGATGAAAAAGGGATAAACATCAAAGATTTTCAAGATCACAGAGCCTCTGTAAACTACAGAAGCTCTGTCAATCTGATTACTTGGGCATCTCTGTAGTAATAACGGTTACTTTTACTGCGAGTGAAACTCATATGGCTAAAATCAACCTCACGCGCCTAGCATTAATGGGCCGCGCACAACGTCCTGTCATATTCTGACAAGGCCTACGTGTCCCATTTTCATTGGGCGTACATGGAACGTTTTTATTTGGAAAGTTGAACCCGCCGCTCAAACTCGAGTGCGGATTCCAAACTTTAATCCATTGCCATATATTTTACTCTTTCGAATTATACCGTTTTACCATCCAATAAAAACAAAGCTTACCCTCACATAAAACCTTTTACAAACTCTCATCTTCTTCTCCGGCGAAACCCTGCAAAAAGCTTGCAAAAATCTTATTCTTAAAATCAAATGGCTTCATCTTCTCGAGCTACATCCTCTGAACTCTCTCCGGCGAACTCACCGGAACACTCCCCTGCACATTCTGAACATTCTGAAAACCCCAGCCTTGCAAGAAATATTGAACAACAAGATTCCGGGGACTCAGCAGACTTTGCTCCGACGACTCACTTGCAAAACTTTATAGCAAAGGATCATTTCGAAGCCATTCTTCCTATCAAATCCAACAACTGCTATTTGGTCCCCTCACCCACTACTTTCGGCGAAGCCCATGCCATACTTCTGAACATCATGGAGAATCATGTCCTCTTCCCTCTACTATCAAGAACCCCGAACAAAATTCCAGTCCGCTATTTGAACCAATTTTGGCAAAGCTGCCGATTTGATAAAGACGATTCTCTTATCAAAGGGTACATTTCAAGACCTGATAAATCTGAGCATCTTGAAATCAAGTTTAACAGAACAATGTTCTCACTTGAATTCAACCTACCAACAAGGGGTCTTCTGGGATTGAAGAGTTATGCAGAGCAACCAACAGACGAAGAGCTCTGTCGATTCGTGGAAATGCTTGGGTACAACACCCAACTACGGAAGAGAAATGACTTCCGCAGAGGCCGATTACCACCTCTGTGGAACACTTTGTTCTCGATTCTTAACAGATGCCTGACAGGAAAGATAGGCAGTATTGACCAGAGCTCACATCAAATCTTGAGCATCATGTATGGGGTTTACTATGATCTTCCACTAGATTATGCAACCATAATGATGCAAGAGATCATAAACACCATCGACAGAAAGAACAACTCGAAAAGGGTCAAAGAGAACGATCCCAACTTTCTACCACCTCTGCAATTCCAAAGAATATTAGGAGTACTGTTCGAACCACTGCTGCTAATCCAAAATTGGCCAATGGAAGGGCCAACTCCCAAACAGTTCCCGATGAACAAGAATACCCCCACTGATCATGTTGATGGCTACTCACACTGCAGACCTCTGTCAAAGAAGCTTCTGCAATACGCATCGAATAAATCCCTTAAGAAAGAGTATATACGCGATCATAGAACTCCTAAACCGAGTCCTATGACACCCCCGCGTTTAGGTGTCCCCTTAGGAACAATGATAGCAAAACCTCTTTCCACTCAAAAAGAAAAGGATCAAAAGTTAGCAAAGCACATGGCTATTCAACTCAGCTTTATAGCCAAACGTGCAGAACTAATGGGAAAGAAGTCTTCATCAAGAACCTCTGCATTTACTCCAAAAGCTAAGAAGAGGAAAACTGCAGAAGGCACCTCCACAAGCGCTGCAGAAGATCAACCCTCACCTCCTCATACCACAGAAATTGGTTCCTCTGCTCCTCCCTCCTCTCCAAAAATGAAGAAGAAAAGATCAAAATCAACAGAAGAAGGGGCACCAAATCCTAAGAGGAGGAAAACCAAAAAGAGGCATGGTAAATCACTTACAAAGTTGGTAACCATTACAGAAGAGGAAACTGCTGAAGAAGAAGTTGCAGAAGAAGAAATGGCTACAGAAAGGTATCAATCACCCTATCAATCTCCAGATAGATTTGCTCACCAAGGAGACCTGAACGACTTCTTACAGAACCCTGAAATTGCCAACACCCTAAATACAGCAGGGTGGACGGCACAACCTCTCGACCACCACTCTCCAGAAGAAGATTTCTTCATTTCTGGCATCGACACACATCTGCAAGAAGATGACACAACACCCAGAAATCAACCAGTCGAAACCCCTGTTATTTTACAAAACCCTTTCATTCAAGGATTGGATGTCCACAGAAGAAGTCCAAACCCAGCTTCAGAAGAAATAGAACAAACTGAAGCTGAATTGAACAAAGGTGAAATTACAGAGGCTTCTGAGAACATGATGGAAGAAGAGAAAGAAAAAGGGGTCGAAGTTGTACAAAAAGAGGGATTAGCAACAACGGAGACAGAAATAGAGATCTTAGAGACAGATTCTGATGAAGAAGAAGTTGTCTGGATACGTAAGGGTCTTTATCATCCACATGTCATGAGATTATTTGGATCTCATCAAGTATATGACCAATTACGACCAGAGCAAGGAACTTCCACAGAACTTAGGGAAGAAGCAAGAAAAGATGCCTGGATAAATAGAGGCACACAACCAAAACCAACTCCCAGTGCAACCCACATTTCTGACACCGCAGGTCTAGCTGCAGAAGGTGTCATTGAAAAAGAGCAGCACAGCTCGAACCTAACCCAACCCATCCAGCCAGAGGTTACTCTTTCAACCTCTGTGCCCACAGAAACCGGGGAATCCATTCCTAGGGAGTCTCCTCAAAGAGACTCACCTATAGTTCGTGATCAATTGCCCCAGATCACAGAAGAACGCCCAACAGAGGAATTTGTTTCCTCTGCCACACACTTATTAAGACCCACACTTCTTTCAGAGAGAAGTAGAGAGCACAAATACAAAGAGACTCTAGACAAGTCTCCTAGTCAACAGAAGGATATTCCAATACCCACCTCTGGAGTGGATTTGGACAATGTTCTTTTCAGAACTTCTGTAGGGATTGAAACTCATGTTTCTTCTCAAGGATCAGAAGGAAATCCTTCCATTCTCAACGTACAAACAGGAATGAAAGAAGGTATCCCAGGAACAGGGATTCACTCTGGAGACGAATGTGTTCCTCCAGAGGTTACCACCGGAACACAAGTTACAAGGGATGAGTTCCAAACCCTTGAAACCTCTGTGAACCAAACCTTGAAAGAGTTGCAAAGCTCTTTCAAATCTTTTGCAGAGACAACATCACTGGCACTGCTAAACCTGAACACCAAAATGGACAACCTGTCCACAGAGGTGAAAACTGCCATCTCACAGATGAAGTCTGCTGCTACTGCATCCACCACTTCTGCCGCAACAACTACTCCTTCGATTGAGAACTCCATCAACAAGTTCCTTGATCAATTGAACAAACAGACTTCAGTGTCAACGGGCATCACTCTTGCAGATCTACAGAAGGCCCTACAAAAAGTTCAAGAAGAAGCCATGCGAAATACCATGTTGATGCAACCCAAAGACTACATGACAAGAGCACAGCTGACAGAGCTTGGGCAGAACGTGATTAATCAAGTGACAGAAGTCATCCTTTCCTTCACCACTGCCAATGCTAACTTCGTCAAAGATTTCAGAGAAAGTGTAGGAAGGATGAGATTCAAAACAGAGGCAAAGCTAGCAACTCTTCTTGGCCTCTGTGATGATGCCTGCGCGAAACTGATCGCTGCTGGAGCCACAATGCCAAAGAAACCCGATGCTTCCTGCAGAGCAGAGGGTACATCAGACAAGGGTCAGGATGACTCTGATGATGATGACCATCATGGTCCATCAGATCATCCTGAGGGGGAGAAAACTACAGAGAAAACTGCAAGCAGAGGACTTACAGGTCCACCAATAGCCGCAGAACCTCTGAGTCAAGCACCTCCAGAACAGACCCGACAACAACAAACCCAAAAGACCACAGAGACAACACCCATCTATGTGGAATCATCTCCTTACGAAACCAAAACTCCAGAAGCAGAACAGCAAGCCACAGAGGCAACAACCGCCCCTGAGGTAATCATTTTGGAAGAAACAGATGAACCAACCACAGAGAAAACACCCACCTCTGTGGAAACACCCCAAACCATACCCAGAAGAAAGTCGATTGCCACCAAACCAAAAAGAGCAACGACCTCTGCTTCTGACATTCTGAAAAGGATGCACACAACAATGAGTGATCGTATGGTGAAGAGAGAAGAAGAAAGGCACAGGTTCACTTTAGCTTTCATAATGGCAAGAAGATTCAATGACAACACTTCATCAACAGAAACTGAGCTCGCAGAAGAAGTCATCAAACAACCTCCAACAGAGGTTACAGAGCAAGTCAAGCCAACAGAACCATCGCCACAAAAGTTCTCTAAATCACAATCGTCAAAATCCACAGAGGCAACCTCTATCAAACCAACAGAAGTGCCAACCTCAAAACCCACAGAAGCAACAGGTTCTGCCACGACAATAGCAAAAGATAAGGGCAAAGGGATACTAACAGAAGAGCCAAAGAAGAAGAAAACATTGCCAAAGCCAACAGAAAAACTGATGAAGAGTGCGTTTGACGCCTTTCAAACACCAAAACCCGAAGAAGTTGACTGGGCACATGGATTGAAGCCTCTGTCAGAAATTCCTCTAACTGGTAGAGCTGCAGAAGTTGTTCAACAGATGGAGAGTCTCAGAAGACAAATTCCACGACCTGGTCCAACACATGAAGAGATGGAAGAAGTAGTATACAAATACCTCTACAAACAATCCTAAAAAGCAAATCATCCAGTAGATCATGTGACAGATCCAAGGATCAGAGAAGAATTTGAGAACATCTTCATAAGAACAAAGCCAAGAACCAAAGCAGATGTCTTCTCAATTCACAAAATCAAAAAGGTGATCTTCTGCAGATTCTCCTTCACAAGAACCTATCCAAGGGTCAGGTACAATCTTTACAAAGTCAGAAGAGAGAACAATTCAGAATCTACCTTCGCTGATGCTGACTTAAGAAACATCAATCCTTACGATCTACCTGACCTTCTGCAATGGACAAAAGACAACTACAACACAGAGCCTAATACCAGAGCCTATCAAGTGTTGAGAAAAGCGATGAGGGAAAAGCTTCTGCTATACAGCATGATAGATTTTCAGCTGGGAAAGGATCTTGGTCTCAAACATCTAGATCTACGACCACCAGAAGATCGCTGCCCACCAGACGCTGTGCCCAACTCAATCATCAGAGAACCAAGATTTGGGTTAGTATTTCAAAACCCACAACACCAGGTTAAACTTTTTGTACTCATGGATTGTCAGAAGTACGCAACCAGTACTCTGAGCAAATTCAGAGCAAGCCTTGTAAAATACAGAGGTACAGAGAAAATGGATAGAGATGATGCATATACTTTCATCAGAGAAATAGACTCAACAATCCGCCTAAGAGAACTCTGCATCAGATTCTACAAAGAGATCAGAAAAGTCGGCAGAGACAACAGAAGCTACAACGATTTCAAAGATGCCAAAATCTGATTCTCAGACCTCCAATCTCTGCAAACAAAGTTTTATCTTTCATTGTACTCAAATGTAAAATGCCTCTGGCATATTTCTAAATGAAAGAATTTTCGAGGTATTGTTTAACCTCTGTCTTATCTAACTTAGCCAAACTTAACTCAAGTTCAAATTTTTTATTTTTCACTACTTAGGGGGAGATTGTTAGCTTCAATCTTCCTAAACATAGAAGTATTTAGAAGTAGTGAAAAATAGGCTAAGTGAAGAAAGCCTCTTACAGAGGCTCTGCCGACATTACCGAGAAATCAAGGTCAAGAAGCTACAGAAGCAGCAGAGGCTTCCTACAGAAGCTCTGTCATACGCACAAAGAAGACCAAAGACTCGGAATCCGGCGAAGACTGCTCCACAGAGGACCAGACTTCAGAACCTATGTAATTCATTACAGAGCCTCTGTGGTCCTCAATGAAGACTTGGAAGATATTACTGGATACGTTCATCAACTTGCATGGAAAAGTACTATCAAAACACGTGTCAAGCTCTGAGTGGACTCAATAGGGCAAGGTACAAAATAGACGTCTGCGCCATTTAATGCATTTACCAAAAGTACATCTGCTCCATTAAATGCGCATGGCTCAAACAACTGCTCACATCATCCAGTCCACTGTTCACACCATCCAGTTTACTATTCATGCCGTAAAAGGAACAGTGACCTACTTCATAGTCTTCTAAGAGTAGTATAAAAGGAAGTCTCATGTTGAGATCTTCCTGAGGACGAAAACACAAGGAATCACTAATACTCTCAAGCTTTATTGTCAAATATCTGAGTGTTATATTCTCACTCACACCAACAGTTCTTAATCTGTTCTTCGTGTTGTTATTATATATTGAATAACAGTAACTGTTCAAGAAATCCTTTTCATTTTTTACTGTTTTCTTTATATATATGCGTTCTAATATCTATCAAACATATCTGTTAGTTTAATACGCTTCCGCATCAAACTCTAAACTCCACTAATAGATTGTTAATCTTGATTAAGTGTATCTGGGATCCAACAACAACCATGGCATTGCCCCGACATGGCGAAGGTCATAAACGCCCGTCAATCAACCTGACAGCTCAACCGGACTTAGCCCTCCTAGTGTACCCTTGAAGGTAAAGGTCATCAAACATGGGGTTCGGTTAAATCCCGCAACACCCAGTAGACCATCAAATAAAGACTGACTTACGTGCCTATGGATCCAATGCAATACAGTCAATAATAATATGCCCATCCTGGAATGACTAACGCACCCGAGCATGTAAATATCAATAATGCGCAATAATATGCGATATGATGCAATAAATGCAAACCATAATTAAGACCCCACATTGAGTCATCAAAACCGGACAAAATGTCCCCAAGACCTTCTCAAAGTCAAAACCGAGCAAAATGCTCAAAACTCATTAGACCCATAAATAACGGTCATCACAGCATGAAATGCATTTAAACATCGTTTAGGTAAACAAGTACCACAAAATCATTATTAACCCAAAACTCGACACGGGTTAAACAAAAGGGCTTTCCCAGAAGGACTCATACCCTTATAATTCTTAAAATGACTCTTGACACTAAATTGTGCATTTTCCCAAATGGTTTATAAAATTAACTTCACTAATATGATTAAACCATCAAGTAAACTTCATTTTGAGCAATAATTCTTTTAAGGACATATTTATGATTTCTACACATCAAAATATCCAAAAATCCCAAATAGGGTGTTTTACAACATTTATGAAGTTAAATACCTCAAAGAGTTAAACTCATCAAATAACTCAACAATTTGTAATTTCAAGTAAAACACATAAATACATGGAAAATAACATTTTTGGCATGTACAAGGTTTTCATAAATCAACTTGAACTCACCTTGCTAGATTTAGGCTAAATCTAGATTTTTCCCCAAACGTAAGCTCCTATGAAGAAACTTGCATCTTCAAGCCAAAACCTCCAAAACCTAGATCCATAAGTTTCCAACCAACAATAATTAGATCTAACCATGTAGAATCATCCTCCAACCATTTTACACCAAAATACCCACTTATACCAAAACCCTAACTTTCATAAATGAAGAGAAGAGAAGATTACCTTAACCATGCTTGAATCCACCAACCAAAATACCTCTAGAATCACCAAGATGAACCACAAACTCCCAATCTTCAAAGTGGAGTAAAAAGGGTTGGATGAAACCCTAGAAACTTGGTGAAGAAGATGAAGTGAAAGGTTTCTAGAAAGGTTAAGGTTTCCAACAATGGTGAGGGTTTGTTTTGGGGAAGAAGGATGAAGAGGAGAGGGGGGATTTAGGGTTTTCTAGAGAGAGAATTCGGTCTTAGAGAGAGAGAGAGCTGAGTTGAAGCTGAGAAATGAAATGGGGAAAGTGAGAGGGAAGAGTCTTAAAAGCAAACAAATAATTCCATCAGAAGCATCGCGGACGTCCGGCTAGAAGCCATGCGGACGTCCGGCTCAACCTGATCTGAACCCAACAATTATATGTTGCTTCCGTGGACGACCTACGGACATCCGCCCTTCGCGGACGTCCGGCCTTGTGCCCCCACGGACGTCCGCAAGTCCCAAATTTCAAATTCCAATTTTTGGGGTGTTACAATCCTCCCAACCTTAGAATGATTTCGTCCTCGAAATCTAGACCCTTTACAACCAAAGGCTAACCAACTCCACACCGACCACTAAGACAAACCTCAAGCAACTCTTACCAACAATGTACCCTCAGGTACACTGTACTTATGTCCGGGAGAATACTCCATCCACTGGGGTAACTCCTAATCAGACAACTTCGGTTGTCTCCCAACCTTAGAATGTTCCATACTTCCCCGATTGCGGTTCCAGACTCTAAATCAATCTAAGGTTTGTTCACTAATGAACCCAACAGAATCTCCAAATTCCGATTGTTCCTACTGCTAACGGTCGATTAATTCGAATGAGCCCTAATAGACTCCAAGACCTGCGGTCGTCACTGACCCATCGATTATACGACTCCAAGAATCCATTCCAACATTAATCATCAAACCGACAGGTTCTTTAACCACACACGAAGGTTATTCCACCAAAACTACTCTTCATAATTGAGCATCTTAAAATTACGACAACCGTTATCATTATTTCTTTAAATGGGACTACACCCTCTGAATACGCTAACGGTTCTCTACCTCGAACCCAAAAGGTTGACACCTAGTCATACCACCAAGCTTTGAACTCTAACAGAACTCCACACACGAGTTCCGTTCGCCAAGAATTCCCACAAAACTAGGGTTATCAATACGGTGTCTAAAGGGTCCTTCATGCGAAAATTGTCCAAGACCCAAAACAGGGTTGCCGACAAAACGGTTACGCTAACCTCAAAATACGATACCGCGAATCTAACCCTTCAGTTACACAAACACATCGACTCTGCCATCGATACCATCTGGTCTATAGCACCAACACGCGTCGAAACACCCAACATTTCATAGTCGAAGTCCTACTCACACTTACTCTTAACCGGGGTTACTTAACCTTCCCAAGGTCCTAATGAGTTCAAGGTTCTCAAGTGAATTATTTAACAAATATGCCAATCAAAACCTTTTATAGAAATGTTCAACCAAAAGATTTTCATATCAAATTAACCGTACGCATAAAAACTACTACTGTCAGTTCGGTAGTTGCGCAAAAATGGACACACTCGTCCCACATATGAAAATCATATTGAAATCCATTTCATTGCAATTTAGATTATTAACAAAAACGCAAAAGCGTAATAAACAACTTCTTTGAAATGAACAGCTATGGTCCTAGTATGGATTGATTCATGTCATGCACGTAAGGTAACCGCCTACTTTAAATAGTGTACAACAAAAGGTTCGCATGTACTTCAAAAGAAGTTTAAACGACATTCGACTCCAAAAATTCCCTTTTAACCATAAAATGGCATGAAATAAGGTTCACAAATAAAGTTTGCGCGCGTCGGTTTATTTCACAAAAACGATGAAACGATTCATTAGTGCACTTTGGTCAAAACATAAAATGACTCGTGTCAGTTCCAAGTTTAAAGACAAAACCAATACGTTTCCATCATTTGAAGATATCGACTAAAACATCATGAGGGAACCTCAAATTGGATGAGGCATGCAAGCTTGTAACACTTTCCTAGTAGTTTTCTTGAAATGGAATAACATGCATCAAATAGTTCACGACAAAATTTCAAAAGATGAAATTCTTTAAATCAATTTCTAAAATTTTCTCATCTGGTCATATAATGACACATGAGTAAAACGTTTCTGACAAGGCTTGCACACAACAATGTGTCTTCCCAAAACTTAGGAGAAAATACGTGCTAGTAGATGGTTGACACCAAAAAGGGTTCAAACCGATTTCAAGTCCCGAATTGCACCAATAGTGCGCCTCAATGTTCAAGACATAAATAATTCCACGCACTCTAGGTTTAGGCAAATAATTTTCCAAAATCCTCATTACGGAGCATTTTCATCAAAAGTTTCGTACTCGTAACATAAAACGTTAAAACGTTAATGCTTAAAATTTTATTCTTCAAAATACTCAAAATACAAATTTTCTCCAAAACCAAAAAGGTTTACAATTTTCCAAAATGTTCATCGAACCAAAATTGACCAAATGTCGACGACTCACACATTCGTGTTTTCAAAATGTAATGTATTGTGAACTATGCATGATCCCCACAACACTAAAGCACACTTTGACCAAAAGGCCTTCATTTATACAATGAGTTAATAAAACATTTTCATTCATGATCCATTTATCAAAGTGTTTGAGAATTAATGGTTACCAAACTATGCATACCCCTAGGTCGATATAATGCATTTACATGAAATGATAATAAAACAATCAACTGACCGAAAGCGCATTAAGTAAATTGTTATGAAATACTATCATAGTGTTCTTTCATGCATTACTTACGTCACATATAAATCAATCCATATACTGAACAAGTTGCAACAAAATGTACTAACACAAATCCTTGAAAGAGAATTCATGCGACACCAAAGTTTCAAAACTTATCCCTTTTGGGTCGTCTTATGGCATAAAATAATATTTCTCAACAAAGCCCTAGTGGGACAAAATGCCCAACATAACTCATAAATTCTCACATAAATGAATGGAGTATGCACATCGTGAAATTGCACTCACACGATGTTTGGGTAAAAAATCACACCTCACGACCGACGCTAGAAAACTCAGATAACATTTCCATAAGACCACTCTTGTATTAAGATAAGGTCTTACAAGTTGCTTACAGACGAGTGCTCGGTCGTACATTTTTGTGCTGGTCGTACGTTCCGTACGACCGACGTATGAGACTTAAGACGGTCGTACGATTATACTAATCGTTAACAGTCAACGCCCGTTTCTATTGTTCATTAATGCAGGTCCACGAGCATTCATGGTGCAAACGGCCAGTAAAGGATAAGTCATCAATGGCATTTAAAGCCCGACAGCGGTTACAAAGCAAGCCATAAAGACACATTTAATGACCAACGGAAGCTATATAAAGGCCTGTTTTGCAACCGAAAAAGCTATCTGATCTAATCTGACCACACGAAATCTATATCTGCTCCATCTATTTTCTAAACTCTTATACATCGGAAACACAGCAATCTGCAGAGCATTCGAACGAATATCGCTAAAGCAACCTACGCACGACAGCAGTTCGAACCGCACGACATCAGTTTATTTCGCATGATCTACGCACGACACAAGACATTTACACACGACAAAGTCTATTTCTACATTTATTTGTAATCTGTTGTACACAAAACACCTGTTACAAAAGCACTTTCGCCCCTGTTTGGCGACTATAGTGCACCGTCGACTCTCACAAGTCGACCGTGGTTTTTTCCCTCGTTTTGGGGTTTTCCGCGTCACCAAATCTCTTGTCTTGCTTACTTTTTCCTTGCGATTGTGTTGCTTGGTCTTGAGATACGTTTCTTTAGTTGTTAAGAGTCCACATCAACCTTAAGTTGTTCTTTTGGACTATTTTTGGCATTAACAGTTTGGCGCCATCCGTGGGACCCCATCTAGAGAAAATCTCAAGCCAATGCATATATCGCTCTAACGATCTTGTGAAGTTTTTGTTATTTTCAGGTAAATGGCAAATTATCAAGATCCCATGATTCAACTTCAGTCAGAATTGAATGCGGCTCGAAGTCAGATTCAAGCCATGCATGAGCAGAATCAGAAAGCAGCCGCAGAAATCGCTTCTCTGAGGAATCCAGCGATGGGCAATTCCTTTGGTCATCAGAACGGTCCCCGACCTATGGGTGCACCTATCATAAGGCCCCAATTCCAGACAGGTCCAGGGCCATTCGCCAATAACTCAGGTCTGGGGGCATTTGTCAGCAACCCTCATCAAGGGCAATATCCCCCTCAGCACCTGAGACCGCCACCTTTGCATAATGGCGCCCCGCTATATTTTGTCCCTCTCAACGGGGATACCAATGGTTCGTCGTATGGAAACGGTACGGCGATGGCTAAAAATTCAGCAGTCAACCCTCAGACAGGTGTAAATTCCGATCCTAACGACCCCGTCGCCCAGCGACTTAGGTTATTGGAAGATCAGAACGAGAAGATGTTGTCGCTACTTTCCAAAATGCCAGGCGCCGCCGTCCCCGTCGACGTCGAACCCCGCACAGGATTTCAAGCATCGCCTTTCGTTGACTCGATAGTGACTGTCGACGTGCCAAAGAAATACAACATTCCTGCTTTCACACCAAAATATTCAGGAATAACTGATCCAACAAAGCATATTGCACAATACAAACAACTGATGTGGACAGTATCAATCCCACATCAATATCAAGAGGTGTGCATGTGCAAAAGCTTTGGGGCGACTCTTACAGGTCCTGCTCTCCAATGGTTGATCAACCTCAAACCCAAGTCCATCAACAACTTGGCAGAGTTGGTCAACCAGTTTTCGCAACAGTTCGCCAGCAGTCGCAAGATGGAAAAGCAGACCAGCGACCTGTATTACGTCGTCCAAAAATCTGGAGAGTCCATCCGTAGTTATTTCAATCGCTTTAACGCAGAAATGATCAACATTCGAAATTGTGATGTCAAGACTACCATCGAGGCCTACAAGCGTGGTCTTGACGACAACACTACGGGATTGTACGTCGATCTTACGAAATACCCACCTGAGAATTTCGAAGACGTACGAGCTAGAACTCTGGCTTACATGAGGGTCGAAGATGACTTAGTCTTCCGCCGTAAGCATTCCACCGACAAAAATTCGCTCGGGATCAAGAAGCCAGATTTCAAATCCAGACCGAGTGTTAAGTCAGAGCCATCGCGCCAAATATCGAACGTTCGGTTCGATAAGAAAAAGAGCAATCCTACACCTCGATTCTCGCAATATCCTAAGATTTCTTCTGATGGATTCAAGGGAACAATGAAAGAGCTAGTCAACGCTCTTAGAAACGTTCAATCGTCTGTCCGATGGCCCAAGAAGAGTGATAAAGATGACGACAAGAAGGATAAGACCAAATGGTGTGACTTCCATACCGACCATGGTCATACGATAGATAACTGCCTTGCTTTACAGAAGGAGTTAGCCTGGATCGTCCCCAAGGGTCATCTGCAGGGCTTGATTGATAAAGAATCTGCGCCCGTTGATAACGTAAGACCGGCATCCCCTGTCCATGAAAAAGTCGTCAACTGTGTGACGGGTGGATCAGACGTCTGCGGTTTAACCTATTTGGCAGCCAAGCGGCACACCAGCCAATCGTTGGGAGAATATCCCATTCCTCGGTCGTCCCGACCGAAAGAAGAATTGGAACTGGAGGCGATGCCAATAACGTTCGATCAAGACGACCTCCAGGATAGCTGGCAAAAACATCATGATGGCCTGATCATCCAGCTCACTATTGGCAACTGCTCGACCAAAAGAGTATTGGTCGATGGGGGCAGTCCGACCAACATCATTTTTCTAAGCACTATAAAAGTTATGGGAATTGATAAATCAGAGATCACCCGTCGATCGACGACTCTGATAGGATTCAATGGCGATTCCACCAACAATTTGGGAGAGATCATCCTCCCAGTGTATGCTAAAGGAGTCAACAAGCAAACAAGATTTAACGTTATTGACTGTTCGTCAGCATACAACGTTATACTTGGTCGACCGTGGATCCACGACATGAAGGCGGTCCCCTCGACCTATCATCAGACGATCAAATTTCCGACGCCATGGGGAGTGCAGGAAATCAAAAGCGAGCAGAAGACCGCCTGTGATTGCTATAAAGCAACGATGAAACCTCAAAAATGAAACTCACATTGTGGCGACTGTACACGACACGATCCAATCTATCCTTACGCCAGAAAAGGCAAATTCAGGTATCGTCTTACAGTCACCACAAGGGGGCAGAATGATGTACCCCATACGACACTATAGTTTTCAGCTACCGATCGTGGGCATAGATATAGCTCATGACTTGGGGGCAATCGGACCCCACGACGGAACATTAACAACGCCCAGGTACGATATACCAACCTTCTAAAAGTTTTACTTACGTCCTTAATTCCATGGCCTTTCATGAGGTGGGGAATGGACATCGTTGGCAAATTACCTCCTGCCCCAGGGCAGAAGGTCTTTCTGTTAGTCCTTACAGATTATTTTTCTAAATGGATAGAAGCAGCCGCTTACTCCCAGATTCGGGACAAAGAAGTTATTTCTTTTATCCAGACTAACATCCTATGCAGGTTTGGAATCCCTTCCGAAATCGTGTGTGACAATGGGCCGTAGTTCATAAGTGATCATACACAACGATTTTGTAGGGACCGTAATATCAAACTTACGACCTCGACCCCACGTTATCGCCAATCTAACGGTCTTGCAGAATCAAGCAATAAAGTCATCGTCAATTCAATCAAGAAAAGACTTAAGGCCGCAAAAGGGAAGTGGGTCGAAGAACTCCCATCGGTCCTATGGCCCAATCGTACGACACCCCGAACATCGACAGGACAAACACCGTTTTCATTGGTCTACGGTTGTGAAACCGTCTTACCCATTGAAGTGCAGCTCCCGACATCGAGACATACGTCCGTCGATCATAATTTGGTAGACCTAAGCTACGACCTCGACGCTCTTGACAAGTTAAGAGAGTCTGCTTTAGTCAGGATGGCATCTCAACGACAGGTCGTTGAGCGACATTTCAATAAAAATGTGAATGCCAAAATCTTTCAGGAAGGTGACTACGTCTTGCGACGGGTGTTCCAGAACATTAAGGAACCAAATGCAGGTAAGTTGTCCACTAAGTGGGAAGGACCTTATCGAATATCTGAGGTCGTCGAAAAGGGTGCTTACAGGCTTCAGACCCTCGACGACCAAGACATCCCACGAAGCTGGAATGCAGTACATCTAAAAAAGTACTTCTTTTGAATTTTTATTTTCTCGATTTACTTCGACAAACGATTACTGACTTAAGCATCGGAGGGTCGTTGGTCAAACCAACGACCACCCCCAAGTCTTACATTGCAGGCTCGCATGATCGCACGAATACCAGTCTTGCGTCCTACATCGTGAGAAGATAAAGTCTCTGAGACTTGCGTATCACAAAAGGAATCTTATGATTCATTGCACAGATCTTATGACCATCACAGGTGTTCTTTAAACTAAGTGTCGGAATCAAAGTCTTATGACTTGAATTCCATACTTAGAATATTTTTTCGGCCTGGTCGCCCGGCTACTTCCAAAGTTATATGTACCTGTGTCGCACAATTCTACGTTCGCTTTCTATACTAGTTTATTTTGTTTATTTACAACAAAGTAAAGTACACGATGGTATAACAAAAGACATACTTGTATTAAATCCAAAAGTAGTACAAGAAAAGGCACGACCACCAACGGTCGCCCTAGAATGAAATGCAAATTACAAAAGCTCATTGAGGGCCCTGATCGACTCCACCCTCGTCTTCCGCATCGCCCGTCTTGGTTTCCGCGGAGTCAGTGTCGTCGACCCTATCCTCTTGATTGAGATCCTCCTCGGTCCCGACGTGTTTGAGGAAGGACACGACTTCGGACTCTGCGCCAGCCAAAGGGTTTTTCCCCTGTAGATGACGGCGCATAATCGCCGCCCTGACTTTCAGACGGGTCAGCGCCTCAAACGAAAGGAGCTTTTCCTCTAAGGCCCCCGTCTTGGCCTCAGCGGCCTTAACCGACGACTTAAGCTCCCCCACCTATTTTTCGCGCACGGTGAGGGATGCTTTAATCGTCGTCACCTCTGCTTCATAAGCAGAGGCCCTTTCCAACGTCTCCTTGAGACGATTTTGGAGATCCTCCTTCTCCAGCGACGACGTCTCCAGAAGGCTCTTGAGATCATCCACTTGAATGGAGAGAGCCTCCGCCTTGGCCTTAGCCGCCCGCTCATCCTCTCGAGCTTTACGCTCATCCTCTTGTGCTCGCTGAAGTTTCTCAACGATGCAAGGTTCGACCTTCTGGAGCTCCTCCAGTTGGCCGAAGAGGCACAACGACGCCTGAAACACCTGCAGTCACACGAAAAGACATAAGGTAAGTCTGACTTACTAAGAGAGGAAGAGACATACGACAAAAATACTTACCAGGAAGGTCATGCCTGCGACGTGAGACCCTATCTTGTCCACGGTAGCGCCATGATAGCGATCCTTGAAGGCTGGTGGGAGGAATTTTCCCAAGTTAGGGAAAATCTTTGCCCTATCCAAGACGCCGTCCAATAAAAAGTTTGACGGTAACGGAAAGTTTACCGTCGTAACTTCAGGGGACTCCCCCCGTTTGAGGACCTTTCCCCTTCTCCTCCGCAGTGGACGACCCAGGCGGCGTCAGTGTCATCCTTGGCACGTTCGAAGACGTCTTCGCCTTCTCAGGAGTAGAGACTTTTAATGGCTCTCCACCCGTCGACGTTGGTTCCCTCAGGGGAACCGACTTTGTCTTTTTCAGAACCTCCGACCCCGAAGTCGGAGGATCCTTCCTCTTCAGCTCCTTGGCCTTCTTAGCCAAGGCCAGTTGGGCTTCTCTCTTCGCCTTACCCGAAGCAGACTGCATATCAGAACCACCTATAGAAAATAAAAGTGTCAGATATTGTCGAACGATTCGAAGAAAAGCCAAAAAAGTACGATTAATGAATACTTACTTGTCGAAGTCTCTCGTTGACTTCTTTCTTCAGCTTCGGAATTGCTGACGGTCGTACGATTAGGAGAGTCAAATAACTCCCTGACCCCACAAGAAAAAAAGTCTCGCAACCTTTTCTTGAGAATCAGCGGCAGGACCAATCCCAGCAAAGCTGATATCTGAAACGAGTGACTAAGAATTAGCAAAAGACAAAGTTAAATACTAAAAGACGTACGACAAAACAAAATTTATATACCACTGTTGTTCCACCCAGACGCGACCCAGGAAGTATCCTCGTCTATACGACCAAGCGTCCGTACACGACCGAGAACATATTTGGCTTTCCACCCACGATCGCAGACCAGGGTGTCAGGAACCAACGCATGTCCTCCTCTTAGCCTAGAGGATAGGCTATAACGATGATAGTCGTCCGACTTCACGTCAAACACCGTCAACAAATCACGCACCGTGAAAGGTGTTTGGGTAAAATTTCACCAGTCTCGACCACGACCAGAATAGGGAGAACATTTATTACACTTTTCTATAACAAGGTAAAATCATAATACTTTATTCCCTGATCAAAGTCGAAATCGAAAGATATTCACCTCACGACTCACGACTCTCGACCATGACGTCGTCTAGTTCACACGACCGACGTGACATACCTCGCGACCTCGACCGACTAACATGCGATATTTCTGTTACGTTTTTAGTGTTTAAATGCAGGAATCAATGTCATTGATGATCAACGAACATAACCGACAAGGTCAATTATGGGCATTCAATCCAGCAGCCGTTATGTTAGTTATCGAAGCATTTAAGGAATCAATTAAAGCACCCGAAGACTATAAAAACCAAGCTCAAATCATCATTTAAAAAACATCGCATATCATCTGGAACATCAGAACTCTCAAAGCAAAGAATTCTCTCTCAACAAATCGCTCACGACGCACGACATCCGCTCACGACGCATAGTTTATACACACGATTCACTTGTTTCCCACGCACGATGTTTGGGTAAAAATCCACCAGCCTCGACCACGACCAAGACGTTAAAGACATTTTTTACACTTCTCTTGTAACAAAGTTAAATCATCAACACTTTGTCCTTGGACCGAAGCCATAGTCGAAAGTACCTATCGACACTCGACCGACGTGTGGGAATACACGACCTCGACTGACTAACATGCGAAATTTCTGTTATGTTTTCATCGTTTAATGCAGGTCAAACTTCATTTATGATCAACGGCTATAACCGACGAGGTAAGTTATGAGCATTTAAGTCAGCAAACCATTACGACTGTTACATGAAGTATTCAACGAATCAATTAAAGCACTCAAAGACTATAAATACAAGGACAAAGCTATCATTTGCAGATCATCTATCACCATCGAATTCCAGAAGCACACCGCGTACTCAAGAACATCCGAAGCAAAGGAATTTCTTTCAATTGATCGCTCTCGACGCACGACTTATACTCTCGACTAGCAGTCTTAGCACACGACACACTTGTTTTACATTCGATACACTTGTTATTTTTACATTTCAAGTCATTTGTATTGTAATAATTGTACGATCGACACCTGAAACAAAGGATATCGCCCCTGTTTGGCGATCATAGTGCAGCGACGACTTCCACAGTCGTCTGCGGGTTTTTTCCTCGTTGAGGTTTTTCCCACGTCATCAAAATCTCTGTCTCTTTATAATTTTTTGTTCTTGTCGCACGTTTTGTCGTAAGATTCCTTTCTTTAGTTGTTAAGCTCCACAATCAACCTTAAGTTATCCTTCTGGACGATTTTTGGCATTAACAGTTTGGCGCCCACCGTGGGGCACCATCGAGAGAAAATCCTTCGACAAACGTGCGTCCTACTAACGGTTTCTTGGAGTCTCTTTTGTTTTCTGTTTCAGGAAAATGGCAGCCCCTGGAAATCAAGAGCATGTCATTACCCAGATGTATCAGGAGTTAGAAGTTGCGCGGAATCAAATCAATGTCATGGCTGAGCAAAGTCGAAGAGCAGCTGAGGAAATCACGCGACTAAGAAATCCCTTCGGACCTCAGAACGGTCCTAGGCCATTCGTCCAAAATCCAGGTCCAGGATCGTTTGGCCAGAGCGGTCCTAGACCATTCGTTCAGAATCCGGGCCAAGGATCGCACGGGCAAAATCCAGGGTTCGCTCCTTTCATGCAGAATCCAAGACCAGGACCATTCGGTCAAAATCAGCATCCAGGTCCATTCATGTAAAATCAGCAACCGGGGGCGTTCAATCCAAATCCCCAGTTCGGGACAGTACCTCCTCAGCATCTGAGACCGCCACCCATGAATAATGGATCGCAGCCGTTTCCGAATGGATCGCAGCCATTTCATAATGGGTCGCAACCATATTTAATCCCTTTCAATGGGGGCGCCAATGGTTCGTCGTATGGCAATGGCACTAGTTCAGGAATCGACCCTCTGGCAGGTACAAATCTCGATCCTAGTGACCCCGTCACCCAGCGGTTGAAAATGCTAGAAGATCAGAACGAGCGTGTCATGTCCCTGCTCGCTAAGCTACCTGGGGCAGCCGTACCCATCGACGTCGAACCTCGCTCAGGATTCCAAGCGTCGCCTTTCATTGACAAGATTGCGACGGTCGACGTCCTGAAGAAATTCAACATCCCCGCCTTCACACCCAAGTATTCGGGGGTGACCGATCCGACGGAGCACATCGCGCAGTATAAACAGCTCATGTGGACGGTCTCGATCCCACACAAGTATCAAGAAGTATGCATGTGCAAGAGTTTTGGGGCGACTCTCACTGGTCCTGCCCTCCAATGGTTGATCAATCTCAAACCCAAATCCATCGGGTCGTTCACTGAGTTGGTCAATCAATTCTCTCAGCAGTTCGCCAGCAGTCGCAAGATGGAGAAGCAGACCAGTGACCTGTATTATGTCGTGCAGAAGGCTAATGAATCTATTCGAAGTTATTTCAACAGGTTGAATGCAGAGATGATCAGTGTCAGCAATTGTGACGTCAAGACCGCAATCGAAGCTTACAAGCGTGGTCTGGACGACAGTTCAGGTTTGTATACTGATTTGACCAAGTATCCCCCAGAGAATTTCGAAGATGTTCGAGCTCGAACCCTAGCGTATATGAGGGTAGAGGATGATGCTGCCTTTCGTCGCAAGCATACCGACGACAAGAGGTCGTTAGGTGTGAAGAAGCCAGAGTTCAAGACAAAGGCAATATCCAGGCTAGAGCTCGCGCGCCAAATCTTGAACGTCCGGTTCAAGACAAAAGCGGAAGCCAAGACCGCGACCAAATTCCCTCAGTACCCCAAGATATCCTCCTATGGATTCAAAGGGTCCACTAAGGACTTGGTCGAAGCGCTGAAAACCGCCCAGGCGACCATCCGTTGGCTAAAGAAATCTGATCAGGACGACGCCAAGAAAGATAAGTCGAAGTGGTGCGATTTCCACGTCGACCATGGTCATGCGACAGATGATTGCATAGCTCACAAGAAGGAGCTAGCATATCATGTCCCGAAAGGAAACCTCAAGGATATCATTGACGACGTCGTTACTCCAGCTAGCGGCGTTCGACCGCAAACCCCCGAGCATGCTAAGGTCGTCAATTGCATCACTGGTGATTCCGATGTATGCGGTTTGACGTATTCCACAACCAAACGTCATGCCAGTCAAGCGCCTAACGATCGGCCTATCCCGCATTCATCGAGACCAAAAGAAGATCTAGAGTTAGAAGCTATGAAGATCGTGTTCGACCAAGACGACCTCGGTGGCTCGTATCAGAAACATCATGACGGGTTGATCATTCAACTCACGATTGGTAATTGTTTAACCCAACGAGTCTTGGTCGATGGAGGCAGTTCAGCGAACGTCATCTTCCTTGATACCATTAAGGCCATGGGAATCGACCGATCGGAAATCACCCGACGCTCAACGACCTTGGTCGCTTTCAATGGGGAAGCGACGAGTACCTTTGGAGAGATCATCTTGCCAGTCTATGCCAGAGGAATCAACAAACAGACCAAGTTCAGCGTCATCGATTGTGTGTCGGCCTATAACATCATCTTAGGTCGACCATGGATCCATGAAACGAAAGCCGTTCCCTCGACGTATCATCAGATCATGAAGTTCCCTACGCCGTAGGGAATCCAGGAGATAAAAAGTGAGCCAAAAGTCGCTCGTGATTGCTATAAGACCACTCTGAAGCCGCAGAAATAGACCGTCTATTGTGGCGACTCACGACGACATATCCTAGATTTCGTGTATCGTCTTAAAATCGCCACAAGGGGGCAAGATGGTATCAATAATCAAGACGTCCCACGTAGTTGGGACGCGATGCATCAGAAAAGGTACGTCTTCTAAGCCCTTTTCTATTTTTTCATACAATTTTTCACAGCGACAAATACTGACTTAAGCATCGGAGGGTCGTTGGTTAGCCAACGACCAACCTCTGACATCGTTTTAACGCAGGATCGCACGATATTAGCTACTAAGTCTTCTGTACGACTTTAATCTCGCAAGGTCGCACGACATAAATGACCAAGTCTGTGACTTGCTTATTCTGTCACAGGGACGCACGTTGACCAGTGTGTACTCTTGGGAGGCCGTTTGAACCGATAGTTGGTACTGTGGCAGTCCTATAGCACTTGTGCTGGAGGACTGGCTGGATGTTATAATACCTCTTTGCTGAATCTCTTATTTTCATCTTTACGGAGCTTTGCACCCTGTGCTTCTTCTCTATAATTGATTTTTAGCTGATAACTCAAACCAACCAATCAAACAATCTGTTTTCGAATTCGCCATCTGAAATCGGTTTTTAAAGACTGGACTTTTGAAAAGCTTTCACAAGTTTTCCCTGTGGATCGATATCTGGTACTTTTACCATTATTACTTGTTACGAGACGATAGTAGTTCAAGGTGTATACTTGCACTGAGTTCTATTTTAAGTGAATCTCTAAGGTTGCATAAATCTTACAACACATCACCTGGAGCAGACGGCACTCCAGCATCGATTAGTAGGGAAGTAATGAGACAAGGGAGTGGGAGGATTACCTTCTTACGAGTCCGGGCCTGGTAGATCTCCGACTGCATCAGAATCCCAAGATTGATTGTTTTGCCAGCGAGGATGCAATAGAGAAGGCCGCATTTGTGCATGGAAAGAGTTGTATCATGCGTAGTGGGCGACAGCGAGTGGCGTAGGAATTGGAACCACACAGCAGCCTCTGTAGTGAGGGAGCTAGCGTGTAGGCACTTCCGATTGCCATCCTTGTCCCAGGTTTTACCTTCTATCACCAGAGCTTTTAAAATGGCTTCCTCATCAGCCGGGGTCATCTTTTGCAAGAATCTAGCAAAGGTGCACGAAAGGGGGGTTCTTATTCCAAGGACCCGATTGATCGTGGATGCGCCATAGTGCACCTTACGACCCTGGACTGTTACGCATGTGGCCTTGGTCTCAGAGGCCTCGACATAAAATTCTTTGACCAACGAAGCGTTGGCCCTTCTATTGGCAGTGGCCAATCTTGCCCAATCTTGCTGAATAACCCTCTCTTTAATAAAAGGGTTGGCCTCCACAAACTCAGGGTCAAACCCCCTCTCCAGATTCAACTTTTGCTTAAAGATACAGTGATAGTGGGTAGCAACCGCAGGGGTTGTGAACTGCCTCGGAATGCCACTGGGGGCATGCTCAGTGTCCACTATGGATTCATGAGGGTTTTGAGTTGAAAGTTGTTCATTATCAGTATCAGACTCTTCTGATAATGAACTTGAAGAGGGAATAGGACCCTTACCTTTTCAGACGATTTTCTGGCCGCAGATTTTGCCGAAGTGGTCACCGCAGATCGAGTGGCCATGCCTCTCTTCCTTAAAGCCTTCTTAATGGGGTTTTCCTCACTATGGGTTATCTGTTTAAGAGCCTCCAAATCGATGGTGTTTCCGATTTGTAGGTATTGATTGGTGTGGTCCTCTTCTTCCTTTCTTCGCAACTCCTCCTCTTCTCTGAACAATGTAGCTTCTTCCTCCTGTCTCACTCGATCCTCTTCTTCTTGTCTCCCCTCTCTTCCTCAGCCCTTTTTCTCTCCACTTCCTCTCTTTGCAACCGTTCTTCTTCTTCCTTTCGCAATCTTTCTTCTTCTTCCCGCCGCAACCTGTCCTCTTCCTCTTTTCTCTTCTTCTCGACCTCCTCTTTTTTCTTCTGAAGTGCTAGGAGTTTTTGCTCAAACTCCTCCTGTAACCGCACCATTTCTTCCTCAGTCTTTTGTTCCTCAACATCGAAATCACTCAGATTTGCGTCTGAGGCTTTTGACGATGATGCTGCTTTCGATCCTTCTTGCTTCGATGATTTAGCGTCCGGCGCGACAGCCATCACTGTGTGCTCGTCGGAAGATGGCGGAGGTTGGTTTATGTAACGACCCATCTACCCCATAACATACATAATATATAACAATTAATATTTCATACACAACGTCGTTACTTTCATAACAAAATACATAATAATTCACATTCGGTCTCAAAGTCTCAAAACTATACAATACAGAAATGTAAACATATCCTAATCTTCATCAGCTAGCAATCGCCTCCTATGCTTTATTCTTCCCTTTGTTAAACAAAGATCCTTGACCTGGAATACATATTTTTGAAAGGAAAATGAGGGTTAGACCTAATGGTCCAGTGAGATAATCCCTGTCATTTCAAAATCATTATAAGACCATTTCACATAATACTTTGTATCAAAATAGTTTATATAAACCTTTCGTCAAAACACCCATATACCATAATTATATAAATACCACACCAAGATTTGTGCACCGTGTAATTCCCCTCCTTCTCGTTTCCATGGCCAAATGTAACACCCCGCTTACCACGACACAATATTGTCCGCTTTGCCCCACTGGCTCACGGCTTTGTTCTTGGCGACCTGGCGAGGACTTCCCAAGGGGTCACCCATCCTGGTACTACTCCCACCCAAGCACGCTTAACCACAGAGTTCCCAAGGAACCCGCATGCTTGTGGCCCCAAAACGCGTTGTGTCTGGTAAGGCCAAGGTTTACTAATATACCCAGCATCTCTCCTGTCCACGGCCGATGTGGGATATGTCTAAGGTGTTACACACACCCCCCTTAGGGACTCATCGTCCTCGATGAGGTTTGCCCCACCATCCCGAACAGCACAGGAGTGGCTCTGATACCATTTGTAACACCCCGCTTACCACGACACAATATTGTCCGCTTTGCCCCACTGGCTCACGGCTTTGTTCTTGGCGACCTGGCGAGGACTTCCCAAGGGGTCACCCATCCTGGTACTACTCCCACCCAAGCACGCTTAACCACAGAGTTCCCAAGGAACCCGCATGCTTGTGGCCCCAAAACGCGTTGTGTCTGGTAAGGCCAAGGTTTACTAATATACCCAGCATCTCTCCTGTCCACGGCCGATGTGGGATATGTCTAAGGTGTTACAGATAGCCCTGTTGGTAGTGTCCGGGTGGTTTTGTCGATGGTGTCCGGATGAGTCTTTTAACCGGGTAAGTCTCTTTTCTTATGTTCTCCGGATGGAATAAAATACCGGATGGTATCTGGATTACTTTGGTGTCCGGATTGGTTATGCTGTCCGAAAAAGATGTGTTGTCCGGATTGTTGCTGTTGTCCGGAAAGGTTGTGTTGTCCGGATAACTTGTGGTATCCGGATACTTTAGCTGTTTTGGTCACTTTTGAGGGTTTGAGTTATCTAGAGTCCTTAGTCTCCTAGTATGTTTTATATGATCAGTTGGTAAGGGGATATTTATATTTAATCTATTTGCAGACTCTGTGGATTTGGATTGATAGACCGAATCTTTGGAAAAAGGCTTGGAAGGATTTTGTAAGCATTCGAGGTGAGTTTTACTTTAAAATGTTTTTAAACTGGGATACATATATATGTGTATATATATATATATATATGAGACGATTATGTGGTAGGAATATGATTATGTGTATATAAATGACAATATGATATATTGAGATATATATTGTGTTAACATGAGAATTGCATCACATGAGGATATGTTAGCCGATCTATTAGTCGGCGGAGCTGTATGGAAATACAACGGAGCTGTATGGAATTACAGTGGAGCTGTAGGTAATTGCAGCAGGGATGTGTGTGATCGCAGCGGAGTTGACTGTATTTGGGTACAGTGACGATGATTAGTTGGCTTGCTACCAACTAATTTGGTGTAACGCCCCAAAATTTCAAGAAAATTTAAAAATTTTTAAACGCGCATATTTAATAATAAGTCTCCATTTATTAAACCCAAAATAATAATTCCAACCACGAGCGTTATTAAAACATAAGTCAACAGCGGAAATTAAATTGTTTATTCAATAACGGGAAAATGTTTAATAAGCAAATCCTTCGACCCATCCATCTTGCGCGTCAGTGTGTGCCAGTCATGCCTTCGTACCACTTGTACCTGCAGCCACTGTAAATTGGGAGGGGTAAGCACGAAGCTTAGTGAATTCAAACACAACAATTAACAATGGTTATCTCATATTACCCCTAAAGCAAAGAGGATCACACCACCACATACAAGTCTACGAACAAATCATAAACAAGTATAATAACCACCACATAAAAAAATCCCCGGGCGGATGTCGGGTCTACGGCCCCCGCCGCACGTTTCCGCCTACTGCGGGAAACACCCGTTTTACGCCTACTGCGTGTGACATCCTTTTTACGCCTACTGCGTAAACGCCCCTTTTACGCCTACTGCGTAAAACACCTCCGTCCCCGTCGGGACTCGGCCCCGCCGAATAATGTAGCACATAATGTTAACTAGACGTCCCACTATCTAGCCCCCAACAATCCCGCATACAATTTTCACACACGTGCTACAGTAATAATAAACAACTATTAATTAATTGTAGTGAGAGAACTCACCTCGGGTGCGCGCCTAGCTAAAAATAGTAAGTAGCTCCACACAACGACGATCACTTTCCGGCACCTAAACGTACGATAAAATACGTCAATACGAGACCCGGACCCCACGACGCGACACACCCCAAACTGTCACTAAAACTAACTTTCGGTCACACCGAACAGGTCTGTTCGGGACCTGATTTGACCACTAAAACTCCAGAAAAACTCAGATTTATTACACGGTTGAAAAGTGCCCTGAAATACCTTTCCGAGGATATATTACACGCCTCCTAACGATTTTTCTATAATTAATTATGAATTTATTAAGTTCGCCTACCGGAACTGTCCGTTTTCGGACCAGTTCGCACTAACAGCTCCGAACAGCCCGGTTCTGGGCCGATTCAGCCTTTCGGCGAAACACGAAAAACGTGCCTAACTCAATTTAGGAAAAAATGGCCACTGACCTCAAGTTAAAACGACTTACGAGTAAAATGTTACGGTCCACGCAAAACAGTGGCAGATTCCAGGAAATTCACATAAAATGACGAACCACAGAACTTGCGACCACTTTTTCTCCCAACTCGAGGCCGAACCAGTTTTCCGCCAAAACACAGAAAACGTGCCCGGTCCCGAGCTCGAAGCGTGGGCGCCAGTTTCGGCTCAAACGGAGTTACGACGGAAAAGTTATGGTCAAACGAAAACTGGACAGCACACTTAGAATTTTCATAAAATCACGATTTATAAAACGGTAACGCGATTAAGGTTTCGGGTTAGGGTTTAGCTATCACGGTTTAACGGAAACTGGACAACACACGGCACCACCCACTGCCACCTCCGGCAGGGGTGGTCGCCGGCGGCGGCGGCTGCGGCGGCGGCCGTTTTTCCGGCGACGCAACGACGACCAGGAAGACGAACGGAAGGAATATTTACCTTTCGATAAAACGTAGCAGCAGTAGCAGAACTGGATCGTCGGTTCCTTCTTCCCGTCGTCCTTCTCCCTCTCTCTGCCCCTCTCTCTCTTACACGCTCTTCTCTCTCTTTCTCTCGCTCGCCGGCGAACACAGCGGCGCCGGCTGCTGCTGTTGCAGTCCGGCGATGGCAGCGGCGGCTGCTGTGGGATTCCGGCGTCTCTCTCACTCTCTTCGTTCCTCTTGTTCACTTCCTCTCTCTCGTCACGCTACCTCTCTTTCTCTCGGCTTCACTCTCTCTTGCTGAAACTCTATCTCGATCGCCGGCAAGAAAAACGGCGATGGTGCTGGTGGTTTCCGGCAGCAGCGAAGAACAAGCAAGGAGAGGGTGTGACACAGTGAGGTTCACGGCGAAGAAGGAATGAAAGAAAAACAAAACACTAGGGTTCTCTCCCTTTTCTTTTGTGGCAATGAAAAACGAACGAGAGGTGGGTCGGTTCCATTATGGGCCGACCCCCATGCATCCCAGGTTTCAGAATTGACCCAGTTAGTCCCTGCCCTTTTCCACCCTTCGCTAAGTGCCCCAAAAATTTTAACTATAATACACACGTGGTCCCTCCGACAAACCCCGTTAGTGTCAAAGCGATGCGAGAAAGATAACTACTAATACCGGAACATACAATTAAATAATTAAAAAGCTAAAGTAAAATCATACTGGGACACGGGTTTTACAACTCTCCCCCACTTGGATTAGACTTCGTCCCCGAAGTCTACGTCCGCAAACAGCTCTTAATAATTCTCTCGCATACTTCCTTACTAACAACACTCCTTCAAGAACACTGAAAACGCAATTGGAAGAACACTCCAACAATCGGAATCATTCTTAGTTAAACGACTTCGGTTGTCTCCCAATCTTAGACGATTCATACCTCCCGATTAAATTTCCAGCTCTAACCATTTTAAAGCTGCTCACAGAATACCCTACAGGATTCTCGACTACGATCATTCCTACCCTTAACTGTCGATTAACTTCTACGAGTTCTAATAGACTCCAAAGATTTTAAATAACTTATATTAACAAAACATCGACCCCCTGCCGAACATCGGTCCAACCGATTACAATAACAAACATCGGCCACCCGCCGAACATCGGTCCAACCGATTACAATAAATCACATAAGCGGGGTATTATCCTGGACACTAACACCAATAGATATCCCCTACAACCAAAACAACTAATACACACGTAGGTCATTCCACCATAACCATTCATCACAAGTGATCATTTCAGGGTTACTACTACCATTACCATGATTATCTTAAAATCGGCTACAACTCTCCGATTATACTAAAGGTGTTTGGCCTCCAGCCAAAAAATCGACACCTAAATATACCACCTACCTCAAAATGGTTGATGCGCATTTACTCTCTTAATAACAAAGGGCATCAATCCCTTAACCGATATTATTCGGCCTACAGTACTAACGCGCGTGGAATACCTACCCTCCACTGTCGACGTATCATCCACACTTGCTCTACGAAGCCAAGTCACACCGCATCGAGGATACACCTTGACGTCTACCTCCCAGGTAACGCCTCAAGACCCAGCACACCGGAACTACCTCCCAAGTAAGTGCCCACAACTATATCCTCCTAGTACCTACTGGAAAGTCTAGGTTAAAAACACATGAATATCGGGGTCCCACCCCGAGATACCCAACCGACCATTACCAATAACTGACTAACGTGCCCAAGGATCCAAAGCAAACAGCCTACCAACAACGTGCCTATTCCGGATTGACTCACTCTTCCAAACATGTAAACACTCAACGTGCAAAGAATGCCAAACGGTGCGATAAAAACAACTCATCAACTAGACTCCACATCGAGCCATTAAAACCGGGCAATTGGCCCATGACTAACTCCAAGTCAAAACCGAGCAAAATGCTCCACGCTTGCTAGACCCATAGATCGGAAAAATGCGTTTAAACAAAGTTTAAGCAAGCAATACTCTGGACTCAACCTTAGTCCCAGACTCAACACGGGTTAAACAAAAGAGTTTTCCAAAAGGACTCACACCCTTAAAATTCTCGAAATGACACTTAAAAGCACATTTTCCCAAATGGTTTACAAAATCATTTACTAAATCATTTCAACATTAGGATTTTCATCGCAAAAAGATCGTATATAATAAAACTACTTTTACCAGATCGATAGTTACGCTAAACTGGACACGCTCGTCCCATAAAGGAAAATCATGTCGAAAATCGTCCCAATGCAGTTCAGTTTACTCACACAAAAGCAAAACGTAAGAAATAAAAAATGAACCGCCTCGATTCTAGTATGGATTGACTCATGACATGCACTTAAGGTAACCGCTGACCTTAAACAGGGTCCGACAAAGGTGTGCACATAATTCAAAAATAAGTTTCCCGACGTTTGATTCAAAAATTCCTCTTTTTAATCATAAATGACGTGGCACAGGGTTCGCCACAAATTTTTCGCGCATCAGCTAGTCACGCAATACGATGACACGGTTTACAAATATATTTTTGTTAAAACACAATTGTCTCGTGTAAGTTGCAAACTTGAAGACAGAAACCAATCCGCTTCTAATAATTGGAAATATCGACTAAAAACCTCGTAAAATCTCAAACTGGGGGCAGGCATGCAAGCTTGTAACACTTCCTCAAGTTTCGTACTTGGGACATATAACGTCAAAACATTATAGTTTTAAAAATGTATTTATCGAAATTGCTCAAAATACTCGTTTCCTCCAAAGCAAAAGTTTTTAATTTCCAAAAAGAAATGATCGGTAATTCTAAATCAACCGAATGTCAAAAATCTATGCATTTATATTTCCCAAAATATAACACGTTGTAATCGTATGCATGATGTTCACAACATTAAAACACTCCTTGGATCAAATGGTCTTTCATTTCGACAGAAAGGACTGAAACATTTTCATGCACGACTCGTTTGTCAAGATGTTGAGGACAAAGGTTACCCCAGTATGCATACCCCTAAGTCGATAAATCGCATTTTCATCGAAATGACAATAAAACCTTTAGTTGACTGAAAAGCGCACTAAACAACTCCTCATGAAATGTTACCAAATTTCCTCCATGCACCACCTATGTCACGCATGAATCAATCCACACACTGAACTATTTGCAATAAAATACTTAGTAACACAAACTCTCGAAAGAAAAGTTAAGCGACACAAGAATTCCAAACTCATTTTAAACAAATCACCAAAATAGCCTTTATACAGACATCGTGGAATGTAACTTTTCGTCTCAACTCTAACACATGTGGAGGAGTTCCAATGTTAGAGTCTCAAACCGTAGTCACTTACCCAACATCTTAACCACCACAAAACACGGATAATATCGTACCCGAAAGAACCGTTGGAAAAATAACGAAAATGAGACAAGTTCTGACAAAGTTTGCACTCCCGAGATAAAACGACTTCATACACTTTCAAAACCATATTTCAAAATCTTGTGTGTGCTGAGCAGTTCCCAAAATTCCCAAAACACCGCCCATACAAAGATTTAAAACACAAGAATTTGTTAATGCAATCTTATTTTCAAAATAACCTCGTGCATGACTCATTCGGCATTCAACGTCTCGACTCATGCTCCTCTCTACTTTTCCAATCCACTATCGTCCTCCGGACATTTAAACCTCTTAGGGCAAGATGGAAAATTACGACAAATAATCCCTACGATTTTTGCTCAAATCAAAGTCGGCTCTATAAGCCTATGACTCTAGCACAATCTTCCATCTTGGTTCGAAATGATCTGCTTACAACAAATATCATCCTCATCGTCACTCCAAGTGACTAATACTATAATCGTCTTTCTATTCCAACGACTACTAGTTTAGGACCTTCAACACTTCCCCAACGATCATCCCATCAAAGCAAGTCAAGTACACACATGTACCAGTGGATCTACTATATTTGTCTCTCCTTGTGACGGCTATTCTGGGTAGATAATACAACGCGTTATTAGCACATAACAACGCACACTAACAACACTCACGCCCAACTCCTCGGATTCCTCGTGACTTCCCCGACTCGAGCATTGATCTTGTGCTTCCGGTAGTAGGAGCTCTACTACTACCTTCCACACCTATCATCGCTCGTTCCGAGTCTCATCCCGAGGGTCCAAGTAGTTTCTCGCCGAAACTATACTCATAAAATAATTTATCCACACATGCCAGTTCAAGAACATATCCTAAACAGGCAACTCATACAACTACTGTATATATAAAACCATCGGTCTCCCCGATCAGACAACCACAAATGTATACTTAATAAACCATCGGTCACCCCGATCATACAACAACAATTAAATATATAATTAACCATATGCCTGCACCAGCATATATATATACTTCCACCCTCCCTAGCTCCCTAGGAATTTCCTCTTATCCCACTACCCTTGCTACCACCGAATCCCTACTAATTATGACGAGTGACCTCGCGAATACCCGATTATATGCAGTGCGAAATAAATAGACAGTCGGATACAAGACTCTATCCTAGAACGGTTGGACTCAAACAAGAGCTGCGCAATAGAACTAAATCGAATATTCTAAGGCTATAAATCTCTTACTGCATACAACCTAGAGGGCATTCACTTAGTAACCTATCATAATTAGCATAAATTCCTAATAGCAAGCAGTTCAACATACAGCATAGTGTCCACAACAGGCAATCTAGCATGCATACACTATGATCTAGAAAGCAATAAAACACTAAGTACTGTACCTTTCCCCTTAGGCTCCGGCTGACTGTACACACTGCGCCTCCGATCACCGTTCCTCGAACGGGTCTTTACTTTTTCTTTTGTTTCCAAAAAGATTTAATAAAGAATTTGAAAATTTCCCAGCCGCAACTTGAGACCAAACACACCGAGGTGCGTTTGATTCACTCAAGCTGTGCTCTGATACCAAGTTGTAACGCCCCAAAATTTCAAGAAAATTTAAAAATTTTTAAACGCGCATATTTAATAATAAGTCTCCATTTATTAAACCCAAAATAATAATTCCAACCACGAGCGTTATTAAAACATAAGTCAACAGCGGAAATTAAATTGTTTATTCAATAACGGGAAAATGTTTAATAAGCAAATCCTTCGACCCATCCATCTTGCGCGTCAGTGTGTGCCAGTCATGCCTTCGTACCACTTGTACCTGCAGCCACTGTAAATTGGGAGGGGTAAGCACGAAGCTTAGTGAATTCAAACACAACAATTAACAATGGTTATCTCATATTACCCCTAAAGCAAAGAGGATCACACCACCACATACAAGTCTACGAACAAATCATAAACAAGTATAATAACCACCACATAAAAAAATCCCCGGGCGGATGTCGGGTCTACGGCCCCCGCCGCACGTTTCCGCCTACTGCGGGAAACACCCGTTTTACGCCTACTGCGTGTGACATCCTTTTTACGCCTACTGCGTAAACGCCCCTTTTACGCCTACTGCGTAAAACACCTCCGTCCCCGTCGGGACTCGGCCCCGCCGAATAATGTAGCACATAATGTTAACTAGACGTCCCACTATCTAGCCCCCAACAATCCCGCATACAATTTTCACACACGTGCTACAGTAATAATAAACAACTATTAATTAATTGTAGTGAGAGAACTCACCTCGGGTGCGCGCCTAGCTAAAAATAGTAAGTAGCTCCACACAACGACGATCACTTTCCGGCACCTAAACGTACGATAAAATACGTCAATACGAGACCCGGACCCCACGACGCGACACACCCCAAACTGTCACTAAAACTAACTTTCGGTCACACCGAACAGGTCTGTTCGGGACCTGATTTGACCACTAAAACTCCAGAAAAACTCAGATTTATTACACGGTTGAAAAGTGCCCTGAAATACCTTTCCGAGGATATATTACACGCCTCCTAACGATTTTTCTATAATTAATTATGAATTTATTAAGTTCGCCTACCGGAACTGTCCGTTTTCGGACCAGTTCGCACTAACAGCTCCGAACAGCCCGGTTCTGGGCCGATTCAGCATTTCGGCGAAACACGAAAAACGTGCCTAACTCAATTTAGGAAAAAATGGCCACTGACCTCAAGTTAAAACGACTTACGAGTACAAAGTTACGGTCCACGCAAAACAGTGGCAGATTCCAGGAAATTCACATAAAATGACGAACCACGGAACTTGCGACCACTTTTTCTCCCAACTCGAGGCCGAACCAGTTTTCCGCCAAAACACAGAAAACGTGCCCGGTCCCGAGCTCGAAGCGTGGGCGCCAGTTTCGGCTCAAACGGAGTTACGACGGAAAAGTTATGGTCAAACGAAAACTGGACAGCACACTTAGAATTTTCATAAAATCACGATTTATAAAACGGTAACGCGATTAAGGTTTCGGGTTAGGGTTTAGCTATCACGGTTTAACGGAAACTGGACAACACACGGCACCACCCACTGCCACCTCCGGCAGGGGTGGTCGCCGGCGGCGGCGGCTGCGGCGGCGGCCGTTTTTCCGGCGACGCAACGACGACCAGGAAGACGAACGGAAGGAATATTTACCTTTCGATAAAACGTAGCAGCAGTAGCAGAACTGGATCGTCGGTTCCTTCTTCCCGTCGTCCTTCTCCCTCTCTCTGCCCCTCTCTCTCTTACACGCTCTTCTCTCTCTTTCTCTCGCTCGCCGGCGAACACAGCGGCGCCGGCTGCTGCTGTTGCAGTCCGGCGATGGCAGCGGCGGCTGCTGTGGGATTCCGGCGTCTCTCTCACTCTCTTCGTTCCTCTTGTTCACTTCCTCTCTCTCGTCACGCTACCTCTCTTTCTCTCGGCTTCACTCTCTCTTGCTGAAACTCTATCTCGATCGCCGGCAAGAAAAACGGCGATGGTGCTGGTGGTTTCCGGCAGCAGCGAAGAACAAGCAAGGAGAGGGTGTGACACAGTGAGGTTCACGGCGAAGAAGGAATGAAAGAAAAACAAAACACTAGGGTTCTCTCCCTTTTCTTTTGTGGCAATGAAAAACGAACGAGAGGTGGGTCGATTCCATTATGGGCCGACCCCCATGCATCCCAGGTTTCAGAATTGACCCAGTTAGTCCCTGCCCTTTTCCACCCTTCGCTAAGTGCCCCAAAAATTTTAACTATAATACACACGTGGTCCCTCCGACAAACCCCGTTAGTGTCAAAGCGATGCGAGAAAGATAACTACTAATACCGGAACATACAATTAAATAATTAAAAAGCTAAAGTAAAATCATACTGGGACACGGGTTTTACACTATCCGGACACATTCATATTGTGTCCGGACACCACTGTCGGTTCTTCCTATTTTACCCAGAAATCGACAGAAATTAACCCTAGAACAGATGTGATGATTCTAATCCGATAGGAATCATCTAATAGCAATTACAAACAGAATATGTAAAGGAACATACCTCCAATCACTTCCAAATGAATCAATTTGATGCCTTTACTCTTCTTTTCTTCTTCTCCCTTTTTCTCTCAAAACACACACATAACACTTACTGATTTTCTGCTGATGTGAGGATAACTTGACACCTAATCAGATATTATTAACTTAATTTACCCATCTAGCCCCTAAACTCTTCATTAAAGACTAAAACACCTTTATCTTATAAACTTATCCAAACTTACCCTAAATAGTAACTTTAAGGTTAAATAAACTTAACGGAATTGAATTTTAACTAACGGATTTACCCGGGGTATTACATTATCTCCCCCTTAAAAGAATTCCGTCCCGGAATTCGGCTAGACAAGGATACAGATACTCCTCTATACTATTTCGAACTCAAACAAAACCATAGAAACTAACTGAATAGGCACCCCACACCTACCTATATCTCTAACACAGATAAGCAACAAAAGCACGGAAATACCAATAACTATTTTACACCGAAGTCGGATCACACCTTAGCACGTATAGAGTTTATTTAAAATATACCTGTAACCTCATCCGGAATTTCCTCCTCTTCTTGTGTTGTCATTTGGAAGACTCGGCCCTTTGCTTTCGGTTCCTCAGACCCTTGTATCTCTCCCGTCCTAACATTCATTGATCTCTCCGTCATACCACCCTGTCGTACCTTCCATTGTGGACAGTCTGACTGAATATGATCAGGGGAATTGCAAACGAAACAGAATCGATTTGTGCGACAATTCTTAGCGACGTGTCCAGCCCTTCCACACTTGTAACAACTTATAGGATCAACATAACAATTTCCTTGATGTACGCGGTTGCATTTTGGACATAGTTTTTCATTTGGTCTAAAAGGTAGGCGACTATCGAACCTCTGAATTTCGTACTCCGTTGAATCATGCGTCATCTCTTTCGATTTTCTTTTCCCAGCACTCTTATCACTAGTATCTCTCTTAATATCTCGTTCCACATTTTCCGCGACACCTACTGCGGCTGAGAAGTTATCAGGTCCTGTTGCCGTCACTAACCTTCTGACTTCCGAATTTAACCCGAAGATAAACCTTTCCGTCTTCATCGCCTCCGTGGCAACGTAGTATTCCGCGAAACGTGACTTTTCCAGAAAATGGGCAGTATAGTCCCTAACTGATAAATTTCCTTGCCATAAATTCATAAACTCTCCTTCCAACTGTTTAACTGCTGCTTGGGGACAAAATTGTTTTCGGTAAGCTATCACAAATTCTTCCCAAGTGAGAGTAGAATGCACATCAGATCCTCTAGAATGAATAAAAGATTCCCACCAATACAAAGCATCCCCTTTTAACATTGTTGTTCCATACAATACTCTATCTTCGTCAGCGCACTTGCTTGTCTTGAAAATAGCTTCTATCTCTTTCATCCATCTCATTGCTTTCACGGGGTCCCTGTCTCCTGAGTAGGTCGGAGGCCTACAACTCAAGAACATTTTGTAGTCGCACCTCCTTGGTACTGGTATAATAGTTGGTGTAATTGGCATTTCTACTTCCGGTTCAGGATCCGGTGTTTCGGCTTCACCATGACGATTCTGGTCAAACATTGCTTGTATACTAGCTTGTAGCCTTCCCATCCCTGCCATCAAATCATCCCTCGTGACAAACTCAGTTCCTTGTGGGTGAATTCTGCCCCCGGCTCTACCTCCTGTTCTACCTCCGTTTCTACCCCCGACTCTGCCCCCAGTTCTGCCTCCCCTGTCCCCTGTTCCTATCGGCGGATTAGTACTATTCGGGTTTCCTCCTCCTCGGTTCTTTCATCTAGTACCACTTGCCATTCTGTAGATTCAAACAAGGTTAATATACACTTAAGCATATACCCCATATAACAAGGTATTTCAGTTCAAACATGTACCTGTAAGATCACAATTACACTGGCCAGGTGTAATATGAAATTACCTTACATGATGTTCCTTCTACCTTTTATACTTAATATCCCAAGGTTCTACAATAATAGGGACATCCTACTTCACATGCATTTTAAGTCTAGGTACAGATACAAATACCTAAATCCCTTAAACTAAGGCTCTGATACCATCTGTAACGACCCGTCTACCCCATAACATACATAATATATAACAATTAACATTTCATACACAACGTCGTTACTTTCATAACAAAATACATAATAATTCACATTCGGTCTCAAAGTCTCAAAACTATACAATACAGAAATGTAAACATATCCTAATCTTCATCAGCTAGCAATCGCCTCCTATGCTTTATTCTTCCCTTTATTAAACAAAGATCCTTGACCTGGAATACATATTTTTGAAAGGAAAATGAGGGTTAGACCTAATGGTCCAGTGAGATAATCCCTGTCATTTCAAAATCATTATAAGACCATTTCACATAATACTTTGTATCAAAATAGTTTATATAAACCTTTCGTCAAAACACCCATATACCATAATTATATAAATACCACACCAAGATTTGTGCACCGTGTAATTCCCCTCCTTCTCGTTTCCATGGCCAAATTAGTTGGTAGCAAGCCAACTAATCATCGTCACTGTACCCAAATACAGTCAACTCCGCTGCGATCACACACAGCCCCGCTGCAATTACCTACAGCTCCACTGTAATTCCATACAGCTCCGCTGTATTTCCATACAGCTCCGCCGACTAATAGATCGGCTAACATATCCTCATGTGATGCAATTCTCATGTAAACACAATATATATCTCAATATATCATATTGTCATTTATATACACATAATCATATTCCTACCACATAATCGTCTCATATATATATATACACATATATATGTATCCCAATTTAAAAACATTTTAAAGTAAAACTCACCTCGAATGCTTACAAAATCCTTCCAAGCCTTTTTCCAAAGATTCGGTCTATCAATCCAAATCCACAGAGTCTGCAAATAGATTAAATATAAATATCCCCTTACCAACTGATCATATAAAACATACTAGGAGACTAAGGACTCTAGATAACTCAAACCCTCAAAAGTGACCAAAACAGCTAAAGTATCCGGATACCACAAGTTATCCGGACAACACAACCTTTCCGGACAACAGCAACAATCCGGACAACACATCTTTTTCGGACAGCATAACCAATCCGGACACCAAAGTAATCCGGATACCATCCGGTATTTTATTCCATCCGGAGAACATAAGAAAAGAGACTTACCCGGTTAAAAGACTCATCCGGACACCATCGACAAAACCACCCGGACACTACCAACAGGGCTATCCGGACACATTCATATTGTGTCCGGACACCACTGTCGGTTCTTCCTATTTTACCCAGAAATCGACAGAAATTAACCCTAGAACAGATGTGATGATTCTAATCCGATAGGAATCATCTAATAGCAATTACAAACAGAATATGTAAAGGAACATACCTCCAATCACTTCCAAATGAATCAATTTGATGCCTTTACTCTTCTTTTCTTCTTCTCCCTTTTTCTCTCAAAACACACACATAACACTTACTGATTTTCTGCTAATGTGAGGATAACTTGACACCTAATCAGATATTATTAACTTAATTTACCCATCTAGCCCCTAAACTCTTCATTAAAGACTAAAACACCTTTATCTTATAAACTTATCCAAACTTACCCTAAATAGAAACTTTAAGGTTAAATAAACTTAACGGAATTGAATTTTAACTAACGGATTTACCCGGGGTATTACAGTTTAGGTCGCCGGTGATGTTCTCCGGCGGGTTATCGGCGGTGGCGATACGGCGGTGGGTGGCGCGGCTGGGTTCGTCCGGGTTGGGCACCGGCCGTTTGCTCCTTGCCATGGTGAGGGTTTTCTTTTCTTGTTCGTGAGAGAGAATATGAGAAGAGACGGGGTGTTTTTGAAATTTTGAGAGCAAAAAGGTAGGTTTTTAATGTTTAGTATGGAAAGAGATTAGTCATTGGGTAAAATATTTTTAGGAGGGAACGGTTATTTAGGGTGTGATGAGTGCTTTTCTTGAAACTTGAGAGATTCGGGTGAGGTGGCATGTAAAGGTGATGTTGTGTAAGAAAAGTTGACCGTTTTTCAGCTTCTTGGGCCACCCAACCGTCAAATCCAAGTGTCAGCCACACAGTGGGATGCGCAGTTGCTTGGTCGATGTCACTGCGAAGCATTTGTTGACTATTTCTTCAAAAATTGGCAATTCATCCTACACACATTCAAAATAAACTACAACAATGGATTAAAAATACCAAAATAATAAAAAGACAGCAAATAATTGAAATAAAATATTTACACATGATTTGGAATTTTCTCAACCAGAGTGAGATGGGGAGTGGGCACTGTCGCTCAGAAAGTGCTTCACTCTTTGCCCATTGACTTTAAAAGTCTGACCAGACTGTGGGGACATCAACTCAACAGTTCCGAAGGGACTTACCTTGACCACTGTGTATGGTCCCGTCCATCGATATTTAAGCTTACCAGGGAATAATTTGAGCCATGAATTAAACAAGAGCACTTGTTGTCCCTCGGTAAATTCCCTATGATTGATTCGTCGGTCATGCCACATCTTGGTCTTTTCTTTGTACAACTTTGCATTTTCTTAAGAATGGTATCGTAATTCTTCCAACTCATGCAATTGTAAAAATCTGTTGGTTCCCGCAGCATCCTCACTCATGTTAAGCTCTTTAAGGGCCCAAAACGCCTTGTGTTCCAACTCAATTGGTAAATGGCAAGCTTTGCCAAAAACCAACTTAAATGGAGACATTCCCAAGGGAGTTTTATAGGCTGTGCGATAGGCCCAAAGAGCATCATCGAGTTTGGTTGACCAGTCTTTGCGGTGTGGTTTAACGACTTTTTTCTAAAATGCCTTTGATTTCTCGGTTTGAAAGTTTGGCTAAACCGTTGGTCTGCGGGTGATATGCGGTGGGCACTCTATGATGTATATCATACTTAGCAAGGACCGAGCTCATGACTTTGTTCACAAAATGGGTGCCTTCGTCACTAATTAATGCCCGTGGTGTTCCGAATCGAGTGAAAATATTTTTGTGCAAAAATTTCACCACGGTGTTTGCATCATTGGAGTGACATGCAACAACCTTCAACCATTTTGAAACATAGTCTACCGCAACCAAGATATAAAAATTGTTGTTTGAGTTTGGGAAAGGACCCATGAAATCGATCCCCCAAACATCAAAAAGCTCTACCTCTAAGATGTTGTTGAGAGGCATTTCATTCTTTTGTGATATATTCCCGGTGCGTTGGCATTGCTCACAGTTTTTCACAAATTCATAAGAGTCTTTAAACACAGTGGGCCAAAAGAACCCACTTTGCAAGATTTTTGCAGCAGTGCGGTTTCCACCAAAGTGGCCACCGTAGTGGGATGTGTGACAACCTTGGAGTATTTGATGTTGCTCACTCCCGTGGACACATCGTCTCAATATTTGGTCCGTTCCTATCTTATATAAGAAAGGATCATCCCAGACATATTGACGAGTATCGTGTAAAAACTTTTTAAATGGTTGTCCACTCATCCCGTGTGGCTTTAGTCCACATGCCAAAAAGTTTGCAATGTCAGCGTACCAAGGAATATCCTTGTTGTGATGTTGAGCTGCTAACAATTGTTCATCGGGAAAACTTTCCTGGATCGGAGTGGGTTCCACAGTGGTCACTACCTTCTCGAGCCTGGACAGATGGTCAGCTACCTAGTTGCTTGTTCCTTTCCTATCAACGATTTCAAGGTCGAATTCTTGCAGCAATAATACCCATCGGATCAAACGTGGCTTGGAATCAACTTTGTTGATCAAGTATTTTATTGCTGCATGATCAATGTGCACTATGACCTTCGTCCCTATCAAGTAAGACCTGAAACGATCAAAAGCAAACACCACTGCAAGTAATTCTTTTTCAGTGACCGTGTAATTGATCTGAGCTTCAATTAGTGTTTTACTTGCATAGTAAATGGGGTGAAAGATTTTGTTTTTCCTCTGTCCTAAAACAGCCCCCACAACCCACTCGCTGGCGTCACACATAACTTCGAATGGGAGTGATCAGTCAGGAGTGGTCACTATGGGTGCAGTAACTAAAGCTTTTTTGATTGTTTCAAAAGCATCTCGACATTCTTGAGTGAATTTAAATTCTTTTTCATGTTGCAAAAGGTTACATAAGGGTTTAGTTATTTTGGAAAAATCTTTAATGAACCGCCTATAGAAACCGACATGACCCAAGAAACTTCGAATACCTTTCACAGTTGTGGGTTCGGGAAGTTATGCCACTACTTCAAGTTTGGCTTTGTCAACCTCTAACCCTCTCTTTGAGACAAGATGACCTAGGACAATACCCTCTTCGACCATAAAATGACATTTTCCCAATTTAAAATAAGGTCGTGGGTCTCACATCTCACTAGGCTTTTCTCCAAATTTCCCAGGCAGTTGTCAAATGATGTCCCTATCACAGAAAAGTCATCCATAAATACTTCTATGGTGTCCTAAATCATGTCGGTGAAAATGGCCATCATACAACGTTGGAAAGTGGCTGGGGCATTACACAATCCAAATGGAATCCTCTGGAATGCAAAAGTACCGTAGGGACAAGTAAAGGTGGTCTTTTCTTGGTCCTCGGGGGCGATATGAATTTGGTTGTATCGGAGTATCCATCTAGAAAACAATAGAATTCATTTCCAGCTAACCTATCGAGCATTTGGTCGATGAATGGTAGGGGAAAATGGTCTTTCTTGGTGGCTAGGTTGAGTTGTCTATAGTCCATGCATATTCTCCACCCAGTAACAATCCTAGTGGGAATGAGCTCGTTCTTTTCGTTTTCCACTACGGTTGTTCCTCCCTTTTTAGGGACGCATTGAACAGGGCTCACCCAACTACTACTAGCTATTGGGTAGATAATACCAGTGTCTAACCATTTCAAAACTTCTTTCTTGACCACCTTTTTCATTATGGGATCCAATATTCTTTGGGGTTGGACCTTTCCAGGGTGGTCACTCTTCAAGTTAATCTTATGTTGGCATAGGGAAGGGCTAATACCTCTAATGTCCGCTATGGTCCAACCAATTGCCCTTTTATGCTTCATCAACAGATCAATCAGGAGTTGTTCTTGTTTCTCACTAAGTTTGGATGAGATAATAACGGGAAGTTTATTATCCTTAGTGAGATAAGCATATTTCAAGTGGGATGTGTAACACCCTAAAAATCAGGGCAAATTTAAACCTGAAATAAAAGGGTTTATGCATCTAATATCCATAACGTAAACATTCTTAACGAGTGGAAATAATAACAAGCGTCAATTTACATCAACTTGTCGCCACTATAAACTCTCCACTCGTCCCATTACTTCCCTGAGCTCATACCTGGTAAGAAAATGTAATTTGAAACAATTAGGCTAACACCTAGTGAGAACATTCAGTTTCAAAATGATACTTTTAAATCAAATGTAAACAAGGCTTATCAAACCTGACTTACTCTCATTCTTACCATACTCGTGTTCGTCTCATAAAACGGAATCATACTCAATCCCATGAGTATAACTACCATTCAGAAAGTCATATCACTATATTCAATAGCCTACTACGAATCATCTCAGATTCTAATTTATCGATCAAGACTAAAGACTTACATTCAATCGCCATACCTTCTTCTTGAAATGGAGATATAAATAGCACTTATATATTGCCTATTTTTAATCCATCGAAAACACAGGAAAACAACACTTACACTTCGTCTAATTCATATTTCCACATCTCAATTACAAATAGCAACTCTACTTTGCCTATTCAATCATTCAATCTGAATAGCAATTATACTATGCCTATTCAAACATTCAACCTGAATAGCAATTATACTTTGCCTATTCAATCAATTCTATACGAATAGCAATTCTACTTTGCCTATTCAATCATTCCAAGGATACACGGGAATAGCAATTATACCTTGCCTATTCCTCCTTTTCAATTATGAATAGCAATTATACTTTGCCTATTCAATCATGATATCACGTTCGAGAGCCCACTACGAATCTCCACGGATTCTAGATTAATGCTTATATCCAAGAAATCACAATTACACATGTCAATTTCTTGGAAAGGAAGTAGAGATTACAATTACACATGTCAATCCCTTTTCTTCCTTAGAAATCGGGAATTACGATTAGTCCACGCCTATTCCACGATTCCTCATCAATGTGAAATGGGAATTACGATTAGTCCATGCCTATTCCTCATTTCACCTAAACGGGAATTACGATTAGTCCACGCCTATTCCACGTTTATCATACACATTGGAATTACGATTAATCCACGCCTATTCCATGTGTTCATATAAAACTAATGTCTATGGATCCATTACACTTATTTGTACTCGTACAAGTTAATGCTTAATATAGATTTCTCATAACATTCATTATAAGCAAATCACATTTATATAACATAGATTCCTCATAGCATTCAGTACGAGCAAATCACATTTATATAACATAGATTCCTCATAGCATTCAGTATGAGCAAATCACATATATATAACATAGATTCCTCATAGCATTCAGTATGAGCGAATCACCTTTATATAACATACTACACACCTGCTTAGTATCAAACTAAAGCAACCTTTAAGCCTAACGCACTACCATCCAATAGTAGATGTGTTCAAGCTACTTTCAGTTCTTCAATTATACCATGTTCAAAAGTTAACAAAACCCAAAGTTACCGGGTACTTACCACTTACCGGGTAATACACAACTTACCGGGTACAGACTTACCGGATACAACATTTACCGGATACAAACACTTACCGAATACTATACTTACCGGATACAAATCTTACCGGATACTATACTAAATCCGGATGACATTCCGGTAACTATTTCATCCGGTAACTACAGAATAAACAGGACTTACCGGATACTTTGCCCCATCCAGAAACCTTCATACATAGGTTACTGGGTACTATCTTTTACCCGGTAACTTCGACCTGCAGCTTAAAATTACAATCCAAACCCATGTTTGTTCCATTCAGCTTGTTGTAAACACATCCATTCAACTCCAAAACAATTTATACAGGTGTCTTAATGTTTAATTTGATAAAAAACTTGTATTTAATCAAAAGTGAATGAACTCACCTTATGGAGATAAACCCACTTCTTTCTGCACAATCCAATCCCAAACTGCTGTCAATGATTCTAAACACCAAAGATTCAAAACTGAAGATCAACAAGCTTGATTCTTCCTTCTCTTCTTTCTCTCTATTCTTCCTCTCTGTCTTCTCTCTGCCGTGAAAACACACACACACCAACAACAAGATATATCAAAATATCTCATTTTCTTCTTTTTGACCAAAAAGAGGCGGTGATGGTGATTACTTTAATCACCTTAACCAAACAGCCCCCTCAACTTCCATCATTTGATAACTTCCATCCCTCAACTTATAAATTAAAAATAAAGTTTACCCCTTAACTTAATAAATCCAATTAAATAAATTAACGAAGCTTACTCGGGGATAAACTCTAAAATTAATCTATCATGTAATTATACTCAATTTCTACAATAAAACTAATTGTAACACTTTACAAAAATCAGGGTGTTACAGGATGGCAGTGGTTTTAGCTCTAACTCGGGAGGTTGTTCTATTGAAGGGGGTTGAACATTTCTATCCTTAAAGTCCAGAGGTTCAAAGGCTGCCACAATTTCGTTACACTCATCCTTAAAAGTGTCATCACTTTCAGAGTCGGAGTGCTCACTCTCACTGCCCACTGAGCTCACTGTGTCAAAACTTGGGGTACCATTAATCAAACTCAAAGCAAAGCAGTCTTCGGTTTCTATGAACTTAAGGGACTTGAAAACATTAAATGTTACCTCTTGGTCATGGACTCTCATGGTGAGTTCTCCTTTGTGCACATCGATCAAAGTACGCCCGGTTGCAAGAAACGGACGCCCTAAGATGATTGGGATATCTTTATCGGCCTCATAATCTAGGATTAGAAAATCGGCGGGAAAGATAAATTTATCCACCTGGACCAAAACGTCTTCTATTTTTCCCTTGGGATAGGCTATGGACCGGTCGGCTAGTTGTAATGTCACGGTTGTGGGTCTAACCTCTCAAATACCTAACTTGTTAAATATGGACAATGGAATGTAAGGTTTCGAAATGGTATTATTTTGTTTAAGCAAGAAGAAGATGAGGCTGTTTCAGATGCATGGGAACGTTTTAAAGAGTTACTTCGAAAGTGCCCACATCACGGCATCCCACATTGCATCCAATTGGAGACCTTTTACAATGGTCTTTCCAATGCAGCCAAAATCATCTTAGATGCAACAGCAGGTGCAACTTTCACAGGTAAAACTTACAATGAAGGGTATCAAATCTTAGAAAAAGTGTCCAATAACAACACCGAGTGGTCAAATCCTAGAGCACCCATGTCAAAGACCAATACCATTGACTCGGAAGCACTTAAAACCATGAATGCACAATTGGTAGCCTTAACTAAACTGGTTTTGAATCAAAATAGAGGACAAGTCAACTCCACAGTGGCCACTTCACATCTCACTGAGAACTGTTCCCTCTGTGGAGAAGAACATGTTTTTGACTATTGTCCTGCAAATCCTGAGGCCATTAATGTTATAGGAACCAACCCGAGGAACAACCCATTTTCATAGACCTATAACCCAGGCTGGAGAAATCACCCGAATTTCTCTTGGGCTGGTAATCCAGGACTCCAACCCCACGGGACGAGTCACATCCAACAAAGACCACAAAACCCCCTGGATTTCACCAACATCACAGTGGGCATCCCCCACAGAACTTTCACCAGGGGTAGTCCTCACAACCGTTTCAACCACGACCAACTCACCCCACTGAGACTCAACCATCACTCGAATCAATCCTAAAAGGTTTCATGAATCAAACTCAAGCAGCCATAAGGAACATAGAGACCCAAGTAGGACAACTAGTCGTCGAAGTTAAGAATAGACCGCCAGGTACATTACCTAGTGATACCGAACACGCTAGGGTGATAGGAAAAAAAACAAGTCAAGTCCATAACGCTTAGGAGTGGAAAGGGTTTGAATGATGTCATTATCGACTCTGAAGACCCGCCTCAAATACCCGCTGCCCCTAAAACCGCAGTGGACACTCCTAAAGTCACTGACAAACCTACAGTGAGAACCGATGTCCCTGAGCTTCCCACTCTCGAGATCACACAAAAACCCACTGTTCCAAAGCAAATACCACAGCAAACTCAAATTGACCCACACAATGTTCCATTTCCCGAAAGAATGAAGAGTAAAAATGTCGACGTTCAGTTTAAAAAATTCTTAGACATTTTTAAACAACTTCACATTAACATACCCTTGGTAGAGGCTCTCGAGCAAATGCCAAGCTATGTTAAAATTTTGAAAGATATATTGAACAAAAAGAGGAAGTTGGGTGAGTTTGAAACTATGGCATTAACTAAGGAACGTAATGCCCTCCTTACTAGCAAGATTCCACCTAAGTTGAAAGACCCGGGTAGTTTCACCATTCCATGCACAATAGGAGGACAAGAAGCAAGTTCTTGCCAAGTGGTTATCGAATTAGGCTCATGTGAATTCAGCCAAGCTTTCGCCTTATCCCTTAATGTAAAAGGGAAAAGTTTCAGCCTTAAGGATTCATCAGTCACACCTTGCAGTTGAAAGGAATCAGTCATTTCCAAAAAAGATTTTAAGTGCGAGTGTGGATCCTCAGATAGTAATCCTCCAAATTGACCCATGGCTTGGATCATTTGAAACATTACCGATTTGAGTTCAAAGTGTTGTGCAACCATGTTAGGCCTTAGAATCCCGGAGCTTAATCGGTAACTCCGGAAGTAGCATAGTCCCGTATCTTTCGATCTTTGCTATCGACAATCGTCACTGTGGTCTCCACTACTGGTGGGTTAATGGGTCTTTCACCTCCCACACCTTCCATGTTTACAGTGGGGTTCACAGGGGTTGTCGAATTGTGTTTTTGTTTTTACGTCTTCTTCGAAAAGTTTTCTCTATTTCAAGATCGATTGGTACCAAAGGCCCGTGTTGTTGCCTTGGCATGCAACACCAATAGCTTAGAAAAACGAGTTACTCGGTCTCGAACAAAAACTAATGTCTTGAGATTTAAAATCACGCCAGTCCCCGGCAACGGCGCCAAAAACTTGGTACGTGCGAAATATGTGATTTAATCGCAGTGGGATGCATACTGTCCACAGTGGGAAGCGCAAGTATACACTGGCCACTATGATCGTCACAGCAAGTAATAGTTGGTAAAATACCAGAATCGTATCCACAGGGGCTAGGCAATCAAGACAATATGGTTCTCATGAGCTTCCTTTTACAAGTTTCAATTACAGAAGAAGCAATAAGTTGGTTTGTTTGGTGAAATGCTATTTTAACGAGTTACTTAAGATTTTAAAAGGAGGAATGTAGGTTAGATTTTCCCTAGATTTTATATTAAATACTTGATCCAGAAGAGTGATCCTTGTACTTGTGCGAAGTAGGCACTCCCGTTAGAGAAGCCCGGTTACGCAAATACTCACACCTTCAAGTAAAAATCCCATACTTTTAGTCCTTACTGTTTTGTCAATGGTAATCTCAAAATGGACCTTTTCAGGCCTCGATGGAATGTGTAGAGACAAATACTCTAAGTGTTTTTAAGTACACAAACTAGCTTGCCTACTACTCCAGTGGGTTGAGATTAGCTCACTGTGCAGACCTCACTTTCGCAAGTATCATAAGAATTCTTTCAAATTCCCTAGCATCATACAAGCTCGTGTCACTGCGTTCTACTCATTTCTGAGTTAAGAACTAGACTTTAGATCCTCACAAGTGATCGGCTTGTTCGCATCATTGGGCAATAATCGAGAGTGAATGACCAAAACAATAAATATTCCAAGTATGAAGATTACTCAAGCATTTTTTTTAAAATACAGGTACTTCTCCTTCCTACATTCCAAGGGATGTTTAGCTCATATTTACCGAAGTAAAGAAAACAAAAGATGAAGAGTTGCAAATAAACATATTGAAAGTGACTTCGATTAAAATCCGAAGTGGGCACTGTGAGTACAACACTGCTACAAATTACTTCAAACTATAGATTACACTAAGAATTAAAGTGCTGAAAATTAAGAACTACTGCAGTAAATTCTAGAGCTAAAACTACAACTAACTTGCACTAATTGTGTGGTAGATGGAATATGTCTTAAATGAAACCCAACACCTCTTTATATACTTAGAGGAAAAGTTGGACCAAACAAAAATGGGTAATTATCTAGAGGCTAAAACATAAAGTGGAAGACACAAAATCCATTTCCCATGAGCAAAGCTTCTCTCTACAAGTTTGTAGCCTATTACCCCAAGGTCTCTTCACCTTTTCCAAAAAGTCAACTTTAAGTACCATTGGTTTCAATAAACAATTTTAATTGCCATCTTCAAGGGGACATGCTTGTTACTTTTCTTCCCATGCTTCTGCCATAGACCCTTCTATTCTCCAGGACTTACTTCCAAGCTAAGATTTGAATTTCATTTGTCTTCTTCTTGCCTCGCCAGTGGGATCCGGAGTGGGCACTCCGCAAGTCACTGCAGAATTTTCGTAAAAGTGCAACAAAAATCCACCAAATGGTTTATAAAAATTGTGGTTCGCTCTTTTTGATCATTTTTAGAAATATTACCAAGAATGGGTGATTTGAGAAGCGAAATGGCTAAAATTTGACAAAAGAAAATAAAAATAAAAGGAAATAATAACTCTAAAAATAGAGTTATCAGTCACCAAAATACAAAAGCATGGTCTAGTTCATGTTCCAATATTTGCAAAAATCATTAATAATTAAGTGGTCATTCTTGCAACATATACCTCACAAACTCTTCCCGAGCTTATCCTTCATAGTTCCAAAAACTTAACACGGCTTCAGGATCACGTGTTATTTTCCTCAATGCCGTAAACCTTTCCATTGAAGTAAGATCCATCTTGGCAAGTTCAGAACCAACAATGGACTTCTTTTGATGTATCTCCATCTCAACTTTCACCAAATTGTCCGATGATTTTTCAAGTCTATCTCCAAGTATGATAGCAGCATTCTTTATTGCATCAACAAGATGATCACCTCGACTCTTGCGCTTCCTACTACCTTGAGATGTACACTCTTGACTTGGCATTCGGCTATCTTCCATGACAACATTTTCATCAGATTCTTGTTCTTGACTTGGCAACTGGCTATCTTCCATGACAACATTTTCATCTAACCCATCATAGTCTCTTGCTTGATTGCCATGAGCACGATCCTTTCCGAAAACGTAACACATGTCTTCATAATGTGGAAATGATTTGTTTCTCCATTTTGCAGCCTTTTTGTGTACCTAAATTTGCAAAAAAATAAAATAGAAACCATTAAAATAAATTCTTAACATGGTAATAAGTTAAACATCCCTAATATGTACCTGTAAGTAAGCATCCCAAACTGAATCGTCAGCAGTCACACACTTCTTCACACTAGCATACCCAAAACCACTTGTATTTGTACCATGTAGCATATCATGTACAGTTTGCCAAGCTTTTTTCATGGTTTTGATTCTGGACTCGATGTGTGGTTTACCTAATATATTTTTTTCAGGAAGGGAGATTTTCAAAGCTTCTTCCAGAACCAACAAGTACCCGCATCTGAAGCCATTATCAGTTTTATATCCTCCAACATTTACCAAATTCGCTAACGCCTCCAAAAATTTGGCGTCTTCCTCTTCTGACTAGTTTCGGTACTTACGACCTTTGTTTTTATCCACCATAAAGATCAAATTGTACTACTAAAATTAATAGCAATAAAATTGCACCATTAAAACACCAAATTGTACTACAATACATAAAAGATTAAATTGTACTGCAATACATAAAACACCAAGTTGTACTACAATACATAAAGAAAAACCAACAAACTGTTTGGCTACTAAACAACAAACTGTAATGAAAAACCAAACAATAGCACTCATAGCTTCTTCCAAAAATAGTCGCATAATCCTACGTTTGCGTGTTGTGAGACTAATTCGGGTCATTTCCTGTTTATATATCATACATGAAACAACAGATTTTTAAATTGAAAGCATAAACCATGGAACAAATTATAAGTATAACCATGGAACAAATTAAGATTGAAAGCATAAACCATGGGGTCTTAATAGCACAGATTCAGATTAAGATGTCTTAATAGAACAGAAGTGTTAGGATGTCTTAATAGAACAGAAGTGTTAAGATGTCTTAATAGAACAGAATTGTTAAGATGTCTTAATAGAACAGAATTGTTAAGAATTGTTAAGATGTCTTAATAGCACAGATTCAGATTAAGACATAAGCACAAATCGACATAAGCATATACACATCAGACATAAGCACAAATCTTTCAGGTTAAATATACACTTTTTTATACACATATACACATCAGACATAAGCACAAATCGAAAGCACAAATCAGAAATCAAAAGCACAAATCAGAAATATACACTTTCTGGTTTGTTCATCTATCCTCGTCAGACATAAGCACAAATCGAAATCAGATGTACAATGCTAAAATCGAAAGCACAAATCAGAAATCAAAAGCACAAATCAGAGAAATAAACGTCTTCTGGTTCATCTTTCTGGTTTGTACAAATCAAAACCAGATGTACAATCGAAACCAGAAAACGAAACAGGTTTGTACAGGTATAGAAGATAGAGAAGATAAAATCGGTATCAACCAGAAATCGAAACCTGGTTTGTACAAATCGAAAGCAGCAGGTAGAGAAGATAAAATTCCAATCGAAACCAAAAAACGTAAGCAGAAGTCGATTCAGAAACGTAAGCTTACCAGATCGTCTTTGCGATGGAGAAGGTCTTTGCGATGGAGAAGGACTTTGCGATGGAGAAGAAAACGAGAGAGAGAGGTGTTTGTCGGCTAAAAATTATAAAACTAGGGCAAGGGGTAATTTTGGCATTATGTAAATGTTCAATTCCATTCCTTCAAAATACCTTGTTTATGTGATGGAATGAAAAATGTCAATTTCATGGAATTCATTGGAATTTTTTGAATTCCTTTTGTACAAAAGATTGAACCAAACACTGGAATGGAATCTGGTCAAAGGAATATGACATTCCAATTCCACCAGATTACATAAAATACCTTTATTTTTATGCTTAAGATAAATGTGTCGTGGTCAAAAGAATATGATGATAGATATAGATAAAAATCTTTTGGAGTTGCTTATAGAGTAAATTTTCTTCTATGCTTGTCATTATCATTATCTCTATGTAATCTCCTTCCATGCTTATCATTATATCTCTATCTATGCTGTTATATTCGATGTCGGTGATATATCAGATATCAGACCTATGAGGAAATATCGGTGCAATATATCATGATTTTAACAGCATGGCACTATAGTTCTTAAAACCGCTAAATAGACACAATTGTATACTTGGATCAATTGGGCATAAGTGAATAATAACTCTATTTCTGTAATAGGAACATTATTTTTGAGATAACATTTGGATTGATATTTTTTAAATTTGTTCTATGGATTTGCAACTCTTAATGAAGTTATTGGCACATATCAGTTTCAATGCAAGTTTTTTTTTTAAAAACAAGCAAATCAAATATCATTACCAAACCAACCAAAGGTGTAAAAGGAACAACCAAACCAAATCCATAAGACCTTACAACAAACAGCAGAGCACCTGCACAATAAACAATAGGATTGCAAGAAGCAAACCTCAAGAAGGCCAAACAGAAAACAGAAAAAACTCACTACCATAGCACCCGATCAAAACCGAAACGCGAGAAACGTATTGCTGGACAGGAAGGAGCCGCTGCCACACTTTCTGCTACACAAAATCCAGATGCAGCCACACCTCCACAGCTGTTATACAACACTTTCTCCCCTGCAGTGCTGAATCAAATGAACCGAAATTGTTGCAGCCATATACCTCCCCTGATGTGCTGAATTCAAATGTTGCAGCAACGGAGGCGGTAGCTGACCCAAAGCAGGAACTTATTAAGCCACATCTGAACAATGAGCGATTATGATGGCATTCGAGCTTACGATCTCCTCCACGCTGCCTTACGTAAGGTCCAAACAGCCGCGACAGCGCTCTGATTCAGCACCTGCAGGTCGTTTCGGAACGACAATTCGGATAGCCTCGTCTTAACAGCACCCATCTGGATCGATCAACCACTTGGCCCATTCCAGCTTAAAATTTCGGCTTCTCTTTATGAACCACTCGGAACACGTCCTCTGAATTTCAATAAACCTGTCTATCAGTTTCCGATTATCGGACTTGAAAACAATTTGATTACGGTGCGTCCAAACGAAGTATGCCACACACCACACTGTTTTTGTCCACAAGTTACTGCGCGTTCTATTACCCCTATGTTGTGACCTACGTTTATTACGTCTTGGAGTGAACCTACGTCTTCTTCCTTGAAGTGCCACCACCGCATTACCGATTTCCAAATTTTTGATACTTCTTGGCAGCGCACCAACTTTTTGTCCACTTTGAGTATAGTAGACTCTCCTAACTTGTATTTGAGGAACTATTTTACTAAGATGCTCAACTTTTTGTCCATATTTTGTATGTATCTTTTATCTATATCTACATGTCTCTTTTCACTTTCTTTTTACACTTTATAATAAAGCACACACATTATTTTGTAGGAATAAGCTGTTTATTGTATGGAATTAAGCAATCACAGTGTGATCATCAAATGCATCAAGTAGTACCGGATAATCCTTTCCAAATCGTTGAGCCCTATAGTCCTTAAATTTAAAATCATAAAAAAAATCAAGATTGACAAAAATAAAACAAAGTATTAAGAATCATGCTCAAAGAATACACAAAACCATAAGGCCACCCGTAGCGGGTGGCGGGTTTCCTTCGGGTAAATGCCACATCACTGTGGGCTTCAAGATGCAACCGGTACGGGGCTTTTGGGTTTCCTTCGGGCTTTTCACCATCGGGTTCCCCAGCCCGAATGCCTGAGACGAGTGTGTGAGAGGGTGAGAGAGAGGAGGGTGTGAGGTGACGAGTGAAAAAATGACATGTGGCATCCGGGTTTATTTTATGTATTAGGTATTGGTATTTCACTTTTGAGTTTGGGGTGGGTTTATAGAAAAGCTTATGTGGCGCCGTGGGTTTTTGAGTTTTTTGCAAACGGGTACGGATGGTCTAAGTATCTAATCCACGATTATTATTTTAGTTATTTTTTTTTTATTTTCTAATCAAATTTAAAAAAAATATATGTTTATTACGGTTTGCGCCTTTGCGGTGATAAAAACTCAAATTTAACAAAGAAATCATGGAAGAAGAGCCAACACCCAAAGGCACGGCGGAGCTCCGAGCAGAGTCACACAAAAAGCAACAACTGAACAACCGCCGTGAAGTTCAACCGTCGTCAATTCAACCATCACCACCGTTGTCTCCGGCCGTAAACCTAAATATCCGGTTAGTTACTTCCATCAGTAGCTTAGTAACACTAACAATAATTTACATCGGATCATATTTGAGATTCACCATATCTGTTGCCAGATCCGGTGAATCAAATGGATGACTTTGGTATGTTAGCAAGAGACTTCGGGTTTCGGCCTCAAGGAAAATCTGCTCCGATGAAATCGGACGGCAGCCGACCGCCGTTCTCATCAGCTAGTATCGCTGAAGAGAATCAAATATTCAGCGACGTGTTTGGCGGTACGCCTAAAAACACTAACAATAACTCTAAGTCGACATCGGCTATGGAAGATTTTGATTACGACGCGATCTTCAAAAACTCGGCATCCACGAATAATGACGAAGCTAAAAGCAAAGCTACGTCTTTGAATTTGCCGGTTTACGATAAACCGGTTTATGATGACGACATTTTCGACGGATTGCCAGGGCTGAAGAGTAAATCGATGTCTTCTTCTGCTTCGCATAATATTTTCGCATCGATGACTACATCGCCGCCTAAAAGGAGTCAACAGAATGATCATTTCGATGATCTTTTGGGGAATCTAGGTCGACCGGAGAAAGTTGAACCAACTAGGCATAATCGTAGTAAGTGTCCAAGAGGTTTTGATGATCTGATTCCTGGCTTTGGAAGTGGCAGTCCTGTTACCAGTAACAGGTACTATGCTTCATTTCGTCTGCGATTTAGTTGCTGTGTTTTCTTTCCTCATAAGTGATTTATGCATAGTTATCATTCTGTCTATGTTGGGCATAAAAATAACACTAACCAATATTAAAGAGATTCATCTAGTTCTCAGTCTAGTAGCCGTAATTCAGAAGTGTCATTAATGTTGTTATGTTTTTCTATGGATCCAATCATTGAAGTTGAAACTCAAGTTTTGGATTATCTATATTTACTTGAGAAGGTCTTAGTGTTAGTTGTCAATGAAGTTCCGCATATATTTTCACTTTCTTGTGCAATGTTGTTGGGAAGGACAAGCTTGATAAGCCATCTAACAGAGTAATTAACGATGTTGCAAATGAATATGGTTAATGGAGGTGGGGAGACCTCGTGTTATAGAAATACTTGGTTTCCCAAGTTTACATCTTGTACTTTTGAATTTAATGAAAAACACTGTTAGAATATAGTAAACGTAATCAAACACATAGTATGAACTCCAGTAATTTGAACCTGAACATGCTATCCGTACTTCTAGAATAGTCACTTACATACAGGCTCTTTCGATGATGTGGGACTGCACACATAAATAGATGCACAAGTTTTACATTGTTGTTCATGCTTTCTCAATCAGAAGTTGAGCAATCTCAATTTCACTACAAGAGTTAAGAAAGAATACTGGGCTGGGGCAACTAGATTGGCTACAGTGCATGCGGGACATTTTTAGCTTTTGAATATTTCGTAAGGAGAATAATGCAGATGTTGTTCTTAAAAGTCACTGATCTGGTGAAGATAGCATGGGATGATTAGTGAGCACATCATATTTTGTATTGTAATTAATGAAAGATATCTGAAAGGTTTGAAAAAGCTTTGTGTTGATTGGATGCATGCCAAGGAATCTCTTAATGAGAGATGACGAGATTAAATTCATTAAGGCAATATAATCTACCAGAAAACCATGCTTAATATCGTTACTCGATATAGAACGCATAGAAGATTTCTGAATATTAATGTTTAATAGAGAATTTGCTTAAGTACATCATAGAATATCGGTACAATTAATATTAGTTTACCTTGTGAAGGGGGGTTTTGATGCCAAACAAGCTAGTTCGCCTTCCCAGAATAGGTGCTATGGACACAGCCCATCAAGGGTTGACCATAGCACATCACTTGCTTGAGCCTAGCCTCTTATTCCAGCCTGCTAATGAAGGTTTGATCTTTATGAAGTTGGCAAGATGATACAACATTTGTGTATTAAAGAGCTGGTGTTAGTTATTATGAAGTAGAACACCCCCTCCCCCCCCCCCCCCTCCATGTTTGCATAAATAACAATCATATTGCCCTTGTAGGCAAAGAAGGGAAGGAGAAGTTACACATATTTTTCTTTGAGCACCTTGTATGAACATTTTCAAAACGGGGCATGAAAATCATGATCTATTTATTTTATCTTGTTTTGAATCTTTCTTCACTTTTTAACAACCCTGGTTCTCTTATATTCATCAATCTCTATGTGCTGGTACCTGTTAACCTTTAAATATTTTGTTGTAAGTAATATATTAAAGATATGACCTGGAACATTATTTGCTTTGCTGAAATTAGTTTCCAGCACAAGGTTTTCTTCTTCACTTATTCGCTGCCCATATTTTTACTAAATCTTCTTTTTCTGAAATCATACGGGTAGCAAAACGTACCAGTGACACTTGAATAAGCCGCTGGTCCATAATTTCTGTACCTTTTGTTTCTTATAGATCAAGTTCAGAGCCTGCCCCAAAATCAACTGCCAATACAAAGGAAGCTTCTAATCCAATGGATGATCTGTTTGTGGGTCTAGAGTCTACATCAACCACTGCTAATGCATACCAGAGTTTCTCTGCTGATCCGCTGGAAGAGATTGGCAGTATTAGTAAATCTAGGATCCCAGAAACCCGAGGATCATCGGAAAATGGGAGGTTGTTTGATGACATAGACCCCCTTAATGGTTTTGGTAAATCTGCACCGGCATTCACAAATGAGATGAATAATAGGGGAAAGGATCAGAGCCCTTTAAAAAAAGAATCAGGCATGGGCAGGGCACAAAGTTCAATTAGTAAAGATTCAACACAGAAAGCTTCTTATAGATCTTCCGACAGCCGATCGCAGGAAGCGCATATTGATGATTTTCAAGAATCTCATGTAACTGTTTCTGACATTCCCGCAATTCCTACAAATCATCATAGATCTTTTGATCGGTCTACTTCTCCACCTTCATATATCCAGACAAGTTCTCAGATGGGTATGTCTCCCACATCTGAACCTTTTCAGCCAGCTGATGATATATGGCTTTCTGTGTCAGAGATACCGCTGTTCACACAACCGACTAGAGCTCCACCTCCTTCAAGACCCCCTCCTCCAATACCAAGGCATATTTTAAAGCCTGAAAGAGGCTCATTAGGTTCAAATTCCAGAAATATTGTTAACGATTCATCTTCACCAAGTTTTGCTAAACCCTCTCAAAGTCCTAGGCCATACCCACCTGTGGCCACTGGGAGGATGCCAAATAATGGTGATGATAATGCTGATGCCCAATCGGGTGAAGAGATGGGCTCGATCTTAGCTGCTGCTGCAATGAAGGAGGCTATGGACAGAGCCGAAGCTAAATTTAGGCACGCAAAGGAGGTTAGAGAAAGAGAAAATGCAAAGGCTTTTAGAAATAAAGAATCTGTGCAGCCAGATAGAGACAAGCAGGGTATAGAAGAAGGGTTGAGTCGAGATTGTGAGCGGCAACAAAGAGAGAAGGAAGAGGAAGAGAGAGAACAAAGGCAACTTGAAAAAGATAGGATGAGGGAGTTTGAAAGACAAAAGGCGAGGCAAGCTGTAGAAAGGGCTACGAGAGAAGCTCGTGAAAGAGCAGCCTTAGAAGCACGTGGGAGAGCATCTGATGAAGCCCGTTTAAAATCTCAGCGGGCTGCAGTTCAAAGAGCACAAGCTGAAGCCCGTGAACGGGCTGCAGTTGGGGCAAAGGAAAGAGCAGAAAGGGCTGCCATGGAAGCTAGGGAGAAAGAGGCACGGGCTGAAGAAGAAGCAAGACGTAGAGCTGAACGGGCTGTTGTAGACAGGGTTAATGCTGAGGCTAGAAATAGAGCCGCTGCAGAAGCTCGTGAAAGGGCAGCTGCTTCTAGAATGAACCAACAAAAGAATGAAAATGATCTTGAATCCTTTTTTAGCACTGGTTCCCGACCAAGCAGTGCACCAAGACCAAGGGAAACTTCTTCTGTGAGTAGTAAATAGTGTATCATATAGTCAAATAAATCTATAATAAGTTGGAAACTTCTGTTAATATCTGGGTCTATGCTTGATCCCCAATTTAGGACTCTGTAGCTGATCCACTATCTCAAAACAGACGAGGACCAGAAGGGGCCCACAGAACTTCCACCACTGGTGTATCCTCCAACATGAGGAAAGCATCGTCCACCACCAATATTGTTGACGATCTTAGCTCAATTTTTGGAGGTATATTTCGATTTAAATTTGTCATAAGATCATTTCTGACTAATTATCTGGTGTTATTACTCACTCAAACTTTCTATGTCCAAAAGCTGCTCCAACGGCTGCACAATTCCAAGAAGTTGTAGGGGAAACTGAGGAAAGACGAAGAGCAAGACTGGAAAGAGAGCAACGTACTCAAGAGCGTGCGGTATGCCATTGTGGAAAGAAAATTTTCATGATTTTGTTTTCATTCATTCATGCATGACATGGTTTGAAGTGACATGATTATGTGATAAAAGGACTTCTAAATCTCACAATTGAGCTTTGTTTGCATAGGCTAAAGCGTTGGCTGAAAAAACCCAGCGGGATCTCCAATCTCAGAGAGATCAGGAAGAAAGACATGTAAGTATTATTCAGGCATCTCCTCTTTTTGCTGCATCTTTGTACAAGAATTCTATTATCTTCATCTCTGAGAATATAAATGTAAAAATGAATACCCACTGCATTGGTTTCAGATGTAAAAATGAATTCCCTCTTGTCCACGTCTTATAACTAAAGTTGCTTGTGTCTTGTTCTTGTTCTTGGTCTGATTTTTCTGTGTTCATCTCAGAGGATTGCTGGAACTTTAGATACGGAAATCAGGCGCTGGGCAGCCGGGAAAGAAGGAAACTTGCGTGCACTCCTATCCACACTACAATATGTATGCTTCCTCATCTCGTCCTTCCGTTTTGTAATAATTCAAGAACTTAAATTGATGCATTGAGCCACATGATTCCCTAACTGTTACATCATACTTTATGATATTGAAATTAGGCGAAGGATTGTGTGAGAAGTTGAGGTTAGCGTGAGAAGTGGATTTGAACCGTTGATCACTTTTAATCTCATGCCCTCCCATGAATTGCACCTTAGAAGAGAATTGACTCGGTGCATCTTGGTGCATCTTATCTCGGTGTATCTCGTCCTAATCTGCATCCATTTCTCATACAACGGTTGATAACCACTTTTCACGCTTCTCACGTTAACCTCAAGTCCTCAACTTCTCACTGGAATCCAACCCATTGAAATTATCCATTAAAGGTGTAACCATAACCTATCTGGTTTCTAACGACTAGAGCACTAAAAGTTAAGAGTACATTCTTATCTTGATGCGAACAATTAACATATTCATAAAACGATGTTACTTCACAAAGCATACTATATAATAACTGAATTATGCTGGACTGGCACTGCATTATGCTATCTACTATACTAAAAGTCTTTTCATTTCATAATTTTAAGCTTAAAGAAATCTACTAAATAGATATGAGGCCAATAGTGAAGGACTGGCTGGCTGCCTATGCAATGCATAATTGACTGATACCTGATACTCCCAAAATAAATCCCCATAGAGAAAAAGGCACACGGTATTATAAATGTGTAATACTTACACTTTTTAATCAAATAAATGGCAATTTTACCCTTAATAATAAAGGGAGTAATGAATTTCTCCATCTATAATAGGGCAAAATTGGAAAGTAGGCACTTACTTCTGGAAATGGACACTTCTTTTGGGACGACCTAAAAGAGAAACATGGACAATTATTTTTGGGACGGAGGGAGTAATAGTTATTACTTTGTTAGGTCCTCAAATTTAGATATTACATATTGGTAATTGCCTGTGACCGTGTGATTCTTGTTCTTCAGATTAGAAATTCTACAACATATTAACATTATCTATTTTATTTTAGCACATACTTGTTTTATAGTTTAAAGTGCCTGAATACAAGAACTTTGATTGATATATTTTATTTGACATGCATTGGTTACCAAAAAAAGTCACCTCCTTAAACAAGGCTTTCGAATATTGTGTTGGTTTTTGCTAGATTCCTATAAGGGGGTGTTTGGTTCGTAGGATTCAGATGGAATCTGAAGGAATTGGAATTGTCAATTCTATTGACCAAATTCCATTCCAGCTTTTGGTTTAAAGAAAGGATATTTTGGTCATTTTCATTACTTCTTTCCAATTCATAAGCATAGTTGTTAAAAGCGCGCCTGAGGCGCGCCTAGGCTCTGAGGCTCAAGGTCTGGGGCTTTTTTAAAGTCGAGACTCGGTGTATTCACGAGGCTCACTAAGGCCCTGCCCTTTGGCTGTGGCGCCTTGTGGGCCTAGGCGCGCCTCATAAATAGTTATTAAGTACCTAATCAAACCCTAATATTAAATAAGTTTTCTCATCTCCTACCTTCTTAAAAAAAGATTTATTAAATAGATGACATAAGTCAAACCATAGTATACCCAGGCTTTAAAACTTCTCCCTTACAGCTCACGCTTTAAACCCATCTCCCTTTTGCCTTTATCAAAGTATTGTTGGTTGTTGCATTGGAGGCTTCTACTGCATATTTGAGTTGTGTAACTGTGTGTATGTGTTTATATGTATATATGTATATACACATATTTTGATAATATGCGCCTTGCATTCGTGAGGCCCTCGCCTCACGCTTGTGCCTCGCGCCTAGGCCCCGAGACCCCTTTGTGCCTAAGTGCGCCTTGAGCCTTTAGGTAGCGTTTGGTATGCAGACTGGATAGTACTTGACAGGACGGGACAGAACAGGATGGGACAGGAGTAATTGTCTGTCATGTGTTTGGTACAACTAAAACAATACTGGACACAATTGTTAAAATGACCAAATTGCCCCTAAAATATTGTTTAACATCTTTTTACGATAAAATCAAGTAAATATATAAAATACTTTATTTGTAAATAACTTTATTAATAAAATCAACTAAATATTAGTGTTAATGACATTTTTTCCTTTAAAAGTATATAAATATTTACGATGAATTTATAAATATATAAGAAATGCTTTTGTTTTATTTGTAATATGTATAGATAACATGCTCATGGATGGTGGATGAGTGCTAGGTTTTCTTCTGGGATAATCTTATTGATGCCGCCGCAGTTCACCAATCACCATCGCACAACCTTACACAACCATGAAGCTTCAAGATATGACACTTTTAAGAAATCAAAAATCAATCTGAGATGAAATTGAAAACTCGATTTGATTGTCGTTCGATTTGTGCAGATCTGTGTACCAACAAGTTTAAGCCCATGGTTCGATTTCTGCAGAACGAACACTCGATTTGAATGAAGATATCGATTTGCAGAGAAACCGATAAGGATAAGAAATCCAAACACACAGACTAGGGTTCGATTTCAAAGAAAATCAAAAATCGATTTGGGTGGAAGCATTTTCTGGGATTTGGAAGAAGCCGATGGAAGCATTTTCTGGTTTAGATGTTATTAGGATAGAAGGGCAATTTGGTAATCTTATGTTTTGTCCCATGTTGTTCCACCTATTTTGGTGGAACAAAAAAACTTAAGTTTTGTCCCATGAAAATCAAATTTAGTCCTATCTTGTCCAACCTCATTGTTGTCCCATGGCATGCCAAACATGGGACTAATTTTTTGTCCCGTCCCATCCAGTCTGCCTACCAAACGCACCCTTAACAACTTTGTTCATAAGCTACATTCTGTAAACCAAACAAACAGACTTCAAATTCATTTGGCAGATTACATTTCATTTCCTGCCAACCAAACACTTGGTCAAATATGATAATATTCCATTTTCTTTAACAGATTTCATTTATTCAGAAAACATTATGCCAACCAAACGCCCCCTAAGTCTAATAAAAAGCATGTCAGGATACTAAATTCAGCCGGTGAATATATGCTTTGTAGGTTTGACACACAAGACAAGATAAAAATTTGTCCCACGTTTGGTGCGATACGGTTTAGCGGGATAAGATGCATTTTAAATCAGGTTGATTGGGAAATTACTAAACTACCCATGTCAAATTAAAACCTTGCACTATTCTTTCACTTGCCTACCTCACTCACTCTCGCCCGTTTCATCCTGTCTGGTCCCATTTAATATGTGTTAAAATGGTTAATTAGAAATGCCGAGATCTTTATGTGATTCTTTAATCTCTACTTATTCTCCTTTCAATCGATTTTCAGGTTCTTTGGCCTGAATGTGGGTGGGAACCTGTTTCATTGATCGATCTGATCAGTGTCGCCAACGTGAAAAAAGCATATAGAAAGGCAACTTTGTGTATACATCCCGATAAAGTGCAACAGAAAGGAGCTACTCTTCAGCAGAAATATGTTGCCGAGAAGGTCTTTGATATGCTTAAGGTACTTACTTACCTAATCAACATTACCCAAGATGGTTAAACCCGAAGGTCAACCATAAGCTAGCTTACTTTCTGCGTTTATTGAAAAAGACTCGTTTAGTTAGCGGTAAGTTAGCTTATATAATAGCTTTTTGAAAAGTTGCTTCAAGTAGCGTTTTCATTAAGCTCCGGGGGGATTTTTTCCACTTCTTTTCGATTATGCCCTTATGTTTTCAGATACTAATTTTTATCATGTCCTTTTAGGTTATTTTACATTGTCATCTAGCTTATTGGCCAACCACTAGCTTTTCAGCCAATAGCTAGCTTACCGGCCAACAACTAGTTTATCCGCTAGTTTGCTAAATATAGGCTAAATCGCTATCAGCCACTCAACATGTTTACTTTGTTAATTAAAATTCATTTTATGTGGTTGGTTTATCAACTAACAACTAGCTTATAACCCAACCACTAGCTTTTCAGCTAACAACTAGTTTATCTGCTTAGTTTGCTAAACATAGACTAAAGTCACCGTCTACCACTCAACATGTTTACGTTATTAACTAAAATTCATTTAGGTGACAGCTAGCTTATCAGTCAACCACTAGCTTTTCAGCAAACAACTAGCTTATCAACCAATAGCTAGCTTATCGGCCAACAACTAATTTATCTGCTAGTTTGCTAAAACATATGCTAAATCAGCATCAACCACTCAACATGTTTACATTGTTAATTAAAATTCATTTAGGTGTTTGCGTTTAAATATACCATCATAAAGATACAATATATACCTAGAATGTTGAGTTTTTCTGCATCCATGTATTTCAGATATACGAAAACAAGTAGTGAAGTCATTTATTTCCAAAAAATGGTCGATTGTGCAAAAATGAATAGTTTTATTCTTTCAATAAAAGCATTTTATTTGCTTGATAATGAGACCGTGGGAGCATAGCCGTGTGTCGTTATTCACGGGTTTGATTGATATGATAACAGGAGGCTTGGAACAAGTTAAACTCAGAGGAACTCTTTTAAGTCCATCCGTACGTTATTTTTCATGGGAAAACCTCAACCAGCACTCATGGCTCGTGGATTCTACGCTTCTGTATTGGTGTATGTTATTTTGAGTTTACTTGCGAGGAATCGGGAGGTTGGAATATTATTTGTTGCCATTACCATATATGCATATAGTAAGTAAGATTGTAGGCATAACCATGTTGCCAATTCTTTTTGCTTCCTTTGTTTTGTTACCGATACGGAAAAAAAACTGTAATGGTTTCAGTCCCGGTGTATTAGGGGCCGTTTACAAAACGCTTACCCGGGTAAGTGCTTACCAAGTCACATTAGCTTACCGGATGAATATGGCAAGGACTAAGAATCTTACCCGGTAAGAGCGGAAGCAAGGACCGATAGTCGAAAGAAATGACGAAGAGTCTTACCCGGTAAGTGAGTGCGACGGCTCTTACCACGGTTAGCGCTTACCGACTAAATTGTTGCATACAATGCCATTTTGGTGGACTAAAATCTTACCCGAGAAGTAAGTGATAGTGTTGAATTTGACCGGTAAGCACTTACCCGGATAAGTGATTAGGTAAACGGCCCCTTAGTTTCAGGATGAATATTATTTTGGATAAACTGAATCTTCAGGTGCATCCCAATTTTCTTGACATTGAAGCTGTTTTCGTCGAATGTGGCATGCCAAAAAGATGCAAATATGGTCTTCACTATCGAATGAGTTTTTGTAACGTCAAAACATGGTTAGCCTTGTTTTTCTTGAAATAGAAGGTGTTTCTTTCAACTGGTTTCGGGTTTTAAGAGTATTAACGTAAGAAAGAATAAAGCTTTAGCAATATTCTTGAATCCGAATCCACATAATGACTCAAAACACATGAAAGTTTTGGTACTTTTGTAGATATTTCTGAATCTGAATCTAAAAACGACTCAAAACACTCTGGGGGAGTTTAGCTCTTGACTGAAATCCCACCAAATTTCTTAACATCGAAGTTAATCCTGTGTTTCGATTAAAGGAAAGTCTAGGATTTCATAGGATTTGTTTATAATAATGTTTTAAAATATATTAAAAATACTGGTTTTGTAATAATTTATTAATAAAAAGCAATTTAATTATTTTTATAAATTATCTATAATTCCAAATCCTTAAACCAAAAATACGACCAAATCCTTGCATGAAATCTAAACCCGTCATAGGCATTTTATCTTATAATGGGATTATGGGAGTGTAAAAATGTTATCGTTTTGGATTGTTGATACTTAGGGTTTTATCTTATAATGGGATTATGGGAGTGTAAAAATGTCATTGTTTTGGATTTTGATACTTAAGGGGTTGTTTGTTTACCTCTTAATAGTTTCATTAAGAGTTAACCTCTGAATCGTTAAGAGGTAAATCCTGTTTGGCAAAAAAAATGGCTGTCTCTTAATGGTTCTAAAACCCTCTAAATGATTTAGCATCATGGGCCTCCCTTAACCATTCAGTACTCTGATTTCATTCTAAACAATTACCAAACAACCATATTTCATTTTGCACTATATAGTAAAAGTCTCTTAATTATTCTGACCACTTAATCATTTTACACCAAACCATTCAGCAACTGTCAAACAACCTCTTAGATGATAAGGGAGATGATATCTAAATATAATATAATACTTGATTATTATTTTTATGAAAAAGTATTACTTTATTAAACTAAAAATAAGTTACATCCTTACTAAACCTAAATTAAATTATAATAAAAAGTTGAATTAAACTAACTATACAAAAAAATGACAACTTCTAAACGGTTAAGTTCATAATAATATTCAATATACTGTTAAAATTTTATGGGATCTTCACATGAATATTATATTCAAACATAGAATGGTCATTGGTTTTTTAAAACTACACAAAATTGTATTTTAAAATCAATAAAAACACATTGTCTCTGGCGTGTATCTCAGTTGGTAAAGGGATGAAGTGACTTTGCCCAATATGTAACAGGTCATGGGTTAGATCTCAGACCCCTCTACTAGCCTCAGCCGCTGAGTGAGTCAAAAAATACGCCAGGATATATTGGTGTCATTGGATACATGTTCTATGTGGGGCCGGTTAGGGTTGCTCGTAATCAACTTTTGCCCAATAAAAACACATTAAAATTGAAATGTACATGTTGTATTGTGAGTGCACAACTCGTCATATACTATGTTATTTTTATTTATTTATTATTTTAATTATCATTCTTAAATTTTCTAATCAAATTAAAAAAAATGAAAATACGTTTGCGGTGATAAAATCTCAAATTTAACAAAGAAATAATTGAAGAGGAGCCATCACACAAAGGCACGGCGGAGCTCCGAGCAGAGTACACAAAAATCAATAACTGAACAACCGCCGTGAAGTTCAACCATCACCACCGTTGTCTCCGGCCGTAAACCTAAATCTCCGGTTAGTTACTTCCGACTTCAAATAATGTCCATCAGTAGCTTTGTAACACATAATTTACATCGGATCATATTTCAGATTCACCATCTCTGTTGCCAGATCCACCATCTCTGTTGCCAGATCCGGTGAATCAAATGGATGACTTTGGTATCTTAGCAAGAGACTTCGGGTTTCGGCCTCAAGGAAAATCTGCTCCGATGAATTCGGACGGCAGTCGACCGCCGTTCTCATCAGCTACTATCGCTGAAGAGAATCAATTATTTAGCGACGTGTTTGGTGGTACGCCTAAAAACACTAACAATAACTCTAAGTCGACATCGGCTATGGAAGATTTTGATTACGACGCGATCTTCAAAAACTCGGCATCTACGAATAATGATGAAGCTAAAGGCCAAGCTACGTCTTTGAATTTGCCGGTTTACGATAAACCTGTTTATGATGACGACATTTTCGATGGATTGCCAGGGCTGAAGAGTAAATCGATGTCTTCTTCTGCTTCGCCAAAATACGAAGATAATATTTTCGCATCGATGACTACATCTCCGCCTAAACGGAGTCAACAGAGTGATCATTTCGATGATCTTATGGGGAATCTAGGTCGACCGGAGAAAGTTGAACCAACCAGGCATAATCGTAGTAAGAGTCCAACAGGTTTTGATGATCTGATTCCTGGCTTTGGAAGTGGCAGTCCTGTTACCAGTAACAGGTACTAAGCTTGCGATTTAGTTACTGTGTTTCCTTTCCTCATAAGTGATTTATGCATAGTTAACATTCTATCTATGTTGGGCATAAAAATAACACTAACCAATATTAAGGAGATTCATCTAGTTCTCGGTTTTGAAGCTGTATATTTCAGAAGTGTCATTAATGTTGTTATGTTTTTCTATGGATCCAATCATTGAAGTTGAACTAAGAGTTGTACCACCGGAAAGTGGAAGCTCAAGTTTTGGATCATCTATATTTACTTGAGAAGGTCCTAGGGTTAGTTGTCACTTGTCAATGAAGTTCCTCCATATATTTTCACTTTCTTGTGCAATGTTGTTGGGAAGGGCAAGCTTGATCGGTCATCTAACAGGGTAATTAACGATGCTGCAAATGAATATGGTTAATGGAGATGGGGATACCTTTGGTGTTAGAAACTTCAAAAGTTGGAGAAATACTTGGTTTCCCAAGGTTACACCTTGTACTTTTGAATTTAATGAAAAACAGTGATAGAATATAGTAAACATAATCAAATACATAGTATGAAGTATCAACTCCCAGTAATTTGAACCTGAACATGCTATCTGTACTTCTTGATTAGTCACTTACATTCAGGCTCTTTCGATGATGTGGGATTCCACACATAAATATATGCACAAGTTTTACATTGATGTTCTTGCTTTCTCAATCAGAAGTTGAGCAATCTCAATTTTACTACAAGAGTTGAGAAAGAATGCTGGGCTGGGGCAGCTAGAATGGCTTTGGTGCATGCAGGACATTTTTAGCTTTTGAATACTTCGTAAGGAGAATAATGCAGATGTTCTTAAAAGTCACTGATCTGGTGAAGATAGCATGGGATGATTAGTGAGCACATTATATTTTGTATTGTAATCAATGAAAGAGATCTGAAAGGTTTGAAAAAGCTTTGTGTTGATTGGATGCAGGCCAAGGAATCCCTTAATAAGAGATGACGAGATTAAATTCATTAAGGCAATATAATCTACCAGAAAACCATGCTTAATATCGTTACTCGATATAGAACACATGAAAACTGAAAAGGAAGATTTCTGAATATTAATGTTTGATAGAGAACTTGCTTATGTACATCATAGAATATCGCTACAATTACTATTAGTTTACCCTGTGAAGGGTGGGTTTTGATGCCAAATAAGCTAGTTCGCCTTCCCAGAATGGGTGCTAGACACAGCCCATCAAGGGTTGACCATATCACATCACTTGCTTGAGCCTAGCCTCTTATTCCATCCTGCTATTGAAGGTTTGATCTCTATGAAGTTGGCAATATGATATTACATTTGTGTATTAAAGAGTTGGTGTTAGTTATTATGAAGTAGAACTCCCCATGTTTGCATCAATAACAATCATATTGCCCTTGTAGGCAAAGAAGGGAAGGATAAATTACATTTTTTTTTGAGCACCTTGTATGAACATTTTCAAAACGGGACATGAAAATCATGATCTATTTATTTTATCTTGTTTTGAATCTTTCTTCACTTTATAACATCCCTGGTTCTCAAACATTCATCAATCTCTATGTGCTGGTACCTGTTAACCTTTAAATATATGTCGTAACCTGTTGAATCTAGTTGTAAGTAATATATTGAGGATATGACCTGGAACATTATTTTCTTTGCTGAAATTAGTTCCCAGCACAAGGTTTTATTCTTCAGTTAGCTGCCCATATTCTTACGAAATCTTCCTTTTTTGAAATCATACGGGTAGCAAAATGTACCAGTGACACATGAATAAGCCATTGGGTCCATAATTTCTGTAATATTTGTTTCTTATAGATCAAGTTCAGAGCCTGCCCCAAAACCAACTGCCAATACAAAGGAAGCTTCTAATGCAATGGATGATCTGTTTGTGGGTCTAGAGTCTACATCAACCACTGCTAATGCATACCAGAGTTTCTCTGCTGATCCGCTGGAAGAGATTGGCAGTATTAGTAAATCTAGGATCCCAGAAACCCGAGGATCATCGGAAAATGGGGGTCTGTTTGATGACATAGACTCCCTTAATGGTTTTGGTAAATCTGCACCTGCATTCACAAATGAGATGAATAACAGGGGAAAGGATCAGAGCCCTTTAAAAGAAGGATCGGGTATGGGCAGGGCACAAAGTTCAATTAGTAAAGATTCAACACAGAAAGCTTCTTATAGATCTTCTGAGAGTCAATCGCGGGAAGCGCCTATTTATGCTTTTCAAGAATCTCATCAATCCGTTTTTGACATTCCAGCAATTCCTACAAATCATCATAGATCTTTTGATCGGTCTACTTCTCCACCTTCATATTTCGAGACAAGTTCTCAGATGGGTATGTCTCCCACATCTGAACCTGTTCAGACAGCTGATGATATATGGCTGTCTGTGTCAGAGATACCGCTGTTCACACAACCGACTAGAGCTCCACCACCTTCAAGACCCCCTCCTCCAATACCAAGTCATGTTTTAAAGTCTGAAAGCGGCTCATTAGGTTCAAATTCCAGAAATTTTGTTAATGATTCATCTTCTTCACCAAATTTTGCTAAACCCTCCCAAAGTCCTAGGCCATACCAACCTGTGGCCACTGGGAGGATGCAAAATAATGGTGATGATAATGCTGAGGCCCAATCAGTTGAAGAGATGGACTCGATCTTAGCTGCTGCTGCAATGAAGGAGGCTATGGACAGAGCCCAAGCTAAATTTAGGCATGCAAAGGAGGTTAGAGAAAGAGAAAATGCAAAGGCTTTTAGAAATAAAGAATCTGTGCAGCCAGATAGAGACGATGGGGGTATAGAAGAAGGGTTAAGTCGAGATAGGCTAGATCGTGAGCGGCAACAAAGAGAGAAGGAAGAGGAAGAGAGAGAACATAAGCAACTTGAAAAAGATAGAATGAGGGAGGTTGAAAGACAAAAGGAGAGACAAGCTGTAGAAAGGGCTACAAGGGAAGCTCGTGAAAGAGCAGCCTTAGAAGCACGTGGAAGAGCATCTGTTGAAGCCCGTTTAAAATCTGAGCGGGCTGCAGTTCAAAGAGCACAAGCTGAAGCCCGTGAGAGGGCAGCAGTTGGGGCAAAGGAAAGAGCAGAAAGGGCTGCCATGGAAGCTAAGGCTGCTGTTTCACGGGCTGAAGAAGAAGCAAGCCATAGAGCAGAACGGGCTGCTGTTGCACGGGCTGAAGAAGAAGCAAGGCGTAGAGCTGAACGGGCTGCTGTTGACAGGGTTAATGCTGAGGCTAGAAAGAGAGCTGCTGCAGAAGCTCGTGAAAGGGCAGCTGCTTCTAGGATGAACCAACAAAAGAATGATAATGACCTTGAATCCTTTTTTAGCAGTGGTTCCCGACCAAGCAGTGCACCAAGACCAAGGGAAACTTCTGTGAGTAGTATAAATTGTGTATCGTATAGTCAAATAAATCTATAATAATTTGGAAACTTCCGTTAATATCTGGGTCTATGTTTGATCCCCAATTCAGGACTCTGTAGCTGATTCACTATCTCAAAACAGACGAGGACCAGAAGGGGCCCACAGGACTTCCACCGCTGGTGTTTCTTCCAACATGAGGAAAGCATCGTCCACCACCAATATTGTTGACGATCTTAGCTCAATTTTTGGAGGTATATTTTGATTTAAATTTGTCATAAGATCATTTGTGACTAATTATCTGGTGTTATTAGTTATTACTCACTTAAACTTTCTATGTCCAAAAGCTGCTCCAATGGCTGCACAATTCCAAGAAGTTGTAGGGGAAACCGAGGAAAGACGAAGAGCAAGACTGGAAAGAGAGCAACGTACTCAAGAGCGTGCGGTATGCCATTGTGGAAAGAAAATTTTCATGATTTTGTTTTCATTCATTCATGCATGACATGGTTTGAGGTGACATGATTATGTGATAAATGACTACTAAGTCTCACAATTGAGCTTTGTTTGCATAGGCTAAAGCGTTGGCTGAAAAAAACCAGCGGGATCTCCAATCTCAGAGAGATCAGGAAGAAAGACATGTAAGTATTATTCAAACATCTCCTCTTTTTGCTGTATCTTGTACAAGAATTCAATTATCTTCATCTCTGAGAATATAAATGTAAAAATGAATAGCCGAGAATGCAAACTTATTTGGTGTGAAGTAACTAAAGTTGGCTGTAAATTATGTTACTTGTCCACATCTTATATATAACTAAAGTTGTCTGTGTCTTGTTCTTGTTCTTGGTCTGATCTTTCTTTGTTCATCTCAGAGGATTGCTGGAACTTTAGATTCGGAAATCAAGCGTTGGGCAGCAGGGAAAGAAGGAAACTTGCGTGCACTCCTATCCACACTACAATATGTATGTTTCCTCATCTTGTCCTTATGTTTTGTAATAATTCAAGAACTTAAATTGATGTTTTGAGCAACATGATGCCCTAACTGTTGCATCATACTTTAAGGTATTGAAATTATCCATTAAAGGTGTAACCATAACCTACCTGGTTTCTAACGACTAGTGCACTAAGAGTTAAGAATACATTCTTATCTTAATCGTATACGATGCTAACAATTAACAGATTCGTAAAACCATGTTACTTGACGTTTGTTTTTTAAGTGGTGCTAAAGTCTGAAGTCTTATTTCACTTATGATTGATAAGAGGTGGTGCTGCAGTCTGAAATTTGAATCAGTAAGACTGTTTATTTTTGTAAACTGATAAATGTTTGAATTTGTTTAAATTATGGTTTTGACCCATTAGAATATTATAGTTTCTAATTTATGTATATAAATTTATACAAGTTCATTAGCATTCATTTGAACAAATACATGTAATCGATACTAATATCTTTAAATTATTTAAAAAATTATATTTTTGAAAGTCACCTAGTTATAGTAAATTGAGTTTTATTGTAATCCAAGTGAATCGATTAAGAGAAATGATCTATTAAGGTTAATTCATTGAGAACAATAAGAGGCAAATAAGATGTTGGTTTACCTCTTACCAGATAAGAGGACGATAAGACATAAGTGGTTCTGAAAATTTGGAAAAAACAAACAATATGAATGGCCCTACCTCTTAACGAATCAAACATAAGAGGCTAATAAGAGTTTTTTTTTCTAAAAAACAAACAAGGCCTAAAAGTCTAATCATTTCATGGTTTTAAGCTTAAAGAAATCTACTAAATAGATATGAGGCCAAGAGTGAAAGACTGACTGGCTGCTATGCAATTCTTAATTGGCTGATACCTGATACTTCCTTCGTCCCAAAATTAATGCCCATAGAGAAAACGGCACACGGTTTTACAATAATTACACTTTTTAATTAACTAAATGACAATTTTACCCTTAATAATAAAGGGAGTTATGAATTTCTTCATCTATAATAGGGCAGAATTGGAAAGTGGGCACTTACTTTTGAAAGTGGACACTTATATCGGGACAAACTAAAAGAGAAACATGGACAATTATTTTTGGCATGGAGGGAGTAATAGTTATTACTTTGTTAAGTCCTCGAATTTAGATATTACATATTGGTAATTCGGAATTGCCTGTGACAGTGTGATTCTTTGTTCTTTTTCAGATTAGAAATTCTATTAACATTATCTATAATCTGTTTTTATTTTAGCACATTCTTGTTTTAAAGTTTAAAGTGCCTGAATACAATAACTTTGATTGATATTATTTCATTTAACATGCATTTGTAACCAAAAAAATCACCTCCATAAACAAGGCTTTTGAAAATTGTATTGCCTTCTGCTAGATTCCTATAAGGGGGTGTTTGGTTCGTAGGATTCAGACGAAGGAATTGGAATTGTCAATTTCATTGACCAAATTCCATTCCAGCTTTTGGTTTAAAGAGAGGGTATTTTGGTCATTGTTCATTACTTCTTTCCAATTCATAAGCTACATTTCGTAAACCAAACAAACTAACTTCAATCACTTGGCAGATTACATTTCATTTCCTGCCAACCAAACACTTGGTCAAACCTGATAATATTCTATTCAAATTCCAATTCCTTTAACATATTTCATTCATTCAGAAAACATTATGCGAACCAAACACCCCCTATGTCTAATAAAAAGCATATTTCGATACTAAATTCATCCAGTGAGTATATGCATATGATATGTTTTGTGCGTTTGACACGCGAGACAGGATGCATTTAAAATCAGGTTGATTGGTAAATTACTAAACTACCCATGTCAAATTAAAACCTTGCACTATTCTTTCACTTGCCTACCTCACTCTCGCACGTCCCTTTTGGTTCCGTTTAATTTGTGTTAAAATGGTTTAATTAGAAATGGCGAGATCTTTATTTGATTATTTAATCCCTACTTAGTATCCTTTGAATCGATTGTCAGGTTCTTTGGCCTGAATGTGGGTGGCAGCCTGTTTCATTGACCGATCTGATCAGTGTTGCCAACGTGAAAAAAGCATATAGAAAGGCAACATTGTGTATACATCCCGATAAAGTGCAACAGAAAGGAGCTACTCTTCAGCAGAAATATGTTGCCGAGAAGGTCTTTGACATGCTTAAGGTACTTGCTAGTTGCTTATCTAATCAACATTACCCAAGATGGTTAAAGCGGAAGGTCAACCATAAGCTAGCTTATTTTCTGAGTTTATTAAAAAAAGACTCGTTTAGTTAGCCGTAGGTTAGCTTAAATTATTAGCTTTTTGATAAGTTGCTTCAAGTAGCGGTTCAATAAGCTCTAGGGGATTTTTTCCTCTTCTTTCCAATTATGCCCTTATATAGTTAGGCGAAGGATCGTGTGAGAAGTTGAGTTAAAGTCAGAAGCATGAGAAGTGTATCTGAACCCTTGATCACTTTTAATCTCAAGCCCACTCATGAATCATGCTTGATACGGGGATTGATCCGGTGCATCTCGGTGCATCTTATCCTAGTGTGCATCCAACGGTTGATAATCACTTCTCATGTTAACTCAACTTCTCACCGGAACCCAACCTTATATAGTTGTATGTTTTCAATTACTAATTTTTATAATGTCCTTTTAGGTTATTTTACATTCTCATCTAGCGTATCAACTAGCTTTTACGAAGCATCACTAGTTTACCAACTACCAGCTAGCTTATTAGCCGACCACTAGTTTTCAGCCAATAACTAGCTTATCGGCCAACAACTAGTTTATCCACTAGTTTGCTAAATATAGGCTAAATCGCCATCAAACACTCAACATGTTTACATTGTTAATTAAAATTCATTTAGGTGACTATTTTAGCATTTTATGAACTAGCAGCTAGCTTATTAGTCAACCACTAGTTTTTTTAGCTAACAACTAGTTTATCGGCCAACAGCTAATATATTATATATCTACTAGTTTGCTAAACACAGGCTAAAATCATCATCAACCACTCAACATGTTTACATTTACATATAACATCATAAAGATACACTATATTCCTAGAATGTTGAGTTTTTCTGCATTCATGTATTTCAGATATACAAAAACAAGTAATAATGCAGTCGATTTATTTCCAAAAAAATCGTCGGTTTTGCAAAAATGAATAGTTTTTTATTATTATTCCAATTAAAGCATTTCATTCCTTGATTACAAGACCAATAGGGGTGGTTATTCATGGGTTGATTGATATGATAACAGGAGGCTTGGAACAAGTTAAATTCAGAGGAACTCTTTTAAGTCCATCCGTACGTTATTTTCCATGGGAAAACATTAACCAGCACTCATGGCTCGTGGATTCTACGCTTCCGTATTGGTGTATATTATTTTGAGTTTACGTACGAGGAATTGGGAGGTTGGAATATTGTTTGTTGCCATTACCATATATGCATATAGTAAGATTGTAGGCGTACCCTAAAGTTGCCAATTCTTTTTCCTTTCTTTGTTTTGTTACCGATACGAAGAAAAAAAACTGTAATGGTTTTAGTCCCGTTGTATTAGTTTCGGGATGAATATTATTTGGATAAATTGAATTTTTCGGTGCATCCCAATTTTCTTGACATTGAAGTTGTTTTCGTCGAATGTGGCATGCCAAAAAGATGCAACTATGGTCTTCGCTATCGAATGGGATGGGTTTTTTAACATCAAAACACGGTTAGCCGTGTTTTGCTTTAAACAGAGTTTCTTTCAACTGCTTTCGTTTTTTAAAAGTATTAACGTAAGAAAGAAGAAATCTGAATCTAACGATGACTCAAAATACTTTTGGGGTGTTTAGCTCTCGACTCGAATCCCACCAAATTTATCATAATTGAAGTTGATCCGTGTTTGGTTTAAAGGAAAGTTTAAGATTTATTGGATTTAGAAATCTTATGAGGTAATTGGTATTTCACTGGATTTCATAGGATTTTTTTTTAATAATAAGATATATTAAAAACATTGACTTTGTAATAATTATTTAATAAAAGATAATTTAATCATTTTTATAAATTATCTATAATTCCAAATCACTAAACCAAAAATACGTCCAAATTCTTTCAGGAAATACAAATCCGTCATAAGCATTTTATTTTATAATGGGATTGTGGGAATGTAAAAACGTTATTGTTTTGGATTGTTGATGCTTAGACCATCCACACACGTCTTGCAAGTGATCTTGCAAGATGACATGGCATGCCATGTGTCTTGCAAGAATTTGCAAGACTACATTGACCTTGCAAATTTAGCAAGCCTTGCAACCATTAAAATATTAATTTGTTTGTTGTTTATTTAAACATTAAATATTAATGTTTATTAAATCTATATTATTTATATTATAGTTTATTAGTTTAGAAAGAAGTTTGGTCTTGCATGTGTGTAGAAGGTGTTATTGCAAAGCTGATGTGGCACTTGTGAAAATGAGTATGATCTTGCAGGTGTGCGGATGGTCTAAATGATAATTGGAATGAGTGGAGAATATTCAAGTACTGGCAGACAACAAAAGTGATCTTGATAAAAAAAAAGTTTAAGCAAGGCCCATGTAGTACACACACCGAGAGATTTGCCACAGGGCAAAGCCTACAGTCATGACCTGCCATAGGATTAGTCTGGACGAAGCCAGGGATCACCCATTTCCAAAAAAAGAGTTGTAAACCAAATCAAACTAACTCGGTATATCCCACAAGATAAGAATTGCCAAAAGAAATATACCTAAATTACAATCTCAAAAGTATTGCAACCTTGGCACTCCATGTATAGGGCAGTCATACCAAATTTAGACTGGATACAGAATTTTGGCCTCAGCCTGCACCCCCTATCGAAATGTTGTCCATGAGCTTCGGCCAATCTATCCCGCATAAACTCCAAAGTAACCTAAATAATGATCAATAACCAATATTCAGGATTGATAAACTACGTGAAACCATTGTAAACATAGAATGATGCTACGCGGTGGTCAAATGGACTAAAAACCTATGAAAATCTCACAAAACATTGAACTTGTCAAAATCTGATCCTGAAAACACACAAAACCAAAGGGAGCATCAACAGTTTGGTATGCAGACGAGACTGGACATGGCTGAACAGGACATGACAAGACTTGACTGGCAAGAGTGAGGTAGGCGGGTTACAAAATTGTGGAAGGTTTTAGGGTTTTAATTTGACATGGGTAGTTTAGTAATTTACCAATCTTGTCTGGTCTCTCGGATTTTTGTTCCACCTATTTCGGTGGGATGCATTTTTGTCCCACTCGTCCTATAGTCTTAATGTTACACCAGACGTGAGACAACAAGTTTTTAACGTTCTCTTCCTAGGCAAAAATCTCAAGATACAATGACCAATTTGCCCCTAGGCATGACAACCTATTGAAGCACTCCACAAAATCATCCGAGGGCATTTAAGAGATATGAGTAATAATCAAATACTTTGAAATAGATGCACAAGTGATGAAGCAAATAAGCCAAAACAAGTAAATATGCATATAAAGATGTAAAGATGGAAGTGATTTGGACCTCACTGCCTCTGTTGAGTTTAAGTTCACAAAGAGTACAAAAGATAAGATGGCGATTCTGTTGCAACTCTCCACGCTTGCATATGGGACACCATACCTCTTTTTGCACCTATTTACATAAATGAGTTGGAAAATAAGTAAAAAAGTGGAAAACTATAATAAATGGAACCAAAAAGACACATTTTGCCCAATTCAAGTGTGTTAGTTCCGGGATCACTGATACAAATATATATATATAGAGAGAGAGAGAGGCTCCGTAAAATGCAAACCTTGCATTTGTTGCACACCTTACAAACCACAATGTACATATGTGAACAATGTGCATATACATATGCATATGCATACGTGCAAGAATATACATATTATGGACATACATGCATATGGGATAATGCATATATGCATCTCAGATTATGCATATATGCACATTGGTTTGTAAGGGGTACAACAAATACATGGTTTGTATTTGATTTGTATCCTATATATATATATAGAGGAAGGCTAATTTGCAACCCATGAGAAGGTTGAAACCCATGCAACCCTCATCTCAACCAATTATCTCCTAAAATTAAGCTTAGTGGATCCGTAGTTATTTCTCATGTTGATCTCAACCGTTAAATATTTAATCAATGGTGAGATCATGGGTTGCATTGGTTTCAACCTTTTAAAGGGTTTCAAAGTAAAGCACCTATATATATATATATATATAGGGGAGGTTAAAACGTTTGTATAGTTGATAAAACAAACCAAAGGAAACAAACCCGGTATATCCCACCCGAGGGTGGGGTCCACGGAAATTAAGATGTATGCAAACCTGACCTTCTCTACCCCATATAGTTGATGTGGTTTTCATTTCAAGTAAGAGCACCATTGCATGAATGGATTCAGCTATTATTAGGTGCATACCTTATCATTATTCAGCTGCATATTCTCGAAAACAGCACGAGCTAAGTATTCATCTTCCTCATCTTCCCATACTTTATAGCTATCTGGTTCTGCAAATAGGAGATCTAATCTCAGGGCAGGAGAACCAGAATAAAAAAAATGAAACCGTAAAATAATAGCTAACGAAGGTAATAAATTAATCTCGGTTTAAGTTCTAATTCTCTGCTGCACTTATAACGATTTAGAATCTCGCTCTAAAAACTCGTGGGTGTCCAATGGAATTATAACCAGATAAACAACCATGACCAAGTCACATTTTCTCCCTGTGTGCACACAAGTTGAACCACCGCCGGCCAGAACCGATTTGCACCACCGCCGATCAGAACCACCACAGATCTGAACCACAATAGTTGGATTTTGGTTTTCAAAATTTTCAAAAAGGGTATTTTGGTCATTTACTGATATTTCATTCCAATTCCAATGCTACATTATGTAAACCAAATAGACAGATTCCATTCCAATGTCCGTCAACCAAACAGGTGGACAAACCTGATAACATTTCATTCCAATTCCTTCAAAGTCAATTCCTTTGACAGATTTCATTCCATCCAAAAACATTATGTGAACCAAACTCCCCTAAATTTATTGTCACCGTATATGCAAGTGGATATACGGGAACTTTACCTTTCCCAATCTGTTCACTATTAAGGTCCTCGTAGAAAATCTTCTGCATTTCCAACAAAATTTCTTCACATTCACCTTGGCATGCTGCATCAAGACCATCGTATTCCCATAAAATGTCGTCACTAGTTTCTGGGTCGGGATTCGGAGTTCCGGAACCGCTTCTCATTGGTGTCTCTTTAACTTTTCTAAGTTCATCGGATACGATGTCTTGGAAGGTTGATTTAATTAACTCCTGCGATGAAAAACTTAATTTAAAGAAAGTTGTAATCTATATCTACCTCACAAGTATTCATATTAGGTAATGTCCAAATCGAAGTACTCCCTCCATCCTAAAATAAGTGTCCATATTTCTATTTTAGTTTGTCCCAAAATAAGTGCATACTTTCCGATTCTACCCTTAACAAAGAGATGGAGAATTTCATTACTGCAATCTATTATTAAGGGTAAAATTGTCATTTAATTAATTAAAAAAAGGTAATAATTACACATTTCGAAAATTGTGTGCCTTTTTCACCGTGGACATTTATTTTGGGACAGAGGGAGTACTTGCTAATAAATGACCATTGGTATTCCCATTCAATTTAAAAAACATAACAAGAACTATATTGGGAATAATCAACCAAGACCATAGGTCGGTTTGGGTTGAAACGCATTACCCAAACCCGTTTATTTCGTGTCGGGTTAGCGTGTAGTGTCAGTTTTTGTCAGGTCTACCTCTGTCGTAATGTAAAAACAGGCTCGTGAAAAGTGTCATCGTATCAATTTGTTGTGTGCTACCGTATATATTTTGAAACTACAATGAGGACACAAGTTTCCCTTGGTAGAGTTGGTTTGCAAGGCTTTTTTCTTCCACTTCAGACCTAAGTTCGAGTCTTGTTAGTGTCATTTTCTTAGTTTTTAGCTTTTAATTTCAGATTTATTATGTTTCTAAAAAAACTTACAATAAAAGACTTGAACACGAGACCTCACATATGAAAAGCAACCCTAATTCTCCATTTAAAAGAGATGGCATGACAACATGTAAATGTTTTCAATTAAGGCAAACATAGGAATCCCAGAAAGAACAACCTTAATTATCCCAACAACATGAACCCGCAATTGAGAACATGAGCTATAGAAAATAAAAGAGAATTTACAAACACGCATACATATCAGTGAAAAGACAAACCTCATTCCTAAGAGAATGGTCGTTCGAATCAGGTAACCTCATTTTCCACAAAAGCCGCGCCCGGTCAGCACGAACCCTCTTGTAACAGTTCTCTCTTAGCTACAACACAAGAGCATATACTTCAGTCCACCTTCTTCGACTAATGGGGTCAAATGAACAATTACTCGCATAAAAAAATTTCCCATAAAAGAATCATAGTTCCAAAAACAGAAGCTGCATGATTAATAAACTATGCACATAAAAGTCTGACATCACTTGGTGTCAATTTTAAACCAAAATAAAATGTAGGGATCAGTTCAAATAAGAAGGCTAAATAAGAAGGTAATAATGGAAGGTTCATATGTGAATCATTCAGAAAATCTGGAAAATTTATTTGAAGATGCATATGTGAACCGACGTTACAAATTAATCAAATGGATTCACATATGCATCTTCAAATGAATTTTTTCAATAATTCACATATGAATCTTTCCTTCTTCACTTCTCACGATATTTAACTTTCTTATTTCAACCTCCCACCAAAAATGTAACCAATTATTTAATTCAACAAAAATTCTGCTCCTTTCGCCATTATCATATATAGTACGTCTCTTTATTATCAACTGATATGTTACAAATTTACACAAAATCATACATAGACAAACAACTGGAAATCAAGAAACAATAATAGGGTCAATTTCCACTACTGGAAATCTTACTTCCATGAAAAATTTCACACAGCATAATTGCAGAATTTAGTGCCTAATCAACTACAATTTGTCATTTTGTCTGTTCAACCACAGAACAAGAGTTATTAATCAAGAAAATATTCAGAAAAATTAATTCGAATTGAGATGATCATGAACTAGAGAGAATTCAGTAAACCTAGAAATCAAACACCGTGATGTCAAATTTTCCATCAACAAATATTAATACGAACCTTATCTTTCCATTTGGGATAATTATTGAACGACATATGAGACTTAATAGAAGCTCTTATTGAAGGTTTTTGATCTTCTTCTCCAGCGGCCATTGCTGCAATTCGTTGCTAACAGGTAAAATCGTTTGCACCCAATTTGTGATTTTGTTTGTGAGGGTTTGAAAGAAGGGAGTTGGGATTTGGAAGTGTGCAGTTCTCGCGCGCTACAAGATACGGGTCGAAATAGTGGGCTATTTGGAGCGGATTGACCCGTGTGTTCAATTGGCATCAGATTTTAAGAATTGGCCCTTCTACTATTTCTAATTTCCGAGTTTAGTGCTTGATGTTTTTCTTTTGGTTTAGGACATCTCCAATTGGTCACACTATATTTTACACCAAATTTCAAAAGTTGTGTAAAAAATAGTGTAAATTTTAGTGTTAATAGTAAAAAATTTCCAATGGGTAACACTATTTTTTAAAAGTGGTGTAAAAAGTAGTGTAAATGAATAATGTTACACCAAATATAGTGTAATACTATTCATTACACCAAATTTAGTGTGGAAAATAGAGACCCCATTGAAGATGTGAATAGTGTCATTTACATCAAATTTAGTTTTTAGTGTAAGATTTAGTGACCCCATTGGAGATGGTCTTAGTATACAAGAAGGAATCAAAGAAAAACACTTAACTTTTAATTTGCTGACATTTATATAAAATCTTGCAAAATTTACATATATGTTGTTTACTATAAAGGGTATGGTTGACAGTAAAAACATGTTCTCGAGAATTAGGATATGGAACAAGGATATCATGAAAAAAAAACATATTCTTGAGAATTAGGATATGAAACAGGGATATCGTGAATTTTATTTAGTTCAGATGTTTTAGTGCAATTTTCTATCGAAGTTCTTTTATGATTGATTAATCATAAAAGGGAATGATAATGGTTTCTGCCAAAAATAGTTCAGGATAACAAACATTCTCTAGAACTTCTCTTATATTCAAACCCATAGCTGATAATAGAACTAGAGTAGATAGTTTTTGTTGCCTACTCACACGAACCCATATCCTTGCTTTTCTATCAATCTATAATTCTAGTCTTCTTCCCCAATCTGATATTATGGTGCCGGTATAGACCGAAATTCCGTTATCGTTCAATTCTGACTGGTAATAAATACCGGGACTTCGTAATATTTGATTGATCACAATTCTATATATTCCATTTACTATAAAAGCTCCCAGAGAAGTGTCAGCACAGGGACCTTGAACCGATTTTTCAAATTCTTAAAAAAAAACAAATTGCAAAATATAATACAAGGTTTTCAATTTTTGTATGTTTTTTAATATTTTATCTACTTAAATGTATTAATTTGTATTTCAATGCTAAATTTCAAAATTTGTAATTTCACCATGTGGAATATATGGACATGGGTGGATGTGCTAAAGATGGTTAAAGACGTCGATTACTTTAAGTGTAACATATTCAATCAAACGTGCTTTATATTACTAGAAAGGGACGTAGGAGATAGACGGACAAACGGTTGAGACTCAACATTTCTAGATGGAAGTAGGTTTACATGTAAAGGTATTAAACATTATTTACTTACAAATAATACGCTTAATGCTCTCAACAACATATTCTCTTTTTACGACATAGTCGAAATCCATTAAGCCAAAATGACTATGTGGAATAAGCCAAGACCCCTTGTTTGTTTCGATTAAGACATCTCAAACAAATTAATACTTTAAATGTCCAAAAATAATCCAACCATCCCTCTTTATCTCCTCTAAACCCATCAATCTCTTGTGCCACAGACAAATAATTCACCTCATACAAAGCTTAGTGGAAAGAAATATACATCCCTGAAGTCGTATCAGGGCCTAACCTATCTTTTATCTTGACAGAATCGGATTAGTATGCTCTGTGATTGCCGTTCTAAACGGATCGTTCACATCAGAAAACCATTCTTACAGATAAACTGAGTTACCTGGTATTTTAATTTAAGATTTCATCGAGTTTTGTTTCTTGTCCAAGTATAAGTCGACGTGGATTGAGTCGCAATCAAACCTTGTTCGCAAGATATAACACCTATTGAAATTTCTTGAAAATAATACCAACCATACCCAGTCATGAATCCAAATCTAGATCTACCCAGATCATCCTCCAGTTTCAGACAGTCATCTGCATCCAAAATAGACTAGTTATACGAGATCTCTTACGTTCCCGATGATTCTAAAATCCCCATATCTAGTATGCCTATAGTTGATCCATATAGCGTCTTTTCTAAACCATCTTCTTCCTTTACCAGAAAAGTCAAAAAATTAATGGGATCTACTCCTACCCACCAGGTTAGGGAGTATGTTCAGACCTCAAAGTTCGATTCCCACCAACTCCCAGCCTCATCATCCGAACACCTTATACCGATTGCTATCCCGATAGATCTCCCGAGGCACTGCCTTGCTCAATGATATACGCATATCCATTTTGGAGCAATCCGCCTAGCCCTTACCTTCCATGGAAGAAAAGGACTCCCAGCTTTTTCCCGCATAGCTTTGGTCGACACTCCATTTGTCGAGTACCAACATGCTTGCATCGGCACCATCCAGACAACCTTAAATGCAGGAACCATATTCGTTACCTTTTATCCAAACTTCAACATGCCATTAAACGATCCATCCTTGCATACTGCCCTTAAAGCCCAGATCCAAATCGGAGGAACCACCCAGGTTAACACCTTCCAAGCCACCTTCCATTACCAAATGGCGTATCGTGTTCAGAACCATGCCCTAGACATAATGGTCCCTGGACAAGAGCATAGTGAAGATGCTTTGCTCATCGACGTGAACTCCAGTGCAACTCCAACATGCACTTATGTTCCCAGACAGCTAACGAGAGAGGAGTTACTGAAACTCCTTCCAGAAAAGTGGGTAACCAACTACGAAAGAATCCATCAAGCCCCCGTCCAAACTACTACGGCCCAGACTTCATCAGGCATGAAAATGGACTTGTCGAAGTCAATTTTTCTTCCAAAGAAAAATCAAGCGTAGCAAACGTTTTTCCCACGGTCCACATGGTTCAACCAGCCAAATCACAAGATCAACACTGTTGGTATGATGTATGCAACTGCCAAGACTGCTTGGACGAAGCATACAAAGTTGATTATGATGAAGATTTTCCTCGAAAGACGAAAAATTCATAAAAAAGACTGAAAGACCGATACGATAAAGGCGATCCCGCTGTCGGACTTCTTGGAGAACCCTCAGGCAAATTTGATTACTATGTCCTATACCACGATTTTCCCACCCAAAAGAAGGTCACAATCACACCTTGTCGCCAGCCGCCTTTGGACAAGTCATTCGACCGATCATTAGGCGAATGTTGTGTTATTGCCCCATCAAGCTCGTCCTCTAACTACAAAGTTGAGTTTCCGTCGTTAAGCTCCTTCGAAAATACGGTTCAGCGAACCAAACATGATTGGAAAATCAAGAATCCGACGACTATTAGCTCAACGGGTGTCCCCACTGCTATTAGTCCTGTAGAAATCACACTCAACTGGCAGAGTGAAAATGTCGTTGCACAAAACAAAGCTCTCACAACCATCCTTGCTCAACAGACACAGATCACTAAGACTCAAGAAGCCCTTACCACAAAGGTAAGGTCTCTCGCTAGCATCATAGATGAGGTCAAAGCAAAAATGGAAGCCCTCCATTCCGAACTTCTCCAGATAGTTCGAAATAAACCCTCGCCAAGTGAGCAACATGTTTTTGGGCAGAAGCAATCTGAAATAAAGTCCTTGCAATACCAACTTAGTGATCTTGAGAATCAGCACAGGCAAAAACGTTCATCAACCCAATCCGATGAACCCTCGCGATTGGCTCCTACTCCCTTTTTAGAGACATCATTTGCTCCACAACCACTCCCGTCCTTCCCTCTTAAACAAGCCTCTCCATCCCTAGCCTTATGGTCTTCCGAACACGACAAAAGAAACTCTAAGTCGTGACAAAGACCCCCACCCATCCAAGATCGTGCTTCATCTAGTCGAACAAGAGAGTTCTGTGATGATGACTCCATGGTGGCCTTTTCAACACCCCCAGGAATCATGCCGATCTGTGACACAAACCCCATCTCGGCCTTTTTACACTTCTTAGCCCACAAGGAGGAACCCGTTGGCCATACATTTGTAGCACCTATTATCTCATCCCACGTGGATGAACATTCTGACCCGCCAACAGATGCCTTTGAACACTTGTTCATGGCAGAACCCGAGCCCACTGTCGAGCGTGAGTATGATGATACTTTCACAATGGATGATGCTGCTTCTGAAACAAGGCAACCCAGGCGACACAAAACCCCGAAGGCCGATACAAAACAACAATTCACCTTTGACGACATTCCTCCATCTATGTGGAGAGAAAGAAGTGTTGAAATGTTGACTTGGTGCTCAGCAGAACTCCAATATTATGACGTTACTACAGTCATCAAAAGATTTATCACCAGAGCCCAGGGCCGTCTTAGAGATTGGTACACAAGTCTTGGAGAATACAGGCAACTACAACTCCAACAAGTTTCATCCCCCGAAGAATTCATAAACATGATCTATGCAGAATTCATAGGGAACCCGGTCGAGCACACTGTCCATGCAAGGGAAGAGTTCTTAAAAATGAAGTGTTGTTCATTTTTAAAATCAGATCTAGAAGAACATTATGATCGTATGTCAAAACGGTTTTACTGCCTTCATGGTATTGACGATGTCAACCTCAAACAAGTCTTCCTCAATTCATTCCCTGAGTCGCTCGCAAATGAATCGTTCAAATTTTTGGAACAAAGAATGTATCATTAGGCAATGCCACACTCGGAGAACTCTACCAATTGATACTCAATGCATTGGCCAAGCTCCGCGACCACCAAAAATTCTTTAATGAATTTGAAAAGACAAGTAGAACGCTCGGTCCCGCCTGTAATGACAAATACCTGCAGATAAAGTGCAAAACCAACTCTTCATGTGAATGCTCTCGCAAAGAGAAGAAGCCTCAGTTTAAGAATTTCAAGAATTCTTACAGAAAGACAGGGGATAAAAAATGGAAGTTTTTAAAAAAGAAATCACACAGAGGGAGAAGCTCAGACAGATGTTACATCTGTAACAAAAAGGGACATTTTGCACACGACTGCAAAGACAAGAGGAAGTCCCAGTCACTAATCCAAGCTCTTAACTTAGTAGAGCCAATGGACATTTCAGACCTTGAGTCCCTTTACTCTCTCGAGGATGAAATTAATGACAAAACCTTGTGCTCAATTGCCTATTCGGACTTCTCAGATGATGAGTCCATCTTAGATTACCCAGATAAGCACCTAGACATATAGGTGTTCATGATAAAACCCCTCGAAGTCTTCCAGACTGGCCAACCACATATCCCACTCCCTCATCACACCAAGATACTATCGTTGCAAAAGCCCCAACCAACACCCATAGCCAAAATACATCTCCTCACTTCTACATACTCCAAGCCAATCTCCGTAATTGCATTTTTTGATACAAGATCTTCGGTTTCAATATTGAATCCTGACTTCCTACCCCAAAGTTACTGGCGACCACACCACCAACTCTTCCTTGCGGCCAGTGGAGATACATTTGTCATTGATAAAATCAGTATTCCTATATTCATCAGGCTTTTTCCTAAATGTGTTGTCAAACACAGATTGTTAGGATCAAGTTCCCATGGCAAAGACCTTCTCATCGGATTTGACATCCTCTACAAATTGCCAGGACTAAGGTATGCATAACAAGGACTCCGTTACAAGAGCTTTCTAAACCCGTGGAGTCCAATCCCAAATCTTTTAATGGCATCAGCCCCCACCATGGAAGATATGAAGCAAAAGATTATTCTTTCCTCCTGTGCTTCAAACCACTCAGAATTCCTAACCAAAAACGATTCCCTGCTATGGTTAAATCCTTCATTCTTCGTTAGCCTCCCGTTCAAACAAAATGAAGATGTTAACCCGACTAAAGCCAGTCATCCCGGGATGAACCCTGACCACTATCAACTAGCGGTCCAGGAATGTTCAGAGTTAGTCGATCAAGGAATTATCGAACCCACTGCGTCACCATGGGCATGTGAGGCATTTTACGTCAACAAAAGAAGTGAGCAAGTTCGCGGAAAACTACGACTGGTCATAAATTACCAGCCCCTGAATCACTTTTTAGCCGACGATAAATTCCCACTACCTCAGAAAAGGTCTCTGTTCCAGTCTCTGGCTAATGCACGGATACTATCCAAGTTCGATCTCAAAGCAGGATTTTGGCAACTAGGGATACATCCTGATGATAGGCCAAAGACCGCCTTTTGTATCCCTGACCATCACTACCAGTGGAAGGTCATGCCTTTTGGTTTAAAAAATGCCCCTTCAGTTTTCCAAAAAGCAATGACAAGGATCTTTGAACCTATCCTCCAGCACACCCTGGTTTACATTGATGACATCCTCTTGTTTTCCCCAGATGAAGAATCTCATGTTGAATTACTGTCTCAATTCCATTCTATCATCACAAAACATGGAATCATGTTATCAGAAAAAATGATGGTGATAGGAGTCAGTTCTATCGATTTTCTTGGCATGAAGATCACAGATGGAAAATACCAACCACAGCCGCACATATCCCAAGAGTTGCACAGGTTTCCAGACAAGCTGACATCACAAAAGGAAATTCAACAGTTCCTTGGCCTGGTAAATTATATGGCTATTTTTTTACCTAAATTATCATGTCATACTGTGCATATATTCCCCATGCTAAAAAGGGGGCCGCCCATTTGGAGTGACAAACAGACCTCAACAGTAAAAGCAATAAAACAACTTGCTTATGTGATGCCCCATTTAAAGATTCCTACTGTGGCTGAAAAAAGGATACTCCAGACCGATGCGAGTGATGAGTACTGGGGAGTAGTACTACTGGTAGAAGACAAAGGTGGGGCCAGAACAATATGTGGCTACAAAAGTGGCACGTTCAAAGATTCTGAACAACATTACCACTCCACTTTCAAAGAAATCCTTGCAGTCAAAAGGGGAATTGAAAGATTCCAATTCCATCTAATCGGTCACGATTTCCAGATCGAAATGGACATGTCGTCTTTCCAACGTATGTTACAGTTCAAGAGAAAGATGCTCCCCGAGGCATAACTTTTGAGATGGGCCAATTGGTTTTCTCAGTGGAAGTTCACTGTGAGACATATCAAAGGATCTGAAAATATCCTTGCTGATTTCTTGTCTCGCCCAAAGGACTATAAATACCACATCCATAAAGAGGTCCAGCATGTCCTCCAGCACAAGATCATCCCAATGGTACTTCCTATAGCACCAGCTTCTTCCCCGGAATCATCTGCCCGACACAACGCTTAAACCACTGGCGAACCATCCTCACAGGATATCACGGACGTTATCTCTACCATGGCACTTCCAACAGAAGTCGTCGAAGTCATCGCCGAATTAACTTTCAGAGATAGGTCCGAGTTACATTACCAAACCTTCTTCAACGTCCTTCTCCAGAAACATGGATTGTTCATGAAAAACCTCTTGTTTCACCCCGACTACCCGTTCCTCAATATCTTCCATTTCCATGATCTGTACAGGTTCCCGAAAGAAGCTTTATGTTTTTCTGGTATCTGTTTGAAGCTAACACCACCGCCATCACTTTCAACGCACCGAAGCTAGTTCAATACCTCTTCCAATGCCAGTTTGATCATGTTTCGAAGGAGGCAATGGGAGTCCTCACACTGCTGCAATGGTTCCTACCAGCCCATTTATGGATCCACCAAATGTCTGTACCCAAGAAGAAGTATGCCCTGATCATGTTCCACAGACCCTGCTCAGCAGCCATCAATCAACCTCACTCTATCGTCTATCACTCTCCCTCAGCCTACATCCATGAGTGGAGTAATAGCAACTGTGCAAGCCGGTCGTTCGAGAAAAACCACCCCGACAGGTTCATAACAAATCGGCTTAACCTAGCCAATGCAGATAACGTTGAACATGAGTCCATCCTGGAGAATGTCTTACTTAACCAAAGTTTATGGCCTACTGAACACCCGGTATCCTCTCTGTGGAAAAATACCCATGGACCAGTGGTCACAGACTCACCTCTCCCCAACAATAGACACTTCTGATGAGTCAAACTCAGACAGCGATGGAGAAGCGTACACGGTCGACTACAACACCGATGGATCCTATCCTGATCCTTACGAAGACGATCCGTCTCATCCAGACTCACGCTGGAAATAGTATCTCAAGATCCAAGAATCGGCCCAAGCATCGTCTAAATAATTATTTAAGCGTTGTCTTAATAATTATTTCCTATCCAGTATTTTATTTCCGTATTTACTTTCCAATATTTCTGTTTAAATAAATGTTTACATAAAGGAAGTTACTTGTCACTTTTAAGTGATGTAAGTGCTTACCTCATTCCCTATTATTAGCTGTTGATGTATGGCTTATGTCATGCTTATGTAAGAATGCCTTTTCCTTATCTATAAAAGGAAGGCTTCCCTTCACTTGTAAATCATCCCTTGAAAGAAATAATGTAACACCCCAAAACAGGGGTTAACAAAAACTTCCATAAACAGAAGAGTGGTACTCATTACTAAAGCAAAAGTATGCATAATTATCATTACTTAACCATTATTACAAAGATTTAGTTAATTATAACTACTAATGGACCACTAGCTTATTTTATCACTACTATAGCAATCAAATATCAAAAGGATGTCGGAAAGTTCTATTATCAATCTTCCAATCTTTAACTCTCCAACAATGATCCCATGCTCACAACCCCGTTCTAGACCTTCTTGTGTCCGGAACCACTAAAATCTGTAACACATAAAACACATAACAAGTGTTAGGATTTTTAAAGCCTACGTGAGGTTTACACATAACACATAGAGCATAATCATAGCATGTAGGAATAACAATTCGATACATTCACAAATTGGATTCCATGGAGAAGGCCCATATTGCTACCCAGTTACATCATAATCGAAGATATACCTTGATCGGTACCCCACAGTATTGTCACAAGGCATAACACATCGGAAAACCCCACGGTATCCGAAGGTATGAATCAATTACACTTACCCCACGGTGTGTAAGAATATATCCTCCAATGCCTACTAGGTGCTCCTCCAATTATGTGAATACCAAATATGTTAATCCAAATAACATTCAAAGCATATTTAACACTTAACAATGGTCCAACCATTTAACATAATCAATACTACTTCCATGTAGTTCATATACATCCATATGTATCAAATCACATTCTATATGACATCAATAATAAACATCCATGTTTACAATTCAATAATAAGTCCATTTTGACCATTAAGCCATCATTACTTCATTAAGACATATATTAAGCCCTCATCAAAATCACATACCATTGATATATAATCAAAGCCAAACTCTTAGCCCCAACATTTAACATGGCATACTAAGTAATAAACACAATTAATCCACCATATCTTACTTGAACTCTTCTTGTTTCCCTCTTAACCATTAAGAGCTTATAAATCAAGATTTCACATTAACAATACCAAAATCAAGATAAAGAATGGTAAATAAGTGTAATACAATCAATTAAGTACAAATTACTCACCTTAATTCTTCAATTGCCAACACCCTAACTTGAATACTTCAACCCAATTACTCCAAGAAAAGAATGAAGATGAAATGCCCTAATTCAAGTTTAAATGGGTAAGATTCATTTACTAGTTGCTTGAATTGGATTAGGATTGATAGAAGTGGATTTACCTTAGGTTGAGATGGAGAATCGTCTTTAGATGAGCAGGAGCAAAATTTCAGTATTTGAGAGTTCTAATATGAAAGGATAACAACTAAGGACTAAGAGGTGGGTTTTAACCCCTTTTCAACACGTCAGGTGCTCGGCGCCGATGCCCGCGCCAGTGCATCGGCGCCACCATCCGCGCCAACCTCTGTTTGCCAGCCTTCTTGTTCTCCACAAATTTGGCCGTAACTTCTTCGTTAGAACTCCGTATTTACCCTGGAAAGTACCGTTGGACTCGTATTCAAATTACCCATCCAACTAACCCATAAAATCTAATTTTCCACTTTATCATCTATTTTTCATCAATTTTCTTAAGGAATAAACTTACTGATTTCTATCGGGAGTTATCAAATAACAAGTAAAAATCACGGAAATTACTTAGGATATCAATCATAATCTAAAAAGTCAAAATATTAAGAAATATTAGGACTATTATTACTTACAAGGATTTTTCGGGTGTTACAAATAAACTCATCTTTCTATAATTCTCTCTAGTATTCTCTCTTTGTTCTTTATATTTCCTCCATAGTTTCTTATAATACCAATGGTAAACCATCAGTCCTAGATGGTCAACCACCACTCAGCGATGGTCAACCACCAGTCCACCGCCAGTCACCGCCAGTGATATTGCCACCAGTCACCACCCATAATTTCTAGTCGTTACCTTGATCCACATCGTTCCGCTAGTCCTTTTATAGGATTTACCCATTTTATAGGCTCTGATACCAATGGGTGATTCCTATAAAAGGACTAGCGGAACGGTGTGGATCAAGGTAACGACTAGAAATTACGGGTGGTGACCGGCGGCAATATCATTGGCGGTGGACTGGTGGTGACTGGCAGTGGACTGGTGGTTGACCATCGCTGAGTGGTGGTTGACCATCTAGGACTGATGGTGTTGATCCAAACCCTCAGTGGTTTGATAATGACCCTCTCCATTCATCTTAGTGAAAATTGTAAGTAAACAATGTATAAGAGTTTCACTATCGCTGATAAGTACTAAGACTGTTTCAGTACCGCTGATAGGAACTCTCGCTCTTTAGTTTAGAGATTCAGCGAATACTGTTCATCCAGTAGCACTGAGCCTGTTCAGTCTCTGAGATGATCGCTGATAAATTTGTTCAGTGTAACTGTTCACCATATATATAGCTCTGAGCCTGTTCAGTCCTATTGGTGATCGCTGATAACTTAGTTGTTTACTTATGATCTCTGAAGACAAGTTTCACGTTAACATAGGTTCTACGCTGAAGTCGAAGATCAAGCTCAAGAACCAGCGACAAGTCTTCTAATGAACTCATGCGGATACCAGCGAAGTCACAGATTTGTCCACTCAACGTGAAGTATCAAGTAGAAGACTTCAGCAATCGCTGTACTTTATCATTCGCTGATAAAGTACTGACTCAACGAAAGCTGATCATGAAGTCTCCATACAAGTTACTATTGTCTTAACCTCCCTCGCACGTCTCCGTACGAAATGTCAGAACATACATCCTTATTGTCTGAAATTGTACACCAACTCTGATTCTACACTGTGCACCATGCTGCTACTAAGGTTGTCTACGAAAGTCAGAACCTACAACAAATCAGTTGCTGCCACGTGTAAAGTAAAACTGCCATGCATTAAATGCATGCAGTATATAAGAAGAACCCTACTTCAGTTTTTGAAGTGCACTCACTTATCTTAAGTGCTCGACCATCTTCTTATCTCTTTGAGTTAGGTTATTATTCGTAATTTTCTTATCTCCTTATAGTGCAAGAAACTTAGTGTTCTTAACTTGTTTAGATTAGGCTTAGTCCTTATCTTGTTCCGCAACAAGTTATAAGTTGTTTTATGATTTATCAATAAACAATTTAGAAAAGTAAAAATCGTGTGTTTGTATTCAACCCCCCCTTCTACAAACTTGTATAACCCTCTCGGGACCAACAAGTGGTATCAGAGCAGATTTGTTTAATCTCATAAACAAGATCTTATCTATACTAATCTTAAAATGGCCAATACAAACACAAACTATATTGACAACGGTTCTCTTGCAAAACCCCCTAGATTTTCCAGAGATAATTTCAATCTATGGAAAAATAGGATGATACTCTTCTTAGAAGGTGTAGATCCAACTATACCTTACTATATCGAAAATGGTCCATATATCCCTGTTAGAATTGATCCTGAAGTTCCAGCCGCTGAGAATAGAGCTACTATTCCAGAAAGATTGGTTCCTAAGGAAATCCATATGTGGACTGATGAAGATAAGAAGAAAGTGGGTCTTGACACCAGAGCCAGATCCATTCTTTCCATGGCGCTTCCTGACGAAGTCTATCATTCCGTAATGAACCTGAAAAACGCCAAAGCCATGTGGGACACTGTGTTCAGTATGAAGGTACATCTGAAGTCCAGGACTCACGTAAGATCAACCTGGTAAGACAGTACGAAAGCTTCATTTGTGGTAAGAATGAATCTCTCTCTGAAGTACATCAACGTTTTAACTGCTTAATAATAGATCTGAAAAACGTTGGTAAGGAATATTCTAACTTCGAAATTCTGACAAAGTTCTTAGAATGTTTACCTGAAAACAATTATTCAATGTGTCTCAAGCTGTCAAAGGATCTTAAATCTATGACTCTTTCTACCTTATATGGCACGATGCTTAATCAAGAGCAATCGAGTCATCTTAAGAAGAATCTTGTAAAAGATTCCAAAAGCACCCCTGTTGCTTTAGTCTCAGAGACACCTTCCACTCAGCGACCTTCGGTCACTATCACTGAGTTGGAAAGTAACTCTGAAAGTTCATCACATCCTGACTCTTCAGATCTTGATGAATCTTTGGCTCTCCTTACTAACAAGTTCAGGAGAATCGTCAAAAAGAAAAATTTCAGAAAGAATAAACTTCTTGCTATTACTGACAAGCCAAGATCATCAGCTCTTGTTGATAAGGCTACTGCTACTTGCTATAACTGTGAAAAGATAGGACATTTTGCTAGCGAGTGCAGGTCAAAGAAAGTTGTTAGAAACTCAGCTTTCTCCAAGAAATCCTCTAACCCCAGGTCTAGAGATGAAAAGTACGCCAAGCTGAAAGAAAGGTATGCAAAGCTGAAAAGCTTTAAGAAGAAAGGCAAAGGCCTGATGGCTGACTATGATTGGGCTACCTCTGAAGAAGAAGAATCATCATCTGACTCTGAAGATGATGATCAAGCCAATCTATGTCTCATGGCCAAGATCGAAGAAGAGGAAGAAAAGTCTGACATTCCCTCTACTTCATCTACTACCTCTAAGGTATCACCTTCTTTCTTTACCAATATTTCTAATATTGATGAAACTGATAGTCTTCGAAAGATCGATCTGCTGACTATGAGTTTATATGATGCTATGAATGGCAAAACTATTGTTGAAAATCAAAATATTGATTTCGCTGAACAACTTAAAAATTGTCACCTTCAAATAGAAAAGCTTTCTAAAATTGAAGAAGATTTAAGAGATCAAGTTCATATAAATCAGCTAGTCAATATTGAACGCGGAGAAGCTATCGCGGCATTAAAAGCTGAAAAAGCTACTGTTGAAGGATGGTGTAAATCCTCAGCAACGATCACTGAGATAATTAAGTCTCAGATACCTCTTAGTGATAAACGTGGTCTTGGTTACAAATTTGAAACTCCAAAACCTACCACTGACCATTCCATGCTTAAATTCGGAATATTCGTATCCTCTATCCCTGATACTTCATCTTTTCAGTGCTCTTTTTCAAAAACACCAACTCCTGAGGAAAAACCTACCTTAGTCTCTAAAGACAAAGGTAAAGGAATTGCTTTTGAACAAAAACCTCATCTCTCTGGTTCAAAGAACAAGATCCCTGGATATATTCAGCGTGGATTTATTCAGCGATCTACTCCTAGAATCAAAGTGGATGTAACTGGTAAGAAATCCGAAGAACTGATAGTTCCTCCTATTTCCAATACCAAAGGTATACTTGATGCTGGCCCTTCTCATTTTAAACAAATGGCTCAGCATGCAAATGGTCCTAAAACTATTTTTAGTTATAGGAAATGTTATCATTGTGGACTTACAAATCATATTGCTAGTAAGTGCCCCACAGCCACCAAAGCTGAAAAGTTAGCTAAGGTGAAGATCAATGTCTCCAAGACAAAGAAGACCACTGAGGTTAAGAAATTAACCAAAGTGAAGACTGACAAAGCTGAATCTTTAAATGTTGCGAAGATTGTTGAACCTTCCACTTCCTCTACCACCACTGACAAACCTAAGCCCAAAATGATATGGGTACCTAAGTCAAACTAATCTTCCTTTGTTTGCAGGTTATGAAGGGTATCTGGTATCTCGATAGCGGATGCTCTAGACACATGACTGGCAAGAAAAACCTGCTCGCTGAATACAAAGAAGAAAAAGGTCCCTCAGTGACCTTTGGTGGAAATGGAAAAGTCTATACCCGAGGGTTTGGTGTACTCTCAAATGGTACAACCACCTTCAGAAAAGTCGCATATGTTGAAGGGCTGAAGCATAATCTTCTAAGCATCAGTCAGCTTTGCGACATGGATAACAAAGTAATCTTTACTAAGAAATCCTGCTTTGTCACTGACAAAAAGGAGAAGATAGCTCTCAGCGGTTATCGTATGGAAAATGTTTATGTAATAGACATGGACTCTACAACCACTGAGAACTCCTGTTTCTTCTCAAAAGCCTCATCTGATGTCAACTGGCTATGGCATAAGAGGCTCTCTCATCTCAACTTCAAGACACTGAATACTCTTTCTTCAAAAGAGTTAGTCACCGGTCTACCTCAACATTCATACGCCAAAGAGTCCTTATGTTCAGCGTGTGAAAAAGGGAAGCACACCAAGGCAAGCGTCAAATCTAAGCAAGTCTCCTCAGTGTCATCTCCTCTACAACTACTCCATATGGATCTGTTTGGCCCTGTTAACAAACAATCCATCGCTGGAAAGAAATATACCATGGTCATAGTTGATGAATTATCTCGCTATACATGGGTGACGTTTCTCCGTTCCAAGAGTGACACCCCTGAAGAACTCATCACATTTGTCAGGAAGATGGAAACCCGGAACAACATGACCGTTCGCTCAATAAGGAGTGATCACGGGACTGAATTCAAAAACAGTTCTATTGATTCCTTCTTTGAGAGTAAGGGTATTTCTCATAACTTTTATTCAGTGAGAACACCACAGCAAAACGGAGTCGCTGAAAGAAGAAATCGAACAATCATCGAAACTGCACGTTCCATGCTCAGCGATTCTCACCTGCCTACTCAGTTTTGGGCAGAAGCTGTCAACACTGCTTGTTTTACGCAAAACATGTCGCTGATAGTCAAAAGATTCAAGAAGACAGCCTATGAACTCTTCCATGGGAGAAAGCCTTCAATTAGCTTTCTTCACATCTTTGGTTGTCAGTGCTTCATTCTAAACAACAGAGATGCCCTTGGAAAGTTTGATCCTAAGGCTGCTGATGGAATCTTTCTTGGATACTCCTCAGTTTCCAAAGCCTTCAGAGTCTTCAATCGTAGAAGACAGACTGTAGAAGAAACTATTCACGTCACTTTTGATGAATCCCGTTCAGCGAACTCAAGACCTTCTGCTGAAACTGAAGAACTGAATCAATGGATGTTTTCTCATCTTGGTGATTCAGAAGATGTTCCCACTCCTACATCTCATACTCATACCGCTGAAGATGATGATCCTACCATCATCCCAAGCATGCAGAATAGTGAAGCTGAAACGTCATGGGTCTCAGTTGTTCCTCTTAACACAATGGATGCTTCTGAACCATCTACCTCAGACATCCCATCTATTTCTCAGCAATCAGTGAATGAAATGCCATCTGCACCTTTTCCTGTCTTAGCTGATATACCAGAAGTTGCTGAAGTCTCATCTTCAGCCCCTCCAGTTCAGATTGAGTCAGCGACTTATGCTCCGGCTCAGCGATGGACTGTTAATCACCCTATTGATCAGATTCATGGTGATCCAAACGCTGGTGTTCAGACTCGACGAGGTTCAGGTAACATTTGTTTATTTGTTAACTTTATTTCTCTGATTGAACCAAAGAAAATAGATGATGCCCTCAAAGATCTAAACTGGGTCAGCGCTATGCAAGAAGAGCTGACAGAATTTGAAAGAAACAAAGTTTGGAATCTTGTTCCAAGACCATCTGACAAGCCAGTGATAGGCACTAAATGGGTCTATCGAAACAAGTTGGATGAACATGGAACTGTAATCCGCAACAAGGCTCGACTGGTTGCTCAGGGATACAGACAAGAGGAAGGCATAGATTACGACGAAACTTTTGCTCCAGTGGCTCGTCTAGAAGCCATTCGTCTTTTCTTAGCATACGCTGTACATAAAGACTTCAAAGTTTATCAAATGGATGTCAAGTCAGCGTTCCTCAATGGAAAGCTGAATGAAGAAGTCTACGTGGAACAACCCCCAGGATTCTCAAATCCTAAGCATCCAGGTTATGTTTATAAACTGGATAAGGAACTTTATGGCTTAAAGCAAGCTCCTCGTGCATGGTATGACACTCTATCCTCTTATCTCCTTAACGAAAAATTTGAGCGAGGTAAAATTGATAAAACGATGTTTTTCAGGAAAGTATCAGGTCATATCATTCTTGTTCAAATATATGTCAATGATATTATATTTGGTTCCTCTAACCCTGACCTTTGTACTCGTTTCTCTGAAAGGATGAAAGTTGAGTACAAAATGAGTACGATGGGTGAGCTAACATATTTCCTTGGTCTTCAAATCAAACAAAATGAAAAAGGAACTTTCATTAATCAGGGAAAGTATGTTAAAGATATGCTGAAGAAATTTGATTTAACTCAGAGTTCAGCTATGAAAACCCTATGGCACCGCCGCTGACACTTAACAAGGATCCTTCAGGAAAATCTGTTAATGTCACTGCATACCGTGGGATGATCGGCTCTCTTTTGTATCTTACAGCTAGTCGACCTGATATCATGTATGCAACTTGTTTGTGTGCAAGGTATCAAGCTGAACCTAAGGAATCTCATATGATAGCTGTAAAGCGAATTTTTCGTTACCTTAAGGGTACTCCTAACCTAGGTCTTTGGTATCCCAAAGACTCAGGGTTTGATCTAATAGCCTATTCAGATAGTGATTTTGCAGGTTGCAAAATGGATAGGAAAAGCACCACAGGAGGGTGTCAGCTCCTGGGTGGTAAGCTGGTGAGTTGGACAAGTAAAAAGCAAAACTCAGTGTCCACCTCAACCGCTGAAGCTGAGTATGTAGCCGCTGGAAGCTGCTGGTCTCACCTCTTGTGGATGAGAAATCAACTACTGGACTATGACCTACAACTCTCTAAAATTCCAATCTACTGCGATAGCACAAGTGCCATAGCTATAGCCAGCAATCCAGTGCTACACTCAAAGACCAAACATATCGAAATCATGTATCATTTTATCAGAGATCACGTGATGAATGGTGATATAGAACTTCATTTTATCCCAACTGACTTTCAGTTAGCTGATCTGTTCACCAAACCTCTTGATGAGACAAGATTCAACTTTCTCATCAGCGAGCTTGGAATGCTGAACTTGGAAGAATAAAATCTTCAGTGGTTCACATTTGATCAGTAATAAACTTGTATAACCCTCAGTGATAACAATGAACTTGTATAACCCATAAATCACTTACTCTCTGAACAAACTGATTCGCTGAAAACAAGGTATGTTTTTCTCTCCTTACTCACTGACACTCGCATGTAAATGCAAGATTTCAAAACAAATTCTATCGCTGAAAATCTTTTCCCTATCAGTGATACTTTTGAAATTTCTTAAATCTAACGCTGATATTCTATTCAGTGCTTCATGTTTTCAAAAAGGATCCCTGAGTTTTTCAAAACCTCAGAGACATCTTAAAATATGAAAGGACGTTTATGACGTCATCGTTACAGGATAACCCCTGGCACGTTCTCTGACACATGTTGGCACATTTCGTTTTCTCATCCAATCAAATGCTAACACGTGTCCGTGTCATGATGAAAAACTTTCCCGCTCATAGTTTTTCTCTCTCTAATCTCACTATATATATTCCTTCGAGTGTATATTTTTCCTCACGCGGAAAACTTCTTCTTCAAGAAAAGAACTACTGTTGCATTTTGAACACTCAAGTTTTTCAAGAAACTGTTCATCTTCTTCAAAGAACAAACAAGGTTAATATTCTTATTATCTATTTGTTTTAACTTGTTTTTGATCTTATTCTTGTTTTAAACAGATCAAACAAAAGAAACCTTTTTAAAATGAAATCATTTTCTCTCATGATTTTATGAATACAACCTTCATGTTGTTCTTCAAGTTTATATCTAAAATCTTAAACTTGTTCTTCATATGTTTTTCCAGAATCTCTTCTTCAAACAGAAACTGGAAAACACATACTCTTCACGTTTTGTATTTCTTTTTCAAAACAAGAACACCCAAAATCTTCATTAAGTCATCTCTTGGCTGAATGAAATGGACAAAATTTCAATCAAATCTTTTTGGAAATTCTTTCCATATTAAGATATTTTGTTCATCTTCTTCGTGATTCTGTGTGTTTATAGCAGAGATGGCATCCACTGACACTCCTATAGCTGCTGAAGTTTCTGAAATCACCAGGGCTCCACAAGTCAAATTCAGTCTAGAGAAAGTTATCTTTCAGAGCAACAATCCCTACGCTCTATTCGACTTCCCTGAAAAGAAACAGGCCACTCATCTGGATGATTCTGTAACCTTTCTGAAGAAATGCCCTATTTCCACAGCTCTAACCATCTCTCCTCAAGCTAATAAACACCTACTAGCTCAGTTTTGGTACTCTGTCAGAAGTGCTCAGATCACATCCTCCAAGAACCCGAAAAAGACCATGACTGTCAATCTTTTTGACACTGACCATGGCACTTCCAAAATTACACCTGGTAACCTCAGATATGCCCTCAGCCTCCCCTCAGCCTCAAATGAAAAACCTTTTGTCCCATTCCCTGACACCAAGAAAATCTCAGCTGACAGGGAAGCCCTGATTGCATTCTTCGATGCAATGAACTATGCATGGGACACAGGGAGAGACGGCCTTCCTGAGAAGAAGTTGACCATCATGAAGAAATCCAAGATGCCAAGCGAAATGAACTTCATCTTAACTCATCTTATCAGCTGCTTGACTACCAAATCTAGTTCCTCTGATCAAGCCTCTCAACCTCAACAAGCCATGGGATACTCATTGCTGAAGGGTCTCCATGTTGATTGGGCTCAGATCATTTTTGATGACATGTTGTTCAGAGTGAATGCTGCTGATCGACCAGCATGGGTTCCTTATCCCAGGTTTATCAGTGCTCTTTTAGCACAAGGCCTGAAGGAGAAATATCCAAAGGTAGGAGACCTGAGACTCTCTAAAGTCGGCCCCAAAGTTCTTGACTTTAAGCCACTTCCAAACGAGGTACGTCTTTCTACTCTCTTATCTCTTCTTAATCCTCCTTCTTCTACTTCTGTGGCTACTTCAGCGACCATACCGCTCGCTGATACCCAGGCCACAAAATCCATTCCTTCTCGTAAAAGGAAACACTATACTACCAAACTTGACTCCGCAAGGATCAAGAAAACCAAGGAGCAACCCCCCCAGCAATCACATGCTGAAGACTCCACGACTCACTTCATACAAGAGTCGCTGGATAGTTTCGTGGTACGCTCTGCCACAGCTGAACAAGCCATCCCTTCCATCCCGACCTCAGCGTCTCTACACACTGAGGTTATTAACTTGGAACTGAACCAACCTCCTTCAGCCCCTCTAAGGACTGAAGAAGTTATTCTCAGCGGATCCATCGCTGAACTTCGCACCCAACAAATCTTCTTAACCTTTGCTCCTTCCTCTATCTCTTTGGACTCTACACCCATCATTCTACAAGATACAGCTGCTGAAACTCTACAAAGAATGATGGATGCACATTCAGGACCTGCAGGATCTTCCATACGCTTAGGCACTCTCGCTGACGATATGGAACACTTTTCAGGTCATCGAAGTTTTGATGACTTCACCAACCCACCTGCAGGTATACACAAAACCATATACACTATCTCTTAACCCCAAACTTCTGAGCTTTCCTCTGTTCACAAGTTATTAACTGTTACAGGTCCTAATTTGGGAGATGTTCACACCTCTCTGAAAGCCCTGGAAACAAAGGTGGAATCCCTCACAACTACACTATCAGCTAATTCTTCAGTTGTAACAAACGCTGGAGAGAATCTCAAGACGCTGACTACTGTGGTTAAACAGAAGGCCACAAGTGCTGATCTAGAGAAGATTGATGGTAGCCTCGGTCAGTTTGCTACTATCCTCGCTGATATCTACACAGACAACACCTCTCTCTCCTCAAAGTTTACAACCCTGTCCAGCGAGGTCACAACACTGAAGACAGCGGTTGGTAACATTCAAGAAGAGGTGTCCTCCTTGAAGACGGATGTCACCACTGCCATCGGGTTACTTCATCAGATCCTTGAACGCTTGAACGCCCCTACATGTACTCCTTCATATTTCACTCAGGTGGATCGAGAAGAACACCAAAAGATTAGTCCTGCTATATCTGGCCTAGAAGACAGATTAGTTGCGATTGAACTCTGTGTCGGTATCTCTGGCCTAGAAGACAGGGAACCAACACTCTCTGATGCTGTTGCTGCTGAATCTGCACATTCCTCCCCCACTCATCACGTGGAAGAGGGGGAGAAGACTGAAGACCTTCCCCATGATGATAATGAAGAGGGGGAGAAGAGTAAAGATAGTCTTCCCCATGATGATCATGCTGAGGGGAAGACAATTGAAACATCTGTTGCACCTCAGGGAGTTGAAAACCCTGAGGGAACCGAGAAGCTTCCCTCTGTATCTGAGGGGAGCAACTCGATGAGGAAACTGAAGCTGCTGATGTTGATGTGACCGAACCCTACGCTGAAGAGGATGAATCTGATGATGAAGCTGAAGACGATGAAGCTGTCAACATCTCTGACGATGAACCATCATCCAGTAACAATGGTGATGATGACTTTGATGATGATGATGATTTCTTCTTCGTCCAACCAAAGAAAGCTCCAGCTCTTAAAGGAATCTCAATCAAAGAACCTTCAGGGGAGCGGACAAAGCCTGCAGCATCTGAAGCTGACAAAGGCAAAGGCAAAGGTGTCGCTGATGACGACAATCTGATGATCTTGCTTCAAAATCCAGTTCGTCAGGTACACTACTTCTTATTCCCTTACACTGCATCCCTCCTCTATCCATTCTCAATCTCAGTTCTCCTCTCCATAAAACCTCTATACACTTAACCCTAATTCTTCTATCTCTTTTCTTCCCAAATCTTACTCAAAAGATCGTTGTGTTTCAGCTAGTCCTCTCCCCTGCTTGAGGATCCAGCTAAAACTACCGCTGAAGAAATAATCCCAGTCTTGGATTTAATCACCGAGACTGAAGAACCTGAAAAACAACTGCTCTCTCACACAAACAGACCTTCCTTGGTTCCTCAATTGCCAAGTGAAGAATAACAAATAAAAAGAGAAGCAATTATCAAACAACTTGAGGATCAGCGAATCATCCTTCCTCGTGTCAAAGTTCCTGTTCCTACAAAGTTCAGGGTATCAAAGAAAGAGTTCGCTGACCATCTAAGAGCTGAAAGATTACTCGCTGAAAGAAAGGAAGCTGAAGAAAAAGACAAGGCCCTCGCCATCCAGCTTGTCCAAGAATCAGTGAAAGACCCCAAGCTGAAAAGAGCTCCCATTGAAGTTCAACGTCAGCTATGGGAAGATACCCAGAAGATCGTCGAAAAGAAAACTGAAGTATCTCAATCCACCCTGAAATGGTGTAAAGAGAGACTACATTTTCGATATCGAGCTGCAAGAATCAATAAGGTACACATCTCTGGAAGAACAACCATCAGACTTCAGAGTACCAATTGTTGAAGTCCAGCTATTCAGAGAAAACGGCCAAACTGAAACCTTCTATGTTGATGCCATCACGAAGTATGGTCTCTCTGAATGGTTGGAGATCAGAATAGCCATTCAGAACTCACGCTCAAAGTACAAAGATCATGTCGAAAAACTTCTAAATCGACAGATCGACTTGGTCTCATCTGTTGTGGATATTCCTCCTCCTGCCGCTCCAACGCTGAAAAGAAAAAGGGGCTCTGCAAAGAAAAATATACAACAATCAGATTCAGGTCCTCCCATCCAAAATGAAACAGGTATTGGTTTCTCTCGCGCTGAAGTACTTGGTCCTAACCCTGATCTCTCTGCCCTCGACACATCTCTGCCACCTGGTGAACGTTTCGTCCCTGGTAAAGTCATAAGCAATCATTATGGTATTTTCTTTATTGACTGTAATGGACGACAATGTTTTCAACGTATCTCTGAGCTACCCATCACTCCAATCGAACAGCTCAGAGATCTCATCTATTGGTGTGGATTCAGAGATGACCTTCCCGGACATTTCATGAAACCCTTGATTTTCAAGGAAGCCCAAGAAAGAAGAAATCAGGGAGAACAAGTCCCTGACTGGATGATCCCTACGACAAAGACCCTTGATGAACTTCTCATTAACGAAGAAACGCTATAGCTGATAGGATCGCCCTGTTCTTCTATCTTTATCAGCTAACATCTTCTGTACTTGTAAATTAAATCGATGTACTTGTAATTTTTCCACTTCCCTTTGTAATCTGATACGAAGTTTAAAGAAAGATTTCAGCGAAAGTACTTTACTCCATATGTACTGAAAAGATCCCAGAAAATAGTAAAAGGGACAAATATTTTATGAGTTCTTTTTATCCTTATGTTTTCATACTTAGCAGTTTTCTCTGTTGCTATGTCAATATCAAATAGGGGGAGATTGTTGATCCAAACCCTCAGTGATTTGATAATGACCCTCTCCATTCATCTTAGTGAAAATTGTAAATAAACAATGTATAAGAGTTTCACTATCGCTGATAAGTACTAAGACTGTTTCAGTACCGCTGATAGGAACTCTCGTTCTTTAGTTTAGACATTCAGCGAACACTGTTCATCCAGTAGCACTGAGCATGTTCAGTCTCTGAGATGATCGCTGATAAATTTGTTCAGTGTAACTGTTCACCATATATATAGCTCTGAGCCTGTTCAGTCATATTGGTGATCGCTGATATCTTAGTTGTTTACTTATGATCTCTGAAGACAAGTTTCACGTTAACATAGGTTCTACGCTAAAGTCGAATATCAAGCTCAAGAACCAGCGACAAGTCTTCTATTGAACTGATGTGGATATCAGCGAAGTCACAGATTTGTCCACTCAACGTGAAGTATCAAGTAGAAGACTTCATCAATCGCTGAACTTTATCATTCGCTGATAAAGTACTGACTCAACGAAAGCTGATCATGAAGTCTCCATACACGTTACTATTGTCTTAACCTCCCTCGCACGTCTCCGTACGAAATGCCAGAACATACATCCTTATTGTCTGAAATTGTACACCAACTCTGATTCTACACTGTGCACCATGCTGCTACTAAGGTTGTCTACGAAAGTCAGAACCTACAACAAATCAGCTGCTGCCACGTGTAAAGTAAAACTGCCATGCATTAAATGCATGCAGTATATAAGAAGAACCCTACTTCAGTTTTTAAAGTGCGCTCACTTATCTTAAGTGCTCGACCATCTTCTTATCTCTTTGAGTTAGGTTATTATTCGTAATTTCCTTATCTCCTTCTAGTGCAAGAAACTTAGTGTTCTTAACTTGTTTAGATTAGGCTTAGTCCTTATCTTGTTCCGCAACAAGTTATAAGTTGTTTTATGATTTATCAATAAACAATTTAGAAAAGTAAAATCGTGTGTTTGTATTCAACCCCCCATTCTACAAACTTGTATAACCCTCTCGGGACCAACAAATGGTTTACCATTGGTATCAGAGCCTAACCTTTCTTTTATCTTGACAGAATCGGATTAGTATGCTCTGTGATTGCCGTTCTAAACGAATCGTTCACATCAGAAAACCATTCTTACAGATAAACTGAGTTACCTGGTATTTTAATTTAAGATTTCATCGAGTTTTGTTTCTTGTCCAGGTATAAGTCGACGTGGATTGAGTCGCAATCAAACCTTGTTCGCAAGATATCACACCTATTGAAATTTCTTGAAAATATTACCAACCATACCCAGTCATGAATCCAAATCTAGACATACCCAGATCATCCTCCAGTTTCACACAGTCATCTGCATCCAAAATAGACCAGTTATATGAGATCTCTTACGTTCCCGATGATTCTAAAATCCCCATATATAGTATGCCTATAGTTGATCCATATAGCGTCTTTTCTAAACCATCTTCTTCCTTTACCAGAAAAGTCAAAAAATTAATGGGATCTACTCATACCCACCAGGTTAGGGAGTATGTTCAGACCTCAAAGTTCGATTCCCACCAACTCCCAGCCTCATCATCCGAACACCTTATACCGATTGCTATCCCGATAGATCTCCCGAGGCACTGCCTTGCTCAATGATATACGCATATCCATTTTGGAGCAATCCGCCTAGCCCTTACCTTCCATGGAAGAAAAGGACTCCCAGCTTTTTCCCGCATAGCTTTGGTCGACACTCCATTTGTCGAGTACCAACATGCTTGCATCGGCACCATCCAGACAATCTTAAATGCAGGAACCATATTCGTTACCTTTTATCCAAACTTCAACATGCCATTAAACGATCCATCCTTACATACTGCCCTTAAAGCCCAGATCCAAATCGGAGGAACCACCCAGGTTAACACCTTCCAAGCCACCTTCCATTACCAAATGGCGTACCGTGTTCAGAACCATGCCCTAGACATAATGGTCCCTGGACAAGAGCATAGTGAAGATGCTTTGCTCATCGACGTGAACTCCAGTGCAACTCCAACATGCACTTATGTTCCCAAACAGCTAACGAGAGAGGAGTTACTGAAACTCCTTCCAGAAAAGTGGGTAACCAACTACGAAAGAATCCATCAATCCCCCGTCCAAACTACTACGGCCCCAGACTTCATCAGGCATGAAAATGGACTAGTCGAAGTCAATTTTTCTTCCAAAGAAAAATCAAGCGTAGCAAACGTTTTTCCCACGGTCCACATGGTTCAACCAGCCAAATCACAAGATCAACACTGTTGGTAAGATGTATGCAACTGCCAAGACTGCTTGGACGAAGCATACAAAGTTGATTATGATGAAGATTTTCCTCAAAAGACGAAAAATTCACAAAAAAGGCTGAAAGACCGATACGATAAAGGCGATCCCGCTGTCGGACTCCTTGGAGAACCCTCAGGCAAATTTGATTACTATGTCCTATACAACGATTTGCCCACCCAAAAGAAGGTCACAATCACACCTTGTCGCCAGCCGCCTTTGGACAAGTCATTCGACCGATCATTAGGCGAATGCTGTGTTATTGCCCCAGCAAGCTCGTCCTCTAACTACGAAGTTAATTTTCCGCCGTTAAGCTCCTTCGAAAATACGGTTCAGCGAACCAAACATGATTGGAAAATCAAGAATCCGACGACTATTAGCTCAACAGGTGTCCCCACTGCTATTAGTCCTGTAGAAATCACACTCAACTGGCAGAGTGAAAATGCCGTTGCACAAAACAAAGCTCTCACAACCATCCTTGCTCAACAGAAACAGATCACTAAGACTCAAGAAGCCCTTACCACAAAGGTAAGGTCTCTCACTAGCATCATAGATGAGGTCAAAGCAAAAATGGAAGCCCTCCATTCTGAACTTCTCCAGATAGTTCGAAATAAACCCTCGCCAAGTGAGCAACATGTTTTTGGGCAGAAGCAGTCTGAAATGAAGTCCTTGCAATACCAACTTAGTGATCTTGAGAATCAGCACAGGCAAAAACGTTCATCAACCCAATCCGATGAACCCTGGCGATTGGCCCCTACTCCCTTTTTAGGGACATCATTTGCTCCACAGCCACTCCTTTCCTTCCCTCTTAAACAATCCTCTCCATCCCTAGCCTTATGGTCTTCCGAACACGACAAAAGAAACTCTAAGCCGTCACAAAGACCCCCACCCATCCAAGATCGTGCTTCATCTAGTCGAACAAGAGAGTTCCGTGATGATGACTCCATGGTGGCCTCTTCAACACCCCCAGGAATCATGCCGATCTGTGACACAAACCCATCTCGGCCTTTTTACACTCCTTAGCCCACAAGGAGGAACCCGTTGGCCATACATTTTTGGCACCTATTATCTCATCCCACGTGGATGAACATTCTGATCCGCCAACAGATGCCTTTGAACACTTGTTCATGGCAGAACCCGAGCCCACTGTCGTGCGTGAGTATGATGATACTTTCACAATGGATGATGCTGCTTCTGAAACAAGGCAACCCAGGCGACACAAAACCCCGAAGGCCGATACGAAACAACAATTCACCTTTGACGACATTCCTCCATCTATGTGGAGAGAAAGAAGTGTTGAAATGTTGACTTGGTGCTCAACAGAACTCCAATATTATGACGTTACTACAGTCATCAAAAGATTTGTCACACGGAGGGATAAGCTCAGACAGATGTTACATCTGTAACAAAAAGGGACATTTTGCACGCGACTGCAAAGACAAGAGGAAGTCCCAGTCACTAATCCAAGCTCTTAACTTAGTAGAGTCAATGGACATTTCAGACCTTGAGTCCCTTTACTCTCTCGAGGATGAAATTAATGACAAAACCTTGTGCTCAATTGCCTATTAGGACTTCTCAGATGATGAGTACATCACAGATTACCCAGATAAGCACCCAGACATAGAGGTGTTCATGATAAAACCCCTCGAAGTCTTCTAGACTAGCCAACCACATATCCCACTCCCTCATCACACCAAGATACTATCGTTGCAAAAGCCCCAACTAACACCCATAGCCAAAATACATCTCCTCACTTCTACATACTCCAAGCCAATCTCCGTAATTGCATTTTTTGATACAGGATCTTCGGTTTCAATATTGAATCCTGACATCCTACCCCAAAGTTACTGGCGACCACACCACCAACTCTTCCTTGCGGCCAGTGGAGATACATTTGTCATTGATAAAATCAGTATTCCTATATGCATCAGGCTTTTTCCTAAATGTGTTGTCAAACACAGATTGTTAGGATAAAGTTCCCATGGCAAAGACCTTCTCATCGGATTTGACATCCTCTACAAATTGCCAGGACTAAGGTATGCAGAACAAGGACTCCGTTACAAGAGCTTTCTAAACCCGTGGAGTCCAATCCCAAATCTTTACATGGCATCAACCCCCACCATGGAAGATATGAAACAAAAGATTATTCTTTCCTACTGTGCTTCAAACCACTCAGAATTCCTAACCAAAAACGATTCCCGGCTATGGTTAAATCCTTCATTCTTCGTCAGCCTCCCGTTCAAACAAAATGAAGATGTTAACCCGACTAAAGCCAGTCATCCCGGGATGAACCCTGACCACTATCAACTAGCGGTCCAGGAATGTTCAGAGTTAGTCGATCAAGGAATTATCGAACCCACTACCTCACCATGGGCATGTGAGACATTTTACGTCAACAAAAGAAGTGAGCAAGTTCGCGGAAAACTACGACTGGTCATAAATTACCAGCCCCTGAATCACTTTTTAGCCGACGATAAATTCTCACTACCTCAGAAAAGGTCTCTGTTCCAGTCTCTGGCTAATGCACGGATACTATCCAAGTTCGATCTCAAAGCAGGATTTTGGCAACTAGGGATACATCCTGATGATAGACCAAGGACCGCCTTTTGTATCCCTGACCATCACTACCAGTGGAAGGTCATGCCTTTTGGTTTAAAAAATGCCCCTTCAGTTTTCCAAAAAGCAATGACAAGGATCTTTGAACCTGTCCTCCAGCACACCCTGGTTTACATTGATGACATCCTCTTGTTTTCCCCATATGAAGAATCTCATGTTGAATTACTGTCGCAATTCCATTCTATCATCACAAAACATGGAATCATGTTATCAGAAAAAAAGATGGTGATAGGAGTCGGTTCTATCGATTTTCTTGGCATGAAGATCACAGATGGAAAATACCAACCACAACCGCACATATCCCAAGAGTTGCACAGGTTTCCAGACGAGCTGACATCACAAAAGGAAATTCAACAGTTCCTTGGCCTGGTAAATTATATGGCTGATTTTTTACCTAAGTTATCATGTCATACTGTGTATCTATTCCCCATGCTAAAAAAGGGGCTGCCCATGTGGAGCGACAAACAGACCTCGGCAGTAAAAGCAATAAAACAACTTGCTGATGTGATGCCCCATTTAAAGATTCCTACTGTGGCTGACAAAAGGATACTCCAGACCGATGCGAGTGATGAGTACTGGGGAGCAGTACTACTGGTAGAAGACAAAGGTGGGGCCAAAACAATATGTGGCTACAAAAGCGGCACGTTCAAAGACTCTGAACAACATTACCACTCCACTTTCAAAGAAATCCTTGCAGTCAAAAGGGGATTTGAAAGATTCCAATTCCATCTAATTGGTCACGATTTCCAGATAGAAATGGACATGTCGTCTTTCCCACGTATGTTACAGTTCAAGAGAAAGATGTTCCCCGAGGCACAACTTTTGAAATGGGCCAATTGGTTTTCTCATTGATTTTAGATCCTTTGACAGCTTGAGACACATAGAATAATTGTCCCAGCTTTCAGGTAAACATTCTAGAAACTTTGTCAGTACTTCAAAGTTAGAATATTCCTTACCAACAGTTTTCAGATCTATAATTAAGCAATTAAAACGTTGGTGAACTTCAGAGAGAGATTCATTCTTACCAGAAATGAAGCTTTCGTATTGTCTTACCAGGTTGATTTTTCTTGAGTCCTGGACTTCAGACGTTCCTTCATACTGAACACATATTGTGTCCCACATGGCTTTTGATGTTTTTAGATTCATGGCGGAATGGTAGACTTCGTCAGGAAGAGCCATGGAGAGTATGGATCTGACTTTTGTATCTATAGCCACTTTCTTCTTATCTTCATCGGTCCACTGAAAGATTTCTTTAGGGACCAGCCTTTCAGGAATAGCTGGTCTATTCTCAGCGGCTGGAACTGCAGCGTCTATTCTTACAGGGATGAATGGACCATTTTCAAGATAGTAAGGCATAGTAGGGTCTACACCTTCTAAGAAGAGTATCATCCTATTTTTCCATAAGTTGAAGTTGTCTCTGGAAAATCTAGGGGGTTTTGCAAGAGAACCATTGTCTATATAATTTGTGTTTGTGTTGGTGGCCATTTTCAGATAATAGCAAGGAAGAGAAATATCTTAGATTAGATCTTGTTTATGAGATTAAACAAATCCGCTCTGATACCACTTGTTGGTCCCGAAGGCCTATACAAGTTTGTAGAAGGGGGGGGGGGGGGTTGAATACAAACACACAGATTTTACTTTTCTAAATTGTTTATTGATAAATCATTAACAATTTACAGCTTGTTGCGGAAACAAGATTAAGGATAAACCTAAATCTAAACAAGTTGGAACACTAAGGTTTCTTGCACTAAGAGAGATAAGAAACTTACTAATAATAACCTATCTTGAGATAAGAGATTGAACTTGTCCAGAGTTAGCAAGTTACTTCAAATGAAGTGGGTTCATCTCTTTATATACTGCATGCATTTAATGCAAGTCAGTATACACTTTACACGTGTCATCAGCTGGTTGGTTGCATGTCGTTGACCTTTGGTGACAACCTTAGTAGACGCATGGATGAACAGTGTAGTGTCAGAGTTGTTGTACGAATTCAGATAGTCGGAGGTTCTTTTCTGACATTTCGTACGGAGTCGTGCAAGGGTGGTTAAGACAAAAGTACTTTGTACGGAGGACTTCATGATCAACTTTCGTTGATTCAGAGTATCATCATTTACTATTCAGCGAATGATAAAGTTCAGCGATAGCTGAAGTCTTGTACTTGATACTTCACGTTGAGTGGACAAATCTGAGTCTTCGCTGATCCGCATCAGTTCATTAGGAGACTTGTCGCTGGTTCTTGAGCTTGATCTTCGACTTCAGCGTAGAACCTATGTTGACGTGAAACTTGTCTTCAGGGATCATAAGTAAACAAAGCGATCACCATAATGACTGAACAGACTCAGAGCATTATGGTGAACAGTGTTCGCTGAATGTTTAATTTAAAAGAGCGAGAGTTCCTATCAGCGGTACTGGAAGATCTTAGTACTTATCAGCGATAGTGAAACTCTGATACATATTGTTTACTTACAATTTTCACTAAGTATATAAGAGAGGGTCATTATCAAATCACTGAGGGTTTGGATCAACAATCTCCCCCTATTTGATTATGACATAGCAACAAAGAAAATTGCTATTTAATGAAAACATAAGGATAAAAAGAACTCATAAAATATTTGTCCCTTTTACTGTTTTCTGGGATCTTTTCAGTACTGATGGAGTAAAGTACGTTCGCTGAAATCTTTCTTTAAAATATTGAATCAGGTTACATTGAAGAATAGAAAGATTACAAGTACAAGCGAAATAAATTACAAGTACAGAAGGATAACTGATACAATAGAGAAAAAGGCGATCATATCAGTTTTCAAAGGGTTCTTCCTTAATGAGAAGTTCATCAAGGGTCTTTGATGTTGGGATCATCCAGTCAGGGACATTTGCTCCTTGATTCTTTAACTTCAGAGATGCTTCAAAAATCAAAGGCTTCAGATGCCTAGCTTTGATGTCGCGTCTGACTTCACACCAGTGTACGAGATCTCTGAATTGTTCGAGGGGAGCGATTTGGAGCTCAAAGACACGTTGAAAGTGAGGATTTCCATCGTAGTCTAAGAAGAATATACCATAGGGATCACTTACCACTGTGCCAGGGATGAAAGTTTCTCCAGGTGGTAGGGAGGTGTCAAGCATTGAAAGATCAGCATCAGGGCCAAGAACTTCAGCACGAGAGAAACCAATACCCGTTTCATTTCGAATGATTGGACCTGAATCAGAGACTTTCTTCTTCTTAGCAGAGGCTTTCTTCGGTTGAGGAAGAGTAGGAGGAATATCCACACAGGATGAAAGCAGGTCGATTTGTTTGTTTAAAATCATCTCGACATGGCTTTTGAACTTTGAGCGTGATCCCTGAATGGCTAATTTTGTTTCTAACCATTCAGAGAAACCAAACTTTTCTAGTGAAGCAGCATAGAAGGTTTGTTTGGTTTTGTCATCTCTGTAGATATCCACTTCAACAACAGGAGTTTCAGCGTATAGTCTTCCTCTGATGTTTGCCTTGATGATTTTGGATGGTCTTGATCGATAGGTCAGCATTTGTTTAGCCCATTCCAAAGTCGTATCAGAGACCTTAGTCTTTTCTCTGACGATCTTTTGAGCATCATCCCAGAGCTTACGTTGAACATCAATGTGAACTCTTTTCAGCTTGGGGTCTTTGACAGAGTCTTGAGTAAGCTTGATGGCGTATTCTCTGTCTTTCTCTTCAGCTTCCTTTCTTTCAGCGATGAGGCGTTCAGCTCTGAGGTGTTCCTTGTATTCAGCTTTAGAGATTCTGAACTTTGGAGGAACTGAAGGAAGTTGATCACGCTTCAGAATGATTCGTTGATCCTCGAATCGCTTTATCATCTCCTCTCTTCTTTTCTAATCCTCTTCACTTGGCTTTTGAGGAGCTAAGGAAGGTCTGCGTTTGTGCGAGAGTAGCTGTTCTTCTTGTTCATCAGTCTCAGAGATTAAATCTAAGACTGGGATTATTTCATCAGCAGCAGCTGGCTTTATTGGTGAGGTCGCAGTTGTAGAACCTTCAGCGACATCCTCAAACAAGGGAGAGGACTAGCTGAAACACAGCGATCTTACAAATAAGAACTTGGGTAGAAAGAGAAAGATAAATATGTTCAGGTGTAGGCTAGGATAGTATAACTTATAGAGGAGGGATGGAGTGAGAGATGTTTAGTGTTCCTGACAAACCGGCTTTTCAAGCAAGATCATCAGATTTTCATCTTCAGCTACGCTTTTGCCTTTGCCTTTCTCAGCTCCAGAAGCTGAGGGCTTTGTCTTTGTCCGCTCCCCTGTAGGTTCATTTATTGAGATTCCTTTAAGAGCTTTGATCCTTGGGGCAGGTTTGACGATAAAGAAATCATCGTCATCTTCGTCATCATCATCATCATTCCTTGGGGAGGAGGATGGTTCATCATCAGGGATGTCGATGGCTTCATCATCTTCTGCCTCGGATTCTTCAGCCTCTTCTTCGAGTTGCTCCCCCTCAGATACAGAGGCGAGCTTCTCGGTTCCCTCAGGGTGTTCATCTCCCTGAGGTCCAGCGTTGGGTTCTTCATTCTTCTCTCCCCTGATAGATTCATCATGGGAAAGGTTTTCAGCGCTATTTTCTTCAGCAGTCTTTTCCTCGGGATGTTCAGCGCTCTTCTCCCCCTCTTTCTCATGATGAGTGGGGGAGGACTGTGCAGACTCTTTAGCTGTGGAAGGTTCTCTGTCTTCTTGGCCAGAGATACCTATATAGCCTTCAATCTTAGCTAATCTGACTTCCAGGCCAGTTATAGCAGGATTGATTTTCTCAAGCTCAGTGCGATCCGCCGCTGTGAAAGTTTCCAATGCAGGGACAGGTTCAGGAGCTGGAGTATTCGCTTTGTTCAGGAGCTGCTCGATCATTGTTTTCATCGAACCAACGTCGGTCTTTACAGAGCCTAAGTCAGTTGTCAGAGTTTGAACATTTGTCTTCACAGCAGACATATCTCCCTCTAGTGTTCCAACAGATGTCTTCAGCGTTGTTACTTCGCCGGACATGGAGGAAACTGAGTTTTTGAGTGAGGTGTAGTCTGTGTAGATATCAGCGAGCACCTTAGCGAAGTCGCCGAGAGTCTTATCAAGTAGCTTCAAGTCATCTGTGGAAGCTTTCTTCTCCACCACCGTTGTCAGCTTTGTCAAATTCTCTCCAACGTTTGTTACAGCTGTAGAGTTGTTGGAGAGTGTGGTGGTGAGACCGGTCAGCTTTGTTTCCACGGACTTCAGCGAAGCGTTGATGTCTCCCAAATTAGGACCTGTAACAGATAAGTACTTGTGAACAAAGGAAAGCTCAGAAGTTTCAGGTTTAGTTACAATGTATATGGTATGATTTGTACCTGCAGGAGGATTGATGAACTCGTCAAAGTTGCGGGTTCCTGAAAAATGTTCCATATCTTCCTCAAAAGTGCGGTGAGGTATGGTGATCTCCGCAGGTCCTGTCTTCACCATTCCTTGAGAAGCGTCAGCGGTGGCTTCTGGAATGATGGCATCTCCAGTGGTCTTTGGAGTAGAGTCCAAGTGAGTGGAGGGAGAAGCGAAGGATAAGAATTGGGGTCGGGTACTGAGTTCAGCGTTGGATTCGCTGAGAATCACTTCATCAGTCTTTTGAGAGACTGAAGGAGGTTGGGTAGGTTCCAAGTTTCTAACCTCAGCGTTTAGAGACGCTGAAGTCTGGTTTGGAGGGATGGCTTAAATGGGTGTGGCAGAGCGTACCAAAGAACTTTCCTTCAGCTCTGCAGAATGAGCTGAGGAGTCTTCAGCAAGAGATTGTTGGGGCTGCTCCTTGGTTTTCTTGATCCTTTTGGAACCAAGTTGGGTTGAGGAGTGTTTCCTTTTCTTAGAAGGAGAGGATTTTGTGGTCGGGGTATCAGCGATGGGTATCGTCGCTGAAGGAGCCACAGAAGTCGAAGAAGTGGGATTAAGAAGAGAGAGAAGGGTAGAGAGACGTACCTCATTTTCGACAGGTTTGAAGTCGAGCACCTTAGGGCCAACCTGAGAGAGTTTCAGGTCACCCTCTTTCGGGTAGCTGTCCTTCAGGCCATATTGAAAGATGGCGCTGATGAATCGGGGGTAGGGAACCCATGCAGGTCTGTCAGCGGTAGAATCTACTCTTTGTAATAAGTCATCATATATAATAGATGCCCAATCAATGTGTAGACCTTTCAGTAGAGCATATCCCATAGCTTGCTGAGGGTGAGCGGCTTGATCAGAGGAGTCGGTCTTCGCTGTCATGCAGCTGATCAGATGGGCGAAGATGAAGTTAATCTCGCTTGGCATTTTTTATTTCTTTATCAGCGTCAGCTTTTTCTCGGGCTTCTTGTCCCTTCCAGTTTCCCAGATGTAACCCATTGCGTCGAGGAAAGCAATGATGGCGTTTTTGTCAGCTTGCTTCTTATTGTCAGGGAATGGAACAAAAGGTTTTTCTTTGGTGGCATTGGAAAAGTTTAGAGCTTTGCGAATTATAGCGGGGGTTATCTTTATTGTGCCATACTCAGTATTGCTGAGTATGCAGTCAATGGTTTTGGATGGATCTTTGGCAGAGGGTAGCTGAGAGTGTCTGGCAGAGTACCAGAACTGGGATAGCAGTAGCTGACTTGCAGGAGGTGAAATGGTCAGGGCTGTTGAAATGCAGCTATTCTTAAGAAAATTCACAGCATCATCCAGATGTGTGACTTGCTTTCGAGGAGGAAACTCGAAAAGCGCAGAGAGGTTGTTTATCTTGGTCCAGTCAAGTTGATCCAGAGTAAACTTAACCTGAGGAGCCTTGATGATTTCCACTTCCTCAGAGTCAGAAGAGATGTTCTCAGCGGTAGTATGAATCTTGGAAGTTGCCATTTCTCTGTATTATCAGTTCAACCAAAGATGTTAACAAATAAGAATTATCTTAATGTGGAAAGATTTTCCATTAAGATGGTTCGAATTTTGTCCATTTCATTCAGACAAAAATGTATTAATGAAGATTAGGGTTTTTCTTGATTTTTGACATGAAATGTAAAACCCATTGAATCTTGTTATCCAGTTTTCTATGAAGAATTAGATTCTGGAAACGAATGAAGAACAAGTTTAAGATTTATCATTTAAACTTGAAGAACAACCATGAAATGGTTGTATTCATAAAACCATGAAAGAAATGATTTTATTTTTAAGAGGTTCTTTTGTTTGATCTTGTTTAAAAACAATGATAAGATCAGAAACAAGTTATAAGCATTTGAAAAAAAATAAGAACATATTAACCTTGATGTTTGATGAAGAAGATGATGAACAGTTCTTGAGGTTTTTGAGAGCACAAATGCAACAGTGAATTATTTCTTGCGGAGGAAGATTTGATCGCGTAAAAGACAAATATAAACCAAGAAATTGTTTATATAGGGAGTTTAGAGAGAGAAAACCTTGAGCGGGAAAAGGTTTTCATCATGACACGGACACGTGTTTGCATTTGATTGGCGAGTAAACGAAACGTGCAAACGTGTGTCAGAAAGAAGAACGTGCCAAGGTTTATCCGTTGCAATGACGTCACAACTGTCCTTTCATATTCTTTTAGGATGTCTCTGAGGTTTTGAAAGCTCAGGGACTCTTTTGAAAAAACATGAAGCACAGAATAGAAATATCAGTGATGGTTTTAAGAACTTTCAAAGTATCGCTGTTAAGGAAGAGATATTCAGCGATGCATTTTGTTTTGAAATCTTGCATTTTCATGCGTTTGTCAGAGAGAGAAAAACTGTTGGGTCATCAAGATTTGAAGATGACCTCATGATCTCCTTTTATACTTTGAAAAACATTTTATACTTAGAGAAATTTTGGATGCATGGTTCTTTGTAATTGCTTGTACAAGATAGCAAATGTTTGGTGAAGTCAAAGATCAACCAAAGTCAAGATTAAAGATTCTCTCATTGTGGAAGTGAAAGATCCTTTCTCAACACATACAAGTCATTGTCCACCGATGGCGTTCTCACACATCGGTGGACACATCTCCACCGAAATTACTCTCTGTTTCGGCCAAAGAATCCCACCGATGGAAGTCCAATTTCGGTGGGATCTCAAAGAAGTCTCAAAGATGTTTTTCCTCCAAAGATGATGTCACATATCCCAAAGATGATGTCACATATCTCAAAGATGTGTCACATATCACAAGGCTATCATCGGTGGGATCTCAAAGAAGTTTCAAAGATGCTTTCTCCAAAGATGTGTCACATATCCCAAGCTTCCTTCGGTGGTGCAATCTTTAGAAGACAAATTGAGAAGAGATTTTCTACATGGATAAAGTGACATTTTGTCTTATTATCCATTTCCATGCAAAGCTCTTTTCTCATGCATGGGCTCTTCTGACTACAATCAATTCTTTTCTAAAATCCCAATTCTGTGTGATAATTCCAGTGCAATAGCTATTGCAAACAATCCAGTTCTTCATTCCAGATCAAAGCACATAGATATCAGATATCATTATCAGATATCATTTCATCAGGGACCACATCTCCAAAGGTGACATTGAGCTACACTTCATTCCTACAGATCTTCAGTTTGCCGACTTGTTCACCAAACCTCTAGATGAAACCAGGTTTAATTTCCTCATAAATGAACTTGGCATGTGTAATCTTCAATAACTATGTGTCCTAAGTTTCCACCGAATTCTCATCGGTGGACACTATTCTTCTCTCACAAATCTCCTCTCCTATCTAGAAACATAGGAAAGAACCCCTCCAAATGATGTCATCCCATGCATGGTAGACACCTTTTTCTTTTAATGATGTCATCACCATGATCTCATCTCACCAAAGTTGTAGACCTCTACCATTTCCTCTACCGATTCTCTCCCCACCAATTTTATCTAGCTTCTCATATACTCTTCCTCTCACCTAACCCAACTTCCTATGTGTCATCTCCTCATCCCATCCCTTTTTCCATCTTTTTCACTCTTGGTTTGCAACCCATCTCTCCTTTCACAAAATCCACCCACTACAAACTCTTCTGCAGATGTCACACCAAATCCTAAATCTCAATCTCTTTGGGTCATCAAAAATTGGAAGATGAAATTCCAATCTCTCCTCCATTTTGAAGATTTTCTACATAATGCCTTAGAAGACTTTCTCCACTCTCTGCTGAAGATATCTTAGAAGATTTCCCTCAACCTCTTCAAGAATTTCCACCGAATTTTTGTCTAATTCTTGCAAATTTTCGGTGGGCATGTTTTTTTTTCAAAAAAAAAAAATCTCACCGATTTTCTACCGAAAATAACCAATTTTCGGTGGAATTTCCTTCTTTTTCGGTGGGAAAGCAAAAAAAAAAAAATTACCACCGAAATTTCGGTGGTGTACCCCTAAATTCGGTGGTCTTGTGCAAAAAAAAAATCGTTTTGGTTCTGGCCGATCTTTTCATTTTCTCTTGGTGTTTTTCCTACGTCGGCCGCTGAGGGGGAGAATTCATCTGAGGGGGAGCAACATAAACCCTCAGTACTCATATACAGCGACCAACTTGAAAAAAAAATGAGGAAATCGGGCGGACCGGTCAAGGGGGAGCATATCAGTCCAGACGGATCAAACTGAGGGGGAGAAACACAAAGACCGGCTGATCCAACTGAGGGGGAGCAAATCAAAGACACATGATAATGATGCCAAAGATGCCAAGAAAAAGATAGAAAATGCTACAAATTGGCAGAAGCATCCTGAGGCTTATTCACTTAATCTCAAACCTCCCTCAAAGATTCTCACCATAATGGGTTTGTCTCTTTCCAGAAACCACAGACTCATTTGGCTGAAATCTTTTGGAGCAAGTGAATGGCTTGAAGATTTGAAACATCTGAAGAAAAGCAAAAGTGCCTGAAAGATAAAGTTCTCCAACAAATCAACAGGCTGCTGATCAAAATGAAGAATCCTCAAGTCAGACATAAGTTTCAACTCTCCTCTCCAATGATACAAGTAACATCTGCTTTGTTCATATTGTTTATACTTCTTTCCATTTTTTCATTCATTTGTACAACTATACCTTTTTATTTTATCTTATATGTAAATATCATATATACATACACACAAAAAAAATGGACTGTGTGAAAAAGAACCCAAAAGAGTAAAGAAGGGTCAACATGCATTATTCACTGTCTTACTCATGTTTTTCTAAGTATGGATGTCATCATCAAATAGGGGGAGATTGTTGGGTCATCAAGATTTGAAGATGACCTCATGATCTCCTTTTATACTTTGAAAACCATTTTATACTTAGAGAAATTTTGGATGCATGGTTCTTTGTAATGGCTTGTACAAGATAGCAAATGTTTGGTGAAGTCAAAGATCAACCAAAGTCAAGATTAAAGATTCTCTCATTGTGGAAGTGAAAGATCCTTTCTCAACACATACAAGTCATTGTCCACCGATGGTGTTCTCACACATCGGTGGACACATCTCCACCGAAATTACTCTCTGTTTCGGCCAAAGAATCCCACCGATGGAAGTCCAATTTCGATGGGATCTCAAAGAAGTCTCAAAGATGTTTTTCCTCCAAAGATGATGTCACATATCCCAAAGATGATGTCACATATCTCAAAGATGTGTCACATATCACAAGGCTATCATCGGTGGGATCTCAAAGAAGTTTCAAAGATGCTTTCTCCAAAGATGTGTCACATATCCCAAGCTTCCTTCGGTGGTGCAATCTTTAGAAGACAAATTGAGAAGAGATTTTCTACATGGATAAAGTGACATTTTGTCTTATTATCCATTTCCATGCAAAGCTCTTTTCTCATGCATGGGCTCTTCTGACTGTACCTTGTGAAAGGTGACAAGGACTTCACAACTCTCCAGAAGTCAACATCCTCAGCAAGTGTGAAGATGACATGTGTCCCAAGCATTCAATGCTTACACACTCCTTGTCACTATAAAAGGAAGACCTCTCTATGCAGAAACTACACACATCTTGAGAGACTTTGAAGATTACTGTGTGCTCTTGATATTCTACGCAAACTGGAAGATTTCTCTAAGTGCAAGAATTTCCAGTTTGCTTGAAAAACTTTATAGCTTTGTTCTAAGTGTTCTTAGTTATTTTGTTAGTATACTTTGTGTAAGATTGTTAGAATAGTTTATCTGTTCTTTTCCGCAACAGTCTTAAGTTTTCTATGTGTAATTCTTGTTGAAAGATTTTCAATATAAAGAATTAAAATTGTGAAAATTTTGAGTATTGTATTCAACCCCCCCCCCCCCCCTTCTACAATACTTGGTTAGCCATCTGGGACTAACAAGTGGTATCAGAGCAGGAAGTTTAATTCCATAAACTTGATATGCGATGGCTGCCTCTTCTTCTTCTACTGTTGAAAACTCTTTTCAAAATAACTTTCCTGAAAATGGGTCCATTTCAAAACCTCCTAAGTTTAATGCTAACAACTTCTCTTTGTGGAAAAGCCGCATGATGTTGTTCATGGAAGGAGTGGATACTAGATATCCAACCATCCTCAAAGAGAGACCCATTATCCCCAGAGTTTGGGCTCCCTATGAAACGCAGAGGCCTGGTAAAGAAACCATGGAAAAAGATAATTCTGATGATTCCTCTGATGAAGAAAAATCTGCTGCTACTGGTCGTTACATTCTTAAAAATCCTAAGAAATATACTGATGAGGAAAAACGACTTGTATCTCTTGATTCTAACATTAGAACTATCATTGCTCTCTCTCTTCCTGATGAAGTGTACCACTCTCTGGTAAATCTCTCTACTGCCAAAGAGATGTGGTCCACTCTGTGTGTTTTGTACGAAGGTACAAATGAAGTTAAAAGGAGCAGAAAGATTGCTCTTGTTAGAAATTATGAACTCTTTGCTTTTGAAAAAGGAGAATCTCTTCCTAGCTTCTATAACCGTTTCAACTCTCTTTTAAATGATCTTAAGTTGTTGGGCAGAGTCTATGATAATGAGGAAGTCTCAAGTTCATGGATTGTCTCCCAGATTTTTGGGAAAATATATGTACTTGCATCAAAACTACCAAGGACCTTGAGTTCATGCCCTTAACTGTTCTTTATGGAACTCTTTTCAACTATGAGCAGACGAAACTGCATAGGTTTACAAAGAACTCTTCTCTTGCTCTCCTAAGTGACTCTTCCAAAAAGACTAAGTGTTTACCAAAAATCACCTACCCATCTGACTCTGACCATGATAGTCAAGAAGATCCCAATGATCATTCAGAGGCATATCTTAGTGATGCTAAGGAAGAATGTGAGGAAACTTCTGTTGATAAATTATCTGATGAAATGGTCATGTTGGATGGGCACTCTAAATCCAAATCTCATCTCTCTTCTGGAAAATCTAAGTTTGGTAGAAAGTCATCCTCTTCTCTCTCCAAACACTCTTGTTTGGACAAATCTAATGAGGAATGTTTTAACTGTGGTAAGAAGGGTCATTTTGCTTCTGAGTGTAAAAGTAAACATTTTGAAAGACCCAGAATTGCTTCCTCAGGCCGATTTTCCTCAAAATCGGAAAGATCCAAATTTGATTCCCAAAAGTTCAGCCAACACCTCTCTTCTGCAAATTCTGACCGGGCTGAAAGATACAAGGAAAAATACAAGAGAGAAAAGGAAAGAAATGAAAGACTTGTCAGAAATGCAAAGGGTCTGCCTGCTAAAACTCATGATTTGGCAGATGAACCCACATCTGAAAGCGAATGACACCTCAAATGTCTGTTTCATGGCCAAGATAAATAACATGGATGATTCAGAAGGCCACACCTCCTCAACTGCTCGTGTATCAGCTAAGTGTCTCCCCACCTCATCACAGGTACATCCATTTCTATCTCTCTCTGATGCTGAAAAGATTGAAGCATTTAATTCCTTATCTATTGTCTTTAGATGATGCATCCTTCTCTTCCAACTCATGCAAAATATTTTCTATCTCTGAAAAAGGAAAGTATCTGGGTGCCAATTTTTATAAAAAGAAATCCTTCACTTTTTCTAAAAATACCTATGTGTCTTCTTCTACCGATTCTATTCACAGTTCTGTGTATCTCAAAATGTCATTTTCAAAGGAAAAGTTTTTGGTCCTCCCAAAATTTGAAAAATGTATTTTAGGTGTTGCACCCCAAATCTTTGTGTCCTCATCAAATTCTTGAGGACATTTTTTAAAAGCAAAAATAAAGAAAAATATCACAATTCTAAAAAGATCCTTCTTTATAGAAAATGTTATTTCTGTGGTGATACTTCTCTTGTTGCCAAAGACTGTCCAATTCTTTTCCGTCTAACCCAAAAGGACCCACCTTCCAAATGGGTACCTAGAAAATAAATTCTTTGTGATTACAGATTTTGAGCTGGGCAAATGGATCTATGTGAACAAGTGAGAAAGTTGACAAAACCTTAGAATTCTTTACTCTCATGACATCATAAGCATGATGATGTCATTCTCATGACATCACCATCTCCAATCTCTTAAAATTCCATTTCTTTTCTAAACCTCACCACCGAAATTTTCCTTAACCACCGAACCAAAAATTCATCATCTTCCACCAAATATTCTTTTTCACCACCTTTTCTCTCTCCTCCATCAATCAACTCCAAGACAATAACAATCCATCTTTTTGTGATGACACGTATGCATCCTTAAACATTGCATGCATTTCTCTTCTTTTCTTGATCATCTTTATCACCTCCTTTTCTTTCACTTTCAAGAAACCACTCATCTCCATCTTCAGAACCCCATTCCACCGAACCTGCATGCTCTTCCACCGAAATTGCAACTTGTAGCAACTAATTCCCAAGGACACCATCCCATTCTTCTAACCTTCCACCGAAATTTAAATTCGGTGGAACCCCTCTAATTCGGTGGAACCCTTCAAATTCGGTGGAACCCTTCACAGACACACCACCGATTCCACCGATTCCAAACCTTTCCATCTTGCCATGCACCAAACCTTCCCACCGATTCCATCTTTTCAAATTTTTTACCAAAGACTCAGGTTTTGAACTAATTGGGTATTCAGATTCAGTTTATGCAGGTTCCCAGTTTGTGACAGAAAAAGTACTACGGGAAGCTGCCAACTTCTTGGTGGCAAATTGGTAAGTTGGTCCAGCAAGAAACAAAACTCTGTGTCAACCTCTACTGCTGAGGCTGAATATGTAGTTGCTGGCGGCTGTTGTGCTCAGATCCTATGGATGAGAAACCAACTCAGGGACTACAATCAATTCTTTTCTAAAATCCCAATTCTGTGTGATAATTCCAGTGCAATAGCTATTGCAAACAATCCAGTTCTTCATTCCAGATCAAAGCACATAGATATCAGATATCATTATCAGATATCATTTCATCAGGGACCACATCTCCAAAGGTGACATTGAGCTACACTTCATTCCTACAGATCTTCAGTTTGCCGACTTGTTCACCAAACCTCTAGATGAAACCAGGTTTAATTTCCTCATAAATGAACTTGGCATGTGTAATCTTCAATAACTATGTGTCCTAAGTTTCCACCGAATTCTCATCGGTGGACACTATTCTTCTCTCACAAATCTCCTCTCCTATCTAGAAACATAGGAAAGAACCCCTCCAAATGATGTCATCCCATGCATGGTAGACACCTTTTTCTTTTAATGATGTCATCACCATGATCTCATCTCACCAAAGTTGTAGACCTCTACCATTTCCTCTACCGATTCTCTCCCCACCAATTTTATCTAGCTTCTCATATACTCTTCCTCTCACCTAACCCAACTTCCTATGTGTCATCTCCTCATCCCATCCCTTTTTCCATCTTTTTCACTCTTGGTTTGCAACCCATCTCTCCTTTCACAAAATCCACCCACTACAAACTCTTCTGCAGATGTCACACCAAATCCTAAATCTCAATCTCTTTGGGTCATCAAAAATTGGAAGATGAAATTCCAATCTCTCCTCCATTTTGAAGATTTTCTACATAATGCCTTAGAAGACTTTCTCCACTCTCTGCTGAAGATATCTTAGAAGATTTCCCTCAACCTCTTCAAGAATTTCCACCGAATTTTTGTCTAATTCTTGCAAATTTTCGGTGGGCATGTTTTTTTTTCAAAAAAAAAAAATCTCACCGATTTTCTACCGAAAATAACCAATTTTCGGTGGAATTTCCTTCTTTTTCGGTGGGAAAGCAAAAAAAAAAAAAATTACCACCGAAATTTCGGTGGTGTACCCCTAAATTCGGTGGTCTTGTGCAAAAAAAAAATCGTTTTGGTTCTGGCCGATCTTTTCATTTTCTCTTGGTGTTTTTCCTACGTCGGCCGCTGAGGGGGAGAATTCATCTGAGGGGGAGCAACATAAACCCTCAGTACTCATATACAGCGACCAACTTGAAAAAAAAATGAGAAAATCGGGCGGACCGGTCAAGGGGGAGCATATCAGTCCAGACGGATCAAACTGAGGGGGAGAAACACAAAGACCGGCTGATCCAACTGAGGGGGAGCAAATCAAAGACACATGATAATGATGCCAAAGATGCCAAGAAAAAGATAGAAAATGCTACAGATTGGCAGAAGCATCCTGAGGCTTATTCACTTAATCTCAAACCTCCCTCAAAGATTCTCACCATAATGGGTTTGTCTCTTTCCAGAAACCACAGACTCATTTGGCTGAAATCTTTTGGAGCAAGTGAATGGCTTGAAGATTTGAAACATCTGAAGAAAAGCAAAAGTGCCTGAAAGATAAAGTTCTCCAACAAATCAACAGGCTGCTGATCAAAATGAAGAATCCTCAAGTCAGACATAAGTTTCAACTCTCCTCTCCAATGATACAAGTAACATCTGCTTTGTTCATATTGTTTATACTTCTTTCCATTTTTTCATTCATTTGTACAACTATACCTTTTTATTTTATCTTATATGTAAATATCATATATACATACACACAAAAAAAATGGACTGTGTGAAAAAGAACCCAAAAGAGTAAAGAAGGGTCAACATGCATTATTCACTGTCTTACTCATGTTTTTCTAAGTATGGATGTCATCATCAAATAGGGGGAGATTGTTGGGTCATCAAGATTTGAAGATGACCTCATGATCTCCTTTTATACTTTGAAAACCATTTTATACTTAGAGAAATTTTGGATGCATGGTTCTTTGTAATGGCTTGTACAAGATAGCAAATGTTTGGTGAAGTCAAAGATCAACCAAAGTCAAGATTAAAGATTCTCTCATTGTGGAAGTGAAAGATCCTTTCTCAACACATACAAGTCATTGTCCACCGATGGTGTTCTCACACATCGGTGGACACATCTCCACCGAAATTACTCTCTGTTTCGGCCAAAGAATCCCACCGATGGAAGTCCAATTTCGATGGGATCTCAAAGAAGTCTCAAAGATGTTTTTCCTCCAAAGATGATGTCACATATCCCAAAGATGATGTCACATATCTCAAAGATGTGTCACATATCACAAGGCTATCATCGGTGGGATCTCAAAGAAGTTTCAAAGATGCTTTCTCCAAAGATGTGTCACATATCCCAAGCTTCCTTCGGTGGTGCAATCTTTAGAAGACAAATTGAGAAGAGATTTTCTACATGGATAAAGTGACATTTTGTCTTATTATCCATTTCCATGCAAAGCTCTTTTCTCATGCATGGGCTCTTCTGACTGTACCTTGTGAAAGGTGACAAGGACTTCACAACTCTCCAGAAGTCAACATCCTCAGCAAGTGTGAAGATGACATGTGTCCCAAGCATTCAATGCTTACACACTCCTTGTCACTATAAAAGGAAGACCTCTCTATGCAGAAACTACACACATCTTGAGAGACTTTGAAGATTACTGTGTGCTCTTGATATTCTACGCAAACTGGAAGATTTCTCTAAGTGCAAGAATTTCCAGTTTGCTTGAAAAACTTTATAGCTTTGTTCTAAGTGTTCTTAGTTATTTTGTTAGTATACTTTGTGTAAGATTGTTAGAATAGTTTATCTGTTCTTTTCCGCAACAGTCTTAAGTTTTCTATGTGTAATTCTTGTTGAAAGATTTTCAATATAAAGAATTAAAATTGTGAAAATTTTGAGTATTGTATTCAACCCCCCCCCCCCCCTTCTACAATACTTGGTTAGCCATCTGGGACTAACAAAAACATACCATGTTATCAGCTAACCAAGTTTATTCAGAGAGAAGATGATTGAATAGGTTATACGAATTGATTTTATCCTATCGCTGATCAATGTGAACCGCTGAAGATTTTACCCTTCAAAGTTCAGCATTCCAAGCTCGCTGATGAGGAAGTTGAATCTTGTCTCATCAAGAGGTTTGGTAAATAAATCAGCTAACTGGTAATCAGTTGGGATAAAATGAAGTTCTATATCACCATTCATCACATGATCTCTGATAAAATGATATCTGATTTCTATGTGTTTCGTCTTTGAGTGTAGCACTGGATTGTTTGCTATAGCGATGGCACTTGTGCTGTCGCAATAGATTGGAATTTTAGAGAGCTGAAGATCATAGTCTAGTAGCTGATTTCTCATCCATACGACCTGAGAACAACAGCTTCCAGCGGCTACATACTCAGCTTCAGCTGTGGAAGTGGACACTGAATTTTGCTTTTTACTTGTCCAACTTACCAGCTTTCCACCTAGGAGCTGACATCCTCCTGTGGTGCTTTTCCTATCCAATTTGCATCCTGCAAAATCACTATCTGAATAGGCGGTTAGATCGAATCCTGAGTCTTTGGGATACCAAAGACCTAGATTCGCTGTACCCTTAAGATATCGAAAGATTCGCTTTACAGCTTTCATATGAGATATCTTAGGTTCAGCTTGATATCGTGCACACAAGCAAGTTGCAAACATAATATCGGGTCGGCTAGCTGTAAGATACAGTAGTGAGCCGATCATCCCACGGTACAGCGTGACATTGACAGGAACACCCTTAGTGTCCTTATCAAGTATCAGCGGTGGTGCCATAGGGGTTTTCATAGCTGAACTTTCAGTTAAGTCGAATTTCTTCAGCATATCTTTAACATACTTTCCCTGATTAATGAAAGTTCCTTTCTCAGTTTGCTTAATCTGAAGACCAAGGAAATATGTTAGTTCACCCATCATGCTCATTTTATACTCATCTTTCATTCTATCAGCGAAACGAGTACAAAGCTCAGGGTTAGTAGATCCAAATATAATGTCATCAACATATATTTGAACTAAAATGATATGACCTTTCACTTTTCTAAAAAATAGAGTTTTGTCAATCTTACCTCGTTCAAATTTTTCAATATGGAGATAAGTAGAAAGAGTGTCATACCATGCACGAGGAGCTTGCTTCAAGCCATAAAGTACCTTATCCAGCTTATAAACATAATCTGGACGCTTAGGATCTGAGAATCCTGGAGGTTGTTCCACATAAACTTCTTCATTCAGCTTTCCATTCAGAAACGCTGACTTAACATCCATCTGATGTACTTTGAAGTTTTTGTGTACAGCGTATGCTAAGAATAGACGAATAGATTCAAGTCTTGCTATGGGAGCAAATGTTTCGTCATAATCTATGCCTTCCTCTTGTCTGTATCCCTGAGCAACAAGACGAGCTTTGTTGCGAGTTACAGTACCATGTTCGTCCAACTTGTTTCGATAGACCCATTTAGTGCCTATCACTGTTTTGTCAGTTGGTCTGCGAACAAGTTTCCAAACCTTGTTTCTTTCGAATTCAGTCAGCTCTTCTTGCATAGCGCTGACCCAGTTTGGATCTCTGAGGGCATCATCTATTTTCTTTGGTTCAGTTAGAGAAATAAAGTTAACAAATAAACAAACATTACCTGCACTTCTTCGAGTCTGAATACCAGCGTTTGGATCACCAAGAATTTGATCAATTGGGTGATTAATAGTCCATCGCTGAGCCGGAGCACAAGTCGCTGACTCATCTAGAACTGGAGAAGCTGAAGACGAGGCTTTAGCTGCTTCTGGAGTTTCAGCTAAGAGAGGAATGTTTGCATTTGTCATTTCATTCACTGATTGCTGAGAAATAGATGGAATGTCTGAGACATTTGGATCAACTGCAGGTATAGTGTTTATAGGAATAGCTGAGACCCATGATGTTTCAGCTTCACTATTCTGCATGTTTGGAATGATAGTAGGACTATCATCTTCTACTTGATGAGCATGAGGTGTGGGAATGTCTTCTGAATCACCAAGATGGGAAAACATCCATTGATTCAGTTCTTCAGTATCAGCGTTCGGTTTAGAGTTCGCTGAACGGGATTCGTCAAACGTGACGTGGATAGTTTCTTCTACAGTTTGTCTTCTACGATTGAAGACTCTGAAGGCTTTGGAAACTGAGGAGTATCCAAGAAAGATTCCATCATCAGCCTTAGGATCAAACTTTCCAAGGGCATCTCTGTTGTTCAGTATGAAACACTGACATCCAAAGATATGAAGAAAGCTGATTGAAGGCTTTCTCCCATGAAAGAGTTCATAGGCTGTCTTTTTGAATCTTTTAACTATCAGTGACCTGTTTTGCGTAAAACAAGCAGTGTTGACAGCTTCTGCCCAAAACTGAGTAGGCAGGTGAGAATCGCTGAGCATTGACCGTGCAGCTTCAATAATTGTTCTATTTCTTCTTTCAGCGACTCCATTTTGTTGTGGTGTTCTCACTGACGAAAAGTTGTGAGAAATACCCTTACTCTCAAGGAAGGAATCAAGAGAACTGTTTTTGAATTCAGTTCCATGATCACTCCTTATAGAGCGAACAGTCATATTGTTCAGGATTTCCATCTTCCGAACAAAGGTGATGAGTTCTTCAGGGGTGTCACTCTTAGAACGGAGAAACATTACCCATGTGTAACGAGAGAATTCATCAACTATGACCAGCGTATATTTCTTTCCAGCGATGGATTGTTTGTTAACAGGACCAAACAAATCCATATGGAGTAGTTGTAGAGAAGATGACACTGAGGAGACTTGTTTTGACTTAAATCTTGCCTTGGTCTGCTTCCCTTTTTCACACGCTGAACATAAAGACTCTTTGGCGTATGAGTGTTGAGGTAGACCAGTGACTAGCTCTTTTGAAGAAAGAGTGTTCAGTGTCTTGAAATTTAGATGCGAAAGCCTCTTATGCCATAGCCAGTTGACATCAGAAGATGCCTTTGAGAAGAAACAGGAGTTCTCAGTGGTTGTTGAGTCCATGTTTATTACATAAACATTTTCCAAACGATAACCGCCGAGAGCTATCTTCTCCTTTTTGTCAGTGACAAAGCAGGATTCCTTAGTGAAAATCACTTTGTTATCCATGTCGCAAAGCTGACAGATGCTCAGAAGATTATGCTTCAGCCCTTCAACATATGCGACTCTTCTGAAGGAGGTTGTACCATTTGAAAGTACACCATACCCTCTGGTATGTCCTTTTCCATTTCCACCGAAAGTCACAGAGGGACCCTTCTCTTCCTTATATTCAGCGAGCAAGTTTTTCTTTCCAGTCATGTGTCTAGAGCATCCGCTATCGAGATACCAGATACCCTTCTTAACCTGAAATACAAAGAGAGATTATTTTTTCTTGGGTACCCACTTAACCATGTATACACATTTGTCAGTGGAGCTAGTTGGAATAGAAGGTTCAGCGGTCTTCGCAGCATTCGAAGATTCAGCTTTGTCTTTCTTCACTTTGGTTAATTTCTTAACTTCAGTGGTAGGAGTCACCTTGACCTGATTTGCATCAGGGTTGGTCTTCTTTGCCTTGGGGGCAATCTTCACCTTAGCTATCTTTTCAGCTTTGGTGGCTGTGGGGCACTTACTAGCAATATGATCAGTGAGTCCACAGTGATAACATTTCCTATAGCTGAAAGTAGTTCTAGGACCATTTGAATGCTGAGCTTTTAATTTTGAATTAGAAGTGCCAGCACCAAGTAAACTATTGGCTTTAGAAATAGGACGAACATTCAGTTCTTCAGATTTCTTACTAAGGACATCCACTCTGAGTCTAGGAGTAGATCGCTGAATAGATCCAGAGATCAGCTTTCTAGATCCAGAGGGGTAGGTCACTGAGGCTTTAGAAGCATTCAGCTTTGGTACTAAGGTACCCTTCTGAGGATTTTGGTAAATAACAATTCCTTTACCTTTGTCTTTAGAGACAGAGGTGGGTTTTGAATAAACCATTTTCTCCTTGCCTTTTGAGGAGGTAGGAGTTTCCTCAGGGATTGGTGTAATGGACGAGGAGCACTGAGAAGATGAAGTATCAGCGACTGAGGATACGAATGTTCCAAATTTAAGCATTGAACGTTCAATGGTTGGTTTTGGAGTATCATGTTTGTAACCCAGACCACGTTTATCACTCAGTGGAATCTGAGACTTTATTATCTCAGTGATCTTTGTTGAAGAATTACACCATCCTTCAACAGTAGCTTTTTCAGCTTTTAATGCAGCGATAGCTTCTGCTCGTTCGATTTTGACTAGCTGATTTAAATATACTTGATCTTTAAAATCATCTTCAATTTTAGAAAGCTTTTCTATTTGAAGGTGGCAGTTTTTAAGTTGTTCAGCGAGATCAAGGTTTTGGTTTTCAACCACAGTTTTGCCGTTCATGGCTTCGTATAAACTTCTAGTCAATAGATCGATCTTACGGAGACTATCAGCTTCATCAATATTTGCAATATTGGTAAAGAAGGAAGGCGATACCTGAATAGCAGAGGTTGAAGTGGAGGGAATGTCTGAACTTTCTTCCTCATCTTCAATCTTAGCCATAAGGCAGAGATTTGCTTCATCATCTTCAGAGTCAGATGATGATTCTTCTTTATCAGATTCAGCCCAATCATAGTTGGCCATTAAGCCTTTGCCTTTCTTCTTAAAGCTTTTCAGCTTCGCATACTTTTCTTTCAGCTTTGAGTATTTGTCATCTTTATTCCTTGGAACAAAGGATTTCTTTGGGAAAGCTGAAGGTCTGGTGACTTTCTTAGATCTGCACTCATTAGCGAAATGACCTGTCTTTTCGCAGTTGAAACAAGTAGCAGTAGCCTTATCAACAAAAGCCGATGATTTAGGCTTGTCAGTTATGGAAAGAGGTTTGTTCTTTCTAAACATCTTCTTTTTGGCGAATCTCCTGAACCTTTTAGTTAGGAGAGCCAAAGATTCATCATCATCTGAGGAATCAGATTCTGATGATCTTTCAGAGTTACTTTCTAACTCAGTGACAGTGACTGAGGGTCGCTGAGTAGAAGGTTCCTCTGAGATTAAAGCAACATGGGTGCTTTTGGAATCTTTTACAAGATTCTTCTTAAGATGGCTTGATTGCTCATGATTCAGCAAAGTACCATATAAGGTTGAAAGGGTCATTGATTTTAGATCCTTTGACAGCTTGAGACACATAGAATAATTGTCCCAGCTTTCAGGTAAACATTCTAGAAACTTTGTCAGTACTTCAAAGTTAGAATATTCCTTACCAACAGTTTTCAGATCTATAATTAAGCAATTAAAACGTTGGTGAGCTTCAGAGAGAGATTCATTCTTACCAGAAATGAAGCTTTCGTATTGTCTTACCAGGTTGATTTTTCTTGAGTCCTGGACTTCAGACGTTCCTTCATACTGAACACATATTGTGTCCCACATGGCTTTTGATGTTTTTAGATTCATGGCGGAATGGTAGACTTCGTCAGGAAGAGCCATGGAGAGTATGGATCTGACTTTTGTATCTATAGCCACTTTCTTCTTATCTTCATCGGTCCACTGAAAGATTTCTTTAGGGACCAGCCTTTCAGGAATAGCTGGTCTATTCTCAGCGGCTGGAACTGCAGCGTCTATTCTTACAGGGATGAATGGACCATTTTCAAGATAGTAAGGCATAGTAGGGTCTACACCTTCTAAGAAGAGTATCATCCTATTTTTCCATAAGTTGAAGTTGTCTCTGGAAAATCTAGGGGGTTTTGCAAGAGAACCATTGTCTATATAATTTGTGTTTGTGTTGGTGGCCATTTTCAGATAATAGCAAGGAAGAGAAATATCTTAGATTAGATCTTGTTTATGAGATTAAACAAATCCGCTCTGATACCACTTGTTGGTCCCGAAGGCCTATACAAGTTTGTAGAAGGGGGGGGGGGGGTTGAATACAAACACACAGATTTTACTTTTCTAAATTGTTTATTGATAAATCATTAACAATTTACAGCTTGTTGCGGAAACAAGATTAAGGATAAACCTAAATCTAAACAAGTTGGAACACTAAGGTTTCTTGCACTAAGAGAGATAAGAAAATTACTAATAATAACCTATCTTGAGATAAGAGATTGAACTTGTCCAGAGTTAGCAAGTTACTTCAAATGAAGTGGGTTCATCTCTTTATATACTGCATGCATTTAATGCAAGTCAGTATACACTTTACACGTGTCATCAGCTGGTTGGTTGCATGTCGTTGACCTTTGGTGACAACCTTAGTAGACGCATGGATGAACAGTGTAGTGTCAGAGTTGTTGTACGAATTCAGATAGTCGGAGGTTCTTTTCTGACATTTCGTACGGAGTCGTGCAAGGGTGGTTAAGACAAAAGTACTTTGTACGGAGGACTTCATGATCAACTTTCGTTGATTCAGAGTATCATCATTTACTATTCAGCGAATGATAAAGTTCAGCGATAGCTGAAGTCTTGTACTTGATACTTCACGTTGAGTGGACAAATCTGAGTCTTCGCTGATCCGCATCAGTTCATTAGGAGACTTGTCGCTGGTTCTTGAGCTTGATCTTCGACTTCAGCGTAGAACCTATGTTGACGTGAAACTTGTCTTCAGGGATCATAAGTAAACAACTAACTTATCAGCGATCACCATAATGACTGAACAGACTCAGAGCATTATGGTGAACAGTGTTCGCTGAATGTTTAATTTAAAAGAGCGAGAGTTCCTATCAGTGGTACTGGAAGATCTTAGTACTTATCAGCGATAGTGAAACTCTGATACATATTGTTTACTTACAATTTTCACTAAGTATATAAGAGAGGGTCATTATCAAATCACTGAGGGTTTGGATCAACAAATAGCAACTGTGCAAGCCGGTCGTTCGAGAAAAACCACCCCGACAGGTTCATAACAAACCGGCTTAACCTGGCCAACGCCAATAACGTTGAACATGAGTTCATCCCGAAGAATGTCTTACTTAACCAAAGTTTATGGCCTACTGAACACCCGGTCTCCTCTCTGTGGAAAAATACCATGGACCAGTGGTCACATACTCACCTCTCCCCAACAATAGACACTTCTGATGAGTCAGGATCAGACAGCGATGGAGAAGCGTACACGGTCGACTACAACACCGATGGATCCTATCCTGATCCTTACGAAGATGATCCGTCTCATCCAGACTCACGCTGGAAATAGTATCTTAAGATCCAAGAATCGGCCCAAGCATCGTCTAAATAATTATTTAAGCGTTGTCTTAATAATTATTTCCTATCCAGTATTTTATTTCCGTATTTACTTTCCAGTATTTCTGTTTAAATAAATGTTTACATAAAGGAAGTTACTTGTCACTTTTAAGTGATGTAAGTGCTTACCTCATTCCCTATTATTGATGTATGGCTTATGTCATGCTTATGTAATAATGCCTTTTCCTTATCTATAAAAGGAAGGCTTCCCTTCACTTGTAAATCATCCCTTGAAAGAAATAAACTCATCTTTCTATAATTCTCTCTAGTTTTCTCTTTTTGTTCTTTATATTTCCTCCATAGTTTCTTATAATACCAATGGTAAACCATCAGTCTTAGATGGTCAACCACCACTCAGTGATGGTCAACCACCAGTCCACCGCCAGTCACCGCCAGTCACCGCCAGTGATATTGCCGCCAGTCACCACCCGTAATTTCTAGTCGTTACCTTGATCCACACCGTTCCGCTAGTCCTTTTGACGAAGAATGAAGGATTTTAGACCATATGTTTTCGATAATGTCATGTAACATCTAGGCCAATCGTATTAGATATTGTCCGTTTTGTCCATAAACTTGAACTTAAGGTTTTAAAATGTGTCTGATATAGGTGGTATCGAATCCCTTATAAGACAACATTTGTTCCCCTCCCCATTCAATGTGGGGTCTTATAATCCACCCCTTGGGAGCTAAGCATCCTCGCTGGTACAGTCCGGTTCCCGACTTTGATACCATCTGTAACATCCCAGGCCAACCCCAAATATTGTCTGTTTTATCCACACACTTTGACTCACAATTTTAAAATGCGTCTTATAGAGAAGGTATTAAGTCCCTTATAAGGCAACATCAGTTCCCCTCCCTAACCAATATGGAATCTTACATGTCAAAATTAAACATATTTAAGATACATGAACTTTATCCAACATAGAAACTCAAATTTCCAGTATTTTTTTTATTCAAGTTTGCCAACAATTTTTAGAGAGATTGACCCAATCAGTCGTTCCAGACTAATAAATTGGTCTTTAGTCATTTTTTTCTCATTTTAACTGAAATACTTAGGTCCTTAATTGCTGACCTAGCTAAAAGACAAAAAAACACGAATCTAATAAAATTTCCTTCCTTTTTTCTCTTTGCAGATCTGGACCTAAATTTTACGGATGCAGTAACATTTTCGTAATAACAAAGATAATTTAAAGGTATAAAATAATTATTGAGTCAATTTTTGTATGATTTTGTATAAATGGGTTTCTACACAAAAATATTACTTAAGAAAAAACTTTAAAAAATACAGCCTGACCTCACGCGCCTTGTAGAGCGCGTGGGATCCGTGAAAGAAAATGATGGTGAAGAAGTCGTTGAATAATCGAATTGCTCTTCTTTCCCTTTTTTTTTCTCTCTCTCTCTCTCCGGGTGTTCTACATCGACGGGCCGGCGGCACTGTCAAGAACCCTAGTTCCCCAAATTTCATCCATGCTGTAACACAATTAAAATTTCAAATCGTTTTGTATATACAAACTATATCTATATCTATATAGTGGCGGTGGTGGCGTTTCGAGGATTTCTGCAAAATTAAAATTAAAATTAAACCAACAATGCTCGAAAACCCTACCGATTCATCCAACATTGCCACCGTCAAACGCTATGCTCCGCCTAATCAAAGGTATGTGTCTCTTCTCTCTGTGTATATGGATTGATTTGGTTGATTTTATGACACAAATGAGGTTCTCTGATTTTTATTATATATATGTAGGAATCGGTCTCTTGGAAGGAGGAAGTCGGGAGGAGGTAAATCTAAGAATGTTAATGTTTATTTTGGTTAAATCATGATAGGAGAAGTTAAATCTACTTGCACAGAGTATCTAGGGTTTGACATATGTAATTTAGGGTTTTTTCAGCTCAATTGATCATTTATGTTAGTTGTGGATTTGGTTGCAAGTACGCATCTTTCGATTTGTAAGCTTTCACATCATGTCCATATGTGATCTGAGGTTCATTTGTTGCATTTGAAGTTAGAAGATTTAAAACATGTTTGTTCAATCTGTTAACTTTGAAGGTAACAAATGAACCTCGGATATGGGGAATGGACATGGTGCAGAAGTTTAAGTTTTCTACAAATCAAAAGAAAAAAACTTGCAAACAAGTTGCGAACTAAGAAAGTGATCAATTGAGTTGGGGAAAACCTCATAGCTAGCAAAATTACATAATGTTTTTCCAATCTTTTAACTTCAAAGGTAACAAATGAACCTCGAATATGGGGGAATGGACTTCGTGTGGAAATTGAAGTTTTCTAAAATCAAAAGAAACGTACTTACAAAAAAATTGCGAATTAACACAATGATCAATTGAGCTGGGAAAAACCTGATAGCTAGTAAAATTACACATGTCAAACCCTAGGGAGGTATAAAATATGGAGATAGTTCACAAGCAATGTCTGGACTTTAGCACACAAATTCTTAATTTTTGCAGCGATATTCTGCTAGTTCATCAAAATTTAAGGAAAATATGGATTTCAGAGGTGCCTGGTCACTTACGTAGCAGTTTTGGCAGATATAGCACTTGCCGACATGGGCTCAACTTTGTATAGGGTAATAGGCATTCTAGATTGGCACTCTGTGCAGCCATTTTTTAAGTTATGAGCATGTGTAATGGCTTAAAATGGAAGTTGAACATATTGGTAAGGATTACATATTTTGTTCTCCTAAAAGTCTTTCAGGGTGCTTTTTTGTACACGAGCAGGACAAAACAAAACTTGTTCCCCATGTTTGGTGGGACATTAGACGGGGTTGATACAACCTAAGTGGGACGAAAATGCATTTTTTCTGTCTCAACAAAATAGGTGGAACAAAAATTAGGGAGATGGGACAAGATAGGTAAATCACTAAACCAAGGTTTTAAAAGGCGGAATCGAGCCTCGAGGCGTTTTCCTCCAATGAGGCGAGGTGTAAGCCTCGAGGCGGTCCGAGGCGTAAGCCTTGAGGCGTGTATATATATATAATATTATATGTGTGTGTGTGTGGCATAATTCCATAGCAAATAAATTTGATAAATACTAATAATAAGCAAAACATAATTCCATACCAAATTTTAAACGTCACAAGTTCACAAAATTCCATACCAAATTTCAGCCCCTTTCTTTGTTCTAGAGAAGATGAAAGGACACCCCTACGTGACATTTTGTACTTTAAAATTAGTAAAAGTACATTTGTTTTTTGCTGTTTGACATTTCTACCTTTTTTAAAAAGACAAAAAGGTAATAAAAGTATAAGTTACTTTTTTAAAAAAAGAAAAAAAATCAGTCTCACCAACAAAACAGAAAAGGAGCTGAGGCTTAAGCCTCACCATCGCGGCATCGCCTCACCGCCTCACCGAACCGCCTCGGCCATCGAGGCATAAGCCTCATCCAGGGTCCAGGTGCGGTTTTGGACCGCCTCGAGGTGTACGCCTCAAAACGCTTTTGAAAACCATGCACTAAACTACCCATGTCAAATTAAAACCGTAAAACCTTCGACAATTCTTTCACCCTTCTACCTCACTCTCGTCCGTCCAATCTTGTTCTATCATGTCCAATCCTATCCACGTACCTAACAGACCCTCATAGATGGATGGAATCCTTGTTGACTTAATGGGTTATATGGTATGTATGGCTCATTTGATAAGCTATACATGATTGTTTGGTTGTGGCTTATCTGGCCAGCCCATGAGGGAGAGTTATATTCATTCAGTTAACACTTTTCCCTCAATACCCTTGGAAGAAAAAGATACACTCTCATTTTTTCCATTTCACTGTCATCCTCACTCCTCTTCCTCCATCGATCTGTTCCTCCTTCCTCCATGAAATCGATTTGTGAGGAACACAGTATTTGTCGCTTAATCTAGACTGAAGGGTAAAATAGTCATTTATGTCATTCAGATGGTTTATTCTAACACAACAACTGAACAAAAGTTTAGCCTAATCCATACAGACAGCTTAATTCGTACAGCACTTAATGAAAAAACAACCGAACAAGTACATCATAGGAACAAACAGGGAACATAGCAAAAGGTCTGTATCATGAGATTAAACATAAGAGATCTTCATAAGCTGATTGGTCCACATTTGCAGATAGATTGGAAAGGGCAAGTAGTTATGGGAATGATGGAGATAAAAATCAAGTTGCAGCGTTAAGAAACGCTCCTATCCTGGATCATGCAGATCCACCACGTTTAATTGGCTTGCAAGGATGCTGTAGCAGTGAAGCTTATCAACTTCTGAACAACCGTATGTGTTTTGATTACTTGTTATGTTATACCCCCTTTATCCCTTGATCAATGAAACACTTTCTTTTCCGACATGTCCCATGAAAATTGCAATATCTTTTTATTGGTAGGTTTATAATTTATAATTATGTATTTGCCCTATAGTGGCAGGTTCAATTGAGAAACGTAAAATTTTTGAACCTGGGAACCAACCATTCCTGTTTCATTCTCGTGATCACGAAAATTATTCATGATGAAAATGCATGATATTCATTCATGATGTATGTCATGATCATGAAAATTATTCATGATGAAAGTGCATGATATTCATTCATGATGTATGTCATGATCAGGAAAATTATTCATGATGAAAATGCATGATATTCAAGATGAATAATATGAATGATTATTCATTATGAATGATACATGAAATAGTTGGTTATCAGGTTCTCAAAATATTTATGGTTCCCATTTGGAAAATCTCTTCGCCTGACATAGCGTTAGAGACAGATGGATGGTATCAATTTGGTCCCAAAAGATTCGTCAATATTGTCTTTATTGAAGGATAATTTTAGAATTTGGACAATGGTTTTTCATGAACTATTTAATGATGGTGTGGCGATATAACTGCGTGTATTCTGTAATGCAGGTTGGGCAGCTGCTATGCATGCATATGAAAATCCCTCAACTGATTTTGTTGGTGAGTGAGAAGAGTTTAATTTATGATATTGATACATGATTTGCACCTTTCTCACTTCTCTTTGATACTATTAGAGTGATAGACTCTTAATAATCAACTATCAATCTTTTTAACGTTGTGTTCTTGAAACCTTTACACGGTGTGCTCGAGTCTTTTTTTTTTTTTTACGAAGGAAAGGAAGGGAAGTGGAAGGAAAGTACTGGGGGAAAGAAAAAATCGTGTTCTCAAGTTATTTTAAGGTGGGAAAGGGGAGGAAAATAATGTTGATTCTCCTCCCAAATATGGGAGGAAAGGGAAGGAACGGAAATAATTTATAACAATTAAAAATATTTATAAAGTTACGCATCTACCCATCAGTTACAATCTGCTATAAAATAAGGGTATAATTGTAAAAATGACAACTTTCCTTTGCTTTCTCTCCCATTTAAGAACATGAAATTTTATTTTATTTTCTTTCCTTCCTTTCCCTTGCTCTCAAGAACACAAATAAATAAAAAATCTTTATTTTTCTTTCCTTGCTTTCTTTCCAAGATTCGAGAACACGGTGTTATTACGAAGGAAAATGAATGGGAAGGGAGGGAGTAGTAGGAATTTCATATATACTTGCACAATACACCTCTTACACAAGAGATCCTTATTGAAACTTAACGAGATTCGTTGTTTTTTTCTGTAAATCTCCGCCCTCTATTTCATGATGCTACTGTAAAATTCCAAATTCAAACGCTTTGAAATGGTTACAAACTGTGATATTTAAACGAAACTTGATTTGCCAGTCAACTAGCTCAAACAATCCCTTGTTTATTTTGGTTGTTTGACGTTTTCATTTTATGGATCCTACCAGACAATGTAACAAGAGAAATGGGCCTTGTGCATCTCTAATCCCAGAGAGTAGAGCGATTGTTTCCATGAAAACTCTAGAAAAACTGTACAAATGGAAGCTTACCTTTTTTCTCTTCTCTTGTTTTACAGAGCGGCCTGTTATGTATTCAGGAAGCGCTGCATCGGCATGGGGACAATTTAGACTTCCTCATCAGGTTAAATTTATAACTTTTCATTGTTGTTCTCTATTTCTCCCTCTCTAAAACCATTATTTCTTTTTCAGATGATCTCTCCGACATCGGGAGCTGGACCTTCGGGGCCTCAGATTGATTTCTTAAGCGAACTCAGGCGAGCATTGCGTAACTCAAATCCCAGTTCCGACAAGTAACCATGAACTCAAATCCTATCTTTTTCGGACATGTTGATCAGTCACTGTTGTATGTGTTCTTAACTTTAATGTCTGCTAAATTTTATGTTAAGGATTTATTTGTGCTGCTTTTGCTTGTTTTAATGCATTTGTGCATAAATTTGATGGTACTTCATAGTTTATACCAGTAAAGTTTCCATAAAGATCAAAGAAGTAACAGCACCTCTAATGGTGCTTTTTGGCCATCAAGACATGTGAAAAAGCAAGTCCCAGGCTTTTTTCCTTCCAAGCCTGTTTTGAGTGAGCAAAAAAAGGCTCGGGCTTTTTTAGAACTGTGACGGGCCGGGCAAATCCGGGCTTTGGGGTTGAAAAAGAGTCCAATCGGGCTTTTTCCAGGCCAGGCTTTATCGGGGTTTTGCAGGCTGGGCCTGCCACCAAAATTTCAGCGATTTCGGCTTTTAGACCTGGTATGGACCAGGCTTTGGGCTAACTAGACCCGGGGTTTCTTGGGCTGGGCATCGGGTTTATTTTTGAGTAAATTATGTTTTTCGTCCCTGTGGTTTGTTGAAAATTTCTATTTTCGTCCCTACGATTTTGAAATTACGATTTTCAACCCTATGTTTTTAATTAATTATTATTTTCGTCCTTATGATTTAAAATTTATTGTTTTCTTCGTCCCTATGGTTTACAATTCATTTCTATTTTACTTCTTCCTACTTAAATGTAGTAATTAGTCTCAGGGACAAAAATAGAAATGAATTGCAAACCGATAGTTGAAATTTTAGAACCATGGATGAAATCCACAATTTTTAACAAACTATAGGTACTAAAAATGCAATTTGCTTTTTTTGTGAAATCTATACATTGTGAAAAAACCCTTGCACAACATTTTGGTATAGCTTTTTCTTTAAAAAAGCTATACCATTTTGGTTGCTTGTGGGTCCCACTTTTTGTTGCAAAAAAATAGAAAAAGCTGTGGTGAAGTCCACCATTGTGAATGCTCTAATGAAAACCTGAAACTACCTGGTAATGAAGGCTATGAGATGTATATATATATAAACATTGTGCTTACAACATCAAGAACTAAAAAAATTTGTATGTTGGATGATGCTGTGCGATTCTCGAATTAGGATTGGTTTCTTGTTCTAATTTCGATGGGATCAAGCTGGTCACCAGTTGCAAACTTTATCAATCTGTCCACACGGGAATTATTCCTTGAGCGGCTAGACGCTTTTCAACCCAGAATACGAGTAGTTTTGCCGTGACTTTTTTCTCGTCTACAAGAAAAGGTTCGACACTGCTTGCGGTTGACCCATAGGATGATAGCGAGAACCCTTTCGGACCTGTTAAAATGGAGATAAGTATCAGGTGGACGTCATCAACCTGCCGATGAAAGAAGGGAAAAACTCACCGGTGATGTTACCATCTGGGAATAATGCCCAGAACGAATAAGGGGTACCCTTCTTCCAAAAGGAGCCTTCTAGCTGTATATACAAAAAAGAAAAATACATGGAGAATATGAGTATAAAGCAAGGTTCTAAATGGCGTGACGTTGAGGCCAAGCTTCATTAGGAGCCATGGCAGACGTTTTCAAAAGGCGTGACTTATGGCGTCAAATTTCTAGTTCATATATAATATTATATATAAAAACATATATTTGTAGTGTTACTCAATGAGTCAATAGTAATAAGCAAGTTAAATTAGGTTATATATATTTAAAAACTTGCAAATAACGTTAAAAAAAAATCAAATATCACATTACGAAAACTGCACATTAGGCCATTGGGTGTCACGAGCTTAACGTGGCGTGAGACACAAGCCTTGTGCCATGGTAGCTGTGCGGTGAGTTTTTTTTAGAACAATGATATAAAGTAGAGACCGCTTGGGTAAACTAGCTTATAAGTTGTTATTGATAAGTTGGCTGATAAACTAGTCATGTTTGGTAAAAACTACTATTTGAGTAATGTAAAATAGCCTAAAAAGGAAAGTATAAGAAGCATTTATTAAATATAAGGGGCCTAATTGGAAAAAAGGTGAAAAAACCCTAATAAGCTATATGAAGTAGCTTTTTAAAAAAAAACTAACTTATGACTTACCAAACGGGTTTTCCAATAAGCTCAAAAAATAGGCTAGTTTATGGTTGCTAAACATAGCTTTAGTTGGCTCGGGCTTGACTGGTGGGCTGCGTAAGTCTAGAATATCCAATCTTGAACTTGGCTCGGTTTCTATGGCTTGCCAAATTCATATGAAATTTGGTGTAAACCCTTTAAACTTGCAACTGTACCCTCAGCTCATTTTGGCTTGTGGAGCTATCAAGTTCCAACCCCAAGCAATACTACTAGGCTTGCGGATGATTAGACAAGCTAGCTCGGGCTTGCCAAGTTTTTAATAAGCTGGCTCGTCTAGTCTATATCTCTTCTTTGTGGTATATGTTCTTAGTAAGCAATCATAGATAACAAATTGAACCCATAAACCTACTTCAAATCTAGTCCACAAAAACATTTTTCTGTATCAACAAAGGGAATTGGGGATTAGCCTCGAGATGCAAGCAAATTGGCTGATCACATACAGTTCAACTTAAATTACTTTGATGAAGGTATTTGTATGTCGATTTGATGAAACGGAAGGACTAACCTTGTTATCCTCGAAAAATAAGTTGAGTTCAGAGATATCTTCTTGGCTTTCTAGAATTGATCTTAGGGAAGGAATCACATCCTCTTCCATCATCTCCGGTAATGCCTTCACAGTAGCTTTTGCCGGAGGTTTTGGCTTTGGCTTCGGCTTCGCAGGAGCAGCATCTTCTTCTTTAGCAGCAGGCGCAGTGGATTCTCCCTCTTTTTTCTCTTTCGCTTCAGCAGCAACTAAATTCAACAGAAGTAGAGTAGAGGGAGGATAAGAAAGAAAACCGTGCAGAATTTACAAAATAAACCCTAAATGTCAGAAACAGCTCTGAATTCAACAGTATTAGAGTAGACGATAAGAAGAAAAACTGTGCAAAATTCACCAACTAAACTCTAAGGGGCTGTTTGTTTCTTTTTAAAAACCTCTTAATACCTCTTGTCTGAATCGGTCAGACTTTTTTGTGTCATTCAGACCATTTTTTTTTTCAAATTTCAGAGGCTCTTAAGTCTGAATGAAGAGATAACCTAATGTCTTATAACCTCTTAAAAAAACAAACGCCGCCTAAATGTCAGAAACTGCTCTGAATACCCCACTATACCAGTGGATCAGCAGAAACTGAATTCAACAGTAGTAGAGTAAGATAAGAAGGAATAGAATAAACTGTGCAAAATTCAGAAAAAACCGTAGATGTCGGAAACTGGTATGAATACCAGTAGAAGCAGAGGACGACGACTCTTGGACAGCGTAGCAGATGGTGTTGCGATGCGAAATGACATTTTTAGTTGCAATCTGGTCATAAACACCAAAAAATGGATCAAAAACAGTAGTAACTAATTTAACTCTCATTGCAGAAGCTTCATGAGAACAGGAATCTTACCAGAGGGAGAGAAGAGGAAGTCGATTTAGGATCACGAGAACAGTGTGAAGAAGATGAAAAATTCAACAAATTCAAATTTGGTAACGCGATGAATCCTCCGGTGGTTGGCATTTTAATGGATGATGAAGATGATGATGATGATGATGATGATGACGATGATGATGATGATACATACAACTTCATCATCATGGTGTTCCTGTAAAATTGTTAGGGTTTGAAGGGGGGATGAAGAAAAGGAAATGTGGGTAAGTTCGTTAATGTCATCCACAAAGTGGTTTGGAGGAATTGGTACCACTGAGTTTTGATTCAACTCCCCCCTCCCCTTTGTTTGTTTCTGTATCTTCATAATCTTGGCCTTTTAGGGTAAAATCGTTTTTTATTTTTATTTTTATTTTTTTATAAATGATATTTAAATTTAAATAGAACTCCAACATTTTTATTTATAAATTTCATTTAAAATAAAGAAGTAAAATTTCAACAAAAAATCACATTCAACTTTAACATTTTTTGTTTTATTCTAATTTTTTTTAATATTAATTATATTGTTAGGGACTTAAGGTAAATAGTTTTATGTTTATAAAATATATTTAAATTTCAACAAGAAATTTACATTTACCTTCCAACATTTTTGTTTTATTTTAAGATTTCTAATATTGTTATTCAAATATATCTAATAACCCAAACAAATTTCTTTAAAATGGTAGATTTCTATTCTCTTTTAAATAAATAAAAAAATAAGAGTGAATTACACAGGCGGTCCATGTGGTTTACCTAAAATTTGGATTTGGTCTCTAAAGTACATTATTTATAGTGATGGTTCCTAACTTTTTGATTTACTTTCACTCATGGTCCTTCTATTTTAAACATAAGAGGACCATGAGTGAAAGTAAATTAAACATAGAAGAACCATGAGTGAAAGTAAATTAAACATAGGAGGACCATGAGTGAAAGTAAATTAAAAAGTTAGGGATCACTACCGTAGATAGTGTACTTTATGGACCAAATCCAAAATTTGGATAAACAACAGGGACCACTAGCGTAATTCACTCAAAAAATAATTAACAAAGAATTTTCTACTATCTTCCATCTTATCTTCGTTTTAGACCATAAACGCAACAACTATGCGAGAGCGGAGATCTAGTTATCTTATTCTTTTAGGAGTGTATTGCATTTTTGGTCCCTGTGGTTATATGATTTCTTTGAAAGAGGTACCTAAACTTCAATATATCAAGAAGTGGTCCCTCAGTTTTCAAATTTACTCCAAAAGGAGGACCTGACCACTAACTTCGTTAAAAAAACTCAGTTAGAGTCAGGGGCAAAATTGTCCAACCATGTTTTTGTCCTTCTTTCTGCACTTTTTTTGTTCGAGGCTTTCGAGTGGAGACCGCCATTAAAGAATTGCTTGATTCCGAGAGAGTTGAAGATGGAGAAGATGAATGTAGTGTTCTACTATTGGTAGATGAGGATTTAACAATGTTGTCAAGATCAAATCCATAAGCTCTTCCACTTAAACAAGATGACATTTTGAGACTTGAATTCACTCCCAAATTCATAAAGAGAACAAGCAAAAGAAACCCATAAACAAGAAAAAAGAACCCAAAATCAATAGAGATTTGAGATGAAATATGAGAAATTTAAGAAACCCAAATCCTAAATTCACAAAATTTGTCGAAAACGAAGTGAAAAATGTCGAAAGATCTTAAAGAACATGGACGATATCTGGCGACACCTCCGTCGACACATTGTTGCACCTCTGTCTCTCAATCTCTCTGTCTCGATCTGTATCTCTTCTCCGTATCTCGATCTATCTCTCTTCTCTGTATCTCAATCTCTCCGTTTAACTTATCAACAAAATACGTAACAGATATTGATTACTGGTCAATTTAGCATTTGGAGAAAGAGGATAAGAGATGGATCGATGCCGATGATTTGAAGCAGAAATCACAAATGACCGCAAACTCAAATTTACAGGTGTGAGTTGGTAAAAGTTAATTTATCGCCGGTAGTAAAAGCTTAAAAGAGTTGGTAATCATATTAACATCGGTTTTTATGTTATATGGAACTACTGGATTTCATATTCGATATTGCAATTATATATATATATATATATATATATATATATATATATATATATAAAATAGGGTCAGGTTCAAGGGAAAACCTAAAAAACGGAAAACTGAAGAACACCCTAGGGGCCCTTCATCTGAATGGTATGCACTTGTGCATACATGTAATTTGTAACATGCATAAGACACTTGTGCATAAAAACCAAAAAGTCAACTTAATTACCTGTATGCACAAATATGGTAGAGAGAGAATGTGTGTGTGTGTGTGAGAGAGAGAGAGAGAGGGAGAGAGAGAGAGAGAGAGAGAGATAGATAGATAGATGGGAGACGTATAAGAGAAGAAAGAATATATTTTAGGAATTATTAATTAAATTAGATGTAAAAGCAAAGTTACCAAAATACCCTTTTATATTTATTTAAAATTTATATTAATTATCTTAAATGTGTGGCTCACATTGGATCTCACAGTTATCACAATCTATCTAGTTCTCATTTGATTAGACCCATATATACACACACATATATATAGGGGTTAAATCAAATGAGAACCACAAATATGTTATAAACCGTGAGAACCGATATAAAGAATACTTTTGTACATGATATTTTTTTCATCAAATGCTATGATTTATTGTATTTTGTTTCACATATATGTGTTTCATAATATGATAGTTTTACATGAATTTGTTTCACCATGTGAATATTTTTTACGAGTATTTTTCATTTCACTAGGTGAAACAAAATTCGTTTTTCACATGTAATCTTTTCACAAGGTGAACACGAATATATGTGTAACAATATCTTAAATTATATTTTTATATTGGTTCTCACGAGTATGTAACATATTTATGGTTCTCATTTGATTATCGCCCTATATATATAATTTTCTTAAATATACTTTATTTTAGAAAAAATTATAGCAGTTGAAGACGTCCTTAACAATTCTGTTATATTTTTCTTTTATAAAAAAATATTATTTTTGCAAGTAAAAAGTTGAGAAAACAATTTTCAATATATGATCAAATTATCTTGGTTCGACTAGTTTTGTTTATTTGCAATGTGCACATAATCAATCATATAAATCTGAGATAAAATCGAGATAACCGGTTACATGGCCAGATTTCTCGACAACTTGCCACCATGCCACATGGAGATGTGCCAATAGGTCTAAACCCTAAACCCTAAGCCCGGCCTAAAAAAGTCGGTTCAAGCCCTAAAAAAGGCCAACCCACCCTTTTCAACCCCAAACACAGGCTAGGATGGCCTAGGCTCAAAAAAGCTCGAAGCTTGTGCATCTCTAGCGCCACATATTAGCTAGGACAATGACCGAATAGATACTTGTAAATCTGATACTCGTTTAAATTCAGTGTCGGATTAAGTATTTTATATTCATACATTGTACGAGTCGTATGGTTTGTTTTTCAAACCTTGGTCTTGATGGTAATATTTATATAAGATCATCGACTCGCATCATCCTATCGATGGTTTCTAGATCTCAATTATCGGTCAGGGATGGGAACATGATGTAAACCTTCACTGATTTGTAGATTGTTGCGGATCTCTAACAATCTGAATGCCTTGTAGCTCACCACCGCCTGGACCGCCAGGGCCATCTTGGCTTGAGCCATTGGTCGTAATGTTTAGAGCCTTCTTTCTTTTGGCTTTATGAGCCCAACTAGTAAGACTTGTTTGTATACGCTCTTCAAATATCGACTTCTTGAAATGACTTCCCATCTACATAGTAGACGACTATCGTGTTAATTTCTTCACGTGGGCTCAAAATTACAAGTTTGACCTTAAAAGTCAACCACGGGGGATCGGACCTTCTAAAACGAAACAAATTACCTGTGTGACAAGCGCGTAAAGCGGTAGAGTACTATAACTGCACAAAACTTGAATAAACACCCTAAAACCAAAAAAAAAAACAATTTTAGAATATAACTTCACATTTTAATCATAGCATACGATGTGAGATTCCACATCGGTTGGAGAGGGGAACAAAAATTGTCTTAATCAAAGGCTTTTTAAAACTATTAGTCCATGTATGGATAAATCGAACACTATCTCGGGTATGGTTAGTCGAGGATTTTACATATAAAATGCCCATTTTATAAACCGATAAGATTTGGGAGTCTACGTAAAGAGTTGTTGGCCCAACGGGTTTAGCCATCTAACCGTAGAGCTCAACGTCTCGAGAGGTTAAGAACTTATAACCTCATCAAAGGTGAAAAACGTACGTAAATATTTGCTATAAATAAATATTAAATACTTGTGATATATTTGGGAATCTATAAATTAAAATACACATTGGACCTGTTTGGTTTACTATTCTTACAAGCAAACCAAACAGGGTTATAAACAATGGTACATTAATTTAACGCCATCAAGGTTATCGACAACGATGATTTACCCAATGACGAGTCTCGGAATAATGTAACGCAATTTTCCCATTATGCATGAGTCGAGGCCAAATTGAACCTATTGACGAAAAGCGTTAAATGTCAACTTCTTTTATTTAAAAGTATCATTTTTGCGCACTAGTGTTTTTGAGATAAACGTACCAATATCCAGAAAAAGAACGCAATCTCGAAAGCATTTTGGAAGAGGATAAAATGTATCAGTAGAAGAACGATCCTTGGTCGATGAAACCAAAAATGGTCGTCTGAAGGCTTTACCACCACTTCACCTTCTACGGCTATGTGCTTCTCCGCAACTTCATGAGCCAATTGAATGATTATGTGTTCAAGCTTTGTTCCCACGGAAAATAGCAACTACAAAAATCATGGAATTTACGTTTATCTTCATCCATTCGAGTTATTTCATACGAATTTCCCACTCGGACCATATGCAGGTCGTACTGGTGGACCGTATATTGTGTCGGAAGATGTGCATTCAGTACGCATGACAAGACGTGACAAAACAAAATAAACCTTGTCCCTAGGATGGGACTGAATGGGACAAAAATGCATTTTTCTGTTCCACCACAAGGAGACGAGACAAGATTGGTAAATTATTAAACTACATTTATCAAATGAAAACCCTAAAACCTTCCACAATTCTTTCACCAGTCCTGTCTACATACCAAACGCACCATGTGAGTATATGATGTACACTTTTAGGTGGAAAACTTACGATTAAGGGAATAAAAGCTATCCAAAAATACGTATGCCAACCTGCATAAAACCAAGAAATGAATATAGTTTGACTCAAAAGCCTTAGGTTCGGGTTAGATCGGACAAGTATCTAATTCTCGATATTAAATCGGTTTAGGTGGTTCAAACAGAAAAGATTAGATTCCGCCTATGTATACTTATATAATCTAACCTAAGTTGAGGTATATCTAGTTAACCAAACCAAACGAATCCGATATGTCCCACCCAGAGGTGTGGTCAAATAGTCAATAGGGTAAGATTGGTTAGTAGCTTGACGAGCTTAATGAGACTCGCAACATATTCGGCCAGCTATATTGTTTGGCAGTGGCTTAACGATATAGAAAGTGGCTTATTCAGTAAGCTTTAAGGGGGAGATAGATCCACAAAGCCAACTTGTTTTCAAACATGTCACTCCCAGTTAAAAAAACACGCTACAACCATTTTTGAAAAAGTCCTCCTAAATAAGAACATTTTCAATCTATACAGACAAATTAATCCACCACACAAACAACTTTATCTATATACGACTTAAAAAAAAACCAAACAACCGCTAAAAATTTGGCCGGCTATAAATTCTGCAATGTAGTTTATCCACAAGAAAATATATATATGCGTCTAACTTAGGGAAGTATTGCATACCGTATATATTCAGCAACAAGAATACGATCACAAATACCCACAAATACCAACTACAACCGATAAAACCATAAATTAGCTTCGGCTAAAAGACTTTGCGTAAAAAAAATAGAAATTTTCGGAACAAATTGCATGAAAATAAACGTATTTTTTCATTTCTATTTGGAGTAACATACCTTCAAAATTTTCATTTTGGTACCTAAAAAATTTAACATCCCAGACATTTAATTACTTCTTTTACATCATGATTTATTAATATTTTTTTAAATGTCAACTAAGCAAAACATTCCACATCATCAAAAAGAATTCTTTCCGAAAGGATTGTAAACTTGGTAATAGAATAGCAACTCATAAACAATACAAATTTAACAACCCTTTTAAAAGAAAAAACTCAATGACATGGATTTTTTTCCTCAGTTGTCATTTAATATACATATAACCTCCTTTTATAAACCCAAAAATTCGTACAAACTTATAACCCAATTTTCATGTTGCAGTGAAACAACACATGAAAATTGCTTTGTAAGTTTGTACAATTTATTGGGGTTGTAAATGAATATGTACTCTCTCTCTCTCTCTCTATATATATATATATATATAATGTGTTCGTCAATAAAGCCGGATCCTAGTCAACATCTACAAACCATTTAAATGTTATGAAAGTAAATTTTACTTAGAGTTAACACGGGGGAAAATCATTTATGTCGAAATTTTTATTGTGGAAAGTACTAGGTTTGAATTTCCAAAATTCCACTTGCCTGATACCGACGACTTTCTTGAAATCGTCTTCAAGTGCCCGTACCATATACTTGTGAAAATTAAACTTCGGGTTTCCCCTGCAATGTGTCTACCATAACATAAATGAACCTTGAAAAAGATAACAGAAAGACAATGGCGTGTAGAAATAGTTACCGTGATAAATCCCAATCGTAGAGCTGCATAATCTGATTTCGTGACTGATCCGTAGAATTGCTTGCAGAAAGAATGCTTCAAATTTCATCATCACATAAGATTAAAAAACAAAATTAGGGATAACAGATAAAAGATAATCGATTTGCAGGTAAACATGAGGAGAGTGTATGAGTTTATTTGTTGCATATGCCATATATAAATGTTATATACTTCATCTGAACCATCTATCCATTTTAATCCAACGGTTGTGAATAATAGAGATGGTTACATTTTGCCAAAAATAAATCCCTGACTATAGCAGGGTGGTTACATTCCAATCTGGGTCATCTATTTTATAGATCCAACGGTGAATAGAGGTTCTGTTCTTTTTTTTTTGGTTCTCTCTTGAACTATCCTCTAGTGCTTTAGGTCTTTGTACACATGGTGCCCAAAAGACAACAATTACTTACCAGCCAACCTAAAATAGCCGAACGTTTGCCAAGACCCAAGAAGCGATTCTTGATGAAATCATGATCTCTAACATGAGTGAATTCAAGAACTGCAAATCATCATCGCCACAAAACTGTGCTTTCAATCGAAAAACAAGGATATAATATTCGTCTATATCATTTTCCTCCATTTTGTTCAATACCCACAATAAAATCTTCATTTCCTTTATTAAACCATATAAACAAGACTCGTAAAATAAAAAAATATTGAACAGATGAAATGAAATATACAGTCTCATGGTAGGTACGGGGTCGGGACCGGGCTAGATTTGACAAAACTAGACAGGTGAGAGCAAGGTAAGCGGGTGAAAGAATCGTGGAAGGTTTTAGGGTTTTAATTTGACATGGGTAGTTCATTAATTTACCATTATTGTACTTTTGTTCCACCTATTTTGGTTCAGTCTTATCCTGTCTCGGTCCATTGTTGCACTAATCGTGGGACATCAAATTTTTGTTTTGTCCTGTCACCGTCCTATTCCACGTACCAAACTGATCAACACCCAACAATTTGGATTAATTGCTCAATGATTTTGTATGATTGTAATTTGTAAGGCTGAAAACTTGGCTGCCGGTGCATTATAAGTGGAACCCACAAAACGAATATCGAATAATGAAGAAAAATGATATAAACCAATGTATAGTAGTAATAAACCAAACCAAATCAAACTAGCTTAGTATATTTCATACAAAGGTGTGGTTTGGGAGTGGAATGTACGCAAACATGATCTCTACTTGAAAGAGTAGTAATCTACTTTGATTTACCTTTTGAAGTGTCAAAATTATCTTCTCTAATAGATGTTTCCCAATGCTTCCATCGGCTGATCTATCGCGAAAACAATTTAGTAAAGAAACAATTGTATACAAGCGAAAAGAAAACAGATGAACCAAATCATTTCTGTTTACTAACCTTAATGCCTCCAAATACAACAGTGAGAACAGAAAAGGTCACGTGCACGATAGCTAATATGAAAATAAAGATGTGTAGATGATGCAGCGCCTCGTATGATAACAATGGGACCTTGTTCTGTTGGAGAAAGAACGTAAATAAGAAACAATAAAAGGTTAAAACTGTATCTGATGTTTCTTGAATCGTTTTGAATAAAACACCAAAATGGGCTTGAACCTTTAAAAGTTAACTTCCAAAAAAGGTTGGATCTACCGGTAATCCAAATGGGCTACTAACTCTTTGGGTAGATTGATTACCTTGAGAGCACAATAACCCACTGATGTTTCTTTGTCTTCGAGCAAATTGCGAAGAGGGGATGGCTTAGGATCGGTCGAGTCTTGTTTTACATTTAACGAGCAAGGAAGAAAGTGTTCCATCGTATTCTCGTCCACACAAATCTTGACGATTCTAGCTTGGCAAACTGATAAGAGTAGTGAAATGAATCCCAACAACATCAATTCTGCACCAAAAACAGTAAACCTAATCAAAAAAGGGTGCCAAAAATAGTTCTTTGTGTTAGATACGCGGAACCCCTTTGAATTTCTAAAAAGACTTTATACATACATACATATACATCTATATGGAGTCAGGTTTAGAGGAAAACCGTTAAAAATGAAAAACTGATGAACACTCTGACAACTTCATATGAATAGTATGGATATGTGCTTACTAGCAATTTGTAACATGCACACGTGCATAACATGCATTAGATGCACGCGTGCATAAAAAACAAAAAACAGCTTCAATTACTTGTATGTACACATGCATAACGTCCACATGAACAGTTTACCAGGTGTTTCTCGGTTTTTCTTTTTTTTTGGTTTTCCACCGGACCTCCCACCTGTTCTCATACAACGGTAAGGATATATGCAACCCATTTCTCTCTAAAGAATCTCTTGGGAGGAAATGGAGGCTTCTATGTATATTTCGACACAATGTTTGACTTTCAAAAAGAAGAATACCTTCCTTGACCTTTTGCAGAGCTTCAAATAGCGGCTTCCGGCCTTCCTTTTGCAATTTCTGCGTAAAGGATTCAAAATAGAAACTAAAGTTTACACAAATCTAAGATGAAACTACATCAATTTTAAAGTAATAGACGGACCTTGCCGGCGTAGTGGAGGAGCCGTTCGATGGCGAGGGATACGCCGATGATGACAGTACACACGGCAGCTACCACCCACGTCGGTGTAAACTCTAACGACGTTCCTTCTCCTTCGCCGCCCGCCATGATTTAGATCAATCTAACACCGGAATTACAGATTCAAACACGATTCGGAAATGTTTTCTCTAATCGGTACGCCATTCTCGGTTGATTTTTCAACAAAATCCAGAGACCATGGCTGCTAGGGTGAAAAAACGTTCGATCGATACGCAGAATGGAACCCTAATTGCAACGAAACAATAACGATTATAGTGGATGAGAAGATAAACAGATCATTGAAGGAGATGGTGGGAAATAGGAATTCCGATGCAAGCCGATGAAACTCAGGTAGGTAAACGGCTAGATACTCCGGCGAAACATTGCCGTCCGACGGTGGGGCAAATCTCGTTCAGTTTTGTCTTTTCTTAACCGCCATACTCTGTTTCATTTTCAATTTCTTTTGCACGTTTATGAGTGAATTACATGTTTGGTCCCTTCACTTTATAGTTTTTAATGTTTTGGTCCCTAAAATAAAATCGTTATTGGAAACAGCATTGTGGTTTGCATTTTGTTACGAATTAGTTGGTCCCTAACCCTACCTCAGTTAAAAAAAAAATTGTTAAGTAAGGACATTTTTGTCTTTTTAAGTTTTTTCTCACTTTTTGCTATTTTACTTATGCAAAATTTTGATTGCCTGGTTCAACAATACCGCTTATCCTAGTGAGTTTTATGAACCCACTGAACCAGGAAAAATTAAAAAATATTTTATATTTATATACATACATAACGTCGTTCTCATTACCACTATTCTCGTCATATCTTGTCTCCATCTCTAGCCTCTCTTCGCTTAACCACTATTATCCATCTCCCTTCTCGAACCATTTCTTCCCAAATCGAAATGGACAGGGCCAAATTTCAGACATATCACAAAACAATCTTCACTGTTGGCTTATGGTTTTCTACCTCAAGATAATTTCTCGATGATACCGACAAAACCCCATATATATCCTTGCTCGCGATATTGATCCTCAAAGGGTCAAAGATTAGAAGCAACACGACAAATCCTAAGCACACCGCTCGGTCTATCTCCTCAAAGATCAAAACAGACAAAATCCATAATAAATTGCAAACTAGAGGAATCAAACCCATAATTAATGCATTTTATGGTCTCGATCCATAATTTCAGGTAGACCACATGAGACCAAACATATAATTGTTAGTGAATGCCCAAAAACCAATAATACGATGATTGTCATTTTGAGTTTTGTTATATGAAATTAATAAATAAATAAAAAGCACTATTCATTTTATTACGTCTATATTATATTATGTGTTTTAATTATTCATAATAAATAACTTTAGAATAATGTATTCTAAATGTCCCTAGTTAAATATTATTTTGGGTTTAAGGTTGAAATAATATGATGATGACTAGCATATGTAGGGATTCATAGAGAGATATCAAACCTGCATATGGGTACAAAATGAAGATTTTGTGTATCTGACGTGACTCGCTATGAGAACACTACATTGGATGTCATGTAAGTGTAATAAGTGTTTCTCATGTGATCAATATACATGTATTTCTTTGACTTGAGAAATATAGAGTTTGTTATGTGCAAGTAATTAATGTATTTTGACATTTATTCTAATCATTCCGTAATTGGGTGACAGAATGATTGTTGGGTATGTTATAAATCACATGGTAGAACTAGCATGTATCGAGATAGGATGTGTCTCTCCTTTATGACGGGAATGATGTATCTGGCCCCTTGATAAATATATACCAAGGAAATGCATGCATGCTCGGATAATTGATATGATACGATCTATTTATTAGTATATTATGGAATTAAGAAACTAGAGATTGGATATAACGAGAATGACACATTCAATGTTTTGTGTTCAATCTGGACATCAAGGACAAAATAATCAATCAATATATATATATATAAAGGAAATGTAGAAGAGAGAGTTAAGGAGAAGCCTCCATTGAGGCCTTAGGATTTTCTTAGAGTTTTGAATTTTTTTTATATCAAAGATAACATTAAATGGGTTAATTCTTTCATTTTCTTTACTAATTTTTATTATTTTATATATTCAATATTATTATTTTTAACAAAACAAAATATTATTTACATCACATTTTTAACAACAATATATATAATTATACGATGTATTCGTATTAAATTTTTATTATTATTTAACATATATTTTTATTTGAATTTTTTTTCTCACATAACCAAAACTTAGATGAAATGCAACAATGGTTATAAATGAAAACTTATTTTAATGGAATATATTTTTGTTATTTAATTTTATTATTTTTTGTAGTAAGCTAACAATGCATATAAATAAAATTTATTTTAAAAGTGTATATTTTTAGCGATTGAGTATTTTTTTCTTATTAATCTAACATATAATTTTATTTGAATTTATTTTCTTTTTTACATAACCAAAACTTAAATGAAATGCAACAATGGTTATAAATGATAACTTATTTTAATGGAATATATTTTTTGTTATTTAATTTTATTATTTTTTGTAGTAAGCTAACAATGCTTATAAATAAAAACTTATTTTAAAAGTGTATCTTCTTAGCGATTTAGTATTTTTTTTTTCCTTTTTATTAATCTAACATATATTTGAATTTGAATTTTTTTACATAACCAAAACTTTAATGAAATGCAACAATGGTTATAAATGAAAACTTATTTTAATGGAATATATTTTTTATTATTTGATTTTATTATTTTTTGTAGTAAGCTAACAATGCTTATAATTGAAAACTTATTTTAAAAGTGTATATTTTTTAGCGATTGAGTATTTTTTTTCTTATTATTCTAACAATCAATCATCAATATATATCAATATATAAAGCAAAGTTAAAACTTTAAATCAATGAGAAGCCGCCATTGGTCTTTATCTAAATATTTTATCGTACTTATATTCATATATACTGTTAGTATACACCGTGCAACGCGCGGTGCAGTTACCTAGTTAAATATGTAAACTAAAATTGACTACAAACCGATAATTTGTTGTATCGCCAATTCTCGTCATTTGGGTGACGGTGATATATTGCTAGACACCGCTCATTGTTTATAATTATAAATAATTTTATATTTATTACCAACATATCGAGAACCCATTGGGTCACACGCTTTGAACATATTCGAATAAAAAGTTTTGATAATTAAAATGTTTAATTATTATATCTGATTTGTATTGATTTAATCTGATTCAATAAAACCAGATATTATTTATGTGTGACATAAATAAAGTTGGATAAGGATGGTCTTAAAAGGTGAGTGTTGTAAAAATCGAACCGTAAACGTTCCGATCACAAACCCGAAATCGATGCTCCAAATTAGAATCGTATCGATTCAAGCGGAAAAGAGTATTATCTGCTGTAAACTCGCCCGCATGTAGTTTCATTTGCATCTTCCAAAGCGAGTTGCAAGTGGGTTGAACTAGGCAACTAGCATCAAAGCCGCTTTAGGTACTGTTTTGAGTTTCATCTTGATTTACTTTGGAGACAAATTCAACAGTGAGTGATGGTGCATGGATACTTCTACACTCAAATAAGGTGTAGGAATGTTGGTGTTTTCATGTCATACTTCCATCACCATATAAAATGTATGACATTTTACAAGAGTTTAGTCTTGCACATCTCTCTGAAAACCAACTACAACATATGCTCTCTTTCTTTCTAAGTTTTGAAACTGTGCCTAGCATCACGAGAAGGCAAATTATTCCGATTCGTATGGGTCCTTCGAGAGTTGCGATTTTATTTTCCGTTGTGCTTGAGATTCCGTAACCCAACAATAATTCACCCTAAAGGCTTTAACTCATAAAACAAAGTCGGTTCCATCTTGGTAAAAAGTATATTTGATGCATACACTCTAATCATCGATAAGGTTTGCCTTCCTACATCAAACTAGCTACATTGAACTTCAAACTTGATAATGGCAGAAAAAGGTTTAAGGGGTAAAATAGTAATTATCATTCAAATTGTTCATTCAATATATAAAACAACAATTGCTTTTGATAATGGTAGAAAATGGGGGAGGGGTAAAATGGTAATTTACATCATTCAAACCGTTCATTCAACATATAAAACAACAATTGCTCTTTAACCAAATTGACGAATTTTACAAGACAGACCACTTAATCCAAGCATGACGTAATCGACCTATATATTGAAACGGGATCGATCTTCATATTCGACATTACCTCTTAGACTTTTGGTGATTTGAACACATGTTCTTTGTAGTATTTGAGCTCTGCTATGCTTTCTTTGATGTCATCCATGGCCCTATGCTTCTTCTCCTTTTTAGGAGCATTTTTCTTATCTACAAGTGAAAAATAATCAAAACAAAATTCAGTAAAAATAAACGGCATGAATAACAAAAATATAAAAAATATTAAGCTCAACTCAAGGCAATAAACGCATTAAGCAATTGCGAGTTTGATCCTATAAACGGGCATCGAGCTCAAGCCCTACTTTGAGAAAGTTATTCGAGCTCGAGCCTGGTATTATTTTTTCGAGTCGAGCTCGAATAATCTACTACTCGGCTCGTTTACACCCCCAGATAAATAGATATTCATATATCTAGATAGAACAACATAATTTATAAGCACGAGATTATACGGGGGAAAAACAAATCTCATACACCAAAATACCAAATACAAATATCACAAGAATCAAATTCTTCATCCTTGATACTGGAACGGTAATTTGATTTGACTTTACGAGTTCAGTTTTATTGGATTTTGAACTGTCATCAATTTGAATATTGAAAGTTTGGATCCGATCCAATCTAATTACAGTTGGATACCCGATTTCGATTGGTTGATTGTAATTGAATTGGATTGGATGATTTTCTTCGCAACCCTAATTTTATCTATCTTTTGTGGGTTCCATCTCCATATCTGGAACCCATAATGAAGTGGATTAAACTTATACATGTGCATTTTAATACCAACTTTCATGCCAAAATGGCCAAGGCTGCATTGAGTAAAATTGCAGGGGCAAAAATGGAATGGATTAAATGTCCATCATTCGACTCGTTCCGTCCCAAAATAAATGTCCACAATAAAAAATGCAAGTTTTTAGAAATGTGTAATTATTACACTTTTTAATTAACTAAATGACAATGTTACCCTCAATAATAAAAGGAGTAATGAATTTCTCCATCTCGTAATTAAGGGTAGAATTGGAAAGTAAACACTTATTTTGGGACAAACTAAAATAGAAATCTGGACACTTATTTCGGGACAAACTAAAATAGAAATTTAGACACTTATTTTGGGCGGCGGAGGTAGTAATAAGCTATGAAATGTTCACACAGAAACTTCGATATAACCTTTTGGGAACCAAAGCCGACATAAAGCCTTGATACTGCTAACGTCAACCACAACGTGCGAGAAAAGATTTGCCAAATCCGGCATGTACTTCTGCAATATAAAATATATATATTAGATTATAATTAAGGGTAGAACTGGAAATAATTAAGGGTGGAGTTCGAAAAAATTAAGGGTAGAATCGGAAAGAAGACACTTTACTTTTGAAAGTCTAAAATAGAAATGTGGACACTTAATTTGGGACATAGGGAGTACAATACATACAATTGATGGTGGACCAACTTTTCTTTTACCTTCAAGAACATAAAATCGACGTAGACTGAATTTCCCGCAAGAAGTGGAGTATATGCACTAACATGCCTCTTCACAAAATCTATCACCTACATAAATACAAGCATCTTATGTTGATTAATATATATATATATATATACCGCAAAGCCAGAAAACAAACCAAACCAAACAAACCCATAAATACAAACAGCTTATGTTGATTAACACACATATATATAAGCATATATATATATATACTTATATATAAGTATGTGTTTTCCGTAATCTTGCTACTCTATAACAAGCAGAAAGACCATGTTCCTTTGATTCAAGTTCAAAAGTTATGCATGAATTATAAAAGTAAAGTTATCTTGGCCACACAACTTATGCAGGGCCATTTGTGAGGGAGGGTGGGGCGTGCACCTACACAGGGACAAAAAAGGAGAGGCCCAAATATTCATAATGAATGTACATGAATATTCGTAGATGAATATAATCATGAATACAATTTCTTGTATTCACTTTTATTTTCGAAAATAAAAAAATTTATTGAAGATCTTTTTCATATTTATCAAGGACCCTTTTCTACATACGCACCCCGGGCCAACAAAATGTAAGGAACGGGCCTGAACTTATGTACTACTGTGAAAGGAATATGTAACACGTAACGATTTGTATTCGTATGCTTGAAAGATGAAAAAAACTGTGAACAAGCTTTAGATTACCTGTTCTTCGGCTTCTTTTTCGCTGATGGTGCTTTGTATCACCTTCTCAGTTAACCCTGTTATATAAATTGACGTATTAGGCCTAAATTGTTTTTGGTTTCTCGAACTGAAACAAATTAACGGAAAGACTACAGAGACAATTCCTATATGTCCTCCGAATACAGCGACAGTCAGGGGCGGACCTATGAAGGCCCGAGCAGGTCCCGTGCACCCGCTCAACCGATTTCTGCAAGTAGAATTTTTTGGGGGTGCTCTGGGATATTAAAAATACAAGGAACATCAACCAAAAGAGCGAAAAAGTCCCTCAAAATCACCAAAAAACTGAAAAAAACTCCAAAACCGAGATCAACCAAAAAATGCCTCGAAATCAACCAAAAATTTTAAAAAATCCCTCAAAAAGGTGAAATTTGGCTAAAAACACATCAGGCAAGTTTACGGGCCTTTGATCCACCTTAAAGGTGCACCCGCGCACCAAAAATCCTAGTCCCGCCGCCGGCGACAGTTGATAATTGAGCGAAATAAAACGAACGAGTTAGAGGCTACTAACCACTAGCGGCATGATGATCTTGGCACCATTCACCCATTTTATCAAGACAAACTTTTGTTTGATGAATGACCAAATTAGGACCCTACAGAAAAGGTAGTTTAAGTTCCTTTCAACACCAACAAGGTTGACTGCAACAATGAGTATTATGAAAAAGCCACAGAGAGTAATCGCAATTATCAAGAAAAGAAAAAAAGACAAACTACCAACTTACCTCTACCGATTTCCTCAATTTCCCATCCGTAATCACGCAAGCAATCTCCAATATTCTGTCTACTTCAACGTTCAAGCCTGCAGATGTACAAGGGTCTCCATTAATCACAGGGCAAAGGCTAGAAATACCTTTTCAATGTGATACATTTTCCTAGTACAAGTCGTGAAAAAAGTTTACAAGCTACCGAGATTGGATCATGCAATTAACTGATTTTGATTCATATGTGAATATAGGAACCAACCAAAAGTTATGGTTATATGAAAAGTGATGCCACCCACGGGTTCAGTAGAGGTGTCTTTACCCAATCGTATAAGCACATGTCTTGGTAATCTCAATCCTCAGAAATGGAGAAAACATATATCGAAACCATGGTCCCTAAAGATCTAAAATTCGTATTTTATTGAAACAGTGTAAAAGATACAAGATGTGTGATACCACCGAAGAACTCTTGGAGCACAATATCAGTCCATTGTTTTTTACTGACACACAACTACACAAGATTATATAAATACAACCACAAGGCTTGTGGCGTACTGGTTAAGGCCCTGGGGGATGTGGTGGAATAATCCATCTACCCAGGGTTCGAATCCATGCGTACACAACAATTGTGGCCACTGAGGTTTAATCAGGGCTGATGTCTTACCGTCATAATTTGCCAAGGGATTAGTCTAGGCATAGCGGACACCCTTCTCAAAAAAATATATATATATAGATACTCCAAAAACTTGTTTCAAGCCTCCACCAAATAGATATATAATAGTGGGGGTTCAAATAACTGAAATAAGAAGGCTAAATATTGTGAGAAGGTAAGAAGGGAAGGTTTATATGTGAATCATTGAAAAACCCCATTTGAAGATTCATATGTTAACCAATACGAATAATCTTTAATGCCGGTTCACATATGCATCTTCAAATAGATTTTTTCAATGATTCACATATGACCCCCCCCCCCTTCTTACTTTCTCATGATATTTAGCCTTCTTATTTAAACTGACCCATATATATGTATATATATACACACACACCTCCATAGGCGAAAAATCATGTGAGAAGAAGAGTTAAGATGAGAAGGTAAGAGGAGATCTAGACCCTTGATCACTTATTCACTTTTAATCTCACACCCTCCCATGAATTGCGCTTCTCACGAGAATTGATCCAGTGCATCTCGGTAGTCGGTACATCTCATCTCCGTGCATCTGAAGGGTGGAATGCATCTAAGGGTGGAGATCCCTTCTCACCATAACTTTCCTTCTCACCGAAACCCAACCCCAGCTCCATATCTACAATAAATATCAAAATAATAAGAAAATCCCCACCAGTCATTTCTAAGTCAATCCACACAAGGGGCAACCCGTATTTGTCATTTTTATTCCCATTCGTGTCCTCAAGACTGTCATCCTCTTCCTTGGATTTCCCTGTGTCACCAAATAAATTTAAAAACAAATGATGAATTTGTAAGCACCTTACTATCTTGCGTTCAAACAAAAGACCCAGGCTAGGGGTGTTAACAATTCGATCTTCTAACGACATACTCGAGCTTGGGCTTAATAATTCTCGAGCTCAAGTTGACCTTAAACACAAAATAAAGCTCGCTCAACTTAACAAGTCAAACTCCATAACACCAATATTCGACTCAGCTCGTTCGAAAGCTCGATTAAATTTTTCAAGCTGAACCGAGCCGTTCAAGCGTACACTTTTTCGAGCCAAACACATTCATATGTTCATAAATCATACAATCAAAATTATCAGCTCAAGCCAATAAACGATTTAATCGATCTCAATTTCAAGCCCATAAACGAGCTTATAAAGCCTAAATTATAGGATTATTGAATAACTCAAATTTGTCAAACGAGCTTCTCCAACATTGAAAAAATATTCAAGCTTGATCACTACATTGAAATAGTTATTCAAGCTCGAGCCTGATGTTATTTTCTCGGGTTGACTCGACTCGACGACTCGACGACTTAACACCCCTAGTCCCAGAAGATAAGCAGATAAAAAATTAGATTCTTGAAAAGAATCTACAGATCCTTTTGGAATCCTTTATTGATACTTTTTTATAAGAAGAGAATGAATAAAAAGTCTGTGATCTGAGAAATAGATATATAACAAGCATAGATCTTCAACTAACAGTTCAAACACGTACCATCGGCTTTCTCTGTACTATTAGCGGCACTTGTCATGTGTTGATTATCATCCTCAACATCTAATTCTAGCAAAGAAAATGCATTTGGGAGCTCGTTCATATCTGATTAACAAGTCTTTGCACTTTATCAATCATTTAGATCCTGTGACAAAAAAAAACAAGTAAACTGCCTACAGAATATATTGATAACAACCCAAGTTATATATATATATATGGTTGGGTTCCGGTGCAAAGTTGAGGTTAACGTGAGAAGCGTGAGAAGTGGTTATCAACCGTTGAATGAGAAATTGATGCATACTAGGATGAGATGCACCGGATCAATTCCATTCTAAGCCACAATTCATGGAAGGGCATTTGATTGGGGGTGTTTGGGATTGCTTATTTAAATGACTTATCTCCTTATTTTATTTTGTACCGCAAATAAGTTATTTTCTAGTGTTTGGATTGGGAAAAAACTGCTTATGACTTTTTGTCACCGCAGATAAGTTGTTTTTAATAAATTAGTTCATACTGACTTATCCACTTATTTAAAACAACTTATAACTTTTTTCGTTATTTTACATGTATAAGCAATCTCAAACACCCATCTCCAACAGCTTTGCTAAAATAGAAAAAATCAAGTTTTTGTTTTCTAAACCTCTCCAACAGCTTTGCTATCTTGTTTGCTATAATAGAAAAAACTTGAAATTTTTCTAAGTTTAGAGATTTCTCTAAAACTTGATGATAGGAGAGAGAAATAATTATTTTATTCAATCCCACCAATGACATTAAACTTTTATCATTTTATATTATATTTTAAAAAAAAGTGTATTGGAAACATAAATTAAACAATATTATATTAATATAACTTGAGTTAAAATTTCTAAAATAGAAAATCTGTTGGAGATGAATTTAACTCTTTTTAGAGATTTTAACTATTGATTCTCCATTTTAGAAAAACTATAGCAAACCTGTTGGAGATGCTCTAACAACTTATTAGCTTATTACGTTTTGGCACGATAGTAAGGTAATCCAAACACTTTTTATAAAACTTCTTTTTGTCACCACATAAGTTGATAAGCACTTTTTAAAAAACAAGCATAAGTTGTTTTAAACAGGCAATCCCAAACACCCCCTTAAAAGTAATCAACGGTTCAAATCCACTTCTTATGCTTCTCACTTTAACCTCAACTTCTCACACGATTCTTCGCCATATCTCCAAAACACTCCCTATTTGTTCGAAGTTAAAAGGTAATCCATTCGGCAATCAGATGGCACAATTGAGCTCTAATTTTCGGACCAATGGATATATTTTCATGTTTTAACCCCCATCAATACTTTGCCCTATAGTTCTCATCAAAAGCAAAATGAAATAATACAGAGAACAACGAATACAGTAACTAGCAATCATTCAAACTTAAGCACTAATCATCTTCTATAGTTACTCCTAGGGTTTAGTTTATCGTTTTAAAACAAAACCCACAAATCACAAGCAGGTGTAATGAATTCATTATCATTATACATGCACATATGTGTGTATATATATATATATATATATATATATAGAGAGAGAGAGAGAGAGAGAGAGTACCTCCAAAGAGGATTTGGGAGGGAAATTAGGGCAGAAGATGATCGCCTTTTCACAGTTGGCTGCTAAAGTCATCAATTTTCAAATGAAATGGTAGTAGTTTTGACTTTATATTTGGTAAAAATAAATTTGATTGTATATGTAATTTAATACAAAATAAATACAAATATTACAGGGTGTTTGGTTTGGGGTATTGAGTGTAAGGAATGAGAACACCGATGAAAACTGTTGTTTTGTTTGGTTTGGTTTGATATAATACAATGGGCCGGCTTATTATCTCAAACCCATTAATTTCCATTTCTGACCAAATTGAGGGGAATAAATATTTTATTTTTGATCGGTCACTTTTTTCATGCGTTCCTTCATTTCTCGATATTGAATGAAAAATATTTTTTACTTTTATATTGGACGTCACATATTTGTATTAAAAATATTATATAAAATATTTGTTATTAATTATATTGGTTTAACCAAACAACATCAATGGAATGCTAATTCATATTCCCATTCTCTTGCATTCCTATTTTCATTTTCATTCCCCTTAAAACATATGTTAATCATAAAATGGATAATGTTGGGATTTATCATTTGATAATGCTATATACATTGTTCTAAAAGGTTCGCCGCGACAGCCGCCATGACGCGTCGTGGCTCAAGACTTGTGTCTCACGCCACGTTATGTTTGTGGCACGTCATGTCTTAATGTGCGGTCTTTTATAATGCGATATTTGATTTTTCTTAACGTTTTAATGTCTTATGTGCTAGTTTTTAATATAGAACCTAATTTAACTTGTTTATTGTCCGTGACTCATCGATTAATAGTGCAAATCATATGTTTTTATATATAATATTGTATATGATATAGAGATTTGTCGCCATAAGTCACGCCTTGATAAACGTCATGACCTTGTCGTAGCTCCTAAGGCTTGAGGTTTGGCCTCGCCGTCACGCCACACCTCATGCCATTTAGAACCTTGGCTATATATTATGATAACTATGGTAATTTTCATCGTAATGATTGATTTTTCTTTTATCTAAAGGTATAATTTAATATATCACTACTAATATAAATATTTGTTTTATAACGTCTTTGTTTCATATTCATTCGGTTCACGACATGTAACTTTTTAGTTAGTATTTTTGTCTCCTGAACACATTAAAAATGTTCACATTGTGAAACAGACACTAAGGATGGTGTGTGATGGATGGGTGAGGGCGATGGTGAGTTCTCGGTACTCGGGCTAAAGGAGCTCATTGATGAGCGGGTGGCGGTGCTAGGAGGAGATTATGAAGAAACCGAGTGGTCGAATCGAATCCCGAAGAAAGTGTGCATATTTTACTGGAGAGCGAAGCAAGGAAGACTCCCTTGTAGAGTGGTGCTTGACAACATGGGCATCGATCTTGATTCGGTATTGTGCCCGAGATGCAGGAATGATACGGAATCGGTTAACCATGCGTTGGTGCAATGTCAAGAGACCGCGAACATGTGGAAGTCGGTCCTACGGTGGTGGAACTTTGAGGTAGCAAGCTTTTCGTCACTTCAAGACCTGGTGAATTTAGGCAGCAGTGTGACAGGGGTTGGTAAATATAGGAAAATTTGGACAGACACGGTTTGGTGCTTAGCCTATCTCATTTGGGCTCACCGTAACCAAACGGTGTTCAAAGGTGAGAAAAGGAAGCTGGAGGATCGAGTTTTGGAGATGCAGCGAACATGCTTCGAGTGGCTTAATCGACGTAACAGTGGGGCAAAGCTGGACTGGATCAAGTGGCTGAATGATCCAGCCGGCTGCCCGTGAAAGGTCGGGAAAAAGGTTGCAGCGGAAGGATGTTCGGACAGGTTTAGTGAGACACAAAGAACGTGGTTCGAATGGTTTGTAAGGATCGTGCATAATGGCATGCAGGTGGGCGGAATTTTGGGCGCTGTCACGGGCTGTTTGGATCGTGCTTAAGGTAGCGTGAATTAGGTGCTGTCCAATAGCAGATCACACTGGTATGCTGCTGGAGAGGTTCGGTTGGATGATTTTTGGGCGCTGTTGTTGATGCTCAAGCCGTAGTGGCTGTCCCAATAAGCCATAGTTGCCCCGGATTAATCGAGATGTGATGCTGACTGTTTGTGGACGACCTGTGATTAAGACAGCGGTTAAGCAGTGGTTAGTTCCTATTTGTTATGTTGCTGCTGCAGGGACTGTATGGTGGAGGTTTGGGTTTTATTTTGGGTTGTGCTTAATCCTGGCATGTGGGATGTTTGATTTGGTTGTTGCTTATACAGGTTGTCTGTATTGGTTGTGTTTGTATCTTTGTTCATTTGTATATTTGTGCAGTGATATAAAGTTTTGTTTGCCTTTAAAAAAAAAAAATATGTGTAAAACAAACACATTATAAAACAAATATATGTTAATCAATACACTAAACTCGTATCGTATATGAAAAATATATTATGTGAAATAGTACATGATTCACTAGCTCTCAAAGTTATCAGAATTTTATGTGTTTTCAAATGGAGGTCCCCAATGTTACATGCATCATCCTTTGTGTTATAAATTTGTCAAATCATACAATGAGAATGTAAAGGGTAAGTATTAATATTGATAAATGTGATGATAAAATTACTAGGTAGAAGTGTATTTAGTTTAATAAAAATTGGAGTAAAATTAGATAACTCGTCCATATGATTACGTAAATTCTATCAATTGTCGCTCAATTTTCGAAGTAACACCAAAGCCTCCCATCGTTTCCATTTGTTTGCACTTATCATTTCCAGCTTTAATAATCGTTAACATTCTTCCATTGCCTCTATGCCTTACATAAAGTCGAATCTAGAAACTTACATGAATGTGGTTAGACTTATGAGTGTCAAAAAAAATTGAAACCAAATAACATACTCAAACCAAAATGGCTCTAGATTATTTGGTAACCAGGTTAATTGGTTCAGTTTCCATTATCCCTTTACTATTTTGGTTAAATCAAAAAGCAAATTATATCAGAGTCTAATATATTTTATCTCTAGATAATTGGTTTGAGGATGTGATGTAACACCCTAAAATCAGGGCTAATTTAAACCTTTAAATTTTACAAGGTATATCAAATATTATCCAAACTTTTCTATATATACGCGGAGAATCAATTATAAAGGTTCCTTTTTACACAAATCGAATTCTCTAACTAACCTATTAATCTAATCATGTCAACTATAATTAGATTAAATGGGTCATCTAAGCAATCCATCCAAAGCCTCCTCGCATCTTCTAAGTTCTCCGCTTATCATCAAAAGTTGAATACCAAAAGCACTCGTCCCACATCCCATTACTCCTCTGAACCGGTACCTGGTATGAACATTGAATTTGAACAATTAGGCTTATGCCTAGTGAGAACATCCAATTCAAATTAAAATATTAACAACTTGAAAGCTCAGATGTTCAAGCATATAAACAAACATGTTCACCATCATTCTTACCGTACTCGTACTCGTCTCATAATGACAGGAACATACCCGATCCCATGAATATGACTAATAGACAGAAGGTCATAACATTTTGTTCGAAGGCCTATTATGAATCATTACCGATTCTACATCATCACTCAAGCCTAAGGACTTACAATCGATCGCCATACCTTTTTTTAGAATGGAAGCAGAAATAGCATTTATATATTGCCTATCTCTAATTCACCGAAAGTAAGTAAGAACAACACTTACACTTCATCTAATTCACGTTTCCGCATCTCAATCACGAATAGCAACTATGTTTTGCCTATTCACTACAGTCAATATGAATAGCAACTATATTTGCCTATTCCACTATTTCAATATGAATAACAGTTTTACCTTGCCTATTCAATCATTCCTTATAGCCTCCCGAAATGGGATTAACAATCCACATTATAGGCTATTAATAGCAATTCTACTTTGCGTATTCAGTCATTTCTTATAGCCTCCCGAAATGGGATTAACAATCCACATTATAGGCTATGAATAACAATTCTACTTTGCATATTCAATCATTTCTTATAGCCACCCGAAATGGGATTAACAATCCACATTATAGGCTATGAATAGCAATTCTACTTTGCCTATTCAATCATTTCTTATAGCCTCCCGAAATGGGATTAAAATCCACATTATAGGCTATCGCCTCCCGAAGTGGGATTAAAATCCACATTATAGGCCAACGGGACTAATCCACATTAATAATCACCTATCGAAATGGGAATTACAAATTAATTATGCTTGTTCCACATTATAGGCTATCGCCTCACGAAATGGGATTAAAATCCACATTATAGGCTATCGCCTCCCAAAATGGGATTAAAATCCACATTATAGGCGAACGAGAATTACCATTACGAGTCTGGTATATTCCACATTTATTTAATAGTGCCTATGGATCCATTTACCTCAATATTCTCTTCTAAAATTAAATTTAGAAAGTAATCTGAAAACTTTGATCCAAAAAGGATAACTATTTTAATAGAATTGGTATTCTAAAGCTTAAACCAAAATTTGATTTTAAAACCAAATTTCCTAAATTAATTATTTAATACAGGCCCACACAAACACAAAGCCCAAACCAATATTTAATTACCAATTACATCTAAAACTCAATTCCGGTTTTAATTGCCGGAAATCCAAACCACTAGCCCAATATCGGAACTAGACTTCCGGATCCCAATTAATTTAAAAACTTATTCCGGATCCATACCACCCGGCCCATTCCGGAACTAAGGTTTCGGATCCCCCAATTGAATTCATTCCGGTTTGCATGAATACCGGATCACCCCAACTCCGGCCCATGTTCCGGAATTAAAGTTTCGACCCAACTCTCTAAGTCACTTCCGGTATTAATAAACGATTACGGGCTTGTAATCCAACTTCCGGTAATTATTAAATTCCGAAACCCACCCCACTTCCGGTATCTTTATAGTTCCGGTACCAAAATCAGTTCCGAAACCAACCAGTTCCGGACTCTCATGTACAATTCCAGAATTCATTAATTTCCGGGACTTTTGTTACCAATTGTTCAATTACCATAAATTAACTCCAGAAACATCCATTTAAATACAATTTGATGCTTGATTCAGACTTAATACAATTATACCAAATCATTCAACTAATTTATACACACTCATATCATTCAATTTTAGTTGTTAAATTTAAAATGAAAAGATGAACTCACTTGTACGAAGTTTTGACCTAGAACTCCAACTCTTCCTTCTCTCTGATTCAACAATCCACGTACCAAAACCACAGTTCCAATTCTTTCTTCTTCTTTCTTCTTCTTTTCTCTCTCTCTGTTCTTCTTTCTCTGGACCGACTCCACAACACCCACAACAAGAGATATTTTTCTCCAATAATCCAACTTACTTCTTCCTGAGGAAATATCAACTATCAGACCTTGACCAAATCAACCCTTAAGTTCTAATTTTATCAAAATCATATAACTTTGGTCAAACTTACAAAATTAACCCTGGAGTTTATATTTACAATTAGCCCACAACTTAGACCAAATTACCACTCGACCCCATTACTACTATAATGAAAATTCAGGGTGTTACATGTGAGCATATAAAACAATTAATATATGATAAACAAGTTTATATTAAAGCTGAAATAACAAGATTTTGAGATCAAATTAATAAAACAATACAGAAAAACTAGATATGGTAATCCGGTATGTCTAATATTGAAATGGATTTACCAAAACAATATACAATATATTCAGATAAATTTATTTCTTTTGGTTTTAGTGGAAAAAAATTAGATGCACGATCTAAAAATTAAATGGGTTATTTAAGCATGACACAAAACCATGCGTGAAGAAGTTAATTTTTTTTTGGTTAAATCCATATTTTTCTAATCTTTTATTATGGTCAAGAGACCCCATTGCTCCGCCACGACCAGAATTTTTCGATCATTTTCCATATTTTTTCTAATTTATTTCGATTGTACAATTATTTAAACATTATTTAATCCCCCCGACCCGTCTTTCCATCCCCTTCATCAACCATTCGACCCTCACCTCCTCAAAACCTTTTTGAAGCGACTTTAAAGTCGTAGATGGCTATATTGGGTGTGATGATGATCAAAATAATATGTTATTATAAAAATAACAGTGGCCGATAATCAAAAAGATGTAACGATTTTGTAGTAGCATAGCAAGCAAAACTAACAAATCTACTCATTAAGGTGATTTTGTTATGGTTTTTAAACCATGATACATGTTTATGTATTGTTTCCATTTCTTTTAAAAAAAGTATGTGTTGTATGTGTTTATATATTCTAAATAAATGTTATGTATTAAAGTATTTTAAGTATGTGCATGAGGGTAACGTTAAAAACACCTTCAACAGCTACTCTAAAGTCTAAAATAGGGATTTTAAATATTATTTTGTTCTAATAGTCCCTCGAAAACAAAAGAGATAAATATATAAAACTCACCATCCAATAAATATAAATATCATTTTAACCGTTTTCACCAATAAATTTGAATGCATTATTAATTACCTATACTATGGACCCAGTTGAGTCCAACCACCTTTGGATCAATCTGGGCCCTTTAAACTCAATCCTATTTTCAATCTTGGCCGTTCAAAATAATTAAGCCATCCATTCAGTCCATTAAGCCATCTCCCTCCAGCCGCCCACTCTGTAACCGGCCCACTCCCTCTCCACGTCTCCGCCTTCAACCTCCACGCACCTTAATCTTCTCTTCACATCCCCTAACTTCTCTCCCCTCACTCATCCCTTCTTTCAGGCATGTTCTCCACATCTTCCGCTCCATCATCATCATCCCCTCCATCTATAAATAGAAGCAAAACCTGGCATAAATGCTGTCAAAATTGAATCCCATCGCTGCAGAGCTTGTTCCCCCTTCGCTCTCCAACAACCAAACGAGGTCGTTTCTAATACCACCATCTCCTCCTCCTGCTGCTGCTCACTTTGGTTATGCAATAAAGGAGAAGATGACGCTCGATTCAACCCTAAGATTTCGAAGAGAAAGGTAAAATCAACACTCTGTTGTATTCACCAACATTCCGTCAGTGTATTGCGTGCTTCCACGAAACGAAAGGTAAAATTTAATCAAACCCTAAAATCAAACCTTCTGCAAGATTGTTGCATTTGATTTGATTATATCCACATCTTTTAGGGTTTATTTGTTTGATTTCTTTCTAATCTAACCTCATCTATCCTTGTGGCAGAGTTAAAATCAACAACAACTCTTCTCCAGATGCAACAATTATCCAGCTATCCTTGATTTCATTTGCTTCAGCCACCAAGAAGAAGTCCTAGGAAAAATCCAGCAAGTGAGTATTTGTATACATTATGATGTTTTGTGTGGTATATTGGGATTCAGTAAAAAATGCAGGCTTTTTACAGGTTCTGCAGGCGGAGAAAGCAAGAGACCACACCCTCAAGCCTGGGACTCAGGCCCTTAGTGAGATTCGGCGTTTGCAGAAGACCGTTAATCTTCCAATCTCATTCCAGTCGCCCCTTTCATTCGAACTGTAAGAAGGAATTTATTTTATATACCAATTGTGTACATAAATTCTCATAACCATATCAACTACATTATGTTTTTCCAACTGTCTTTCAAATCAGCAAACTAAAGTCGAGAGAATGTGGGAGTTTAAGTACTCTATAAATCAAAAGAAGGTTGTTGCTTGTGGACTAAAGCATATGCCATCAATGTATCAACTACTACGCACCTAGAATCTAAGTAAGTGATTGATTATTTTTTCTTTGTCAAGGCATCAAGTGAAAAAAAATCATGAATATGTTGTTGCCGGTTTATGTATTTTCCTCTGATCGATGTTGAATTTGTGTTTATGCACATTAAATATGTATTTTACTCTGATCGATGTTGAATTTGTGTTTATGCACATTACATAGTTACCAGGTGCTTAATTCTCATTTGCATGTTCAGTGCGTAAATTGTCAATAAATTTGCTTTTTCTGTTTAGACTAATATATTATGAGAGAAGAAGGAAAAGCATATATTAGAAGAGCAAAGTCAGGAATTTATGTTTGTTTTCTCTCTCACTATTTCTAGGTCATTTTATTACCTGGGTCTCTATGGTATATGATTCCAGGAGTAACAATACCGTACATAAATTATGTTCTACTAATGTTAAACGTTGTTTTGGTAAATTGCATCTTAACCATTGAAATAAGAGTGACTAACTTGTCAAATCATTGTACTTTGGAATCTAGAGGTATAAAGCACATAATTTTACTAAAGATTGTTCTCATTGCTGTTTTTTTTTTCTAGGATGTGTTGGTCGGGTACACAACATTACATTTGGTTGTTTTTTGTATTTTACTATTTATCTTTGAAAATGTCTGGTGCTTTCAGTAGAGTTATTGATGATTTGGATTTTTGATTAATGTGTTATTTTGCATTTGCAGGTAGTAAAGAGGAGCCCTTCTTTGACTTCCAATAAGGATGACTTTATGAGTGTTAGGTGGTAAGAAACATCATGATTCAATCTTAAAAACTAAAAGGCAACCTTTCATTTCAAGTACCCGATGATAGTTCTAGGAAATAAATAAGGGGTTATCACAAAATAACCAAAATTGGAGTTAACCCGTCACAGAAAGATCGTTTTTTTCAAATCAGCACAAAATAACCACCTATTTCTGAAAATGCCATTTCTCTGCGAAATATACATTTTGACGTATTTTATTCGGTTTGTGGTCATCTTTGTAAAAACCATGAGTGAAAGCCGAAATTTTCAAAAAAGAGGGTTATGCGGATCCTTTCGCGAAACAGGCAACAAAACTTGAAAACGTATGTTTAGCAACAAAAAAAGGTTTTTGCTCGTGCTTTTTGCGAAATGGGCTGACAAAACTTGAAAAGGGTATGATTCGTAGAAAAAAGGGCTTTCTCATGTTTTTTTTGCGAAATATGTGGTTATTTTGTATTTTTGTGTTAATTTGGAAATTTTTTTGTCTTTTTGTGATAGGTTAACTCCAGTTTTGGTTATTTTCGTGATTATCCCCAAGAAATAGTCAAGTAAACGATAAATATACAGTTTAGCAATTCAATTGTTGCCAGAATTTTGTATATCGTGATTTTCTATAGTACATGCATCGAAGTCATAAGGACTCTGTTTTATGTTTATGTTTCTTGACCACGATCATCTTCAAACTCAAAATCAAAACTCGGTTCAATTGTAACTCCGTCTTTCATCGTTTTTGATTTTGAGTTCAGACTTTGTTTGTCTACAAGGTTTTAATTGGGTTCTAAGTTGCATGTATTCTACATCTTCGATTGTACACAAAATCGGGTCAGTTTTACCTAATTTTAACCGGGTCTTAAGTTTTCTTTCTGGATTGAAACTTTTCTTCTACCCTTTTTCCAGCTCCAACCTGCAAAAGAAGATATATCTCTCCATTTTGGTATCTACAATGTTTTCTTTCTTCCAGGGATGAATATCTCACCCAAACCATTCATCCGCTGCTTCTTCTCTTCTTCTCTCAAAGTCACTAGACGAAGCATTGTCGATTGACCCATAGAGACATGATACTTTTCGGTGTATGGGCAATGCACAAACTTCTTATGCTTAAGGGTTATTTTGATTCAGCTTATACTTATTTTCTACAGGTTGTTGATGAGGTTGAGGTATTCCTGTTTGAAAATTATTCTCTTCACTGACCATTTATTGTACCTATGTTATTGCTTTTATCTCTGCTTATAATATATTAATGGTCATGCCTGTGATGAGTTTAAACCGGTAGGGCACAGGTACAACGAATGTAAGTATGATTATAGGCACGGTGTCAGATGTGTAATAGAGTGAATGTCAGTTTCAGGATCCAAGGAATGAACTTTACTGCAAATCCGCCGGAAGTGGCTACCAAGGTACACTACTGTTATTATGTTCATTTACATATTTTTACGTCAGTGATCATTTTGCAAGCATGAAAATCATCATTACGTCACATGAAGGAATATTTGTTTTCTACACACTACTCTTTTTCTTCGTTCAGTTTATTAGCAAGCAATTTGTTTTGAGAGCATGTAGAAAGTTTATTATAGTTATTAGCTATTGTTCTGAATGTTATTAAATCCAAGCAAACCAACATACTTGTGAAACGCTTTGATTAGCATTCTGCTTCAATTAAAACATCACTTTAAGTGGTCAATAATTTGGGCTTCTGGATACTTGAGAAACGTTTATTGTTTTCATTATAGAAGTCAAACTTTGATTTGCGTTGCTTGCAATTGTTATCATGATTAATATTTGGCGATCAAGTAAGGATGGCATTTGGGTATTCTGTCTTGCAGTTGAACTTTGTTGTTATGGTTATCTATTAGTTTATTTGTTTTTTCAAGCTGTTATTTCAACCATCGTATAATTTGAAACCGTAACTTAGGAATTCTTTTGCTTTTGTTATATGTTTCTCTTTCAATGCAGTTGAGGTTGTGGTCTGTGACATGGCTTGGTAAAGGCCTTTCTTGTGTTTGTGCTCAGAGAAGAGAAGATGACTTTTTCCTCCAAACCAGCTAATATGATTTGTGGATGAAGTTTTTTCTGTTGAGTTTCTTATCAGCTGATTGTTACCTTTTATTGTCCTATTGGTTGTTTTAAATGCCTTATTGTTTCCAAGTTTTGCTTCAGATATTTAGATTTGTTAACAATATTATTTTAATCGAGTTTCATCCTTTCAATATTAAATACACACGTCTCAGGTGTATTATTGAGTTGGAAAATGTTGCATGTCTTTATTTTTTGCATTAAAATTAAGAAAATATCAACAAATATGGTACAAGTGTTGCAGAAAGAACAATGTTGGTGTTCATTTTGTGTCGAAATCTTTGTCACTTCAAAGGTATTATGGCAATTTTTTTACTATGTTAAAGTGAACTATACTTTTTCATGTACCATCGATATTGGATTTTAACTCGAACGAATTCGATGATCAAGTTGCGTTTTCACCTGGTTCGCTTGAAAAACTTGAGTTTGAGATCACGAAAATCTTGAAATCGAGACGGGCTAATCCGATTTTGATCGCTTCTTTGCCCATGATCTATTATCTATACTAGACATGGGAAAGCCGGTTATAGTTTAACTAAACTTCTTGCTTGATTAAAAACAACATTCGGCAATGATGAAAAGAGTAACCAATCAAATATATGAATCTAGATTAAAGTCATGTTGTATACCCGGCCACCGGACGGGTATAGCACTAGTTCTTTTAAGTTTTTTTTACTCCACACTAAATTTGTTGTTGAGTAAATTACTAGTCAATGTGGTTATGTAAAACACATCAGGTCCTATTTTGAAATACTTATGGATTACATATATATGGTTTGTAATTTATAACGCATTGGTCCTTACTACTAACTTTTAGACTTTTACTGTTAAATAAGTTAATTAAGAACGTACTTTATTCATTGTAATCACAAGAACCAAACATGTAATAAAAAATACAAGGATCAAACACGTAATAAAACAATTAAAACGACCGAAATCTAAGAGAATTAGCAACAAAAACGCATATAAATTATAATACACAAAGATGTAATCCATAAATAGAGTAAATTACATCAGATGTCCCTGTGGTTAGGTCAAAGTCTAGATTTGGTCCCTAAAATAAAATATTTACACCATACGTCCCTATGGTTGTCACTTGGTTTCACGTCAGATCCCTGTGGTTGTCATTTTGTTTCAAATTACTCTTTTTAGAGTGAATTACACCGGTGGTCCTGTGATTTACCCAGATTTTGGATTTGGTCCCTAAAGAACACTATCTACGATGGTGGTCCCTAACTTTTCAATTTACTTTCACTAGTAATCCCTTAATTGTTAACGACGTTAACTAAATGTTCTTACCATCCATTAGGTTAAAACAATTAAGGGTAAATCAGTCTTTTAATAAAAGCTTATTTTTTCCCTATTTTATTGAATTCAACGTGATCTTCAAGTAAAAATAAAAGAGAGAATTTACCATTAATAAAGTATTAATCCTTATCCCTATTTTAAACAAATAACATAATCTTCAATTAAATAGGAAACGTGATCTGCATCAAAAAAAGAAACGGATCTTGAACATCACGACTTGGTCGCCAAACAACACAACGTCTTCTCCATAGCGATTGCAACTTTTTGTCCCTTTTCTCTTCTCGTCCCTCTCTAGCTCACGAGAGATTTTACATGTGGGTCGAGCTCAATGGCAAGTGCGAGAAAGCTCCGATACAAACGATTATCTTGAATTATATGGTATGCACATACATGGGTTTTTATCAATGTTGTTAAAAGATTTGAATTTTTTTCCGTTATGATTTTAATTTGTTTTTTATTATCTTCAATGTAAACTCCACAGAGCATTATCCTACTTTAATCACGTTGAAGATTCGTCATGGTGGAGTGTTCACGAAGTCTCCGGGAAGGATGTATGTAAACGGTAAAACCCAATACATTGATTTGGTGGACACTAATGGCTTTGGTATACCTGAGGATTATGTCGATCCTTCATATCGGCTATCAACATGGAAGAACATGTATAGTTTCAAGATTCAACCAACACATGGAAGAATTATGTGGCCTAAGTCTGGGTGTCCAATAACAATCACTGCACCAAAGCATCATACCCAAATAGGGAGGCCAAAGAAGAGACGGAATAAGACAGTGGAAGAGATGACTCAGCGGGAAGCAAGATCACAAGGGTTGGGAAGACTGTGACATGTGCGAAGTGCCAAAAACATGGTCATAATGCCAGAACATGTAAGGGACAGACGAGTGGAAGTAATGTGTAGGTGATGAAGCTTGTTCTTAGATTTTCTTCTTTTGGATTATACTTTTAGATTTGCTTCTTTTGGATTATGTTTTTGGATTATACTTTTGGATTATGTTTTTGGTCTCCATGCTTTACTTTTGTTCCATTTTTTGAGTTGTTTTCGGATTATTAACGATATCTACCAATTCTTTAGTTGTTTCCATATTACTTTTGTTCTATTTATTGAGTTGTTTCTAGATTACTTTTGTTCAACTCAGCTTCATGTTGTTTTCTTGAGTAACTTTGTTTTTCAGGTTACTTTGGTAGTTTATAGTTTGATACAATGCAACAACGTCGGACCCACAAAGGTGTTGTTTTGACCAGCTAAAAGGTAAAAAAGTTAGAAAATAATTGCTTACCATGCTGAGCAAGCTTTTCACGCAGAACATTAATGTCTTGATGTAATAACCAGGTATTTTTATCCAAATTAAAATCGAAATTTTATAAGTCTTTATTTTAGTATTTTATGGAGTTAAGAAATTAAGGAATAAGTTTTATTGTATAATAGAAGCTTAGGGGTGTGTTTTATCAAGTGAAACAAGTTTAGGGTTGTTGGGTATTTTACCCAAACCTTTTTTAGCCAAACCGACTCAGTATCCTAAATAGAGGAAATATCTCAAATTGAAACAGTAAAGCAGAACCCAAATAGTGTGTGTGTGTGTGAGAAATTGTTCACGGCAGAGAGAAAAAGAGAGAAAAGAAGAACCGTAGGAGAGAAAAGAAGATTAAAGATTCTCAGCTGGGATTTTGTTTGGTGCAGGAAATCAAAGAGGTAATTTTCTTATTCAAACTCTCTTTTATGAGAATTAAGTTTCATATGATTTTTGAAGTGGGTTTAGGTAATTTTAGATGAATTGGTGAATTTTAGTTACAATTTAGGGTGTTAAATAGAGTTTAGAACGTTTCTGTGTAAATCTGGGTAAAAGATGGATTCTTGATTTTGAACTGAACTTTCTGGAAAAATGACGATGAACAGTGTTTTTGCGAAAAGTAGGAATTCGCAAGCCTTGGTTGCGAAAAGTCCACTTTTCGCAAGCAGCTAAAGCGCTAAGTGAGGTTTTCGTATCTGTTGGTCACGAAAAGTAGGGAACTCGCAACTGTGGTTTGCGAGAAGTGAGGTTTTCGCATCTGTAGGTTGCGAAAAGTGAGGAACTCGCAACTGTAGGTTGCGAAAAGTAAACCTTTCGTAATAGTGGGTTGCGAAAAGTTGGGTTTTCCTGTTTATGTGTTAAAGAGTATGTATACTTTAATTTGTTTCAGATACTAAGGATCTGGGTTAAAAGATAATCTAAATTGAGGAAAGTTTGAAGGACCTTTGCTTAAAAGATCAGGTGAGTTTTACTTCAAAAAGTATTTTTACTGGAATGCATTATGTGAATAACAAATATTTGATATGTGGTATGAATATGTCATACGTGGGTGATTATAATATATTGAGATATTATAATTACGTGAGTATTATATGATAATATAATACGTGGCCGGGCTTTGGACCGGTGTGATAAATTGGCTCGCAACCAATTGATATTGGCCATTGGTGGAGGGATAAGGTTGGATGAGACGAGTATGATGTAGCAATCTTGACTGGTATTAATTTACGTGTGAAATATGTGTAATTATATAAAGAGTGTTTTATATAAATGAAACTTTAATGATTTTCAAATGTCAGGGATTTCCTCACTAGACCTTTAGGTCTAACCCTCATTTTCTGTTTTAAAATATGTATTCTAGGTGGTGGATCCAGTAATACCAAGTGATTAGAAAACTTGTTGCATAGCTTTTGAGGAGATGATCGATAAGAGAAATGTGGATGCTTTTGTACTTATAAATTGTTGTTAGTTATTATGTAATTTAAAGTGAATCAAATTGTACTGAATTTTTATTATGTCTAGACTTTAGTTGGGACCAAATGTGGAATGTGATGTACTTTTGTTGCAAACATATAACGAAATATATGATTATATGTACTTTTGGATATGTGGGATGTTACAGATGGTATCAGAGCCCTAGTTTAAGGGATTTAGGTATTAGTATCTGTACCTAGACTTAAACTGCATGTGAAGTAGGATGTCTCTATTATTTTTAGAACCTGGGGATGTTAAGTATAAAAAGGTAGAAGGAACATCATGTAAGGTAAATTCGAGTTACACCTGGCCAGTGTAATTGTGAACTTACAGTTATATGATTGGACTGGAATACCTTATTATATGGGGTATGTGCCTATGTGTATATTAACCTTGTTGAAATCTACGGAGTGGCAAGTCGGTCTCGACGTATGGATAGAGACGAAGACAGGTATATTTATATAAACTCTACACGTGCTAAAGTGCTATTTGACTTCGGTACAAACTGATTAATTGTGTTTTCAATCTTTTGTTGCTTATATGCGTTAGAAAAGAAATTGATAATTGTATTGGTAATATAGATAAGAGTGGAGTGCCTATTAAGTTATTTTTGATAAGGTTGTCGGAATTTGAGGTAGTAGTAAGTATAGGATGGTGTTGGAACTTGATTTTGTTAAAATTGTCGATTAGGTAATGATAAGTGATCCTCGGTAACTCGGTATATATTGGAATAAGTAGTTATGATGAAAGAAGAGATTGTCGAGTGATTGATTTAAAGTTTCCGTTTGTTAACAAGTTTTATATTAAGGATATATGAATTAATTTCGATAAGGCTTAGTAAGAGTGTAAGTTTGGAAGCATTTGGTGTGAAAAGAGGTTGGTTCTAATTTAGTAAGAGTGTAACAAATATTTTGGATGATATCGAATTTAGTATGCTTATTCATTATGATATTGCTTGGGATAAATTTAAGTGAGAAATCAAGGATAATTGAACTAGAAAGTGAAGATTGTTTTTGGGAGTGATTAGTAAGGAAAAGCTATTAGTGATCAAGGTGATAACCCGTTATCATATGTGTTTGGATTCGAAAGATTTACCAAGGTGGTAGTAAAAATTTATTGTATGAGAACGAAAGTGGATGGTAGTTTAAATTGGAATGAATGATCTAACACTTGCAATTGTTTGCAATTTTTCAAATTGAAGGTACATGATTAGAATTTTGGAAAGTTATTGCGAAAGTATAGAATGTGGCGTTATGTGTAATTCAGTATTTCAAACGCTAGGTTATGCCTCCAGATGTTAAAGTTTATGTTATGAATAAAATTTTAAATGTGTTAAATGATTTGTGATATATAAAAATATATATGTATATATATATATATAATTTTGTGCTGGAAGAGGCACGATGACATATTTTGTGCTGAAAGAGGCACGAGGTGAAGTAAAGATGTTTTTATGGTTGTTATATTTTGGGGATGGGTGTATAGTGTAGATCCAATTTGTTTATTATCATTTTGAAAGAATATGTAAACGATATTTGATTTTTTTTTTGGAAAAGTGTGTGGTTGTTTCAGGTAATGGATGTGATTTCGGATTAACTCGGTTAAATTCCTGTTATGAGGTGTGGTGAAATTATTGGTTAAGTATAGTAATTGTGGGAATTGGGTGTGTGCGATTGGTTTGGAGGTGAAAGAAAGCTAGCTCATAGGGTCGGGCTAGAGTAAGCACCTCCTAGTGAGCTATCCTTGGGGAAACGTATTTTATGTTGAGGAAAGAGTAGAAGAAAATAGTCGAATGTAATGATCGGGGTGAAGGACCATGGGATAGGACGTGGTAGTAGTATGAGAGTGATGTTGTGGCAAGTGTCGAAATCAATTGTAATCTAAGGTTCGGGGTCGGTGTAATTAATGTAGGAAAGTGTTGTCTGTCTTAGATATATTTTGGATTAGAGAAGTGACGGTAGAGTTGGGGATGACCTATGGAGAAAAGTTCAACTACGGGTTAAGGTGATACTCCAAGTTGATTTTGTAATCTATTGGGGAGTAGAATGTCGTTATTTTTTTGAGTGTTGGATTGTTGGGACATTTTAGAGACGGTGATCGAAGGCGCGGTGCGTACAGTCAGCCGAGACCAAGGGAAAAGGTAGAGTACTTAGTGTAATTTATTGCTTTCTAGAACATAGGAGTATGTATGCTAGATTGTCTGGTGCTTATTACACCTTGTTGCATGACTACTACTTGCCAGTAGGAATTTATGCTAGTCATGATAGGTTGTTAAGTGACTGCCTTATAAGTGGTATACAGTAGGAACTAAATAGGCTTAGAATATTTGATTTAGTTCTATTGCGCAGCTCTTGTTTGAGTCTAACCGTTGTGGGACAAAATCATTATTTCGAATGTCTATCTGATTTCACACTGTATGCGACTGTGCATTCGCGAGGCGACTCGTCATGACTAGTGGAGATTCCGTCATAGCAAGGGTAGTAGGATGAGGTGAACCTGGAGTCAGGATTTGTGAATGATATTGGTATGATTGATCTGGGATATTATACCTTGTTTGTATCACGCGGGTTTTCCTCTTGGAGCAAGAGTTGTTGCAGTTAGGAGGGTACTAAATTGTTGGTATGCGCCTTGGTATTGAAGGGTTACGCATAGTGAGAGTTCATTCAGCCTTTCCCGTGTCGATTCTGCGGAAGGGCTTAGCCGAAGCAAGTAAGGTTGTACCGTTAGAAAACAGCGGACTGGATCAAAGATGGAATGATGTGGGGGAAGCGTTGGCGATAGTGGGTCGCAAGGTTAGAAAACTAGGTTGCTGATAACCTGGACTTAACTGAAAGAGAATATGCATACTATGATAATAAAGTATAAGAAATTGATGCTTGAGAGTTTGCGGGATATAGAAAAATGGTTCAATGGGTTGGATGTTTACCTAATACTTCCCATGGATTGGAGAATTTAAGTTGAAAAGGGGATTTATATTAAGTGTTATGATTAGTGGGAAGAAAGCAATGATCAATAAATATTTTGATGGTCGTGTGATGAACCTTCTTTATGGAGTTGTTTAAGATAAAGAGTTGTTTTAAACTTGGTGCTGGACTTTGCATGTTAAGTCGTTAATGAGTTATATGATTAGTGACATGAAAATTTTAACGGAGTTGTGATGAATTCTTTTCGGCTTAGTTTTGTAGTGAAATTTTTACATGATGATTTGGTAATTATTTTAGTTGGGTAAGGTGAGACCGGTGTTGATAAATTTCAAATTGCGGAGTGGTTTAAGTGAAACAAATGTCTAAAGATTTGTGATAGTAATTTTGTGCTAAGTTGGAGATGTAAGGAATTGATGTGATAACGAGTTTGTTATTTTATTAAGGAATGAATTGGTATTGATATTTGGATGGAAGTCGGTATGAGTTATGGTGGTGAGGTTATTGAGATAATTGGAATGTTTGAAATTGTATTTTGCTGATATTCGAGAAATTAAGTTGCTATTTAGGCTTTGTTTTAATTTGATGGATGAATTGGTGTCAAGTGCAATTAAGTATGGTTGTGTGATTTTAGTAATTATGCTATGCTTTCATGGGAAATGGAAATGGTAGGATGAAGTTTGCGGGTTTGATAAAATTAAGAAATTTTTCCGTGATATAAAGTGATTCGTGTTGAGTATATTATATTCCATGAAAGAATATAAGAAATAGGTAGTATTTACTAAGCAAATTTTATATTGAAAGTATATGTTTACGTTTTAGAGTTAGTATTGTAAAAGTGTAGCACACGACGTTTGTAGTAAAAGGCCGGTGAGGTTAAAAATAGTATTAGCGTGGTAAATGTCCCGAGTAAGCCTATAATGTTATGTTATTTGGATTAGATTCATATGAGTATAAGTTATTTCTTTCTAAGAGATAAGTGAATTTTCGAGTTAATTTAAACCTTCGTAGAATTTGATATCTTTTCAACAGTAGTTACCCTAGTTCGTTGCTTGAGTGAATTCCGGGACGGAATTCTTTTAAGGGGGAGATGTTGTAATAACCAGGTATTTTTATCCAAATTAAAATCGAAATTTTATAAGTCCTTATTTTAGTATTTTATGGAGTTAAAAAATTAAGGAATAAGTTTTATTGTATAATAGAAGCTTAGGGGTGTGTTTTATCAAGTGAAACAAGTTTAGGGTTGTTGGGTATTTTACCCAAACCTTTTTTAGCCAAACCGACTCAGTATCCTAAATAGAGGAAATATCTCAAATTGAAACAGTAAAGCAGAACCCAAATAGTGTGTGTGTGTGTGAAATTGTTCACGGCAGAGAGAAAAAGAGAGAAAAGAAGAACCGTAGGAGAGAAGAAGAAGATGAAAGATTCTCAGCTGGGATTTTGTTTGGTGCAGGAAATCAAAGAGGTAATTTTCTTATTCAAACTCTCTTTTATGAGAATTAAGTTTCATATGATTTTTGAAGTGGGTTTAGGTAATTTTAGATGAATTGGTGAATTTTAGTTACAATTTAGGGTGTTAAATGGAGTTTAGAACGTTTCTGTGCAAATCTGGGTAAAAGATGGATTCTTGATTTTGAACTGAACTTTCTGGAAAAATGACGATGAACAGTGTTTTTGCGAAAAGTAGGAATTCGCAAGCCTTGGTTGCGAAAAGTCCACTTTTCGCAAGCAGCTAAAGCGCAAAGTGAGGTTTTCGTATCTGTTGGTCACGAAAAGTAGGGAACTCGCAACTGTGGTTTGCGAGAAGTGAGGTTTTCGCATCTGTAGGTTGCGAAAAATGAGGAACTCGCAACTGTAGGTTGCGAAAAGTAAACCTTTCGTAATAGTGGGTTGCGAAAAGTTGGGTTTTCCTGTTTATGTGTTAAAGAGTATGTATACTTTAATTTGTTTCAGATACTAAGGATCTGGGTTAAAAGATAATCTAAATTGAGGAAAGTTTGAAGGACCTTTGCTTAAAAGATCAGATGAGTTTTACTTCAAAAAGTATTTTTACTGGAATGCATTATGTGAATAACAAATATTTGATATGTGGTATGAATATGTCATACGTGGGTGATTATAATATATTGAGATATTATAATTACGTGAGTATTATATGATAATATAATACGTGGCCGGGCTTTGGACCAGTGTGATAAATTGGCTCGCAACCAATTGATATTGGCCATTGGTGGAGGGATAAGGTTGGATGAGACGGGTATGATGTAGCAATCTTGACTGGTATTAATTTACGTGTGAAATATGTGTAATTATATAAAGAGTGTTTTATATAAATGAAACTTTAATGATTTTCAAATGTCAGGGATTTCCTCACTAGACCTTTAGGTCTAACCCTCATTTTTTGTTTTAAAATATGTATTCCAGGTGGTGGATCCAGTAATACCAAGTGATTAGAAAACTTGTTGCATAGCTTTTGAGGAGATGATCGATAAGAGAAATGTGGATGCTTTTGTACTTATAAATTGTTGTTAGTTATTATGTAATTTAAAGTGAATCAAATTGTACTGAATTTTTATTATGTCTAGACTTTAGTTGGGACCAAATGTGGAATGTGATGTACTTTTGTTGCAAACATATAACGAAATATATGATTATATGTACTTTTGGATATGTGGGATGTTACACTTGAGGTAATTCTTCTGCAAAGCATCATATACACTTGTAACAAATTGAAATTAACCTGTATAAACATGAACAAGTTGAAATTTCTAGGTCAACCAGCTTGTAGACCAATCACATTATCCTCCACTTATCTGAAATTCCTAGTTTCTGGAATCATAAAACAAATACTCAATTGCATGGGAATAATTAATACAAATTAGTTAGGATTAACATGTAACATCTCGGTTTTTGTATAAAGTGTTAAGATGAATTTTATTGATAAATTATTGATTTATTATGTGATAGATTAATTTTAGAGTTTAACCCCGAATAAGTTACGTTATATGATTATTGGAGTTATAAGTTAAGGGGTAAGCTTTAATTTTATTATATAAGTTAGAGGGTGAAAGTTGCCAAGTGTTGGAAGTTTGGGGTTTGGATGGTTAAGGTGATGAAACCTTAACCATATCCGCCGCCTCATTTGATAAAACAATGAGATATCTTCATTTCTATTGTTTTAGAAAAAGGAGAAAGTTCTTTTGGTTTTGGTGTGTGTGTGTTTCGTACGACAGCAAGAAAGAAGAAGGAAATATCAGATTTTTAAGCAGTGAATTAAGAGTACAGATTGGTGAAAACAAAGGTGTGTTCTTCATTTAAATTACTCCTCTTATGTTTACCTAGCTTTCTAATGGTTTAGAATTGGGTTTTGATGATTTTTGTAAGATATGGAATATCTGAGTTTATAAGTCTCTTATACTGGTAGTATTATGCATATCTGCAAATTTATAGAAACATGCATGGCTTAAAATTTCAGTTTTGACTTAAATACGTTTTCTGTTAGTTGAGACAAAGATGAACGCAGTTAGTTGCGATAGTTATGGTAGTTGCGATAAGTATGAATGTCGCAACTGTGGGTTGCGACAAGAGTGATTGTATCGCAACTGTTGGTTGCGATAAGATGCATGTCGCAACAGTTGGTTGCGATAAGTAGGGGATGTCGCAACAGTGGGTTGCGACAAGTGTTATCGCAATTAGTGGGTTGCGATAAGTGACGAGAATGTTGGGTTATTTAGGATTCTTAGTCTTTTAAGAGTTTTACTCAGTAGATTAATACCAGTACAATGTGTATTTATTTCAGATCTTTGTGAAGTTTGGTGACGAAATTCCTTACAAAAAGTAAAGTAAGAGTGACGCTACTGCTGTCAGGTGAGTTCATTCTTACCTTACTTTTTTATAACGTATTTAAATTACGGTAAGGTATATTTTATAAAGAGATGTTTACTGAATGAGTTTTGGATGGACGATTATACAAGCTTTAACTATTTGTTTCAAATGGGCAATTGGGTACATAGATTGATATCAAGGAACCGTGAGTGATGATATTAAATTGTTGGACTTATGTTATGAAGAGATGACATATTAAATAGGATTTGCTCATACTGAATTCTATGAGGAATCTATGTGGTAGAAATAGGATTTGCTCACACTGAATGCTATGAGGAATCTATGTGGTAGAAATAGGATTTGCTTATACTGAATGCTATGAGGAATCTATGTGGTAGAAATAGGATTTGCTCATACTGAATGCTATGAGAAATCCGTATTAATTTAATAACCTGCACAAGTACGAATAAGTGTAGTGGATCCATAGACACTAGTGTTTTGCAATCACGTGGAATAGGCGTGGCGCTAATCGTAATTTCTGTGATTTGGATAAATGTGGAATAGGTCGGGCTCTAAAGGTAATACCCATTTTGTGTTATGATGTAATAAACGTGGAATAGACCGGGCTCTGAATGGTAATTCCCGTTGGTTGAAATGAGGATTAGACCGGGCGCTTAATGGTAAATCCCATTTCGTTTTATGATGAGAAATCGTGGAATAGGCGGGGCGCTAATCGTAATTACCGATTTCTATGGAAGATAAGGGACAAGTCGGGCACTGAATGGTAATTCCTACTTCCACTTCAAGAAATAGGCATGGCACTAATTGTAATTTCTTGATATGAGCATTGATCTAGAATCCGTGGAGATTCATAGTGGGCTCTTGAATGTGATGTCATGACTGAATTAGTGTTAGTCATATTCATATTCCCGTTGACTAGAAATGAATGAATAAGCAACATATAATTGCTATTCATGTTGATTGATTGAATAGGCAAAGTAGAATTGCTATTCATGTATAAATGAGGGAATATGCAAAGTATAATTGCTATTCATATTTGAGATGTGGAAACATGAATTACACGAAGTGTAAGGGTTGTTTTCCTTTGCTTTCGACGGATTAAAAATAGGCAATATATAAGTGCTATTTCTGCTTTCATTTCAAGAAGAAGGTACGGTGATTGAATGTAAGTCTTTAGGCTTGATCGATAAACTAGAATCCGTGATGATTCATAGTAGACTATTAAATACGGTGATATAACTTTTTGATGGTAGTCATACTCATGGGATTGGGTATGATTTCGTTATTTTGAGATGAGAACGAGTATGGTAAGAATGAGGGTAAACCAGGTTTGTTATGCCTTGTTTACAATGATTTTAAAAGTATTATTTTGAAACCGAATGTTCTCACTAGGCGTTAGCCTAATCGTTTCAAATTATATTTTTCTTACCAGGTATGAACAGGAAGTAATGGGATGAGTGAAGAGTTTATGGTGACGACAAGTTTGATGTAAATTGACTCTAGTCACTATTTTCACTTGTTAAGAATGTTTATTTATGGATATTAGCTATGTAAACCCTTTTAACCCAGGTTTAAATTTGCCCTGGTTTTTAGGGTGTTACATAACACATCATCCTTAATTAATTAATGTACCTTAGATGCTGTGATATATATACAAGGGTCAGGTTTTTTCTCCTTCACATAATCACCTACAAATTGAACATAAACCATTAAAATAATTAATACAAATTTTGGATGGAAACAGGAGAGCAAGAGATAAGTGAGAAAAGAGGCAAAATAGTGTGTTTAACAACGGATCAAGTACAATACATAGAAAAGACAACAGAGGTATGTAAAAACTTCATGTGCCACATGATATCCTTCACGATACTAGCAATTATACGACAATATTACTTCCTGATATTGATTACTATATTTCCCCTCAAGAAACGGAAACAATCTTCTGTTTTGCAATCAACCAGAGTATGCCATCAATGCCATCATCAGGTGTAGCAACATGAAAACTGTTAAAGTTTGACTTAAATTTGTTGCGACTGGAAGCCAAATCATCTATAACTTCAACATATCACAAAAGAAAATGCATATAAAGAGGAAAACTCCCGGTACATAATTTGTGAGTTCAGATGCAACTTTCAGTGTCACCCAAAATCTCGCATTTAGGGAAGGAACTCCCAGAACATGAACGGGACTTTATAAGCGACTTCATGAAATCACCTCCCAACGAAAAACTCATATCAAATAAGAGTATATATACTTAAACGAACTCCCATTTTCAGGTCCTTCGTGAAAATGAGATTGAAGAAAAAATGTACTGTTATTTATCGATTAACAATTCAGAAACTGGAGATTCACACAGACCTCCGAAGATTCACACAGACCTCCGAAGTATGACCTTCTAAGCAATTGCAAAAGCAAACATGGGAAATTCCAAACATACAATCTGGGAAATGCCAATTAAAAAAGGGAGTGCGATTACCGGTTTAGACATGCTTCTTCTTGACCAATCTCTCAAATTCGACCATGGAAATGTTGATTGTGTCGTTAGCATAGGAGGGACGATTGGTGCAAGTACGATTGGGAGGGACGAACAATGCAATTAGGTTTAGGATGCGAAGTCGACGTGTTTGAGATCACGTCTAATTTTTGGTAAAAGGTTCTGTATTTATTAAATGACCTATTTACCCCTTGATTTAAATAAGGAGCTGCCGTTAGTAAACACTGTTAAGTAAGAGGGACTATGAGTGAAAGTAACTTGGAAATTTAAGGACCACCACCGTAGATAGTGTTCTTTAGGGACCAAATCCAAAATCTAGGTAAACCACAGGGACCACCAGTGTAATTCACTCTTTTTTATCTAAACCATAAGGACCGAAATTGAAACAAAATGACAACCACAAGGATCTGATGTGTAATTATTTCATTTTAGGGACCAAATCCAGATTCTGACCTAACCACATGGATCTCTGATGTAATTTACTCCCATAATTATTTTAAAATAGAAACATAATATGTTAGAACATGTAAACCAAAGGGACCAATCATGCAATTTACTCTCTTTTGTTTTAACGGGGTTTATGGCTGAGCCGACCCTTAGCAAGCCGCCAAGCCGACTGTTTTTATAGCGAAGCAGCTTCAAGGGTTTTGTAAAGTTGTAGAAGGGGGGCGCTCTCAATCGTACTCCTTCAACACAAAATACCTTCTTCTTACAACATCAATGGCCGCAATCACCAAATAAACAACAACAAGAAACTTTTACAAACCATTGTATCTGCTCACTAGTATTCAAATTCAACTGAAATCCATCCAAAACCTACCTTGATAACAATGGCAACTCTCGTTCCTCCACCTACAACACCTCCACCGGCGGCGGCGGAAGCTATCAAGCCGGAGAAAGTTGATTACATGGACTTACCATGTCCTATTCCTTACGAAGAAATCCACCGCGAAGCTATGAGTTAGTATATCAATGATCTTCAACCTCGTTTATTATTACATTTGTTTTGTTTTTAATTGATTGCAAATGGTTTGACTGCGTGAAATTGCTTGGTATATGTGAAATCTCGAGTATTGTTAAACCCTAATTCTAAACCCTAGCTAGATCAAATCTTACTTTATTAAGTGGAAACAGTTGATTTGTAAGAAAAACATGTTTTATAGTTGATTTACTTGTGATTTTGGAACTTATATGGCTTGATCTACTGGCTTAGTGTAAATGCTAAGTATTTGACTTGCATTTTTAAGAGGAAATCTTAAGAGGTTTAGAAGTCGCATAAAATGTAAATGATTCAGCCTAGGAAAAGTTTGGTTATTATAATCAAAGTTATTGATGCTTAGTAATTGAAAGAGGTGTTTGAATGTTTGATTAAGAATAAAAAATTGCATAGAAGTAGATGTGATTAAGTTAAGAATACCCTTAGTAAGGGCTGAAGATTACAAAATGACCAATTCCTGTGTTATTTCGTATGTGGTTGGTTTAATGTTTTGTCCACTAATGGCCTTGTTTGCTGTTATATGTGGTTGATTAAGAATTTAAAGCATAGAATTAGACGCTATTAAGTTAAGAATGTCCTTAGTAACGGTTGAAGATTACAATATCTGGTTGGTTTAAGGAGAGGTGATGGTTGTTTTCTTGTCAATTTCATTGGCAGTGTGATATTTCCAGTGAATGAGGACATTAAACACCTGTAAAGTATAACAACATAATGCACGTTTCAACTTATATGTCAATCACCGCTTATATCGAATACACTACTCTTCTGCAGTGTCCTTGAAGCCTGAACATTTTGAGGGTATGCGTGTTGATTTCACCAAGGGTCTGAATCAGAAGTTCTCACTAAGTCACAGGTAACCAGCTACAAATTGAATTTTCTTTTAGTTAGTACGGGTTTATGTTTATCTACCTTGTTGATTTGATGAGTATGCGGTTTCAACTTACCAGTATTGTTATGGGACCTATGGAAGTTCCTTCTCAATCTGCCGAAACGATTAAAATTCCTGCTGCAAGCTATGACTTTGGTGCAAACTTTATAGACCCAAAGGTAGGTAATTTACTGCTGTTGTAATCAATTTTGTTGCCTAAAGACATAAGTCTCACTTTGATAATGGTGTTTGGTGTCCCAAAGTTGATGCTTTTTGGAAGGCTCACTACTGATGGGCGGCTAAGTGCTCGAGTGAAGTGCGACTTGTCTGAGAATCTCACTATGAAGGCCAATGCTCAGCTTACAAACGAGCCTCACATGTCTCATGGAATGTTCAACTTTGACTATAAGGTAACTTATTCATCTTGTTTTGGATTTCTATGGATATATGTTTAGAGATGTTGTATTTTATGTATTTCATGGCACTTTATCTTTGAATTAGAAGATTTTTACACCTTCAAACAGACATTAGGTTGCAATTTTCTAATTGATACGAGTGAAGGCCTAGTGTTCTTCAGATTATTTTGATGCAACTATTCATTTTGTTATGGTCAATCTTTTTTCTTGATGTAGGGTACGGATTACAGGACTCAGTTTCAACTAGGAAATGGTAACCTGCTTGGAGCTAGTTATATCCAGGTAAAAGATCTGCCATCTTTTATATATTTTGCAGACATATACTTAGCAATAAGTTGAGGTGCAAACTCTGCCCTTTTTTCACTAACATCTGAAACTTAACTCTGTTTAGTTTATTCCCGAAATTCTTAAATTTTATTTTGATTGTTGCATTGCCATCCAATCTCCATCAGTTGTAGTATACTTCACAACTTAACCCTATTATAAATAGCTAGCTGGCTGCTGGCCAACCCACGTAATTTGGGAGAAAAGGGTTGATGTACAAATTACAAATTTGATTCTACTTTTTTTGTGACATGTTTCTGTCATCTTAAGCATTTTTTCAGTATCTGCATTTGATGGCTAAATATTCTGTTTGCAGAGTGTGACACCTCACCTCTCTTTGGGTGGGGAAGTATTCTGGGCTGGTCAGCATCGGAAGTCTGGTATTGGCTATGCTGCACGATACAACACCGATAAAATGGTAATCTGCCTCTCACTTGCACGTTTAGAGGTTTTACTCGTATGATGTCATATTTTCTAATCTACATATGCCGTATATTGGTTTTCCAATCTTGTCTATATGATTTCTTTCTTGGTTGTAGATAGACCGAGTGGTTGTCCTGGTTTTCTTGGTTAATCTTTTTCTTTTCTTGTTTCTTCTTGAGCTTTTACTTGCTGAAAATACATATTGTTGGTGATCAATGCAACAATATGTGAATATGAAATCTTGGTCCAGACTTTTCTCACTCTTCATGCCAAATGTTCTTTTGGAGACACTGTTCTGAGATGAAATAGATGGATTATGGATAGTTTAAACCTTTGATTGTTATAATATGGCCCATCAATGGTGGACCCAGGATTTTTGCTGAGCAGGTGCACCTCTAAGGTGTATCAAAGGCTCGCAAAGTTGCCCGATGTGTTTTTAGTCGAATTCCACCGTTTCGAGGGGCTTTTAAGTTTTTTGGTCGATTTGAAGGACTTTTTTTTGGTTAAATTAATTTCGATCCTTTCTTGTAGGTTGCTTCGGGACAAATTGCTAGCACTGGAATGGTGGCTCTTGGGTATGTTCAGAAAGTGTCCGAAAAAGTAAGCAGCTCAAACTTCTTGATTACTATCACCTCTGATTTATTGGAGAACACCAGCTTATTGTATCGTTGTTCTCTCTTTGGCATAGGTTTCTCTGGCATCGGATCTTATGTACAATTACATGTCGAGAGATGTCACTGCCAGCTTTGGATATGATTATATACTCCACCAGGTAATTCAATAAATCCTTTGTTAATAGGTTTGATCAATAAAAGTTTAGCCATCGATATCTACTTTTAATATTTAATCTTAAAACTACAAATTTCGAGTTCAAGGAGTTTTGTGTAACACTTTTGTAGCTTATACATGTCTCCATGTTTCAAAAGTTTATTGAATTACCAATCGGTTTCAAAAGTTTCAAAAAAGGACATTGTGGTCATTTACCAATATTTCATTCTAATTCCAAAGTTACATTATGTGAACCAAGCAAACATATTTTAATTATTTTAACGGATTCCATTCCACTGTCTGTCAACCAAACAAGTGGTCAAAAACCTGGTAACATTCCATTCCAATTCCTTCAAAGTCAAATTTCTTTGACAAATTCCAATCCATCCAAAAAATTCTGCTAACCAAACACCCCTAGGTTTAAATGGGTTTTAGGATTTTAAAAATCGCAAGTCAAAATTAGATAAAAAAGACGAACTAAACATTTCAGATTAGGGCTAGTGCAAAACCTGCTTTAATCTTTGTTTTCAGTTTTACGTTGTGTGAGAATATGTGGACCCCATTAGACCACTCTCCAAAAGAGCCCTAGAGAAGAGAAGGGAGGTTCCAACATATATCGAGAACTGTTGTGGGACTTGCTATGTTATTGTATTTATCCAGTTTTTGACTTGTTGGTAAACATTGTGAAACTAATTTTGTCCTATCGTCGACTTAATTTTAACTTGTTTTCACATTGACAGTGTCGTCTTAGAGGGAAGATTGACTCAAATGGTTGTACGTCTGCTTTTCTTGAAGAAAGGTTGAATATGGGTCTAAATTTCATTCTATCAGCCGAGGTACATTTTTTCTTATTGGTGTGTACGTATCGTTTTGCTTGCATAGATATAAATTGGACTGGGAGAAAGCATATGGTTTTTTCATAACATGTTTCCCTATATCCCTTGAAAATTATAACATTATATTTCTAATCGAATGTCTTAAATACCCCTAATAACAGAAAATAGGCTAATTATTCGGAATCAAATATTTCTCATCCGTTCTTTTTTAATGATTACCATGAATGGTAAGAAATTAAATCCAGGAAATATTGCATTACTATTATAGCCATATTTGGCAACCATAGCTAGCTTTTTTGAGCTTATTGAAAAATCTCTGTTTCGTTAGCAATACGAAAAGCTTATTGAAACCACGTTTCAATAAGATCCAAAGGCCTTTTTTTTTTAAAATTTCCAATTTACCTCTTTTTTCCAGTTAGTTTTATAACATGTCCTTTACGGTCATTTTACATTGTCATTTATCTTATCAATTATCAGCTAGTTTATTAGCCAACAACAAGCTTTTCAGCTAGTTTGCGAAACATAGCCTATATCTGATTATTGTTTCCAACAACTAGAACAATATATATCAAATTCGAATCTCAAGAACACTGGTTTCAAACTTGTAAAATCAATTACAAACTGTTTTTGGGAACAATAGAAGCATCATAGATCCTTTGAACGTGCTACTTGACTCTGAATCTTTCATAACAGTTTGTTTTCTGGATTTTATGGTATACAGATAGACCACAAAAAGAAAGACTACAAGTTCGGCTTTGGGTTGACAGTTGGAGAATAGATCGAGCCCAGATGCAAAACCTAGGATTTAAGCTCGTATTTTTGAGTGACATCAGAGGTATGATTTTTTTTTAAATCATGATGGACAAATATCAAAGAGTCAGTTTTTTCGCGCAGCATTATTTGTGGCGGCAATTCCAGCTGCATAGACAGTTTAGAGCATAATCCATAGATGTCAAAATTTGCAGCTTGGATATGTAATTCACTCGGGTTCCATTTGAAGCTGTAGAATGCATCATAATGCAAAATTGACGATACATTTCTTTGGCAGAAGTTAACGAGTGTTTGTTGTTCAAATGTTGCTTAGGGGCTTTTTGTTTGTAACTTAATTGGCTGAATAACATGTATGGCTGATTCGCTAAGCCATCCATGAATGTTTGTTAGCAGCTTATTGATTTAGGTCATGGCTGATTCGCTAAGCTTTGAGGAATGTGTTGTATCCATTTAGTCACATGGCTACCTAAAATGCCCTTCCCCTTCCCCTCACTTCACACTTCACAGAAAAGAAAAAACCCATTAATCTCTCCTTCGTCGCCGGCACCACTGCTCCCTTCAGATCATTCCTCTCCCCCATGTTGTTTACTGTTGTTGCTCCATTCCTCCCCTGTCCTTTTTCGGTTCTTGTTTGTTTCTCCATTCCTCCTGCTCCCTTCTTCTGAGAAATCAAAACACAAATGAAAATCTTGGTTATTGTTGATGTGGAACATTGATTGATTAAGGGGACGTTGGAACACCGGTTTTTCTTGAGATGGGTTTTTCTTAAAAAAAATTCAAAGGGACGGTGGAATATCGATGTGTTCTTGAAATGGAGTCTTCTTTACAGATGGGGTTTTCTCCAAAGTTTTGTGATAGGAACATTATACCTGGACTTTATGAAGAAGTTTGACCAAATAGGTTTTGAATAAAACCCATTGAACCAGAAGCTACTGTAACTTGAGTCTTGATGATTCAATAAAACAAAAAACAAAAAGATGGGTAAAATAGTTATTCTTATAATTCGGACGGTTTATTTAGCACAACAAACAACATTTTTATTTATCTATACAGCTAACTTTATCCATACAGGACTTAATGAAAAACCAACCAAAGAACCCTTTAGGGTGCGTTTGGTACACTGGACATGACAGAACAGAACAAAGTCCACTGTCCCACGTTTGACAGGACTTTTATGTGGAACAAGGTGGAACAAACTGGAATAAGGTGGAACAGACTTATGTTTTACCAATATAATCTCAAAATAAAACCTAATTCTCTTCTAAACCATCAAATAAACATTCTGTTTCATAATTTATTCATTCTTTAAATTTAGTAAGGGTAAATTGGTTAATGTTATCTGTTCTGTTTTGTCCAGTTCTGTCTTATCAAACGTGGAACAACTGTTCTGTCCTGTTCTGTTCTGTCCCACCTTGTCCTGTCCTATCCTGTCTGCGTACCAAACGCACACTTAGTGTTGTTGATGTCTGTTGCATACGTTAATGTCCTTGTTTCTACTAGTTAGAAATATTTATATTGCTAGGTCCTGTTTGGTTTTCAGGATTTGGAGGGTTTGGTTTGAAGGATATTTATGATTTGAAATCCTGGGATTTTATTGAAATCATACAAGCATTGGATTTTGAAATCCCAAGGGGATGGTTGGTATTTTGTGGGATTTCATAGGATTTGTTTCTAATAAAATTTTAAAATATGTTAAACAGACTTGTTTTGTAATCATCAATTATTGAGAAGGTAATTTAATTATTTTTATAATTTTTTATAATCTATAATCTATTTTTGTAGTTTATTATAAAAAGCTGAAATTCAATTTCATTTCAAATTCTACAAATAAAAAGCACACCAAAGATTTCCAAAACCATTCCATCAAAATAAACGCTCCCATTTTTCATCCAATGGTATATATATATATATAGAGAGAGAGAGAGAGAGAGAGAGGGAGTAATGAATATATACTTGTTAGAATGTCATGAATTTATTTAAAATCTCATTCAAAGTTATATACTGTAACACCCTAAAAACAGGGCTAATTTAAACCTTAAAAATTCCACAAGTTATAATAATAAAACTTCAAACTTATATAACAAGAGGATCATACATCAAGGTTTTCTATAAACAATAACTTCTAAATCAAATAACCTATTAATCAAATCATACATCATAGTTAGATTAACTAGGTTATCTAATCATCTGTCCCAAAAGTATCAAAAGAATAACTAGATCCTCTGTTATCTCCAAGTCTGAGTCTTTCCAAAAGCTCTCAACCCACTTTCCCTCTTACTTCCCGGAGCTTGTACCTGGTAAGAAAGTTCAACTTGAAACATTAGGCTTTCGCCTAGTGAGAATATTCAAATCAAATTAAAATTCAACAATCAAAATCTCAACAGATAAATTAAACCTGTTTCCATCCATCTTACCGTACAACAACTCCTTTCACTACTGGGAATCTACCCCATTCCCAACTTATGACTATTCATCTAGTCATAATAACACTACCAAAAATTTACCATGAATCATCCCAGATTCAAAGTCAAACTCTTAACCAAGAAATTACAAGTCAAAACCTGCATATTTCTTAACCCAGAAGTAGAGATTACAAATTACTTTATGCCTATCTCAAATCTTCCTTTCACCATTGGGAAATCTCCGATCTTCCCTTTAACAATGGAAATCTTCGATCTTCCATTTGAAATGGGAATTACAAATCAAAATCTGCCTATTCCACATTTCACCTTAGAATCAATGGTCCCAATGGGATTATAATATCGCGATATACAACCGGGACCCCCGATGATTCAAGGTACACCAAATTACTAGAAATTACATCCCTATGGTCAATGGCTAGTATGCGGTTCCCATTATACCGTACTAAGATGCCCCCGATGACCGGATGCCTATTTCTAGCAAAAGCAATATAATACATAAGTATTATAACTGATACTATCATATGCTTACAACATACAATATATCATTTCTACGAACATATTCTATATATACAAAATAAAGAATATAATTAGCTCCTCGTCTCAATCTCTTACTATCCCCTCTTTGCAACTTAGCACGAGGATTTACATCTCAAATGTTAATTACATTTCCGGACTCATAAATAAGTCTTTATAATTTATCTCAACACGGCTTCAATATCATATTTAGAGTTTATAATCATATAACAGATTGCATACAACAGATAGTCATATTATACATTATAGTCTCAAACTACTACTGAAATTTCCCCAAAAGTCGCAAGCAACTACCTGCATTTTCTCCCAAAAGTCGCAAGCCAAAGCTGCGATTTTCATCAAAAGTCGCAAGCCACTATTGCGAATTCCTCAAAACTCGCAAGTAACTACTGCGAGATTCTCCAAAACTCGCAACCCATAGTTGCGAGTTTCTCACTTCACCCCCACAGAGGTTAGCGAGATACTCAAAACTCGCAACCAACTATTGCGAGATTCTCAAAACTCGCAACCAACTATTGCGAGATTCTCAAAACTCGCAACCAACTATTGCGAGATTCTCAAAACTCGCAATCACTGTTCATCGTCTTCTTCATTAAGCGAGTTTATAAAAATCAGTGTATTAAGCTTACTACTTCTCAATTAAGTCTTACTAAAGCATATAGACATAGTTTAACACATATCCATATCAATTTTAATGGCTAATTTTAACAAGAATGAATAAACTCACCTTAATGACAATTCTGAACACTGATCACTTTCCAACAGCTTAATCAAACAGCTTAATGAGTATCCTTAGCAACAATCTGAACACTTCTGATCACTTTGTTCTTCAGATTCAGTGGCTAAATCGAAACAACACAAGATCACCTAATCAGATACTTTTCTTCTGTTTCTTCTTTTTCTTTCTCCTTCTTTTTCTCTCGAAAATCTCTATCTTTCTCTAACTCTCGACTTTTCTACTGTTTGCAGAAAAGCAAACCCACACATATATCTTCTTGATTCATTAAATCAAGACACCTCATGCTAAAATTAGATGAGTCATAAACTAATTTCACCAAACACCTCAAACTTTAAAGAAATGACATAACACACCTCATACATCAATAAAACACATTATAAAACCCTTAAGTTTAATATTTCTCAAAAGAAATCTTTAAACTTTCAACATTTGCATTTTAACCCTAATTGAATTATAATACTCTATATAATTCAAGGTTACTCCAAATACAAATACATTCCAAATCTTATTAAAATAAATAATAACGAAATTTAGGATGTTACATATACCTAACTCATTATAAAATTATTACTTTAATTAAAATTAGAGTAAATTACATACTTGGTCCCTGTGTTATAGTAGTTTTAACACTCTGAGTCCTTAAAATGAAATAATTATGGATTTCATCCTCGTGGTTTAAACTTTGTATCGTGTTGAGTCCTTAAAACTAACTCTATCCAAATTCTCTCCGTTAAAGTGCCCATGTGCATGGCACATGATGGGTATTTTGTCATTTCGCTTCTTTCTTTAAATTTTTACCTTTTAACCCCAACCCCTACCCCAAGAATGTAATTTACCCAATCTTCTTCATCTTCTCCGGTAAATCACCCTTCCCCTATCCTTTTTCCGGTCATCTTCTCCGACGACTACCATATCTCCCCGTATATTAAATCATACACCAACGTAATCTAACATAACAAATCAACCCTCTGCGGTCTCCTCCCCATCTTCCCTTGACCCATAATATATTTATCTAAAACTCAGACCATCCCACCTCCATCTCCGGCTACCCACCTCCATCTTCGACCAAACCTTACCCACTTAAATAAGATAACCAAGAATATACCCAACTGTGTTTCTAGGATTTTCACACCAAAAAAATGTGTAAATCAATAATCAAAATTCGAATCCAAACAAAAAACTCTAAAACTAAAACCATCTAACACAAATTTATGTGTTGTGATGTCTTCCTAAATCGAAATCATACAAAAAAAATCCTCAATCGAACAAAAAACTAAGCCAGAAAAATCCTTTGTGTTCTCTACGATTGATAAAAAAGGAGGAGGTCGATGGAATGTGAGGTTCTACGGTGGAAGAAGTAGATCCAGTGTCATCCATGGCTTCTCAACCATCTCTCAAATGGACCAATGTCATCCTCATTCATGGTTTCTCAACCGTCTCTCAAAATGACTTTTGGGGATTTTGGATACCGGAGTTTGACCGGAGAGCAAGAACTTTGACGGGTGGCAGTGGAGTAGAGGCCGGAGACGACCGAACACTTATTGGTTTCAATCGGACTTTTGGGGACGATCATATGAACCAGGCTAACGTTTCAGGAAAGCCACTCACTGGTGCAGACGGTGGGAAATGAAGCCGTCAGAGGGAGGGGAGGGGTGGGGCGGTGAAGTTTTATCTCTGTGCGTACACTTCTCTTCCCAGACAAACATATACATATATCTATATTATAATATATATAGAGTAAATTACATATTTCATCCCTATTGTTTTTAATAAGAAATAAAAAAGAACTAAAATGACTAAAATACCCCTGTACTTAACCTACTTAACAAAAAATTTTAACGGAGTTAGAAGTTAGGGACTCAACACGATACAAAGTTTAAACCACGAGGATGAAATCCATAATTATTTCATTTTAGGGGCTCAGAGTGTTAAAACCACTATAACACAGGGACCAAATATGTAATTTACTCTTAAAATTAATATCATTTGAAATTTTTGTGTTTCCTTTTGCACCCTAATATTGTGGCTTTTATAATAAAGGGTTTAAATTTTTTGGATCATTTAAGGAAATGGTCTTAAATTTTTAATTAAATTCATTTTTCTTTTAGTTTAAAAAATGGCATTTACTTACAAAAATATTATGAAGTTAATTGAAATCTTGAAAGGTTGAAGAAATTTGACAATTGAAATCCCATTTAATGTCTTTTTTTCTTTTTTGTCTCCCTTCTAAACTACAATAATATTCTAAAAAATTAATATAAATAAATAATATCTTAAAAATACTACATAATTATTAAAGGGTGATGACATTTTCATACAAAGAATCCATAGCTAGAAGATGGAGACGTTAGTGACTATGAAACAAACCTCTTTCACACGTCGCTTTCCATCTTTTTCGTTATATTATCTATCGGATAAATTATATAAAAGAGAACGATATTTTTAGAGGAGGCTATTGCACCAAAAATGTTGCTAAGGCCATCCGTACCCCATTCGGGATGGGGCTCGGGATGGCGGGGATGGGCTACGGCTCTTGCGGGTTCGGCGGGAAGGGATGAAATCCGGGTTCCCCATCCCGTTTCATCCCGAAGGGTTTTTAAAAAAAAAAAATTATTTAATTTAATTTTTAAAAATCATGCCGTTGAACGGCTCTTTGTAAAAAAAAAAATTCTCAATTTAATCCCACTATATATTTAACCCTAAACTCTTATTTCTCACACCTCTCAACCTCTTATTTTTCACACCTCTCAAACTCTCTCAAATTCTCTCAACCTCTTATTTTTCACACCTCTCAAACTCTCTCAAATTCTCTCAACCTCTTATTTCTCACACCTCTCAAACTCTCTCAAATTCTCTCAACCTCTTATTTTTCACACATCTCTCATCATGAATCCAAACAGAACACCTACATCCCGTCGTAACCGACCGAATACACCACAATCGCAAGAAGATCAAGAGCTTGGTTTCCAAGCGTTTACACAACAAGGTTATCATCCGCAATTTTCGCAACAATTTCCGCCACAATTTTCGCAACAATTTCCCCAACAATTTCACCAACAATTTTCGCAACAATATATATGAATTTTTATTTATTATTTATCTTATTTTTATTTATTAAAAAATATATAAATATTTTTATTTTGTTAAATAATTAAATGTATAAATAAAAGAATTAAAATAAATGAGGTGACAAAAGGGTTTGAGGGAATGGGGTAAGGGTGTTTAGGGATTGTTAGGCCATCCGTACCCCAAACGGGATGGGGCTCGGGATGGCCAGCGGGATGGGCTACGGCCCATGCGGGGTTGGCGGGGCGGGATTGATTCCGGGGATGGGATCCCGGATCATCCCGAAGAGTTTTAAAAAAAAAAAAATTAATTAAATTTTTAAAAATCAAGCCGTTCAACGGCTCTTTGTAAAAAAAAAAATTCTCAATTTAATCCCACTATATATTTAACCCTCAACCTCTTATTTCTCACACCTCTCAACCTTTTATTTTTCACACCTCTCAAATTCTCTCAACCTCTTATTTCTCACACCTCTCAAACTCTCTCAAATTCTATCAACCATTCTCTATATTTTAAACAATATGGATTCGCCACAACCCGGTTCACCAACCGCATCATCATCATCCGTAGACACCGACGAGTTGTTGAATCTACAAAGGGAAATTTTTCGACATACTACACAATCGCTGTATGGTAGCACCGCCTCATCGTCAACAAGAGAGAGGGCCGCAAACATTGAAAGAGGTCGAGTAACTGCAAGCGGCTTATGCGGGACTACTTTGGCGTCAACCCGATTTATACACCGGATATGTTTAGGCGGCGGTTCAGGATGAGCAGACAACTATTCGAACGAATAGTTGAAGAGTTAGAAGTAGGGTATCCGTATTTTAGACTTCGGTTTGACGGGTTAGGCAAACAAGGTTTTTCTCCGATACAAAAGTGTACTTCCGCTATTCGGCAATTGGCGTATGGAGTAGCTGCTGACGCACTTGACGAGTACATCCGTATGGGAGAGAAAACGTCACGAGATTGTCTGTACAAATTGTTAGGACACTAAATGTCCTAATTATAAGATAGTTTTGTAAAGGGGTATTAATTGTAATATGGGCTTGGGTTATGTTATAAGCGCTTGGGCTTAACTATGTAACAAGTGGTATATAATGTTTAGTGTGTGTAATTAGGGTTGAGTTTTTGTCATTGCAATGTAACCTCCTTGGTGTAGTGTGTGTTCTAGAGAGAGATCCATTCTCTCTCTAGGTTGCTTTCATTGAATAATACACCACTTTGATTATCTATCTTCTTGTTACTATCTATATCAATATATGAATCGTTGCCTTGTTTAAATGGGACTAACACAAATTCTACACAGGTATTATTGAACTATATGGTCAAAAATATTTACGCAAGCCTACTTTTATTGATATTCAGAAGTTGTACGCCGCGCATGAAGCTAAACACGGATTTCCCGGCATGCTCGGCAGCATAGACTGTACTCATTGGGCGTGGGCAAATTGTCCGAATGCATGGCGAGGTCAATTCATGAGAGGTGATCATGAGCACCCGACAATCATGCTAGAAGCAGTGGCCTCTCAAGATCTATGGATCTGGCACGCATACTTTGGTGTTGCCGGTTCCAACAACGACATCAATGTTCTCAATCTGTCGCCCATCTTCAACGATGTATATGATGGAAAAGCACCCGAGTGCCCTTTTGAGGTGAATGGAGCCACCTACAAGCACGGATATTATCTAACGGATGGGATATATCCGGAATGGGCTACTTTCGTAAAATCATTTACGTGCCCACAAGACCTTAAACGACAAAAGTTCAAGTCCGCGCAAGAATCCGCACGTAAAGATGTTGAACGAGCTTTTGACGTGCTTAAACAACGTTGGCATATACTTCATAACCCGGCACGCGGATGGGAACCGACAATATTGAGAAACATTATGTACGCTTGTGTCATATTACACAATATGATACTCGAAGACGAAAACCATGTTATTTGTGGTGACGTGGAAAACGACTTTTTCACGAATGATATCGAAAGCCAAATCAGTGAGACACAACGCGCGGCAAATGTTCAAGAAGTCATAAACCGGGACACTCATAATAACCTTCGGTCGGATTTGGTCGAACATATTTGGCGTATCCAAGTTCCCAACAATGACGACGAGTAGATTTTTAAATTTATTTTGTAATTTTTATTTTTAATTAATGATATGAATTTTAATTTTTATTATTTATCTTATTTTTATTTATTAAAAAATATATAAATATTTTTATTTTGTTAAATAATTAAATGTATAAATAAAAGAATTAAAATAAATGAGGTGGCAAAAGGGTTTGAGGGAATGGGGTACGGGTGTTTAGGGATTGTTAGGGATTGAGTGAGGGATGAGAGAAAAGCTGATGTGGCGCTGATGTGGAGCTGAAATATTTGAAAGATTCTCTTATGGGGTACGGATGGCCTTAGGGATTGAGTGAGGGATGAGAGAAAAACTGATGTGGCGCTGATGTGGAGCTGGAATCTTTGAAAGATTCCTGGATGGGGTACTGATGGCCTAATGGCACCAAACAATGATTAATTTTTTTTGTTTTTTTTGTATTTTGTCTTTTTGTTGTCTTTTCTTTTTTTCTATTTTATTTATTTATATTATATATTTTTATTTAATTGTATTATATAGTTTAAAAATGTTTTTTTTTCTTTTACTTTTTGGTTTTATTTAAAAATAAATAAAAATTTATAAATATAAATATTACTAATTTTTTATAATTATATAGTTATAAAAATAAAACATAAACATTGCGATTTAACATATAAATATAAATATAAATAGAACATAAAATAATCTATATTACATTCGATTATTCTAAAATAACATTATCCGTAGTACAATTAACACGTAAAAGTCGCTGGTACTTCTGTATTCGATCTGAATACGGGGTAGCCCATCCTGCAGCACACGAATATCTGTAGTGGAAAAAATGTTGTACAATAGTAGGGAACGGGTATCCTTCTGCCATATCTAATTTCACATAATGGTTACCATTAACGTACCCAGTTGTAAAAGCAACATGTTGATACCACGCTGGCGGAGTGGACCTAAGCGGCAAGTACGTCCCACAGCCTCCCATATTTATAACGTGTAATATCACATTATACTTTGAAGCAATCAAGACACCTATTTCAGGCATTGTCATCCAGTGTTCAACTGATGCACCTTGATCTGATTGGAAGAAGTTTAAAGTGTTGTAAACAATATTCCAATATTGACCTCCAAAAGCGTTCATGTATTCGGTCTTGTGTGTATCTAACTCTTCCATCAAGTTAAACCGAATTGTGGGCCATGCATCTTCATGAAGACCGAGACAGAATAGTGACGTGAATAGTGCATAGTGACGTAAATAGTGCATAGTGACATGAATAGTGCATAGTAATTGTAAATGTTCTCGATACACACAATTGTTGGAAGTGTGGTATGCTATGATGATGTTTCACGACTTATAATGGGAATATAAATAGAAGAGCATGGATGGGAGGAATCATCCTCCATACAGTTTTCATCAAATACCAAAAAACATAACCTTTCGTACATAAATATGCTTAAATAACATTTCTAATGGCAGATTTTCAATACTTTAAAAAATACCATAACCCAAAAATCTAAACCGAGAGAAAACTTATAAATCATAAGAGAAAGAACATACCTTATAAACAGCAGAAATCGAAACCCTCAGTCAAAATAAAATGACTGGAGCTGTTGGATGTTGCTGAGTGCTGATATAACTTAACAACCAAAAAACTCTGCGTCGAACTTCTTTGTTCTTTCTCTCGCTGTTCTCTCTCTCGATGTACACCAGAACATGCATTCTCATCACCATTTTATAGAACATATTATATATTTACATTTTTGGTCCCTGTAATTAGTTATTATATTACTTTTAATCTCTTACTTTATCATTTTTCATTTTATATGTTGGGTCATTGACCAGCATCTCCCTAAATCGAAACGTGGCGCTGGCTGCTACGCTATATGGAAATAAGTTGTGCCTTCTCCACCAGCAATTGCTTTTGGCGTAGTGGTAAGCGTTTGGATCCTAACATTATACCCTTATCATATTAACATAAATAATCGTATATAAACTCAAATATATTAAAAATACTTTTTTTATTACAAATTATATCATTGTATTTGTCTCGTCAATATCTTCAAAATGAGTCTAATATTGAATATTTTTTGATTTAATCATATTGGACTCATTTCGAAAGTATTGACAAGACGAATACAATGATATAAACTTATTTGTCCAAGTTACATTTTTACCCCCAACACTTTTTTAACACAACATAAGTTGATAAACACTTTTAAAAATAAGCACAAATTGTTTTAAATAAGCAATCCCAAACACCCCCTCAGTGTTGTTTATTCCTATTTGTAACTACTTCTATCTTGTCAAATCTTTCTTCCTTAACCAGTTCTAATATTACAACCGACGATATGATAATACTTAAATTTTATGGTGTCACATTATCTTCTTTTGGTTGTTACTTACACACACACATATACTTGTGTGTGTTTTGATAGAATAAGGTTCAAATAAAAAGATTATATATCGGGATAAGGTAAGAACTAGGAGTTATATGTGAATTACTAAAAAATATTTGAATAAGCATATGTGAACGGTAAACCACGGTACAAATTATTTATATGGATTCACATATGCATACTCGAATGAAGTGTTTTACTAGTTGACATATTAACCTTCACTTAACATACTTACCAGTTACCATACAACCACAAGGGTGGTGGCGTGTTGGCAAGGGCTTGGGGGATGTGGTGGAATATCCCATCCACCCCGGGTTCGAGTCCAGACGTCAGCATTATGTTGCCAGACTTAGTCTCAGACGACCGCTTTGTTTGTTTGTTTTCAAATTGCCAAGGATGTAGTCTAGACAAAGCCTAGATGAACCTTATAAAAAAACATACTTACCATACTTTTATTAATCTTTTATATTCCTATCAATACAGAATAACAAATTTTAACATCCCAATTCAACGTTCTAAAGACTAAAAACCTCATGATACCACATCATCTTCTTTTAGTCGTTATTTTAATAGAGTACACTACGAATTTGGTTTATGTGGTTTGTCCAATAGTTTTGAAACTGCAAGACGGTTATTGTGGTTTATAAAAACGTCTGGATTTAGTCCTCCATCTAACGTCCGTTTAAGATTTCGTTAAATGAGGGATATTTCATCATTTTATTGATTTGTTTGTCTTTTACCCAGTCAAACATTGCAGGGACCTAAATCATAAAATCGATGTTGATTATAAAGGGACGAATGTGCCCGTTGTTTAACATAATTTTTAACGACCGTTTAAGAAATAGACCAAATCCGCACGCTTTTTGTATATTGTAATTTTGAAACTGCAGGGATGAAACCTGTCGAAAAAATGTTATTTTTTCGACAATCCACACGAATCAAGTTTGTAGTTTACCTTTAATCCATAACTATTGATTAGATTAAATTATATTTTTGATCCTTGTAGTTGGCATTCGTTATCAAATCTCGTTATTTATTTATTTATACCAAATGACCTTTAGCCTAGCGGTATTGGAGCCCTTGGCCTTGTAGGAGGTAATGTGTTCAAACCTCGCCAAAGGTGAGGAGGGTGCGTGAGTTTTATTTCTTTCAATTGTCGTATATAAATATTATATACTTCCAAAAAAAATCTCGTTTTTATTCTATAAATTCTAGATATTTATTACAAATATAAATTTCAAATCTATTCTAAAACTAACCTTTCATTAATTTTTTAATATACTAAAAGTCAAGAGAGAGGACAGCATAAATAAGGTTGCAATGGTTTCACTCTTTAGGAGGAAGGTTGAAAAGGATTATTTTTGTAGGGTGCGTTTCATTTGAAAATTATAAAATTAGTACAAATTATACAAACTATTATATTATGAAATAATAGATATATTTATGGATGATTATCACGATTCATTAATTATGATTAAGATATATACGGAAGATAATAAGGTTTATTAATTATGATCATGATTTTAAATTAAAAAACATAATAAAATCATATGTTTATTAGACTTTATGAACGACTAAGATTGATTTGTATAGTTTGTACGAATTCTATGTTTGTAAATGAAACGCACCTTATCCCTGTATTAATATATATATATATATATATATATGTGTGTGTGTGTGTATTATTTCTATATTAAAATAAGAAAACTTGACAAAAAGGCCAAAATGTCCCCATTTTAATGGACTTAAGGATCGTTTGGGATTGCTTATTTAAAACAACTTATGTTTTATGTAAAAGTGCTTATTAACTTGTGTGGTGTCAAAATGAAGTTTTATAAAAAAATGTTTGGAGTAGCTTATGATGGTACCAAAACGTAATAAGTTAATAAGTTGTTATTTAGGAGGTGGTTTTTCTGTTGCTTGCAAAAGCTTCTTTTTGTTTGTTGTGTAAGTTTCTTTTGGTTTCTAATAAAGTGGTTGCCTTTCAAAAAAAAAGTCAGAATGAAATGTCTTTTAAAAAATAGCTTATCAACGACGACAAATCGGTACAAGTAGTTTTTTTTTTCATCCATCCAAACACCAAAAATTACTTATCAGCGACAAAACGAAATAAGTTAATAAGTCCTCTAAATAAGCAATCCCAAACACCACCTTAGTAAAATAAGATGAAAACCATAGTAATAAAAAACCTAATTAATTAGGAACATAATTGATAGAGATTGATAATATTCTACAATTTTGGTCCCTATGGTTTACACCCAACTACGAAAGCCACCCATAGATTTCAATAAGTACAGTTAGCGTCCATGTGGTTTACATTTTGCTTTGAAAATCGTCTTTGGTCACTAACTTTGTTAAAAATGTTCGTTAAGTGAGTGGCATTTATATCTTTTATTATATTTTTCTATTTTATAAAATACTTTTCATAGTATACTTGTTTAGAGCATATGTACAACCCATAAATGCATACCCAATTCCACCCCTCTTCTTCTCCAAAGTCCGACGACCTTTTCTGGTCATCTTCTCTGGCAAACAAAGCTTCAAAACTTAACCAATCTCCAATTCTAAAACCTAAATCAAACCCAAATCTGAAACATGAATCAAAACCCAACTTAAATGAGAGGGGTTAGCTAACATTAAAATGCAGTGTACCATATTGACCTTGCACCTAATATTGAACCTGCAATTTTAATAATTCTCTCAAAAAAGAGTCATGAAAAAATATTGATTTGCCTAGAACCTACAATTTATCTTAAAATAAGAAAATAACATATATAACAAAATGAACCAAAACCCCAAAAGCTGGTCTCCATCATCACCGGTGGACATAGGCAGAACCCAGTGGCATCACTGTGAACATAAGCTTCCGATGCTACCATTTAGTTTTTTTTTGTTCGTCCCTGATAGAAAGACTAAAATACCCTTAACTTTATGGAAAAAGTTAATAGAATTAAGTCGATGGACGATTTCTAAAACAACATATAAACCACAAAAGACGTTAAGTGTACTTATTGAAATCTAGAGATGCCTTTCGTGGTTGGGTGTAAACCACAGGGACCAAAATTGTACTAGTTTACTCGTATAATAATAGTTTTGAATTTAAACTTGAATTAGGTCGAGTGGGGGGTCACGCATCCTTTCACTTTCTTTGAGGGGCATGGAGATATGTTCCAGGTGCATCATGACTCATCATCCTAAATTTTCGTCTTTTAATAATGACTTTGCGGTCCCCATACTTTTATTTAATGACAAACATGTCCACATCCCCTACCGCTCACATTTATCTTTTTCTCTTTTATTTTTGTACCCCCTCTGTCCTAAAATAAATGTTCACAATGAAAAATGCACACGGTTTTAGGAGTGTGCAATTATTACACTTTTTAATTAACCAAAGTACAATTTGACCCTTAGTTATAGAGAGAGAAAATTTATCTATCACATAATTAAGGGTAGAATGAGAAAGTGAAAATTTACTTTTGAAAGTGGACACTTATTTTGGGACAAACAAAAATAGTAATGTAGACACTTATTTTAAGACGGAGGGAGTAATATCTCTCTTTTAATTAGTTTTATTGCAATTCCTATAAAGTATATGATCCAAAAATAATTATTTACAAAGGGATGTTTGGAATTGTTCGTAGATAAACAGTTTTTAGTGTTTGGATGAGAGGAAGAAAATTGTTTATAACTTGTTATAACCGTCGTTGATAAGCAGTTTTTAATAAGTTATTACATTCTAACTTATTAACTTATTTGAAACAATCTATGAATTTTTTTTTGTTATTTAACACGTATCAACAATCTCAAACACCCTATAAATAACAACTTATTAGGTTATTACATTTTGGTACCAGCCAATGCAAACACTTTTTATAAAATTCCATTTTTACACCATATAAGTTAATAAATACTTATACATAAAAGAATAAGTTGTTTTAAATAAGCAATCCTTAACATCCCTAAATAGTTGTAATCAAATTCACTTTATATTACAACTTTAAGGCATTGTTTGGCAAAAAAAATCTAGCTTATAAGCTAGCTTTTTTCTGGGATACATGTTTGGATGACCATAAGCTAGCTTATAAGTTAGCTTTTTGAAATGCTACTTGAAGTAGCGTTTCAGTAGCTTTTTGTGAATATTCAAATATTACCCCTTATTATTATTTACTAACTATTATTATTATTAAATATTAATTTTTTAAATTTAATTATAATTAATTAATAAATATTAACTGAAAATTATTAAATTAAATTATAATTATACATTGATATTAAATTTTAATTATTTATAATTATTGTTAATCATATAAATTATTTTTATTTATTTTTTAATATTAATGAATATATTTTAATTATCAATTAGTATTATTTTTTAATTATTATTTAATTATTTTTTCATATTGTATGTAACGGTTATTTAAAATCATAAGTTAATATAATTTTTTTTCTAAAACTTGTTTTAACAAATTCAAAATTTATAGTATATATGTAATTATAAATTTCTTTTAATTAACATATTATATTATTTAATTTTTCTTTATTACATTGGTTGTGCTAATTAACATATTATATTGTTATAAAATTGTTTTAATTACATAATTAAATTTGTAATTGATAATTATTTGAATATGTCATTTTTGGTCATTTTACATGTTTATAAGCTTCTTTTGCCAAACGTGACTTCTTCATCAGCTAGCTTATCAGCTACCATCTAGCTTATTAGTCAACAGCTAGCTTATCAGCTAGTTTGCCAAACAAAGCCTAAATCAAAATAATTAAATAATGAGTTTCAAACCAATTTTAGAAAAACCCATAAATTAATATATAATATTGAAAATCAGCACAACCGACAAAAAAAAACTAGACATTAGTGTTAGAGAGGGTCGTTTATCCAAACGTTTACGTGGTAATTATTTATGGATAAGAGTAAAACATATCATGTATCTTAGCGAGTAATATTTTAGTTCATCAAAAAGTTATCGTATGCAACAATTTATCTGGTAAGTGTTAACCGGGTAAGGTTATCGTCCTCACCAACAAGGTAAGACTATCGGTTTTGTCATTTTCAATTATTGGGTAAGATTCTTTGTTGAGTGTAGATCGGGTGGGTAAACCAAAAAAGCCGATCGAACTTCGGATATGAAAACCAATCCCCAAATTTTGTGTTTCGGATTTCGAATGCTTTGGGTTTATATTGGGGTTGGTCGGGTTCGGGTATAGTTCTATGCAAATAATATATATGCAATCGCTTTGAAAAGATTGAGGAAATTGATAGTAGCTTTAGAAATTATAAAAGAGTACGACTGACTAGAATTTAAGATTTATGAAATATATATATATATATATAGGTGGAGATTCAAACGAGAAAACCACTATTTTACGAAAATGAAGAACAATTGTGGGCCTCGAACTTATTTAACTTATATTTTAAATTATATTAAATAAAAATAAATAATTGAGGGTGGTAATGTAATTATCTATTTTTCATAATTTTTAGGTTATTTTAATTAATGATAGTTATTCCTTTATTTTCGATCAGATATTCAAAAGTGATACAATGTTAGAACAATGTGATAACAAATGTAATAACAGTGTCAAAATTGTGACAAAATGTAATACCACGTAGTGATGTAGATATGTATGCGTATTAAACTGTTTATCATCTGTAGCTGACATTTTTTTTATTTGTTTACTATTTATTTTATTAGTTAGTTATTATAAATGGTTAAATATTAAAAATAGTTAATCTTTAACTCTTTAGTTGTTTATTGAGTTAAGGTTTATTGAAAATCGTTTTTTATTAACTATCGGGGATTGACCGCTGTTCTTTAAGTTAAGGTTAATTGTTTTGTTTGGCTTCTAATTTTTTATTGTGCTATTAATTCGCTGGAAAAATGGAAAAAATAAAATAAAAGAAAAGCATCATCGTTCGAAACTAGTAGCGCTATTCCCCAACCTAGCTCTACTTCTTCGATTCTTAGGGTGATTGATATGAATGGTCTTCCTTGGGATCCATCCAAACGGGAAAAGATTACGGAGTATCGCCCTAATAAAAGAAATGAAATAAGACGACGAAAATATTTGATTAGAGAACCTTGTCAGCCACGTGGCCATGACTTTCCAAGAACTAAGGGAAGACGGTTTTGCCCGGCTTGGTTTGATCGATATGGTAGTTGGTTAGAATATAGTGTACAAGCGAATAAAGTTTTTTGCTTGGTTACAAAAAATGAAAACTCGTAGACAACAATTGTAGACCTGAACTCTTAAGTTGTTCCTCATTTACGTTTTTTATATTGTTATATCAAGTTGCTTACGCTTCGACCCCCATCTCCAAAATTTCTGGATCCGCCTACATGAACGTATGCATAACCAAAGAGAATCATGCTTTCAAGAATTTTGAAGTTAACCAACACTTCTAAATACTTGTCTTGTTAGAATCATCAATAGGCTATGTTTTGCCATGTTATTAACTACTATGTCAATGGGATAACAATGTTATTTCAGTTGTGATAACATTGTGATAATATGTGCCAGTTATGTGGTGGTATGTGATAATCTGTGATACATTGTTTGCGATACGTCCAAATTATAAGCAAACAATTCCTGCAATTACATCTCACCAGGTAAATAAAATACCACAGATTGCTATCATAATTGATAATTTGATATTGTTGAATAACCTACGATAATATGTGAGGCGGATGTACACATTGGGTGTGGGGGTCATTTGACAACCATTAAGTCACATATTTTTGTTTTTTTAATATTAAAAGTTTGTTTTTTAATTGATATATAGTTCTTTTGACCCCCTAAAAAATCAAGGTTTGACCCTAGGGGTGAGCATCAGAACTGGGTACCTGCCTTTGGAACCGGAACCGCTCTGGAACTGTCGGTTTCAGAACCGGAACCAATGTGATTGATTCCGGTTCCGGTTCCTAAAATACGGAACCGATTAAGACTGGTTCCGATTCTCATTTTTTTGGAACCGTTACCCGCTGGGTACCCGGTCCCGCTACTTTTTAATAAAAACTATTTATATATTTATTATATTTAAATATTTTGTGAAGTGGTATTAGTTTTGTATTGTACCTTTGTTAGGTGTTTAATTCGTTTTCATCTAAGTGTTTTATTTGAGGTGTTGACGTAAAGACGTGAATTGTTATGAAAGTCGTTTTGTTGATGTCAAGACTCAATATTCGAGAGTTTCTAATTTATTTATGTAATAATTAGTTTTTATCGGATTAGTTTTCACCATTTGTTATATTTATTACTTTATAGTTTGCAATAGACTTAAAATTATAATTTTTATTGTATGAATTGTTAAAAAAACTTTAAAAAGTTGACATTGGGTACCCGGAACCGGAACCGGTTCTAAAATATAGATGTGGTTGATGCCTTAAGTAGAAAAGAATACAATGGATATTTGAAAATGACTAATGCCAGGATTGATGTGATGTCAAGTCTAATTGAAAGGATCAAAGTGGCACAAGCGGAAGCATTATTAGAAGAAAATCTGAAAGAGGAAGTCATGGTGAAACACCCTGAAATTCACAATGAATTAAAACCTTAAATTTATCAGAGTTTACCATCACAATTCCAAGCTTACAAAATTTTATCATAACAACTAGTTAATCTAATCCATAATTACCATGAATAGATTATCATAGTTGTCCACCACATCTCTCAAAATATCTGCTACAACACTAAATTCTCCATCACCAATCCAAAAGCACGACTCTGATACTTCTCGATACTCATTACTTTGTATCCCATCCCGAGCTAGCACATGGTAAGAAAATTGAATTTGAAAAGATTAGGCTTACGCCTAGTGAGAACATCCAAATTTCAAAATCAAAATCTTTAAAAGCTTTGAATCCAACATTGTAACAAAGAGTATTCCTTAACCTGCTCCCAACTTCCTTACCGTACCCAATAACATCTTTTGATAACGGGAATCATACCAGATTCCATGAGAATGACTAACACTAAGTAGTCATAGTATCATATTCAAGAGCCTACTACGAATCACCACGGCTTCTAGTTTATAACTCATGTCCAAGAACTTATAATTAAGGGTCATGCCTTTTTCTTAGGATAGAAGCAGAAATAGCAATTATATCTTGCCTATTTCTACACTACCAGTAGAAAACGGAAACAACAATTATACTTTGTCTATTTCACGTTTCCACGTCTCAATTACGAATAGCAATTATACCTTGCCTACTCCCTACATTCAATATGAGTAGCAATTCTACCTTGCCTATTCACTTTCCAATATGAATAGCAATTCTACCTTGCCTATTCACTTTCCAATATGAATATCAATTCTACTTTGCCTATTCAATTCTCAATATGAATATCAATTCTACCTTGCCTATTCACTTTCCAATATGAATAGCAATTCTACCTTGCCTATTCACTTCTCAATATGAATATCAATTCTACTTTGCCTATTCACTTCTCAGTATGAATAACAATTCTACTTTGCCTATTCATTACATTTCCTAGTATATGTGAGTATCAATTCAAAGCACATAACGACTCATCTCGTTAATAAGGGAATAACAATTATACCTTGTCTATTCCTCATTCCCAAACACCGACGAGAATAGCAATTATACCTTGCCTATTCTACATTATCAAATAATGTTCGTGCCTATGGATCCATTACACTTGCATATGTATGCCTCACATAAACCCAATCATAATCCAAAAGTCACATCAAGTATAAACTTCGTTCATAACTGTGCATAATACTGAAATTGAGAATCTTCGGATATTATTGAATCATCAAAATCATATCAAAAGTCAAAGGAATACCTAGAAATATCGGAAACCTAACGGAAACCGAATTCATCCGGGTACTAAACCAGTCAGGGTTTATCAGGGCACTAAACCCACCCGGGTTTATCCGGACACTAAACCTCTCCGGGTTTATCCGGACACTAAACCCACCCGGGTTTATCCGGACACTAAACCTCTCCGGGTTTATCCGGACACTAAACCCACCCGGGTTTATCCGGACACTAAACCTCTCCGGCTTTATCCGACACTAAACCCACTCGGGTTTATCCGAATACTAAACCTCTCCGGGTTTATCTGGACACTAAACCTCTCCGGGTTTATCCGGACACTACTTAAAATAAAAACTTTCGGATACCAAGACTTACCCGGATACCAGCGACATATACATCAAATTCTTAACCCAAATCGATATCTACTCCAACCATCTTATTATGCAATTAACCATTCATTTCCAATACTCTTAACAATACCAACTTACTTCTTAATTTGATAAAAGACATCGGTTTACACAAAAAGACAGGATGAACTCACCCGAAAACTCAAATTGAGGGCTCGGGTGCAACCAAAATCAAATCCTCCTTCCAACTGGTTTCAATAATCGAATCGAGACCAAAATTACTTACAATCATCCAATCTTAAGCAACAGAATTGGAAAGGATCATCGAATTTCTTACCGATTGAGAGTTCAGAACTCAATTTCTCCCCGTTCTTTAGACCGACTTCAACATACCAATTTGAGATAAATCCCAAAATTTTAGCCGACTCCGTATATATATACTCAACTTCCATCAAATGACCAAACCAACCTCCAAGTTTCAAGTTCCACAACTAACTTAAACTTTGGGTCAATTACCATTTTACCCCTTCAACATTAATTTATAACACAACCTTTAAATAATAACTTTCATCATTTTAATCATCCTCCAAAATAAAAGTACACTATTATGGGAATTTCGAGGTGTTACACATGGTTAAGCAACGTCTTCAACTGATTGAAGATGGTCGTGGAGTTAAAATGTTTCAAGGCCGCATTTGGGTGCCAAAGGTTGGGGGAAACCGAGAGCTAATTCTGGAAGACGCCCACAAGTCTAAATATTCTATACGTCCTGGAAGTACTAAGATGTATAGAGATCTGAAGCTACACTATTGGTGGCCAACTATGAAGTTAGATGTGGCACAATGTGTAGAGAAATGTGTGACATGTTCGTTGGTAAAGGCTGAACATCAACGACCTTATGGGAGTCTACAATCTTTGGAGATTCCTGAATGGAAGTGGGATAAGATTACCATGGACTTTGTGACTAAGTTACCAAGGACGTTGAAAGGTAACGATACTATTTGGGTAATCGTGGATCGTTTAGCCAAAAGTGCTAGCTTCTTAGCGATGAAAGAAGCTTCATCGATTGATAAGCTAGCCAAGTTATATATTGATGAAGTGGTGTCAAGACATGGTATACCTGTGTCTATAGTTTCTGATCGTGACAGCCGATTTATTTCAAAATTTTGGCAGTCACTACAAGAAGAATTGGGCACAAGAGTGAATTTGAGCACTGCATATCATCCACAAACAGACGGGTAAAGTGAAAGAACCATTCAGACTTTGGAATACATGCTCAGGTCTTGTGTAATTGATTTTGGAGGTAATTGGGATACGCATTTACCCTTAGTGGAGTTTGCGTACAATAATAATTATCATTCCAGTATTGGAATAGCACCTTTTGAAGCCTTATATGGACAAAAATGTAGAACTCCAGTATGTTGGTTGGAAGCTGGAGAAAAACAGTTTGCTGGTCCTGAAATTGTGCAACAAACGGCTGAGAAAGTAAAGGAAATTCGAAAACATATGAAGACGGCTCAAGATCGACAAAAGAGTTACGCCGATCCAAAAAGAAGACCAAAAGAGTTCCAAGTTGAGGAGCGGGTAATGTTAAAGGTATCCCCGTGGAAGGGTATTATAAGATTTGGAAGGCGTGGAAAGCTGAGTCCTCGTTTTCTTGGACCTTTCACTATAACCAAGCGAGTAGGGCTTCAAGCGTATCAGTTGGATCTTCCACCTGAATCGGAAGGAATCCATAATACCTTCCATGTATGTTATCTTCGGAAATGCTTAGCCGAATAGGAAAATGTTATACCACTTTCTGAAATAAGAGTGGATGAGAAGAGTCGTTGCGTGGAGGAACCTGAAGCAATTTTAGAAAGAACGACTAAAAAGCTACGACATAAGGAAGTGATATTGATTAAGGTACAGTGGAAACATCATAGAGGTGCTAACGTGACGTGGGAAGCTGAAGAGGATATGAAGAATAAATATCCTCATTTATTTACCTAACTTTGATTTCAGGGACGAAATCATTTTTAAGTTGGGGAGATTTGTAACACCTCGAAATTTCCATAGTCATTGTACTTTTATTTTGGAAGAATGTTTAAAATAATGGGAAGTATTATTTTAAACGGATTATTGAAAGGGTTGAAAGTGCAATTGACCTAAAGTTTAAGTTATTCGTGAACTTCTGAACTATGAGGGTTGATTTTGTTATTTGGCTATAATTTTGGGTTAATTGGTAAAAGTGGGAAATTGAGATATAAGGGTGAGTCGGCTGAAGGGTGGAGGTCTATCTCAATTGGTATTGTGAAGTCAGTTTCAAGCAGAGAAAGTTTGGCATTTTCGTTTGGGTTATCGATTCAGCTTTGAGTGAAAGGAAGTGAACTCCGATTTGATTTGAGACCGACCTGAGTTCTTCAGATAGGTGAGTTCATCTGTTATTTTGCTTAATAAAATTATCTGTGAACTGAAATGGTTTATTAAGCTTACTGCATCTTTGAGAAATGAACCATAATTGATTTTGGAAGTTTTGAGTAGAAAACAATTGGAACTGGGTAAGAATTTGTTGAAATCTGAAAGATGAATAATCCGGATTATTCCGGATTCCGGATGAGTGTCCGGATTGATTTCGGATACCGGATCGTTCCGGATTCCGGATAGGTGTCCGGATGATTTTACCGGATACCGGATGGTTTTCCGGAATGGCGTACCGGATACCGGATTGTTTCCGGACACCTGATATAAATCGCGGATGGTTCCAGACTTTGAGTCCGGATACTTTTTCCGGATTGTACCGGATTACTTTGATTTCCGGGTGTTTCCGGATAAATGTTCCGGATATGGTTTTCGAATAAGATCTCGGACTGTTTCTGGACTTGGTTCCGGATTAGTTTACCGGACAAGTCTTCCTGTATATTTTCTGGGTAATATTGTACTGTTAAAATGTTTTATGAAAACGAAAACATATTGTGAGTTTAACGGTACAAACATAGTTATAACTCGATTGTGAATACGACATGCGTTGTTATGTGTTTTGATTTATATACATATATATTAGGAAAGTGTAATGGATCCATATGCACTAGTATTATGTGAACACGTGGAATAGGCGTTGACTAATCGTAATTCCCGTGTATTTGATCAACGTGGAATAGGCATGGACTAATCGTAATTCCCGTGTATTTGATCAACGTGGAATAGGCGTGGACTAATCGTAATTCCCGTTGAATGAATTGAGGAATAGGCGTGGACTAATCGTAATTCCCATTTCGTATTGAGATGAGAAATCGTGGGATATGTGTGGACTAATCGTAATTCCCGTTTTCTATTGGAAGATAAGAGATAGGCATGGCTTAATTGTAATCTCTATTTCCACTCCAAGAAATAGGCATGGACTAATTGTAATTTCTTGGACATGAGCAATGATCTAGAATCTGTGGTGATTCGTAGTGGGCTCTTGAACATGATGCTATGACTTACTTAGTGTTTGTCATATTCATGGAATCGGGTATGATTCCCGTCATCGAAATATGTTATGTGTATGGTAAGAAAGATCGAGACCAGGTGAATTTATTTGCTTTGTTTACAGTTTTGTTTTCAAAGCTTATAAAGTTTTAATTTGAAAATCAGATGTTCTCACTAGGCGTAAGCCTAATCTTTTCAAATTAATTTTTTTTACCAGGTACTAGCTCGGGAAGGGATAAGCAGGGATGAGTGTCGAGAAATCCCAGAGTTATGCTTTTGGAACTATGTTGGAGAATCTAGTAGAACAAGGAGTATTTTGGAGATATTATAGACAACCCGTATAATCTGATGTTATTAGTTATGAATTAGATTAGTCGGTTGTTTATGATATTTCAGTTGTAATTAGACCTTGTCACTAATTCTCCGTTTGTGATTGAAAACTTTTGGGAAGAAGTTGTAAATTATTATGATAAATTAAGGTTTAAATTCATTGTGGTTTTTAGGGTGTTTCATGTTATTTATTATCCCGAGCCCCATCCCTAAAATTTCTGGATCCGCCACTGCATGTGATAAGTTGTGTTAATCAATCATTATTTGTTACTCGAACAAACTGTGTTAATTGAACATATAGGAATAAATTGTGTTAATCGAACACACATGAAAAAAATATGTTAGTCGAACACTGGTAGCTGGAAAACGTGTACCCAGAAATGTGGGCACAAATGTTCCCACAGTGGGGGCGCAAGTATACACCAACACTGGGATCGCTACAAGTAATAAAGTGGTAAAAGTACCGAGTATCGTATCCACAGGGATTGGATTTCAAAGTTACGAGTCCTAAGTCGAGAATACACCGAATTCAATAAGAGAAGAAGAAAATATATTTTTGAGTGAGTTTTGGGGTTTTAACAACAAAAACTAAATAAGTAAATAAAATGGGTATGGGTGTAAGTTTTCCTTGAGACGCTCGTAGTGACGAAATGGTTAGTCACTTTGTAGTACGGAATGTCTATAAAAAGCCCGATCTCTCGAAAGTGGATTTTTACAGACCGGTCCTACAAAATGCCCATAAAGTCACCATTATTGTTGACTCTTAATCTTGCCGATTTAACTAAGTATGACTCAAAAATCAAAGTTCAATCAGTATGGAGATTTACACCCAAATCTCTTTGTGATATAAATCTCGACTGAAGTTCGAACCTTAGTAAATCATGCAGAACCCGTATCTCTACGTGGTTATCAAAGACTCTCTCAAATCTTTGTGCATCACTTAAGCCGTATTTCGGATCCGCCCCTCTCGAGGTCTAAGATCTAATATTAACACTTCAAGGTGATCAGCTTATCTGCGTTGAGTTTAAGTCCCGACTTAAGTGACCAAGCTTAAGAGCTAGTAACAATGGCAACACCCAAGTGTCGCCTACTAGTCTCAAGTTCGACTCACATCCACACCCAAAAGGGTGCTTAGCTCATATTAAAAGTAAAAGACATAATAAAAGAAAAGGAATACGAAGTAACTACTTTCATAAAGTTAAATACGAGAAATAAAATACGGAATTAAAATACATAATTTAAAGTACTACACCTCAAGCCTAATGCTTGAGGTGTTTGTTGGAAAGCAAAGAGATGAAAACTTAAACTAAAGAAAATATGGATGGATGATGTTGGTTCTCTATTGATACTTGCAGTTTCTTCTCTTTTATAGCTACCAAACACTCATTACATCACGTGGGTTGCAGAAAATGAGTGGCCATCCTTACACCTCACAACCACTTACACAAGTTGCAGCTATTTGGGCGGTGGGTGTTTCTTCAAGAGTGCCCACAGTGGGCACTCCCTGCCCACAGAGTCCAGCAGTGTATTTATAACCCAAAATGATGTGTTTAACCTAAAAATATCCTCAACAACTCCAAATGAAAATAAAATAATAAAAGAAAGAAACACAAACAAATAAAAAGGAAACACAACTAAAATGGAAGAAAAATACACACAAACGGAATGTAAATAACGCTCAAAATGAGAGTTATCAAACACACAGGAAGAACCTGTGTTAGTCGAATACATAGAATATTGACTTCAAATTTATGATAATCGCCTTGCTCGATTACTAGTATGCGCTTTGGACTATGATAAACACATTGTGATAATTGTGTGATACAGATAAGAAGAACCACCAACTCCTAATCATTGTGATAATTATGTGATAATGAAGGGCAAATCAACGATCCCTAATCGATGATAGACAAACATCGATCCCTAATCAAAGTGTGATTCATGTTATTTGTGTTCTATATGTGATGAATATGTGATAAAATTGTGTTTATAAACCCCATACATGTGTTGTTCTTCTTCCTTAAGGCGTGTTATCACCCTAAATCAAACCTGTCAACGATGATTATCTCTTTCCTGATGACTGACCGTGATCGTGTTATTTGAGTTTTAGCATGTCAATTTCCAATTTTACCCTCCCACGTCTTAAATATTTTTTAAAACTTTTTAATATTAACTTAATTTTGAAGAATCCCTGAACTTCTCTAAAATTGTGATTTAAATCATAATGCTTGGTTTAGACACTGTTCTCGCGTTCTCGTAAATCATAGAATTTGGTTCCGGTGAGAAGTTGAAGTTAACACGGGAAGCGTGAGAAGTGGTTTTCAACCGTTGGATGAGAAATAGACGCACATTAGGATAAGATACACCGGGCCAATTACCTTCTAAGCCGCAATTCATGGGATGACATTTGATTAAAACTGATCAACAATTCAAATTTAATTCTCACACTTCTCACGTTAACCTCAACTTCTTACACGGTCTTTCTTATATATACATATATATGGTTGGGTTGTGGGGAGAAAGTTAAAAAGGGATCTCTACCTTTGGATACACATTAGGATGACATGCACTGTGACACATCAGATCAAGGCATCGTTTGGCAAAAAAAATCTAGCTTATTTTTGAGGTACATATTTGGATGACCATAAGTTAGCTTATAAGCTAGCTTTTTGAAACGATATTTGGAGTAGTTTTTGAGTAGCATTTAACATTTAATTAATAAAAATTAATAAAAATTAACTAATATTAACTGAAAATTATTAAATTAACTTTTAATTATATATTAATATTAATCTTTAATTATTTAGAGTTATTGTTAACCATATATTTTATTTTTATTTAATATTAATCAATATATTTTAATGATCAATTATTATTTTTTTTTAATTATTATTTGATTATTTGTCAAATTACATGTAATCGTCATTTAAATCATAAGTTAATATAAATTTTTTCTAAAACTTGTTTTAACAAATTCAAAATTTATAGTATATATATGTAATAATAAATTTTAAATTCTTTTAATTAAGATATTATATTATTTAATTTTTTCTTTACTACATTGGTTGTATTAATTAACATATTATATTTATATAAGTTTGTTTTAATTATATAATTAAATATTGTAATTGATAATTTTTTGAAATGTCATTTTTAATCATTTTATATGCTTATAAGCTAATTTTTGTCAAACATGACTTCTTCATCAGCTAGCTTATCAGCTATCAGTTAGCTTATAAGTAATCAGTTAGTCTATGGCATTGTTTGGCAAAAAAAGCTAGCTTATAAGCTAGGTACATGTTTGGATGACCATAAGCTAGCTTTTCAAAACGTTAGTATGAGTAGCGTTTAGGTGCTTTTGAAGCTTTTGATTTTTTTTATTCCAAAGATACCCTCAACTATATAATTATTATTTATTTACTATTTTTTTAATATGTCCTTTTTAGTAATTTTACACGCTTATAAGCTAGTTTTGACAAACGTAACTTTTTCATCAGCTAGCTTATCAGCTAGCATATAAGTCATAAGCTAGCTTATAAGCTAGTTTGTCAAACATAGCCTATAAGAGCATCTCCAACAGCTTCCCCATTTTGGAGAAAATAGGGAATATGAGGATTTTGACCCTAAAATCAGCTCCAACAGCTTCCTCATCTCCATCCCCATTTTGGAGAAAGTAGGAGAGAGAATGCCATTTTCTCAAAATTTGAAGATTACCCAAAAAATCTCCAAAATCATTATCAAGAGAGAGAGAAACAATATTTTATTATTTTATTTTTAAAAATTTGTTAGAGATAATAATGTTTTGAATATTTTAATAATATATTTAATGTTGAATTCTCTAAAATAAAAAATCTGTTGGAGATGGATATAATTTTTTTTTGAGGATTTTGACTTTTATGCTGTCAACAATAACCTAAAAAGTTAAAGATGCAGGTGCATGGAAAGATGTTTGTAGACAAGATGCAGGGTAACAAAGCCTCTGGATTTTCAATAAAATAAATACTACCAAACGGATAAACATTGAGCTGCCTCCTCAGATTCATTTACCAAAACTCCACTTCCACTTTCCACTTTCCACTTTCCACTTTCTTCTGCAATCTGCGTGCTACTTGGGTGTGTGTGTGTGTGTGTGTGTTTCAGCTTCTCGAATCAGGTAAATCACTTCCTATCATCTTCTGAAATCTGTTTGTTGTGTGTATGTGTGTTTCAGCTTCTCGAATCAGGTAAATCACTTCCTATCATCTTCTGAAAATGCATCATACTTTACCGATCTTGATTTAGAGCTTATGGTTTTTGAATTGATTTGATTTGATTTGATTGATCTTAGGGTTAAAAGAGCTTATATTTGATTGTTTGTAACATATGATGATGACGGATCTATATACGTTAGACCTCAAATCTCTCTGGTTTTATCTGATCGAATTAAATCAAGCTGAATCTAAGTTGAATATCTAAAAAAACAATGATAAAACTGTTTTTGATGTTATTTCACTAGTGTTTTATTTTAGGGGGTGTTTGGGATTGCTATTTGCTTATTTTTTTGACTTGTTTAAATAAGCTATTTCTAGTGTTTAGATTGAAAAAACAAAAAGTGCTTATTACTTTTCCTGTGCCCAAATAAGTTGTTTTTGATAAGTTACCCCCTCCTAACTTATTTAAAAAACCGCTTATTTTACCTATTCAATCAAATTACTTTATTAGCCGTATCTATAAAACTACTTTTTATTAGTTGGTTGGAAGGATTATTGGAAGTGATTCAAACAGAATGACCATTCAAACCCCTTGGGTTGCCTTCTTAAATTTACATGTTTTCTGCAAGGGAATGAAAAAAGTAAAAGTTGTAGGATTTATAAGGATTCATATTTACATATTATTTTGATGAATATCCCTACTTTTTTCTCATTATTTTCAAGATATCCAGTTTAGATTCAAGTTGATCTTCTTTAATCCGATCAAATGAGACCGGAGAGATTTGAGGTTTAACGTAAATGGATTTGTCATCATCATCTCTTAAAGATCTATATTCACAAAGAATCAAATAAGGTCTTTAAACCCAATCGGTCCGTTTGGTTTGACGGTTTTATTTATTTTTTATTATTATTATTATTATTGTTTTTTGACGGATTTGGATTTATTTTTTCATTTGGTTTAATAAGATTTGGAATGAAATTGAATTTCATTTTTATAGATAATTTATAAAAATAAATAAAGGCATTGGATCATGGGAGAATTGTCATTTTTGGTGAAAATTGTGAGAGGTGCTTTAAAACCATTATCACTTTTAATCAAATACCTCTCATGAATTGCGACATATATGGGTGCATCTCATTTTAATGTTCGTCTATTTCTCATCGAACGGTTGATAACCACTTCTCATGCTGCTCACCAAATTTGGCACTTCTCACCAGAGCCGAGCCCAATAATTAAATTAGCCTTCTCACATTATTTATTACAAGATGAATGTTTTTAACATATTTTGAGACTTTATTACAAACAAATTCTCTATGAAATCCCGTGAATATGCTAACTATCCCATGGGATTTCTAAATCTAATTACCGTCCAGACTTTCCTTTAAACCAAATTTGGAATCTAATCCAGCAAACCAAACTGGCCATAAGAGACGGAATCGAAACCGTAACTATAATTCATTCAATCTTAAGGTCAACCTGACATTGACGATGGATGGGGTTTTAAGCTAAAAGATCTGTTTTTTGTCTTTGGATAGTTTAAGGATATGCAAGGAGGATTGAGAGCGTTCGTATCGCATGGAAGCATTGTGAAGAATGCAGTCCTTCAACATGTTCGGCTGGTGAACCCTCTCGTGCGACCATTGACACGTTACGAGTCAACTTCAGCTGCTCCTTCGGCTGCTCGTATTGAAGAACATGGTTTCGAAAGCACCAAGATTTCAGATGTCTTGCAAGCAAAAGGAAAAGGTGCTGATGGCTCCTGGCTCTGGTGCACCACCGATGATTCTGTCTATGATGCTGTCAAATCGGTATGCCCATCTCTGAATGCTTAAAGCAGTAGACTCACCTAATAACCTCTGAATCAACTTTACAAAGAGCTTATAAATTTCACTTTCTATTCCCACCTAGGGGTTCCTTACAACTTCACGAGCTTGATGGTTAAGTTCTAGGTGGTCAGCCATACGCCATTAAGACAAAATGACTACATAGAATACGCCAGGACACCTCACTTGTCCCCCGTTAAGCCACCTCAAACAAATTAATACCAAAATGCCCATAAATAATCCAACTTTCTCTCTTTGCTTCCCTTAAACATGTACAATGGTTTATGTGATAACGGAATGAAAATGTTTGTTGCAGATGACACAACACAACGTTGGTGCATTGGTTGTGGTTAAACCTGGCGAGCAATCGTCCATTGCTGGAATTATCACAGAAAGAGGTGAATGATTTTGCGTTTATTAACCGATATATTTCAATCACAACTTTGTTACTTACCCCCTTGTTTTGGTTCATAAGTTGGATTTTCGTTTGAGTCACATGGACTAGACTTCCATTTCTCTTCTATACATATTGGCACATGCCTTCTATCATAAGGCCTATTTGGAGAGTAATCTATTAGGGTTCCATATACTTTCACATGGTATTAGAGCCATATTATATATATATATATATATATATATATATATATATATATATAGAGAGAGAGAGAGAGAGAGGGAGGGTCAAGTTTAGGGGAAAACTGCAAAAAATTTATATGGACAATATGCGCATGTGCATACAAGTAAATTGTAACATGTACACGTATATGTGCACATGTGCATAATGCACACATGCATATAAACAAAACCAACTTCAATTACTTGTATGCACATGTGCATACCGTCTAGATGAATGGTTACCATAGTTTTCTTTAGTTTTTAGTTTTTTTTTTAGGTTTTCCTCTGAAGTCCCCTCTCTCTCTCTCTCTCTCTCTCTATATATATATATATATATATATATATATATATATATATATATATATATATATATAGAAACCTCTTATCGATCTTGAAGGGCTCTTTTGGAGATTAAAAAATGGGGTTTCACATATTCTCACAAATTTAAAATGGGTCTGTTTTCCAGATTATCTACGGAAAATCATTGTGCAGGGAAGATCATCCAAATCAACCAAGGTTGGAGATATCATGACTGAAGAGGTATGGATATGATTTTTACACTTTGTTTTCCCGATTCAATTCATCCAAATTTAACGTATGTTTTCGGTTGCAGAACAAACTTATCACGGTTACACCCGATACCAAAGTTCTGAAAGCAATGCAGCTAATGACAGGTATATCGGAATAACAAATTCATTTTTCCATTAAACATCTTAATAACTCAAGCTCCTATCATATTTCACCTGTTCAAGTCTCCACTGGGATTTTTTTACTGTTATCTTCAGGGTCTCATGGGATTAGTTGTGGTGCATGTAACCTGGCCTGGACCCATATAGATAGATAAATAGAAAGAAGAGTAAATTACATTTTTAGTCCCTGTGATTTGTTGAAAAATTATATTTTCGTCCTAATGGTATTGAAATTGCGATTTTCATCCCCATGGTTTATAATTCATCACCTGTTTCGTCCTGATGATTTAAATTTTATTGCTATTTTCATCCCTATGGTTTAAAATTCATTTCTATTTTAGTCCTTGATACTTAAAAGTAGTGTTTTGGCCTGGGGGACGAAGATAGAAATGAATTGCAAACCATAGTAACGAAAACCGAAATTTCAAAACCACTGGGACAAGATCCACAATTTTTAGCAAACCACAGGGACGAAAAACATAATTTATAAAAAGAACTTGCATTTGATAGATTGAAGAGGAGAGTGATTGTAAAAATCTCTAAATTTAGAGAAATCTCTAAATAGATAGTTTTCTCCCAAAAATCAAACTTTTCCTCTCCCAACTTTCCATATATTGAATATTGTAATAATATAATTAAATAAATTGAATATTTTAATAATATAATTAATACTGGAGTTGCTAAAATAGAATGTTGGAGTTGGATGCAAATTCTTTTAGAGATTTTGATATTTTTTACTTATTTTAGAAAAACTTTAGCATAGCTGCTGGAGATGCTCTTATAGAACGATGTGCTTTTAGTGACTCTTTGTTTGTTTCCTCCGGTTTGGCAGATAATCGTATCAGACACATTCCGGTGATTGATGAGAAGAAAATGCTGGGGATGGTTTCCATTGGAGATGTGGTTCGAGCCGTGGTGAGTGAACACAGGGAGGAGCTTGACCGTCTGAATGCATTCATCCAGGGTGGTTATTAGAAATGGTTGGTGAACCTTAAGCCGGGTTTAAGCTAGCCAGACGGGTGTGTTCCGTTCAATAACGAGGTAGTCATGTTAGGAGTTTGTAAATATTTTTCAAGTTTCTTCCACTGCATCGAGGACGTTATGCAAACTCGAGAGACTCGATAATAACAAACTTTTTAACTGTTTGAAGCGTTTTTTACTCGTTTTACATTTTGAAATGGTTGTCCTTGTGTTGACGATGATTTCTACAGCTGCGTTAAATGCTTAACGCGTTTTTTTAACTGTGGGTGTTTGGGTCAACTTGTGCGCGACTGGATTCTGAAGAGAGATCATTTAAGAGAATCCTTAGTGGCCCAGGAGACTGGGGGACATATGGGGAGGATCCCCAAGCCCTAGCTTTTATTCAGGGTGGTCCTAAGGTTTTTGATGTCTTGTGCGAAAATGCTAAAAAAATGCCCATATGTCTATCTTTTTAAGCAAATGAACGACAACACATGCGGTTTTTAAAAGGTTTGGAACCTAGTCAAGCTAGAGGACTCATCCTCACATTGATTTTTATTATTATTTTTTTGAACCCAAGAATTTTTTTATTAATTATAATTATAAAAATACAAAGGGGGCATAAAACCCAAAACCCTGAATTGCAAAATATAGAATGATAAAAGGATAAAATCTGAATTAAGATTGTGCTTTTCGGTATTCTATTTTTCAAATTGAAATTAGCACAATAGAAAATTACTTCAATATATGGAACTTAAAACTAAAAGATAAGGAAAATATTAGTTTTAACTTAAAATAGTAAATTCTACATCTAATATGGTAATGTCAATTCTCAAAATAAACAAAAGTAAAAAAGCAATGATAAATTATAAAATTCATAATATATGCTACTATGCATTGCAAAGAACAAATGCCCAATTAGGAAATATCATAATGTTGTTATTGTTGTGCAACGTGCTCCAATTGTGCTCCTAAGTGATGTGCTCATGTGCATTGCAAATTGCAATATGCAAAACGAAAACGAACACGAACGGATGCTTGTTTGTGTTCATTCGTTTAACTTAACTGAATAAACAAACACGAACGGTAAATGAACAGAAGTTTTTGTGTTTATGTTCATTAGTTTAACTTAATCAGACAAACGAACGAACATGACTGGTAAACAATGGAATTTTTGGTATTATTGTTCATTTGTAAATAAAATGTATTCCTTCATTAAGATGTTAAACGAACGAACATAAACGAACAAAACTTTTTGTGATCATATTTGTTCATTAAGAAAATTTGTTTGTTCATTAAGATGCTAAACAAAAATTGGCTTGAGTTGTTGAAATGTTGGGTGTTCACCGATTCATGATGTGCATTCAATATCTATCATTACGAGGCCTTGGTCTATTTTTATAGTTAAAACTCAGTTGTCCCTCAAGTTTTTTCGCTTGAAAATGTTAAGGTGTGGTGTTTGGGCAGTCTGTTTAAGCTAAAAACAACCCAACCACTAAAAAACGACACTAAAAACATCATACACACTAAAACTAGTGGGTCCCTTGAACACTAAAAATAATCCAACTCCAATCTCACACTAAAAAACAACACTAAACACATATTTATTACTATGATAATAATAAAATAATATTAAGTAATTTATAAATTTATTGATCTATATATATAATTATAGAAGTTTAATAAAACATTAATATTTAATTTTAGAGGCCTATTTTATTGTCTTCAAATATCGAGGTCTACTTTATTGACCTTACCTTTTATAGTATTTTGGTGTTGGTTTAGAGATGGTTTAGACACTTGTTTTTAGGTTTTTGGGAAGGAGAGAATACAAAATTTGATGACCAAATAAACTGCAAACCATTTTTTTTTGAAAAGCAAGGCATCTCATTAAAACCACCATAAAAAATACAAACCGGCTATCAAAAAAGAGGCAACCAAAAATCCAACCAAAGAAAACAAGAAGCAAAGGTTTGCATGGGACAAACCTAAGCACAACACCACATATTACAACTCAAGACAATCAACGAAGAAAAACCGAGCTCGTCACAAAACTCAGGCCCGAACCGTACCAGATTCCGACAGGATCCACGATGATCACAGCAGCCCGCATCGGCCAGCCACACATTCCACTTGATCTTCCTTACTTCGAAGCCTCCTAGGCGATCCATTCATAACTCCGACGTTGGAACTCGAAGAGTAACTCGTCCAATTTCCTTTTTTCCTCTTTGAACACAATTTGGTTACGATGAGACCATATTAGATAAATGAAAGAGCAAACCAAATCTGTCTGTTGGAATATATCGAGTTAATTATCTGCTGGAACAGTTAATTATCTGTTGGAATCAGTCCTAATCTGTTGGAAATTTGTTAGCTAAGATAATCATAAGTTGTTCCCTTCATTATAGGAGTAGTTTGTTGTATATTGTACCTATTAATATATGTATTTCTCATTATATTAAAATACACAACAGAGTTTTCTCTCTTTGAATTGTCATATGGTATCAGAGCTTTAAAGATCTCGGTTGTGGTTTTGTGCTTTAATACTGGTCCTGTTCCAGTTCGTATTTTATGTGGCTATAGTCCAGATTCTCACTCTTCTTTTTATGTGCAAGTCTGCACTATCGTTCCATCTTTTTTCATTAAATCCATCAACCATTGTCCAACATCATGACAAAAGAAGACACGGTATCTGAATCGTCTACCAGTACTCAGACGCAAAACCTACAGCGACAACTCTCCTTTGGTGATTACTAGTCACAAACTCGATGGGAAGAATTTCCTACAGTGGTCTCAGTCAGTCCTAATGGTCATCCGAGGAAGAGGCAAGCTGGGATATCTCAACGGTAGCATCCCTCGCCCTAATGCTACTGATAAACAATATGAGGCTTGGGAACTCAACAACTCTATTGTGATGGCATGGCTCCTCAATTCGATGGAAAGCAACATCAGTCGTACCTATCTCCTATTCAAAACTGCAAAGGAATATGGGACGCAGTCAATGAAAACTACTCAGACTTGGGAAATGCGTCTCAAGTGTTTGAGATCAAGATGAAGTTGAAAGAGATTTGTCAATGTACTTCTGAAGTAACTAACTACTATAATTGTTTGAAAGTCTTATGGCAGGAACTGGACATGTTCTATGAAGCTGATTGGGACAACATCGAAGAGCATGTAAAACTCAAGGCACACTCGGAGAAAGAAAGACTCTACGATTTCCTAGCAGGTCTAAATCGTGAGTTAGACGAGGTTCGTGGGAGAATTCTGGGCTGAACCCCGTTACCATCAATTGGTGAAGCATTTGCTGAGGTTCGTCGTGAAGAAAATCGTCGACGTGTCATGCTTGGAGATCAAAGGGAAACTAAACCAGTTTCTAACAATGGGAATCGTCCTATAGAGACCTCTGCATTGGTCTCGAAAGGACCACCCATCTTCAAGACGCGTGAAAGAGGAGACTCAGGGCAAAACAAACAAGGGGATCGACCATGGTGTACTCACTACAACAGGGCAGGCCACACACGCGACAAGTATTACAAGATTCATGGATATCCATGGGCAAACAAAAATCAAACCCCTCCTAAAGCACACCATACCTCGGCCTCACTAGTACCAGAAGAACCACCTACCTCAGATGAGGTAGTGAATGTCCAGTTGAACAGAGCCCAGTTACAGACTTTACACCAACTCCTCAGCAAACCTATCAAAGGTAATGCCTTTACTGTCCTGTCTAAATCGAGTGAAATCACCATTGGATCTTCGACTCAGGGGCTACCGATCACATGACCGGTAACTCCTCTCTATTTCTTACTTATAACCATGCCACAACCAATCCAGAGTAAGGATAGCCGATGGATCCTTCTCCCCGATTGCAGGAATTGGCTCTGTTCGCCTCACAGACCAAATCACACTCACTAATGTTCTCCATATTCCAAAGTTGGCTTGTAATCTCCTGTTTATTCTTAATCTCACCCAAGATAACCAATACTTGGCTCTATTCTCTTTTATTGATTGTCGTGTACATGAACAGGGATCGGGAGGAAGATTGGCAATGCTAAAGTCGAAGATGGACTCTACATCTGGGAAAGCAATGAATCCAAGAATAAACAAGCATATTCAAGTTCTGCAGTTTCTACTTCCAATAAAAACACTATCCTAATGTGGCACCGTAGAATAGGACATCCAAACTTTCAGTACCTTAAACATTTGTTTCCTCAGTTATTCCGAAATAAAGATGTTGGTTCGTTTATGTGTGAAATTTGCCAGTTATCAAAGCATACTCGTGTTCCTTATTCCTTAAAACCTTATACTACTTTAAACCATTTTCTTTAATTCACAGTGATATTTGGGACCCATCTATGTAAAAAATGTGTCTGGATCAAAATGGTTCATCACATTCATCGATGACCATACACGCCTATGTTGGGTTTATCGCCTGAAAGACAAATCAGAAGCCCCAAAAACCTTCCAAACCTTTCACACCATGATTCAAAATCAGTTTCAAACAACAATCCACACGCTCCGTACTGATAATGGTAAGGAATACTTCAACAATACTCTAGGAACTTACCTATCCGATCATGGCATTATTCACCAAAGCTCATGTCCGGACACACCCCAACAAAATGGTGTGTCCGAATGAAAGAACCGATACTTACTCGATACAACACGTGCCCTAATGTTCACCATGCACATCCCAAAATATCTATGGGGAGAAGTTGTCCTTACTGATTGTTATCTTATAAACCGATTATCCTCCAAAGTCCTTAGCCTGCAAACCCCAATCGATGTCTTAAAGAAATCGTGTCCACTATTTCAAGTTTCCTCTCTTTTACCGAAAGTCTTTGGATGTACAGCCTTCGTCCAATCTCGTGACCCAAATCAGTCCAAACTCGATCCCCGTGCTAACAAATGTGTCTTTATTGGCTATTCATCAACACAAAAAGGCTATAAATGTTTCTCCCCAACCTTGCGACGAATATTTGTCTCTAAAGATGTCACTTTTTTCGAATATGAGCCCTATTTTCCTTGGCCTCATCTTCAGGGGGAGACTCCACATGAAGATGAGTCCTTAAATGGTCTCCTAAATCTTGAAGGGGCTGAAAATCAAAGTAATACCCCAATAGGTCCTATCCTAGAAAATCCCTTCCTAGAACCACTACCAAACACCACACAAATTCTTGAATCGAATGGACCTGATTTACTTGTTTATTCGAGGAGACATCGCTCCACCAGAGTGGATAAATCAACGACTTTGGATTGCCAAGAAGTTGTTCCCGAAAACTGTTCCGAAAATGAACGACAATCAGCTGTTGTCTCAGACGCTACAGGTCATGAAAACCTTCCAATTGCCCTTCGAAAAGGAGTCCGATCATGTACAAAGCATCCTATCTCCAACTTTGTGTCCTATGAGAAGCTGTCTACTACACATAGGGCGTTTGTTACTCGTTTGGATCTGGTTGAAACACCAAAAAACATATACGAAGCCCTTCAACTCCCAAAATGGAAGAGTGTTGTCTTGGAAGAACTAGAGGCCTTGAAGAACAATGGAGCATGGGAACTAAGTGATCTACCAACAAGGAAGAAGATTGTGGGATGTAAATGGTTGTTCACCACCAAGTACAACGGTGATGGCAGCATAAACCGGTACAAGGCAAGGCTTGTAGCTAAGGGCTACACTCAAACATTTGGCATTAACTACCAAGAGACATTTGCCCCTGTTGCAAAACTCAATACTATTCGAGTTTTACTCTCCTAGGCAGTTAACCTTGATTGGCCTCTAATGCAATTGGACGTTAAAAATGCGTTCCTAAACGGTGAACTTAATGAGGAAGTGTATATGGATTTTTCGCCTGGTTTTGAAAACCCTGAAGGGAAAGTATGCAGACTGAAGAAGTCACTTTCCGGGCTAAAACAATCACTGAGAGCATGGTTTAGCCGATTCACCCAAGCGGTTACAAGTAAACCTGCTAGCACCCCCAATGGATCCCAAGAAACTAGGAGTCGAGGAAGATAGTCCAGAGGTTGATAAAGAGAGATATCAAAGATTGGTCAGGAAACTCATCTACCTCTCTCACACAAGGCCTGACATCACCTTTGTCGTGAGTGTTATCAGCCAATTTATGCACTCCCCAAAAGAAAAACACATGACAGCATCCTATAGAGTCTTGAGGTACTTAAAGGGGACTCACGGAAAAGGATTGCACTTCAAGAAAGGAGAAAACAGGTTCATTGAAGTGTTTACGGATGCTGACTGGGCAGGATCTGCCATCGACGAACGTTCTACCAGTGGGTATTGCAACTATGTATGGGGGAACCTTGTGATGTGGAGAAGTAAAAAACAATCTGTTGTGTCTCGAAGCACTACTGAGTCAGAATTCAGATCAGTAACACATGGTATATGCGAAGGAATATGGCTACAACAACTAATAGAGGAGATGTGTGTACCAGTTAAATTCCCTATAAAACTATACAGTGACAATAAAGTTGCAGTAAGTATAGCTCACAATCCTGTCCACCATGACCGAACGAAGCACGTGGAAGTGGATCGACATTTCATCAAAGAAAAGATTGACTCCGGAAGAGTGTGCATGGTTTACTTACCCACAACACAACAAGTAGCTGACATTCTGACAAAAGGTCTTACCAGGAGGTTATTTGAAGATCTTATTTGCAAGCTTGGCATGATCAACATATACACGCCAGCTTGAGGGGGAGTGTTGGAATATATCGAGTTAATTATCTGCTTGAACAGTTGATTATCTGCTGGAATCAGTCCTAATCTGTAGAAAATTTGTTAGCTAAGATAATCATAAGTTGTTCCCTTCATTATAGAAGTAGTTTGTTGTATCTTGTACCAATAAATATATGTATTCCTTATTATATTAAAATACATAGCAGAGTTTTCTCTCTTTGAACTGTCATATTGTCTATAGGTTCAATCAGACAACATTACCTTCTGAAGAGTTGTTGTGCTCAAGTACGTCGATAAGCGATTCAATTCTTTCTTTGTCGATATTCCACCACCGAATGAATTCTTGCCAAACCTTGTTAACCTCTTGACATTTCACCAAGGCGTGATCCACCTATTCCAACTCCTTTCCGCATCTCGGACATAACATGGAAGGAATGTCCATACCTATTTTGTCGATAACCACTCTACATGGAATCCGTCCTTGCCTAGCCTTCCAAATGAGGATACCTATTTTCTTTGGTACGAACTTAGACCACATTGTTTTCTCCGCATGGTCCCCTCTTACCGCTTCTCTCTCATCGATTAGAGCCTTTAGCTCTTGCAACGAGAATTTCCCATCTACCCCAAGCAACCATTTAACTTTGTCAACACTACCGACTTTTGATCTCCAATCTTGAATAGAGGTTTTTAAATTTTCCAATTCACCCAATTCTCTCTCTCGGTTCCCTCCTCCAACACCAATTCCATACCCAATTGTCTCCTACCCATTCCCCTCTCTCAGATATCTTAGCAGCTTTATTTGATTCAAGTTGGAATAACCGCTTAAAACTATTACCCAACACCTCATTTCCGAACCACCTATCTGACCATAACCTTGTGCCATTCCCGTTCCTTACTTCTTTCCGAAAGGACGATGAAAAATTAAGACCCAATTTCTCTAAGTCATTACCAATTCTAACGATATTACTCCAAATTGAATTTCCCCCTATTGTGACTAATCTCCCCCTTAAGTCCCCCCTCTTCCCCGTAGATACTTTTTATCACCTCCACCCATAAAACTCCTTTCTCATATCCGAATCTCCACCACCATTTTCCCAACAAACCCCAGTTTGATGTTTGTAAGCTCCCCACATTTAGGCCACCGTTCTTGAAGTCCCTCAAAACCCTTTCCTATTTCACCCAAGCCACCCCTCTATTTGTATTTGAACCTTTACCCACCCCCCAAAAAAACGACTTCTCACCCTCTCTAACTCACTAATCACTCCTCTCGGGGCGCGAAAAAGCGAGAAATAATACAAAGATAAACTACCAAGAACCGACTTTACCAACATTAATCTTTCGCCGAACGAAATAAATTTCGCCTTCCAAGAAGCCAACTTGTTTTTCACCTTCTCTACCGCATCCTTCCAACTATCGATTTTATTCATAGCCGCTCCCACCGGGAGCCTAAGATAAACGAATGGTAATGAACCGCAACCACATCCCAATCCTCTTGCCAAGCTTGGATCTCATCCACTTCGATTCCCACCCCATAAAACTGCAAACACATTGTGAAAACGAGTTTGTAAAACAAGGGCCTTAATTATTTGAGAACTCAGATATTTATAATATTTATGAGAACTTTTTTTTAAAAGTATTGTTTTACATGAATTTTTCTCATCTAACATTTAATGTATTGCCGAATAGAGAACAAATCAAATGCAAACCATGCAAATGCTGCAAACCATACAAACCAATCAATTAAGATATTTATGGAAATTGTGAATGTTCATTTATTATGATTTAAATATTTAAGAAAAATTATTAGAGTTCATTAATTATGATTAATACTTTATATTAGAAAACAGTTGATATATTTATGAAACCAAATATTTGTTATACTAGATGGACGGTTGAGATTGGTTTTTATGGTTTGTAATATTTGGTTGGTTTGCATTTTAATGGACCTGTTGACGAATATATTTGTTTTACAATATGTTGATTCATACGTATTCAATTCTCAATGTATAATGTATAACTTTTTTTACATAAACGTGATAAAAAGATTCACATTGTGAAACAAATAAACGTGAGGTAAATACATTATGGAAAACAAATATGGGTTATCAAGATTTTAAATGTTAGTCTTAAATAAATAAATAAATAAATTAATTAATAAATAAATAAATAAATAAAAAGGATTTAATTTTGTTGGCAAAAAATTGACAGCTGTGGGATTTGAACCCACGCCCTTGCGGACCAGAGCCTAAATCTGGCGCCTTAGACCACTCGGCCAAACTGTCTACGTGAAACTTGATTGTAATTACTATCCATTAATTGCTCACTAATTAAAAAATAAATAAAGAACAAATTAAATTACAAAGGACTAGTTTAAGAACAGATTAAATTACAAAGATGCTTTCTAGATTTACTAAAAGTCTACTCGCACAATACAACACGCTATATCTCGATTTTAATGTTCTAAGTTTTAATGTATGGTTTTGAGAAAACGGTCATGTTTTTTTATAAATTTGTTTAAAGAATGACGTTTTTTAAGGAGTTCATGATTTGAAGATTTGAAAGTGGTTAGAGATAATGATTAATTAATAAGAGTCCACGATTTAAGAATTTGAAGATTGTTAGAGTCTTAGAGATAAGTAATTAGCATTAAAAACGGTACATAAAGCTTCATTAGTTGTTTTTAAGTAATTAGCATTAAATAACGGTACATGAAGCTTTAACGGTTGCTTTTAATAGTTTTTCATAAATGCTTTATGATATAGTATAGATTAACCTCAAGGATGAAAACCCTTTATTTATTTTTGAATTAGTGAGCAATTAAAGGATAGTAATTACAACCAAGTTTCATGAAGACAGTTTGGCCGAGTGGTCTAAGGCGCCAGATTTAGGCTCTGGTCCGAAAGGGCGTGGGTTCAAATCCCACAGCTGTCATTTTTATCTAAAAAATTTAAAAGGGGGTGTTTGGGAGTGCTTATATTTTTGACTTATTTGCTTATAGCTTTTCCCCACCGTAAATAAGCTATTTGGAGTGTTTGGATAGAAAAAATCAAAAGTGCTTATTTGCTTCTCCTCACCACAAATAAGTTGTTTTTGATAAGTCATTCAATACCTACTTATTTACTTCTCCTTATTTACTTCTCCTTATTTCCTTATCTATCCAAATTACCTTTTTACCCTCAATTTTTAACAAACACTTTTTAAAAACTGTTTTTCCTCACCACACAAGCAAATAAGCATAAGTTAAAAATATAAGCACTCCCAAACACCCCCTAAATACACTGAGATCATAATTAAGCCACTTATTTTGGGACCACAACCGAAGTTTACTCGAAACAAACTTTAAGTAGTTTATGAAGCTTTGTCGACAACAATAATAAATCCGAATTTTATCTTTTTATGGTTTACTGAAAACCTGTAGTTCGAGTTTTTGAAGCATATAATTTTTTTAATTTCTAAAATTGATTAAATACATCATTTTGACCAAACATGTAAGCTTTGTATTGATAGCATGGTATGTCCTAACAGATAGAAAGGATATGTTGGTGGAACTTCGAGCATTAGTTTGTAATACATTTTTTGTCCTGTCTCGTCCCATCTAGTCTGCGTATCAAACGCTACCTCCAAGAACAGTTACGCTTTGTATGACAACCGGTTTGTTTATTAGCAGCTTAATAAGTTTATTGGAATCTACCACATATTCAGTCAGTTATACATAATTGTTTGATTGTTGTTTAATGATATAGAAAATGACTTATTCAATAGCTTCAAGGGAAAGTTTATGCAAACTACCGTGTTTTTCCAAACATGCCCCTGCTAATTAAAAAATAAGTTTCAATCAAGCAAGACATAAGTTGACTTTTGATTTTAAGTTTTATATCATACCTCCCACACAAAATTAATCCACATATATATTTAGCGATTTCATTATGTCTTTTAAAAAAACATCACAATGATACTTTTCGTTGTGACAAGTACCGAGAACTAGCAACGGAAAATGAAAAACGTCAAAATATGTAGTAGAAAATAGAAATTAAAACGTCAAAAAATACAACCAAAAAACAAAACTCAGAGTTGGGGTGGGGTGGGGTGGGAACCCAATCGATGTGTCACAAGAAGGCAGTGATTAAGTTGGTGATTGTCGTCTACTCGCCTATTAGTGTTAGAGATTCAGATAGAGAAATGCAAACTAGCAAACTGCTCTATCAGCGGAAAGAGAGAACAAAAGTTATCGAGTTGGGTATCTTCATGGATCAAAGTGTTTTAAAATCAAGTGCGGCTTAAAACGTTTACTTTAAACAAATAATATTTTCTTGTTTTAAAATAAATATCCACATTTTTATTTATATCTGTCTGTAGTTTTAAAAAATTAACCAACTTCTATATCATTAATTAATGTACATATATTTAAAAGATGTGAAGAGGGAGAAATTAAACAAAGGTAAAGCTGCAATTCATTAACGAAAAGATGTAATAATCATGCATACACTTGGAAACCATGTCATTTTTATTGCAGTCACTTGTTTTAGGGCCCGTTTACAAAACGCTTATCCGGATAAGTGCTTACCAAGTCACATTAGCTTACCGGATGAATATGGCAAGGACCAAGAATCTTACCCGGTCAGAGCGGAAGCAAGGAACGAGAGTCGAAAGCAAGGACCGAGAGTCTTACCCGGTAAGTGAGTGCGACGACCCTTACTATGGTTAGCACTTACCGGCTAAATTGTTGCATACGATGCCATTTGGGTGGACTAAAATCTTATCCGGAAAGTAGGTGATAGTGTTGAATTTTACCGGTAAGCACTTACCCGGGTAAGTGATTAGGTAAACGGCCCCTTAATTCGACGTTTGGTTCCATTTACTTTCAGCTACAATTCAGTCTGACCCAATCCAGTCATGTTCCAACCGATGTACACCCCTAGAACCAGAGATGCACAAGAAGCCCGAAACCCTAAGACAGGTCACACCTAAACGGCCAACCAGGCCAAGTTTTTTTCTTCTTAAAAGCCCAAAAACCCGAGCCTGAAAAAGCCTGGTCGGGCCTACATTCACAACCAAAGCCCGCCTAGGCCCGGGCCCAAAGACTGCCACCCATCCTCCCAACACACACAAACACACACTAGACAATTTCATATAAACAGAGAAACAGATCATATAAATAAAGCACCAAAAAGATACTAAGCATATAATTGAACATCATCCTCAAGCTCCATATCACAATCCAAACAGATATTTTGCCTAAATTACAACATCCTTTTCAAAACACCCAACACCATAATAAACACAATTCATATCCAAAACCAAAAACCTCGAACCTTAACTTACCTCGGGTTGCTCGTTTTCTGCTTCGCCTTCTCAATCAACGGTCTCAACTGCTTCTTCTCCGCCAGAATCTTCAAGAAATTGAACAAAAACGGTATATAATTATGTTTCCTTCTAATATTCTCCGTCCTCCACTTCTTAAACTTCTCTTCCTCCACCAAAATCTTCTCCGTCGCCCCCTCAATCCCACCATTCACTTCTGAAAGCGACTTATTCAGCCCCTCCACGTTGCCCCCATCCGCCGCCAGCTGCTGCAGCAGCCGCTCCCTCCTCCGCTGTAGTTCTTTCAGCTCAGCCGTATACATCTCTTTCCGGTTCTTAATTATAGCCATCAGGTTGAACCTTATTTCATTCTGTGAATACCTTTCGATTCTTTCTTGAATAACGGGTTGGACCATTTTGAGCCAGTCCATGTCACCTTGACCACCCGAGCATTGACCCAGACTAATGGGCCCCTCTTTCAGCCCGTCAAGCTCGTAAAGCACTCCGTCTACGGGTATGTAACTTATAAAATGGTAAACGTCGTCATCTTTTCCGGCGGATTTTTGTTCTTCGGGGACGAAAGGTTCGGGCCTTGCGAAACTATTGTGGGCCGTTCGGATGGCTTCACTGTTGTTAATTGCGAGCCCTTTAAGCTCGGGAGGGAAATTTTTGGTGAAATCTTTTAGTGCTGATAACTCAGGCCCAATATCGACTTCTGGACAGTTCATGAGAATGGAGAGAATCGCTTGAGTAGCACATGCGTTGTTAATGACCTGAACGACATTGTTAGAAGTAAAATAAATGAAAAAACAAAATTTTAGGGTTTTAATTTAACATGGGTGATTTAGTAAACTGACCTGGCTAGCGAAAAACAAATTTGGATTTGGATCTTTGATTACAAGACGCTCGTCTTTCTCACCCGCACGCCATTTAAATAGGAATATCAACCCGTAAACCGGCCTGCAAATTTAAAATAAAAAAACAATATGAAGATGATATTTTGCACGCGGGTGTGTGAAGAATGTGAACCTCTACGTATTAAAAAGCACAACCAGAAATATAAAAAGGATATTTTTTTACCTAAGATTGTTTAGCGAATCAAGATCCAAAGAATATAATTCCTCAACCTGCTTAACCAATCAAAGTTAGAAATGCCGACTATATATTCACTTTTATAATGACGTAGTCAAGAGACATCAATACGTGCCCTAATTAAGGGGCCGTTTACCAAACGCTTATCGGGTAAGCGCTTACCGGGTCACTTACCTTACTGGGTGAGGTCGTGAGGATAGCAAGGACCAAGAATCTTACTCATTAAGAGGCAAGACAAGGATCGAGAGTCTTACCCATTAAGAGGCAAGACAAGGATCGAGAGTCTTGCCCAGTAAGTGAGGGTGGTGACTCTTACCCGGTAAGCGCTTACAGGGTAATAAACGCTTACCAACAATCCCTTTTGATGGACGGGAATGTTACCCGATAAGGTAAGTGTGAGTGGTGACTCTTGGCGGTAAGTGCTTACCCAGTAAGCGCAGATTAGCGATTTACCTTGACTTGGTCAACCAAAAGTTTCTTCAAAATCCATAACTTATTTAGTTTTTGTTTTTTTCATTTATATAAATTGACAGCTTCGTCAATCATTTACAAGAAACATTGCAAATAAAAAAATGGTGTTATAAATGTAGATACGTTAAATTTTGGTTGGAAAGTACAGGTTTGACACTCGAAAACAAATTAGAATCCTCGTTGTCGAACAAAGGGAATAGAGCATAGAAGAATACCCTCCACGTAAAACAATACCTGCACGCCTTTTACTTGCATTTGTTGTATAAGCTCAGTGAAAACACCTAGAGAAAAAAGATAATGGTTTCAATTAGTATCGACTTAATTTTAAAACCTTAATCAATAAAAGAAAAAGGTGCAAAGAAACATGACTAAGGATCACTGACACCTTGATTATATGAAGAATAAGGATCCCAAGAGAAAACATACCAGGATCAGATTCAATGGTGCACCAAGACATGATGGCAAATCAATCTGCTGCAACGGAAACACAAATCATCAATTAAGTTTCATTATCTAAAAATGACACTTTTTTACTTGAAAAAAATACTTCAGTCCCAGCTAAGAGCTGATCAGTAGAGAATATATGCATACAATGGACATACGGTATATAACGATGATGACCAAAAAACTTCCCAATCCCATTAAGTAAGAAAAGGAAAATTAATTAATACCCTACTATATACGTTAGGTGAAATTTACTAATACCCTTAAAGATTGTTTGGGTTAGGTCTCTCTATGCTAGTTTTCGCAACGATCTGTAATTCTTTGTTTTTATAAAACATACAGAATTAAACTTGAAAATTTTGTTGGGTTTGTATTCAACCCCCTTTCTACAAACACTTTATGTGTTAAAGTCATTAGTCGTTACCCAACGAGGACCAACAAATACCACCCTCCATCAACAATTGGAAACTAATATAGGAATAGGATCATAGTCGTAATTTTCACAAAAACAAAGAACAAAATAAGCTCCCAAATTTCGAAGCCAAAAGATAGCTATTTCTTTTCTTTCTTTTGGAAGCCGAAAGCGCAAAAGCGGTAGTCCGTTTTCCCTCTTTCCGTCTCGGGACCAGTTTAAGTATTTAATATAGTATCATTAGTTCATTACATCTTTCGCCAATCAAAATTTCTTATAGTTTATGTCCAACTATTTATGTATACGAGTATATCCCCAATTAAGGTGCTACCAATTCTAAAATCCCTAGATTCAAAGAATCCTCTATTTCACCCTTACCATTCTCTATAATTCACAAACTGATATCCATTTAACAACAAACGAAAAGTGTATAGAAGCCATGGAGCAATATACAGAGAAGCAAACAAGTTACAACGAAGCAGCTCTACATATGAATGCAAATAACAAGCTAAAAAACAAGGGCTTACAAATTTTTTCCTCTTAAATAAAAGCAAGCAATTAATTATACAATTCCCACAAAATCTAACCTTACTCCGATCAAAATTACATTGCTACCTCAAGGAGACAAACCCTAGAAACGAAATTATCGATTTCTGAACATACTAAATCGAAGAAACCCTGTGACAGTACCTCGTATTAAGATTTATCAACAATTAAGGCCACTGATTCATACGTAAAACGCAAATTGAATAAGATGAGTATCTTTGTGCATACATACGACGATAAGTATCGAATAGAGAGAGACTATAAGCCAAAAATTAGGGGCGTGGAATGCGTACTGTTTGAGATACCTGTGTCTCTATGGAGGTCTGCGACGGCTATGGAGGATGCTTGTGGGGGAGAAAATTAGCAGAATAGTGAGTATAAAGGGGGAAGAAAGACTTTGGATCCGAATATATGTGGTATGGGTTTTCTTGAAGCGGATTCGGATCCTCTTTATGATAATTACTATATCCATTTAATGTTTCAATTTGCTTTTTGTCGTTATCAATTTTATGTAGTTTTAAAAAATAAAAAAAATGTGATAATGTTTTTTATAAACTTATTTAGTTTAATTTAATTTAGTGGTCGTTTGTTTACCTTCTGTCTCTTAACGGTTCTAAAACTCTCTGAATAATTTTGTATCCTGGACCTCTCTTAACCATTAAGCGTCCTGATTTTATTCTGAACAATTACAAAACAACCATATTTTACTTTGAAGTTTGAACTATATCATAAGAGCCTCTTAATCATTCTGTCTACTTAACCATTTTGCATCAAACCATTCAACAACTGCCAAACAGCCCCTTAGGTTTAAAAATAATGTTAATCATTTTATGTTTAATAATACTAGAAAGGTACTCGCGCAAGGCAGCGCGGTACATCTCGATTTTATTATTTTGGTTTATTTTTTTGACAATTTTATCATAAGATTTTGTCGATTTAGGTTTAATAATGATGTAACTTATTTTAGATTTACTAATATTTATAAAATAATAATAAAAGAATTCCATTATTATTCTAATTATAATTTAGAATATGTATATTTAAAATAAGATGTTTATCCTGAATTTGGTTATGTTTATCGGTTAGTTAGTTATGAATTCAAATATGCAACTTTAAAAACTTGGACCCATGCATCATTTATTTGTAATCTTGAAGTTTAAGTAATATGCATCAATAAACAGTACATAATGTAACACCCTCAAATTTGGCAAGAGCAACTAAATAAAATAACCAAATAAAAGATAAAATCTTTTCTACCAATCCATCCCTGGAAATACCTCAACTTTAAAACATATAAATAACTCCAACACTCAATAACTTAAGTCATATACCAAGAATAAATAATGTCGAGTGTTACTTATCCCAATGCAAAATGTTATTCCCAGAATAAATGCGGAAGACTTCACCAAGCTAAATCGTTTCTCGTACATACAACTAGTTATCACCTCTTCACAGTGTCACTAGTACTATTCCCCAACCGGAACCTGTTGCACATGCCGACAAATAAAAGGTTAGGCTAACGCCTAGTGAGTTCAAGCGTTTACATCATGATTAAAATAATTTGTTAAACGAAAGAGTGCAACTTAAATCATGATTTCCCAAAAGGGTTTATGATAAAAACGTAAACAACTCATTTTTCAACGCACACAAATTCTATGACGAAAGCTCTAAGACATATATAACGTTTTCCAAAATGAATTCCGATCCAAACTCACTCAAAACATGAATAAATATTTTATTCCCAAATATATAAACGTGAATAAATCTCTGTTATTCAGATAATTCAAACATGGATGGGGCATAATACTCGACCCATAAATAATGGAATAACAGTCCATATAGATATAATACGTCACCGAAAACATGGTACTAAACCAAACACGCGAGAATAAAATGGAATGAAATCCAAATACCAAAATATGGAAATGACATGTTTCATTCAAACTTTAATATACGTGGAGGGAATTCCAATATTAAAGTCATCATTTGCAGTCAATCGTACAAGACCAACGATAATAAAGCAAGAACGTTATAATATCCAAAATAATGTTGGCCGACAACAGGGGAGACCCGTATCCATTGAGTGGAGAACATAAAAGTATGTCACTCATACAACGTTAATCGTATGACGTTGTAACACCCTAAAATTAGGGCCAATTTGAACCTCAAATGTTTAACAAGATATACAGAATAACATCCAAACTTTATATATATATAAAAAGAGAACTAACTACGAGGGTTCATATTTACACCAATCGAATTCTTGAAATAACTTATTAATCTAAGCATGTCAACTATAATTAGATTAAAAGGGGTTATCTACGCAATCCATCCAAAGCCTCCTCGTATCTGCTAACTTCTATTTATTATCATCAAAAGTCGAATACCCCAAAAGCACTCATCCCACATTCTATTACTCCCCTGAGCTTGTACCTGGTAAGAAAATTTAATTTGAACAATTAGGTTTACACCTAGTGAGAACATTCAAATTCAAATTAAACATTAACAGCTTTGAAATTCAGATATCCAAAGCATATAAACAAACCTGTTCACCGCCATTCTTATCGTATACGTGCTCAACTCAATGACGGGAACATACCCGATCACATGACTATGACTAACATTCGGAAAGTCGTATCATCAAAGTCAAGAGCATACTACGAATCATTGCAGATTCTAGATCATTGCTCTTATCAAGAAATTACATTTAGTACCATGTCTATTTCTTGACGTGGAAGTAGGGATTACCATTAAGTGCCTGGCCGGACCCTTACCTTCCAACAGAAACCGGGAATTACGATTAGTGCCCCGTCTATTCCACGATTCTACATTACAATATGAAATGGGATTTACCATTAAGTGCCTGGTCTAGTCCTCATTTCAATCAACGGGAATTACCATTAAGAGCCTGGTCTATTCCACGTTTATCACGTCATAACACAAATGGGAATTACCTTTAGAGCTCGGCCCATTCCGTATTTATCAAATCAACGGGAAATACAATTACTTTATGTATTTTCCACGTTAATAATCACCTCTCGAAATGGGATTGACAATCCACATTATAGGTCAACGGGAATAACGGTTAGTGCCCCGCCTATTTCACGTTTATAAAACAAAAATGGGAATTACTATTCAGAACCCGGTCTATTCCACATTTATCTAATCAACGGGAATTACCATTAAGAGCCTGGTCTATTCCACATGGTCACATACTACTAGTGCCTATGGATCAATTACACTTACTAGTGTATATGTATAATAACATATCACACTACCTCTCATAATATATTCTTAACTTTACAAATATGAAACAATTCATCGCTTCTTCATTCTCAAATCACAGAACTATTCGAAATCGATACTTAAATTGAGATCGCAACTTAAATCAATTTCATATTCTAGAATAGTAAAATAAATCTATCTCGTACCCAATCCCTTTTCCGAAATTACATTATTCCTGTCCAATCCCAATTTTACTGAATTAAAATAATACCGAATCGGCCCATACTTTCGGATTTAAAACAATTCTGGATCCATTGGAATTTAAAGCCCATTACTGATTCCTTTTATAATTAGGCCCAAGCATAATACATATCGGATCCTTATAATTAACTCTACAGTTCCGGATCCTAATAAGGATCCCGGATCTCTTAATCACGAAATACAATTCCAGATTCACACTAATCGGCCCAAGGAAAATTACCGGATTTTCTTAAATTGATAAACAATACCGGTTCCCAATTAGATAAGGTCCACAACCGGTTCTTTACTATTAATCAACCCAGCCCAAAGCTAAATGAATTTCGGACCCCAAGTATCGTTCAAGCCCATATGAATAATAATTCCGGGTCCATACGATTTTAAATTCCGGATCCACACATTCCGGAACCCAACAATTTCGGCCCACTTCCGGAATTGAATTCCGGATCACATTTTCGACCCACCTTCCGTAATTGATTCCGGATCTAAAATCAAGCCCAATTCCGGTTTTGTTCATTCTGGATCCCCAAACTTAGCCCATTCCGGAATTAAATCCATACCGGAACCCATTTCAATACCGGTCCATGTCTTTCGGAATTCCTCTCACACCGGAACCGAACCTCAGTTTCGGAACCCACCAGTTCCGGATCCACAAGCCCAGTTCCGGAACTCACCAGTTCCGAATTCTAAACCAGTTCCGGAACTTCTAATACCGGGACTGCGATTCGGGGTCATTCGATTCACGTCAAAAATTGCTCTAACACTTCATAAAATTCATATTGTTGCTCAACTTTAATTCCATAACAATATACCAAACCATTCAGACATTTTATATGCATTATCTAATTCAATTTTAACTGCTAATGTTTAAAATGAATAGATGAACTCACCGGGATAGCAATTTCTGACTCGAACTGATTCCAACCTTTTCCCAATCGATTCAGTAGCCTATTTGAAAGATAATACAGATTGTAATTTTCTAAACTGATTAGGAGATTAAAGAAAAAGATTGCATAACCCTTACCAAGAGACCCCCAATTTCAATTATTTCTTCTCCTTTTTCTTCTTTCTCCTTTCTTTCTGTTTTCTTTCTCTCTGCCTTTTTCTTAACCGACTTCCACCAAATGGATTGAGATAATATCTCAATCCCACAAACCCAATTCTTAAGTAACTGGAATTTAAAAGAATGACCAAATAAACCCTCTAGTTTAATTTTCAACAACCACATTTAAACTTTGGTTAAATTTACAAATTCAACCCTGGAGTTTATTTTAACAATTAGTCCACAACTTAGACTAAATTACAAAAAGACTCCATTTATATTGAATACAATACAATGGGAATTCGGGGTGTTACAAATCTCCCTAACTTGAGAATGATTTCGTCCTCGAAATCGAAACTATACTATCAATCGAGGATATATATTCTTCCTTTTTAAGGATAACCAACAAAAATATGCTATGTGTCCCCCCCCCCCTTTTTTTTAAATCAAGTCCTACATACTCAATCATAGTTAAAGGTCTTAAAAGAACAGAGACTCAACTTTCCACGGTTTCTCAACCTTATATCCTTCAATATTATCCGCTCCCCAACTTGAAACTTTGTAAGTCTCCTTGGAGCAACTATACAATCATCAAGTCTTTACCCAACTATAGCTCGATCTTATTTTAACCACTTTTACCATAACACATCTTTCAAAATATAATAATTGGCATAACTAACTTTTAGTAATAAATACAAAAGACGAGTTAGCACTACTCACATAATATATATACATACTTATGTATAGAACTAACAAAGAACGTATCAAAAATACAGCCGCCGATTCCTCAGTTTCGTCTGCCATCAAGTAAAATGTTTAGCCCGTTGGTCTTAAGGTATTTGTTTTCTTCTCTTGATTTCCACTTTTCTTGAGCTCCGGACAATCCACTCGATAATGACCGGGTTGTTTGTACTCAAAACATGTCGGTCCTTGTATGGGACACTTCCCTATGGTATGACCACTCTCACCACACCTAAAACATTTTAGCCAAGTCGCCTGACACGGACCATAATGCTTACTTTTACATTTTTGGCACCAATTCTGCTCCTGACGGGGCTCAAAATAAGTTTTCTCAATAAAGGGCTTCAACCCATGCGAAGATTCCGATCGGCCTTCCCCTTTTCTTTTCTCTCCTACTTGAGCTTTCTCAGCTTTATCTTTTGCATACACCTCCTCCATGATCTTTGCTTCCTCAATCGTTTCTCTCAGAGTTAAGGCCTTAGAACTTCTGACTCTAGACATCATATCGGCCAGTAAGCCCTTCAGGTAGGCTTTGATTTTCTCCTTTTCCGTTGGAGCCACATGCCCCACTAAATTCAGCTTTTCCAAGAATAATTCCGTGTACTTCCGAACAGACGAATTACCCTTCTTAAGAGTCTGAAACTCTTCTTCAATTCGATCCATTTCATTTTCATTACAATACTTTTCCAAAATCTTTTTCTTAAACGACTCCCACGTCATAGCAGACAAGACTGGAGCCGTCAGGGTCGAGGTTACGATATTCCACCATGTCAAGGCGTTGCCTCGCAACATTTGAGAACCGAACCTGACTTTCGATTCCTCATCACATTCACAAGCTCGGAAAGCTTGTTCCATTTCTCTGAGCCAGTTCATACATGCCACTGGATTGTCTGCTTCGGTGAACTCTGGCAGTTTATAACTCAGAAATGTCTTGTAAGAGCAAACTCTTTCCACCCTCCTGTTTACATTCACCACAGGATTTCGAATTGGATTTATGACACCAGTATCTGTCTCCGTTCGTCGTAACTCAGCACTTCGATCATTCAACGCTTTCATGAACATCTCTGTTTGTTGTGCCATTGTTGTATTCATCATTCGCATCATATTCTCCATCATGCAAGACTCCATTGTAGACTTCGTCGTCACCGGGTTGGAGGTACCGGTACTCGTTCTTTGTGCTTGACTATCCATTCCTCCTATTAGAGGTGGCCTCGGCGGACTTTCATGTGTTCCGCCCGTTTCAGGTTGTCTTTCCAAACCCCAGTCAATCACTGCCCTATTCTCCGAAGAATTAGGGGATCTTGTTGGTGTATTCGCCATCGCTCTGATATAGCATAAAGAAATAACCATAAGAAATGGTTACACATATCCAAACACACGAAACGTACTTTACCGTTCATTAGTCACTGTAACAATTTAGAAACAAGTATACTTATGTAACAATATTGTAACACCCTAAAAACAGGGCCAATTTGAACCTTAAATTTTCACAAGGTAAACCAGAAAACCTCCAAACTTTTATACAAATAAGCAGAGAGTCAACTGTGAGGGTTCCTTTAAACAAAAATTGAATTCTCCAAATGACTATTAATCTAATCATATCAATTATAAATAGATTAACTTGGTTATCTAAGCAATTCATTAAAAGCCTCCTCGCATCGTCTAAGTTCTCCGCTTATCATCAACAGTTGAATACCAAAGCGCTCGTCCCACATCCCATTACTCCTCTGAACTCGTACCTGGTAAGAACATTGAATTTGAACAATTAGGCTTACGCCTAGTGAGAACATCCAATTCAAATTAAAACATTAACAACTTAAAAACTCAGATATTCAAGCATATAAACAAACATGTTCGCCACCATTCTTACCGTACTCGTACTCGTCTCATAATGAAGAGAATATACTCGATCCCATGAATATGACTAACATTCAGAAAGTCATATCATCAAATTCGTGAGCCTACTACGAATCATCAAGGATTCTAGTTTATCGATCAAGCCTAAAGACTTACAATCAATTGCCATACCTTTTCTTGGAATGGAAGCAGAAATAGCATTTATATATTGCATATCTCTAATCCACCGAAAGAAGTGAAAACAACACTTATACTTCATCTAATTCACGTTTCCACATTTCAATCACGAATAGCAACTATATTTTGCCTATTCACTACAGTCAATATGAATAGCAACTATATTTTGCCTATTCCACCATTTCAATATGAATAGCAGTTTTACCTTGCCTATTCAATATTTCCAATATGAATAGCAACTCTACTTTGCCTATTCAATCATTACAACTTGAATATCACTTCTACTTTGCCTATTTAATCATTTCTTATCGCCTCCCGAAATGGGATCAACAATCCACATTATAGGCTACCGCCTCCCGAAATGGGATTAACAATCCACATTATAGACCAACGAGAATAATCCACGTTAATAATCACCTCTCGAAATGGGAATTACAATTTACTTTATGCATATTCCACATTATAGGTTATCGCCTCCCGAAATGGGATTAACAATCCACATTATAGGCTATCGCCTCCCGAAATGGGATTACAATCCACATTATAGGCTATCGCCTCCCGAAATGGGATTAACAATCCACATTATAGGCAATCGGGAATTACCATTAAGAGCCTGGTCTATTCCACGTTTCTCATCGCCTTAGAATCAATGGCCCCCAATGGGATCAATAAATCGTGATTCATAGCCGGGGCCCCCGATGATTCAAGGTACACTCATTCACTAGAAATTACACCATGTGGCCAATGGCTAGTATCCGGCTCCCATAAAACCGTACCATGTTGCCCCAGATGACCTGATGCCTATTCTAGCTACAACATGAGAATAACCGTCCCATTAAAGACAATAAAGATTGACTTGTATACCTTATGGATCCATTACAATATTAATGTATATGTATCAAACATATCACGCTATAACCCACAACATATTCTTAACTTAAGAATATTAACAATTTATCGTATTTTAATCTCAACCATTTTCCTTTCAAAAATTATAATCGAAACATATTCCGAACTCACAACTTAACTTAACCGAAATCGAATCTAAGATAACATCATAATCTTAATTACCATTGGACTTTTAAAAATTAAAATTAATTAATATTTAAAACCCAAAATGGATTAAGCCCAAATTTTAAAAACCAACATTGGTCCAAATTAATTATCAAAGCCCAATCCAATTGAGATTCAAATTAAATACCAAATCACATGTTGGGCCCCCAACTCCGGTTTTAATTACCGGATCTCATTTTATGGTCCATTCCGGAAATAAAGTTTTCGGATCTTCACAAATGCCCAATTCCGGTTGTAGCAAAATTTCCGGAACCCAAAATGAATTCCGGCCCAATCTTCCGGTAAAATAACGGATCTCACGTGTAAGCCCACTTCCGGAAAGGAAGTTCCGGATCCACCCACTTTGCGGCCCAATTCCGGACTTCCCTATTCTGACCCAGCTTCCGGTATTCGATTTAGGTAGTTCCGGCTTAGGTCCAAGTTCCGGTACAAAACAAAAACAATTTCGGAACACATATAAAACCCAACTTCCGGTATTAATTTTAATTCCGGAACACACCCCCACTTCCGGTATCTTATAGTTCCGGTACCAAAATCAATTCCGGAACCAACCAGTTCCGGACCCATGTCCAGTTCCGGAATTTTTTTAAATACCGGGACTTCGATTTTAACATGCGATTCTCGTCAAATTATCTCTCACAATCCATCTAAATACAGTTTATAATCCGATTTCATCTCCATACAGATTTACCATTTCATTCAGCCATTTTATACACCACATCTATCTCAATTTCAACTGTTAATTTTAAGTTGAAAAGGATGAACTCACCTGTACAGAAATTTTCAACCCAATAATCCAATTTCTTCTCTTCTCTGATTCAATCCTTCTCTGAAAGATGATTCAACTTATGTTACTAAACTGAATAAGAGATTCAAGAAGAAAATTCAGAACCCTTACCACAAGAACCACAGTTCAATCTTTTCTCTTTTCTTTCTCTTCTTCCTTCTTCCTCTAAGCTTCACCCCTGGACCGACTCAACTAGAACACCATTTGAGATATCATCTCAACTGATGACACTTACCTAGGTAATCTCAACTATTAAAAGTTGACCAAACAGACCCCTCAAGTTAATTTTTGTAATAACCAGGTACGTTAGTGGTTTATTTAGTTTTATTATTTATTTAAGTTCAAGGTAAGTTTGGGGTAGTTTATAAATTATGGATTTTTATAGGTGAGATTTATTTTTGATTGGGAAAAGAGGAGGGTTTAAAGTGATAAAAAGGTGATAGTAGAGGGGTTATGTGGTTGAAGTGATGAAACTTCATCCCACACCGCCTCTTGTGTTTTATTAAGAGAAAAGAGAGGAAGAGGGATTGAGATATTTTAGTATCTGTGTGTGTGTTTTGGTTTCTGCAAGAAGAGAGAGAGATATAGAGAGATCGAGAAAGAAAGAAGATGAGATATTTTATATCTCTGTGTGAGTGCGTGTTCTTGAGGAGAAAAGAAGCAGAAGAAGGAAGTACGGTTAAGGCTCCGATTGAGTGTGTTGGAATCGAAATTAAGGTATGTATTCTTTAGGTTTTGTGTTTGTAATCATCAGTAGTAAATTCCTATCGGTTTAGAATTTCCAGTTTCGTGTTTTGTATAGATTTCAATCGCATCTGGGAAAGTTTAGACCGACTGTGTTCTTGAGACTCCTGGTGGAGTCCCAGTATTGTCGACTCCCGGTAACGACAAGACCCGGTATTACCAACTCCCGGTGATATGGAGTCCCGGTACTGGAGAGTCCCGGTACAGTGGAGTCCCGGTGCAGTGAGTTCCGGTAGTTTTGGTAGTGTCCGGATATAGTTTCTGAATGTATTGTTGGATTAAGTTGCTCCGAAAACTTCCTGGGGGAGGGGGGGCTTTATGTGTTTGACTAGTAAGGCGATATATGTATCTTAAATTTTTTCAGATTCTGTGAACTTTGGGAAAAGATTAGATTGACAGATAAAGGATCGGAAGGTTTTGGATAAAGCAACGAGGTGAGTTTTACTTTAAAACGTTTTCAACTGGAATACATGTATATGTGTTTATATGTATGAGATGGATTTGTGCGGACCGATGTGTAGCCGGGTTCCGGTGAGCGGACCGGTGAGTAGTCGGGTTCCGGTGTGCGGACCGGTGAGTAGTCGGGTTCCGGTGTGCGGACCGATGAGTAGTCGGGTTCCGGTGTGCGGACCGGTGAATTAGTTGGCTTGCTACCAATTAATATGGCCAGTTGTGGAGGAATAAGGTGGGACGAGATGTACGAGTCTTGAATGGTATTTATATACGTGTGGAATATGTGGTTTTTATATACGTGTGGTATATGTGTGTATTGACGAAAGTTTTATATAAACTATTTTGAATCATGGTTTTATATAAAAGGTTTTATAACGATTTTGGAAAGGACCGGGATTAACTCACTAGACCCGTTTGGTCTAACCCTCATTTTGTTTTCAAAAATATGTTTTCCAGGTTAAGGATCGGCAAAGGAGAGGATAAAGTGAAGGAAGCTTTTATATATATATTTTGTAATTTAGGAGACCGAAGGGACCGTACTTGGTTTGTTATGTAACTTTTGTTGTAAATCAATGATATATATGCATGTTATGTTATATGTTGTATGTTATGGGAACTGGGTCGTTACAAATGGTATCAGAGCCCTAGTTTAAGAGATTTAGGTATTTGGATTTATACCTAGACTTAAACTGCATGTGAAGTAGGATGTCCCTATTATTTTAGAACCTTGGGATGTTAAGTATAAAAAGGTAGAAGGAACATCATGTAAGGTATGTTCAAATTACACCTGGCCAATGTAAGCATGAACTTACAAGTACATGTTGAACCAGAATATCTTATTATATTGGGTATGTGCTTACGGGTATATTAACCTTGTTGAAATCAACAGAGTGGTAAGTCGGACTCGATGTATGTATAGAGGCGAAGACATGTATATTTCTATAAACTCTACACGTGCTAAAGTGCTATTTGACTTCGGTACAAACCGATCAATTGTGTCTTCATTCTTTTATTGTATATCTGCATCAGAAAAATATTTGATAATTATGTTAGAAATATAGATGGGTGTGCTTAATTACTGTCGTTCTGATCTTGTTAGTATAGGGAGTGTGATGGCAAGATTACAAAGAATAATAGTAGTGTGTGGTACGTGATGAGATATTTTGTGCTGAAAGAGGCACGAGGTGAAATAAAGATGTACGGATGTTGTTAAGAAGATGTTAATGCTAATTGAGAAATGAGAAGTGTGTGGTGGTTTCGAGCATTGAGTGTGATTTCGGATTAACTTGGTTAAGTATAGTAAATGTTGAAATTGGGTGTGTGCGATTGGTTTGGAGGTGAAAGAAAGCTAGCTCATAGGATCGGTCTAGAGTGAGCACCTCCTAGAGAGCTATCCTTGGGGAAACGTGTTTTATGTTGAAAAGAGAGTGGAAGAGAGTAGTCAAATGTAATGATCGGGGTGAAGGACCCTTGGATAGGACGTGGTAGTAGTACGAGAGTGATGTTGTGACAAGTGTGGAAATCAATTGTAATCTAGGGTTCGTGGTCGGTATAATTAATGCAAGAAAGTGTTGTTTGTTTTAGACGTATTTTGGGTAAGAGAAGTGACGGCGGAGTTGGGTATAGTCTATGGAGAAAAGTTTAACTACGGGTTAAGGTAATACTCCAAGTTAACTCTGTGATCTATTAGAAAGTAGACTGTCATTATTTATGGGGGATGGATTAGTTGAGTAAATTGCGGACGATGTGTGTAAAGTTCGAATTAAGTAGTTGGTATTAATAAGTTGGTGATTATCGTTGTTTTATAGGGGCGGAAATTTTTGTGTGGAATTAAAATTATTGATGTTTTGGTAATGTTGAGAATGGTGTGTGGTATGAGTTTGAAAGCAATTTATAGTAATTGTTTACCCTCGTTGGTTACTTGACTGAATTCCGGGACGGAATTCTTTTAAGGGGGAGATGTTGTAATAACCAAGTACGTTAGTGGTTTATTTAGTTTTATTATTTATTTAAGTTCAAGGTAAGTTTGGGGTAGTTTATAAATTATGGATTTTTATAGGTGAGCTTTATTTTTTATTGGGAAAAGAGGAGGGTTTAAAGTGATAAAAAGGTGATAGTAGAGGGGTTATGTGGTTGAAGTGATGAAACTTCATCCCACACCGCCTCTTGTGTTTTATTAAGAGAAAAAAGAGGAAGAGGGATTGAGATATTTTAGTATCTGTGTGTGTTTTGGTTTCTGCAAGAAGAGAGAGAGAGATATAGAGAGATCGAGAAAGAAAGAAGATGAGATATTTTATATCTCTGTGTGAGTGCATGTTCTTGAGGAAAAAAGAAGCAGAAGAAGGAAGTACGATTAAGGCTCCGATTGAGTGTGTTGGAATCGAAATTAAGGTATGTATTCTTTAGGTTTTGTGTTTGTAATCACCAGTAGTAAATTCCTATCGGTTTAGAATTTCCAGTTTCGTGTTTTGTATAGATTTCAATCGCATCTGGGAAAGTTTAGACCGACTGTGTTCTTGAGACTCCCGGTGGAGTCCCAGTATTGTCGACTCCCGGTAACGACAAGACCCGGTATTACCAACTCCCGGTGATATGGAGAGTCCCGGTACTGGAGAGTCCCGGTACTGGAGGGTCCCGGTACAGTGGAGTCCCGGTGCAGTGAGTTCCGGTAGTTTTGGTAGTGTCCGGATATAGTTTCTGAATGTATTGTTGGATTAAGTTGCTCCGAAAACTTCCTGGGGGAGGGGGGCTTTATGTGTCTGACTAGTAAGACGATATATGTATCTTAAATTGTTTCAGATTCTGTGAACTTTGGGAAAAGATTAGATTGACAGATAAAGGATCGGAAGGTTTTGGATAAAGCAACGAGGTGAGTTTTACTTTAAAACGTTTTCAACTGGAATACATGTATATGTGTTTATATATATGAGATGGATTTGTGCGGACCGATGTGTAGCCGGGTTCCGGTGAGCGGACCGGTGAGTAGCCGGGTTCCGATGTGCGGACCGGTGAGTAGCCGGGTTCCGGTGTGCGGACCGGTGAGTAGTCGGATTCCGGTGTGCGGACCGATGAGTAGCCGGGTTCCGGTGTGCGGACCGGTGAATTAGTTGGCTTGCTACCAATTAATATGGCCAGTTGTGGAGGAATAAGGTGGGACGAGATGTACGAGTCTTGAATGGTATTTATATACGTGTGGAATATGTGGTTTTTATATACGTGTGGTATATGTGTGTATTGACGAAAGTTTTATATAAACTATTTTGAATCATGGTTTTATATAAAAGGTTTTATAACGATTTTGGAAAGGACCGGGATTAACTCACTAGACCCGTTTGGTCTAACCCTCATTTTGTTTTCAAAAATATGTTTTCCAGGTTAAGGATCGGCAAAGGAGAGGATAAAGTGAAGGAAGCTTTTATATATATATTTTGTAATTTAGGAGACCGAAGGGACCGTACTTGGTTTGTTATGTAACTTTTGTTGTAAATCAATGATATATATGCATGTTATGTTATATGTTGTATGTTATGGGAACTGGGTCGTTACAATTTTCAATATTAACTTTAATTTTGGTCAAATTACAAATTCAACTCTGGAGTTTACAATTATAATTTAGTCCACAACTCAAACTAAATTGCAATTCAACCCCATTTATTTTAATTAAAATATCATGGAATTCGGGGTGTTACAAATATATCCATAATGACAGTAGCTAATTGAAATTGCGAACATACTATACATAATAATTCTCGTTACCATCGTTACAGTACTAATTTCACGTATTTCCGTCGGCTCTAAGACTATCCCGTCTTAGTACCTCTACCCATATCTCACAAATCATAACTTAATTCATCTCAGCTTAAGTCTAGGTATCTCATTAACATACCTAGTTCACTTAAACTACAGGCTCTGATACCATATTGTAACACCCTAAAATTAGGACCAATTTGAACCTCAAATGTTTAACAAGATATACAGAATAACATCCAAACTTTATATATATAAAAAGAGAACTAACTACGAGGGTTTATATTTACACCAATCGAATTTTTGAAATAACTTATTAATCTAATCAAGTCAACTATAATTAGATTAAAAGGGGTTATCTACGCAATCCATCCAAAGCCTCCTCGTATCTGCTAACTTCTCTTTCTTATCATCAAAAGTCGAATACCCCAAAAGCACTCGTCCCACATTCTATTACTCCCCTGAGCTTGTACCTGGTAAGAAAATTTAATTTGACAATTAGGCTTATGCCTAGTGAGAACATTCAAATTCAAATTAAACATTAACAACTTTGAAATTCAGATATCCAAAGCATATAAACAAACCTGTTCACCACCATTCTTATCGTACACGTGCTCAACTCAATGACGGGAACATACTCGATCACATGACTATGACTAACATTCGGAAAGTCATATCATCAAAGTCAAGAGCCTACTACGAATCATTGCAGATTCTAGATCATTGCTCTTATCAAGAAATTACAATTAGTACCATGTCTATTTCTTGACGTGGAAGTAGGGATTACCATTAAGTGCCTGGCCGGACCCTTACATTCCAACAGAAACCGGGAATTACGATTAGTGCCCCGTCTATTCCACGATTCTACATTACAATATGAAATGGGATTTACCATTAAGTGTCTGGTCTAGTCCTCATTTCAATCAACGAGAATTACCATTAAGAGTCTGGTCTATTCCACGTTTATCACGTCATAACACAAATGAGAATTACCTTAGAGCCCGACCCATTCCGCCTTTATCAAATCAACGGGAAATACAATTACTTTATGTATTTTCCACGTTAATAATCACCTCTCTAAATGGGATTGACAATCCACATTATAGGTCAACGGGAATAACGGTTAGTGCCCCGCCTATTCCACGTTTATAAAACAAAAATGGGAATTACCATTCAGAACCCGGTCTATTCCACATTTATCTAATCAACGGGAATTACCATTAAGAGCCTAGTCTGTTCCACATGATCACATACTACTAGTGCTTATGGATCCATTACACTTACTAGTGTATATGTATAATAACATATCACACTACCTCTCATAATATATTCTTAACTTTAAGAATATGAAACAATTCATCGCTTCTTCATTCTAAAATCACAGAACTATTCGAAATCGATACTTAAATTGAGATCACAACTTAAATCAATTTCATATTCTAGAATAATAAAATAAATCTATCACGTACCCAATCCCTTTTCCGAAATTACATTATTCCTGTCCAATCCCAATTTTACTGAATTAAAATAATACCGAATCGGCCCATACTTTTGGATTTAAAACAATTCCGGATCCATTGGAATTTAAAGCCCATTACTTATTCCTTTTATAATTAGGCCCAAGCATAATACACACCGGATCCTTACAATTAACTCTACAGTTCCGGATCCTAATAAAGATCCCAGATCTCTTCCTCACGAAATACAATTCCGGATTCACACTAATCGGCCCAAGGAAAATTACCGAATTTTCTTAAATTGATAAACAATACCGGTTCCCAATTAGATAAGGTCCACAACCGGTTCATTACTATTAATCAATCCCACAAACCCAATTCTTAAGTAACTCGAATTTAAAAGAATGACCAAATAAACCCTCTAGTTTAATTTTCAACAACCACATTTAAACTTTGGTCAAATTTACAAATTCAACCCTGGAGTTTAATTTATCAATTAGTCCACAACTTAGACTAAATTACAAATAGACTCCATTTATATTGAATACAATACAATGGGAATTCGGGGTGTTACAAACACTTCACGACATGAAAGCCCAAGTGTCCCTACGACTCCTTTCAAGTTACACCAAAAGAGACAGCCGACCTTACAGACATTACCATGAATACCACCAAAGGCCCGCCCCATGCGGGGTTACAACCATGGCATTGCCCCGACATGGAGGAGGTCCCAAACGCCCATCAATCATGATAGCACAACCAGAATCAGCCCTCCTAGTGTACCCTTGCAAGCTAACGGTCATAAAACATGGGGTCCGGGTCAAATCCCGCAACACCCAGCAGACCATCAAATGAAGATTGACTTACGTGTCTATGGATCCAATGCATCACAGTCTAAAATTTCATGACTAAACAGGAATGACTAATGCACTCGAGTATGTAATTATTAATAATAGGCAATAAGATGCAATAAGTTGCAATAAATGCAAATCATAAATGAGACTCTACATTGAGCCATTAAAATCAGACAAAATGTCCCCAAGACTCATTGAAGTCAAAACCGAGCTAAAATGCTCAAACCTAATAGGCCAACAAATAACGGTCCTCGTATAATAAAACACATTTAAACGGCATTTATGTAATCGTATACATCAAAGACATGATTAACCCAAAACTCATCATGAATCGGGACAAATGATTTTCCAAATAGAATCATACTCTTATAATTCCAATATATCTCATAACACGAAAAATGTGCATTTTTCAAATAGTTTATGAAATCAGTTACGCCAAAAATGCACAAACCCTTGAATAGACTCCATTTGAACAATAAATCATTAAAGAAACATATTTATGATATTTACTTATCAAGATATCCAATAATACCAAATATAAGTGTTTTACAAGGTTTATAAAATTAAGCACTAGTAAAACAGTTGATAATTTCATGTAAAACACACAAATACTTGAAAAATAACATTTTTGGTATGTACAACGTTTTCACAAATCAACTTGAACTCACCTTGCTAGATTTAGGCTAAATCTAAAATTTTCCCAATCTTGGGCTTCCTTGGTGAAGGCTTTAGATCCATAAACATCCATCACTATAAATCTTGTTTAGGTCATAAACAACCTAAAACACACCAAGAGTAACTCCCCAAAATCAGATCCATACAAATCTTTGTCAATATCTCAAATCTCCCAGAATACCCAAAATAGGTCAAAACCCATAATACGAGAGATACAACAAGAGAGGTGTTCTATAAGGTTAAAATGAAAGGTTTTAACAATAATGAAGGTATAGAAATGGTTGGAATGACTTACCAATGGGTTTCTAAGAAAACCCCAAAATATGGTCAACAATGGTGAGGAGATGATGAAGAAGATGAAGATGATGATCTTTCACCCACAAAACTTGAATATTTAGCTCTTAATCTTCTAGATGAACTTAGAAATTTTGATTTGGTGAAATGGGAGGGTTTGGACCGAGTTGGAAGAGAGAAGAAGAAGGTGGGTGAAGAAAACAAATGGGGTTTGAAGCTAAAATCGGGTTTTATGAGAATCAGACTTGTGCCCGACCGGGTCCAGTCTTTCCCGACTGGGCCATTCTAACCCACAGATCAACATATTGTTGTCTTGCTCGACTGGACCCATTATGCCCCGACGGGTACCGGTCGAGAATGGCATAAATTGCTATTCTCATCAATCTTCTTAACCATTTCCATAACCAATCACATCTAATTAGGGCTGGCAATGGGCAAAGGTAAACCCGTTACCCGTTATGTTTCGACCTGTTGGATAAGGATATGGATAAAGAATTTGTATCCATTTATCCACTTATCCATTACCCGTTTACCCGAAATTATAGTGGGTAGGGTATGGATAAACCCGTTACCTGTTACGATAATATATATATATATATATATATATATATATATATAGAGAGAGAGAGAGAGAGAGAGGGAGCTTCAAATGAAACCGGTCAAAAAGATGAAACCAATGAAACGTGATCTCAACCGTAGGATTCTAATTAGGCCGCTAAACATGATTAAGGGCAATAAGGACATTTCATATTATTAATTGTTTAACTAATATTATTTTCGATTTTTTTGTAGGTAGTTAATTATGGATAGATTCGGTTTCCGAATTTCATGCAATCTAAAACAGTTTTTTTCGATTTTGATTATACTGTTATCGTCGATATTTATTCATATTTCCAGTTCCTGTTTTCAATATTTTTCTGTATTACGAACATGGATGATGATTCGTTTATTTCGACCATGGAAACCGAAAATCGAGCATCCGCCGTTGTTGTCGAGTTCATCGTAGATGATGAATCAGATGATACTGTTAATGAGTTTGCAAATGAAGGTTCATTACTGGGAGATGATGACGAAATCGTGCATGAAGATAATAGGGTCTGTGACATCAAAGACAATGGTTAGTTCTTATATTATTTTAGGGTTTAATAGAAATTTTTGTAATCAATAGATTCATGAGTAGTTTTAAATTATTTTTTTGGACTTTGTGAATTTGTCGATAAGTTTTTTTCCTAGACCATATGTCAATGATCTTTAATTTAATTTTGTTTGTACGAGAAGTATGAAACATCATAAGTTATGAAATAGTATATGAAATTATACATCCATCTTAATTCTAGCAATCATTCTATGAAACATGAACTGTTTATAATGAATGATGCGTGAATAGTTTTAAATTTATTGGCTTGGACTTTGCGATTTCGACCATTGTTTTTTTTCCCGGGGCCATATGTTAATGGGTTTTTAATTTAAGGTTGTTTGTATGAGAATTATGAAACATTATAAGTTATGAAATAGTGTATGAAATTATACATTCATCATTAAATGATCAGTAATTATATGAAGCATGAACTGTTTCATAATAAATGTTAATTGTATTCAATTGTCTACAATTTTTTTTGTAATTTTATTTTAAACAAATTTTCCAATTTCGTAATAGATGTTGTTGACACGATCGTGACTCCTGGTGGTACGAAGTATTGGATCCCCCGCGTTGATGATGAATTTAAGTTATTGGTTGGGCATGAGTTTTCTTCTATTGAAAAGGCCGAGGTTGCGTATATGAAATATGCCCAGCTTGCAGGGTTTGATGTTAGGAGGTCTAATAAAAAGAAAAATAGGGAAGGGGACATTCTATCTAGGTATCTTCTATGTAGTCGTGAAGGCTGGTCTGAAAAAAAAAGATAGACTATGAAAGTAGTAGTTGTGATCGTAGAGTGCGTAAGTCAAATGTCAAAAGATCGGGTTGTAAGGCGTGTGTTAAATTTCGTTTGAAGAAAGAGGGCAATGTATTTGTTGTGTACAAATTTGAAGAAAGGCACAATCATGCGTTATATAATTTTCATGATAAAATGCTTTGTAAATCGAGAAGGCAATTGCAATACACCGACTATAGGAACGTCTATAATGCGTCGACGACAAGTATTGGTGGTGTCAGGGCTCATACCATTGAAGCTGCTATGAAAGGTGGATATGAGTACGTTGGTGCTACCCCGACTGATTACGAGAATGCTAGAAGGGATATGGGTACATTTGTTGGCAACAAAGATGCGCAGATGCTCATAAACTTACTTGCGAAACGTAGGTCTAAAGTCCCTGATTTTTTCTTTGATTATTTAGTGGAGGATCGTTGTAACACCCTAAAAACAGGGCTAATTTAAACCTTAAAAATTCCACAAGTTATGACAATAAACTTCAAACTTATATAACAAGAGGATCATACATCAAGATTTTCTATAAACAATAGCTTCTAAATCAAATAACCTATTAATCAAATCATACATTATAATTAGATTAACTAGGTTATCTAGATCCTCTGTTAATTCAATTCTGAGTCTTTCCAAATGCTCTCAACGCACATCCCGCTTATTTCCCGGAGCTTGTACCTGGTAAGAAAATTCAACTTGAAACATTAGGCTTTCGCCTAGTGAGAATATTCAAATCAAATTAAAATTTAACAACTAAAATATTAACAGATATATCAAATCCGTTATCAACCATCTTACCGTACCAAAGCTCTTTTCAACAACAGGAATCCACCCAATTCCCATCCTTATGACTAATTCATCTAGTCGCAATAATATCAACAAGAGTTACTATAAATCATACCAGATTATAAGTAACTCCCCATCCAAAGAAATTACAGTTTCTATTCCTGCTTATTTCTTAGTCCGGAAGTAGAGATTACAAATTACTTTATGCCTATCTCTGAACTTCCCTAAAAATTGAAGATCTCAAATCTTCCGTCTGAAATGGGAATTACAAACTCGATGTCTGCCTATTCCACATTTCACTTTCTCACCACCTTGAAACACTGGCCCCCAAATGGAATTTTATTTCTATATCGCGATCAACAACAAGGGCCCTCACAGATGATTCAAGATTCACTCCAACAACTAGAAATAACATCCCAATGGTCAATGGCTAGTAAACGGTTTCCATTAGACCGTACTAAATGCCCCCACGACCGGATGAATATTGCTAGCCAACGTAACACAATAACTATGTATCATCACCCTTTCTATCGTATACTAAAAATGTACGATATATCATGTATTCTATATATCTATATACAGAATATTAATTACAACAATTATCCCCATTTTTGCCAATTAGCCTCGGGGATCAACATCTCAAATGTTAACTATATGATCGGACTCATAAATAAGTCCTTTACAATTATTCATAATATGGTTTTCGTATCAAATTCTGAGTTATAATCATATAACAAATAGCATATAAATATCAGATTGTATTCCACATAAAAGCTTCAAACTACTACTGAAAGTCCAAAAAATTTCGCAAGCCACTGTAGCGAAAAGCTACACTTTTCGCAAGCCAAAGCTGCGAAAAGCTCAAAAGTCGCAACCCACTGTTGCGAGTTCTTCAAAACTCGCAAGCCACGCTTGCGAATTCTTCAAAACTCGCAAGCCATGCTTGCGAATTCTATCACTTTGCGCAACCAACTGTTGCGAAATTCTCCCTTTTCGCAAACCCTGTTCATTCGTCTTCTTCATTAAGTTAGTTCATAAATTCATCTCATTAAGCCTACCATTTCTCAATTAAGTCATACCATCATGTTTAAACACAAGTATAACATATCAATTTCAATTCTAATTGCTTAATTTTAAGAAGATTGAATAAACTCACCTGGGTAATTTCTGATCACTGAGTTCTTCACAAAACTTGATTCTTTAGCTTAATCAATAGCTAAAAAAAACAGAAATTAACCAATTACTTATCTTCCTTACAAGAAATCAGTAGGAGAAGTCAAGTTTCTTACCACAAATTCAAGCCAATTGCTTTCTTTCTTCTCTTCTTCTCGATTTTGTGTAACTCACCAAAACAAGAAATTTGCTGTTAAGACGACTTATATTGTAAGTGTCGTTGACATTATTATTTTAATTATTTTGAACTTACTTTTTTTTTAGATTTTAAAACTGACTCGACTCTGTGAAATGTAGGTTGTTCATGATCACGACGCGAAATTTATGAGATGTGAATGCAATTATTTTGTACAAAACGGATTGATATGTCGCCACATGTTCAAAGTTTTGATGAATGACGGGTATGTTACAATTCCTGACTACATAATAGAATGTCGGTGGACTAGATCCTTGGTCCCAGTTGAGATTCAAGCGGCCAAGGCGCGATACGGGGAGGTGGATGTTGAGAAGGAGCGTATAATTAACGAAGTTTATGCGAAGGTTGACGTTCTTGTTAGTCGTTTGAGGAACGATAAGGAGAAACTCTCTTCGTTTTCTGAAACATTAGACAAGATGAACGTTGATTTTGATGTGGAGAATTATGTCCCTTGTCCAGCAATAGACAAAGCTGAAGCATTGCGCGAGTGTTATGGTGTTGAAGTACCTGATGAAGCAGAAATCCTACCCCCATCCGGTATACAAAACAGAGGTTGTGGAACTGGGAAGCGACTTATTGGAGCCTATGAAAAAACGTCATCCTCAGCGAAGCGTCCCAAAAGAGTGTGTAGACGGTGTAATGTGTTGTCTAATCATGATTCCCGTAATTGTCCGAATCGCTCAAAAGAAGATTGATTGCATAGGTTTTTCATTTTATAGTTATCAACTTTTGACGTTGTCATTTGTTTTCAGTTTATTTGTGGATTTTTTGGGGTGAAATTTAAATATCATTGGAATTTTGCAGGTTAATAATTTTTGGTTTGATTAGCGTTATATATGTAGGTTACTAGTATTTTTTTATATATGAAATACTCATTTTTATATAACATTGATATGCTTTAATTTTTTAAAAAAATTCAGTGTACAGAAAACACCACATTATGTGTTTTGTTATTGGTATTCGTATATCATGTACGTATTTAATGCGTTTGTGTGTTAAAAAAATTACGAAATAATGAGTAAACCGTCTTTTCCATTTCTTAATATTTTTTTTAACCTGTTTTTAAAATAAGTACTCATTATTTAAGTTGGGAAGTGGGCCTCATAATTTCAATCCACTCCCCAAGAAACCCTAATACCTCTCATACCCTTTCATATACGAAATCGGTCGTGGTTTTCCTTTTTCACATACTTTCCATTTCTCAAACAAAATACAGTAATCCTTCTGAAATGTCTTCCTCTGACGATGAATCCCAAAACCCCCCATCAACCCCCTGTTCCACAGTACCTTCTGAGGTCTCTAGTCAACCACAACCTCGGTCTGTTGTCTGAGAATCGAGAGCTTGAAGCAAAAGTGCACCGTTTAGAGGAGAAGTTGCAGAGAAAGAAGCAGAAGCTGAAGCATGAAGAGAGTGTTGCCAAGATGCGCAAGCAAGACTATGATGACATATCAGTGAAGCTTTGGGATAAGAATGTTGCGATGGACAAACAGACGAAGGCAATCAAGAAGGTGAAGGCGTGGTGCTCATGCAAAGCTTTTGATGGCATAGAAGGTGTTTAGGGTTGGTATGTGGTACTTGAAGGTGTTGATCCTTTATTTTGTTGGTATGTGAAATAGTTTATTAGCTTATGTCTAAGTTTGGATCATCACCGTATGTAGGGGTGTAAATGATGCGAGCCGAGCTCGAATATCAATATACTCGACTCGAACTCGAAAACCAATACTCGAGCTCGAACTCGACTCGAAAACTCGCGAGTAGTAAAAACCCAAACTCGAACTCGACTCGAAACCTAATTCCCGAGCTCGAACTCGAACTCGTTTCAAGCTCGTTTCAAGCTCGAATCAAGCTCGAACTCGAGCTCGAACCAAGCTCGAACTTTTTTAATATATAACATTATTAGAAGCTCAAAATAAGTCTAAATTACCAACTAAAAAATCCAGAAAATTTAAAGTTTACAACCAAATACAAAATAAAGCCGAAACTAGTCGTAACTTGCAACCAAAAGCAAAACGAAGTCGAAAATTACAATATTAAAACCAAAGTACATTATAAATCCATCAAAAAGCAAAATACGATTTAATTTCAATTCAATGGTTAGGTTCCTTGAACGGTACTTTCGGGTTCCTTGAACGGTACTTGAATGAAGATTTCTTTTGGATGTTTTTCACTCTCCTACGATAAAAAGAAAAACAAATTACTATACTTAATAAAAGTGAAGATAATTAACTAAACATATTTAAATATATACCTTGTTCTTCCTTTTCACTCCATGGAGGGATCTACACCAATCACCCGTGCACATCAACATTTGCACCGTTTCCGGAGCAAGAGAAGCTCTATAAGTATCTATTACACGACCACCGGCACTAAAAGTTGCCTCCGAAGCCACGATAGTGATAGGAACCGCCAAGATATTTACAGCCATTCTAGACAAAATTCGAAACTTGTTTGATTTTTCCTTCCACCAAGCTAAGACGTCAAATTTGTTGTCTTGACTAAAGAAACACCCCTCTTCTAGATACATATCAAGCTCAGATTTCACACGAGTTACCGATGTCTCCCCACTAAACACATCTAACAAAAGTTCGGATAAACCACTAGATCCAACATTTCCTTCATGGGTATTCCCCTTTTTATCATGATGTTAAAGCCCTCCTCCTCGACAATGCTGAAAGGATGCTCATGCATAGTGATCCAATAGGCTATCCCCTCTCGCATCTTTAACATGTCAAGTTTCCCATTATGCAAAGCACTAACAAATCCAGATTGATTTGTACCGGTGCTTGAATCAGACGGCAAAAAATTAATCAATTTTTGTTGTCTCACGTGTTTTGCTTTCATACAACAAGATTCCAAGTGTCAGTGCATATGGGTAGTGCTCTTAGATTTCAAAAGAGAAAGGGGAGTTTTACAGTACTTGCACCTTACTTTCCATTGGTTTTTTATCATTTCAGGTTCCAAAAACTCATCCCACACTTTTGATCTCCTTGGCCTTTTAGAGTTATGAAACGGGTTATCAGTCTCGGTTTCTTTATTTGTGGTGTTAAGGGGGGTTCACAAGGTTCTTCATTAACCTCTATGGAGATATTCTCATTTGATCCTTCGTCAACATTTAAAACACCAACCGGCGTGGAAGATACTTGTGGTCCACTAGACATCTCTAGAATAAAAATAAATTAAAAACATTCAAATTCCAACTAAAAAAATACTCCAACTTAGTAACTAAATTTCCTTAGCAAAACAGATTATTACAACTCAAATATCAATATTCTAACTAAATGCAATTTTATTGATATAGTGACTAGTGAAAAACTCTAATAAAATCAGAGTTATCAATGAACAAGTAAAACATCAGTTTACTTGTTGGCAAGGTATCAATCTTATCATCAGTGCCTCATATTATACTATTTATTAACAAAAGCAATAAACCTGAAACGCTTTTAACGAAAGAATGTCATTGCTAGTGTTCATTTGTTTTTTTCTTTAATTTTGTATCACTGCTCTGCTGCAGCTGCTTCAAAAACTATGCTTCAAAATACAAGGATTTACGTGCTCCAATCAGATTAATAAGAAAAAGAACCATGAGCATCTCCAATCGATTTATAAGCAGATTAACCAAAAAAAACTAAAAATCGATCAAGAAAGAGAGAGTAACATACTAAGAGAAAGAGAAAGGAAGGAGGTTGTCGGCTCGCCGCTGTTCGTCGCGGCTCTGGTCGGCGTCGGCGGCTCTGGTGGTCGTCGACTCGTCTGATAGAGAGGAAGGAGGTGGCTGGCGGCACTCTAAAATGGAAATGGTCAAATGGAAGAAAAGTTGCTACTAGGGTTTCTTTAGTTCTTTTAGTTGCTGAATTTTAATAAATTTTTTTTAAAGAACCCTTCATTTAGGCGGGTTAGGTAAGATTTTCAATTTAAATTTAAATTTAATTTTTTTATTAATTATAATTGATAAATATAATAATAATAATATAAACTTTATTATATATGAAATTAATTCGAGTATCTCGCGAGCTTATCGAGTCGAGTATCGGGTAGCTCGACTCGACTCGTTAGTATGTCGAGTCGAGCACATTCGAGTCGAGTTTTGACCGAGTCGATCTCGAGTAGCTCGCGAGTTGTCTCGTCTCCTTTACACCCCTAACCGTATGGTTGTGGATATGGTATGTAAGTTTGCACATGGATAGTTTGTTTTTTTGTGGGTTTTTTTTGGGGTTTTTTCTAAGAAAAACCTCCATATGAAATATTGAAATATATATTTTTGTTAATCTTGTTTATTACTTAGAACCAGTTCACATGGACTGGTCTTGTTGTTTACGTCTAATACGTCTCTATGAACCTTTTTTATTGATATTTCTTTTTTTCATACATTTTACCATTTTTTTGTGATATGTAGTGCAGTCAATAAACGTGAAATCAATATTATCAACATACACTTTCTAAATAAAACCAAATATGGTATATTATTATATACGGTTTCACATGTATACATGAAACTATGAAACCCTAGCTTTGTATGTGTTTTTTAGTGTTCATAAAGTATATGAAAAAGGGACTTCCTTCATTATTTGGGTTGTTAATGTAAAAAGATATTCTCAAAACAAGGTTTTGTAACCCCATAAAATTTACATTATTAAAATAAACACTTATTTTAGCTTGAAAATATCGTCATCATGTTTTATGAAATTTACTTATGCAATATACCATTAACTTTTTAAATACTACAATTGAAATGCATCTCACCAATCAAGTTGATATAATTCATCACAGAATGTAAAACCATGATTAACAAATGAAACCTTGTAGAAACCTTGAAAAAAAAACTTGATATGAAATTCGATCCCAACATCCTAAAGAGTAAGTTTTAAGTGTCGATAAAATACCGAATGCTTAAAAAACAACCGATGCATGAAATTAAATAAACAGTTTATTACGTTTTTTATCTAAAACCATCGCCCCAGAACTCAACATTGCATCTAAAATCCGCGAATTCTTTGCTTTCTCGCCGCCGCTGCTTCTTCTAGTTTTTTTTCCTCTCTCGTATGCAGGAACCATGCTGAAACCCATTGCCTCATACTCAACAATATCTTTCTTTTTGTTGCAATCGCTTAACAAGATCTTCGTCGTGTACTTCTTTCGGAGGAGTTCAAGTTGTTTATCTTGGCTCGGTCCTTCCTTGCACAATCCGGTGTACCATGTACGAACTCCACCGCCCATATAAGTTTCCATGTGTCTCATTAAGAATATTCCACTGTCCATCTCGTTCTTGCTCGTTCTCCATGGCATGCATACCCGTAACTTTTCCGCTACCTTCATTTGCGTTTCCGCAGGGTGGTTTAGGTTTCTGAGGTGACGAAGGAACATTGTATGTTGTTTTCCATAAAGTCAGTTTTCAAACAAACTCTTAAAAACATGTTAAATTAAATATTCATAGTTTATGCTCCTACCAGGATGTGAACATCGTAGTGGTACAAGTCGTCAACATCTCCTTCATCTGCTGTGTTATCCAGAATCTCTACTGTGTGGTACTTTAAGTCGAAGACCACACAGTAGAAATATTGCCTTCTCTTCATTGGTATGAAAACATGTAAAATCATTGAACCCATATCATGTTATTCCAAACAGGCAATAGGGTTCCATATCCATATTACAAGTATTGTATATGCATTTAATTCTTTCATAGCTTACCATATCTATGTCTTTCATATTAATCCGGTTTGTGTTGAAATCGCATGCCTTTGCAAAGTTACGCGAAAACCAATTGAATCTTGCATTAAAGTCATGCATATCATATAGTAAAACACCGTCGTCCTGTTAGGATTAAAATGTTAGAGTAGTCTATCAACTTTTTTTCTTTCTATGTTATCAAGTTTTGACAATTACCGTTGTTCCTGTTTTCATGAACAACCTTTTTCGTGAAGATATACTCCGTAGACGCTCCTCACTGTTCAGCACGCTAGCCCACCCATCTAACACACTCCCAAATACCATTTCTCTTTATGCAAGTGTCTCTATCGCAACCCTATTTATTGTTTGGCCCGTCTCGGATAAGAATACTATCTCACTGTCAAACGATACGAAAGATTACTTTAAACAGTAAAACAAAATGTAAAAGTTTTCGTAAGTGTATGTAAAAAAATTAATGCACGGTGTTTTAATGTTACCTTGGAACTCCATTGTTTGAGATTGCCCATTCATGTATCTTTTTCTCCTCCAATGTTATTCCTTTGCCTAAGATTACCTGTCTTTTCACGTACGGAGATTTCATTTTATCGCCCAACTTTGTCTCTCTCTTCCCTATCCTCATTTCTTCGTTATTTTTTTGCACTCGATTTTTCCCTTATCCAGCATGAACCCCCCCTGCCAAAGGCGTTAACTGGGTGAAACCAACATCAAAACTTGGTGCAGATTCGTCCCTCATACGAACCACAGTCGATGTATCTGCTTGATCCCTTTTTGATTCAACCTTCTCGTTTGAGTTTAGCCTAACCGTTTCGTCAATTATCCCGTATGTCGTTTGACTATACCATATTTGTGATAACGGGCTTTCTTTTTCCAGAGAGTCGGTATCATTGAATGCAAGCTTAACCGGTGTCACTACTCCCATGGTATGATCTTCGTCCACATTGTTGTGAACTTCATCTGTTTTAGCCTGTTCACAATCCTCAGTCTCATTTTTTGCGGGGTTCGTTTCCGCGTATGTGAACATGCTTCCCAAACTTTCCTTGTAATGCGTGAATTGATCCTCGTATGGGAACAAACTTGATGCCTCTTGTATTAGTTCCTCAAGGTACCACTTTATGGCGTACAACTCTAAGAACTTCCCGTCTATCCTCTCCATGTAGTCCTGTAAAATTACATGTGATTATGTTGGGTTGTATTATTTATAACTTAAAAAATACGAAAACAAGCCTTTTTAATGGTAAAAACTTATTTAACGATGCTTTTGTATTTACCCGGCTAAGCTCCTCCTCATCATAACATAGTCCGTCATCGTCATCGTCTCAGTTGACTCCACTTGTTCCTATGTCTTCAAGATCAATCCCTTGTTGTGTTGCACAGTGTTCCTCTCCACCCAGTGTTTCTTTGGGTTCTGTTTCACATGGTTTATCATGCCCTTCTGCGTTCTCTAAATCTGCTGCAATCGCCAATGTCGATGGACCTTCCTCTTGAACATTTTGTGTACACGTAAGTGGCACAGATTCGTCTCTTGCATCACATGTAATTGTTGCCATATGAAGACCCCCCCTTCCGAATCCCTTCGTTCTGCCTTTTTTTGAGCTTCTCCATGTCCCATTCCTTTGTTGGCAACGAGATACTATTCACACAACCAGTGTCAACTCTTGTTCTATGTACGTACAGAAGCTGCCAAAAAAATTAAGTAAATGAATCACATGTTATCTTAAAGTTATTGTACGGAAATTTAATTAGTTACCATACCGTAAGGAATGTCAGGGGCCTACAATAAAAGCTGTCGTAAGTGTCTCGCCTCCAGTTGCGCTTGCTTCGTTCCACACAGTCGCAAATGAATTTGCACCAGTTTATCTGACTGATCATGCTTACGTCCTCAATTTTAGACATGAACGTTGCGTTGCATCCACCGGTTGGGCTACATTCACCCATTGAATTCATGAACAACACTATTAAATTCCATTTGAACTCATCACCGACGCTCCTTTTTTGGATAATCGCATTACTAACATCTGTCGGCCTCATTTTATCCTTATGGTATGCTTTCTTCCACTTTTCATAACAATGCATTCCCTTTGGTGTTACGTTTATAGTACTCAGATCGATGCCTCCTTTTGGAATTCCGAGCACTTTATGAACTGCCTTTTCCGTTATCCTTATCACTGAATTTCCAACTCTTATTGCCATACCCACTGTGTCTAAGTTATCCACAACGAAATAACCTAGTTTCGACGGTATTCCGTCGACTGTCATTCCTAAAAGTGATTCAAAACCCATTTCGCATAAGCATTCCTTTTGTTCATCGTTCAAATCGTCTAGCGTTGATTGCAGTATCATCGGTGAAGTCCGTGTCCTTATTACTCCCACATTTTCTCGTTTGGCTGGCTTAGTATCTTTACCTTTTTTGACCTTCTTTGTTGCATTGCATCGTTCCATACGTGCATCTATATTATGACGTGGCTTCGTGTAATACCCCGGGTAAGTCCGTTAGATAATTTAACTATAAGATTTGATGTTCAAGGTAAGTTTGAGATAAGTTGTAAGCTTAAGGGTGTTTTGGTATTTATCGAATAGTTTAAAGCCAAAAGTGTAAATTATCACATAATACCTATTAGGTATCAGAGCAGCCTCAGTTCTAAAAAATAGAAAGCGTTTGAGAGTGTGTGGAGGCGAAGAAAGCGAAAGAAGAAAGTTACGGTTCGAGCATCGATTGATCGGGTTAGAGTCGATTTTAAGGCAATTTCCTTTATATTTTGTGTTTGTAATCATGAGTAGAAGATATCTATCGATTTAGAAAGTTTGATTTTAGTGATTTGTGTTAGTTTCAATTGAATCTGAGAAATTGGAACCGACTGTGTTCTTGAGAGTCCCGGGGAAGTCCCGGTAGACTCCCGGTCATTTCGACTCCCGGTAGTGTGGAGTCCCGGTATAGTCGACTCCCGATAAAATGAACTCCCGGTGATCGAGACTCCCGGTACTGAGAAGTCCCGGTACTGAGAAGTCCCGGTACCCTGTGTAGTCCCGGTAGTTGTTAAGTTTTGACAATTGGTTGCAGTAAACAGTGAATCAGTTGGGGATAGGAACTTGGAAGGTTTTATATGATTGGCTTGTAAGGCAATATATATATACCTTAAATTGTTTCAGATTCTGTGGAGTCGTGGTAAGAGATAAGACCATTTTGAAAGGAGCTTGCGAGCGTGTGTAATAATCAAAACAGGTGAGTTTTACTTTAAAAATATTTTTACTGGAATACATATACGTATGGATTGGGAGTGTGATAATTGGTGATTATGTGTTTATATGTGCGATATATGTGAATTATAATATATTGAGGTATTATATTTACATGAGTATTATAATGTGTTATAATACGTTGGCCGGGCTTAGGACCGGTGTGTTTGGCTATAGAATCCGTATAGCGTTGTTTGGCTGTAGATGTTGTACAGCGTTGTAAATTTATTAGTTGGCTTGCAACCAACTAATATGGCCAGGAGGAATGAGAAGGGAAGGTATATGATGTGTGAGTTCAAATTGATATATTCGATCGTGCTGTGTGATTTATATAATTAAGGTTTATATAAATGCTTTCAAACTAACAGGGATTTTCTCACTTAGACCATCGGGTCTAACCCTCATTTTTGTTTTAAAAATATGTATTCCAGGTGGTGGATCGAGTAAGGGCAAATGATTAAGAGTAATCGATGGATAGCTTTTGTGAAGGATTATATGATGAAGATTTTGGCATGTTTAGCAGTTGTATTACAATATTAAATGTTATGTATGTATTTAGTACAAAGTTTGTAGTAGGATGGCTTCTGCTAATTGTAAAAGACTACGGGACCGTACTTGTAATATGATGTTTCGTTTGTGATATCAATGTTATGTTACATTATGTGATTTGTTGTGTATATGGGAATTGGGTTGTTACAAATGGTATCAGAGCCTTAGTTTAAGGGATTTAGGTATTTGTATCTGTACCTAGACTTAAACTGCATGTGAAGTAGGATGTCCCTATTATTGTAGAACCTTGGGATATTAAGTATAAAAGGTAGAAGGAACATCATGTAAGGTAATTTCCTATTACACCTAGCCAGTGTAATTGTGATCTTACAGGTACATGTTTGAACTCGAATACCTTATTATATGGGGTATGTGCTTAGGTGTATATTAACCTTGTTTAAATCTACAGAATGGCAAGCGGTACACGAAATTCGAATCGAGGAGGAGGAAGAAATCCGAATAGTACGAATCCACCAATAGGAACAGGAGGCAGAACCGGAGGTAGAACCGGGGGTAGAACTGGGGGTCGAACAGGGGGCAGAGCTCAGCCACGAGGTACAGAGTTTGTTACAAGGGATGACTTGATGGCAGAAATGGGAAGACTACAAACTAGTATACAAGCAATGTTTGACCAAAGTCGTCACAATGAAGCTGAAACACCGGATCCCGGGCCAGAAGATGAAATGCCAATTACACCGACTATTGTACCAGTACAAAGGAGATGCGACTACAAAATGTTTTTAAGCTGTAGACCTCCGACCTACTCAGGAGACAGGGATTCCGTGAAAGCAATGAGGTGGATGAAGGAAATAGAAGCTATTTTCAAGACAAGCAAGTGTGCAGATGAAGATAGGGTATTGTACGGGCAACAATGTTAAAAGGGGATGCTTTGTATTGGTGGGAATCTTTTATTCATTCTAAAGGATGTGATGTTTATTCTACCCTCTCTTGGGAAGAATTTGTGATAGCCTACAGGGAACAATTTTGTCCCTAAACAGCCGTCAAACAACTGGAAGGGGAATTTATAAACTTGCAACAAGGAAACTTATCCGTTCGAGACCACACCGCTAGCTTTCTGGAAAAGTCTCGGTTCGCAGAATACTACGTTGCTACGGAGACGATGAAGATGGAAAGGTTTATCTTTGGGCTGAACTCAGAAGTCAGGAGGTTAGTGACTGCAAAAGGACCCGATACCTTCTCAGCTGCAGTTGATGCCGCAGAGAATGTTGAAAGAGATATTAGAAGGGATGCTGGCGATAAAAGCATCGGGAAGAGAAAGTGGGAAGGACCACAACACGATCCGAAGAAGTCCCGATTTCAGAGGTATGATAACCGTCCGCCGTTTCGACCAGCGGAAAGAGCATGTCAGAAGTGCAACCGTGTCCACCAAGGAAATTGCCAAGGTGATTTACGAGCGTGTTATAAGTGTGGCAAGACCGGGCACGTCATTAAAGATTGTAAGGTAACGCGGTTATGTTTCTTATGCAATTCTCCGGATCACCTTCAGTCGGACTGTCCGCGGGGGAGGATACAGCAAGGTGGGTCATCAGGCAGGCCAGCGATTGTTAAACCAGTAATACCAAGACTGGAACCGCCAGTAACCAGGGGTCGCGCATTTCAAATGACCGAGAAAGAAGCGGAGGAAACTCCGGATGTGGTCACAGGTACATTTTTAATAAACTCTACACGTGCTAAGGTGTTATTTGATTCCGGTGCAAACCGATCGTTTGTGTCTCCTGCATTTGCTGCTTGCCTGTGTGTGAAACCTAAAATGCTAGAACATGCTCTATCAGTAGATACGGCAAATGATAATCAAGTGTCGGTTAGAGAAGTATTTGATGGATGTGTGATAAATATAGAGGGGTGTGGAGTGCCGATACAATTGTTTCCGATAACATTGATAGAGTTTGATGTGGTAGGTGGGATGGATTGGTTAGCTGAGAATCAGGCTAACATAGTTTGTGATAAGAAGTTAATAAATGTTGTATTACCTGATAAAAGACCAGTAGTGATTTATGGTGATCGTAGGAATCATCAGTCTTGTCTTATATCTATGATAAAAGCCCGTAAGTGTGTTAACAAGGGTTGCCTGAGTTACTTAGCTTATGTGATAGACATTAAGCCGGAAAAGAATAGGATGGAAGATATTCCTATTGTTAGTGAATTCCCTGAAGTATTCCCCGAAGACTTGAATAGTCTTCCGCCCATTAGACAAGTAGAGTTCGGTATAGACCTGATTCCTGGAGCCACTCCTGTAGCCCGTGCACCCTATCGTCTGGCACCCCCAGAGATGATGGCACAACTACAAGACCTATCCGATAAGGGCTTCATCAGACCTAGTTCTTCGCCGTGGGGAGCACCAGTGTTATTTGTGAAAAAGAAGGATGGTTCGATGAGGATGTGCATCGACTATCGGGAACTGAATAAGCGCACGATAAAGAACAAGTATCCGTTACCCCGAATTGATGACCTCTTCGATCAGTTAGTTGGAGCTTGCTATTTCTCCAAGATTGATCTAAGATCCGGTTATCACCAGTTGAAAGTTAAAGAAGAAGACGTCCTAAAGACTGCTTTTCGAACAAGGTATGGACATCACGAATTCTTAGTGATGCCGTTCGGACTGACGAACGCTCCAGCTGCCTTTATGGATTTAATGAATCGGGTATGTAAGCCGTATCTCGATAGATTTGTTATTGTATTTATCGATGATATACTTATCTACTCCCGATCCAAAGAAGAACATGCGCAACATCTTCGTTTGATTCTGGAGCTATTAAAGAAGGAAAAGTTGTACGCTAAATTTTCAAAATGTGAATTCTGGCTACGAGAAGTTCAGTTTCTGGGGCATGTAGTTTCCGAAGAAGGCATTCAAGTTGATCCAATGAAAGTGGAAGCGATTGAAAAGTGGGAACCTCCGAGGACGCCAACCGAAGTACGTAGTTTTCTGGGTTTAGCCGGCTACTATCGGAAATTCATAAAAGACTTCTCTCGTATCGTAACGCCTTTGACTAAGCTGACCCGAAAGAACCTGAAGTTTGAATGGAAAGCGGAGCAAGACGAGGCATTCCGGATATTGAAAGAGAAACTGTGCAGCGCACCGATTCTATCTCTACCTGAAGGTTCGGAAGACTTTGTTGTTTATAGTGATGCGTCTAAACTAGGATTGGGATGTGTGCTTATGCGGCGTGGGAAAGTTATTGCTTATGCTTCTCGATAATTAAAGGATCATGAAAGACAGTATCCTACGCACGACATGGAGCTTGCAGCAGGTGTCTTCGCGTTGAAGATTTGGAGACATTATCTGTATGGTTCCAAATGTCAGATTTATACCGATCATAAGAGTCTCCAACACCTCTTTGATCAGAAGGAACTAAATATGAGACAAAGAAGATGGCTAAAATTACTGAATGATTACGACTGTGAAATCCTTTATCATCCGGGAAAGGCAAATGTGGTAGCTGATGCATTGAGTCGTCAAGAAAGGGGTGGAACAATAAAAGTTATTTCGCTACGAACTGAACTCCTGCCCAACATATTTGACGAATTGCAGAAGTGTCAAGTGGAGGCTTATCAGGATGAACATCTGAAATCAGAACGGTTAGCGGGGATGTCAGCATTGCTAGTAAAAGATGATCGTGGGTTATTGTGTCTGGGAAACAGAGTGTGGGTACCTCGTTTGGGTGGGTTACGTGATCGTGTCCTACAAGAAGCTCATCAATCCCGTTTCTCTATTCACCCAGGTACAAACAAGATGTATAAAGACCTTAAACAATTCTATTGGTGGCCGGGGATAAAAAGAGAAATTGCTCTGTATGTGGAAATATGTGATACTTGTAAGAAAGTAAAGATCGAACACCAAAAGCCATTTGGTCAGCTACAGCGGCTAGAAATACCTATGTGGAAGTGGGAGCAGATTACCACAGACTTCATCACGAAGCTACCAAGAACTCCGAAAGGATTTGATTCTATTTGGGGGATCGTCGACAGATTGACAAAGTCTACACACTTTCTACCGATAAAGGAAACCGATTCGATGGAGCGATTAGCTAAGTTGTACATTGACGAAATAGTAACTCGACATGGAGTTCCATTCTCGATCATTTCTGATCGTGATAGTCGTTTTACTTCAAGATTTTGGAGAAGTTTTCAAAGGGAAATGGGGACACAGATAAAGTTAAGTACATCGTATCATCCCCAAACAGATGGTCAGAGTGAACGAACGATTCAGACCTTAGAAGATATGCTCCGGGCTTGCATTGTTGATTTTGGGGGATCGTGGGATAAGCATTTACCGTTGATCGAATTCGCTTACAACAACATTTATCATTCCAGCATACAAGCTGCACCGTTCGAAGTATTGTATGGTAGGAAATGCCGAACGCCTCTGTGTTGGAACGAAGTGGGAGAAAAATAGCTAGCGGGACCGGAAATAGTTCAGTTAACCGCCGATAAGGTTACTCAGATTCGAGAAAGATTGAAAGTGGCTCAAGATAGACAGAAGAGCTACGCTGACCAACGTCGAAAGCCTTTGGAATTTCAAGTCGGGGATTTCGTAATGTTAAAAGTTTCGCCATGGAAGGGAGTCATCCGATTTGGGAGACAAGGTAAACTTAGCCCAAGGTATATCGGACCGTTTGCAATTACAGAAAGGATCGGTGAAGTAGCTTACTGATTAGATCTTCCACCGGAGTTGAGCAGGATCCATAATGCATTTCACGTATCGAACTTCCGAAAGTGTTTGGTTACTCCAGATCAGTCAGTTTCCCTACCAGAGATACAAGTCGATGAAAGACTGAATTATGTGGAAGAGCCGGAAGCTATAGTTGATCATAAAGTTAAAGTGTTGCAGAATAAGGAAATCAGGCAAGTGAAAGTTCAGTGGAGGCATCATAGAGGTCAGGATGCTACGTGGGAATCCGAATCAGAAATGAGAGCCAAATGCCCTCATCTTTTTGCTTAACTGAATTCCGGGACGGAATTCTTTTAAGGGGGAGATGATGTAATACCCCGGGTAAGTCCGTTAGATAATTTAACTATAAGATTTGATGTTCAAGGTAAGTTTGAGATAAGTTGTAAGCTTAAGGGTGTTTTGGTATTTATCGAATAGTTTAAAGCCAAAAGTGTAAATTATCACATAATACCTATTAGGTATCAGAGCAGCCTCAGTTCTAAAAAATAGAAAGCGTTTGAGAGTGTGTGGAGGCGAAGAAAGCGAAAGAAGAAAGTTACGGTTCGAGCATCGATTGATCGGGTTAGAGTCGATTTTAAGGTAATTTCCTTTATATTTTGTGTTTGTAATCATGAGTAGAAGATATCTATCGATTTAGAAAGTTTGATTTTAGTGATTTGTGTTAGTTTCAATTGAATCTGAGAAATTGGAACCGACTGTGTTCTTGAGAGTCCCGGGGAAGTCCCGGTAGACTCCCGGTCATTTCGACTCCCGGTAGTGTGGAGTCCCGGTATAGTCGACTCCCGATAAAATGAACTCCCGGTGATCGAGACTCCCGGTACTGAGAAGTCCCGGTACTGAGAAGTCCCGGTACCCTGTGTAGTCCCGGTAGTTGTTAAGTTTTGACAATTGGTTGCAGTAAACAGTGAATCAGTTGGGGATAGGAACTTGGAAGGTTTTATATGATTGGCTTGTAAGGCAATATATATATACCTTAAATTGTTTCAGATTCTGTGGAGTCGTGGTAAGAGATAAGACCATTTTGAAAGGAGCTTGCGAGCGTGTGTAATAATCAAAACAGGTGAGTTTTACTTTAAAAGTATTTTTACTGGAATACATATACGTATGGATTGGGAGTGTGATAATTGGTGATTATGTGTTTATATGTGCGATATATGTGAATTATAATATATTGAGGTATTATATTTACATGAGTATTATAATGTGTTATAATACGTTGGCCGGGCTTAGGACCGGTGTGTTTGGCTATAGAATCCGTATAGCGTTGTTTGGCTGTAGATGTTGTACAGCGTTGTAAATTTATTAGTTGGCTTGCAACCAACTAATATGGCCAGGAGGAATGAGAAGGGAAGGTATATGATGTGTGAGTTCAAATTGATATATTCGATCGTGCTGTGTGATTTATATAATTAAGGTTTATATAAATGCTTTCAAACTAACAGAGATTTTCTCACTTAGACCATCGGGTCTAACCCTCATTTTTGTTTTAAAAATATGTAGTTGTAAAGCCCGTGTCCCGGTACGGATTATACTTTTGCTCAATTTGATTATGTTTAAAATGAGTCTCGTTAGCGGAACTCATCGAAAGGTAGCAGCGTTAGCTTATCGTTAAGATTTTAGGATTTAGGAGTTTTAATGTCATTAGCTTAAACTGCAGGGACCAATGTTGTAATGTTGCAAAAGTTTTGCATGGGGTTTGGCCAAATTTTGAGCCGACCCCTTTTCCCTCATCGTCTCTTATTCTCGTCACAATGAAACACTCCCAAAAAACCCTACTTCCTTTCTTTCGCCGCCAACTGCCGAACGTCTTCTCCCCCCTCACCCTGCTGCCTCCGGTCACCCCAAACCCTCCCTACCATCTTCTTCTCCTTATTCACGACCGCCGCAGACCACCGTGAGACCACCACCAGCAGCCGGCACCGCTGGTCCTGCCGACGAGAAGAGAGAGAGAGCAGCGAGGAGAGAGAGAGACAGCAGCAAGAGAGAGAGTAGCGAGAGTGATAGGGAGCAGCCGGTGATCGGGATTTCCGTACGTTAGCTGCTGAGTTCCGTCGTAGGGTAAGTTCCCTTTCGTTTGCTTCTTTTCGTCGCCACCGGAACCGCCATTGCCGCCGCAGCCTTGGCTGCCGGCGGTGTGGCCGTCGTCATGCGCCACCGCGAGTGGCGGCAGTTTGCGCGTAGTATGTTGGAGGTCGGGATAGGGTAAGGGTTTCGTTTCATATGTTATCGCCGAATTCGTAAACCTTAATCGTCGCCGCCGGCCGCCGCCGGAGACCACCACTGCCGGAGGTGTCAGTGGGTGGTGCGCGGTCGAGTCCAGACCCTAGTCACCATGAAACTATAACCCGTGACCTGGTCGCGCAAACCCGAATCGAATAAGCCTTGAACCGTTTTTTTTATAAATCGTGATTTTGTGTAAATTCTAAGTGTGCTGTCCAGTTTTCGTTTGATCATAACTTTTCCGTCGTAACTCCGTTTGAGCCGAAACTTGCGCCCACGGTTCAAGTTCGGGGTCGGGCACGTTTTCCATGTTTTAGCGGAAAACTGATTCGGCCTCTAGCTAGATGAAAAAGTGGTCGTAAGTTCAGTGATTCGTCATTTCATGTGAAAAATTCTGGAATCTGCCACTGTTTTGTGTAGACCATAACTTTCTGCTCGTAACTCCGTTCGGGGTGAAACCAGTGTCAAAAATTCCCTTTTTGAGTCTAGAAACTTTTCTGTGTTTTGTGCAAAACCCAGTTCGGGACGTAGCATGGGTCAAACTGTCGTTTTATACTGAAAGGTGCTGAATTTCGCTGTTCTGGAAACTGTTTTTGTAAAATCCGTAGTAAATTGTAGAAAAATCGTTAGGAGGCGTATAACATGTCCTTGGAACCCTAACTCAGAGGACTTTCTGGTCATGAATTAATATTGGGATTTTTCTGGGTTTAAAGGGGTCGAAACAGGTCCCGAACAGACCTGTTTTGTGAGAACGGAAATTAGTTTTAGTGACGGTTTAAGCGTGTGTCGTGTCATAGGGTCCGAGTCTCGTATTGACACGTTTTAACATGCGTTTAGGTGCTGGGAAGTGACCGTATTTGTGAAGCTTGAATTGTGTTGTTAAGCTAGGCGCGCATACGAGGTGAGTTCTCTCACTATATCTAATAACAGTTGTTTTATCATTGCTGTAGTACGTGTGTGGTAGCTTTATGTGATTGTGTTGTGGAACTAGATAGTGGGGTGTCTAGTTGATACTATGTTGTTATGTTAACTCGGTGGGACCGAGGATCCGGCGGGGCCGAAGATGTTATCATGTGGTCGGTGGGACCGACTTGTGCCTTTTAGGTGGGTGGTTGTGGATATACATGTTTATGATTTGTTCGTAGACCTGTATGATCGTTATGTGTCACTATCTGTTTTAGGGGTAGTGTGGAATAACTGTATTATTTATGGTGTTTGAATTCACTAAGCTTCGTGCTTACCCTTTCCCAATAAATTGTGGTTTCAGGTGCGAGTGGCTCTAAGGCGTGACGGGTACACACTGGCGCGCGAGGAGAGTTGGTTGCTTTATGGTTTAATAATTAAACGTTTATTCCGCTGGTTTTATTTTACAAAGATAATAATTATGTGTTTGCAAACGAAACGTTGAGATCATTTAATGAGTTGTTATAAATGAAATGTTTATTTTAAAATTTTAAATTTGCTTGTAATTTTTGGGACGTTACAACTTGGTATCAGAGCACAACTTGAGTGAATCAAATGCACCTCGGTGTGTTTGATCTCAAGTTTGCGGCTATAAAATTTTCTTTAAAATTTTTGGAAAATAAAAGAAAGGAAAACCCGTTGGAGAAACGGTGATCGATGGCGCAGTGTGTACAGTCAGCCGGAGCCAGGGGAAAAGGTACATCACTTAGTGTTTTATTGCTTTCTAGATCATAGAGTATGCATGCTAGATTGCCTGTTGTTGACACTATGCTGTATGTTGAACTACTTGCTATTAGTAATTTATGCTAATTATGATAGGTTACTAAGTGGATGCCCTCAAGGTTGTATGCAGTAAGAGATTTATAGCCTTAGAGTATTCGATTTAGTTCTATTGCGCAGCTCTTGTTTGAGTCCAACCGTTCTAGGATAGAGTCTTGTATTCGACTGTCTATTTGTTTCGCACTGCATATAATCGGGTATTCGCGAGGTCACCCGTTATAGTTAGTAGGGATTCGGTAGTAGCAAGGGTAGTGGGATAAGAGGAAGTTCCTAGAGAGCTGGGAAGGGTGTTTATGTATGAGTACGTGTGCTAGATTGCTTTCTAGAACATAGGAGTATGTATGCTAAATTGCTTGGTGCTTATTACACTGTATTGCATGTCGGCTGCTTGCTATTAGGGATTTGGCAGTAGCAAGGGTAGTGGTTTGGATGGAATTCCTAGGGAGCTAGGAAGAGTGTGTACATATGTCGGTGCGGGCATATGTGTATAGTTTCGGCGAGAAACTACTTGGACCCCTTGGGATGGAACTCGGAACGGGCGATGATAGGTGTGGATGGTAGTAGTAGAGCTCCTACTACCGGAAGCACAAGATCAATGCTCGAGTCGGGGGAGTCACGAGGAATCCAAGGAGTTGAGCGTGAGTGTTGTTAGTATGAGTTATTATGTGCTAATAACGCGTTGTATTGTCTACCCAGAATAGCCATCACAAGGAGGAACAACTATAGTAAACCTACTAGTACAGGTGTGTACTCGAAGTGTTTTGAGGTGATGATCGTTGGGGGTAGTGATGAAGGTCCTAAACTAGTAGTCGTTGGAATAGAAAGACGATTCTAATATTAGTCACTTGGAGTGACGATAAGGATGATATTTGTTGTAAGCAGATCATTTCGGGCCAAGATGGAAGATTGTGCTAGGGTCATAGGCTCATAGGGCCGACTTTGATTTGAGGAAAACCCGTAAGATGATTTGATGTGATTTCCCAACTTGCCTTCAGAGGTTTAAATGTCTGGATGACAATAGTAGACCGGAGAGTTTCGGAGTAGTAGGGGTCGAGACGTTGAATGCCGAATGAGTCATGCACGAAGTTATTTTGAAAATAAGATTGCATTAACAAATTCTTGTGTTTCAAATCTTTGTATGGACGGTGTTTTGGAATTTTGGGAACTGCTCAGCACACGCACAAGATTTTGAAATATGGTTTTGAAAGTGTATGAAATCGTTTTATCACGGGAGTGCAAACTTTGTTAGAATTTGTCTCATTTTCGTTATTTTTCCAACGGTTCTTTCGGGTACGATGTTATCCGTGTTTTGGTGGTGGTTAAGATGTTGGGTAAGTGACTACGGATTGAGACTCTAACATTGGAACTCCTCCACATGTGTTAGAGTTGAGACGAAAAGTTACATTCCACGATGTCTGTATAAAGGCTATTTTGGTGATTTGTTTAAAATGAGTTTGGAATTCCAGTGTCGCTTAACTTTTCGTTCTAGAGTTTGTATTACTAAGCGTTTTATTGCAAATAGTTCAGTGTGTGGATTGATTCATGCGTGACATAAGTGATGCATGGAGGAATTTTGGTAACATTTCATAAGGAGTTGTTTAGTGCGCTTTTTAGTCAGCTAAAGGTTTTATTGACATTTCCATGAAAATGCGATTTATCGACTTAGGGGTATGCATACTGGGGTAACCTTTGTTCTCGACATTTTGATGAACGAGTCGTGCATGAAAATGTTTTAGTTCCTTCTTGTCGAAATGAAAGACCATTTGATCCAAGGAGTGTTTTCATGTTGTGAACATCATGCATACGATTACAATGTGTTATATTTTGGAAATATAAATGCGTAGATTTTTGACATTCGGTTAATTTAGAATTACCGATCATTTTTTTGGGAAATTAAAAACTTTTGCTTTGGAGGGAACGAGTATTTTGAGCATTTTCGATAAATACATTTTTAAACTATAATGTTTTGACGTTATATGTCCCAAGTACGAAACTTGAGGAAGCGTTACAAGCTTGCATGCCTGCCCCCAGTTTGAGATTTTATGAGGTTTTAGTCGATATTTCCAATTAATAGAAGCGGACTGGTTTCTGTCTTCAAGTTTGAAACTTGCACGAGACAGTTGTGTTTTAACAAACATATATTTGTAAACCGTGTCATCGTTTTGTGTGATTAGCTGACGCGCGAAAAATTTGTGGTGAACCCTGTGCCACGTCATTTTTATGATTAAAAAGAAGAATTTTTGAATCAAATGTCGTGAAACTTATTTTGAATTATGTGCACACCTTTGTCGCACCCTGTTTAAGGTCAAACGGTTACTTTAAGTGCACGTCATGAGTCAATCCATACTGGAATCGAGGCGGTTCATTTTAAAGAAATTATTTTTACGCTTGCTTTTGTGTGAGTAAACTGAACTGCAATGGAACGATTTTCAACATGATTTTCCTATGTGGGACGAGCGTGTCCAGTTTTGCGTAACTATCGATCAGGTAATAGTAGTTTTATTACATACGATCTTTTGAGATGAAAATCCTGATGTTGAAAATATTTTGTAAATGATTTTGTAAACCATTTGGGGAAATGTGCTTTTAAGTGTCATGTGTCATTTCGAGAATTTTTAGGGTGTGAGTCCTTTTGGAAAACTCTTTTGTTTAACCCGTGTTAAGTCTGAGACTAAGGTTGATTTCAGAGTATTGCTTGCTTAAACTTTGTTTAAACGCATTTTCCGACCTATGGGTCTAGCAAGCGGGGAGCATTTTGCTCGGTTTTGACTTGGAGTTAGTCATGGGCCAATTGCCTGGTTTTAATGGCTCGATGTGGAGTCTAGTTGATGAGTTGTTTTTGTCGCACCGTTTGGCATTCTTTGCACGTTGAGTGTTTACATGTTTGGGTGAGTGAGTCAATCCAGAATAGGCATGTTGTTGGTAGGCTGTTTGCTTTGGATCCTTAGACACGTTAGTCAGTCGTTGGTAATGGTCGGTTGGGTATCTCGGGGTGGGACCCCGGTATTCATGTGTTTTAACCTAGACTTTCCAGTAGGTACTAGGAGGATATAGTTGTGGGCACTTACCTGGGAGGTAGTTCCGGTGTACTGGGTCTTGAGGCGTTACCTGGGAGGTAGACGTCAAGGTGTATCCTCGATTCGGTGTGACTTGGCTTCGTAGAGCAAGTGTGGATGATACGTCGACGGTGGAAGGTAGATATTCCACGCGCGTTAGTACTGTAGGCCGAATAGTATCGGTTAAGGGATTGATGCCCTTTGTTATTAAGAGAATAAATGCGCATCAACCATTTTGAGGTAGGTGGTATATCTAGGTGTCGACTTTTGGGCTTGAGGCCAAACACCTTTAGTATAACCGGAGAGTTGTAGACGATTTTAAGATAATCATGGTGACGGTAGTAGTAACCCTGAAATGATCACTTGTGATGGATGGTTATGGTGGAATGACCTACGTGTGTGTTAGTTGATTTGGTTGTGGGGGATATCTATTTGTGTTAGTGTCTAGGATAATACCACGCTTATGTGAGTTATTGTAATCGGTTGGACCGATGTTCGGCGGGTGGCCGATGTTTGTTATTGTAATCGGTTGGACCGATGTTCGGCGGGTGGCCGATGTTTGTTATTGTAATCGGTTGGACCGATGTTCGGCGGGTGGCCGATGTTTGTTATTGTAATCGGTTGGACCGATGTTCGGCGGGTGGCCGATGTGAGTTATTTTAATCGGTTGGACCGATGTTCGGCGGGTGGCCGATGTTTGTTATTGTAATCGGTTGGACCGATGTTCGGCGGGTGGCCGATGTTTTGTATTGTAATCGGTTGGACCGATGCTCGGCGGGGGGTCGATGTTTTGTTAATATAATTTATTGAAAATCTTTGGAGTCTATTAGAATTCGTAGAAGTTAATCGTCAATTAATGATAGGAGGGATCGTAATCGAGTATCCTGTAGGGTATACTGGTGAGCAGCTTTAGAATGGTTAGAGCTTGAAAGTGGATTGAGTTTGGGATATCATCAAATGCGAGAGAATTATTAGAAGCTGTTTGCGGACATAGACTTCGGGGACGAAGTCTAATCCAAGTGGGGGAGAGTTGTAAAGCCCGTGTCCCGGTACGGATTATACTTTTGCTCAATTTGATTATGTTTAAAATGAGTCTCGTTAGCGGAACTCATCGAAAGGTAGCAGCGTTAGCTTATCGTTAAGATTTTAGGATTTAGGAGTTTTAATGTCATTAGCTTAAACTGCAGGGACCAATGTTGTAATGTTGCAAAAGTTTTGCATGGGGTTTGGCCAAATTTTGAGCCGACCCCTTTTCCCTCATCGTCTCTTATTCTCGTCACAATGAAACACTCCCAAAAAAACCCTACTTCCTTTCTTTCGCCGCCAACTGCCGAACGTCTTCTCCCCCCTCACCCTGCTGCCTCCGGTCACCCCAAACCCTCCCTACCATCTTCTTCTCCTTATTCACGACCGCCGCAGACCACCGTGAGACCACCACCAGCAGTCGGCGCCGCTGGTCCTGCCGACGAGAAGAGAGAGAGAGCAGCGAGGAGAGAGAGAGACAGCAGCAAGAGAGAGAGTAGCGAGAGTGATAGGGAGCAGCCGGTGATCGGGATTTCCGTACGTTAGCTGCTGAGTTCCGTCGTAGGGTAAGTTCCCTTTCGTTTGCTTCTTTTCGTCGCCACCGGAACCGCCATCGCCGCCGCAGCCTTGGCTGCCGGCGGTGTGGCCGTCGTCATGCGCCATCGCGAGTGGCGGCAGTTTGCGCGTAGTATGCTGGAGGTCGGGATAGGGTAAGGGTTTCGTTTCATATGTTATCGCCGAATTCGTAAACCTTAATCGTCGCCGCCGGCCGCCGCCGGAGACCACCACTGCCGGAGGTGGCAGTGGGTGGTGCGCGGTCGAGTCCAGACCCTAGTCACCATGAAACTATAACCCGTGACCTGGTCGCGCAAACCCGAATCGAATAAGCCTTGAACCGTTTTTTTTATAAATCGTGATTTTGTGTAAATTCTAAGTGTGCTGTCCAGTTTTCGTTTGATCATAACTTTTCCGTCGTAATTCCGTTTGAGCCGAAACTGGTGCCCACGGTTCAAGTTCGGGGTCGGGCACGTTTTCCATGTTTTAGCGGAAAACTGATTCGGCCTCTAGCTAGATGAAAAAGTGGTCGTAAGTTCAGTGATTCGTCATTTCATGTGAAAAATTCTGGAATCTGCCACTGTTTTGTGTAGACCATAACTTTCTGCTCGTAACTCGGTTCGGGTGAAACCAGTGTCAAAAATTCCCTTTTTGAGTCTAGAAACTTTTCTGTGTTTTGTGCAAAACCCAGTTCGGGACGTAGCATGGGTCAAACTGTCGTTTTATACTGAAAGGTGCTGAATTTCGCTGTTCTGGAAACTGTTTTTGTAAAATCCGTAGTAAATTGTAGAAAAATCGTTAGGAGGCGTATAACATGTCCTTGGAACCCTAACTCAGAGGACTTTCTGGTCATGAATTAATATTGGGATTTTTCTGGGTTTAAAGGGGTCGAAACAGGTCCCGAACAGACCTGTTTTGTGAGAACGGAAATTAGTTTTAGTGACGGTTTAAGCGTGTGTCGTGTCATAGGGTCCGAGTCTCGTATTGACACATTTTAACATGCGTTTAGGTGCTGGGAAGTGACCGTATTTGTGAAGCTTGAATTGTGTTGTTAAGCTAGGCGCGCATACGAGGTGAGTTCTCTCACTATATCTAATAACGGTTGTTTTATCATTGCTGTAGTACGTGTGTGGTAGCTTTATGTGATTGTGTTGTGGAACTAGATAGTGGGGTGTCTAGTTGATACTATGTTGTCATGTTAACTCGGTTGGACCGAGGATCCGGCGGGGCCGGAGATTTTATACGCGGGTGGCGTAGAGACTCGGTGGGACCGGGGATTCGGCGGGGCCGAAGATGTTATCATGTGGTCGGTGGGACCGACTTGTGCCTTTTAGGTGGGTGGTTGTGGATATACATGTTTATGATTTGTTCGTAGACCTGTATGATCGTTATGTGTCACTATCTGTTTTAGGGGTAGTGTGGAATAACTGTATTATTTATGGTGTTTGAATTCACTAAGTTTCGTGCTTACCCTTTCCCAATAAATTGTGGTTTCAGGTGCGAGTGGCTCTAAGGCGTGACGGGTACACACTGGCGCGCGAGGAGAGCTGGTTGCTTTATGGTTTAATAATTAAACGTTTATTCCGCTGGTTTTATTTTACAAAGATAATAATTATGTGTTTGCAAACGAAACGTTGGGACATTTAATGAGTTGTTATAAATGAAATGTTTATTTTAAAATTTTAAATTTGCTTGTAATTTTTGGGACGTTACAGTATTCCAGGTGGTGGATCGAGTAAGGGCAAATGATTAAGAGTAATCGATGGATAGCTTTTGTGAAGGATTATATGATGAAGATTTTGGCATGTTTAGCAGTTGTATTACAATATTAAATGTTATGTATGTATTTAGTACAAAGTTTGTAGTACGATGGCTTCTGCTAATTGTAAAAGACTACGGGACCGTACTTGTAATATGATGTTTCGTTTGTGATATCAATGTTATGTTACATTATGTGATTTGTTGTGTATATGGGAATTGGGTTGTTACACTTCGAAACAAAGTCGTCGTCATCCCCAGGTTCTGTCGGGAAGAATGATATTCAAAGACAATTTTATTGAATGAAACATAATGTATATGTAATAATGAAAGCGCGGCAACGATGTTTATTCACCTTCACCGTAACAGACAATGTCCATACTCACTGGCCTTGGTCTTTTTCTTGTTTCACTATCCTTTTTTGATGTGCTTCTTGTTTTCCTCCTCTCCACTGTTATGTCACATGTGAAACCAATCAAACTATCAATCCTGCTTATGAAAATGTTATATTGTAATGCATTTAATACTAATGTAACTATAAGTTTCGTACCTTTGTTGCCTCCACCGTTTCCTTCATCTGCCAATGCCATGGTACTAAACCCCCTATCTAGTTTTTGCAATATGTGTGTCAAATCTACATTTGTTTACATGTGAAATTGTGAAAGTGGATTAAATTCCAAAAAGCTTATAATTGTTTCATTGGATTTCATACCTTTTCCGGGGAGCTTCATACGTTCTTCCTCCAAAACCCCTTTCCCAGTACTGCTTCCTACTGTTATCAGAATGTTTCATAAACAAATTCATATACTCAGAAGAAACCTCATTTCTTGATATTAAATTAACATACTATACAAATGTCTAATACACCATCCTAGGTATTTTACAATACAATTTCACATGTTTTCATAAATTTCGAAACAAACAAACAACGGCTGCCATACGAATAAAGCACATCAAGCTTTGCACGACTTTCAAAGTCAATACTTGTAGTATTTCATACATGTGTACTATAACATTAAAAAAGGTTACCAATTTCATACCTTCAATTATCGAACATTCTTTCGTCCCATACACTAACTCCATCGGACTGTGTGCATTCTTGCTATCAACGACACTCGATTTCGTCTCCATTAATGCTTTCGTATCTTTTCCCCTAACAATTAGTTACACATATCGGAACATAAATTATATTACACTTGACAATAACTATAGTAAATTATATAATACGAGTACCTTTTCCTTTCATCGTCTCCGCTGATGTGCCGTCAAGACACACTGGGTTATCTGGTGTGTTCTTGAAGTTTGAAAACGATGTTTTCAGACGTATTCTCTCACTGGGTCGTCTAACTGTTAGGGTTTCACGTATTTATACTTGATTAAGATAGTTGATTTCGTACGAAGGTTCATATATTGCAAAAAAATATTCGAAATCTAACCTCTTCTTGGCGCAATTGCTTCATTGTCCGCCATTTTTCTTCAGTTTGAATTTTTTTCCTGTGCTGGGTTTCACTTCGTTTCTCCGATTTTCAAGTATGTTTCACAATATCTTTCGCGGTAGCAGTTATTTTCATATTTTTCCCGGCTATATCGGGAGTTGATATCACCGGAATCTAAATCAAGCCCTAATTTGTCGCAAGCGAGATTCTTTCCAAAACTATCTCATACGATCGTTTTACCAAAATACCCTTTCATACTTTTGCAGTTGACGACCGTGCCCTTAATTTCATGTTTATTTACTGCTTATGCCACCGCGTCCTTAACAACCCTTGATTAGTTTAATTAACGGTTCAGATCAGGTTTCAGTGGTTTCATCATTTTGACTGGTTTCATATTAAGGGCCCTTTATATATATATATATATATATATATATATATATATATATATATAGGGGCTTAATCAAATAACAACTATTTAGTTTGTGGTAACTGTAATAACCAATGTGAGCCACACATTTAAAATAATTAATGTTACTTCCAAAAATAAAAATAAGGGCAAATTGGTAATTTGATTTATTTTGACAACTCATACTTATAACTGATGTGTTTTAATTTAAAGTGTTTTTTTAAACACGGTAAGTTTTGAAAAACAAGAGAAACCCTAATTTCACTTTTCATCCCACCCCTTTCACCTTCCCATCGCCACCAGCCACCATCTGTCGCCGGCGAACCGCCGCCGTCAGTAACCTCCAGCCACCGCCGGTTGCCGGCGCCCTCCATCTCCGCCTCTCCTCTCGTTTCTCCATCTTCTCCACGATCTGCGTTGAAAGTCGTCTCCATCCGGTAACCACCCAGTCTTCAACCATCGCCGCTTCCTGCTGCCGTCTCCTTCCTCTTCTCCTCTCGATTCTCCGTTCAACAACCGCCGTACACAACAATAACCACATGACCACACACCGACGACAATCGTAATCGTCGGCCACCCCCTCTAAACCTTCTGCTCGGCCAAGCAAACCGGCGCCACATTCCTGACACCGTCTTCTCCCGTTCTTCTTCGTTTTCCATCTGGAAAATCGTCGTCGTCGCCCCTGTACCAGGCTTCGAACGCCTCTTTCTATTCCTCTTCTTTTCACCTTCGAGAACCACCATCATAGCCGTCACCGGCTGTTTCTCACCAGTCAACTCTCCGCCGGTCTTCTAATCTCGTTTAAACGGCCGTGAGCATCACCAACGCAACCAACAACCATCGTGAGTACAGATTGTGCTATCTTTTAGTAATCGTTTTGCTCCCTCCATTTCCATGTGGTATCACAGTGGTATCACATATGAATCAAAGTGGTATCACATGTGGTATCACAGTGGTATCACATGTAAAGGGTATCACAGTGCATTTTCAAAGGGTATCACATGCAAAGGGTATCACAGTGCAGTTTCAAAGGGTATCACAGGCAACAGTGCATTTTCAAAGGCATCTTGGTGTCACCGGAGACCGGAGACCGGAGGCAAGAGAGAGGAGAGAGGAGAGAGAGGAGAGAAGAGATTTTAAAAATACCTAAAATGCCCTTTTATTTAAATTTCAAACAAAATTACCAAAATTAATAATTTCCTAATTTATAGCTTAATATGTGGCTCACATTGGTTCTTACAGTTACCACAAAATAACTAGGTCTTCCTTGAATGACCCCATATATATATATATATATATATATATATACATATATGTAACTAAATATTAGTGTGCATATATATACATAATTATATATTATTAATATTCTTTATAATGGTGTCGTATATTAATATGTACTTTAATTTATTTTTTATATTTATGAGTAAAAGATTTCATGATTAATTGATGATTAAATGAGAAAGAAGACGGGTTCAAAAAAAAATAGAATGAAAAGTGTTAGTCTTATAATTTTTATATTTTTTAATATTATACTATGATTATTCTTTGAAAATAATAAAATGTTTAGTATACATATTAGATATAAAATAGTAACTATATTTATGAGCTTATGTTTTACTTATATATTTGAGATTTAACGATATCAATTATAGTTTAAAATAAAATTTTGTTTTACCATTTGTTCATTACCCGTTTCGTTGCCCGGTATTTTTAATGGATAGGGTAGGATATGGATAAGGGTTTTATGAGATGGATAATTACCTGTTTCGTTACCCGCTATTTTAAATGGATTATATAACGGATTAACCCTTACCCTACCCTTACCCTACCCGTTGCCAGCCCTACATCTAATCCATAATTTACTTAATAAGACTATAATAATGACAAAAGTTGCATATAACTTAGAATCTTACTTGCATAGGATTTTTCGGGTCTTACACATGATGCATAAAAGTTTGTTTTAAGAGTTTTTCCTCAAATGATTTATAATATAATATATGTTTATAAAAATAATAATTAAGTATTATATTATAATTCAATAATTATCCTGAGTATACTTTATAAATGAGATATTTATCTTGTATTTGATAATGTTTATAAGTTATATATATAGGGGTGGTATCGGGTACAAACCAACTAGTTTGTACAAACTCGTACAAACCATACCTAGCTTCATGATTTTGTAAATTTGGCTTCATGAATGTATTATTTTTGTAAAAAAATTAGTTAAAAATGCCAAATGATATATTCATGAAGCCAAATTATATATTCATGAAGCCAAAATATATATATATACATTCATGAAGCCAAATTTACAAAATCATGAAGCTATGTATGGTTTGTACGAGTTTGTACAAACTAACTGGTTTGTACCCGATACCACCCCTATATATATATATATATATATATATAGAGAGAGAGAGAGAGAGAGAGAGAGAGATTTTTGCTACATCCTACATGCACGATTAGATGTTGCATTTAGCCAATTACCTCACGCGCAAATTATATTTTGAAAACATATTTATAATTTTTTTTTGAAAGACAATTGCATTTCGGGGGCATCCTGGATTTAGTCCAGACTAATCCTCCTTCGACCCGGCCACGATACAACCCTCGACCCTGATATCCTAGCGTGCTCACCCCTGGATTCGAACCCGGGTAGAAAGGGCTTCCACCACTTTCCCCCAGGCCTTAACCGGTGGGCTACAACATCTTTGGATGAAAACATATTTATAATTATAATTTAGTGTTTAATAAAGATGTAAATTATTTTGGGTTTAATAATGTAATGTTTTATATAAAATAATAATAAGTATTCTCTTAGAGGTCAATGATTATCCTAATAATATTTTATACTTTTTATATTTAAAATGAGATGTTTATTATGCATTTGATTATATTTATCAGTTAGTTATGAATTCAAATCGGCTTTAAAAAGTTGTACTAATGTATCAATTACTTGTAATCTTGAATTTTAAATAATATGCATCAATAAACAATACTTAATGCATAAATTTTGTTTTTAAGAGTTATTCTCAAATGCTTTATAATATAGTATAGGTTTAAGATGACATGTTTATCTTGTATTTGATTATGTTTATCGAATAATTATATGAACTCAAACATGCAAGTTTAAAATACTGTATATGTAAAGCCCATGTCCTGGTATGGTTCGTTAATTTATTTTCTCTTCTGCTCAGTTAATATAACTGCTTGTATTTAGTAATAATTACGTTTAACGGGAGTAGCATCGTTAGCCTTCAATGTTAATTCTTAAGTTAAATTGGTTTAAGGACAAGATGTTAGAGTTGGGGGGCTATTCATGGACTTAGACAAAAGATGGGCATGGGTTTCGGCCCATGCAAAAAGGGGACCGAGAACCCTTTTATTCTTCTCGTTTCCTTGCTTTGCACACAAAAGAATACTAAACAACCCTAAACTCTCTCCAAAACTCACGGCCGTAGCCCCTTCTCGGTTGCCGCCGATCGCAAACCACCATCATCAGCTGCTTGCCGCCGGCGAGAGCGAGAGAGAGAAGAAGAGTCGATCGGGAAGAGAGTGGCCGTCGAGACGAAGGCTGCTACTGCTGCTGCGTTCTTGCGAGAAAGGTAACGTCTCTTCTTGCTTCTGTTTCTTCGACACCATCAACGGCAAACCACCACCGCCGCCGCTGCAACCTTGGCTGCCGGCGGCGTGGCCACCAGCGTGCACCACCAGCGCAGGGTGGCGTTGTGCATGGTCGGGGGTAGTGAGCCGGGTGGGTGTGTGTATAGGGGAGTCGGGATGGTTTAAAAGGGACCGTTTTAATTCTTGTCTCGTCGAAATTTCGTAAATTGCCGCCGTCGCCGCCGGCGACTACCACTGCCGGAGGTGGCAGTGGGTGGTGCGCGGTTGAGCCCAGCCTTCGTGACCTAAAACCCTTTTAAAGTGAACCCTAGTTGCGAACCCGAATCGTATAAACCGAACGCGTAAACCGTTTTATAAAGTTATCATTTTATGTAAAAAACTGCAGTTTCTGTCCCTGTCTTGCGTTAACCATAACTCTTTACTCGTAACTCGGATTGGGGTGAAACCGGTGCCAAAAGTTCCCTTTCCGAGTCTAGTAACTTTTCTGTGTTTTGTGCAAAATCCAGTTCGGAACGTACCATAGGCCAAATCGTCGTTTTATACCGATAGCTGCTGTTTTTCACTGTTCTGCGAACCATTCTTATAAAATCCGTATTTAATTGTAGAAAAATCGTTAGGAGGTGTATAATATGTCCTTGGAACCCTAACTCTGAGCACTTTCTAGTTATGTAATTTAATTAGGGATTTTCTGGGTTTATGGAGGTCGGAACAGGTCCCGAACAGACCTGTTTGGTTAGACCGAAAAGTTGTTTTAGTGACGGTTTAAGCGTGCGTCGTGTTTTAGGGTCCGGGTCTCGTGTTAATGCTTTTTAATGTTCGTTTAGGTGTTGGGAGGTGATATTGGATTTTGAAGCTTGAATTATTGTTTGTGAGCTAGGCGCGTTTACGAGGTGAGTTCTCTCACTATATTTAATATCAGTCGTTTTACATTACTGTAGCTCGTGTGTGGTAGCCTTAATTATTTGTGATGCGGGGCTAGATAGTGGGGTGGCTAGTTAGACCTTTGTTGACATGTATACGCGGGTGGCGTTGTCATGTATACGCGGGTGGCGTAGGGACTCGGGGGCTGGTGTTTGTATACGCGGGTGGCGTAGGGACTCGGGGGCCGGTGTTTGTATACGCGGGTGGCGTAGGAACTCGGCGGGGCCGAAGATTGTACACGCGGGTGGCGTAGAATCTCGGTGGGGCCCAAGATGTTATACGCGGGTGGCGTAGGGGTAGGTATGCATGTTTATGATTTGTTCGTAGACTTGTATGCTTGTTTATGTGCAACTATATGTTATAGGGGTAGTGTGGAATAACTGTGTTATCTATGGTGGTTGAATTCACTAAGCTTCGTGCTTACCATTTCCCAATAAATCATTGTTTCAGGTACGAGTGGCTCCAAGGCATGACGTGTACACACTGGCGCGCGTGAAGATCTGATTATTATATCGTTTTATAATTATCATTTTTAAACTATTTATTCCGCTGTTTACTGTTTTTAGAGAATAATTATTCTTGGGTTGCAAACGAAACGTTTTGGGTTATTTAACGAGTTTAATTAATGAAATGTCATTTTTAACAATTTAAATTTTCTTGTAATTTTTGGGATGTTACAACTTGGTATCAGAGCACAGCTTGAGTGAATCAAACGCACCTCGGTGTGTTTGGTCTCAAGTTTGCGGCTGTAAAATTTTCTTTAAAGTTTTTGGAAAATAAAAGAAAGGAAAACATGTTTGAGAAACGGTGATCAAGGGCGCATTATGTACAGTCAGCCGGAGCCAAGGGAAAGGTACAGTACTTAGTGTTATATTGTTTTCTAGATCATAGGGTATGCATGCTAGATTGCCTGTTGTTAATACTATGCTGTAGTTTGTACTGCTTGCTATTAGGGATTTATACTAGTTATAATCGGTTACTAAGTGAATGCCCTCTAGGTTGTATGCAGTAAGAAATTTATAGCCTTAGAATATTCGATTTAGTTCTTTTGCGCAGCTCTTGTTTGAGTCCAACCGTTCTAGGATAGAATCTCGTATTCGAATGTCTATTTGTTTCGCGCTGCATGCGACTGGGTATTCGCGAGGCAACTCGTTATGGCTAGTAGGGATTCCGTAGTAGCAAGGGTAGTGGGATGAGATGAAATTCCTAGGGAGCTGGGAAGAGTGTTTACATATGAGTAGGTATGCTAGATTGCTTGGTGCTTATTACACTGTACGGCATGTTTGTTGCTTGCTAATAGAAGTTTATGCTAGCCTTGATAGGTTGATAAGTGAATGCACCATAGGTTGTATGCGGTAGGAACCGAATAGCCCTAGAATGTCGGATTTAGTTCTATTGCGCATCTCTTGTTTGAGTCCAACCGTTGTAGGATAGAATCTTATATTCGAATGTCTATCTGGTTTTACACTGTGTGCGACTGTGCATTCGCGAGGCGACTCGTCATGACTAGTGGGAATTTCGTTGTAGCTAGGGTAGTGTTTGGGGTGGAATTCCTAGGGAGCTAGGAAGAGTGTGTACATATGCTGGTGTGGGCATATGGGTATAGTTATCGGCGAGAAACTACTTGGGCGCTTCGGGATGGGACTCGGAACAGGCAATGATAGGTGTGGATGGTAGTAGTAGAGCTCCTACTACCGAAAGCACAGGATCAATGCTCGAGCCGGGGAAAGTCACGAGATATCCAAGGAGTTGAGCGTGAGTGTTGTAGTGTGAGTTATTATTTGCTAATAATTCGTTGTAACTTCTACTTCAGATGGTCAACACTAGGAGAAACAACACTGCTGAGCCAGAGACTGGCGCCGGGATCACTGTGGAGCAGATCCGAGAGATGGTTGCTGCCGAGGTGGCACATGCGATCAGGGAGGCGATCCCCGAGATCATCACCGCCATCCGCAACGAGGTGGTAGTTCTGATGGAGGAACGCATTGCGGCAATCCCACCACCGGCGGGTGGACAACCGCGTGCTAGGGAGTTTCAGTATCGAGACCTCTCTGCTTGTTCTCCGCCTGAGTTCAAGGGAGACCCGAATCCGATCCTCAGCATGCGTTGGATATCGGATATGGAGTGTGCATTTTTGACAAGTGGCTGCCCCGACAACCTGAAGGTTCGTTTCGCTGTGAACTTACTTCGTGACGGAGCGAAGGATTGGTGTGCTACGGCGTTGACGCTTACTGAGCGCACTACCTTGACCTGGGAGGAGTTTGTCATTCGTTTTCGTGCAGAGTACGTGCCTCCGGTAGAGATGGAGCGGATTGCTAAGGAGTTTCTGGAGCTCACGCAGACGACAGAGACGGTGAAAGAGATGAATAAGAAGTTCACCGAGATGGCATTGTTTTGTCCCCAGTATGCCGCCTCGGAGGAAATGAAGATGTCTCGGTACAAGGACATGCTACGTACTGAGATTAGGGAATTCGTGAGCACGGTGCAGTACACTTCTTTATCGGCGATGATGGACGCGGCCCGGAGGAGGGAACTGGAGTTGGAGACTCAAGCAAAGAAGAGAAAGGCGGCACAGGCGGTGACGCCAATCACTTCGGTACCGATGAAGTCGAGGTTCACGGATTCACGCGCGAGTTCAAGGAGCGATGGGTTTAAGCCCAGGGATACTAGTGGAAAGTGGACTGATGGATGTTTCAAGTGTGGACAGTCCGGTCATGTCAGCCGGGATTGTAAAATGCCATTTATGGTCTGCTTTAACTGCAAGCAGACGGGCCATGTGAAGGCCAATTGCCCGAACCCAAGGGTAGCTGATGGGAATATGGCACAGGGGGCTCCTGCGGCTGCCCCTTTGCGTATTACAGATGGTCGTATAGGTCAGGCTGGAACCGAGGCAGCCCGAGGTAGAGTGCATCAGCTGACGGTGGAGGAAGCACAGACTACGCCTAAAGTGGTGGCAGGTATACTTCGTCACTTGTTTTCTTTTATTGGTTGTCGTATGTAGTTGCATTTTTGGATTAAACTGTGTGATTAAGTGTGTTCTTAGTTAACTCGGTGTCTGCTGTAGTGATGTTTGATAGCGGGGCTACTCATTATCTCGTGTCTTATACTTTTAGCGAGCTTTTGGGCCGTAGTGTAGGACGGTTAAGTTGTCCACTTATGGTGGAGGTTGCTGATGTTAGAACCTTGACGGTTACTGTAGTGTGTCGTGGGTGTACCCTGGAAATCTTGGGTGTGAGATTCCCTATTGATTCGTTCCCTATCGCTATGCGTGAGTTGTGCGTGATTGTGGGTATAGACTGGATGGACACTTTCGATATGAGGATTTGTAGCCGATTTTAAGATAATTATGGTAATGGTAGTAGTAACCCTAAAATGCTCACTTGTGATGAATAGTTATGGTGGAATGACCTTCGTGTGTGTTTATAGAACTGATGGTTTGATGGTTCGTGTGAAATAAATTTTGGGAGTCTATTAGAACTCGTGGAAGTTAATCGACAGTTAATGGTAAGAATGATCGGATCCGAGTATCCTGTAAGGTATATTGGTGAGCAACTTTAGGATGGTTAGAGCTTGAAATTGAATCGGGATGTATAGAATATCTAAGGTTGGGAGACAACCAAAGTCGTTTGACTAGGAATGATTCTAGTTAGTGAAAGTCCAGTGGCAACACCGAAAGGGGTCTGAGTGGACTTGGGAACCCGAGAATGATATGCGAGAGCGCTACCCGGAGATGTTTGCAGGCGTAGACTTCGAGGGCGAAGTCTGATTCAAGCGGGGGGGAGTTGTAAAGCCCATGTCCTGGTATGGTTCGTTAATTTATTTTCTCTTCTGCTCAGTTAATATAACTGCTTGTATTTAGTAATAATTACGTTTAACGGGAGTAGCATCGTTAGCCTTCAATGTTAATTCTTAAGTTAAATTGGTTTAAGGACAAGATGTTAGAGTTGGGGGGCTATTCATGGACTTAGACAAAAGATGGGCATGGGTTTCGGCCCATGCAAAAAGGGGACCGAGAACCCTTTTATTCTTCTCGTTTCCTTGCTTTGCACACAAAAGAATACTAAACAACCCTAAACTCTCTCCAAAACTCACGGCCGTAGCCCCTTCTCGGTTGCCGCCGATCGAAAACCACCATCATCAGCTGCTTGCCGCCGGCGAGAGCGAGAGAGAGAAGAAGAGTCGATCGGGAAGAGAGTGGCCGTCGAGACGAAGGCTGCTACTGCTGCTGCGTTCTTGCGAGAAAGGTAACGTCTCTTCTTGCTTCTGTTTCTTCGACACCATCAACCGCAAACCACCACCGCCGTCGCTGCAGCCTTGGCTGCCGGCGGCGTGGCCACCAGCGTGCACCACCAGCGCAGGGTGGCGTTGTGCGTGGTCGGGGGTAGTGAGCCGGGTGGGTGTGTGTATAGGGGAGTCAGGATGGTTTAAAAGGGACCGTTTTAATTCTTGTCTCGTCGAAATTTCGTAAATTGCCGCCATCGCCGCCGGCGACCACCACTGCCGGAGGTGGCAGTGGGTGGTGCGCGGTTGAGCCCAGCCTTCGTGACCTAAAACCCTTTTAAAGTGAACCCTAGTTGCGAACCCGAATCGTATAAACCGAACGCGTAAACCGTTTTATAAGGTTATCATTTTATGTAAAAAACTGCAGTTTCTGTCCCTGTCTTGCGTTAACCATAACTCTTTACTCGTAACTCGGATTGGGGTGAAACCGGTGCCAAAAGTTCCCTTTCCGAGTCTAGTAACTTTTCTGTGTTTTGTGCAAAATCCAGTTCGGAACGTACCATAGGCCAAATCGTCGTTTTATACCGATAGCTGCTGTTTTTCACTGTTCTACGAACCATTCTATAAAATCCGTATTTAATTGTAGAAAAATCGTTAGGAAGTGTATAATATGTCCTTGGAACCCTAACTCTGAGCACTTTCTAGTTATGTAATTTAATTAGGGATTTTCTGGGTTTATGGAGGTCGGAACAGGTCCCGAACAGACCTGTTTGGTTAGACCGAAAAGTTGTTTTAGTGACGGTTTAAGCGTGCGTCGTGTTTTAGGGTCCGGGTCTCGTGTTAATGCTTTTTAATGTTCGTTTAGGTGTTGGGAGGTGATATTGGATTTTGAAGCTTGAATTATTGTTTGTGAGCTAGGCGCGTTTACGAGGTGAGTTCTCTCACTATATTTAATATCAGTCGTTTTACATTACTGTAGCTCGTGTGTGGTAGCCTTAATTATTTGTGATGCGGGGCTAGATAGTGGGGTGGCTAGTTAGACCTTTGTTGACATGTATACGCGGGTGGCGTTGTCATGTATACGCGGGTGGCGTAGGGACTCGGGGGCCGGTGTTTGTATACGCGGGTGGCGTAGGAACTCGGCGGGGCCGAAGATTGTACACGCGGGTGGCGTAGAATCTCGATGGGGCCCAAGATGTTATACGCGGGTGGCGTAGGGGTAGGTATGCATGTTTATGATTTGTTCGTAGACTTGTATGCTTGTTTATGTGCAACTATCTGTTATAGGGGTAGTGTGGAATAACTGTGTTATCTATGGTGGTTGAATTCACTAAGCTTCGTGCTTACCCTTTCCCAATAAATCATTGTTTCAGGTACGAGTGGCTCCAAGGCGTGACGTGTACACACTGGCGCGCGTGAAGAGCTGATTATTATATCGTTTTATAATTATCATTTTTAAACTATTTATTCCGCTGTTTACTGTTTTTAGAGAATAATTATTCTTGGGTTGCAAACGAAACGTTTTGGGTTATTTAACGAGTTTAATTAATGAAATGTCATTTTTAACAATTTAAATTTTCTTGTAATTTTTGGGATGTTACAGTATAATGCACCAATTACTTATATTCTTGAATTTTAAGTAATATGTATTAATAAATAATACTTGATTACAAAATGATTTTTAAGATTTTGTCTTAAATATTTTATAATATACTAGAAATGTATTCGTATGTATTCGTTCAATGCAGTGTGATGCATCTTAATTCAATATTTTGTTTTATTTTCGATTTTTCTTGTCGATTTTATAATAAATACATATTGATTTCAATTTCCATTCTAATGAATTTTTATTTTTAATAATAAAAGTAAATTATAGGGTAATTTGGTCATTTGGTAACCTATTCCTTAAATTAAACAAAATGCCTCAAGTTCACATTGCTTTCATCCATTTGCCCTATCTCCCTCCCAATTTGTCAAAATACCCTGAAAATCCGTGGGCTAACCCGTGGCCCACGGATTTGGTTCAAAAAATCTCGCCCACAGAAGTTTTGTGAAGACCCACGGATTTTTGGGCCGTGGCCCACGGAATTTTTTCATTGCCACGGATGTCCACGGATTTTTAGGGTATTTTGGTAAATTAGGAGAGAGAACGAAAGGGTTGATGAACTTGGGCATTTTAAAGAATCACTCTACTTAATTATCATCTCCAAAAACATTATTGAGAAAAATATGTTTCCATGAAAACCCAAATCCAAATGCAACAAGTGATTAACGGGGATGATGTGAAGCGATCGGAGGTCCGATTATCGCAATTCTACTCCGTATATATCTCCGGCTCCAAAACAATGGGCGACACAGACCCTTCTCCGCCATTGCTCACCGATCACGGTAACAACATCATCGCCAAATTCTCCATTTCATTATTATCTCTTAATTCAATCACCCCTTTTCATTCAATCATTCATAATATTCATCATATATAACACACAATTTCTGATAATCCCCCTTTTTTGTTAAATTCCTCAAAGAACCTCTCATCCAATCAATTTCTTTCATAACCAGAGGTTTATAGATTCTTATCGCATGTTTATGTTATGGTTTCATGACTTAATTTATGTAATCAATGATATTTGACACTTGAATTGTTGTTTTTTCAGTTTTGGTTTTGTTTGTGTTGATTTTGTGTATTATGTTTGATATGTAGTTTATTGAACCTTGGAATTGGATAGACAGAAGAAACATGTTGGGTTTGAATCATACTTCCATATGTTCAAATATAATTGATGATTATGCCAGTTTAAGTACGGAAAGACGATGGTTGTTGTCTGCTTTTTGGGGCATCATTATGTGTAAACTTGTAAGTATTTGTTGCTGATTTTGTTTGGTTTTACATTTATGCAGTGAATTTGTGCTTTTATTGACTTATTTTTAGTCTGATTATGTTGTAAATTGTGTTGGAACTTTTAAGTTCAAATGCCGATGGAGTAGTTCATGCATAAACTCCTCCTTTGTCCTTCCGTTTTCATAGTCGTTCCTTCATCCTTATTTTAAGCCCAAACTGATTCCGACAAACCGTGACTGGAAGAAATCATCCCTGATAAACTTAGTGGCCACAATTGTTGTGTACGCTGGGGGAGGAACTATGATATTTTATCATTGCTATATTATATTCCTCTGAAGTAAAATTATATATGTTTTTAGAGAAAATAGCAACAAACTTTGTGCAATAATCACCCATTTGGTTAACCAAAGTTTTCTATTTCTGGGTAACCCGTGGATTTCCGGGTCAACTTACAGACACTGACTAATCCCTCGGGTGACCAAAAATTGCCTGGAGTCATCGCAAGTGAACCTCCATAGCCACAAGGGCTTTGGATTCAACACCAAGGAAGATGCGTGCTAGTAGTTTCCAACCTCTTATTTCAATAAACCAAACCAAATCAAACCAAACGAACTCATTATATCTCACTTGCTAGTAGGGTCTTGGAGGTTGGGTGTACACAAACTTTTCCTCTATCGCAAGGGGTAGAGAGACTATTTATGAGAAGACCCCTAACATGCAATTCAAATTGTAAGAGGAAAGAGGAGTGCTAGAGACCGGTGAAAGAAGTATTAGAGTGTGTACAAATATGCAACAAGTAAGATGAAATGGTTAACAAGTTGCCATCTTATGTTGATATAGAACAATAAAGAAGTATATGCATTTTCTGATTTTATGTGTTTCAGTCAATATCCTTGCAATATACTCCCTCCGTCCCAAAATAAATGTCCACAATGAAAAAGACAGTTTTAGAAAAGTGTAATTGTTACACTTTTTATTTATTAAATGACAATTTTACCCTTAACAATACAGGGAATAACGACTTTTTCTCCATCTCATAAATAAGGGTAAAATTGGAAAACAGGCACTTCTGAAGTGGAATTATTTTCGTACAAACTAAAATAGAAATGTGGACACTTATTTTGAGATGGAGGGAGTATATAAAAGTTCGTAAAAAGTAGTTATTTTTTTTTACTCACCTCTTTATGTGCTCGTCTTTTCTTGAGATTAAATGCCAGGTTCATTAGATATCTTATTGTTTTATGCACCGTTAATCTTTCAAAAAAGACTAAAACCATTACATTTCTTCTTGAAGTCTTACGAATTTACAGGAATAATCACCCAGTTGATCTTCAAAGGTTTCATCAAACTCAGCAACGCACAGAAACTTGAATGGAAAAACCGGTTATTTACATATATCTTCATACTCATCATAATGTTTTTCTACTTTTACCTTTTTATTATAGTTCCATTAGCTAATGTTCTATTAACTTCTTTTTTTCAGGGGTTTCTCCACCTTCCATGCACTTTTCGTGGTCGTTGCTTCTCTTTACTTTTTGCTCGTTTCGGATCTTTTTGATGAACATGTCAACGAAGGGTTGATCATCAAAAGAAGGTCTACGTTATCGGACACTATACTTGGGGTATGTCTGATTTTGACATAATATATTTCTCTATAAGGAGTTAAATTTAAACTATTTGCCCGTTGGATTTTTGGTATCATAGTTTTGGAAGTCTTTCTACAACTTGTTCTTCTAGATCTTTTTTTCTCCATTGATTGCATTATGCTTGAAGTTTGCACCATATTTCTAGAAGTTTTTAGGCAAATGGATTTTCAAGATTCTTCTCTTCATTTATTATGGAACATTTTCGCTTTGTTCTCAAGTCTTTTTTTACGAAGGAAAGTAGGAGGGAAAGAATAAATCTTGTGTTCTCGAGTTCTTTTTAGAAGCAAAAGAAAATGAAGGAAAATAATGTTGATTTTCCTCCCAAATGTGGGAGGAAACGAAAGGAAAGGAAATTCTTTTTAACAATTAAAATTATTTATAGGATTACACATTTACCCATCAATTACAATTTGCTATCAAATAGATAAGGGTATATTTAAAAAAAGGACATATTTCCTTTCCTTTCTCTCAAGAACATGTAAATTTATTTTCTCTCCTTCCTTTCCTTCACTTTCAAGAACACAAATAAAAATTTTCATTTCTTTTCTTTTCTTTTCTCCCCAAATTCGAGAACGCAGCGTTTATGCTGGGGTGGAACATTTTATGTTGTTTATTGGTGTCTTGTATCTGTTTCCCTACATTTGCTCCATAGGCATGTTACTAATTCGCTTGTGTTTTTTTGTATCGTTGCAGATGTCTTCCGGTTATTTTTTGTCAGACATGGCCATGATTATGTGGACTTTTCCAACTTTAGGTGGTCTTGAATATGTAAGCAACTCTTATCGATCAACCCCCCTCCCCCAACCAACAAATACTGTAATAGTGGCATGAAACGATCAACCAAAGACACAATAGTTTATATTATTTGGTTGCATCTGCCAATTAGTGATTTAGAGTCAGGTTCATACGACGAGAACAGTAACTAAATAAGAGAACGAGAAAACGGTTGAATCGCATGTGATTATATACTAGAATCACATGGGATTTTACACCAGAATCACATGTCACTAGAATCACATGTAAAATCACATGTCACATGTGATTCTAGTGTAAAATCACATGTGATTCCAGTGTAAAATATCATGTGATTCTGGTGACTTTGTGTTGACCGTTAGTGTAAAAGTACATGTGATTTTGCACGTGATTTAGCCATTTTCTTTATTCTCTTATTTTGTTACCGTTCTCAATTGAAGCTCCCTCTAGTGATTTAAGAGTCTAAATCCAAAAAGTCAACTCTTTGTTAAACTCGTGTTTGAATCTCTCTTAGGTATTGCACCACGGGCTCTCAATGTTTGCAATCATGCAATCGGTGTTAAGCGGAGAAGCTGAGATGTACATCTTCATGGTTCTTTTCACAGAGAGTACAACGCCCTTCGTAAACATAAGATGGTAGTAACCAAAGTGTACGAACGTGCTTGAAAATTTTATTTATTCGCGTTTATAGCTTGGAAACTCGTTAATAACACGAATGCAGGTATTTGGATGTTGCTGGTATGAAGGCTTCGAAGCTTTACCTGTGGAACGGTATTGCAATGTTCTTAGGGTGGTTGGTATGTGTACCATACAACTAATTTATTCGTTGTTCTTGTGGTTTTTTATTTATTTATAGAAAAACGTTTAAATGAAAGCTTATGATTCATTCAGGTTGCGAGGATCTTGTTGTTTGGCTTCCTTTTCTACCACCTCTATAATCACATGGATGAGGTAAATCGTCTAAATTTTTTACCCTGAATCTTTAAATTCTGGTGTGTGTATATATATATATATATATGTATATTATGTGCATCATTGGTAAACCCGAAAAAGTGTCCATTTGAAGATGTATATGTGAACCGACGTTCACTTACCTACTCTTTTACCAATTATTCACATATGAGATGCATATGTGAATGCACGCTTCTTTTTACCAATGATTCACATAGGAATCATTTATTCGGATGTTCTCAACCTTTTTGCCTTTCTTATTTGAACGTTCCTGGGTAGGCCAATAAGCAAATATAAACCTAATAAATGTTACAAGCCCGTGAAACCCAATCCAAATCATTCGGTGAGCTTGATTTTAAATTAGGATTCATATTGTTTCATGTATAAAAACATTTTCGTGTTTTTTCCACAACAAAAACAATGTTGAACGTATATAAATATGTATACCGCAAGCTGCAGTTTTTTTAAGGATACCGCAAGCTGCAGTTTTGACTTGGGGGACGTTTTTCCCCATAATATGTCCGAAAAAGACTGACTCCGCAGGCCAGCATTTTCTTGCGATGTCAGACTTTTCTGACAAAATAGACTTTTTCCGACGAAAATAACAATTTTTAAGGAAACCGCTAGCTGGGGTTTTGACTTGGGGATGTAAAAAGTTTTTTTTTCCCACAATCTGTCAGAAAAAGTCTGACACCTCAAGGAAAAGGTGACCTGTGGGATTCCGGACATTTTTGTAAAAAAACAATTTTGGTGGCTAAATTTTAAAAAAGTTAACGCAATATGGTTATTTAGGTAAATTTTCCCTACATCCCCTGAGCCTTAATCAGTGGTGCCACAACCCAAGTTGTTGCTCTTAATGCTTCTTGAAATGACAATGAATTGTTGGTTTCTTTTTTCAGGTGACGCAAGTTCACGCGGCGGCCTTTTACAGCTTGCATTTAATTCCACCGGTGCTGGCGGTGATGAATTTGTTTTGGTTCTTCAAAATTGCCAAAGGGATGGTAAGAACTCTTAGGAAGAAGAAGACTCATAGCCATACCAGTTGATTTCATTCCCACTCTGTGTCCACAGTCAGTACAAAAAAGAAAGGGTAATTATGTAATTACACATCATGTGAATTCAAACTGTGTATAGTTGGTTCTATTTTGATGTCTAGCCAAATTGATAGTGAATTGAAAAGTCTTCTATTTTGGCCCAGAAATTGCTACCCCTCCACTATGGAAATTGCATTGTTTATTAACAGAACTTTTATATTATTTTTTTTAATTATTGAAGGTTATTTTAGATGCTCATTTTCTAGACCAAGAGGTATCAAAATATAATGAAGGTTGTCTTGATTCATGTTTAGTGTAACTATGGTTTTTTTCTTTCTTACTCAAATAATGTATTAAAAGTAGGGATGAGACTCGAGGACCATTTTTTTAAACCGGTACAATGTAATTGGTCCAGTTTTTGGTTCCAAGGATTCGACAAAATCAGGAGTCGGTATTTGGTACATGGATTTTCCCGAAAAAATCAGAAACTGAACCGAAATATTAAGAGACATTGTCTTTTTAAATTCCTCAAGTATACAATATATTCTCCTAAATAAACTAACCTTGTCTTTTCCTAATCAAGACTTCCTAAACTAACAAAATCATCTCCATAATTATCCATATCTTCTCCAATACATACACATCAAAAAATCGACAAAATCGAGATTCAGAATTAGGCACCTCCATCAACATGGAAAAGAAAAGCGTAAACGAACAAGATAGAAATGGAAAAGCGTAAAAGAATACCGAAGATTGTTGAACTTTTGATTGTTTTTAAACTTTTGATTGTTTATGATTGATTTTGATGCATATTTGAAACATTATGAATATATTTTGGTTTGCAATTGGTTTTGATACACATTTTCTTTTTTAGGTTTGGGTCCATGCCTACTAAGCCTGTTTTTAGTAAGCAAAATGAAGGCCCGAGCTTTTTTAGACTTATGCTCGGCCGGGTTTGGGGTTGAAAAAGGGTCCAACATGTTTTTTCGGGCTTAACCAAAAAATTCAGGTCTGGTGGTCTAGGCCGTCCCCAAAATTTCATTTGAGGCCTGGCATGAACCGGGCTTCTAGCTCATTAGGCCTGAGTTTTTTCAGATCAGGCTTCAGGCTTGAGATTTTTTGTACATCTCTAATGTATCGCCTCCAAAACCTATAAGAACATGATAACCCAATAACCTTCAAAGCAATTTTAAATAATGATAAAAGTTATTGATAGGTCAAAATTCGAACCTTGAAAGTTATAAACTCATTTCATGAATCTTAAAACGGATGAATTTTTTCAAAATTTTGATTAACTTTAAAGATTAAAATATTTTACATACTAATATCTTAGGGCATGGTATTGCAATTATAAGAATACAAGAGTATGTCTTTATGGTTTGTCGAAAGTAACACTTTACATCCAGGGGCGGAGCCAAGAAAATTATTGAGGGTGGTCCTTCTAGATAAGACTAAAATGCATAAAAAAGAAACACAGTTTTGAATATATTTATTTTTCACTCATGTTGACCAGATTACTGATCTTGACGTAAATACCCGTTTACGAAAAATTTATGAAAGAGCAGTTACGATGAAGTGGACATAAAATTTGACCTTCATGTGATCAAATGTTACATTAAAAAGAAAATTTGAACTTTGTTTCATTAATTGAGAAATTTTAAAACTTTATCACATTAGATAGAAATTTTTGAAACTTTGACGCTTAATTAAGAAAAATAATTGTTTGTTATAGTAAATCTAAACTAAAACATTCTTTGTTAAAAGTTTAATATGTAAAAATACTCTATTAATACTAATAGAAATTATATACACTATTAATAAAAACAATATAATTTATGGGGAAATTAATTAAAATACCCTAAGTCCAACTTCGTGTTACCAAAATACCCAAAATCTCTCCCAGTTTACAAAAATACCCAAAAAATCCGCGATGGGCCCCGCGATCGCGGGCCCAGGGCCACGTGGCAAACTGTTTCCCAAGTTTGCCCGCGTTGGCAAGTTTAGCCCCTGTCCGCGATCGGGCAAAAAAATTTTACATTTTTGGTATATATAAGAACTTTAAATTGTATCCCTAAAATAAAGAAAGCTAATTAAATACACATATATTTAAATGTGTCTAAAGTTCTTATATTTAATGGTTTTTAGGGAATTTTAGACACATTTAAATATATATATATATATGTGGTATATATAATTAACTCTTAGTGGGTTTATGTTCTCCTATATGAGAGCTTCAAAACGATATATAATGCGTCGAAAACGGAGTATGTGTGAATGAGATATCGATACTCAAAGTTGAGTAAAAACCATGAAACTAGCAAAAACCAATTTGGGTGTGGGAAGGTGTCCCACATAGGAAGGAGGAAGGAACTTTATTTGGTTTATAAGGAAAGAAGTGTGAGGAGTTGACAAGCTCCTTGCATGGTTTTACTCCAACACCTACCCGCGCGCAGGGGGGGGGTGCCGATTGACGATTTCGTAAGCTAAAATTGTTGAACTTGTGTGTGAATGCAGCTCGTGCTCACGCAGCTCGGTTTTGCTAAAATTTCTTTTTAACAGTTTGTATTTTTTTTTTCTGAACAAAGACACAAAAAACAGGGACCAAAAATGTAAAAAAATTTTGTCCGATCGCGGGCAGGGGCTAAACTTGCCAACGCGGGCAAAGTTGGGGGGATTCGCGGGGCTTTTGACCCAAACAGTTTGCCACGTGGCCCTGGGCCCGCGATCGCGGGGCCCATCGCGGATTTTTTGGGTATTTTTGTAAACTGGGAGAGATTTTGGGTATTTTGGTAAGAGATGGTCAAACTTGGGGTATTTTAATTAATTTCCCTAATTTATGGGCCTTTATAACAATTAATAAATAAAAGAGTGGACATGTGGGCAAGAGTTTAGTTTTATTAATCAAAAAAACCAACTTTGACCTGTATATTAGATACGTATTTGAGTTTTCAGGGTATTCCTAGGGCTCCGCCAGTATTTACATCTCTACAATTTTAAAATTATCAATTCTGTATGTTTTAATAAGCTATGATAGTCATCTTGTAAATTCTAATATGAAAGTAAAGAAACTATTATTTTCGACAAACCATGTGGACTAAATTTATAGTTTACTCTTTTTTTATTCACAATATTTAATAAAATTTCACATCATCCTACATTATACACAACACAACTAAGAGCATGAAACACCCTGAAATTCACGATAATTTAAACCTTAAATTTATTGAGTTTTCCACAACAACTTCCAAACTTTCATTTACAACCGAAATATAGTGACAATTTTCATACTTACAAATGATACACTATAAACGACCAACCATTCTGATATATGAACACAAAATTAATTCATAAGGTTATTCACAATATTTCCAAAACCATAGCTCTGGTACTCCTTGACACTCATCTCTACTTATCCCTTCCCGAGTTAGAACCTGGTAAGAAAATTTAATTGGAAACGATTAGGCTTACGCCTAGTGAGAACATCCAGTTTTTCCAAATCAACACTTTATAAGCTTTGAGACCAAAGTAAGCAAAGCATATAACCAGACCTGATTTGCCACCATTCTTACCGTACACATAACATCCGGGAATCTTACCCGTTTCCATGAGGATGACAACACAAAGTATGTCATAGTCTCATATTCCTGAGCGCCACTACAAATCCCACAGATTCTAGATCATTGCTCATGTCAAGAAATTACAATTAGCGCCATGCCTATTTCTTGAAGTGGAAGTAGGAATTACCATTAAGCGCTCGACCTATCCCTTACCTTCCAACAGAAATCGGGAATTACGATTAGCGCCCCGCCTATTACATGATTTCACATCATAATACGAAATGGGAATTACCATTAAGTGTCCGACCTATTCCTCATTTCAATCAACGGGAATTACGATTAGCGCCCCGCCTATTCCACGTTTATCAAATCACACACTAAATGGGAATTACCCCGGTCTATTCCTCATTTACCAAATCCACGGGAATTACGATTAGCGCCACGCCTAGTCCACATGTTCACATAATACTAGTGCCTATGGATCCATTACACTTACTAGCTGTAACGCCCCAAAATCTGGGCTAATTTGAACCTTAAATTTCAACAAGTTATGATAACATAAACTTCAATTTTCATATATATATATATAGCAAGTGCATTGACCACTAGAAGTACATTTACAAGTACATAATCCTTCAAAATAACCTATTAATCTAATTATGTCACTATAATCAGATTAACTAAGTTATCTAAGCAATCCTTCAAAACTCCTTCTGTTAATTGACTTTTCTGCTATTCCAAAATGCTCATCCCACATCCCCTTTTTACCTTCCCGAGCTAGTACCTGGTAAAAAAACATTATATTGAAACGATTAGGCCAACGCCTAGTGAGAACATTCGTTTCCCTAATAACATTTGCAAAATCAATGTAAACAAGTTATATCAAACATGATTACCCTTTTTCTTACCATACATGTAACTCTATTCCGTTAACACGATTTTTATCCATCCCCATGAATATGACTGACACACATTCCATCATCATATCATGACTTAGAGCCACATTACAAATCTTCAATGATTCTAGATTAATACTCTTATTCCAGAAATCGCAATATACACATGCCCATTTCCATTCATATCCTATTCCAGAGCCGCACTACGAATCTTTCTCAGATTCTAGATTAATGCTCCCACCTAAGAAATCGCAATATACACATGCCCATTTCTTAAGAAAAGAAGTAGAGATCACAATTACATATGTCAATCCCTCTTCTTCCTTAGAAACCGGGAATTACGTTTATTCCAGGGTTTCTCTCACACATCAGAATAATGACTAACCTTCATCTATTCCACGTGTACATAACCATTAGTACCTCACACATCAGAATAATGACTAACCTTCATCTATTCCATGTGTACATAACCATTAGTACTTCACACATCAGAATAATGACTAACCTTCATCTATTCCACGTGTACATAACCATTAGTACTTCACACATCAGAATAATGACTAACCTTCATCTATTCCACGTGTACATAACCATTAGTACTTCACACATCAGAATAATGACTAACCTTCATCTATTCCACGTGTACATAACCATTAGTACTTCACACATCAGAATAATGATTACCTTCATTTATTCCACGTGTACATAACCATTAGTACTTCACACATCAGAATAATGACTAACCTTCATTTATTCCACGTGTACATAACCATTAGTACCTATGGATCCATTACACTTTACTAACGTATATGCATAACAACATATCACACTACATCTCATATCATATTCTTAGCTCTGAGAATACTAGATAACCTATCGTACTTTCATCCTCAAATGCCCCCCCTTCGGCGACTTAGCACGGGGGTTCCGCTACTTGGTTAGCGGATGGGGTCAAGGGGCAACGCCCTTGCGGGGTCTGGGGGCAGCGCCCCTAGAATTTTTTTAGAAAACTTAACCAGACAAAACATCCAGAACTGCATCCAGCCATCAGAACCTAGCCTTTTTCAGTTTCTCAAAAGTGTCCGGACAACATGGGTTTCCGGACAACAAGAGTTTTCGGATACCTTATACTATCCAGACAACTATACTTTCCGGATAATTACAACTTACCGGGTAAACCATACTTTCCGGATACCCTCTAATCCGGACAACACCCGGAGACTAAAGCAACCTGGATACTATCCGGTAACTATTTCTATCCGGAAACTACAATAAAAATGAAACTTACCGGATACTTAATCGCGTCCGGACACATTCATCACCACGGTTTTCCGGATACGACGTTTTATCCGGAAACCTTCGACCTGCAGCTTAAAATTCTATCTAGATACATATATGTTCGATTCAGTCCATTCCAGACCATTCCATACAGTTCATAACCAATTTATACAGCTATTACAAGGTTTAATTTAACATTGATTTATGCAAACAACAAATGAACTCACCTTTTTGAAGAGAACCCACTTTAATCCCAAATCTGAAGCCCAAATCTGCTGTTTATGATTCTGAAAATCATTCCAATACACAGATTCGTTTACAATCATATAACTACAACAAATTTTATCAGCAACCATCACAAATTCCTTACCAATTTGATGATCCCTTTGCTTTTCTTTTCTTCTTTCTTCTTTCTCCCTTTTCTCTCTATTCTTTCTTTCTTCCTTTCTCTAAACCGACCCACACAAAGAAATCAGATAAATATCTGATTTTTAGCTATTTTATCCATACTCACTTTCCTTAAATGACCAAATACACCTTTTAGTTCCAACTTTCCAACAATGACACTTAACTTTGATCACTAACATTTTAACCCCATTTTGAATTATAAATCAAAACATGATCCAAGGTTAAAACAAAAAATACAAATAAATCCCAATTCTCAATAAAATACTATTATTGAAAATTCAGGATGTTACACTAGCATACGTGCATATTTACTCGAACACACAAAGCGTTTCATATCATATTCTCAATTGTCCCCCTTCGGCGACTTATGGGGTCAAGGGGCAACGCCCTTGCGGGGTCTGGGGGCAGCGCCCCTATAAATTTTTCAGAAAAGCTTAACCAGATAACACATCCGGAAAATATATCAGGAAAATCTCTTATCCGGAACCCAAATCCGGAAAATCTCTTATCCGGAACCCGAATCCGGAACCAACCGGAAAAGCCAAATTCGGATTATCATCCGGAATCCGGTAAAACCTCCGAACACTCATCCGGAATCCGGTACCAATCCGGTACCAAGTCCGGAACTCATTTCGGAATCCGGTACAATCCGGAATCCAATAACTTCCGGAATTCTCATCTTCCGGACTAATCGAACCGCACATCGATTTTCAGTTTAAAACCTATTTTAATTCCAATTCATCATTACTAAAACATATAGACAGTTTATAATCAATTATTTCATTTGATTCAACTGCAAATGTTTAGAAGAAGAGATGAACTCACCTAGGTCAAGAACTCGACTACAGACTGCAGTTCCAATTGATTCACCTTCACTCTTTTCTTGCTCTGAATCGATATCCTAATTACAATAACACATGATCATCAATTTGAAAAGGATTCATCAAACAAACCATGAAAATCCCAACCAATTGGACTCAGCTTACCTCATTCTTCTCTGTTTGCTGAAACCGACTTCAAGAAAACCCAATTGAGATACTTTCTTAAATTTAGCCGACTCTTACTTTTTATACCAATACAACTTTCAAACAATAACCAATTCAACCCTAAAGTTTACGTTTTGTAATTAGTCCAAAACTTTGACTAATTACTCTTTCGACCCCTTCATATTAAATATAATATAATGAAAATCCAGGGTCTTACAGAGCATGTCCAAGTGAGTGAATGATAAAAGCAATATTTTTTGCATTTGCAAATATTTGTTACATCATTGTCAACTCAATAAATTAAAATAAGATCATTAAACTTTAGAATGTTAGTGATAAATAAAAATCTTCTTTTTATGGGTCTCATGTATTATTTCAACATCAGTAATATCGATATAAAAATATAAAAAACCTAATAAAATGTTATTTCACACAGAATTCAATATAAAAACCAAGGTCCTCTGATTATAATGAGTCAGGTTCATACGAGAATGATAACTAAATAAGAGAATAGGAAAACGGTCGAATTACAAGTGATTTTACACAAAATTCACGTATAAATACACGTGATTTACACTACTTTAGTCGTGACCCGAGCTTGCGGGCCACGTCGCCCGTACACTATGATTGTCAAATGACATGTAATTTTGCAGATGATTATACTAATTTTTTATTATCTTATTTATTTAATGAGATGGTTCAGACCTTATAAAACAGTTCATTTCACCTTTTGCCTCTAAATTATTTGGGAAATTGACCCAAATAAGCATTTTACACTTTTAAATTAGTCTCTAGCCATTATTCATCCATTTTTAACAAACTATCATTACCTTCGTAATTTTCAGGTTCATAAGATCTAGGTCTGCAATTTTCAGACTCAGATCTATAAATTGTTTTTTTTGAATAAATATGGTTTTTTTAGAAAAGTTAAAAAATATTTCAACAAAAATAAGAGTGGGATAAGATAGGGCTATTTTGCTGAATTTCCCAAAACATTTAGGGATTTTGCCTCAAATAGTCAAAGTACACACCCTACTTTTCCACATACCCACTTTACAACCCTAATTCCAGAAATGCCCAAAACTTACGCAGAAAAACTTATGCGGAGAAATGTTCCACGTGTCTGCGTAAAGTCCACGTGTACTCCACGTTGGATAAATAGTTTATCCGGAAAAGTAAAAAACTTACGCAAATAGAAGTCTCTGCGTAAGTTTTAAATATTTTTTTATTTCTTTTTTAATTTTTATAAATAAAAAAATTAAAGTTTTTCAAAGAATCTTTGTACAACTGATTTGACAACACTCTTAAATCTGATTTTTTTATTTTTTTTATTAATTTTCTAAAAACAATAAAAATCTAATAAACTTAAAAAAATTGTAGAAATTTTTATAAAAATCATATACATTTTTAACATATTCTCAAGAAACATGTGTATGTTAAAAATATTGGTTTAAAAAATGTATATGATTTTTATAAAAAACCAATATTTTTTAGGTTTTCTAGATTTTTATTGTTCTTAGAAAAAAATTAATAAAAAAACAAAAACATTTAAGATTTAAAGGTGTTGTCAAATAAGTTATACAAAGATTCTATAAAAAATATATTTATTTATATATAAATATTAAAAAGGTTATATAATTTTTTTTTAAAACTTATGTAGAAACCTTCTATGCGTAAGTTTTTTTTGTTTCCGCGTAACTTTTCTAACATTTTTTAAAAAGTAATATTTATGCGTAAATATTTAAAAATTAAACAAAACACATTTTTCTCATAATATATGAAAAGTATTGATTTAAAAATATATATGATTTTTATAAAAAAACTTCATTTTTAGTTTTTTATTGTTTTTTGAAAAGAAAAAATTAATAAAAAAATTAAACAAAAATCAGATATAAGGGGCTGTCAAATCAGTTGTACAAAGATTATTTAATTTTTAATGGAAAAAATATTTATTTATATAAAAAATCTTTAAAAATAAAACAAAACACATGTTTTTTTAGAATATGTTAAAAATATTGGTTTAAAAAATATATATGATCTTTATAAAAAACTTACAACTTTTTAGGTTAATTAGATTTTTATTGTTTTAGAAAATTAATAAAAAAACCAGATGTAAGGGGGTTGTCAAATCAGTTATACAAATATTATTTGAATTTTTTTTATTTATAAAAATAAAAAATATTTAAAACTTACGCAAAGACTTCTCTTTGCGTAAGTTTTTACCTTTCCATGTAAATTTTTTATCCAACGTGGATTTTACGCAGACACATGGAACAGAAAAACTTATGCAGAGAAAACTTTACTTTCAGCGAAAACTAATTTAAATATGTTTTGTCTTTAGTTTTTTGCGTAATTATTTGGCATTTCTGAAAATATGATTATAAAGTGGGTACAAGGAGGAGTGCAGGGTGCACTTTGAAAAGAGCCATCCATTTGTAGAAAGTTGCAGCGGGAAACCGTGTCCGTAAACATCACTCGGTTTATTCGGTCAAAACAGACACTCTTCCCTCCATCCACCACCGATACACACACTTTCTCTCTCTAAAACTGGCATCCCCATGGCTTTTCATTCTTCACTTGCTACCAATGCCATGGCTAACATCTTGATCGTTTGAAATGCCACTGAAAATAATTGCAAAGACAAGATGTTGAGGTCGTCGTTTTTGCTTTTGAAGCACGGCGTAACGTCGGCGGTTGTTAGGTCAAAACCGGTGCCGTTTGGATGGAGGAAAACCGGTTACGTTGAATCTAATAATCGATTCTGTGCTTGTTTGTTCTCGAGTTCGGTTGGAGATGGCGGTGGCGGAGGGGTAGGGTTAGGGAAAGTGGACGGAGGAGGAGGGAGAAATGGCGATAACGATAGTATAACGTTTGCGGAGGCGAAGAAGCTGATGAGATTGGTGAATGTTGAGGCGTTGAAGATGAAATTAAGTACGGAAGGAAAGGAGACGATTCGTTATTCGGAGCTTTTGGAGGCGTGTGAGAGTATGGGGGTTACGAAATCCAACAAGGAAGCGGAGGAGTTCGTTAGGGTTCTTGATGAGGCTGGTGTTGTTATTATTTTCAGAGATAAAGTTTATCTCCATCCAGATAAGGTACAATAATCCTTCTCTTCACATCTCTGTATATCTATGCATGCATTGTTGGATTTATTTAGAAGATAGGGTTCTGTTGATTATTTGCGTATTGCTTTGTAATGATTGAAGTAGAAGAGAAGTGATGCATCTATTTTAGGGCATGAGAATTAGACCTTTGATTTGTGAAGAAATCTCTGGATTGATGTTTTAAGCAGACTAGACTGGACAGGACAATTGTGTGTCTGGTGTTGTAGTGAAGGAGGAGGTGGAAGTGGCCGCCAGTTGGTATCCGTGGCAGCGGCGGCGATAGGCGGTGGTGACCGTTAAAGTAAATACCATATTATCAAATTAGTGACCATTAATGCCACTTTGATGGCTTAACCAACCATGGGGCACTAGGGTTGGAGATGATCTAAGAGCATTTTAGATTCATCTTACAAGTATCTATTAGTGAGTATTCTAGAGGGTTCTAGTTTATACTACAAGATACAAGGAAGTGTTAAATTTTTTTTAGAAAACAGAATCTGTAGAGATTTCTAGTTTAATAAAGTTGCCAGCATCGATGGATGCTTGGTCCGGTTAGGCCTAAGCTAGCAAGGGTCGTCTTTTCTAAAAAGCAAATGGATTTGAAGGAAGGATTTATCAGTATTTGATAGCTTAGGTTCAATCTTGGATGGTGTTTGATGCTATTGTTGGTTTTAAACAATCCCACCATCATGCCACCATCTTCAAGACTCGAACACAAGAGCTTGACATGTGGATAAATTTCGACCCCAACATGTTATTATTGTTGTGACGGGTCAGAAGAAGTATATAGTTTAATCTGCTTGTTGCTGTAAAGGCATATATGGTATTTGCCAGAATCAATATTCAATAGAGAAAATGAAGGTTTTGTACTCTAGTTTGTTCCTACAGATTCTCTATGTTGTTCTCTAGAATAGATAAAACAAAAGAATTCTCTAAAACATGATGGGATGAGAGAGATGATCTTTTTATTAATTCCCACCAACGAGATTAAATTATTTTTATCATATATATATATATATATATGGAGAGAGAGATAAAAGTGTATTGGGATAATAAAAAAATAGAATATTTAATAATCTAATTAATGTTGAAGTTCTTTTTAATAGAGAATCTGTTGGAGTTGAATGTAATTTGTTCTAGAGATTTTGACTTTTGGTTCTCTATCTTAGAGAAATTATAGAGAATTTGTTGGAGATGCTCTTAGGAGTTCACATAATATATTTAGAGCACCAATGCTGCAATTCTGCTTGCAGCCGAGTTTCATCCTTCCTGGTGAGTTTGGCACACGGAATAGGACGAAACAAAAACGTGTTGTCCCATGTTTGGTGTGACATTTGGATTAGGAGAGGACAACACTAGATAGGACAAAAATGCAATTTTCTTTTGTCCCACCAAAATATATGGAACAAAAATCATGGAGATGGGACAAGATTGGTAAATTACTAAACTGCCCTTGAAATTAAAACCCTAAAACTTTGCACAATTCTTTCAGCCGCCTACCTCACTATTGCCTGACAAATCCCATTTGCGTATCCAATGCACATTCTTTGGTTATGCCAACTGTGAGAGGCGCTACAATTGCGCTACACACCTTAGATACAGTTCGTTTTTCTCAACCCAACACATATCATGCAACCAGTTTGTTGGGCTTGGATTGTTTGTAGTCTAGGTCCCAGTCACCTGGAGGCTGTCCTACATAATGTGAGTTCTTCATAAACATAATCAAGCATTTTGATATGGTATCTGTGGATGAAATTATGAAACTGGTATCATTTGTGTTTTATGCTCGGCCTGGCTGTTTCTCAAATCCGATTTTGATAGCCAGCCAGGAATAGCCTTTAATTATACTGGGCAAAATGCAATGAAGTTTGGTTTCGTTCGTATGTGGTGTACCGAAGTTTTTTTGCTTCTGAATCGAGGCAACAAAGTTTCAAAATTTCTTATTTTGTACCCATTTTGACTGGTGGTCTGCTGATCTGTATCATTTGATTTGATGACGTGGATATCCATTTACGAAAGGGTTACTGCCAAGTGGAATGAAAAACTTGACATCCACGTCATCCAATGTTATATAAGATCAGCAGGTTATTGGCATGGGATCATGTGAGAAGTGTCAATTTTGGTGAGAAGTAGTTTTAAACCGTTGATCACTTTTAATCAAATACCCTCCCATGAATTGATGCTTAAAAGGGAATTGATGCAGTGCATCTCGTCCTAATGTTTGTCCATTTCTCATCCAACGGTTGATAACCACTTCTCACGCTTCTCACCAAATTTGCACTTCTCACCGGAACCCAACCCTATTGCTTATTACCGGGTAAAATGGATAAAATTTATATAAAGTTTTGAAACTTCATTGCATTAAATAGGAAATTTTGTTACATAGAGTGAGAAAAAGAATTTATTTGTTACACTAAATCGGAACTATGACGAATTTCGTTGCATTTTGCCATGATTATACATATCAGGAAAGTACTTATAGTTGTTCCATAGATCTTGTCATCTCGTGCCATTTGTAACAAGTATATTTGATAAATAGACGGGATTGTGGTATGCAATGCAAATAGTACCACAATGTTAAAGAGTCTCACATTGGCTAGACTCGTACACTTTTTCTTCAAAACCCTATTTCTGTCCTCAATGGCTCTTTTGCAGAGTAATCTAATCGGGCCCTACGTATTTTCACATGGTATTAGAGCCAAAGTCTACCATCTGTGACATTTAAGATTTAATCCATCTAGCCTCAGTTGGAAAGGGCGTGCTAAAATCCCACATTGACCAAGACTCCCACACTTTTTTTCAATATATGTTGGAACCCCCCCCCCCCCCCTTCTTTCTTTCTTTTTCTCTCCTCGGGGGCTCTTTTATAGAGTAATTTTAATGAGGCTCCACGTATTCTTACATTGAAGTTCAATTTCTTTGCATATAGTTTTTAGGGTTGGGTTCCGGTGAGAATTTGAGGTTAACTTGAGAAGCTTGAGAAGTGGTTATCAACCGTTGGATGCACATTAGGATGAGGTGCACCGGATCAATTCTCTTCTAAGGCGTAATTCATGGGAGGGCATTTGATTAAAAGCAATCAACGGTTCAGATCCACTTCTCACGCTAACCTCAACTTCTCACACAATCCTTCGCCATAGTTTTTAAGCCACAACATCGTGAACTTTGAGATCAATTTTCATTGGCCAATCAGGTGGTAGATCTGGTTAAAACAGCGGTGCCGCTAGCCCTGACACCTGAAGACGACCCAAGGCGAGAGGAGCTGCGGGTCCTACAAGCAAAGCAGGAAGAAATCGACGTCTTGGCTCACAAGCAGGTGCGTCGCATCCTCTGGACCGGGCTCGGGCTTGCATTAGCGCAAATCAGCCTCTTTTTTCGGCTAACTTTTTGGGAATTCTCATGGGACGTTATGGAACCTATCGCATTCTTTACCACCACATCAGGGCTAATCGTGGGTTATGCTTACTTCCTATTTACGTCGAGGGACCCCACATATCAAGATTTGATGAAGCGGTTGTTTCTTTTACGTCAAAGAAAGCTGGTGAAGAAGCATAACTTTGATATGGATCGATTTTTGGAACTACAGAAGAAATGTAAGCCTCCATTTCCTTCAACAGGATCAGGGGTTGGGCTTGAAACCTAGCTAGGATCTTCACTCTTATTACTTAGATATTAACATAAAAAAAAAGAAAGTTGACTTGTCTTCTTGAGGAAGACGTTACGTTTTTGGTCCCTGTGGTTTGTTGAAAGTTGCTATTTTTTGTTCGTGTACTTTTGAAATGCGATTTTCATCTTGAGGTTTATAATTCATTCTTGTTTTCGTCCTGATGATTGGCAATTTATTGTTAGTCGTAGGGAAGAAAATAGCAAGGGTTGCAAACCATAAGGATGAAAACCGTAATTTTGAAACCGTAGGGATGAAAGTTGCAAATTTTAGCAAACCATTAGGGAGGAAAAATGTAAATATTAAGATTAGGAAAAAGAATATAATGTTGGAAATTTCAGTGAATACTTGGTTAAAGTGCCAATATGTTTTCAACTTTTTTGGTCTGTTTTGTGTGTTGTTCTTTTTGTTCTTCTCTTTTGGTTGAATTGTTACATGTTATTTATAAAAACAATTCATGATATTGATTGGATTTTTGAATGATATTTAGAACATGTAATGAATAATCTATAATATTTTTTTTTTCAAAAGTATATCCATCAAATTTTATATTTTTTATTGTATAGAGTAAATGACCCATTTTTCTCAAAAGAAATAAATAACCCAATTGACATGTAAGTGAAATAGAGAACAAAATATTTGTTTTCTTTATTTTTAAGAATCTGTTAGGGTGCGTTTGGTACGCAGACAAGTTAGGACAGAACAAGGTGGGACAGGACAAGACAGAAAAGGTGTTCCACGTTTGGTATGACAGAACATGACAGAACAGAACATATAACAGTGGCCAATTTATCCTTACTAAATTTAAAGAATAAATAAAATATGAAATAGAAGATTTATTTGATGTTTTAGAAGAGAATTATATTTTATTTTGAGGTTATATTGGTAAAACAGAAGTCTGTTCCAACTTGTTCCATGAGGTGGGGTGGAACAAGCCTGTTTCAGTTTGTTCCACCTTGTTCCAGTTTGTTCCACATAAAAGTCCTGCCAAACGTGAAACAGTGGACCATGTTCTGTTCTGTCCAGTGTACCAAACGCACCCTTAAAGTTACTTAAGTTGATGTTTGACAAGCATTTAGTTAAAAAAAACAATTTAAAATAATTCAAAAATAACTAAATTAAACAAACATAGAGAATATCATAAAATATGAGGAATTAGAGCATCTCCAACAACTATGTTGTTTTAGAGATTTTGAAGATTTGAGAAAAGTTTGTTTCAAAACCTATGTTAACTTTTTTTTTTAAAAAAATAAAATAGAGAAAAATAGAAGATTGAAAGAAAAAATATTTAAATTTAGAGAAGGAAAAAAATAGAACATATTTGTTGGAAATGCTTTTATACCCTAATAAAATATATACCTAAATATCTCAAAGTAAGCATTATAATCATATTTAGAATTGGTTATATGAAACAGTTTTTACATTTTGAGATATTTATGTATGTATATAACTTTAAATGAGATTTTAATTAAATCTATAATATTTTGTTCAATATGAAGCTATTTTCCTTTCAATAGGTTTGAAGATCGTAAATTTAATAAAAAACTTATTTAAAATTATATATATCAAGATCCGTTAATAAACAAAAAATATATGTTTACTATCAGACAATTGGCATCAATACTTTTCAGGTTTCAAATCAAATAAAACATAAGTTTGTAGAAAGATTCATTTTAATTCTTGAAACTAAGGGGTTGTTTGACTGGTTTGGTGTAGAATGATTAAGTGGATAGAATGATTAAGAGAATTTTATGATATAGTGCAAAATGAAATATGGTTGGTTGATATTTGTTTAGAATGAAATCAGGGTGCTGATTGGTTAAGGGAGACCCAATATACTAAATCATTCAGAGAGCTTTTGAACCATTAAGAGGCATACTTTTTATTTTGCCAAACAATATTCACCTCCGAGAGATTCAGATTTTGCCAAACAATATTCACCTCGGAGAGATTCAGAGGTTACCTCTTAATGGAACTATTAAGAGGTAAACAAACCGCCCCTAAAATAATCTTTTAAATATGTTTGCCTTGGAAAAAAGAGAGAAAAGAAGAAAGAATCCATGTTTCAAACATGGCAAAAGCATCTCCAATAGTTGTGTTATTTTAAATTTTTTGGAAATCTGAAAACTTTTGCTCCAATGCTATGGTATACTCTCCTTTAAAATGGAGAAAAATAGTAGAGAAATCTCTAAATTTGATTAAGAGATAAAAACATGGCATAATTATTGGAGATGTGCTGTAACACTCTATACTAAAAGGAAATGGCATTGATTTTGTAGTAAAACAAAAATCATAATACCATTAACACTTTGAAGAGAAATATATAAAAAAACATGTTAATATTACAAACCCTACAAACTAATCTCAACCTAGATAATTAACGATTTAGATTAAATCAGTTCCTAATTTACTTTTAGCCGCGTCTGCAACTGATTTGATAATTGCCTCTGAGGCTTAAAATACACAAAATCTATTAGGGTTTGTAACATTTAGGGGTTGTTTGGTTGGTTTTCCATTAAGTCCTGTATGAATAAAGTTGTCCGTGTGAATTAATCTGTCTGTATAGATTGGAAAGGTTTTTGTTTGGGAGGGTGTTTTCATAGATGGAAGGACCATGTCTTTTAATTGGAAGAGACTGGTTTGGACAAAACTTGGCTTTCTGCATAAAGCTCTCTCCTAAAAGCTTAATAAATAAGCCACTTTCTATATCATTAAGCCACTACCAAACTGAATAAGCTATGAGTCCCATTAAGCTCATTAAGCTGCTAACAAACACGCCCTTCGATGATTTGTATTTGAAATTCCCTCTACATAGGTATTCCTAAACCAAGTAAATCCACACATTGATATTGGGCCTAAGGAGTTGGATGTAGGCAAATCTTACAAATGTTTTTTTTCCAAGAAATGTTACTAAACAAGATTCCAATCTTGTGGATTTCAATCAAATGTGAATCCCAATTGCACTTTCATTCATAAGTTATAACTTATAAGTAGAAAAAATATGGTGGTTTTTTTATTATTGTTTTGAAGTACAAGATAGATAGGTAATGTGTTGAATTAGGAGAAAAGCTTTCTGTACTCATCTGCCTCTTTTGCCATTTCCTCCATGCTTCTATCTTTCCTTTCCTTGTCCAAGTCAAGTGTCTTCTTCAGTTCCTTCTCCTTCTCATCAATCTACAATTATAACAATAATAATAATAACATATCCCAAAAATGCACACAAAACACTAGACTTGCAAAAATGAGAAATGTTGGATAAAAGAACATGATGCCATTTGTAAATGATTAAGTCCTTGAACGGACGACGATGGGGTGGTGAGGGGGTGCCATGACGTAGGGTTACAGGTAGCTTTTTTGGGTTAAACGAATGTAAGTAACCAATTATTAAAACTTCAATGGTTTATTTATTCAAAAAAAAGTTCAGGAACTTGTTCATTCAAAATGAGAGGGTTTTTCTTCTCACAATTTGTCTATAAAGTGTTTTTTTTTTTTTTTACATTTTCACAAATAGGAGTATTTGAAAAGTCTATCAATTTGATATTGGGCAAACTATGGATGATATTATGATCACGTTTATCTCAAGATTATGCCTAATAGTTAATCGACGAAAAGTAAAGGTGTATGAACTTACAGCGTCATAGATCTCATCGTTATTCTCAAAATCTCCGCCTTTCCGAGGGACAATGTGGATGTGAACATGAGGAACTGTCTGTCCTGCCTGGGGGCCATCCTGAAATATGACACATTCATGGCTGAAAAAATCTCCATCGACACGAGTTTTTGTACAGTTTATAGGACTTACAAAACATGAACATGGATCAAATGAAAATGAACAAAAAAACCATTATTCATGCAAATATAATCTTATGCACACATATAAAAGCTGGGTTTGTAGTTTACACCGTGTTCTTGAATTTGGGAAGAAAAGAAAGGAAAGAAAAGGGTGGATGCAACCAACCCCATGATGACCAAGGGACCGGTTTGTTACATTTGTTTTTCTCACTTTTCCTTATTTTTTATATGAGGGATTTTTGTCATAACAAATTTTCAGATTTTCTTCCCACAATTGGGAGGAAAACAAATGACATTTTCCCTCTTAATTCATTTCCTATCCCTCCTAAAAAGTTTAGAGAACACGTTTTTTTTCCCCTTCTTTTCCGTCCCTTTCCTTCCTTCCAAAAAAAGGTATTGAAACACAATGCATCCTTGGTCTATAAAACATTGTTTATGAAAACTATTTTCTAAATAATTTCTCACCCTACATCAGTATTATGTCATTGTAGTCATATAATAAGATGCCCAATTAATCACACTTTCTCAAAGCTACAATGTATTTCGTGCCCGTTATATATGCACATAACGACACAAGGCACAAACAAGAAATAATAGAAGTTTGAATTGCATCATGTAGCCAGCTTACTTGGATTGCAAATGTAAGCGAGGAAGCTTTGTGGTAGTTCTCAAGTAGTCTCCCGATTTTTTGGGCTGAAATCCACAAGTCACTAGTCTCCTCCGTGGTGAGGTCAACAAAGCGCTTCACTTCACGTCTTGGGCAGACAAGAACATGTGCTTTTTGTCAAGTCAACCAAAGAAACCAAAAAAATTCAAAGAATAAATAGCGTTATGAACAGGAAATACAAAGAGTATATACTTCCATCTCTATAAACTAAGTGGCATGCTCATAAAATTTCAATCCAGTGACCAGAGGGTTCAAATCTCACCAGAGGTGAGGAGTGTGTTCAGTATATAAATACTGTATACTTCAAAAAAGAAAATTTCAATCAAGTGTATGTACATGACCTTTGCTAGAATACCCAAAATGCAGAATTGCATATGGAAGACATAAAGTCCATGGGAGACTACTCCTTTAAGTTATTTACGCACATAGTCCATATATGTCTGTGTGTGTATAATTGGAACGTACACTATCAGTATCAGTTGGCGACATAAGGCAGAACCATAAGCTTATTCACAAAGACTAAAAGATATATGAAGTACTTCTGATCATATAATGAAGTACTACTACAGCCAGTGCTATTTTGTTCAAGGATATGACCTGTGAAAGAAAATGAGAATAAGTTAGAAGTAAGTAAAATGTAAGCAAAGTATTTTGTTCAAGCATATGACCTATTATGATGAAAGGAGCCTTTGATACTACACACTTGTTCAGTGGCGGATCCAGAAACTTTTGTGATTGGGGGCATAAAGTGTCGAAAAAAATTGAAACTGAATAACTCATACAAACCAAAATGGTTTCAGATGGTTTTTGGCTTAAACGGTTCAGTTAATCAAATAAATATAACTCATTTGGTTCGGTTTTCGATTAGTTTTTTAGCATCTCGGTTAAACTGAGACATTATAATGCTATGTATATACTTTCTTATTTGGTTAAACTAAAAGCAATGAACACAATACATGTTAATAAAAACATCGATTAATTCATAATGGAGGAACAAGGCAATAAACCAACTTGTAATAAAACAACATGTTGGCACTTGACAACAAACCAATTTGTAAGAAACTTAGTGAAATATAAATCAGAATGCTTAATATTTAATAAACATATAAGTTAGGTAGCGTTTGGTACGCAGACCGGATGGGACTGGACAAGACTGGACAGGACGGGACTGGAGGAGATGATTTTAATCTAGGTTTAGCTATCTGATGTTGGAAAAAAAGGAGTATTTTAGTAATCTTCCGCCTACTTTGGTGGAACAAAAAATCTTAAGTTTTGTCCCATGAAAACTGATTTTTGTCCCATGCCATACCAAACATGGGACTATTTTTTTTGTCCCATGTTGTCCCATCTGATTTTTGCTAGTTAATAATCACTAGCAAAAATCAGAGGACAAGAGAGCGAGAAATTGGTAGGTTTTGTAGAGCATCTAATCATTGAATTAACATTTAACATCAATACAGTATCAGATATGGAAGTTCTAAGGACATTAAACAAAATTTCGTCGTCAAAATGCATGAAAACAAAAATGAAACCCTAAAACCATAATCAGCATTACAGTAATGAACGATTACCAGGAAGAAGAGGGCGGAGATTGACCAAAGCATATGAAAGATCAGTAGAGTAAAACACCTCCTTGCTATCAATCTTGTAAGGTCCAAACTTATATTGTTCTGCCTCCATCTAACCGCATCAATTTTCGACGAAGATCAGATATAGCAAATTAGAAGTTGTAAGAAAGCTAATTTTGAAATAATTTGCTATTAATACATGTTAATAGATTGGCGCTAACCTGACTGGATGAACCAAATGATGCTCTTGCGATTTGGAAACGAGCGGCGGCGACGGTGACCGGGCGGAGAGCTACAGATGAACGGAAAGAGGAGAGTGGTGAAAGTAGCATTTCAATTTGTACATTTCAAATGTGTTAAATGAGAAATTGATTTTTATTTTCCAATGAGTAAACTCTACTTTTGGTTATGAAAATCGTTATTGTATTTTACTGAATCGAAAAATCGTTATTATGATTTACATTTTATTCTGTAAGGCTGTGTTTTCGCATGACTAGAAAATAACAATAAAACTTCACAACGATTCATTGTGAATGTATGAAAAACAACAGACCTTCACAACAAAAACACTGTCAAGGTTTACCTTCACAATACATTCACAGTCTTTTGTTGTAAAAGATTAGTGTTATTTTTGTGGTATCATGGAAATAGCTTGGTCTTACATGATCCCAAGTCTTGTTTAGTATATGGACATGATAGAACAGGACAAAACTCATTGTTCTATGTTTGGTGTGAAATGGGATGGAACAAAAACTTATTGTCCTACGCTTGATGCAACATGGGACAGGGACAATGATCGAACAAGACGATGGGACAAAAAATGACATTTTCATGTTTCACCAAAATAGGTTGAATAACATGAGACAAAAGTGAGGAAAAAACAGAAAAATCACTGACCTACCCCATTTGATATATAATACTAAGATGATATTATCACCGCCAACCACCCTCGACCACCACCACCTATTTCTCCACTATAACCAATCTTCTCTACCATCTCCACAACTATCGTCCATCACCAGGTAGCCACCACCAACCATGGTTGACCGCTTCCATCTCTTCCTCCACTACAACAACTTCCTCCACCAAAATTGTGTAAAAAACTAAAAATGCTTTTAAATTAAATTATTTAAATATATATTTTATTTGTGTCATTTATAACTATTATATGACAAATAAAATCATCAATCAACTTCTAGGAAAACTTGTCTAATTATGTCCAATGCAATCCTAATCCTAATCCTAACATAAAAAATCATTTATCTCAACTTTAGTACCAGCCGCAACTTGTTTCCACATAACGAATAATAGACTTTTGAAACAATATAAATGAGACAAAATCAGGCTCACAATTGATTAGGTCTACCAAACTTAATCCAATCCCGATTTCTAAACTAAGGGGCCGTTTACAAAACGCTTATCCGGGTAAGTGCTTATCAAGTCACATTAGCTTACCAGATGAATATGGCAAGGACTAAGAATCTTACCTGGTAAGAGCGGAAGCAAGGACCGAGAGTCTTACCCGGTAAGTGAGTGCGACGACTCTTACCACGTTAAGCGTTTACCGGCTAAATTGTTGCATACGATGCCATTTTGGTGGACTAAAATCTTTCCCAGAAAGTAAGTGATAGTGTTGAATTTTACCGGTAAGCACTTATGACTTACTCGAGTAAGTGATTAGGTAAACGGCCCCAACAGTTGAAAACCAAACTTTCTTTTAACAAAATCAGGCTCACCATAACTCAAAACCTATACCCGTGCATCTCCGGCACCTAAAATTTGAACATTTGCAATCCAATAGGAAAGTCTTAAATGAAATAAATTTCTGAAACTGGGGTTTAAATGGAATATATCTAAAATTAGGGGGGATAAAAGATAAAATGAATAAGGGCAGATATCCAGTTATCCATTACAAAACACCATCTTCACCATCACCAACAATTTCATAGCAACACTTGCAGAGTGAAGCCCCTTTTCCTTCTTTCTCGGGCCGTAATCGAAGCTAGAAGATGGCGAGTGTGACAACTACATGGAGCATGTCGTCTCTGAAATCGTCACTCCCTTCGATTTCCAAATCGAATTCTTCTTCAATTCGCTGTTCATTCCGACCCCCAAATGCCACTCGCTTTAGACCTAATTTGAAGCCTGTTTTTGGATCTTTTCTTGGTCTCGCTCCTCTTAATCCTCTTCTGAATCTCAATTCTTCAGGTAAACGTATAATCTATTTATATGTCTGTTTGTTTTTCTGTGCATTAATTTAAAACTTAGGGTGTCGAATTTGCACGATGACAAACCAACCAATTCATTACCAACCGTACCAATTGAATTGATACCACTAAATTAATACCAATTAAATCGGTTCTTCATACATATATATATATATATATATGTTGTTTTTAATTAATTATTAAATAAAAATCAATGAAATGAATATATTTGATTACTAACTTACTATTTATGCATATGATGATGAGATAGACCTAATTGGTTTTTTCTAAAGAAAATTTAACTATTTAGTAAATTAACATTTTATTGTTTTACAATTTAAAGGAAAACTAGAAGGTTTACTCGTCCCTCAAACTCAAAGAACTGAACTTAGACATTTTATTGTTTTACGGACAATAGTTTCAGACTACACGTTTGTAAACTTTTGAGATGTTGGTACAAAACCGTACCAACATGTACCAACCGAAAAAAGTTGGTACCAATTAGAGTTGGTTGGTACACGGTATAAATTTTTGCATACCAATTATAATTGGTTGGTACACGGTACTTAGAAAAAAACCATGTTCACCCCTAGGTTTGATGAGTTTTCTGCTGTGCAGTTGGTAATTGCTGATGAAGTTAATGCATCATTGGGGGTTTTGATTGATTTCAGATATAATATTTAGGTTAAAATTATGTGGTTGCTTACAATTGAACTTTGTTTGTAGGAGGATACTATAATAGGAAGAAATTCATGTGTTTACTAATTTATCTGTGTGGAATTCTAGGGTTTCATGAATGAAGGATTTGATGAGAATAGTGTCTAGGCAGTAAATATGGTTGTTGAACATTGGAACCATTTTGTTAATGAACCTTACCCTAAAAAAGAGTCTATATATGACATTTGGGTGTCTGAATGACACAAAGAACAACAATTAGGAGATAAAAAAAACTACAAATTTATGTTGGTTTCAATATGTTAACCGCTAGGTTTTGAATCTCAGAAATCAAAATGGCGAACGAGACCTCTTTTTTGTGATTTTGGAGTATTTGTTGCCATTGTTTTTCGTACACATGATACTAGTTTAAGGGGCTGTTTTCGTACACATGATACTAGTTTGAGGGACGGGAGACCGTTGGGTTTTGAGGGAGACAAAGAGAGAGGTTGGATATTTTTGGTATTAATTTGTTTGAGATGGCTTAATGGGGACGAGTGGGGGGCCTGGCTTATATTGTATAGCCATTTTAGCTTAATGGCTTGATGATTAAGCCATAAAGAAACCCTTCTTTATGGCTGAGCGAATAGGCTGCCCAGACCGTTAAGCTCATTAAGCTGTAACCTGTAAGTAACAACCTCTTAGTAATGCTGAACAGATGGCTCTTTAGAAATCAACACTGGGTGTATAATTCAGTATTGTTTTTTCATGCACAGAGTACTAGTGAAGTTTACAAGGGGCGATTCAAATGGGTGGTATGAAGTTCATGTAAATTGCGTCAAAATTTACCGAAATGAAATATGGACAATGTTTTCTTCACGAAGAATCATCTAATGAGTATTCCTTTTCATGAATTTACATATGTAGAGTCTCTAAGTCTAAGATTTGAATGTTATTGAGAACATCTTGACATACAGCCAAGGGAAGTATTACAAAAAAATTGAATCTTGTTGATCCAAAAGTGTTGCTCTCAATTTACTCATAAACAATAAATGGGCGAATCATGTGTTGTTAATTTGTTTCCTTTGGTTTGACAATGATGGGCAAATAGGTAATTTAACTTTGAGACCTTCCAAAAAACAAATTGTTGGAAACTAATGGGTACGTTTTGTTTGGTTTGACATTCATGTCTGTATGCACACGTGACGCGTTGTTGTCTTTCCTCTATAGAAGTGAAACCAAGTGGCCTTTTACTGAACGCTTACCCAATAAGTGCGTACCGGCTAACTTTACCGGATAAAAATATTGCATACGATACCATTAATGAACTACAATCTTACCCGGTAACTTAAGTGAAAGTGTAGAAATTATCGGCAAGCGCTTAGCGGGTAAGTGTCGGGTAAACGGCCCCCTAAGTTATTTCACCCCACTGTCCAATGTTTTTTTTTTTTTAATTTCTAGTAAAGTTTCCGATCCCATCGTCAATTGGACTAGTAATGAATTGGATTAGCAGTTTGGTATCAGGGTAGAGTCTGCCTACATCTTACCTTCCCCAAACCCCACCTCCGAGAGAGAGATATATTGGTTTTGTTTTACTACTATCGCTCTTTAATCAACTAAAATTGTATTGGTTTCTATCAGGAAATAATGGTTTTGAACATAATTTCACCACTATCGACAATGGTGGCCGTGTCTCCGCAATGAGACACGGAAGGCGGGTGCCGAAGCTCAACCGCCCTCCTGACCAGCGGAAAGCACTCCTTCGTGGCTTAACGACTCAACTCTTAAAACACGGTCGGATCAAAACCACGCGAGCAAGGGCTAGTGCTGTGAGAAAGTATGTAGACAAAATGATCACTTTGGCTAAAGAAGGTTCGCTTCATAAAAGGCGACAAGCCCTAGGGTTTATCTACGAAAAGCAAATCGTGCATGCCTTATTTGCGGAGGTCCCCGAAAGGTATGGCGAAAGGAATGGAGGGTATACTAGAATTATAAGAACTTTGCCTAGGAGAGGGGATAACGCACCTATGGCGTATATTGAGCTCGTTTAGTTTAGTTTCTGCTATTTGTCGTTGTTTCTGTAATGTTTAATGCTTACGCGCTTTTCTGACCTTTTATTGGTGTATAATACGATTTTGAATGTGTTCTTGTGGCGATTCGTTAACGATGTTGTTGACTATTGTTAACTTTTGTCAGGTTTGACCATTTGTTTCGAAAAAATCGGTTTCGTGTTGATTTTGTTTTTGGACATGTGATATAAAGCGTTTTGTTCGACCGGTGAATGTTTTAACTTCAATCTTGATCAAGTTAACAAAAGTCTTTAATTTTTTACAAGTATTTTTGTATATTATTTTCTTAATATGACATTTAAATAAACATTTGTTATTTGTGTATCGACCTTCACCACCGTCGTCCACCATCTCCACAACCACCATAGACATAGGTTAGCACCGCCTCTACCTCCATCACTATCACCACAGTTAACCGCCTCTTCCGCCATCACCGTTAACAACCATATAAAATCATCAAGGGTGCGTTCATTGACGATGGTGGGGACATCCATCGCGATGTGATATAATGGTTATGGGATATAGTAAACTCTTTAGCCCCTTGATTTTCCTTTAAAGAATAGATGAATTGACATAAATGTATCTCATGCATCCACATTTCTTATACACATCACATTGCTTCAAATTTTCAACATTTTACCAATGTGGGACAACTCCAAATCATCTACAATTCACCATTGGAGAATACTCAATTCTCATGGTGCTACCTCAATACCCCAAGGTTTTTTCTTTTATAGATATAAAGATTTCAACTCCAAATTAATCATGCCATCTCAATACCCCATGGTTTTTTCTTTTATAGATATAAAGATTCTATAGCATAAAATTTGGTATTTTCCTTTTTATTTTACATTTTTGTAACTTTTGTTTTCAATTTGTCCATTTCTTCAACGGATACAAGATTTTACAGACTCACCAAAGACCCTTTGTACAAGCAAAACCCTTGATTCTTGAACCCTTCCGCCGATGATCTCGCCGCCACGAATTCCATTTGCTGATTAACCTTTTGTCTTGCATCAAATTAGGTTTCTGCCCAATTTTTTTAATGCCATAACGTGTTCTCATCGTAGTCAACGACTTTTCATCCGATGCCAACACCTTTAAATTGAACAAATATGCAATCAACAATGGCCACAAGGTGCGTTAGGGCTCGTGAACTCATCCTTCGGACCACAGGCGCCAACAAGATGATGATGATGATGAGTTCGAGTCACAGCTGTATCAGTAGCAGTAGTGTTTCTCGATCGTTAATCACAGAGAGTTTCGTCACTGGTTCACGTAGTTTCAGTAATCGTGGTTTAATCAGTCAGGTTGTTGTGCGGCGGGGTAATTCATGGGGTGTTTCGAGGAATTCTACGCGTTTCTTTAGGAATTTAACTGCGTTTGTCTTCGATTTCTCACCTACTCCCCAGCAAAAGGCTGTAAGTTTGTGTTTATAGTTTTGATGTTGATTTGGGGTTAAGAGTTTATTGAGAAGAGGGGGTCATAAGCTTCTTTTGAATGCTGGTTTATGTATTGTTAGTGGGTAAACCATGTGAAGTCATATAGCTTCAAGATTTATAATCACTTAAAGGATACTTTCTGGCTTATGATTTGGCTGTTTCAGGGGTGTTCTCATGAAATTAGTTGCAATGCTTTCATTTGTCAATTAAGTTGTTTACGCCTGAGCAAGTATATCTATGTATGCATATGTTAATATCAAGATTTTTGATGCACATTTATATAATTGTAATCAACAGGGTTCTGTGCCAAACGGGCATGCTTCATTAACAACATCAAGTGGGCCCCAGGGAACAAAGAAAAATAAAGAAGACGATGAAAAGGATCTTGTTACTAAAGCGGATCAAATTAGTAACACGAAGATTCTTAGTACACTTGCAAAATACTTATGGATGAAAGATAACATGGAGTTCAGACTACGAGTGCTCACCGCTTTGGGTTTCTTGGTTGGTGCCAAGGTTAGTAGCTTGCCGCCATTCCGTGTTAGAATTTTTAGGGTGCGTTTAGTACGTGCATTTTTTGTCCCATCTGCCTCAGGTTCAATTCCTGGCGTCCACAACTAGGGGTGTAAACGAGTCAAGCTTTTAACGAGCTACTCAAGCTCGAGCCTAATAGTTATCGAGCTCGAGTTGATCTCGAACTCAAAATAAGATCGATTAACTTAACAAGTCGAGCTCCATAACACCAATGTTCGACTCGGCTCGTTCGAAAACTCGACTAAACTTCACGAGTCGATTCGAGCCGAGCCATTCGAGCATACACTTTTTTCGAGCCAACCATTTTATATCTTAAAAATTATATAACCAAAATATAAAAAATTTCGAGTTTTAATTAAATAAACGAGTTAATCGATCTCGAATTCGAGCATAAACGAGCTCGAGCTTGAGCCCACCTTTGAAAAGTTAATCGAGCTCGAGCCTGATATTATTTTTTTGAGCCGAGCTCGAATAACGTGATACCTGACTCGAATCGGCTCGTTTACACCCTTATCACAACAATTCAGGTAGATGAGACAAGATTGTTAAATTACTAAACTACCCATGTTAGATAAACCCTAAAACCTTCCACATTTCTTTCACCCACTTACCTCTGTATCTCACTCTCCCATCCAGTCCCGTCCGCATACCAAGCGCATCCTTAAGCATGTTGTATTTAGATTTAGGGTTCATCGGGATGAATGTTGGTTACATATTGTTGATGGAATTTTTCTCGATCAGGTGATGAATGTTCAGGTTCCCTTCTTGTTCAAACTAGCTGTTGATTGGTTAACAACGGCAACGGGGAACCCGAGTTCAGTTGCTCAATTTGCGGCTTCAAATCCTACGGCTTTAGCTGTTTTTGTTAGTCCAGCAGCCGTGTTGGTTGGTTATGGTATAGCACGAACAGGGGCTTCTGCTTTCAACGGTACTTCATTATGAAGTAATTGCTTGTGCTTGTCTTTATATTTATACATCTAAATTTTTTAGCTAATAATAAAGCACAAGAGGCTCTTAGTTTTTCTTCTTTTATTTGTGGACAAAGTGTATATATATATATATAGAGAGAGAGAGGGAGGTTCAGTGGAAAACCCCCAAAAAATGAAAACCTGAGGAGTAATCGTTCATCTGGACTATGCACATGTGCATACAAGTAATTGAAGTTGTTTTTTGGTTTTTATGCACATGTGCATATGAGTAATTGAAGCTGTTTTTTGGTTTTTATACACATGTGCATATGCACGGGTGCATGTAACAAATTACTTGTATGCACATGTGCATACCGTCCAAATGAACGGTTACCAGGGTGTTCCTCAGATTTTTCATTTTTTGCAGTTTTCCCCTGAACTTGACCCTATGTATGTATATATATATATATGTTTCACATGTTTGTTCATATCTATCGTTCCAGAGCTGAGAACTGCAGTGTTTTCAAAAGTGGCATTGCGGACTATTAGATCAGTTTCGAGGAAGGTAATACATAACCAATCTACCGAGATCAATGTCTTTTAGAATGAACACTTTTTCATGCGTTACATGCATACTTCCACTTTCTAGATGTAAAATTTCATTAAGAAGGTATGAGGTTCATATTTTACTTGATATATTGCAGGTTTTCGCACATTTGCATGAGCTTGATCTAAGATATCATCTGAGGTATGTTAAAAAAGATCCTGATCGAGTCGCTATTAGTTTTACTCCGATTATTCTTAGTATAATTTTGAAGTTTTTTACTTCTGCATTTTTATTTTAATGGATAAGATTACAATGGAAAGCACATAAGAGGGTGCGGAATAGGTACTGGTGGCCCGCCAGTGAATTTGTCGTATGTAGTGTATTTTTTTTACGACCTTTAGCAGTGCTACCACCGTGATTAGTTTTGTGCTACCGTCAAGGGAAAACTGAGAGGCTACATTAGCATATATCCAAGCTTAAAATTGAGTTTTAATGGTTACATTAGCATAAGAGGGTGCGGAATAGGTACTGGTGGCCCGCCAGTGAATTTGTTGTATGTAGTGTATTTTTTTTACGACCTTTAGCAGTGCTACCACCGTGATTAGTTTTGTGCTACCGTCAAGGGAAAACTGAGAGGCTACATTAGCATATATCCAAGCTTAAAATTGAGTTTTAATGGTTAACACCAATGAAATACAAAAACTGTAACCATAAATCGTTGAAATTGGAACTGATTTCTTAGTGTTTTGTGCTGTATTTGGTAACTATAATTATGTTCTATTCTATTTTTAAAAACATTTCTGGATCTGTACCAAGTCACGACTAGGGGTGTTAACGAGCCGAGTCGAGTTGCAAGTTATTCAAGCTCGAATCAAAAAAATAATACTGGGCTCAAGCTTGAATAACTTTCTCACAGTAGTCTCGAGCTCGAGTTCGAGTTCTTTTTCACTGTTCGAGCTCGATACTCGTTTATGGGCTCAAATTGAGATCGATTAGCTCGCTTATTGGCTCGACCTCAGTAATTTTTTAACTTTGAACATGTTTGACTCAAAAAAGTGTATGCTCGACTCGACTCGAAAAGTTTAACTGAGTTTTTGGACGAGTCAAGTCGAACATTGGTGTTATGGAGCTCGACTCGTTAAGTTAAACGAGTTTTAGTGTGTGTTCGAGATCAAATTATTGATCGTGGTATTTTTTCCATACATTCTTGTTAAGTTAACCGTTTTTTTTCATACGTTCTTGTTGATTCTTATTGGCGGTTCTGTTTGCAGTCGAGAAACAGGGGGTCTAAATCGAATTATTGATCGTGGTAGCCGAGCTATTAATTTCATCCTAGGGGCCATGGTATTCAATGTTGTACCCACAGTATTAGAGGTAAGATCCTATCCATAGCTTCGTTTTTATTAAAATGGTGCCACCACTTGAATAGGTCCGCCTCTTTTGGGGCAACTCCCCATAGGTCGCCAGTTTGAGTCTCCTCAAGGCCACTTGGCATTCTCGTGGCTGTTATCTTTAGGGGCCCATGGGATTAGTCGAGGTGCACGCAAGCGGGCCTGGACACCATCGATTACCAATTTTTTTTCCCATTGAATGGCATTTTTAATTAATTCATCTCTATAATGGGTGTTCTTAGATTGCAATGGTAGCAGGTATTCTCGCGTACAAATTTGGAGCAACATTTGCATGGATTACTTCTTTATCTGTTGCTGCATATGTTGCCTTCACATTGACTGTGACACAAGTACGTGATAGGGTTACCCATTTTGTTTGTTTTAGTGGAGCTAAAAGAGAAAAAAGTTGGAAAATGAAAAGGAAAGGCAAAAAATTGAATTAAAAAAACCAAAACTTGCTTATGTTTTGATAGCCTTCTGGACCATTTGGTTCTCAAGGAATAGTCGTGATTTGACCTTTAATTAATACATAGATGTGTTGTGATTTGACCTTTAACTAATACATAGATGTGTTGTGATTTGACCTTTAACTAATACATAGATGTGTTGTTTTGAAGATAAAAAGATATATAAATTAGGTTACCACTATACATACGTAACGTTTTGTACTTGATAGTGAGAAGAGATGTACAAATACCATCGTGCTTGTCCAGGGGATTTTACGATGCGTGTAAGCTGGCCCGGATACCCACGGTTACCCAATATATATATATATATATTCTTTTCCAAACCACCTAATTAGTACAAACCATACAAAGAAATCTCAACCGTCCTTCTAGTCTAATGAACATCATTTTCCTTAAATATCCGGATCATAATAAATGAACCTTCATCATTTCCATAAATATCTCAATTGATTGGTTTGCGTTAATTTGGTGGTTTGCAAAAGACGGGGACTATATATATATGCACACACACAACTTAGGAAACTATACAAATGATAACTAGAAATATAATCCTAGTTGTCTATTTTCAGCTAACAGATATTTTATTTTTCTTTTACTTATTTATACTCTGATTATAATTTTCTAGTGGAGGACTAAATTCAGGAAGGTAATGAACAAAGCTGATAATGATGCAAGCACGAGGGCAATTGATTCACTTATAAATTACGAGGTGAGGAATTCTTGATTGAAGTGTGTTGCTTTCTTGTGCAATATATAAGATCACATTTTACGTCTTTTCTTTTCCTTTCTGACCGAGCTTATAATTTTTTCGGTCAGACCGTGAAGTATTTCAACAATGAGCATTATGAAGCTGAGGAGTACGATAAATATTTGAAGAGTAAGTAGTTTGTATCCCGACACAAGTTTATAATATATGATTTCTTTGAATGTATGTTGGATTATTAAGAGGAATTATGGTTGCATGATGTATGGTGTGCTTCTCAGAGGAGGCTCCCAAGTGGGTTCCGTGCACCCACTCAACTTATTTTCGCAAGCAGAATTCTTTTTGGGGTGTGAAGGGTGCACCTGATAAACTTTGAGGGGTGCTCCAGGATATTAGAAAATACGAGGAACATCAACCAAAAAACCGAAAAAGAGTCTCTTGAAATCAACCAAAAAACTTAAAAATCCCTCGATCAACCAAAATTATTTTTGCAAGTAGAATTCTTTTTGGGGTATGAAAGTTGCACCCGCTAAACTTTGAAGGGGTGCTCCGGGATATTAGAAAATACAAGGAACATTAACCAAAAAATGGAAAAAGTCACTCGAAATCAACCAAAAAACTGAAAAATCTCTCAGAAAGTCTAAATCAACCAAATTATTTTCGGAAACAGATTTTTTGGGGGAATAAAAGGTGCACCAGATAAACTTTGAAGGGTGCTCTGGGGTATTAGAAAATACAAGGAACATCAACCAAAAAACCGAAAAAACTCACTTGAAATCAACCAAAAAACTTAAAAAACCCCTCAAAATGGTGGAATTCGGCTAAAAACGCATCGAGCGACTTTGCGGGCCTTTGATCTACCTTAAAGGTGCACCCTGTTCGGCAAAAATCTTAGGCCCGCTGCTGGTGCTTCTATTGAGCGTTTATAACTTTTTTTAATAACGTTTACCTCAGGGTATGAAGATGCTGCCTTGAAGACACAGCGGAGTCTTGCTATTTTAAACTTTGGTCAAACTCTTGTGTTCAGTACTGCTCTTTCAGCAGCCATGATACTGTCTTCAAATAGCATAATGAATGGTGTGGCGACTGTTGGTGATTTGGTATATAATACCTTCTTTACTGTCTCATTGCAGCCTATATTCCTCACAAATAAGATTATTTGAATTGCCGTAATAATGTATGGACAACATGCACAGGTTATGGTGAATGGACTTTTATTCCAGCTATCTCTTCCTCTCAATTTCCTAGGCAGCGTTTATCGTGAAACCATACAGAGTCTTGTCGACATGAAATCCATGTTTCAGCTGCTTGAGGTAAGTTCAGCATGTTCATGAACTTTAGATTCTGTTAAGATTGTTTTGGTGAAGTAGAGACGATAGATCCAATCGTTATGATTGCTATATTTCAAAATAAAACTTAAACCAAACCAAACGAACTTGGTATATATGTATGTATATGTATGTAGGTGAAGGATCGTGTGAGAAGTCGAGGTTAATGTGAGAAGCGTGAGAAGTGGATCTGAACCGTTTGATCAAATGCCATCCCATGAATTGCGGCTAAGAAGGGAATTGATCCCGTGCATCTTATCTCAGTGCATCTTATCTCGGTGCATCTCATCCTAATGTGCATCCATTTCTCATCCAACGGTTGATAACCACTTCTCACGTTAACCTCAACTTCTCACCGGAACCCAACCCTTATGTGTGTATATGTATAAATTATAATATCAATTATTATGTTATGTGAACCACTATATCAAATCACAGTCAAGACCACGATTTCAGATTTTTACCGCTGTAACAGCATAGTATGCAAGTAAAGTCGTTCTATTGTCTACTTTCTACAGGAGAGGGCAGAAGTTAGAGATGCAGATGATGCAAAGCCTCTCAAGTTAGGTGGAGGTAGCATTGAATTTGAAGATGTTCATTTCAGGTGCAAATTTTTATAATTGGAATGACTATAATAGCCATAACCCAAACAAGTTCTTCTATTTTTGTAAGCAGCCCTGGTTACAACCGTTTGTAAAGTTTGATCTTATTTTGTTGCTATATAGTATTATTTTGACGTGATGATCTTTTATGGGTAAAAGATATTTAAATGTTGCTATAAAGAACTTGGTTTTGGGCTCTTGACTTATAACATTTATGTTTAGTTTGCTGTAATAGTCATGCTTATGCATGTCAAACGACCACTTCTATCAAGTTTATAATTAATGGCTGAAAATTCCTTATATTTCTGTATAATCATAACATACCCGTAGAGAATGGTTTTGTGGATTTACTTGCTCTTGGTTTTGGGCTCTTGACTTATAACATTTATGTTTAGTTTGCTGTAATAGTCATGCTTATGCATGTCAAACGACCACTTCTATCAAGTTTATAATTAATGGCTGAAAATTCCTTATATTTCTGTATAATCATAACATACCCGTAGAGAATGGTTTTGTGGATTTACTTGCTGATATGTGCTCTATTTTCTCGGTATTTCAGTTATCTACCGGAAAGAGAGATTCTTGGTGGGATATCTTTTGTGGTGCCATCTGGGAAAAGTGTGGCTATTGTTGGAACTAGCGGCAGCGGTAAGTTTTCTGATCTGCTCTCTTATTTCAAACGCATATAATCTAACAATTGGATTTGTGTTTTTGGTTTTTCGATTTATTGGGTTTTCCTTGGCGAGTAGCACATAATCTAACAAAATTAACAAAAATTCCAAGAAAAATCACTAAAATTATCCAAAAAACACTAAAATTGCTGAGATTTACGACACCAAAAGCAGTGAGTGAGTCTTTAAAAAAAGATTTAGGACAGCAACGGAAGAAGGTTTACGACAACAGAAAAAAGCATTATGAGAGCATAATAGGATTGGACCAAGGATCCTAAGTAGTCGGGAGGGTAAAAAAGTCACTTTGTCATCGTTGTCATGTATGCCTTATAGAATGTTAGGTAAATAAGGAAACAATACAACTAGAAAAATGGAAACATATGCTATAAGATGGTACAGCCAAATAAACCTTATCAAAAGTGTAGTTAGAAAATCATTAATATAAGATGTAGATAATCATGGTTTTTTACGATGTTCGTATTATTTTTACTAAATTTGCACTTCACATGATAAGATTTGGGCCACTCAATTGTGTTTTTTTTTGCATCCAGATGCACTTCTTATTCATAAATTGAATTCATGCGCAGGTAAATCAACTATCCTTAGAATGATATTCAGGTTCTTTGACACCAATTCTGGCATGGTATGATTATTCGTTGGTTTTGTTTTTCAATAATACTTTTTATGCATATTAAATTTTAGGACTTAGAACAAACCATTCTACTAGTTGATCAAGTATTTAGTCCCTCCCGACGCAAAACATATACCCCCTCCGTCCCAAAATAAATGTCTAAAATGAAAAAGGCACACAATTTTCCAAATGTACAAGTATTACGCTTCTTAATTTAACTAAATGACAAATTTACCCTCAATAATAGAGGAAGTAATGAATTTCTTCATTTCTTAATTCAGGGTGAAATCGGAAAGTAGGCGGTTGCATTTGAAAGTGGACACTTATTTTGGGACGGAGTAATGTTTATGATTCCCCATGAAAAGATTGACTTGCATATTAATTGAATCTAGCGAGTTATTAACAACCATGAAGACACTAGCAAGTAGGGGTGTAAATGAAAAGAGTCGAGCTCGAGTGTTGGTATACTCGACTCAAACTCTATAGTCATTTCTCAAGCTCGAACTTGAAAACTCGCGAGTAGTTAAAAACCGAACTTGGTTCGAGCTCGATAGCAATTTTTTTAACTTGAGCTTGAACTCATTTGAAGCTCATACCAAGCTCAAACTTGAACTCGAACTTGAAGCTCGAACTAGGCTTACTCGTTAAAATTTATTAAATTTAAGAGCATGCTCCTATAAATTATAAAAAGTTAAAGGTGTAATCGTAAAATTTATAAAACTCAAGGGGTGCCCCTCAAATTTCATGAAGACAAAGTTACCAACTCCATCCTTCTCCCTCTCTTTTTATAACACCTTTTCACAATTCTTTTGCCATCTCTCTTCTAATGTGGGACATCTTAACCAACACTTTTATAGTCTTTTTTGCTTTTCTGATTATGATTTTAATAAAAAAATCTATAATTGATTAATTTTGGTAGTAAAAAATGTACAACTTTGTTCAAATATCTAAAAACGTGCTACATTTTTCTTATATTGGCAAGTTAATTAAATAACTCTAAATTATATCGTACAAATTATATTATAAAACTAATTATACCTTAAAAGATACGAGTATATCACGAGCTTTTCGAGTCGAGTATCGGGTAGCTCCACTCGACTCATTAGTAATTTAGTATGTTGACTCGAGCTCGAGTTTTAGTCAAATGTTGACCAGGTTTTGACCGACTCGATCTCGGAGGATCTCGCGAGTTGACTCGTCTGTGTTCCAATTACCTCTAACAAGTGTAATACGTTTCTAAATGACAGGTGAGAGTAGATGGTCAAGATGTACGGAAGGTTACGCTTGAAAGCCTTAGAAAATATATCGGTGTTGTCCCACAAGATACGGTAAGTTCTCAAGAGATAAATCTCAGATTTGCGACGCTTTTTTAGCGCAACTTCACATCTCGGGCTATTTATGTTTCTTTTTAAAGTTGCACATGTATGATTCGAGCACCTTTTGCTTTGAGCAGGTATTATTCAACGATACAATATTTCACAACATTCACTACGGTCGGCTTTCGTCTACACCTGAAGAGGTTAATGCTGCATTCCTTTATGACCTGCTGTTAATATAACAAAGAGTTTTGTCCTTGTTTCGAAATTGCGATTTTTGTCCTTGTTTCGAAATTGCGATTTTTGTCCCTATGCCTAACTCTTACCTTTAAGTATAAGGGACTAAAACAGTAAATAATTGTAAAGCACAGGGACGAAAATAGCAATAAATTATAAATCGTAAGAACGAAAACAACAATGAAGTATAGATCATAGGGACAAAAATCGTAATTTCAAAAGCATAGGGTCAAAAAACCATAATTCGCTAGAATAAAAGCAGGGGCTTCATTTTCGTCACTAAGCAATTGACTTCGTGCAGGTGTACGATGCTGCCCGAAAAGCGGCAATTCACGACACTATTATGAACTTCCCACAAAAATATTCTACTTTAGTAGGGGAACGTGGTCTTAAGGTAATTTCGGTTATTATATTTCTTTAAATTCTTAAGCTATTCGATAACCATGCCTTACCATGTGTCTGAAATAAGTGTCAATTTTCAAAAAGTATATGCTTACTTTCCCGTTTCCAATTCTACCCTTAATTATGAGATAGGGAAATTCATTACACTTTGTTATTAAGGGTAAAAATCGTCATTTAGTTAATTAAAGAAGTGTGATAATTACACATTTTTAGAGTTTTTTTTTCTTCGTTGTGGACATTTATTTTGGGACGGAGTGAGTAAATCTTAACTTGGGTTTGATGCCGCCCTTTTTACGGTTATCTTCCATGCGCTAAAATTTGAAACCCCTTTTACGGAATGATCACGAGGCTTGCCAAAAATCAAAATTCTTGGGCATTGCCAATACTGTCAAGTCGTATTCCTATTTTGATATTTCATACTTCATGGTAATTCGCGGGTTTATTCATAGTTTTGGAAAGACGGGTGCCTCTTGAAAGCAAACCAGATTTTGTTACTTTTCAATTTTAATATCAATTTTGGTCCCTATCACTCTGATTAACAGGACCAGAAAAACTACGTAAAGACGTTACAACTATTTAGACACGTTATTTTACCAATCGATTTGTTGCGAAGGTTACATCCATAATCAATGTGTCACGGCAATCTTTTGTTTTTCAAGAAATCAATCGAGTAAAATATTAGACTTGTGTAACCTTTTAAATGTTTTAATCTTTCTGCTTCCGATGCTTTGTGTAATTGAATGTTAATAAAGGTTAACGTTATTTTCCTTTGTTTATTCTTACAGCTTAGTGGTGGTGAGAAACAAAGAGTTGCACTGGCCCGTGCGTTCCTGAAAGCTCCTCCTATTTTGTAAGCTGTCTTTTTCGTTAATTTTGAGCAAAATAAATAAATTAACCACTAAACGTTCATAGGGTCCGTTTGGTTTGCGGGATTTGGAGGGAACTGGAACTGAATTCCATTCCAACCCCACCTTTGGTTTAAAGGAAAGTCCAGAATTGAAATCCCACAAACATCGGATTTAGAAATCCCATGGGGTAGTTGTTAATTGTTATTACATGGGATTTCATAGGATTCTTTTGTAAAAATGTTTTAAAATATGTTAAAAACTTCTGTTTTATAATAATCAATTGATAAAAAGTAATTGAATTATTTTTTATAACTATTTATAATTTGTTTTCTATAAAGTGTCTATAAGTAATGGAATTCAATTCCATTCCAAATCTTACAAAATCGAATGTTCAAAAAATTCCAAATCCTTTCGGTTCCTTCCAATTTCAAATATTTCCACGAAATCCAAATCCCTAAAAAACACTCCGTCAAACCAAACGGGCCCTTAGGATACAATGCTACCACATTTCCACAGTGGCTTTCTAAAGAGTGAATTACAATTTTCGTCTCTATGGTTTGTTAATAATTTCAAATTTCATCCCTGTGGTTTAGAAATAACGATTTTTGTCCCTATTGTTTGCAATTTATTGCTATTTTCGTCCCTGGACTTATTCCTTCCTTTCAAGTACACGGGACCAAAACAGTAGCGATTTGTAATCACAGGGACCAAAACAACAATAACTTGTAAATCACAAGGACGAAAAAAAACAATGAGTTACAAACCATAGGGATGAAAACAGCAATTTCCAAACCACAGGGACGAAAATTGTAATTTTTAACAAAACACAGGGACGAAAATTGAATTTAGTCATTGTAAAACCAAACCAAATGAGCCTAGAGTAGAGCGGTTGTTTCCGGGAAACCGTGAAAAGTGAGAAATGGATATATATATATATATATATATATATATAGAGTATAGACACACGGTTGTTTCTGGGAAACCGTGAAAACTGAAAAGTGAGAAATGGAGATATATATAAACATTTGTATGGTTCTTTCAGGCTGTGCGATGAAGCAACAAGCGCACTCGATAGCACAACCGAAGCAGAGATTCTGACTGCATTAAGATCACTTGCAAATAACCGAACAGCCGTTTTTGTTGCTCATAGACTTACAACTGCAATGCAGTGTGATGAGGTAAAGCCGGTTTTCTTATTACTTTTTTTTTCTTGCTATTCAATTATACACTATTCGACCTCCAGTTAATGTTTCATGATATAGGCTATGTTTGGCAAAGTAGCTGTTGCCCGATAAGTTAGCTGAAATTCTAGTTGTTGGCTGATACACTCAAGGTTTCTTAAGAACTAGCTGATAAACTAGGTGAGAACGTAAAGTTACGTAAAAGGGTTGGGTTTTTAATAATTTATGTGAAGTATAAGGGGCATAGTTGGAAAAAAGTGAAGATTTGTTTGTTAGCTAGCTTAATGAACTTGATGAGACTCACAACTTATTCACTCAGGTATACATGACTGTTTTCTGTTTGGTAGTGGCTTAATGATATAGAAAGTGGCTTATTCAGTAAGCTTCTAGGAGGAACTCTATGTAGAATACCGAAGTTTTTCCAAACCTATCCTCCCTTTTAAAAAGCACGCTCCTTCCATCTATGAAAAACCCTCCCAAACAAAAACTTTCCTATCTGTACGGACAAATTACTCCACACAGACAGTTTGTTAGTGGTTTAATGATAAAGAAAGTGGCTTATCCAGTAAGCTTTTAGGAGGAAGCTTTATGCAGAAAGCCAAGCTTTTTCCAAACATGCCCGTCACAGTTAAAAAACAAGCTCCTTCCATCTATGAAAAAACCCCTCCAAACAAAATCTTTCTCATTCTATACAGACAGATTAATTCACAAAGACAGTTTTACCCAAGGTTCTAAATGGCATGAGGCGTGGCGGTGAGGCCAAGCCTCAAGCCTTAGGAGCCACGGCGAGGCCGTGGCCTTTATCAAAGCGTGACATATGGCGGCAAATCTCTATATCATATATAATATTATATATATATATAAACATATGTTTTGTATTATTAATCGATGGGTCAATGACAATAAACAAGTTAAATTAGGTTATATATTAAAAATTAGCAAATAAAACAGTAAAATAGTAAAGAAAAATAAAAAATCGTGTTCTAAAAGACCGCACATTAGGCCATGGCGTGCCACAGACATAACGTGGCGTGAGACACAAGCCTTGAGCCACGGCGGCTGTTGCGGCGAGCCTTTTAGAACAGTGGTTTTATCTATAAAGGACTTAATGGAAAACCAACCAAACAGCTTAATTAAAAACTAACCAAAAACAGCCACTAAAGTAGCCTTTGAAAAGGCCAAATTTTTGGTTTTACCAAACGGGCTCTTTTAGTAAGTTTAAATACCTTATCCTCATGATTTTTTTGGTTTCCGATGTTTCAGATTATCGTTCTGGAGAACGGAAGGGTTGTCGAACAGGGTGCTCATGAAGTTCTGCTGTCGATTGGTGGTAGATATGCACAACTTTGGTCACAGCAAAATAACACAGTTGATAGTCTTGATGCAGCCGTCAAATTAGAGGCTTAAAAATTCTGTTTGCAAATTAGTCACTGATTTTGTATTAATCCAAATTTTCGTTATGAAAAAACAAAATGATTAGTCGTGATTCGTTTTTATATACTTTTTCATAGTCGATAACGATTGATACCGACCCTGTGTGACATTCTACGCTTCGTAGGCATAATTCACAGTCAAATTTCTTGCGAACATCTACGCTTACGCTTAGATGCGGGATTACCTGTTGATAAGAATTACCACCACTGCTTAGCTTTCAATTCGCCTCTGACCATCAAATGAAATGTGAAATATGGAAGTTTTTAGGGTTTTAATTTGACATTGGTAGTTTAGTAATTTGTTAATATTGTCTTGTCTCCTTGATTTTTGTTCCAAATATTTTGGTGGGACAAAAAGATGTATTTTTGTGCATTTGGTCGTATCGAATCACTTTTAGCAGAGAAAACTCGATTGGCATAGGAGAATTCAGTTTACGCAAGGGAAACCCGGTTTCTGAGAGAAATCGTTGAATACCACCAGCTAACGATGCAGGACGTGATTTACATTGATCAAAACAACGACGAGGTGAGCCAAGTATGCCACCATATCAACAATCTGCATCCTTCAATAACACCAACACCAACACCTGCAAATCCACTACCCACTGTTCTAAAAGGCTCGCCGCGACAGCCGCCATGGCGCGTCGTGTCATAAGGCTTGTGTCTCACGCCACGTTATGCCTGTGGCACGCCATGGCCTAATGTGCAGTCTTTTGTAACACGATATTTGATTTTTCTTCATGTTTTAATGTCTTATTTGCTAGTTTTTTAATATATAACCTAATTTAGCTTGTTTATTATCATTGACTCGTCGATTAATAGTACAAAATATATGTTTTTATATATAATATTATATATGATATAGAGATTTGCCGCCATAAGTCACGCCTTGATAAACGCCTTAAGGCTTGGTCTCGCCGCCACGTCACGCCTCACGCCATTTAGAACCTTGCCACTACCCCAGGTACAACCAAATACTCCTTTCATGTAAATACATTTGTTTCACCTTTCATTTTGCATCTATCTATTTCATGTTTATCATGTGTTTTGTGTCAAAATGTGCACACTTCTTTTCTTTTAAAAGATGTGTTGTTTTGCCAATTCTTGAATTCTTTTTTGCTCTCACATGGTTACATATACTGTATATTTAGTTTTTTCTCCCGTTAAAGATGAATGTAATGTGTTTTGTTTGGTAAGTATTGAATTTAAATTTAGGTAGAAGTTCAGAAAAAAGAACCCCACGAACTATCCTGTTTTTAATGATTAAGTTTGAAAAAACCATTAAACTTTTTTATTTTGAATGATTAGATCCCTAAACTATTTTTTTGAATGGAAAAACCATTTGATACGATCAAAAGTTGTATCCAACCGTACTCTTCGAGCGAGTACCGACTCCAATAATGCAAGAAGAAAAACACAGAGAAGAAGAGAGTTGTTAACCAAACTTAACTTCAATTCAATGAACTTGAAAGTATAAATACTAGCACTCATGGAATCCTATCAAAACTCTTACTCCTAAAAACTAGCGATAAGGATAAACACACCCTAACTTAATACTTATTTTCCTACTAATAAATCAATAACTTAACTTAATTGACTAATCGTTATCCAATCACATAATCTCCATGCCAAACAGGGACTTTTGAAGATCTTGTAGATTTCCTTGTATTCTCAGGACTTGTAGCTTTCCCTTCCATTGCATGCGTATCACCATTAAACTTTCTCATTTTGAATAATTAAGTCCTGAACGTTTTTCTCAATAAAATAAATCATCGAAGTTTTAACAAATGGCTACATACATCATTTTAATAAGAAAAAACTATTTGCCATCGATTTTCCTTTTTTTGATGTCTTTATCTTTTTATTTTCCCTCTATTGATAGATAAAAAAATAGATAAAAAAGTGGAAGATCTGTAACACCCTCAAATTTGGGGTGTTACAAGATCAATGGCAATGGACAACAACGTTATAGACGATATGGAGGAGGACAACGATGAAACGACAGGGAGCGGTACCGTTATTTGCGAGGGGTTTCAACGACGTAGGGTTTGAGAAAGTAAAACTGATTTAGGTTTCTTTTTATTTTAAAATTTTTCTAGTCGATCACAGGTAGTTTTTTTGTTAAAAAGAATATAGGTAACCAAGTTTTAGAAATTCGATAGTCTATGTATTTAAAAAATCCAGGGACTTAATGATTCAAAAAAAGAAAGTTTTAATGGGTTTTTATCATCTGACTTGATTATTCAAAATGAAAAAAATTAATGGTTTTTTCCATTTAAAAAGGGTTTAGAGACTTAACCATTCAAATTGGGATAATTTGTTGGGTTTTTCTAAACTTTTCCCTTAAAACAACCTGTCTCTCAACATTTTACAATGTTCTCAAATCTGGGGAGAAAAAAACGGTTTTTTTTGTGTTATCAAGAACGGAGGAAAATGAAATAAAGAAAATAATTTTTCATGTTCTTGAACATGAGGGAGGAAAGGAAAGATGTTATTTTGACAAATATACCTTTTGAAATTATATTGTTTGAAATGAAAGGTTCCATGGTTTTATAATTTTAATAGTCTTTTTAAGTTGTTTTCATTTTCTTTCTTTCCCTTTCCTCCCACATTTGGGTGGAAAGTTTTGGGAGAACACTTATCGTTGTTTTTCCTCTTTTACCTTTTCTTTCTTTTCTAAAACGTTACGAGAACACTTAGTTTTTTTTTCCTTTCCTCATCGTTCCCTACCTATCATTTCCTTCATAAAATAGGTTTCAAAAACCCAACATTATGGGGCGTTTGGTTTGACAAAAAGTTTTTGAGGGATTTAGATTTCGTGGAAGGTTTTGGTATTTGAAGGATTTGATATGTTTAATGTGTTTGGTTTGTAGGATTTGAAATTGAATTGAATTCTATTCTTTATAAATAATTAGTAAAAAAATTATAAAAATAAATAAATCATGTTTATTAATTGATTATTACAAAACAAATGTTTCTAACATATGTTAAAATACTATTGCAAACAAATCTCATGAAATACCAACAATAGATTTTTAAATCTCATGTTTGTGGATATTTTATTGAAATCTCTATATTTCAATTACATACTTTCCTTTAAGCCAAACGTAGGATTGAATGGGATCTAGTTTCATATCCCACCAAATCATACCAAATCCCGCAAACTAAACGGCCTAGGGGTGGAGGAAAGACTTGTATACATCCTACCCTCCTCTCTTCATATACCAAATACAAATCACTTGTCCCCAATTTCCATTTCCCCTTTCTTTTGACCAACCATGTGAAGATAAATCCGCACTTTAATGAGGAAAGAGAATATAAAGATGAATTACCTCCATCGTTATGACATAAGGTATCGTTTGACAGCTTAAAAGCTACTTTATTTTTTTTAGTACATGTTTCGATGGTCATAAGCTAGCTTATTGATAAGCTTCTTGGAGTTTTTTTTTGAAAGAAATAGGTTGTGAAAACTAATGAACTTCAACATGACCATCACCCGTTATAGTTCTCGTCGTTTCATTAGAATGATAAAAGCGACAAACGTCATTAATACAAGGAATAAGAAGAGATAATAAGGATTGAAATATGTTAAGACAAGGCGAGCCAAAACATGAGTCGCCTCGTTAGCTTATATACCAATAGCATGAACCGAATACTTGTTGTGATTTAGGAGAAGAGAGCGGATATCCCCAATAATGTCACCGAACTATGACTTGTCCCGGTCTGAGTCGTAAATAGCATATGCGACGATCTTTGCAGATGTGTCGAAAACGAGGTGAGAAAGGTCTAAGTTAGAGACCTATTGCATAGCATCGAGGATAGCTCTCGTTTCACACCTTTTCACAAGAGGAAGAAAATTTATAGGAGTAACTTTGGCCGAGAAGAATTCGCCTCTAGCGTATCGAATTATGGCCCCAAAACTCGTAAAAGTATTATTCACGAAAGTGGTGGAATCGGTATTACATTTGCTAAAACCTTGTCTCTAAGGATGCCAATTATTGATGCATGAAGGGTTGGTTAAGATCCGGTCAGGAGGATGTAAATCTCGAACCTAAGTCCAATCCGTGAGAACAGATAAAGCACGTCAGATGACTGAATTTGGATCCCAAGACACATGTTTCCAAATAATGTCATTTCTGCGATGCCAGAGACTTCTTAAAATCATAATGTAACACCCCGATTTTTGGAAGGTATCGGTCTTTTATGATAAACAAGAAAAATAGGATTTTTGATTGAATCCTAGATTTTTTGGTATTGTTGGATGGAGAATTCAAATACGAATCCAACGAGCCTTTCCGGAGCGAAAACGGAGCTAAAACGAAGAAGTTATGACCAAAACAGTGATCGGGAAATAAATCGGGAAGTTATGATGCATGTGGACGTCCGCATTGAGTGGAAGTCCGCGTGTGCTTCCGCGGAAGCAGCAGAAAGTTAACCGGGTGCACGTGGACGTCCGCATAGGACTCCACGCGGACGTCCGCATCTTGTTTGATGAGCATAAATACGGGATTTTAGCCCTAAACTTCATTTCCTCATATATCACTAATTTCACCTCCGTTTTTGGCGATTCAAAGTGCCATGGTTTCGATTTTTAGAGCTTTTCAAGGATAAAGTGTTAGTTTTGAAGTTCATTGGAAGATTCATGGGTGTTTGGTGGTGGTAAGTCTCTCATTTCTCGCTCTCGAATCTCTTTCTCTTCTCTCCAAATCGTTTCCCCTCTTTCCCTCACAAACCCTAACTGATTTTGGGGGCTTTTTCTTGGAGATTAATGTGTTCCTTCTCCATTTTATGCTAGTGATTTCGTTTATTGATGCAATAGCAAGTTTCATCCACAACACTAGAGATTTTGGGGTTTTCTAGGTTTTCATCACAACCTAAGTGGTGAGTTCATCCTCTCAGCTTCTATACTTTCATATGAGTTATAAATGCTCCATTGATGGCTTCCTAGTTTGTATGCTTATCAAATCTTGGTTTGGATGATTTTGGGGAAGTTAGGTTAATATTGGGGTTTTGGTCAAAATGGAGATTTTTATATAAGATGTTTGGGGAATGGTTTTAAAGTGGTTGAATATGAACACTCATGGTTAGAAACTTATGGATCTAGGTTTTTTTGGAGGATTTTGCTTGAAGATGCAAGTTTCTTCAAAGGAGCTTACGTTTGGGGAAAATCTAGATTTAGCCTAAATCTAGCAAGGTGAGTTCAAGTTGATTTGTGAAAACTTTGTACATGCCAAAAATGTTATTTTCCAGGTATTTGTGTGTTTTACTCGAAATTACCAATTGTTGGGTTATTTGATGAGTTTAACCTGTAACACCCTAAAATTTAAGCATTAAATATAGGGAAAAATTCTGGAAAATGGGTAAATTTAAACCTCAAAATATAAACCAACTAAACCCATTAATGTAATGGGGTAGTTGCTAAAAGTATGAACATTTGGAGTATTGAGACATAATACACAACAACCTATTAATATAAAATTATGATAATCTAGATTAATCCGGGTGTCACTATATCTCCAAAAAGTCTCTCATCTCGGTTCCCAAAAAGCCCGTCCTTCCCAAGCTCCTAAGCATGGACGACAACACGACGATCTAGACGCCGCTAGGTAGAACCTGTCATCCACGGCATACACACAAGAGTTAGACCAAAAATCTAGGATTTAAATATTCAGACAATAACCAAGAATTATAACAACGCCAAAAGTAAAGATACCGGCTCCACTTAATTTCCACATTACCAATTTTCCACAAGTTATTGTGATCCACACCTGTCATAAAATAAAAGAGACAATTCTCTAAAACGGGGGAGACCCGTTACCATCTAGGTGACGAGAACACGTGAGTGGATTCACCTTAATGTTGATGGATTACAACTCAAGTCCCGGTCTTAGTTCCCATGCCATATAGACATCACAACCTCAAACCATAAATAACTTGCCTTTATTGCATACCCCGTCGAGTTACACCTCAAGGACTTACGGGGACCATACTGCATATCCATCCTAGACGAGTTACACCTCAAGAACAATTGTCCTTTATTGCATACCCGCTAGTAGCCACCAATGGCTTAACCGATACATACATATATTCCATAAAGGTCAAAATCCTCGTGCACAAGGATATAGACTATGACAATCCCAAACCATGATCATGTATGCATATAGTTTAGTTACTACATTTAAGGTACGATAATTGTTCCCACGTAATATTGTAAACGAAATGTCATATCCACACATAACACATAAAGGCCATATCGCTTTCCTTTCACTAAGGCTACTTGACGGTGCATGAAGTCTATCCAATTGATTATGGTTCCTATAAGCATATTCATACATGTATATTGCCAATTTATATAAATATATATATATATATATATATATATATATATATATATATATCCATGCTTGTATACCTTTATAACTCATAACACTTACTCATATACATAGATATATACATTTTCATCATTCATGAGGAATACAAAGATGTATATATATATATATATATCCATATTTATACATTTCAAACAAATAAGTAGGGTAAACCCTAGTTTAAGGTCACAATTCCACAATCATGCATTTCTTTCGTATTTAATTAACAAGAAGTTAAGTAAGACATGTTTAGGAGAAAACTCACCTATTAGGGTTTTGTGGTGAGAAAAACCCCAAACTTGAGGAGAACCTAATTTATAGCAAAATTCATAGTTAGGTGGTACGTGCAAAATATGTAATTTAATCGCAGTGGGTTGCAAACTGTCTACAGTGGGAAGCGCAAGTGTACACTGACCACTATGATCGTCACAACAAGTAATAGTTGGTAAAATACCAGAATCGTATCCACAGGGACTGGGCAATCAAGACAATACGGTTCTCATGAGCTTCTTTTTACAAGTTTCAATTACAGAAGAAGCAATAGTTTGGTTTGTTTGTTGAGACGCTACTTTAGCGATTTTACTTAAGAATTAAAAGAAGGAATGTAGGTTAGATTTTCCCTAGATTTTATATTAAATACCTGATCCCAAAAGTGATCCTTGTACTTGAGGTGGACATTCTCGTTAGAAAAGCCCGGTTACAAAATACTCACACCTTTAAGCAAAAATCTCATACTCTTAGTACTTACTGTTTTGTCAATGGTAATCTCAAAATGGACCTTTTCAGGCCTCGATGGAATGTGTAGAGACAAATACTCTAAGTGTTTTTAAATACACCAACTAGCTTGCCTACTACTCCAGTGGGTTGAGATTAGCTCACTGTGCTGACCTCACTTTCACAAGTGTCATACGAATTCTTTCGAATTCCCTAGCATCATCCAAGCTCGTGTCACTGCGTTCTACTCATTTCTGAGTTAAGAACTAGACTTTAGATCCTTGCAAGTGATCGGCTTGTTCGCATCATTGGGCAATAATCGAGAGTGAATGACCAAAACAATAAATATTCCAAGTATAAAGATTACTCAAGCATTTTTCATAAAATCCAGGTACTTCTCCTTCCTACATCCCAAGGGATGCTTAGCCCATAATTACCGAAGTAAAGAAAACAAAAGATGAGAAGTTGCACATAAGTAAACTGAAAGTGACTTTGATTAAAACCGCAGTGGGGAACGAGGATACGTCACTGCCACTAATTACTTGAAACTAACAATTACACTAGGAATGGAAATACAGAAAATTAAAGATCTACTGCAGTAAATTATAGAGCTAACAACTAAGACTAAACTTGCACTAAATGTGGTAGATGGAGATATATATTAAATGACACCCAACACCTCTTTATATACTAAGAGGAAAAGTTGGACCAACAAAAGATGGGTAAAATCTAGAGACTAAAGACTTGAAGTAGAAGACATAAAATTCAACTTCCATGAGTAACCCTTCTATCCACAAGTTTGTAGCTCTTTTACCCCAATGTCTCTTCACCTTTTCCAAAAAGTCCACTTAAAGTACCATGGGTTTTAATAAACAATTCACTTTGCCATATCTAAGGGAACATGCTTGTACTTTCCATCCCATGCTTCTGCCATAGAGTCTTCCATTCTCCAGGATTTTGCTTCCATGCTAAGAGTTGATTTTCTTTGTTTTCTTCTTGGCTCGCCAGTGGGATCCGGAGTGGGCACTCCACAAGTCACTGCATGTATTTCGTGAAAAAGAAACAAAACTCCACCAATTGGTTTATTAAAACTATGGTTCACTCTTTTTGCTCATTTTTCTGAATATTACCAAGAATGAGTGTTTTGAGAAGTGAAATGGCTAAAATTTGACAAAATAAAATAAAAATAAAAGAAAATAATAACTCTAAAAATAGAGTTATCATTAGGCCAACACACTTAGAGTAAGCTACTTCTAAATATGAAGAATGTGACTAGATTAGCTTACCTAGAGACTTGAAAGAGAAACCCTAGAGTTTTGAGAACCCTAGTTTCCTTGAGACTTCAACTAACAAAGCTTGAGATCCTTTAAAACAAGAAGCCAAGGGATTGTAGCCTAGTGTTCCACCATTAATGCAAGCTAGGGTTGTGGTTGGGAGGAATAAATGAAGAGAGAATGGTGGAGGAGGATGAGAAATCGCCAAAGGAGAGGGGAGTAATGAACTGCAGCCAAACATGAGAGAAATGGTTCCAAAACTCAGCTTTAAACACGACCTAGCTGCACACCCCGACCCCAGGCGCGACTATGCCCCCCCCCCGACAATGCCCTGGCAAAGTCGCGGGTCAAGGTCGCCATCCACGAGCAACTTACTATTTGAATCGGCTTCCTCGTCCCCACTTCACGACTATGACCATCGCGAGTATGCCCCTGGTCAAGGTCGCGTGTCACAGTCGCGGACCGAGACCATGCTGCTGCCCAACACCGAACTTCGACGAAAACGACACTATTTGGCTTGCTAAGTGATTTCGGTAATGAGTTGCATGGCTGGAGGATGTTTTGCATGGAACAAGGGTCACACACCTATATATATACATATATAAATACACACTCGCAAAAATACCTACGTACGATTCGGCCAAAGGTGAAAGAAAATGATACACATCGTTTATTTCTAACAGTTGGAGAAGTTCATTTACTTGGAAAGAAAAATCGGGGTGTCACAATCCTCCCCTCCTTGAAGAAAATTTTGTCCTCGAAATTTGGGCGCTAACTGAAAAGATGAGGGTACCGCCTCTTCATATCCTCTTCCGATTCCCACGTGACATTTGCTCCTCGATGGTGCTTCCATTCTACTTTTACCGTCGCTACCTCTTTGTGACGAAGTTTCCTCGTTTCCCTATCCAAAATAGATTCAGGCTCCTCTATACACCGGTTGTTGTCCACGTGGATGTCCGATAAAGGAATGACGTCCTTCTCTTCTGCTAAACACTTCCGCAAATAGCAAACATGGAATGTAGGGTGGATTCCACTCATCTCGGGCGGTAGTTCCAACTTGTAGGCCTGAAGTCCCACACGCTCGACGATCGGAAAAGGCCCTAGGAAACGGGGACTAAGTTTCCCGCGTTTTCCAAACCTAATGATTCTTTTCCAAGGAGAGACTTTCAAAAATACACGATCCCCCACTTGGAACTCCATCGGTCGCCTCTTCTTATCGGCGTAACTCTTTTGACGGTCTTGAGCGGCCTTCAACCTCTCTCGTATGCCTCTCACCTTGTCGGCCGTTTTCTGCACAAGTTCGGGTCCGGCAAACTGCTTTTCACCCGCCTTTCAAGCCAACAGACGGGTGTCCTTGTAATACCCCGCTTTAAAAACGTATACTTTAACGTCTTTGAAATATATCGTGGTTAAATTGTCAATCAATTATAGTTGAGGGGCTAAAAGTGTCAATTAACCAAAGCTTTATTAATTAATAATAATAATAATAATAATATATATGAAATGTTAAGTAAACTACATAATTTTTTCGTCCCTTGTATCCACCGCCAATCCATACCTCTTCTCTCTCTCTAAATTTCTCATATTTTCATCTTCTCTCTAAAAAAATTCTTCCAATTCGTTGAAGGAATCAAAGTTACAATTACATATTCGGAATCCTCTCGTCAAATCCTTCGTAGAGGTATAACTTTCTCCTTATGTTAATAAGTTTTTGTTTAAGTTCTTGAGATTAGTTTCCAATGGGGTTTAAGTTTAGATTATGATGTATTATTGAAAAATTATGTTATTAAACATGTTTAGAAATGTTTGGTTTTGTCAAAAATGAGGTAGGATTAAAAAGGGTAAAGTTTAGAATCAAAATGGTGAGTTTTGTATTTATGTGGTTGGTTGCTCACCAAGTGTTCGGGTAAATGCTTAAGAGAATAAAGTTTCATGATTAAGCTTGAGAGATGAATCATTAAGCTCCATTTTGACGTTTAGTATGTTAATTTGTATTTGGAACATGTTTAATTGAGTAAAAGTTGAAGTTTAGTTAGTAAAAAGTGAATGACGAAAAGTTGGGAAATCGGACGTTACGGTATGTGCAGGTCCGTACTTTGACAGCGCATAACTCACAAATCGTAAGTCCGATTGAGCTCAAAATTTACAGGTGAAAGCTACTCAATGTGTTCTACAATTCTTATGAAGGGTCTGAAACCCAGTTTTGACTTTAAGTAGCTCAAAACAGTATGTTTTCTGGACTGATCATAGCATACTCGGAACAGTTTCTGTGTTTTTATAAATTCCGTATAAAATCAACCGATGATCCAAATGAAGTGATGCCAATTCGAGTAGAACCGTAAGAGGTCAGAGAACAGATTTCATTTAGATCTTATAAGCTGGTTTGGTCTCTAAGTATGAGAAAAAGGCCCAAACATAAGAAGGTTAGAAGCTGTCAAGTGCAGGGGCGAACTGCACTTGACTATGTGCCGAGATAGTTTTGCAATGCGTAACCGGCTGTTAGTTTTGAACACTTTGAACAGGTTAGTTTGGGCATATAAGAACTCCAAGTATTGTTTTAATGTCAGTTGTTCGGTTTCTAGCTCGGTTGCGATTCGGGGGTGTTCGGTGAGTCGTTAAGGTTGTCAATTGTTGTAGTGAGTCTTGTATACATATAAGTATGTGGATTTCATCAATGAGTATATATTACAGGTTCGGTTACCCCTCGTTAGTGTGGCTTGGGTGGTGTTCGGTTGTGGCATTAATTGTCGGTTTTGCTCATTGGTATCGTTTGCGCGTGTGTGGCTTCAAACTATCATCAATGTGAGTTTTACTTTAAAGTATTTTTACTGGAATACATTATGTGGATAACAAATACTTGATAAATTGTATGAATATGTCATACGTGGGTGATTATAATATATTGAGATATTATAATTACGTGAGTATTATATAAGAATATAATACGTGGCCGGGCTTTGGACCGGTGTGTTAAAATTGGCTTGCAACCAATAAATTTGGCCATTGGTGGAGGGATAAGGTGGGATGAGACAGGTATGATGCACAAATCTTGGTTGGTATTAATTTACGTGTGATATATGTGTATTTATATAAAGAGTATTTTATATAAATGATTTTTTAATGATTTCCAAATGTCAGGGATTTTCTCACTAGACCCTTAGGTCTAACCCTCATTTTCTGTTTTAAAAATATGTATTCCAGGTGATGGTTCCAGTAAGACCCAGTGATTAGAATACTTGATGGGTAGCTTTTGAGAAGATGATCGTTAAGAAAATGTGGATGCTTTTGTACTTATAACTTTGTTATAAGTTATTATGTAATCTAAATAGGATCAAGTTTGTACTGAATTTCTTATATTGATTAGTCAGACTTTGGGACCAAATGTGCAATATGAAATACCTTTGTCAAAAACATGTTATGAAATATTTGTTAAATGCTTTTATGGATAGTGGGTTGTTAAAGATGGTATCAGAGCCCTAGTTTAAGGGATTTAGGTATTTGGATTTATACCTAGACTTAAACTGCATGTGAAGTAGGATGTCCCCATTATTTTAGAACCTTGGGATGTTAAGTATAAAAAGGTAGAAGGAACATCATGTAAGGTAATTTCAAATTACATTTGGCCAATGTAAATGTGAACTTACAAGTACATGTTTGAACCGGAATACCTTGTTATATGGGGTATGTGCTTATGTGTATATTAACCTTGTTTGAATCAATAGAGTGACAAGTCGGACTTGACGTATGGATAGAGACGAAGACAGGTATATTTCTATAAACTATACACGTGCTAAAGTGTTATTTGACTTCGGTGTAAACCAATCATTTGTGTCTTCATCCTTTTGTTGCTTATCTGCATTAGAAAAATATTTGATAATTATGTTCGAGATAAAAATGGGTGTGCTAAATTACTGTTGTTTTGATTTTGCTAATGTGTGGAGTGTGATGGCTTGAGTGTAAAGAATAATAGTAGTGTGTGGAGCGTGATGATTAGGTGTGGAGAGTAATGGTAGTATGTAAAGTTTTGACATTGTCATGAAGGCGAAGATTTAGTGTGTTGTTTAGATTATACAAAGTGTGATTGTTGACGCTATTTAGAAGAGTATTGTTTAAATGTGTGGGGTGATGTGGATAAGATAGTGGCAGTTTATAATTAACAAGCGTGCGAGGTGAGGTTGTTTCGAACATTGAGTGTGATTTCGAATTAACTCGGTTAAATTCCTGGTATAAGGTGTGGTGAAATTGTCGGTTAAATATGGAAATCGTTGAAACTAGGTGTGTGCGATTGATTTAGAAGTGAAAGAAAGCTACCTTGTGGGATCGGTCTAGAGTGAACACTTCCAAGTGAATTGTCCTTGAAAACGTGTTTCATGTTGAGAAGAAAGTAGAAGTGCGAGAGTGATGTTGTGGCAAGTGTGGAAGTCAATTGTTATCTATGTTTCGTGGTCGGTGTAAATACTGCAAGAAAGTGTTGTCTGCATTAGCTTATGAGAACTAGGTTGTTAATAGCCTAGGCTTAAGCTGAGGGGTATTATTTGATGATTATTGTGGTGTGTTTATAGTTGGTTGAGAAGTTGGTATTGTATGCCAATATAGATGTGTAAGTCTTTGATTGGTCATCGACTTCTGCGTTTATGTTAAGTTATAACATTAGATTGTTATTACTAAAAGTGTTATGATCTGAATTTTTTTTTCAATGGAATGTTTTGATTGGGAATTTAGACTGAAAAGAAAAATGATTAAGGAACTAGGATTTATATCTAAAATAATATGTTTATGCTGGAGTGAGAAGTAAAGGTTCTACGATATTGTGATATTTATTGATCTTCTTAAGTGAAGGATTCCTGTTCTTTGTTCTCATTAATAGTGATGCATTTATTGACAAGATTATTTTGTTTGGATTAGACATTGATGAAAATGTCAGATTCGGTTTTTGGTATTAAGTTCAGGATTTTGAATTAAGTAGTGAGTATATAGAAATGGAAATGGTTTGATTAAAACCATTTGGGAATTGAGAAATGTCTGATATTTAGTGTTATTTGTGATAAATGGACATGACACAACCGTTGAATATATTGATGATGGATTTTGATTGAACCATTTGGTTAGAATTCATATTGCAAGTAGAGATGTGGATTTGGTGTTAGGTTTGTTTAAGAAATGAAAAGTGATCATGGGTATGTGATGTTAATGTGAAGAAGTGAAAGTGATATATTGGAATAAGTGGTTCAGATTTAATAAGAAAGTGATGGATGGTATAGAAATTGTAGAACTATATTTAAAATGGTCGTATGTTGGGTATATTTATTCCTTAAGAGTATAAAAGAAAAGTTTAATTAATAGTTAAGATATTTTACAAATTTTGTGGGTGTTTGATCTAAAGCTTGTGATTGTTAGCAAATCATATATGGAAAGTGTATGTTTTAAGTTTTCAAGACAACTTTGAGTAGTAGATTTTATGAATAATGAAATTTTGGATGATGAATATAAATTTCTAATGATTTCAAATTGAGTGGTTAGCGTTAATGAGTTGGTGGTTACCGTTATATTAAAGATGTGGTATTTTCATATGAGATTGAAATTATTGACGTTTGGGTGCTATTGAGAATAGCATACTTGTTCGCCAAAGGGTTATTAGTTGACTTTAAGTGGAAAAGAAAATGGAAGGATGATCTTATTATAAGATATCGGAATATATGGTTGATATGTGTAATCATTGGATTTATATTATTAGTGTTATGATTAGCAGGAAGAAAGCAATGTTCAATAAACATTTTGATGGTTGTATGACGAACTTTGTGGTGTAAATTGTAGTAGAATTATTATATGAATAGTTGACGATATATTTTTATTTACGGTTAAGTAAAGTGAGGTTAATGTTGAAGAACTTTCTTTATGGAGTTGTTTAAGTTAAAGAGTTATTTTAGACCCTATGCTTGACTTGGCATGTTAAGTCTCATGTGTAAATCAATGAGATGATGACGGGTTTGCAGATGCGTTTAAGAATTTGATTTAGTAATAATATTATAGTTGGAAATTTGGTTATGTTTAGAGAATGACATGATGATGATTATAGATCGGAGTGATAATATGATCATTAGTTGATTTGGAATGTCATGATAAATGTTTAAGCCTTTGATAGGTTGATTAAAATTTTATAGATTTGTTAAGTAACGACATTTATTGTTACTATAAGACGTGTTACGATTCTACTGAGATTTTCTTGGTGTTGAAAGAGGCACAAAGTGAAATAAAGACATATTAATATTAATTTTGTTAAAAAGATATTTTTGGATGGTTGTTATATAGATGGGTATGGAGTGCTTTTTAAGTTAATTTCGAAAGTCTCGATTGGAGTTCGATGTAGTAATGAGCATAAAGCAACTGTACCTTTTTGCTTAACCGAATTCCGGGACGGAATTCTTTTAAGGGGGAGATGTTGTAATACCCCGCTTTAAAAACGTATACTTTAACGTCTTCGAAATATATCGTGGTTAAATTGTCAATCAATTATAGTTGAGGGGCTAAAAGTGTCAATTAACCAAAGCTTTATTAATTAATAATAATAATAATAATAATAATATACATGAAATGTTAAGTAAACTACATAATTTTTTCGTCCCTTGTATCCACCGCCAATCCATACCTCTTCTCTCTCTCTAAATTTCTCATATTTTCATCTTCTCTCTAAAAAAATTCTTCCAATTCGTTGAAGGAATCAAAGTTACAATTACATATTCGGAATCCTCTCGTCAAATCCTTCGTAGAGGTATAACTTTCTCCTTATGTTAATAAGTTTTTGTTTAAGTTCTTGAGATTAGTTTCCAATGGGGTTTAAGTTTAGATTATGATGTATTATTGAAAAATTATGTTATTAAACATGTTTAGAAATGTTTGGTTTTGTCAAAAATGAGGTAGGATTAAAAAGGGTAAAGTTTAGAATCAAAATGGTGAGTTTTGTATTTATGTGGTTAGTTGCTGATCAAGTGTTCGGGTAAATGCTTAAGAGAATAAAGTTTCATGATTAAGCTTGAGAGATGAATCATTAAGCTCCATTTTGACGTTTAGTATGTTAATTTGTATTTGGAACATGTTTAATTGAGTAAAAGTTGAAGTTTAGTTAGTAAAAAGTGAATGACGAAAAGTTGGGAAATCGGACGTTACGGTATGTGCAGGTCCGTACTTTGACAGCGCATAACTCACAAATCGTAAGTCCGATTGAGCTCAAAATTTACAGGTGAAAGCTACTCAATGTGTTCTACAATTCTTATGAAGGGTCTGAAACCCAGTTTTGACTTTAAGTAGCTCAAAACAGTATGTTTTCTGGACTGATCATAGCATACTCGGAACAGTTTCTGGGTTTTTATAAATTCCGTATAAAATCAACCGATGATCCAAATGAAGTGATTCCAATTCGAGTAGAACCGTAAGAGGTCAGAGAACAGATTTCATTTAGATCTTATAAGCTGGTTTGGTCTCTAAGTATGAGAAAAAGGCCCAAACATAAGAAGGTTAGAAGCTGTCAAGTGCAGGGGCGAACTGCACTTGACTATGTGCCGAGATAGTTTTGCAATGCGTAACCGGCTGTTAGTTTTGAACACTTTGAACAGGTTAGTTTGGGCATATAAGAACTCCAAGTATTGTTTTAATGTCAGTTGTTCGGTTTCTAGCTCGGTTGCGATTCGGGGGTGTTCGGTGAGTCGTTAAGGTTGTCAATTGTTGTAGTGAGTCTTGTATACATATAAGTATGTGGATTTCATCAATGAGTATATATTACAGGTTCGGTTACCCCTCGTTAGTGTGGCTTGGGTGGTGTTCGGTTGTGGCGTTAATTGTCGATTTTGCTCATTGGTATCGTTTGCGCGTGTGTGGCTTCAAACTATCATCAAGGTGAGTTTATTTTAAAGTATTTTTACTGGAATACATTATGTGGATAACAAATACTTGATAAATTGTATGAATATGTCATACGTGGGTGATTATAATATATTGAGATATTATAATTACGTGAGTATTATATGAGAATATAATACGTGGCCGGGCTTTGGACCGGTGTGTTAAAATTGGCTCGCAACCAATAAATTTGGCCATTGGTGGAGGGATAAGGTGGGATGAGACATGTATGATGCACAAATTGTAATAACCGGTTTTCAATTAACCGATAATTGAGAAATCTTGGATGAATTTCGAAGTTTAAGAAAGTTATGTGGTCCAAGTGTGAATTACTGAAAGTGTTGTGTTTTTGAGTAAAGTATATAAAGAAAAAGGAAAACCCTAAACCCTCTCATATTGCATTAGTGTGTGTGTTTTGTGTGTGTGTTTCGGCTGGGGAAGAAAGGAAGGAGAAAGAGGCATTTCCAAATTTGAAGAATTAGCAGTTGGACGTTTTGTTGATCTGTGGAAATCATTCAGGTAAAAGCCAATCCTAATCCTCCTTAAGTTTTTGTGTTTTGGTGGATTTTGGGGAAGGATCTTAGTTTGTGGGTTTTAGTGTGTTTTTCCTAATCCAATTGCTAGAAAGGGCTTAGGAATGGGTTATTGTGTAAACATCGACCCATATTCTTAAGCTGGAGGTGTTGAGAAGATTAGGACAAGTGATTTTGCGATTTTCTGCGTTTTGGGTTTTCCCGTCGTGTCCGGAAACCTTCAGCGCAGGGTAGTGTCCGGACGTTTTTGATGGTGTCCGGATAGCGTGGTTGTCCGGGTAGTGGGGCCGTCCGGATAGCGTGGTTGTCCGGGTAGTGGGGCCGTCCGGATAGCGTGGTTGTCCGGGTAGTGGGGCCGTCCGGATAGCGTGGTTGTCCGGGTAGTGGGGTCGTCTGGATAGCGTGGTTGTCCGGGTAGTGTGGTCGTCCGGATAGCGTGGTTGTCCGGGTAGTGTGGTCGTCCGGATAGCGTGGCTGTCCGGATAGTGTGGTTGACCGGATAGTTTTGGCTGTCCGGATAAAGCATCCGAATAGTATTTGTGAGATACTGTAGTGCAGGCTGTAAGTCCGAGGGGTTATCCGTGTGAGTGTGTGGTTCAACCAAGTGGCTTATCGTGGTAGTGTGTACTCTTATAGGTGCAGTTGAAGGGAGAATCGGACTAAGTAAGAGGATTAAGCGGGACGACATGTGAGTATTCTGATCTTAATCCTTTTTAAATGTGGAACTTTATGCATGTTCACATTGGTAAATGCTAGTACTATTCTTTTAACCTTGCATGGAAAGTGTGATCTAATTGTGTGGATGCAAACTGCTTTTATTTCAAAGCGAACAGTAAGTGTGTGACATTATGTGTGGTTTAAATGTGTGGGACCATGCTCTGACTTTGGTGTGAAATGGGGGTGTGTCCCATATGGTTTGATATGTGAATCCTTATGCATAATTAATGGTAAGAGTTCATTTGCTTGTGATTGAAAAGTGTGATTTAATCGTGTGGACCTAAACTACTTTCGTGTGGACGAGCTATGGCCTTGTGTGAGATGGGGGTGTGTCCTATATGGTGGGATATATGAATGTGTTTCATATATGGGCGGTGTGTGCCCCTTTTTACGTTGTCACAGTGTGTGTGACCATAGCACGTGCCATTAGCTTGTCAAAGTGTGCTATATGGGCGGTGTGTGCCCCTTTTACGTTGTCACGGTGTGTGTGACCATAGCGTGTGCCATTAGCTTGTCATAGTGTGCTGATCAGATACGTGTGTTCATGACAAGATTTGAACAATCGTTTCTTACTGAAAGTTTTACATAAACTGTGTATTTTGTGGTGTGACTTTTGAGGGAACTCACTAGACCTCATGGTCTAACCCTCGCTTTTCAAAACTAAAACTTTTTCAGGTAAGCACGTATTTGAAGCTTGCTTAGAAGTTGACCAGCCGTGAGACGGAGTTGCGTTAGAAGGATTAGAAGGCTTTCCTTTTATTTCATAGGTGTGATCTCAGCTGTAGTTAGGGTTATTTCCGCAAACCCAGTTTGTAATCTGTTTAATGTATTCAATTGAGCCATCTTTGGCGTTTTAATTTAAAGGTATAGCTTTTGGGTATGTTGGTTTGGTTTGGGTTGTTACCGTTGGTATCAGAGTGTAACATCCCAAATTTTCAGTTATATTATTTTGTGAATTACAAATTAACTTGAGGGTTAAGTTGTAATTGTTTACAAGTGTTGTTTGAAGAAGATTTCCAATTTGAGGGTTGTATTGTTATTTCTTTAAAGTTGGAGGTTTGTTTGGTAATATGGTTAATGACTCATGTGTTTTTAGTGAGGTGTCATTAAGTTAGCATGTTAGCTAAAAGGTGTGTGTGTTATGTGCATTGTGTGTGTGTGTTCGGTTTTGAGAAAAGAAACCGAGAGGGAGACAGAGAGATCGAGAGAAAAAGAGAAAGGACGAAGGAAGGAAAAGAAAAAAAAAGAAATCAGTGGTGAAATTAGAGGTAAGAACTTGTTTTCTTAACTGTTTGTGGTTAGGATGTATAGTTTTTAAAAGTCTGTTTATTTCCAGATTGTTGATAAAGCTGCCATTAAGCTGTTCGTTAAGCTCTTACGTGAATCATTGTATAAATCGACTTTTGAGGTGAGTTTAATTGATTCTTGCTTAAAACTTAACATGTAAACAATTGTGTATGTGTTTATTGAGCTTAAATATCATTTTATGTGCTTAATGCTTAATCTGGTAAGAAACAGCTTAATGAGAGGTAGATGATGATGAGCAGTAAACGAATCTCGCAGCCTTGGCTTGCGAGAATCAGATAAAACTCGCAACCATAGCCTGCGAACTTCTGAAATTCGCAACCATAGCCTGCGAACTTCTGAAATTCGCAACCATAGCCTGCGAACTTCTGAAATTCGCAGCTTTGGCTTGCGAATTTCATGAAACCCGCAATTAGTAGTCGCGAACTTTGATGCTTTTTGAAATAAAAATGCATGATGATTTTATGTGATGTTTTCATGTTATTATTTATATGCTCTTGACATGATTTAATGATGAAGAATATGCATGAGATATTATCATATGAAGAGTTTATATCAGTTATTAAATATAGAGATTTATCTGATATTATTGGCACTATGGATGTGATAGAAAGAGTGATGATACATATTTATTGTGTTGCGATGGCTAAAATTTACATTTGGTCTAGTGGGCAACTTAGTACGGTTTAATGGGAACCGCATACTAGCTGGGACCTATAATGTAGTTCTAGTGGTGGAGTGAATTCTGAATCATCTGTGAGGGTCCCGGTTGTTGTGATCATCGATGAATAAAATCCCATTGGGAACCAGTGATTCAGGATGGTGAGGTATTGAAATGTGAGAGAATTACATTGAGGTGTAATTCGCATTTCAGGCGATAGGAAGTGTGAGAGAATTACATTAAGGTGTAATTCGCATTTCCGGTGTTTATTAAATAATGAAGTGTGAGAAAATTACATCGAGTTGTAATTTGCATTTCAGGCGATAGGAAGTGTGAGAGAATTACATTAAGGTGTAATTCGCATTTCCGGTGTTTATTAAATAATGAAGTGTGAGAAAATTACATCGAGTTGTAATTTGCATTTCATGGGTTGTTGAGTTTAATTTCTTATAAATCTGGTGGGATTATAAGTAGTTGATGTTGTTATTCTATTTAATGACTAGGTGAAATAGTCATAGTGGTTGGAATTTGATTTGGTAAGATGAAAGATGCAGGTTTGAGACACCTGATGTTTTAGTTGTTGAGTTTTAAATTTGAATTGATTAACCTCACTAGGCGAAAGCCTAATGTTTCAAGTTGAATCTTCTTACCAGGTACAAGCTCCGGGAAGTAGCGGGAACGAGAGAAGAGAACTTTTGGAGAGATTCAGACTTAGAGATAACAAAGAATCTAGTTATTCTTTGAAGTCTTTGGGACAGTTGTTTAGATAATTCGATCAATCTGATTGTTATGAGGTGATTAGATTAATAAGTTATTTAAGTAATGTCAGTTGTATATAAAAACCTTACATTTGATCCTCAGGTTATATAAGTTTGAAAGTTTTGATCATAACTGATGGAAATTTCAAGGTTTAAATTGACTCCGTTTTTAGGGTGTTTCAGTATGGTATCAGAGCACTAGTTTAAGTGAACAAAGTATGCTGATGAGATACTTAGACTTAAGCTGAGACGTAGTAGGTTATGATATGTGAGATATGGGTAGAAGTGTTAAGACGGGATAGTCTTAGAGTTAACGGAAATACGTGAAATTAGTGCTATGACATTGATAATGGGGATTCTCCTGTATGATATGTTCACAATTACAATTAGCTACTGTTATTATGAATACATTGTTACACGAGCATGTCTATTTCTGAATTGTTACAGTGACTAACGATCGGTAAAGTACGTTGTTGTATGTATGTAAGTGCATAATCATTTCGCATGGTTATCTCTATAAGTTATAGTAAAGTGATGGTGAATTTATCACCAAGGTCCTTTAAAGGACAGAGCAGTATATGATTGGGGTTTTGAAGGACAACCTAGAAATTGGTGGGACTCATGAAAGTCTGCCAAAGCAATCTTTAATAGGTGATTTGATAGGTGCAGAGATAGAGTATGAGATGATTGGTTAATACAGAATTACTATGACATGGTTGAGTATGGGAGCCATGGAATGCAGATGTAGCAATTATTATAAGGCCGAGAGGGCGATTTCGAGTCGAAAGTAAAGTGTCAATGATAAGTTATGTAAGTAAAACGATTGACCTTGTTTGAGTAAATAGCCTTCATTGCGAGTGAAATTTTGTGCATGATGTTTTAGTGTGTGTTACATGAGTTTCTTGATTTCAAATCAAATGCATAAATAACAGTTTTATTCAAGGATGAGTTAGTATGTGCAAGTATGTATTTAAAGAAAAAGGACAATTTCAATTACGCTGCCTAACGAAATTTTGGGGCTTAGCAACTTGCAAAATACTTCATACTTTATATAAAAAGTTGTATGATAACAAATAGGTCAAGAAAGTGTTGATCAGTAAACTTATTATAAACAACAAAGGTATTGATTTGATGATATCATATAAAAGAGTGTGAGAAACGACTAGTTTACTCTATGTCAGTAAATTTTAAACTTTTGTCGTATGAAAAGATTTTCATTTAAGGTATTACTGTTATAACAACATTTTTGATTTAGAAAGATTGAGTTTTACGTAAATTTATAGACAAACGGTTTTGAGATTGTTGTGTAGTACATGGGAATTATGAAAATGATTGGGGCGTGTGTGCTCACGTTGTTTTGAATGTTATTTATTTAAATGAGAAAAGTGTGGATTGAGTTATTTATTATATTGTCATGCATGAAGGCTATGAACTCGCTAGATCGTAGAGTATTACGCTATAAACTAAGAAAGAACTCCAAGAGAGGAGAGGTGTTGGATAAACCTTGGGAGAAAGTTTGTGGTTTTGGTAATCGTATTCAAATGAGAGATGAACAGTGAGAAAGTCGAAAGTGGACTTTAGTATCAATAAAACGAGGGTCTGTACCCTTGTTCGGTGATTAGTAATACAGTTGCCGAGGGTCGGCCGTGTCTGGATGAAAAAAAATTAGGTTCAGGGTTAAGGAAGTATTAAGATGACGAGTTTTGACTTTAAAGGCGAGAGTTGTGTAAGGTGTACGAGGCCTTTTGTCTATCACTGGGTGCAGTCTGGATGCGTTCCGTGTATGCCCGTGCGGGTAGTAGCAAAACCGTGAGCGATACCGGTATGCTGTTATGCAGAAGGTATGCGCAAAGTGGGTATTAGTGGGTGCGACACAATTGGGAAATTTTGAGTTTGATTAATTATAACCTAAGTGAAAGTTATGTGGTCGATGCATGTTTTTGGTATTTTGTGGATGTATAATAATTTTGTCGTGTTACATTTTGAAAATGTGAAGGTTTTGAGAGTGATAAACTATTATTTTGAAATCAATGGCCAATTAAAGGATTAATAAGGTTAAGATCCTGAGTAAAGAGAAATTTTGGTTTACGTAACCGTGTGAGTGACATGTGTTTAATCAAACGTTTGTTTTGACCTTAAAGGCCTGATTAATATACAAATGAGTCTTTTGAATATTTGTCAGTTTAATGATTCGAGATGGAGTATTGAATGTGTTGTATACTTAACTGCATTGTATTTGAACCGGTGACAGTTTAAGTGTTGGTCTTAGGTGTAAAGACTGTTTGATATTTTACTTAGTATCTTTGGAACTAATGAACCTGGGCAGATTATATACATTGTGGAGTATGAAAAGAGTTGCATGTACTTGCAAATGATTTGACTTCATTGGGAAAGTAGCAATGAAGGGGTCGTAAGATTATCACATCTCGGAGCGTATGTTGCATAATGTGAGATAGATGTATTTATTTGCATGAGTTGGTATTGATAAATAATCTTTAAATCCTTTGAGTAGATGACTCGGTTTTGGATTTAGTTAAGTCTTAAGAACTTTGAACCAATTTGATAAGCTTGGCGTAGGCTTGGGGTTGAACTTGCATAATCGGTATTGAAAATTAAGTTTATATAACGTGAATGCATTGGCTACCCTTTTTGGGATCGTGTATGAATGTTAAGTTTAAATTAGAAGCTTAAAAGTTGAAGGATCACCTTGTTGGGATTGTTAGAACAGTGAAGGACTGTTGCTTTTAGATAAGTGTTTACTTACGATGTGGAAGATTTATAAAAGATGAAATACTGGAGATAAACAAAGGGAGTGTATAGATTGTGTTGATCTGTGAGGAATTATACCCTGTCTATGCAACATATTGGAATCACAAAGAGCTAGTAAGAACGAATAAGTTCAAGGTTAATTAGAAAGTCGTGAGTAGTAGTTCAACTAAAGTTGGGGAGGAGATATTTAGTGATATAGACCTGTGTATTTAGACGAGAAAATGGGATTGTAAAATTAAATATGTACGAATGACTATGAGAGACATGGTCTGTGGTAAATGTTATGGGTGGAGAATGTATGAACGAGTAGTGGCATTAATTGCCAAGATACATGTGTCATCTAGTATGAGACGTGATATTAGAAAGAGGAAGTATTCGAATGGAAGTTTTGGGAATTCCGGTTGGAAAGTATTAATTATTAATAAAAGTTGATAAAACATGTGGTTTGTTGAGATAACTGGGTAATATGGCTTATATTGAAATAGAATGTCGGAGCAGTGGTGAGTGTTTATCCAAAGAAGTTTGATGGTATGAGTTGCCAGTTAAGTTGTAATTTGAATCACTGGAAGTTTAATAAAGATGATGAGTATGTAGGTCAATAGGGTGTAGCGAAGGCAAGATTGTTAAGGAATATAAATTGCTCCCTTATGTGTGAAAGAATTGTAAGAGAAATTTTTAGTTAAAGATCTAAGAATGGTAATAACTTCGATCGGTAATGTCATTTCAAAATAACTTGGTTGAATATTTGAAGTTAGAGATCTTGGTGAAACTGTTTAATTATGTTTTGTAAGGAGAGAATACTTTGGTGTGTGGTTGTATTAGGGTTGTACGATGAGATAAGTGATGTAAGGAAGTAAGAGCATTCTATATTGAAGAAATGTGTAAGTCATGGAAGTAATAATGGACTGCCGTAGTTGTTGAAGTATTTAATAGTAACATGTATGCTTAATTTATAGTGTACGTATTCAGGTAGTACATGTTAATGTTATTTTGAGGCCTGGAGAGTGAGTTGTGATGATGATGCGGTGAAAGGAAGACTCTTGTTCTTCTCAATCCCATTGGTTTTAGGTGAAGAGAATACTGTAACCGTTAAGCTATAGTGTTGAAGTATTCAGTAGATGTAAAAGAAATACATCGAATGCAATTCTCGGTATTGCGAGGTTTTGGCTAGAGATCTTAACTGACGTTTTAGAAAAATTGTTCTTTTGGAATGTAACTGTATGGTGGATATTTCGTATAAACAAGAGAGAAATGATAACAATTACTCTAAGAAGATTGGTTATAAGTATATCATTTGGATCTTCCGCCAGAACTGGAAGAGGTTCATAATACCTTCCAAGTATGTTATCTTCGGAAATATTTTTTGGCTAAAGAGGAAAGATGTGATTGAACTCACTGATGTGAGAGTTAATGAAAAGAGTTGCGGTGTGGAAGAATCATAGGTAATTTTGGAAAGATCGGTTAGAAAGCTACGTAGTGGTAATGAAACAGCTATGTTGAAAGTATAGTGGAAACACCATAGAGGTACTAATGTAACTCTAGAGTCCGAAGAGAGTATGAGAAGTAGGTAGCATCATTTGTTTACCTGACTTTGATTTCGGGGACGAAATCATTTTCAAGTTGGGGAGTATTGTAACATCCCAAATTTTCAGTTATATTATTTTGTGAATTACAAATTAACTTGAGGGTTAAGTTGTAATTGTTTACAAGTGTTGTTTGAAGAAGATTTCCAATTTGAGGGTTGTATTGTTATTTCTTTAAAGTTGGAGGTTTGTTTGGTAATATGGTTAATGACTCATGTGTTTTTAGTGAGGTGTCATTAAGTTAGCATGTTAGCTAAAAGGTGTGTGTGTTATGTGCATTGTGTGTGTGTGTGTTCGGTTTTGAGAAAAGAAACCGAGAGGGAGACAGAGAGATCGAGAGAAAAAGAGAAAGGACGAAGGAAGGAAAAGAAAAAAAAAAGAAATCAGTGGTGAAATTAGAGGTAAGAACTTGTTTTCTTAACTGTTTGTGGTTAGGATGTATAGTTTTTAAAAGTCTGTTTATTTCCAGATTGTTGATAAAGCTGCCATTAAGCTGTTCGTTAAGCTCTTACGTGAATCAGTGTATAAATCGACTTGTGAGGTGAGTTTAATTGATTCTTGCTTAAAACTTAACATGTAAACAATTGTGTATGTGTTTATTGAGCTTAAATATCATTTTATGTGCTTAATGCTTAATCTGGTAAGAAACAACTTAATGAGAGGTAGATGATGATGAGCAGTGAACGAATCTCGCAGCCTTGGCTTGCGAGAATCAGATAAAACTCGCAACCATAGCCTGCGAACTTCTGAAATTCGCAGCTTTGGCTTGCGAATTTCATGAAACCCGCAATCAGTAGTCGCGAACTTTGATGCTTTTTGAAATAAAAATGCATGATGATTTTATGTGATGTTTTCATGTTATTATTTATATGCTCTTGACATGATTTAATGATGAAGAATATGCATGAGATATTATCATATGAAGAGTTTATATCAGTTATTAAATATAGAGATTTATCTGATATTATTGGCACTATGGATGTGATAGAAAGAGTGATGATACATATTTATTGTGTTGCGATGGCTAAAATTTACATTTGGTCTAGTGGGCAACTTAGTACGGTTTAATGGGAACCGCATACTAGCTGGGACCTATAATGTAGTTCTAGTGGTGGAGTGAATTCTGAATCATCTGTGAGGGTTCCCGGTTGTTGTGATCATCGATGAATAAAATCCCATTGGGAACCAGTGATTCAGGATGGTGAGGTATTGAAATGTGAGAGAATTACATTGAGGTGTAATTCGCATTTCAGGCGATAGGAAGTGTGAGAGAATTACATTAAGGTGTAATTCGCATTTCCGGTGTTTATTAAATAATGAAGTGTGAGAAAATTACATCGAGTTGTAATTTGCATTTCAGGCGATAGGAAGTGTGAGAGAATTACATTAAGGTGTAATTCGCATTTCCGGTGTTTATTAAATAATGAAGTGTGAGAAAATTACATCGAGTTGTAATTTGCATTTCAGGCGATAGGAAGTGTGAGAGAATTACATTAAGGTGTAATTCGCATTTCCGGTGTTTATTAAATAATGAAGTGTGAGAAAATTACATCGAGTTGTAATTTGCATTTCATGGGTTGTTGAGTTTAATTTCTTATAAATCTGGTGGGATTATAAGTAGTTGATGTTGTTATTCTATTTAATGACTAGGTGAAATAGTCATAGTGGTTGGAATTTGATTTGGTAAGATGAAAGATGCAGGTTTGAGACACCTGATGTTTTAGTTGTTGAGTTTTAAATTTGAATTGATTAACCTCACTAGGCGAAAGCCTAATGTTTCAAGTTGAATCTTCTTACCAGGTACAAGCTCCGGGAAGTAGCGGGAACTAGAGAAGAGAACTTTTGGAGAGATTCAGACTTAGAGATAACAAAGGATCTAGTTATTCTTTGAAGTCTTTGGGACAGTTGTTTAGATAATTTGATCAATCTGATTGTTATGAGGTGATTAGATTAATAAGTTATTTAAGTAATGTCAGTTGTATATAAAAACCTTACATTTGATCCTCGGGTTATATAAGTTTGAAAGTTTTGATCATAACTGATGGAAATTTCAAGGTTTAAATTGACTCCGTTTTTAGGGTGTTTCACAAAGCCCTAGTTTAAGGGATTTAGGTGACCGGATGGGCCTAAACTTAAACTGTGGAGTAGGAGGACACAGCTGAGATATAGGAAGACTTTAGGGAAGACCTTAATCACTGGGAATTTAGGACGATGGTAGTGAGGACTCTCATGTAAGGTAAATTCAAATCACATATAGCCAATGTCATTATGAATTTACAGGTGCATGGGTGTGCTTGCTTACCGCTGTTCTGATATTGGTAGTGTGTGGAGTGTGGTGGATTGAGTGTGGAGAATAACAGCAGTGTGTGGAGTGTGGTGATGAGTGTGTAAAGTCTTAACCTTGCCGTGATGACAACGGTTTGGTGTTGTGCAGATTATTCTTGGTGTGATTGATGGCACTAGTTAGAAGAGTATTGCGTGAATGCGGTGTGAGTGCACGTGTGAAGTAGAATCCTTAAGGTTCTTAAGGAAGTAAATTGATTGGAGGTGAGCTCCTAATCTCGGAAGAGTCTTTATTCTGGGAGTTTCCTGACGCCGGTAAGTAGAGATCTTGAGCGTTCAACTCAGGGATCGGATGATAGGAAAGTATCTTCTTACTCTCTAGTTAGTAGAAGAGTGTTAAGGGTGGTTGAGTATTGATAGACGTGTGGATTGATAACACTAGTGTTGGTTAACCTATTTGGGGTCGAGGTGAAGCTGTATTATTACGCAGTAGTAGGCAGGTGGTAACTGCGAGGTGGGAGCCTCCAAGGGTGTGAAAAGTGTCGATACCAATGATCGTTTCAAATATAGGGAACCTATGGTTGGTGGGGACTAGGGTGTCGGCGTTAATGTGCGGTAACGACAAATGGTTGACCTTGCTCGAGCGAATAGCCTTCAATGTAAAGCGGGTCATGCATGGTGTTTTCAAAATAAGTTGCGTAAATCTTTCGTGTCAGAATGTGTGAGTGTGTGCGCGTGCTTTGCAAACTTTTGATTTTGAAAATGAGTCGGCACGTGCAAGTGTGTGCTTGAAGGAAAAGATAAATTTATTTACGTGGTGTGATAATTTTCGAAATTGGAGAAATAGTAAATTATTGCACTTCTTTATGAGTAAGTTAAACCTTGTTATATAAATCATAACAACATTCGATCGTATGGTTTGTGGGTGAAAACGATGTGAACACGCTTTTTGACAAATCGCAAGTATGTGAGTCGGTTGACCATCCCAGCGTGGACGATTTTGCTGTATTTTAAAATTTTGCACAAAGAGAGTTTTGATATGTACACTTTCGGTAGATGGATCAGGATGCGAGATGTCATGGGTTGCGTGCGAGCGATCCTTGAGATCAGTGTGTGTGTGTGTGTGTGGTCGTTCTTTAAGGGGTGTTGTGCCATTCATATAAAACCTTGTTTTGTGGAATATTTCGAGTATGTAAAACGATTTAATTCATTATGTTGTCATGCATGGAGGCTATGAGCTCGCTAAGCGGTAAGAGGTATTGCACTTAATAATGCGCAGGGTTCCGAGAGTGGAAAGTGCGGTTAAGACGTCGATGGTCGCTTTGTGGCCTTAGAGTTACCGTTTAGGGAGGGCGGCGTCTAACTGTAGTCTCAGTACTTGACCTTAGAGATGCTTGTATGATGATAGTCTTTTCTCTTGTTTGGTAAGATGACGCGTGGCTGACAGCGGGGGAAGTGTCCCGGGGGATTTCGAAGCAGGCAAAATACCTCGAAGGGTAGCGTTGTGGTATGTGGATAAAACGGTATCGGCGTGGAGCCGGAGTTAGGGAGAACTTGTAGTTAGACTAATTGTCAGGCATTGATGTTGAAGTCAACGTCGGGTGTGGAGTCATTGTCGGGAGATTTGAAATTTAAAAGTTAACCCTAGTGTGATTACTTAGCCAGGTGTGTGCGTGTAGATCAGAGGTCGGTTGGGAGGGGGTGAACCTGTCATGAGGATGGACTGCCTTTTTGTGAGTATCTTGAAAGTAGAAAATTGATAGTTGGATAGGTGATCCTTCCTATGTGATTGAGAAGTTGTTTACAGATGAAGTGGTTAGCACAACTCATGTGAGACTTGTGGACTAGGTTGGTTTGCAAAGGAGCGTTATGTCGTTTGACTTTTGAGCGTGTCTCAAGTGGATTCCGAAGAGTCGATTGGGGATAAAGACTTGATCGAGTGAAGTAGACAGTCATATTATGCGGTACATCTAGAATAGAGAAAGGCAAAGTCGTGAGTTTTCTAAATCAAAGCTCGGTGATTCCTGTGTGATAATTGTGCACGCGTACTTATTATGGTGTGATTGCATATGGACTATTCGAACGGACTTGGTCTGTCCCCAAGGGTGAGTGTGTGCCCTAGATTGACCAGGTAAGAATTCCAGTTATATGGGGGTGGATGTGGAATTGCAAAACTAATTATTGCTTAATGGTTCGCAACCCTTTCAAATTTATACCGTGTTTGGTGTGGAGAAAGCATGGCCTGGTGTGTGCACAATGATCGTGGGGATTTAGTCTCTAGTGTGAGGTTGTGTGGATAAGATGGTGGCAACTTTTATATTGTAAACATGTGAGGCATAGTGGTAATGTTTGGCTGAGAGGTTAAGTGATGGACTAGTGTTGATATGGGGTAAGCGTAAGTGGAGATCCTTGCTCGGATTTGTTTATAAGTTGTTCAAATATAGCAAGATTTTGTGTGGCGATGCATTGATGTCTAAGTGACAGTTGGTGGCTGGCTAAGAAGGGAATTTGTGTGATCTTAGATTAGCTAATTTATGATGTTTTATAGTAGATACGAAATCCTTGGGAGTGTGAGCTAATTCTCGTATGTTAAGAAAATGCAAAGGAGTGGGTTAGTATCGTTTGAGAATCGAGAAGAGTGTAATCGCTTTGAACATTAAGCGTGAAATCAGATTGACTTGGCTGAATTTCTCGTATGAGATGTGGTGGAATTGTTGGTTAGGCATAGCAACCGTTGATATTGCACGTGTAGAGTGGTCAATGTTGGATGAGAAATGTTCCATGCTAGCCTGAGGTAAGTAGGACGGTAGATTGGAATAAATGAGTGGGTGTGAGGTAGAAGGTGTGACAAATGGCACGAAAAGTGGGAAGCAATGTTATCGGAACATCACCACCGAGTGCACGAACTTCTAGTGGGAGTGAGAGAAAGAGGATTTGTGTGTATGTGATTGGTTTCAGTGTTGAGGAAAGCTAGCCTATGTGACTGGTCAAGAGTGTGCACCTCCTAGTGAGTCGTTCTTTGGAAACATGTTTTACGTTCGAGAAGTAAGTGGAATAAAGTAGCCGAATGTATTGCTCGGGGTGAGGGACCATTGGATGAGATTTGGTAGAAATATAGGAGTGACGTTGTGGTAAAAGCGTGTGAGTTGATTGGTATCTATGGATTGTGGTCAGTTTAATTAATGTGAGAAGGTGATATCTGCCTTGAGCATATTTTGTGTTGAGGGAGTAATGATAGATTGGTGTGTAATCCATTGAAAAGTGTGTAAGCTGTTGAAGAGAATCTTAACTGCGGGTTAAGGTGATATTCAAAGTTGATTTTGTGATCAGTGGACGAATTGAGCGTAGTTATTTTAGTAAGGGTTGCATGTTGTTGTGACGATAACTTCAGTAGAATACATTCTTAAGAAGGTGAAAGTGTGTGTGAAACCCTTAGTTTGACGCGTTTTAAAACCGTAAGTCCAGGTGTGTGAACAAAGCGGTCAATATCTGGTACGGTTGGCCGATGTGTGAATGATTTTGTGTGAGATCGGAGGTCACACGGTTGACCACCGATAGGTCGAACATTTTCGCGAGAGGTTAAGCGTGGCTCGAGACCGCCACTGGTTTACGTGAGCAGTAGGAGAAGTTTATCGAATTCCATGGAGGAGTCGGTGCGATGTTTAGAATTAAGAAGTGTCTATAGTGGGAGTTCGGTGGCGATTCCATAAAGGGCAAGAGGCAACTTGGGAGTTGGAAACAGACGTGAGGACTCGATATCCTCGTTTGCTAAAAATGGAATTCCGGGGACGGAATTCTTTTGAGGGGTGGATATTGTAATAACCGGTTTTCAATTAACCGATAATTGAGAAATCTTGGATGAATTTCGAAGTTTAAGAAAGTTATGTGGTCCAAGTGTGAATTACTGAAAGTGTTGTGTTTTTGAGTAAAGTATATAAAGAAAAAGGAAAACCCTAAACCCTCTCATATTGCATTAGTGTGTGTGTTTTGTGTGTGTGTTTCGGCTGGGGAAGAAAGGAAGGAGAAAGAGGCATTTCCAAATTTGAAGAATTAGCAGTTGGACGTTTTGTTGATCTGTGGAAATCATTCAGGTAAAAGCCAATCCTAATCCTCCTTAAGTTTTTGTGTTTTGGTGGATTTTGGGGAAGGATCTTAGTTTGTGGGTTTTAGTGTGTTTTTCCTAATCCAATTGCTAGAAAGGGCTTAGGAATGGGTTATTGTGTAAACATCGACCCATATTCTTAAGCTGGAGGTGTTGAGAAGATTAGGACAAGTGATTTTGCGATTTTCTGCGTTTTGGGTTTTCCCGTCGTGTCCGGAAACCTTCAGCGCAGGGTAGTGTCCGGACGTTTTTGATGGTGTACGGATAGCGTGGTTGTCCGGGTAGTGGGGCCGTCCGGATAGCGTGGTTGTCCGGGTAGTGGGGCCGTCCGGATAGCGTGGTTGTCCGGGTAGTGGGGTCGTCCGGATAGCGTGGTTGTCCGGGTAGTGTGGTCGTCCGGATAGCGTGGCTGTTCGGATAGGTCGTCCGGATAGTGTGGTTGACCGGATAGTTTTGGCTGTCCGGATAAAGCATCCAAATAGTATTTGTGAGATACTGTAGTGCAGGCTGTAAGTCCGAGGGGTTATCCGTGTGAGTGTGTGGTTCAACCAAGTGGCTTATCGTGGTAGTGTGTACTCTTATAGGTGCAGTTGAAGGGAGAATCGGACTTAGTAAGAGGATTAAGCGGGACGACAGGTGAGTATTCTGATCTTAATCCTTTTTAAATGTGGAACTTTATGCATGTTCACATTGGTAAATGCTAGTACTATTCTTTTAACCTTGCATGGAAAGTGTGATCTAATTGTGTGGATGCAAACTGCTTTTATTTCAAAGCGAACAGTAAGTGTGTGACATTATGTGTGGTTTAAATGTGTGGGACCATGCTCTTACTTTGGTGTGAAATGGGGGTGTGTCCCATATGGTTTGATATGTGAATCCTTATGCATAATTAATGGTAAGAGTTCATTTTCTTGTGATTGAAAAGTGTGATTTAATCGTGTGGACCTAAACTACTTTCGTGTGGACGAGCTATGGCCTTGTGTGAGATGGGGGTGTGTCCTATATGGTGGGATATATGAATGTGTTTCATATATGGACGGTGTGTGCCCCTTTTTACGTTGTCACAGTGTGTGTGACCATAGCACGTGCCATTAGCTTGTCAAAGTGTGCTATATGGGCGGTGTGTGCCCCTTTTACGTTGTCACGGTGTGTGTGACCATAGCGTGTGCCATTAGCTTGTCATAGTGTGCTGATCAGATACGTGTGTTCATGACAAGATTTGTACAATCGTTTCTTACTGAAAGTTTTACATAAACTGTGTATTTTGTGGTGTGACTTTTGAGGGAACTCACTAGACCTCATGGTCTAACCCTCGCTTTTCAAAACTAAAACTTTTTCAGGTAAGCACGTATTCGAAGCTTGCTTAGAAGTTGACCAGCCGTGAGACGGAGTTGCGTTAGAAGGATTAGAAGGCTTTCCTTTTATTTCATAGTTGTGATCTCAGCTGTAGTTAGGGTTATTTCCGCAAACCCAGTTTGTAATCTGTTTAATGTATTCAATTGAGCCATCTTTGGCGTTTTAATTTAAAGGTATAGCTTTTGGGTATGTTGGTTTGGTTTGGGTTGTTACACAAATCTTGGTTGGTATTAATTTACCTGTGATATATGTGTATTTATATAAAGAGTATTTTATATAAATGATTTTTTAATGATTTCCAAATGTCAGGGATTTTCTCACTAGACCCTTAGGTCTAACCCTCATTTTCTGTTTTAAAAATATGTATTCCAGGTGATGGTTCCAGTAAGACTCAGTGATTAGAATACTTGATGGGTAGCTTTTGAGAAGATGATCGTTAAGAAAATGTGGATGCTTTTGTACTTATAACTTTGTTATTAGTTATTATGTAATCTAAATAGGATCAAGTTTGTACTGAATTTCTTATATTGATTAGTCAGACTTTGGGACCAAATGTGCAATATGAAATACTTTTGTCAAAAATATGTTATGAAATATTTGTTAAATGTTTTTATGGATAGTGGGTTGTTACAGTCCTACATTTCCGCCCATACAGAACTTCAAATGGCGCCACACCGAGACTCGAATGGTAACTGTTATTATAGGAGAATTCCACCAATGGAATATGTGAATCCCAATTTCCCCCAAAGTCGATTACACACGACCTCAGCATATCTTCCGTCAGTCTGGATATTCCGCTCCGTCAGTCTGGATAGTTCGATAGTCGATGTATTTAAAAAATTCAGGGACTTAATGATTCAAAAAAAAAGTTCTAATGGGTTTTTTCATCTGACTTGATTATTCAAAATGAAAAAAATTAATGGTTTTTTTTCATTTAAAAAATGGTTCATAGACTTAACCATTCAAATCGGGATAATTTGTTGGGTTTTTCTAAACTTTTCCCTTAAAAAATCTTGTCTCTCCACATTTTACAATGTTCTCAAATTTGGGGAGAAAAGAACGGATTTTTTTTGTGTTATCGAGAACAGAGGAAAATGAAATAAAGAAAATAATTTTTCATGTTCTTGAACATGAGGGAGGAAAGGAAAGATGTCATTTTGAGAAATATACCTTTTGAAATTATATTGTTTGAAATGAAAGGTTGGATGGTTTTATAATTTAAATAATCTTTTTAAGTTGCTTTCATTTTCATTCTTTCCTTTTCCTCCCACATTTGGGAGCAAAGTTTTGGGAGAACACTTATCATTGTTTTTCCTCTTTTACCTTTCTTTCTTTTCTAAAACGTTTCGAGAACACTTATGAAACACCCTAAAACCACAGTAAATTTAAACCTTGAATTTATCAAAGTACTCTACAACATCTTCCAAACTTTTCATATATACATGGAGAATTAATTACGAAGATTCATATATACAACTGGACTAACAAAACAACCTACTAATCTAATCCTTAACATTAAGATCAGATTATACGGGTTGTCTAGGCAATCTCCCAAAACATCTTCGTTTACACTAACTTCTCCATCACGCTTCCAAAAATATAACTCTGATATCCCTCGTCACTTGTCCCTTCCCGAGCTAGTACCTATTAAAAAAAATTAATTTGGAAAGATTAGGCTTACGCCTAGTGAGAACATCCAATTTTCAAATCAAAATCTTTACGAGCTTTGAAAACCAAATTTGTAAACAAAGCATATAAGATAACCTTTTCGAGAACTTTCTTACCGTACACATAACATCTTTCGATGACGGGAATCATACTCGATTCCATGAGTATGATAACACTAAGTACGTCATATTATAATGTTTAAGAGCGCCACTATGAATCACTATAGATTCTAGATTACGGCTCATGTCCAAGAAATTACAATTAAACGTCATGCCTATTTCTTGGTTTCTAATAGAAATCGGGAATTACAATTAAGCGCCCTGCCTATTCCACGATTTCACATCACAATACGAAATGAGAATTACCATTAAGCGCCCGACCTATTCCTTGTTTCCAAGTCAACGGGAATTATGATTATGCGCCACGCCTATTCCTCGTTTATCAAATAATCATAGTGCCTATGAATCCATTACACTTCCTAGCATATGTGTGTATCAATTCAAAACACATATCAACTCGTATCATACTCGTAGTCGAGTTATAATTATGTTCGTACTGTTAAAATCAAAATATGTTTCGTATTCATAAAACATTTGAACAATACAACCTCACACATAAATATACAGGAAAACTTGTCCGGTAAACTAACCCGGAACCGAGTTCGGAAAACATATCCGGAACCTTCCGGAATCCCAACAATTCGGTAACATCCGAAAAATTATCCGGACTCCAAGTCCGGTACCATCCGGGAACTGCATCTGGTAAACCAATCCGGAACTATCCAGACATTCAATCCGGAACTTAATCCGGAAAACGATCCGAAAAAGTTATCCAAAAAATCAATTCCGGTACTATCCGGAAAATTCAACTTCCGGATTTGTTCGGCGGTTCATACGATTTCTACCCAGTATTCAAATAACCATTTAAATCCATTTCATAGAGATATCACATATAAGTTTTATTAATGCAAATCAAGTAGATGAACTCACCTGGGTAACACCAACTCAGAGTGAAACTGATTCCAATCCTTTCCACGACTGATTTCAATAACCTAATTGAAATTCAAATTAACTTATGACTATCAATCTTAAGAAATCGAATTGATAGAGAGAATCCAAATCCTTACCGAACAAAACCTGAAATCGTACTTTCTTTCTCTCTGCCTGAACCGACTTCACCGAATGAACAATTGAGAAAAATCTAAATTTTCAACCGACTCTCCACTTATATATATAACTATCATCAATTGACAAAAATAACCCCAAAGTTTCACAATTCCACAATTAACTTAAAACTTTGGTCAATTTCACTTTTGACCCTTTCGACAGATCGTTTAAAATAACATCATCCCATTATTTTAAAATTCTCCCAAAATAATTATATAATAATTATGGAAATATCGAGGTGTTACAAATCTTCCCAACTTGAAAATGATTTCGTCCTCGAAATCGAAACTATACAAACAAGTGAGGATATATATTCTTCATATCTTCTTCCGCTTCCCACGTCACGTTGGCACCTCTATGACGTTTCCATTGTACTTTAACTAAAATCACTTCCTTATGTCTTAATTTCTTAGTCGTCCTTTCAAAAATTGCTTCGGGTTCCTCAACACAACGACTTTTCTCATCCACTTTTATTTCAGAAAGTGGTATAACATTTTCTTCTTCGGCTAGGCATTCCGAAGATAACAATCATGAAAAGTATTATGGATCCCTTCCAATTCAGGTGGAAGCTCTAACTGCTAAGCTTGAAGTTCCACTCTCTTAGTTATAGTGAAAGACCCAAGAAAACGAGGACTTAACTTTCCATGTTTTCCAAATATTATTATACTTTTCCACGGAGATACTTTTAGCATCACCCGCTCCCCAACTTGAAAACAACTTGAAATTTTATTGGACTCTTTTGGTTATTAGTCGAAGCCCCACTTGTCCAGCCTCTATTCCATAATCGGAACCCATATTCAAAATTTCCTAGTAAACTTATTTCTAAGACTAGGTTCCCAAGAGACAAACTAGTCTGAGACCGGGTTGGATCACAACCGCCATTGAAAATTAACCTTTTGATTTAGACAAATAGTGGGATCTGGCTATCCATAATATCTGCCACTTGTTACCGGTTCATCGTCAAGAACACACACACAACACCAAAGGTTCACATCTGAAGGGCTCGACGAGCTAACTGAGTGACACGAATTCGTCGTGCTATACTTAAAACTCTTTCATGTGCAAAAGCATCGCCAAGAACTGAATCACCTCCAATCACCCTCACGGTGGCAGACATGGCGGCTGCCTCCTGGCTTATAGCGTTTGGAATAGATGATAGGACGGTAGTTACTATCTCCTTCCAATTCTGTTCTTCCTTTTCCAGAAAAGCTTATTTATTATTATTATTATAAATTACTCTTCCCTTCCTTTTCGCGTATTTGTATCAAGGTTTCCTCTTCCATCTCCTTTTCTCTTATATAACTTTCTTGTATACTTTCAAACTGCCTACGGTCTTTTGGCACTTAGATCCGAGAAACCAATGCTGTCAAAAACCTTAACACTCATTTTGTACACGTTCAACCTTGCCGGTCAAACCAAACAAAATAAGTGGATAACCGCTAAATTATCCACTTTCATTCAGGAATCTCCAAAGGTTGTAAACTCCCACAAGGTCGTTGATGTTCGGCCTTCACCAACAAACACGTCACACATTTCTCTACACATCGTGCCACATCTAACTTCATAACCGGCCACTAATAGTGTAGTTTCAAATCTCTATACATCTTAGTACTCCCGGAATGTATAGAATATTTGGACTTGTGGGCGTTTTCAAGAAGTAACTCTCGGTTTCCCCAATCTTTGGCACCCAAATACGGCCTTGAAATATTTGACTCCGCGACTATCTTCAGTCAATTGAAGACGTTGCTTAACCATGACTTCCTCTTTCAGATTTTCTTCTAATAACGTTTCCATTTATGCCACTTTGATTATTTCAATCAAACTTGACATCACATCAATTCTAGTGTTGATCAGTGATCACTTTCAAACACCTACTACATTCCTTCCTACTCAAAGCATCAACTACTACATTTACTTTACCAGGATGGTAATGCAATTCACAATCATAACCCTTAAGTAGTTCTAACCAACGCCTTTGCCTCATATTCAACTCTTTCTGATCAAAAAACGTGTTTCAAACCCTCATGATCAGTGAAAAGAGTACACTTCGTTCCATACAAGTAATGCCGCCATAACTTCAAAGCAAATACTTCTGCTGCCAGTTTCAAGTCATGGGTAGGATAATTCTTTTAATGCTCGAGTTGTCTTGATGCATAAGCAATTATTTTGCCACGTTGCATCAATACATACCACAAACCCATCTTTGACGCATCACTATATACAACCAAATATTTTGTTCCTTCTGGTAGTGTAAGGACAGGAGCTCCACATAGCTTCTTTTGTAAAGTCCTAAAAGCTGATTCTTGCTTTTCAGTCCATGCAAAGTTTACATTCTTCCGTGTCAGAATTGCCAAGGCAGAAGCGATCTTAGAGAAATCCTTTATAAATCTCCGGTAATAGTCTGCCAAACCCAAGAAACTCCGTATCTCTAATGCGTTCTTCGGTGTCTCCCAATTCATCATTGCTGAGATTTTCGCCGGATCCACTTTGACTCCTTCAGAAATAATTACATGGCCAAGAAATTGTACCTCATTTAACCAAAATTCACATACCACCTTTATATCCTTTATTCGATTCTCTTATACTTTAGCATCCAATACCTATGCTAGATAGGATGAACATCCTTTTACTAAACACTTACGTGCTTTGGCTTATTGAAATCAACAGAACATCCCCTTTTCTCTTTTCTTCATAGATGAGTACAACATCATTTTCGGGCATAGGGATCCAAATTAATTTCTTAGCACAAGGAATCTCTGCCTGATTACTCACCAACCAATCTATACCAACAACTATATCAAACCCACCAATTTCCATTAGAATCAAATCAATTGGAAGTTCCTTTCCTTCTATCATAAGGGTGCAATCTTAAAGTTTCTCACGAACTAAGACTTGGCCCCCATTAGCTATCTCAACTACTAAGGCATCTTCCAAAATAGTGACTGGCATAGCTAACTTTTAATAAAAGATTACAATACAAAAGACAAGTTGACATCCCATTAAATAATATACACGCATGTATAGAATTAACAAGGGATGCATCAGAAGTTACATCCGCCGATTCCTTAGCTTCTTCCGCCGTCGTGTAAAATGCTTAGTCCGCTGGTCTTGGGGTATTGGGTTTCTTCTCTTGATTCCCACTACTCTTCAGCTTTGGGCAATCCCTTCGGTAATGACCAGGTTTCTTACATTCATAGCAGGTTGGTCCTTGAATGGGACAATTTCCAATTCGATGACCACCCTTTCCGCACTTGAAACATGCTCGACACAAGCCACAATGTTTACTTCTGCATTTCTGATACAAATTGAATTCTTGACATGATTCAAAACAAGGATTCTTGGCAAAAGGTTTCGATTTCTGGGAAGATTCTGATCGATCATCCCACTTTCTTTTATCTCCCACTTGAGCTTTCTCAGCTTTTTCTCTAGCATCAACTCCCTCCATTCTCCTATTAGCATTCCTTACCGGATTCGTAGATGGAATTACATTTTCAGCACCTATAGCTCGTCCCCGAAATTCAACATTCCTATCATCTAATAATTTCATAAACATTTCTTGTTGTTGAGTCAGTGCAGCATTCATAACTCTCATCATGTTTTCCATCAGGCGTGACTCCAGAGTAGATTCAGTCATCGTCGGATTAGAAGTACCAACATCAGGTCGATAAGTTTGACTTCCTTCTTCCCCCAGGATAGGTGGCCTTGGTGGACTTGTGTTAGCTCCGCCCCTTTCAGGTTGATTTACCACAGATTCATTTGCCACAAGTATGCTTACGTAACAATATATTCATAATAACAGTAGCTAATTGAAATTGTGAACATACTACACATAAGAATCCTCGTTACCATCATTACAGTTCCAAATTCACGTATTTCCATCAACTCTAAGACTATCACGTCTTAGTATTTCTACCCAATTGTTGGGAACTGAAGATATGCCAAGTATGGTTAGTACTGCTAAGTCTACATTACTACTGCCAGGTCTTCGTTACTACTGCTGGGCAAGATTACTACTGCTAGACGAAGTTAGTACTGCTAGACCAAATTACTACTGCTAGACATGGTTAGTACTGCTGAGCTGAGTTACTACTGCTTGAAGACTGTGAAGGTTAATACTGCTGAAGGTTGTTAATGCTGCTGAGCCAAATCATCATTAATGCTGCTGAGCCAACTCATTGTTAATACTGCTGACTTGATAAGTTTGGTATGCGATACTGTTGGAGACAAAGAAGGAATTGATCAAGATATGTTTAACGAAGATTCAGAAGATCAATTTACTTTTGATAGTTATCTTGTAATTACTTTTGTATATATAGTATTGATAGATAGCTATTAAATGACAGACGATAGAAGATAGATAGTATACAGAATTCGATATTCATTCAAGAGTGAATTAACCTCAAGATTATAGATCCTATTTCTAGAGAAGTAGAAATCGTCTTGTTGAGCCTGTTCAACAAGATTGAGGTTTGGTGTAAAACTTGTGAGTAATACAGTTTGATATATACAGTGTATTGAATTTCTATTGATTGTTCATTAATTAATTTAGAGTTCTATTCCGCAAGATTCTCTAAATTCTGTTTCTAAGAAGTTTAATTCTTGTTAAGAATCGATCCTGACAAGTGGTATCAGAGCGTTGGTATCTTAGAAGCTATGGACAATGCAATGGATTCTCACAGTACTCCTGTTTCAAAAGTTCCCATGCTCAAACCCAATAAATTGGACATGTGGAAACTGAGAATCAAGCAGTACATTCTTCTCACTAATTATGCAATATGGGACATCATAGAAAATGGCCCATGTAATGAAGGAAAGAGTGAAGAAGATGGTGAAGGCTTTGACCAGTCCAAGGTTGAGTGTTATGGAGGATCACATCAACAGGCTCCAAATGGAAACCAAAACAGAAGCTCCTCTCAAGCCCATGTTTCTCAACAAGGAATGGGATTTGATTGGAGTGATCAAGCTGAGGAAGCCTGTCAGAATCAAGCTCTTATGGCAGAAGTATCTGATATTCCCACTGAGGTACAATCTAAACTCTGTTCTCAAGCTTGCATTGATGCTGTTAAAAGATATAGGGATCACAATCAGGGTATGTGTGATGACCTTAAGAGGCTAGAGAAAGATGTGAAAGATTATGTTAGGATTGTAGAAAGGTTTGAGGAACAGATTAGAGCTTTTCAAGCTAATGAACTTCAACACCACTATGATACTAACTATTGGAAGTGGGAGAAGAATGAGTATGAGATTAAGCTGAAAGTGTCTGGGGAGGAGAATGAGAAATTAAAAGAAGAGATTAAGAAGGTTAAACTTGATGTTGAAAAATTTACCTGTGCTTCTAAAACCATGGATACCATCATTAAGGCTCAAATCCATGACAAGATGAAAGTAGGGATAGGGTACAATACCACACCTCCACCCTACAACAACAACTACATACCTCCCAAGTCTGATTTGTTAGAGACCAAGGATAGAAAGGAACCTGAATTAAAGATTAATATAGATCCTTGTGAAAAAGAAATAGTTGTTGAGGATGAGACTGACAAAGTAGACTCTGATGAGGAATGTGAGAGTCCATGTGTCAAGAACACTGAGATCAAAAGGAATGAAGAGAAAAAGGGAGTCCATTACAAACAGACCACAGTTGTGGCTCCCAATACCTGTAAACATTGTTCTTGTAAGAAATCTCAAGAGCTCAAGCCCCAAAAACATGATAATCAGAGGGGAAATCAAAGGAACTGGAATAACCAGTGGGCTATGAGACAAGGAGTTGACCTGAACAGAATCAACAGGCCAAAACCTTGCTTCATCTGTGGTAAGCTAAATCACTTAGCCAAACACTGTTATTTCAATCCAGTTAACCAAAGGTTTAATGCTCAAAGATATTTTCAAAAACCTGCTGGTTACAGAAAGAGTGGGGGATATAAAAAGTCTGTGAGGAAAGTTGTGGCAAAGAAACAAGTTAAAACCATAAGCCACATGAAAAAGGCAGAAACAGAAAGTGTTAGAGTATGGATGCCTAAAGGTACTAATGATAATACTGCCAACTCAGTTAGTACTGCTAACAATGTTAGTACTGCAGGAAGCAATAATGTTACTAGCAGTGTTAGTACTGCTAACACAGTTAGTACTTCTTCAACAATTAATACTGCTTCTAGTGTTAGTACTGCTAAGTTAGTTAATACTGCTGAGAAGGCGAGTACTTCTGGAAGCAATGTTAGTGCTGCCAAAGTTAGCACTTCTACATCAGTTAGTACTGCTTCTAGACCTATCATCAAAACAAAGTACTCAAGCACTGATGTTCCTCACTTTGACAAGCTCATCAAAACAGAATGTAAGTATTTTGATGATCAAGGGAGACCCAAGACCACTATGGCTTGGGTCCCTAACAAAACTAATTGATTTATCAGATGTGCAGGGCAGCCAACAGCTTATGGGGAGAAGCATTTGGCATGTTGACAGTGGTTGCTCTAGGCACATGACAGGTAACATGGCCTGCCTTCAATATTTCCAATGAATTGATGGAGGACATGCTACTTTTGAAAATAATCCTGCAGAAGGTAAGAGAAGTGGTAAAAGTGATGTGTAAGTTGACATTTGAGGATTTGACAAGTGATGCACAGTGCAGAGTTACTACTGCCTGTGTTCTAGTAGTTAATACTGCTTGTGCAGTTAATACTGCTCAGTAGTTAATACTGCTCAGTAGTTAATACTGCTTGTGTAGTTAATACTGCTTTGCAGTTAATACTGCTCAGTAGTTAATACTGCTAGTGTAGTTAATACTGCTCAGTAGTTAATACTGTTCTAGTAGTTAATACTGCTCAGTAGTTAATACTGCTAGTGCAGTTAATACTGCTAGGTAGTTAATACTGCTAGGTAGTTAATACTGCTTGGTAGTTAATACTGCTCAGTAGTTAATACTGCTAGTGCAGTTAATACTGCTTGGTAGTTAATACTGCTAGGTAGTTAATACTGATAGGTAGTTAATACTGCTTGGTAGTTAATACTGCTAGGTAGTTAATACTGCTAGGTAGTTAATACTGCTTATGTCGTTAATACTGCTTTTAATAATCTAGGGCATATAAATACCCCTGTTTGCCCGCCCAAGTTCATAACGACTCTTCGCATTTACTTCTTCTCTCTCGTTCTAACCTAGTCTCCCCAGAATCTTTGTGTTTTTCTCTCAAGAATCCTCAGGAATCATGGAGTTTGTGGATGAACACAATGAAATAGCCATGCTTCAGAAGCTGAAACAAGCTGCGGGATTCCACGATATAGTCGATTTTCTCAAATCCTCGCACATCTCCTATGCCCTAACAGTGAGCCCAACAATCTATATCGAACATCAGACACAATTTTGGGAGAATGCCACTGTTAGTGTCGAAGAAGGGCAGAAAACCATTCGAACAAGGGTTTGTGATAAACCCTTGAAAGTCACTGAAGAGGTTATTCGCATCTCTCTTCAGTTGAATGATGCTTCAGGTATATCTTCTATTCCTAATGAAGAACTCTTTTCTACTTTACAAAGAATGGGGTATGAAGGTCCCATTGGTGTTTTTAAATTCTACAAATCAAAATTTTTCAACCAATGGAGATTTCTTGTTCATACCCTGATGCACTGTATTTCCAAGAAAACTACTGGATGGAGTGAGTTCAGCAGTCCCATTGCATATGCCTTGGTCTGCTTATCCACTGCTAGAAAGTACAATTTTTCGGCAATGATCTTTAATGATCTTGTATCAAACTTGGAATCCAAAAAGAGCTTTTTCATGTATCCAAGGTTTGTGCAAGAAGTTCTTAACAAGGAATTGATGGACTTACCTCAGTTTACTGAGGTATATGTACCCAAATCCCCTAAAGGGAAGGTTTTTTCAAATATGAAAAGACTTCCTAGGGACTCGGAAGGAGTTGACACACCATTGTTCTCTACAATGATGGTTGTGTCCCACCCCTCTGAAGGTATGGCATCAGGATCAAGGCCCTCATTAGATCAACCCACTGATGACCAATCCCAACCTTCCATCTCAAAAGACATCCCTCAGTCCATTCTTGAACAACCAACTCCCACAATCACCAAAAGGTTTCAAAGAAGAAAGGTGCACAAGGTTCCTTCCCTTGATGTACCTACTAAGAGCCCTAAGCCTTTAAGCCCTCAGTTGGAGCATTCTCCAATTGAGAATATCAACAGGGAAACCACAGGGGTGTCTCCCAACCCCAAGAAGGTGGTCTCTAAGGAGAAGGATGACCATATGGGTGCTAAGGCTGCCACTACTTCTGCTAGCACAGAGAAGGACAGTGGTAACATAACTAAGACCTTCCCCATGGCAACTCTAAATGAGAAATCATTAGGAGGACCCAGGTGCCAAGAAACCAAGGGGGCAGGTAGTGCTTCTGCTAGGCAGAAGGCTTCTGCTAAAACTTCCAGTGATCCTTTAAAGAAGGTAAACACTTCTAAACAAGGTGAGGATAGATATAACTATGAGGAATTGATGGAAACCATAGGGAATATCAACTTGGATGTTATGGCACAAAAGAAAGAGATTGAGCAACTGAAGACTGTGGTCACCTACCAACAGTCTCAAATTGAGAAGCTCAAAAAGATGGTCACCAAGTTGCTGCACAAAAAGAAAAAGGCCCAATTTGTGCTGAGAAGAAGAACTTCAACTGATGATGCTCCCAAAAAGGGGGAGTCAGAGTCAGAAGCAGATCTGAAAATGAAGGGTCCACAAATTGAGGGGGAGACTGTTCACATGAAAACTGAGATGGAAATGGATTATGCACAGGTGAAGGGGGAGTCCAGTGCACAGAACAAGGGGGAGACAGAAAAGGTGTAGGAGATGATTAAAGAAGCAGAAACTTCAAAAGCAGCAGAAACCACAGCAGCAGAAACTGTTAATGCTGCTGAGTTTGAAAAAGCAGCAGAAACCACAGCAGCAGAAACTGTTAATGCTGCTGAGTTTGAACAAGCAGCAGAAACAGTTAATGCTGCTGAAGACCTAACAGAGAAAGAACCTGAAACTGAAGTAGCAGCAGAAACTGTTAATGCTGCTGACTCTAAGCAAGCAGCAGAAACAGTTAATGCTGCTCAATCTACAAAGAAAGCAGAAACAGTAACAGAGAAGCTTACAGTAGAAGAAGTGGAGGTTGCAGAGGCTTTAATCAAAGCCAAACATGATACACCTCCAACTGCCAAGAAACAGGAAGAACCTAAGGATGCAAAGATGGTTTTCAGCAGAAAGAGAACAAAGTCTGTGGCCACTAAAAAAAGTGTGTAAAGAAGCAAAAGATAGAACCTGTTGAGAAGCCAGTGGTAGAAGAAAGAGAAAAGGAAGAAGTTGCCAAGGATGAAGGACAAGGAGATAGCAAGACAGGTCAATCCAGTAAGGCACAATCACTTAGCAATGAACAGTGTGACTTGTACATCACTATGGTTGATACTGAACCAATAAAAGTGACTCCATTAGACTCAAAGCCTCCTGAAATCAGTCACTGGGATACATTGATAGATGAAAGAAAGGAGTATATCAGACTCAAGAGAGCTGATGGGCAGTTTGAAGTCTACAGAACATGGGGACAAGCCATAAGAAGATGCTCAAGATCTGACCTGGAAGAGATGTTCAAAGTAGGCATGCAGATCTATGGCAACATGTTGACAGAAAGAGGTATGTCTATCACAAAGATGGTGTTAGAATACCTATGCCTAATGTTCAGACCAGAAGTAGTTCAGCACATAACAGCAAGACCTTTTCAAGCAGTAACCAACTGGATGCTCTATGAAAATTGTGGAGTGTATGTCATATCAATTGACAACACATATCAGGAGTATTATCTGGTGGATCAAATATATAATCACAGCATGAAAAGACTGAAAGGGATGCTACATGTAAAGTTGGTCTGCAACAAAGACTCTGCTATGGGAAGATTCTTGGTAAGGAGGATTGCAAATCAGAGTCTAGGTCTAAGTCCTAATCTGTGTGTACATGATGACTAAGTTTTGGAAGCATCATCTGAAGAACTTGACTTCTTTTCCTAAAAGTCAAGTTAGGGGAAGATTGTTGGGAACTGAAGATATGCCAAGTATGGTTAGTACTGCTAAGTCTACATTACTACTGCCAGGTCTTCGTTACTACTGCTGGGCAAGATTACTACTGCTAGACGAAGTTAGTACTGCTAGACCAAATTACTACTGCTAGACATGGTTAGTACTGCTGAGCTGAGTTACTACTGCTTGAAGACTGTGAAGGTTAATACTGCTGAAGGTTGTTAATGCTGCTGAGCCAAATCATCATTAATGCTGCTGAGCCAACTCATTGTTAATACTGCTGACTTGATAAGTTTGGTATGCGATACTGTTGGAGACAAAGAAGGAATTGATCAAGATATGTTTAACGAAGATTCAGAAGATCAATTTACTTTTGATAGTTATCTTGTAATTACTTTTGTATATATAGTATTGATAGATAGCTATTAAATGACAGACGATAGAAGATAGATAGTATACAGAATTCGATATTCATTCAAGAGTGAATTAACCTCAAGATTATAGATCCTATTTCTAGAGAAGTAGAAATCGTCTTGTTGAGCCTGTTCAACAAGATTGAGGTTTGGTGTAAAACTTGTGAGTAATACAGTTTGATATATACAGTGTATTGAATTTCTATTGATTGTTCATTAATTAATTTAGAGTTCTATTCCGCAAGATTCTCTAAATTCTGTTTCTAAGAAGTTTAATTCTTGTTAAGAATCGATCCTGACACCAATCTCACAAGTCATAACTTAATCATCTCAGCTTAAGTCTAGGTATCTAACAATCATACCTAGTTCACTTAAACTACAACTCTGATACCAAACTGAAACACCCTAAAATCACAGTAAATTTAAACCTTGAATTTATCAAAGTACTCTACAACATCTTCCAAACTTTTCATATATACATGGAGAATTAATTACGAAGATTCATATATACAACTGGACTAACAAAACAACCTACTAATCTAATCCTTAACATTAAGATTAGATTATACGGGTTGTCTAGGAAATCTCCCAAAACATCCTCGTTTACACTAACTTCTCCATCACGCTTCCAAAAATATAACTCTGATGTCCCTCGTCACTTATCCCTTCCCGAGCTAGTACCTGGTAAGAAAAATTAATTTGAAAAGATTAGGCTTACGCCTAGTGAGAACATCCAATTTTCAAATCAAAATCTTTATGAGCTTTGAAAACCAAATTTGTAAACAAAGCATAAAGATAACCTTTTCGAGAACTTTCTTACCGTACACATAACATCTTTCGATGACGGGAATCATACCCGATTCCATGAGTATGACAAACACTAAGTAAGTCATATTATCATGTTTAAGAGCGCCACTATGAATCACTACAGATTCTAGATTACGGCTCATGTCCAAGAAATTACAATTAAGCGGCATGCCTATTTCTTGGTTTCCAATAGAAATCAGGAATTACAATTAAGCGCCTTGCCTATTCCACGATTTCACATCACAATACGAAATGAGAATTACCATTAAGCGTTCGGCCTATTCCTCTTTTCCAAGTCAACAGGAATTACGATTAAGCGCCACGTCTATTCCTCGTTTATCAAATAATCATAGTGCCTATGGATCTATTACACTTCCTAGCATATGTGTGTATCAATTCAAAACATATATCAACTCGTATCATACTCGAAGTCGAGTTATAATTATGTTCGTACTGTTAAAATCAAAATATGTTTCGTATTCATAAAACATTTGAACAGTACAACCTCACACATAAATATACAGGAAAACTTGTTCGATAAACTAATCCGGAACCGAGTCCGGAAAACATATCCGGAACCTTCCGGAATCCTAACAATCCGGTAACATCCGGAAAAGTATCCGGACTCCAAGTCCGGTACCATCCGGGACTGCATCCGGTAAACCAATCCGGAAAACCCTCCGGAATCCGGAACTATCCGGAATCATATTCGGACATTCAATCCGGACTTTAATCCGGAAAACGATCCAAAAAAGTTATCCGGAAAATTCAACTTCCGGATTTGTTCGGTGGTTCATACGATTTCTACCCAGTATTCAAATAACCATTTAAATCCATTTCATAGAGATATCAATAAGCTTACTAAGCCACTTCAATTCACAGATAAGTTTTATTAAAGCAAAACAGGTAGATGAACTCACCTGGGTAACACCAACTCAGAGTGAAAACTGATTCCAATCCTTTCCACGACTGATTTCAATAACCTAATTGAAATTCAAATTAACTTATGACTATCAATCTTAAGAAATCGAATTGAAGGAGATAATCCAAATCCTTACCGAACAAAACCTGAAATCGTACTTTCTTTCTCTCTGCCTGAACCGACTTCACCGATTGAACAATTGAGAAAAATCTCAATTTTCAACCGACTCTCTCTCTCCACACACACACACACACACACACATATATATATATATATATATATATAACTATCATCAATTGACAAAAGTAACCCGAAAGTTTCACAATTCCACAATTAACTTAAAACTTTGGTCAATTTCACTTTTGACCCTTTCGACATATCGTTTAAAATAACATCATCCCATTAATTTAAAATTTTCCCAAAATAATTATATAATAATTATGGAAATTTCGAGGTGTTACAACTTAGTTTTTTCCCTTTCCTCATCCTTCCCTACCTATCATTTCCTTCATAAAATAGGTTTAAAAAACCCAACATTATGGGGCGTTTGGTTTGACAAAATGTTTTTGAGGGATTTAGATTTCGTGGAAGGTTTTGGTATTTGAAGGATTTGATACGTTTAATGTGTTTGGTTTGTAGGATTTGGAATTGAACTGAATTCTATTCTGTATAAATAATTAGTAAAAAAATTATAAAAATAAATAAATCATGTTTATTAATTGATTATTACAAAAGAAATGTTTCTAACATATGTTAAAATATTATTGCAAACAAATCTCATGAAATACCAACAATAGATTTTTAAATCTCATGTTTGTGGGTATTTTATTGAAATCTCTATATTTCAATTCCATACTTTCCTTTAAGCCAAACGTAGGATTGAATGGGATCTAGTTTCATATCCCACCAAATCATACCAAATCCAGCAACATAAACGGCCTAGGGGTGGAGGAAAGACTTGTATACATCCTACCCTCCTCTCTTCATATACCAAATACAAATCACTTGTCCCCAAGTTCCATTTCCCCTTTCTTTTGACCAACCATGTGAAGATAAATCTGCACTTTAATGAGGAAAGAGAATATAAAGATGAATTACCTCCATCGTTATGACATAAGGTATCGTTTGGCAGCTTATAAGCTACTTTATTTTTTGAGTACATGTTTCGATGATCATAAGCTTCTTGGAGTAATTTTTTTGAAAGAAATGGGTTGTTAAAACTAATGAACTTCGACATGGCCATCACCCGTTAGAGTTCTCATCGTTTCATTAGAATGATAAAAGCGACAAACGTCATTAATACAAGGAATAAGAAGAGATAATAAGGATCGGAATATGTTAAGACAATGCGAGCCAAAACATGAGTCGCCTCGTTAGCTTATATACCAATAGCATGAACCGAATAGTTGTTGTGATTTAGGAGAAGAGAGCAGATATCCCCAATAATGTCACTGAACTCTGAGTTGTCCCGGTCTGAGTCGTAAATAGCATATGCGACGATCCTTGCAGATGTGTCGAAAACGAGGTGAGAAAGGCCTAAGTTAGAGACCTATTGCATAGCATCGAGGATAGCTCTCGTTTCACACCCTTTCACAGGAGGAAGGAAATTTATAGGAGTAACTTTGGCCGAGAAGAATTCGCCTCTAGCGTTCTGAATTATGGCCCCGAAACCCGTAGAAGTATTATTCACGAAAGTGATGGAATCGGTATTACATTTGCTAAAACCTTGTCTCTGAGGATGCCAATTATTGACGCATGAAGGGTTGGTTAAGATCCGGTTAGGAGGATGTAAATCTCGAACCTAAGTCCAATCCGTGAGAACAGATAAAGCACGTCAGATGACTGAATTTGGATCCCAAGACCCATGTTTCCAAATAATGTCATTTCTGTGATGCCAGAGACTTCATAAAATCATAATAAACTTATAACCAATGTGCCTCGGGCATTCTCTGTTTAAAGGAGTCCACCTTTCTCGCCAATCTATCTACCTTACACCAAAGACCCACCTCTAACCACACAGGGGTTTCCGAAGGACATCTCACAAAAGTGTGCCAAACGTTCTCCAAATTGCTATCGCATGAAGGGCAAAGTGAAGATATACGTATTCCACGTGATTGGATATTAAGGCGAGTAGGAAGTACATCACGAAAAGAACGCAAGCAAAAACTCTTACTTTGTAAGGTACCTTGGCTTTCCAAATATGTAACATCTCGAATTTCCATTATATTATATTTAATATGAATGGGGTCGAAATGTAATTTAGTCTAAGATTTGGACTATTTGTAAATGTAAACTTTAGGGTTGAATTGGTCATTATTTAAAGGTTGTGTTTGTATATAAAGCAAAGGTCGACTAATAATTGAGAGTTATCTCAATTGATGCTGATTTGAAGTCGGTCTGGAAGAAGAAGCAGAGAGAAATCAAATTTGAAACTTTAATCGGTAAGGATTGATGATTCTTTACAATTCCAGTTCATTAAGACATATAGCATGAGTAAAATCTGACTTTTGATTAGGTTTGAATCAGTAAGAATCAAGGTTGGATTGGGAATACTGGATCAATTATTTTACAGAATTGGGTTCGAGTTCTGAATTCTTAAGGTGAGTTCATCCTTTAAATTTTGTCTTAAATGAATTGATAAGATGAATTGATTTGGTTTTGTGGAAGTAATGATATCTGTATGAATGGATACAAATCGAATTTTAGAGTACTAAATGAAAAAAATAGTGGAACTGGGTAAAATGGGTGAAATCTGGAAGATGAGTAATCCGGATGATATCGGATTCCGGATTGGTACCGGATTGGATACCGGATTCCGGATTGGTACCGAATTTAATACCAGATTTCGGAAGTGGTATCAGATTGGTACCGGATTCCGGGTGAGTTCCGGATTTGATACCGGATGGTTCCGGGCTTTGAGTCCGGAATACTTTTTCTGATGAGTTTTCCGGATAGTTCCGGATTTGGGTTCTGGATAAGGGATTTTCCAGATATAGTTTCCGGATGTGTTATCTGGTTAAGCTTTTCTATAAAAAAATCGGGGTGTTGCCCCTTGACCCCATCCGCTAACCGGGTAGCGGAACCCCCGTGCTAAGTCGCCGAAGAGGGACAATAGACAGGCCCGTGCATAAGGGTGTGCCAAAGTGTTCTACCGCACAGGGCCTCCGATCGTCGGGGGCCTCGGAATATTTTTTAAATTTTTACCTGTAGCAATATTGGTTTATAAATTAGTTAATACAACCATTTACACAAACTAATTGGTAGCGCAGTGGAAACGGCTTGAGATACGTGTGTCTTTAGTCACTGTACACCCAGGTTCGATTCTTGCGGCCTCTACATATACTTTTTTTAATCAGTGTTGTTTTTCCACAAAAGTTTTTGAGCCTTATTAAATATACAAAATTCTGACGATTCTTTAATTTTTTTTAAGATGATTTAAATATATAAATGTTTTTTACTTTTTCTTATTTTTTACTAATTAGATAATTAAATTAAAAATTAAATATACGAACTTCTAACGATTCTTTAATTCTTTTTAAGGATGATTTAAATATATATATATTTCACTTTTTCTAATTTTTACTAATTAGATAATTAAATTATATAACTTTTTTAGTAAGTTCTTTTTATAAGTTCAAATTTTAGAATTGTTATTTTCATCAAATTTTATTGGATTTTTTTAGTGAAATATCTAGCTTAAAGATTTAGACCCTCTCTAATTTCTAGTGTGTGTTAAAATTGAAGAAGAAAATAGAGAAAGTAAAGGCTTTTAAAACTTAATCTTTAACAGACCGATATTTTATTTTAATTGTTGGTTAAATGTGTTATGATTATAATAATATAACTAATGCCGAAATTACTAACATGAAATTAATAATAACTTTGGTTGTTTAATGTTTTTGTAATGATTTGTTTTATACTTTCTTTGAATTTAATAGAATTTAGATTTTTTTTTAACATTTATTGATTTGTTCTATATATGTTCTTTTGGAATACGTTTAAAATTTAATATATTATTTTTTAATGACAATAGATTAATAAAATATTCTTGTTGATATGTATATTCGTAATCTATATATATATATATAAAAGCAAGATGGGAAGTTGCTTATGTGGCATCATGAGAAACATCCATTCACATTCCTCTTTTTTCTCATAATTTTGATTTTTTTAAATAAAAAACTTCTCTCAAATGACCATTCTACCCTTAAATAAAAATTGTGTATTTCATTGTATAAAGGTTTATTTGGTAATTTCATTTTCAATTTAATTAATTAGCTTTAATTTCCGAACTATCTCACTTATTAGAGACATTAATTTTAGTCTATTCATCTTTCCATTTATTAATTAGGGGATCTACAACAAACTAATATATAAACTACAACCTAATGCTCCACAACATGAAATTAACAACTCTTATGTTCTATACTATATTCTATTAGGTTTGTATGTTTGTTTGTTGTTTATTATTTGTAGAAGTTACTTTCCGTCGATATTTCCAGTAATGATATATGTGAGTTATATAGTGTTGATATGTGTATATGTGTGTGTCTTTCCAATCAATATAATTATTTTTTTCTATAAAAAATTGCATATATTTTTTAATGTTTGCGTGTTTTACATATTGTTTAATAAGTTTTTGTTCGTTTGATTTATCTACAAATGGTACATTGGTTTTTGTTGTGGATTTTTATTCTAATTCTTTTATGTCTACATAGTTTCTTAATTTTCAATATGTAATTTTATAAGAAAAACCATATGAGATGCCATTTTCTAAGCATCTCAATCCCAAAATTTCTTCTTTTTCTTTTAAATTTTGCATTTTTTTAAATGTTTGTGTGTTTACATATTGTTGTTAAATATGTTCTTGGTTTTTCTTTCAATTTATTTACAATTGTTACCTTGGTTTTTGTTGTGGATTTTTCTTTCATTCTTTTATGTCTACATAGTTTCTTAATTTTCAATTGTAACTTTATAAGAAAAACCAGATGAGATGACATTTTCTAGGTATCTCAATCCCAAATTTCTTCTTTTTTCCCCTCAAATTTTGCATTTTTGATATAGTTATTAGCAAAATGTTTAATTAATTAGCCTATTCATCTTCTTTGTTTACACCAAATTTTTTTATTTAACTTATTTTATATTATTCTAATTTTTTTCACATAACATTGAAGGAATATATATATATATATACTAGTCTTTGGCTCGCCCGTTGCACGACGATCAAATTTGTGTTTTAAGTTAATTATTTGATGTTTAATAGTCGTTGAATAAATAATTTTGTGACACATAAAATAATTGATAAAAAAAAACAAAAATTCCACAAATAGGGAATATTATTTTGAAGATAAAAATATGTCTATTAAGTTTGATACCTATTATAAATGTCGTTACTAAATGAATTTATCAAACGAATATACAATAATTGCATATTTATATTTTTGAAAAAGGTTCGAACTCATAATCCAAAAGTCAGTTGATAAGTGATATTTTTTTCCAAGTAATTAAATGTTTCGTTGACATAATGAAATTTGATAGAATTGTAATTCGTCGAAGGAATTCGAGTTTGAAGTAAAAATTGATATGAAATTGCAAAAAAATCACGACAATTTAGTGATTATTTGTATCAAATCCATACTAATTTCAACAAATCACATACTAATCACGATACATTAATTCGTAATATTTATAATATTTAATAATATAATTAAATCCAAAAATATTCAATATTAAGCTCATATCGAAGGTATTGACGAAGCGATTACAATGGTATAATTTGTAAAAAAATAGAAATGTTTTTAACGCATTTTAGTTCATATACATTATTTATGTTTATATGATAAGTGTCTAAAATGAAAAATAAAAAAGTAAGGGATTACAAGTAAACTACATACCTAATTATAAGGGTAGTAAATGTAACGTATAAACTAAAAAAATTGAATTAAGGAGAGATTTAAGGAGGAGTGAATGTGGGTGTGCTAATTGAACTTATAATGTAAATTGCGTTCAGATACATGTTTAGGCGAGAAAATACTGAAGTCGGCTCATCAGAAGACGACACGTGGAATGCTATTTACTCATTTATTATATGTATAGATTATGCGTAAAATAAGTTTAATGTTAGGATATATACGATTAAAATAAGTTCAATATATAATTAAAATTTAAGTTAATAATTTCAATTAATATTAATTAACATTAATTAATTAATAATAATTAAATTTAATAATATTTAGTTACAATAATCTATACATATAATAAATGATAATTAAGATTAACGAAGGCATAATTGGATATATACGATTATTATGCGTAAAATAAGTTTATTTTTTGGATAAAATAAGGGTAAATTTTTTTGAATTAGAAATGAATAATTAACATTAATTAGTCAAAATGAAGTTAACTCTATAATAAAATTGAATTTAAAAAAATGAAACTATATCAATAATTTGAATTTAAACTTAGAAGTAAATCTCGTATTTTTTGGATTACATATTTTTTTTTTGAATTTATTATAAGTATGGATATGCACGTATGTATCTAAAGATATACGCTTATTATGGGTAAAATAAGTTTATTTTTGGGATAAAATAAAGGTAAAGTTTTTTGAATTAGAAATGAAACTAGGGAAATTAATTAAAATACCCTAAGTTTGAAGTTGACTTACCAAAATACCCCAAAAAATGAAAAGTTTACCCAAATGCCCCAAATTTCCGCGGTGGAGTCCCGCGATCGCGGGCAGGGACCATTTTTGAAATTTTATGTGCTTCATATTTACACTTTCAGTCCCTGCCCGCGGTGGAGTCCCACGATCGCAGCCCGCGGCGGTCCCGCGGTGGGGACTGAAAGTGTAAATAATTTTGCAAAATTTTTCACAATTGGTCCCTGCCCGCTATAGAGGGCCCCCTCCGCGGAAATTTGGGGCATTTGGGTAAACTTTTCATTTTTGGGGGTATTTTGGTGTAACGACCCAAATTCCATATAAGACCAACATAGCATAAAACATAACATTCTCATAACTGGGTTCCGAAATTCCATTACTATACTTCTAAAACTGAGGTTGGCGGAAACAACCTATACACAACTGAGAACAACTTATTACTACAAGTGGCACTGGCACTGTCTCTAGTTGCACCTGTACTCTATCTGGCTCTTGCTCACTTACCTGAGCCTTCTACTATCAGCTTACCTGAAAAGGTTTTAGTTTTGAAAAGCGAGGGTTAGACCATGAGGTCTAGTGAGTTCCCTCCATAAACAGTGTAAAACAACATTATAAAAAAAATCATTTATAAAACAGTTCATACTCTTCACATAAACATCATTCATGGTACTGCACTGTGCAAGGGATCACATAACATTTCGCGATCGGGGCCCAAACAGACTCCCCTTTCGCCCTTTCTTTGGAGCCTACGTAGACTCCCCTTCCCGGAGCCTACGCAGACTCCCCTCTACTCGAAATATGAGGAAACGGATTCCAACCTACCAGTCTGTCATACATATCCAAGGGATCATCAGAACCCGAGGATCAATCTCTGATCCCACAGTGCAGACCGACTCCACATAGGATACACATAGTTCATCATAAACGTAAAACATGAACTCCGTATAACATTTTACAATCCATTTCATCTAGCTGGAACAATCTTTTCAGTAAAGCATTATTTTCATGGGATAACATTCGTAAAAACTTGTAATTAAATCATGCTCGTACACGTACCCTGATCAGTAAAGTATAAATCTTTCATTTACGTAAAAGTCATGTACAATAACAGGGCATTTACATATAATCACTTTCATTAAGAAAACACGTAAGAGCACGCATTTTAGTTAGAAAAACTCACCTGGCTTGCTTGCTCTAAAACTTCTCACTTACACTTCCGATCTCTAGGTGGAACACCTATTATTTAATAAATACATATCATGAATCTTCCAATTGTTACTCAAGCTTACTTCCAAACTTAGCCCTTGATTATCTGAATTTATAAGCTACCTTTCTAAACCAAGTGTTTGGGTTTTGAACTTCGTTATCGGCCCGAAATATCAGTTCCGATTTCATTAACTTAAACATACTCAACACTCTCGGCTTTAGTGTGTGGGCTATAATAAAACCAAACACACTCAGCATTAAAATACAATTGGACCACCTAGCCTTGGTCTAGAAATGAAATATGATGGGTCACGTGACCCATAACTTGGTTTGCAAAAGTTTACCACATGGGCACGTGGCCTAAAATCAAAAATTAAGAATGTAACACGTGGCTTAGTCCATGCCCCAAATACTAAAAAAATGTTGAATCTTGCTTGGATGCTCGCGGTCCAATTACAAAGAAACTGCGGTCCACTAATGATGCATACCGGATCCTATTTTCACAAGAATACCGGATCTCAACTTTAAGACCACACCGGGACTCAAATGTTCCGGTACTTCCTAGTTCCGGTACCGCCAAGTCCCGGTATTCGGCGATTTCGACAGAATTTAGTTTCTTCGCCATTGACTTATTATACAAACTAACCATTAAATTTCTTGTATAAATATTATGTATTACCCTCCAACCTCATAAGTTTACATACCAGACTAATTTACCCAATTAATTACTTGATTCTTAGGGTTAAACCCGCTTGGTTTTCTCAACTAGCTTTAACAGCTTACACATGGAGAAGTGAATATAAATTTCTTTACTCACTAATTCAGACATGAACGTAAATGCAATAGAGATGATTTCTTACCAGATTAGGAGCTCTCTTACAGAAAACAATACAGATTGCCCTTCTTTCTCGTCCCTTCTTCTCAGCCGCCAAAGGCATACACACAATTTCACACACAAACATGATTCTAGGGTTCTGAGCCCTAAAATGAATCTGTATATCTTCTTTCATAAATTACAGATCTGGCCCCTCTCACTTTAAATTTCACTAATCCTTCACAAAACTCTAAATTCTTTAAATTACGATCTCGGTTATTACATTTGGTAAGTCATCTTCAAACTTGGAGTATTTTAATTAATTTCCCATGAAACTATATCATTAATTAGTCAAAATGAAATTAAATCTAGAATAAAATTGAATTTAAAAATGAAACTATATCAATAATTTGAATTTAAACTTAGAAGTTTATACCGTATTTTTGGGATTACTATTGGGCTTATTTCGAAGGTATTGGCGAAACAATTACAATGGTATAATTTGTAAAAAATTGAAATGTTTTTAATGCATTTTAGTTCATATAGAAATGAATAATTAACATTAATTAGTCAAAATGAAGTTAACTCTATAATAAAAATGAATTTAAAAAAAATGAAAATATATCAATAATTTGAATTTAAACTTAGAAGTAAATCCCGTATTTTTTGGATTACGGATTTTTTTTAATTTATTATAAGTATGGATATGCACGTATGTATCTAATGATATACACTTATTATGGGTAAAATAAGTTTATTTTTAGGATAAAATAAGGCTAAATTTTTTGGAATTAGAAATGAATAATTAACATTAATTAGATTACTATACACGGTGGAGATTTTTTTAACATTAACTTTAACTTTAGTTTGAAATAAAGTTTGGAAGTTTTTTTATATACCGTATTTTTGGGATAGTAATACACGATGGAGATTTTTTTTGAATTTATTATAAGTATGGATATGTACGTATGTATCAAAAAATATTCAATATTGGGCTTATTTCGAAGGTATTGACGAAACGATTACAATGGTATAATTTGTAAAAAATAAAAATGTTTTTAATGCATTTTAGTTCATATACATTATTTATGTTTATATGATAAGAGTCTAAAATGAAAAATAAAAAAAGTAAGGGATTAAAAGCAACTACATAGGTAATTATAAGGGTAGTAAATGTAAGGTGTAAATATTAAAAATTTAATTAAGAAGAGATTTAAGGAGAAGTGAATGTGGGTGTGTTAATTGAACCTATATTGTAAAGGCGTCCAGATACATGTTTAAGCGGGAAAACAATAAAGCCGGCTCACCAGACGACGACACGTGGCAATGTAGTTACTTATTTATTATATGTATATATATATATATATTCAACATATTTAAAAACTCATTGTATAAAATGAAATTTGAGTTAATATATAAAGTAATCAATACATAAAATTAAAAAATTATTATTATTTAAAGTCCTATTGAAAGCAATATATAAATATAAATGACATTGGAACCAATATATATGAATAAAATTAAAATCAATATATATTTAAATACTTATTATTAACCTCTTCTTTAATAAACGAGATACTTATTACATTTAATATCATTAAATAAATTTAATATATAATCAAATACTTATTACTAACTCTCTCATTAATAAATAATACACTTATTACATTTAGTTTCACTAATTAAATCAATACTTATTACATTTAATATCACTACTAATACCAATACATAAAATAAAAAACTATTATGAATCAATATATATAGTTAAAAACTTAAAATTATAATCAAAACTAAAACTTATTATTATCAATAGAGCAATATGTACAAAAAATAATAGAAACGTGTATATATATTTAGAATAACCAAATACATAAAATTAGAAAGAATAATTTATTTACAATCATCAATATAATTTCAATTGCATTTTTTTAATTTAAATTGAAATCAAGTATAAAAATAAAATTAGAATTGATATACTATGTTTCATTTTACATAATATGACTAAAACCTCATTTTCAAGATTCTCTACTAAGAAACTAAGTTATTGAGATACAGTCTCAAGCAAATAAAAAAAACTAAAACAATGAAAAATTAACAATTTTATTGGGCTTGCATATACTCGAAGTGATCACAATACTAACGGCTTTTGTTACTTTGTCGTCCAACCGTATTTTGGGAACTTCATGGAAAATTTTAGCCGAAGTTGCAACGAGTACATTATAACAAAAGTAAGGAATTTACCAAAATGCCCCACAATTAAACAAAACTAGGTAGCAATATTATGTTTGCACTGTGAATATAATTATTATATGGGAATATATGTTAGAGATAAATCGATATATTACGAGTCATGACAAAACGATACTAATTATACACCTCATTATTATAATCAATAGTTTCACTCACGTCTTTTATTATTTTGAGTCAATTACAAAGTTTGATGATGTAGAACTTCTTATCTATTATTTAATTATATATATCAAAAGAAACAACTAAGAATTACAAACAACTTCATATCAACTGTGATATTGATTCTTATTATTTTGATATATATATATATATATATAATCATCAGTCCATTTAACTTCAATATTATCTAAAGATTTTATCACTACCGCGCAACGCGCGGTACCGAACCCTAGTTATCATAATAATTGATCAATTTTATATAAGGAGATTGTTATTCATATACCCTCTTCACTCACATACATGTTATTTCTTAGCATCTACCTCTTTTCGAGACACCTTGTAGGAGAGGTTATGAAATTTAAAAACACTAACATTTGTAAAAAAAACTATAAATTTGAATCCCCAGTAACATAATAACATTAAAAATTAAAATTTAGTATCGAAAAGAAGAAAAGATGAACAATTTGTTCAAAGTCAAAGATGGGTTATTCATCGATTTATTATCAAATAAACGTTGTCATGTAGTAAAAATAATTTAATAAAAAATAAATAAGTAATTATGGAGTCATCTAATTTTTCGTACAGGGCCTCCAAAATCTCAGGAACGGCCCTGACAATAGAGAATAAGGATATGATGTATTATATGGGATTCTTAGCTTTGAGAATATGATATGAAATGTTTTGTGCGTGCGAGTAAATATGCACATATGCTAGTAAGTGTAATGGATCCATAGGCACTGGCATTAATTGAAACGTGGAATAGGCATAAAGTAAATTGTAATTCCCGTTGACCTGAAATGAGGAATAGGCATAAAGTAAATTGTAATTCTCATTTCGTATGGTGATGTGAACGTGGAATAGGCATAAAGTAAATTGTAATTCCTATTGACGTGAAATGAGGAATATGCATAAAGTAAATTGTAATTCCTATTTCATAGTGTGACGTGAAACGTCGAATAGGCATAAAGTAAATTGTAATTCCCGTTGACGTGGAAATGAGGAATAGGCATAAAGTCAATTGTAATTCCCATTTCGTATTGTGATGAGAAATCTAGGAATAAGCGTGAGTTAATCGTAATTCCTGATTTCCATGGGAAGGTAAGAGATAGGCATAAAGTAAAGTGTAATCTCTACTTCCACTCCAAGAAATAGGCATAAAGTAATTTGTAATTTCTTGGACATGAGCAATGATCTCGAATCTGTGATGATTCGTAGTAGGCTCTCGAACATGATGATATGACTTACTGAGTCTTAGTCATATTCATAGAATCGGGTATGTTCCCATCATCGCAAGATGTGTATGTGTACGGTAAGAATGGTGGCAAACCAGGTTTGTTTATACGCTTTGCTTACATGTGGTTTTCAAAGCTTATAAAGTTTTAATTTGAAAATGGATGTTCTCACTAGACGTAAGCCTAATCTTTTCAAATTAAATTTTCTTACCAGGTACGAGCTCGGAGAAGTGATAACGGGAAGAGTGACGGGTGATATCAGATATTCAACTTTTGATGATGAAATGGAGAAGTTAGCATACGAGGATGTTTTGGTGAATGGTCTAAACAACTAGTATAATCTGATCTTAAGGTTTAGGGTTAGATTAGCAGGTTGTTTAGATAAGTTCAAATTGTATATATGAACTCTTTTGGCTAATTCTCCATTTGTGTATAAAAGTTGGAATGAAATTATGGTTAACTTTGTTAAATTTTAAGGTTTAAATTTGTCATGGTTTTTGGATGTTTCAAAATACGCTGCCAACCACCTTAAGTGAAAAAAATGTGAGTTCGAAACTAGTTGTTCTATAATAACTTTGTAGCTAGATTTTCTAGAATAATTGACGTTCGAAGACCAATGCCAAATGATCTTGTCAAGGCCCTTACTCAGATGGAGGAGGTAGAATAAGAATGCACTATCGGTCCCGAGTTAAGAATCTTTCTGAAATCATATCCACATTCCAAGATAAGGAGCATATGTTAGTCAAATCGCGAACACGCATATCAAATCTTTGAGAATGCAAGGGAGTTTCTAATTTAAAATTCGTGTCATCTCTAAGCCACGGGTCACACCATATGCTAATAGTTTTGCCGTCACCTACCTTCCATCGTAGACCTTCTTGGAGTACCAGATTCGAGTGTCAGATACTTCTCCATATGAAACTTGGGAAGCTTCCCAGACGAACCTCCATAAAAATCTTTTGAGGGTAATATTTGGCTTTGAAAAATCTGTTAACGAGAGAAGGGGTATTTGACACTAGCCTCCATCCATGTTCTCCAACATGGCTACGTTGCAAGCGGTGAAGTCACTAAAACCTAAAGTGCCAATTTTTTTTGAACGCATGGCTTATCTTATGAGAGCCTGTTTACTATAATTTTTTTTAATTACTACAGATAACCATAAGTTAATATAGCGTTTTTTTTCTATTATTTGTTTTTGTTAATCCAAACTCTCTCAGTGATTTGATGACGACCCTTAGAATAACTTAGTGAAAATTGCATTTAACATCTGTATGTATTAATGTTTCGCCATCAGCGATAAGCACACTGAGTCTGTTCAGTATCACTGATGGAATCAAATGTAATAGTGTTAAATATAATCCCTGAAGACAAGTCTCGCGACAAAGAAGTTCATCGCTGACATCGAAGACAAAGCTGATGAACAAGTGACAAGTCTACTAATGATCTGATGCGGACATCAGTGAAACCAAGGCAAGTACACACGCGTGGAAAATCATGAAGAATGCTTCAGCGATAGCTGACTTACATAAGCTTTTCTTTGATGGAAGACCTCCTCAGCGATCGCTGATCATGAAGCTTGCTACTCAAGATTTGTTTGTCTTATCTCCTTGCACACATAGTACGGATTGTCAGAAGATACATGCTTTTGTCTAAGATCGTACAACCACTTTGTCACTATATTGTTCACCATGCGGCCCAAAGCATGTATTGCTAAAAGCCAGAAGCATGCGCCCAACCATATGCTGACACGTGTAAAGTACTCCTGCCATGCATTTAAAGCAATAGGTATAAATAGGAGGAATACCCCTTCAGTTTGAAGGATATCTCCCTGAACTACTTAGTGCGTAGAAAAAATCTTGTTTTTCTACATTCTCCTTTCTTTCTATCTTCTTGTGCAAGAACACTTAATGTTTCTCAAGTTTGTTTAGATTACGTTTACTTAATCTTATTCCGCAACAAACTGTAAATTGTAATTTGATTTATCAATAAACAATTTAGAAAACCAAAAGTTTGTGTTTGTATTCAACCCCCTTCTACAAACTGTTGTACTTGTATAACCCCTTCGGGACCAACAGTTTTAACAAATTCAAAATTTGTAGTATATATACATTAAAAAATTAGTTCTTTTAATTAACATATTATATTATTTAATTTTTTTCGTTAGTATCTTGTTTGTATTAATTAACATGTTATATTACTATAAATTTATTTAATTATATTATAAAATGTTGTAATTGGTTATTTTTTTCAAAGTGTCATTTTTGGACATTTTATATGTTTATCAGCTAGTTATGTCAAACGTGACTTATTTATCAGATCAAATCAGGCTACCGGCTAGTTTGTCAAACATAGCCTAAGGGGCTGTTTACCAAATTTTCTATTAAGTCCTGTATGGATAAATATGTCTTTTTGGATAAATTTGTCTGTCCTGATAAAAATTTATTGTTGTTTACTTTCTTTTTCTAAATCACGGTCTGAATGACATAAATGACCTCTTTACCCCTCAACATGAAATTGATTGTTGTTTGATATTTTAAAATGACAAAAAAACTACTTAAATTTAATAATTTAAACATAATTCTTAAATTTAAGAATTCATCAAATTAAAAATGAAATATTGTTTAGAATCTAAAATCTAAAACTGATTTATCAAATCTCTAGAAAAAACCAAATTATCATCCAGATACGTGGTGGAAAAAAACAATTTATCATTAGAATTTACCCAAAAAATTAAAATTATCCCAAGTTTCTTAGCAGCAAATGAAGAAATCTTGGTGAGTAAGAACTAAAATCAGGGACAAAAAGGGAGTGAAGAAATCTTGGTGAGTAAGAACAAAAATCAGGGGCAAAAAGGGTGCAGCGAAAAGGTGAAACGACGAGAAGAAGTGAAAACAGAAGGAAGAAGGTCGTCGGTCGGTCGCCAGCCAGAGAGAGGTCGCCGGAGAAAAGATGCAGCGACGAGAAGAAGTTGTAACGACCAAGACCCGAAATGGAATCAGTTTTATGTTTTGTGAAAAGAAGTAATAAAAGTGGAAGTTGAGGGACTAGTTGGTAAATAAGAGACAAGGTATAAAAGGGCACAAAACCCTAGGATAAACATTCCATTCTTCCTGATTTGTGCTGTTGGTGGCGGCCGAACTTTTGGAGAGAAAAGAGAAAGGAGGTTCTTAAAGGTTTTGAGCATTTTAAAGAGGAGTTCTCAAGCCTTGAAATCAGAAGCAGAGATAGGAGTGGATTTCGTTTCTTATCAGCATTCTACCAGGTAATTCCTAATCCTTAATCCTACTAAGATCTGGTTGATGATTTTGGGTTTTGAGGGTTTTCTATTGATAATGTCATTCGGAGTCGTTTAGGGAGAATTAATCACCTCGTTTTGGTGTTTCGATAGTAAAACCTGGTGGGAATTGTTTATGGAGCATTAAGGGATTAGTTATCACTTTACTTTTCTGTTTGAGAGTCGTGTAGTGGGGTTTTCAGTCTCTAAATTCGCCCAGCAGTTTACCCGGAAAAGTCCCAGGGGATGAAGGTCCCCGGATGTTTACCCGGTAAAACTCTTGAGTTGAAGGTTACCGGGAACATGTATCCGGTAAGCATAAGTGTCCGGTAACTAGAGTTACCCGGACAATTGAGTTACCCGGATTGTGGAGTCGTCCGGAAAGCATTGTTACCCGGAGAGTAGCGTATCCGAAATGTGTAGTTGTCCGGAAAGCCTGGTGTCCGAAAGGTAAGGTGTCCGGGAGTTTAGTAATCAAGGTATTTTTTGTTCTTTAAAAACAGGAGCACCGATCGAGAGTCGAGAACCACTTAGAAAAGAGACGTAAGAGCATCAGGTGAGTATTCTAAACTAAAATGTGTGGCTTTTAAAGTGTTTTCAAGATATGTTTGAATGATGAGAATTTGCCATGCTTTATTTTTTATGCTTTAATTGAATGAAAGATGTTTAAAGTTTTATGAGAATGTATGCATACATTGAGGAGACGTAAATTGGCCAAGACGGGAAAGTAGTCCCGCCAGTGCTCATGCGGGAAAGTAGTCCCGCCAGTGCTCATGCGGGAAAGTAGTCCCTTTATGCCAGGGGTGACGCGACCCCATAAGGCAGCATGAGACTGACTCGTCGTCACCTTAGGGTGGCTTCAGGGTGGCAATTTGCGAGGAGGCGGATTTTAGTCCGTGTACGAGTTTCTTTTAAATGAGTTGAGTATGAAGGTTTTATTTACTGAAATGGTGAACTGTTTTAAATGCTTTGATAACTGTTGGGAGGGACTCACTAGACCTCATGGTCTAACCCTCGCTTTTTCAAACTAAAACCTTTTCAGGTAAGCAGGCGTCGAAAAGCTCGGGCAAGTAGGCTGGGCTTTAGCGAGAGGAGTCGGATAGTGTAGTGGCACTATAGTTTATTTAATTATTTCTCAGTTGTGTAGGTTGTTTCCGCAAACCTATTTTGATTATTGTAAGGAAATTTTGGACCTCGATTTTGGGATATCTTATGTTTTGCATGTTTTAAAATTTTGGGTTGTTATAGTTGGTATCAGAGCCATAGTTTAAGTGATTTAGGTGACTGGACGGGCGTAGACTTAAACTGTGGAGATTAGAAATAACTGAGAATCAGGAATGCGTTAGAAGATCACTACTTTAGAAGTGAGACTAATAGGGTATCGAGGACAGTCGTGTAAGGTAGGTTTGGAGTTACACCTGGCCAGTGTAATTGTGAACTTACAGGTACATGTATGTGCTCAAATTACCTTATCATCCCGTTATTATGGTACTAATGAGTCTTATTTAGTAAGTGAGCCTTCGGTTGTTGTTGTGGTTGTGTATCAGAATGTCTGCCAGAGCTTTGAGGAGTAGGTCAATTCCGCTAGTGGGAGAAGCGCAAGCAAAGAGTACTACACTGCGCGAGGAGACAATGAGAGTTGAGGAAATTGCTGAGGACGAACCAGTGAATCAGCCAAGAGTGGTGGCCACTCGTAGGCGAGGTAGAGGCCGTGGGAGACCCAGAGGAGCGATACCAAGGAAGGCCATTACTGAGGTGGGGGCGGCAACCACCAAGGGCAAGGGTAAGAAAAAGAAAGCGCCGGTTAGGCGCAAGGCAAAGAGTGTAGAAGAGCCTGAGGTCCGGGAGTTGTCCGAACAAGAAAGTTCAGCACTGGTGAAGAAAGCAAAGGTTAAGAAAGGGGGTAAACCTGAGACTGCACCGGCTTTCTTGACGGAGGATAAGTTCACAGCGGAAATGGATAAACTGCAAAGGACCTTGAAAGCAGTGTTGGATAATCAGAATAAGACTACATCTGGAGAACCGAGTAAAAGTGGTACTAAGAAGAAGACTGAGGAAGGTAGTGAACCACGGACTGAGATCGGCAACAACTCGATGACAACTCCGATTGTGGTCTATGAACCGGAAGCAGTGAAAGGGTGTTCGTTTAAAACTTTCGTGTCGTTCAAACCTCCAACGTTCAACGGAGAACGCAACCCCGTTCTGGCTGTGAAGTGGGTTCGCGAGATGGAGTTAGCGTTTGATACTGGTAAGTGCGCCGAGGAGGATAAAGTTCTGTTTGCAAGGTCGATGTTGAAATCTGAAGCGATCTTTTGGTGGGATGTTGAAACTGGAGGAAGGGGATCAGAGGTAGCTGTTACGTGCGAAATGTGTGTTTTAATCGCAGTGGGTTGCAAACTGTCCACAGTGGGAAGTGCAAGTGTACACTGTCCACTATGATCGTCACAGCAAGTAATAGTTGGTAAAAAACCAGAATCGAATCCACAGAGACTGGGCAATCAAGACAATACGGTTCTCATGAGCTCCTTTTACAAGTTTCAATTAGAGAGGAAAATAATTCTTTGGTTTGGTTGGTGAAAACTACTTTTAACGATTTTACTAAGGTTTTAAAGGAGGAATGTAGGTTAGATTTTTCCTAGATTTTATACTAAATACTTGGTCCTAAAAGTGCTCCTTGTATTCGAGGTAGGCATTTTCGCTAGAAAAGCCCGGTTACAAATTACTCACACTATTTAGACGAAAATCCCATACTCTTAGTAATTATTGTTTTGTCAATGGCAATCTAAAAAAAATGGACCTTTTCAGGTCTCGATGGAATGTGTAGAGACAAATACTCTAAGTGTTTTTAATACACAAAATTAGCTTGCCTACTACTCCAGTGGGTTGAGATTTGCTCACTGTGCCGACCTCGCTTTCGTAAGTGTCATAAGAATTCTTTCGAATCCCCTAGCATCATCCAAGCTCGTGTCACTGCGTTCTACTCATTTCTGAGTTAAGAACTAGATATTAGATCCTTGCAAGTGATCGGCTTGTTCGCATCCTTGGGCATGAATCGAGAATGAATGACCAAAACAACAAATATTCCAAGTATAAAGATTACTCAAGCATTTTTAATAAAATCCAGGTACTTCTCCCTCCTACATCCCTAAGGATGTTTAGCCCATAACTAAAGTAAAGAAAGCAAAAGAATAGAAGTTGCACATAATAAAACTGAAAGTGACTTGAATTTAGCCCACAGTGGGGAACGAGAATTCGTCCCTATCCACTGTGTATTACGAACTACAAATAAACTAAGAAAGTAAATTACTGAAAATTAAAGCTAGTTACTGCAGTAAATAAAAGACTAAAACTAATGTGGTAGTTTGAGAGAATTTGAGACTAATCTAGTACTCCAAAATGATATCCAAGCATGCATTAAATGGTACCCAAGTGCTCCTTTATATACTAGGAGAAAGAGTTGGGTATTACACAAAAGAGGTGGGTCTTCCAATGGGTAAAGACTGCTGTGTTGTGGCAGGCATCAGCTCTATGGATAATCCTTTTACCCAATGGACCCTTTTCCAAGTCAATCTCTAAGTACAAGAAGGTGTACTTGTTGTCATCTTTAAGGAAGATATATTTGTACTTCTCCAGCCATTTCTCTGCCATATGAACCTTCCTCCTCCAGAAAATTAAATCCCAACTAATAGTTTCTTTTTCTCTTCTTTTTGATCTGCTCGAATAGTGGGGAGTCGGAGTGGGCACTATAGTGGTCACTGCAGTGTAAAACGTGAAAACACCCAAATTCCACCAAATAATTTATTAAAAGCTATGGTTCACTCTTTTTGCTCATTTTCGAGAATTATACCAAGAATGGGGGTTTTGAGAGGCGGAATGGCTGAATTTGACGGAATAAAATAGAAATTAAAAGGAAATAATAACTCTAAAAATAGAGTTTTCATAACCTCAAACTTAAACCATTACTTGTCCCCAAGTAATAAAAAAATATATAAAAAAATAATGCACTTGAGCTTTCAGGGACTTACCGACTCCTCACTCTGATTGGATGTTGATCTCCTTCCATAGGTACTTCTTTTGGTTCCAACTATAAGCTTCACTTTTGTATTTGACGAAATCTTTCCCTTGTTCACAATTGATCAATAGGACTTTTCTTGGGTTTGAGAGGTTTGTAGCTTTGAATGTTTCCCAAGGGTTTCGGCACAAGTGTCCAAACGTGGACCGATGATCTCTCTTTGAGATTTTTATTTCCAGAAAGTGAGTGGTTTGGATTTTGCATGGGTATGTACGTACACTTTCAGGCTTTATTTGTGTATGGCTATTTTTTGTGAGGGTGGGTATTCCGATGGTCTAGAATAGGCACACCATCTTTTTCTGGGAGTGAGCACTTTGATGGTCCAGAAAAGGCACACCATCAATTTTGTTAGTGACACTTCGATTTTCTTCTGTTTTCGTATTTTTGTGTTTTTCTCTTCTTTTTTTTGGAGGTGGGTACGGTTTACCCACCTCAAACTTGGACTTCACAGTGTCCCCACTGTGGGCAGACTGGAAGTCACTCTTGAAATTCTCACCTCAAACTAAAAAGTTCACAGTGTCCCCACTGTGACATGAAAATATGAACCGAAGGAGGTGTTTGTGGGTACAAAAAGGGTCGTGTTTGGATGCAAAAATGGCCTATATCATTTCATTGTGCCAAGATGAGATTTGTACTTACAAAAGGGACTCTTTTAAGTTGGAAACCGAAAGTTGTACCTTGAAATGGAAACGAGATCAAACAAACATTCAAACAAGAAGATTAGTTAGTAACCCAAAATCACCTACTTAGCAGTAGGATTTTCATGCATCACTTCATCAAAAAGTTAAAAACAGCAAATATTGTCATATGCCCAGCCATAGGCAAAATACGATAATCATACAGAAAAATAAAATTGTTTTTGGAGCATCAAAAGAGTGGGACCAAAGTTTTCACAAACCAATCAGTGGGTCGGGGTTGCCTGAGGTGAACTGTCACCAGAATCCTCCTCGAAATCGTCATCACTGACCATCGAGGGGCAAATACCTTCGAGAAAATCCGGTAGTTGTCCATGCAAGTCGGGATCATGGCTTTTTAGCATCTGGTTGACAACCGCATCCCTATCCCTTGTGTACATCCAGAACGATTCGTGGGCCCGATTGATATGTTTCTGCTGAGCTTCCATTAGGTTGAAACGATAGGTGAGCTGGGTCAATGCTTGCATGATGGCAGTGAGGGGGTTGCTTGAGCCTGCGGCTTCTGCAGTGGGTTGGCGTAGTGGGGTACCTGTTCTCCTCACAGTGGGATCCGGAGTGATGCCCACTCTGTGCTCATCAGCTATGACCACAGTGGGATCATCTTGAGCAGGTTCTTCGGCAAGTATTCGTCCCATTTTCTTGACGGTTTGGATGCTAATATTGCTCATTGAAACGAGCCATTGATCTTCTGCAGCTGCGGGCACTCCCGCTTCGATTAATAAAGATGTGATAAGACAAGGGAGGGGTAGGATTACCTTCTTTCTTGTACGCGCTGTGTGGATGGCAGAAAACATGAGGGACCCCAAATTGATCGACTTACCCGTAAGGATGCAGTACAACAAGACGCATTTGTGCATCGATAAGGTAGTGTCGTGAGAAGTGGGGGATAAGGTGGCCCGAATAAATGCAAACGAAATAGCAGCCTTGGTAGTGAGGGAGCTAGCATGTAAACATTTACGCGTGCCATCCATATCCCAGGGCTTTCCCTCCATTGCTATTGTCCTTAAAACTATGTCTTCATCAGCGGGACCCATTTTCTGCAGAAACCGTGAGAATTCACAAATAGATGGGGTCCTTATTCCAAGTACCTTATTTATGGCACTGACATGATAGTACACGGTTTGGCTCCTAACTTTAACAAAGGTGTCAACGGTCTGCGATGCTTCGACATAGAACTCCCGAACTAAAGACGCATTTGCGCGACGATTGGCAGATGCCAACGTCGCCCAATCTTGTTCTACAACCCTGTTTTTGATGAACGGGTGTACCTCTATAAATTCGAGGTCGAAACCCCTCTCCAAGTTCAATCGTTGTTTAGAAATACAGTCATAATGGGCGGCCACTGCTGGGTTGGTGAACTGCCTAGGCACCCCACTGGGGGCATGGTCAGTCCCCACAGTGGATTGGTGTGGGTTATCAGATGGCACTTGTTCACTCCCAATATCAGTCTCAACAGATGAACTCAAAGAGGGTTGGAGACCCTTACCTTTCCTAGACGATGTTCTTCTTGGCTTTTTGGCGGGCGTTTTCTTTGGCACGGTTACCCCAGATCTAGTGACCATTCCTTTGTTTCTCAGAGCTCTTTTAATCGGGTTGTCCTCATTGCGCACAGCAGTATGGGTTTCCTCCAAGTCGACAGGGTTCGTGACTTGGGGGATTTCTTCAGTTTGAATGGGCTCCGTACCTGCAAGCGCGACATTTGCTTCTTTTTGCCTTCGGTCTTCTTCTTCTTGCCTGATTCGGTCTTCTTCAGCCTGTTTCAATCTTTCCTCCTCAGCCTTCTTCATCGCTGCTTCTGCCCGGAATCTTTCTTCTTCAGCCTGTTTCCTTTCTTCTTCCTCTTTTCTCAATCTCTCGGCCTCTTTTCTTTGTTTCTTCTCCTCCTCTTCTTTGCGTAACCTTTCCTCTTCCTCTTGCTTCAGTCTCTCTTCCTCCTCTTTTCGCTTTCTTTCGACTTCCTCTTTTCTCTTTCTGATGGCCGACATTCGCATATTAAACTCCTCCTCCAATCTCCTTTCTTCTTCTTCGGCCTGCATTGCCTCATCATCGAAGTGGCTCGAACTAGAATCCGCGATTTTAGATGAAGAGACAGCCCTGGGACTCTCCTGTTTCGACGAACCCGTATCTGGAATGGTCGGATTCTCGCCGGAGACCGGTGGCGGTTCATTTAAGTCGCCGGTGATAGTCTCCGGCGGGTGGTCCTCGGCGGTTCTGCGGCGGGCCGCCGGACGTGTGTTTGCATCTGGGTGGTGGACCAATCTTTTGGTTCTGGCCATAACTAGGGTTTAGGATTTTTCGGCTCTGGTTCGCGAGGGAGAAATGGAGAAGAAAGAGTGTTTTTGAATGTTTGGAAGTAAAAGTGGTTTTTGAGGAGTTAAGATGTTTTTTTTGGAATTTTGGAAAAAGGGTTTGGGTGTTATTGGAGGGAACCGTCGGTTTTAGGAGAGAGAGAGAGAGAAAGGACAATGATGGTTTTTATTGGAACAAGTTGAACTAGGGCTATGTGGCAGAAAAGTAGACTTGATGGCAGAAAAAAGTGATGTGTGTCAGCATTGGGTCCCCCAAACATGTCAAATCTTTCGTCAATCCAAGAGTGGGGAGCGCGGGGACTTGCATTTTCCCCACTGCGAAGTACATTCCTTGACTTTTCTTCAAAAAGTGGCACTTTCTCCTACACACATTAAAACAACTACTATGCAGAATTAAAAAGACCAAAAATAATAAAAAAGACAGCAAACAACTGAAATAAAATATTTACAAGTGGGTTCGACTTTTCTTAACCAAAGTGGGTGGAGAGTGAGCAGGGATGTGGGCACTCTCATTCAGAAAATGTTTTACCCTCTGCCCATTGACTTTAAACGTTTGACCAGACTGTGGGGACTTTAACTCCACTGTTCCAAAGGGACTTACTTTGACAATGATATATGGTCCCGTCCATCGAGATTTTAGCTTTCCTGGAAAGAGTTTAAGACGGGAATTGAACAATAATACCTGTTGTCCCTCCATGAACTCCCTATGGTTGATTCTTCGATCATGCCACATCTTGGTCTTTTCCTTATACAACTTTGCGTTCTCGTAGGAGTGGTAACGCAACTCTTCTAACTCATGCAATTGTAGAGTCCTTTTGATTCCCGCAGCACCCTCACTCATGTTAAGCTCTTTAAGGGCCAAAAATGTCTTGTGCTCCAATTCAATCGGTAAATGGCAAGCTTTGCCAAAAACTAATTTAAATGGAGACATTCCCAAAGGAGTTTTATAGGCCGTTCGATAGGCCCAAAGAGCATCATCAAGTTTGGTTGACCAATCTTTGCGGTGCGGTTTAACAACTTTTTCCAAAATTCCTTTTATCTCACGGTTTGAAAGCTCGGCCAAACCGTTGGTTTGCGGATGGTATGCGATGGCCACTCTATGATGTATGTCATATTTAGCAAGAACCGAGGCCATGACTTTGTTTATAAAATGGGTGCCTTCGTCACTAATCAATGCCCGTGGTGTTCCGAATAGAGTGAAAATATTTTTATGCAAAAATTTCACCACGGTGTTGGCATCATTAGAGTGACATGCAATGGCTTCTACCCATTTCGAAACATAGTCTACCGCAACCAAGATATAAAAATTATTGTTGGAATTTGGAAAAGGTCCCATGAAATCGATTCCCCAAACATCAAAAAGCTCTACCTCTAAAATGTTATTAAGAGGCATCTCGTTTCTTTGCGAAATGTTCCCGGTGCGTTGACATTGCTCACAACTTTTTACACATTCGTAAGAGTCTTTAAACACAGTGGGCCAAAAGAACCCACTTTACAAGATTTTTGCAGCAGTGCGGTTTCCACCAAAGTGGCCACCGTAGTGGGATGCGTGACAACCATGGAGTATTTGATGTTGCTCACTCCCGTGGACACAACGTCTCAGTATTTGGTCCGTCCCTATCTTATATAAAAAAGGGTCGTCCCAAATATATTGACGTGTGTCGTGTAAAAAAAATTAAAAGGTTGTCCACTCATCCCATGGGGCTTAAGTCCACTTGCTAAAAAGTTTGCAATGTCCGCATACCAAGGAATATTATTTTCATGATGTTGAGCGGATAACAATTGCTCATCGGGAAAATTTTCTCTTACCGGAGTGGGATTAGCAGTGTCCACTATCTTCTCAAGCCTGGACAAATGATCAGCTATCTGATTACTTGTTCCTTTTCTGTCAACGATCTCAAGGTCAAATTCTTGCAGCAATAAAACCCACCTAATCAAGCGTGACTTGGAATCAGCTTTGTTGATCAAGTATTTTATCGCTGCATGATCCGTGTGCACTATTACCATCGTCCCTATCAAATACGACCTGAAACGATCAAAAGCAAACACCACCGCAAGTAATTCTTTTTCAGTTACAGTGTAATTAATATGAGCTTCAATCAATGTTTTACTTGCATAATAAATGGGGTGAAAAACTTTGTTCTTTTTCTGTCCGAGAACAGCCCCCACAGCCCATTCTCTGGCATCACACATCACTTCGAATGGGAGTGACCAGTCTGGAGTGGTCACTATAGGTGCTGTGACTAAGGCTTCTTTGATTGTTTCAAAAGCATCTCGGCATTCTTTTGTAAAAATGAAATCTTTTTCATGCTGCAACAGGATACATAGGGGTTTTGTTATTTTTGAAAAATCCTTGATGAACCTCCTATAAAAACCTGCGTGACCTAAGAAACTTCGAATACCTTTTACCGTTGTGGGTTCGGGAAGTTGTGCCACTACCTCAAGCTTGGCTTTGTCAACTTCCAACCCTCTCCTTGAGACAAGATGACCTAGGACAATACCCTCTTCTACCATAAAATGGCATTTTTCCCAATTCAAAATAAGGTCGTGGGTCTCACATCTCACTAGGCTTTTTTCTAAATTACCTAGGCAATTTTCGAATGATGTCCCTATCACGGAAAAGTCATCCATAAAAACTTCTATGGTGTCCTCAATCATGTCGGTGAAAATGGCCATCATACAACGTTGGAAAGTGGCGGGTGCATTACACAATCCAAATGGCATCCTCCGGAATGCAAAAGTACCGTAGGGACAAGTAAAGGTGGTCTTTTCTTGGTCCTCGGGGGCGATATGGATTTGGTTGTATCCGGAGTATCCATCTAAAAAACAGTAAAATTCATTTCCCGCTAACCTATCAAGCATTTGGTCGATGAAAGGTAAGGGAAAATGGTCTTTCTTCGTGGCCAAGTTGAGTTGTCTATAGTCCATGCATATTCTCCACCCTGTGACAGTCCTAGTGGGGATGAGCTCGTTCTTTTCGTTCTTCACTACGGTCGTCCCTCCCTTTTTAGGGACACATTGGACGGGGCTCACCCAACTACTACTAGCAATGGGATAGATAATACCGGCATCTAACCACTTTAAAACTTCTTTCTTAACTACCTCCTTGATGATGGGGTTCAACCTTCTTTGAGGCTGGACTTTTCCAGTGTGGTCACTCTCCAAGTTAATCTTATGTTGACATAAAGAGGGGCTAATTCCTTTAATGTCCGCTAAGGTCCAACCAATTGCTCCCTTATGCTTTATTAACAAATCGATCAGCAGTTGTTCTTGTTTCTCACTAAGTTTGGAAGAGATAATAATGGGAAGTTTATTATCCTTAGCGAGATAAGCATATTTTAAATGGGAAGGCAATGGTTTAAGCTCTAACTCGGGAGGTTGTTCTATTGAAGGGGGTTGAACATCTCTATCCTTAAAGTCTAGAGGTTCAAAGGCTGCTACCATTTCGTTACACTCATCCTCAAAAGTGTCATCACTCTCAGATTCAGAGTGCTCACTTTCACTCCCCACTGTGGGGACAATGTCACCACTGTGGGTTCCACAAATCGAACTCAAAGCAAAGCAGTCTTCGGTGTCTATATACTTAAGGGATTTAAACACATTGAATGTCACCTCTTGGTCATTAACTCTCATTGTGAGTTCTCCTTTGTGCACATCAATCAAAGTTTGTCCGGTCGCAAGAAACGGACGTCCTAAGATGATTGGGATTTCTTTATCGGCCTCATAATCTAGAACTAGAAAATCGGCAGGGAAGATAAACTTATCCACTTGGACCAAGACGTCTTCTATTTTCCCTTTGGGGTAGGCAATGGACCGGTCGGCTAGTTGTAATATCACGGTTGTGGGTCTAGCCTCTCCAATACCTAACCTGTTAAAGATGGACAGTGGCATCAAATTTACACTAGCTCCTAGATCACAGAGTGCTTGACCTACTTCTTGTCCTCCTATTGTGCATGGAATGGTGAAACTACCCGGGTCTTTCAACTTAGGTGGAATCTTGCTAGTAAGAAGGGCACTACATTCTTCGGTCAAAGCCACAGTTTCAAATTCACCCAACTTTCTATTTTTGTTCAAAATATCCTTTAAAAATTTAACATAGCTTGGCATTTGCTCGAGAGCCTCTACCAAGGGTATGTTAATGTGAAGTTGTTTAAAAATGTCTAAGAATTTTTTAAATTGAACATCGACATTTTTAGGCTTCATTCTTTCAGGGAAAGGAATACTTCGTGGGTCAATTTGAGCTGACTGTAGTATTGGCTTTGGAATAGTAGGTTTTGGAACAGGTCCAAAAGTGGGAAGGTCAGGGATGTCGTTCCCCACAGTGGGAATCACAGTGACTTGAGGAGTACCCACTGTGGGGATCACAGTGGGTATTTGAGGCGGATCGTCAGACGCGAAAACGATATCTTTCAGATCCTTCCCACTCCTCAGTGTGATGGATTTAACATGTTCAGATCCTTTTCCTATCACCCTAGCATGCTCGGTATCACTAGGTAACGTCCCTGGTGGTCTATTCTTAACTTCGACGGCTAGTTGTCCTACTTGAGTCTCTATGTTCCTAATGGCTGCTTGAGTTTGATTCATAAAACCCTTGAGAATTGATTCAAGAGATTGGGAGGTCTCAGTGGGTTGAGTCGAACGTGGTTGGTACTGTTGTGAGGATTGCCCTTGGTGAAAGTTCTGTGGGTTCTGCCCACTGTGATGTTGCTGAAATCCAGGGGGGTTGTGTGGTCTTTGCTGAATATGACTCGGCCCTTGGGGTTGGAGTCCTTGATTACCAGACCAAGAGAAATTCGGATGATTTCTCCAACCTGGATTATAAGTCTGCGAATAAGGGTTGTTCCTCGGGTTGGTCCCTATGACATTAACAGATTCGGGATTTGCTGGACAATAATAAAAAACATGTTCCTCTCCACAGAGGGAGCAGTTATCGGCGAGATGGGTTGCGGAATTGACTTGGCCTCTATTTTGGTTTAAAACGATTTTTGTTAAGGCCACTAACCGCGCATTCATGGTTTTCAGCGCTTCGGAATCGATGGTGTTGGTCTTTGGTACTACTGCTCTAGGATTGGACCACTCGGTATTGTTGTTGGACATTTTTTCTAAGATTTGATATCCTTCATTGTAGGTTTTACTCGTTAATGTTCCACCGGCTGTTGCATCTAAGATGATTTTGGCTGCATTGGAAAGACCATTATAAAAGGTCTCCAATTGGATGCAATGTCGGATGCCATGATGTGGGCACTTTCGAAGTAAATCTTTAAATCGTTCCCATGCATCCGAAACAACCTCATCTTCTTCTTGTCTAAACAGAATAATATCATTTCGAAACCTTACATTCCTTGTGGGAGGAAAGTATTTTTGCAAAAATTTATCGGCAATTTCTTGCCAAGTGGTTATCGAGTGAGGTGCATGCGAGTTCAGCCATGACTTTGCCTTATCCCTTAGTGAAAAGGGAAAAAGTCTTAGTCTTAATGCTTCATCACTCACACCTTGCAGCTGAAAGGAATCGGTCATTTCCAAGAAAGATTTTAAGTGCGAGTGCGGATCCTCAGATGGTGACCCTCCAAACTGACCCATGGCTTGGATCATTTGAAACATCACCGGTTTGAGTTCAAAATGGTTTGCAACAATATTGGGCCTTAGAATCCCGGAGCTTAAATCGTTAGCTCTAGAAGTAGCATAGTCCCGTATTTTTCGATCTTTGCTATCGGCAATCGTCACTGTGGTCTCCACTATAGGTGGTGGTATTGCTGCCATGTTCACAGTGGGGATCACAGGGGGTTGTCGATTTGTTTTCTTGCTTCTTCGTGTTTTTCGCAACGTTTTTTCTATTTCAAGATCTATTGGAACCAAATGTTCGAGTTGTCGCCGTGGCATACAACACGAACAGCTTAGAAAAACGAGTTACTCGGGCTCGAACAAAAACTAATGTCTTGAGATTAAAAATCACGCCAGTCCCCGGCAACGGCGCCAAAAACTTGTTACGTGCGAAATGTGTGTTTTAATCGCAGTGGGTTGCAAACTGTCCACAGTGGGAAGTGCAAGTGTACACTGTCCACTATGATCGTCACAGCAAGTAATAGTTGGTAAAAAACCAGAATCGAATCCACAGAGACTGGGCAATCAAGACAATACGGTTCTCATGAGCTCCTTTTACAAGTTTCAATTAGAGAGGAAAATAATTCTTTGGTTTGGTTGGTGAAAAACTACTTTTAACGATTTTACTAAGGTTTTAAAGGAGGAATGTAGGTTAGATTTTTCCTAGATTTTATACTAAATACTTGGTCCTAAAAGTGCTCCTTGTATTCGAGGTAGGCATTTTCGTTAGAAAAGCCCGGTTACAAATTACTCACACTATTTAGACGAAAATCCCATACTCTTAGTAATTATTGTTTTGTCAATGGCAATCTCAAAAAAATGGACCTTTTCAGGTCTCGATGGAATGCGTAGAGACAAATACTCTAAGTGTTTTTAATACACAAAATTAGCTTGCCTAATACTCCAGTGGGTTGAGATTTGCTCACTGTGCCGACCTCACTTTCGTAAGTGTCATAAGAATTCTTTCGAATCCCCTAGCATCATCCAAGCTCGTGTCACTGCGTTCTACTCATTTCTGAGTTAAGAACTAGATATTAGATCCTTGCAAGTGATCGGCTTGTTCGCATCCTTGGGCATGAATCGAGAATGAATGACCAAAACAACAAATATTCCAAGTATAAAGATTACTCAAGCATTTTTAATAAAATCCAGGTACTTCTCCCTCCTACATCCCTAAGGATGTTTAGCCCATAACTAAAGTAAAGAAAACAAAAGAATAGAAGTTGCACATAATAAAACTGAAAGTGACTTGAATTTAGCCCACAGTGGGGAACGAGAATTCGTCCCTGTCCACTGTGTATTACGAACTACAAATAAACTAAGAAAGTAAATTACTGAAAATTAAAGCTAGTTACTGCAGTAAATAAAAGACTAAAACTAATGTGGTAGTTTGAGAGAATTTGAGACTAATCTAGTACTCCAAAATGATATCCAAGCATGCATTAAATGGTACCCAAGTGCTCCTTTATATACTAGGAGAAAGAGTTGGGTATTACACAAAAGAGGTGGGTCTTCCAATGGGTAAAGACTGCTGTGTTGTGGCAGGCATCAGCTCTATGGATAATCCTTTTACCCAATGGACCCTTTTCCAAGTCAATCTCTAAGTACAAGAAGGTGTACTTGTTGTCATCTTTAAAGAAGATATCTTTGTACTTCTCCAGTCATTTCTCTGCCATATGAACCTTCCTCCTCCAGAAAATTAAATCCCAACTAATAGTTTCTTTTTCTCTTCTTTTTGATCTGCTCGAATAGTGGGGAGCCGGAGTGGGCACTACAGTGGTCACTGCAGTGTAAAACGTGAAAAACACCCAAATTCCACCAAATAATTTATTAAAAGCTATGGTTCACTCTTTTTGCTCATTTTCGAGAATTATACCAAGAATGGGGGTTTTGAGAGGCGGAATGGCTGAATTTGACGGAATAAAATAGAAATTAAAAGGAAATAATAACTCTAAAAATAGAGTTATCAGTAGCTAAGGGCATGTCTTGGGAAATATTTGTTAGAAGATTCAAAGCACAGTTTTGCCCTTTGGCAGCAGTTAAGAAATTAGAGGAAGAGTTTCTGGGTTTGGAGCAAGGGACGATGACAGTTCAAGAATACACGTCGAAGTTCATTGAGAAGGCCAGATTTGCTGAATTATACGTGCCTACTGAAGAAAGGCGGATCGAGAGGTATATTTTTGGGCTGAAGAGTAGTATAAGAGAATTGGTGCAGGCAAAAGATCCAGTTACTTTTCAGGCAGCTGTAGATAAAGCAGAACTTACTGAAAAGGATAAGATCAGACAGTTGAACGAAAGAGTGGGAGATAAACGCAAGTGGGAAGGACCGAGTCGAGACAGTAAGAGGCCGGGTTCAGCCAGACCTGAATGGCGGGTAGTATCTAAGTCAGCGGAGAAACCTTGCGCTAAGTGTAACAAGATGCATAAGGGAGAATGCTTGGTTGAAAGGAGTGGATGCTTTAATTGCATGAGGATAGGGCATCTGGCTCGAGACTGTCGCGGACAGAAGACCTGTTATCAGTGTGGGTCGTTGGGTCATGTCAGGTGGGATTGCCCATAACTAAAGAAGGATTATGCTAGAAATGAAGGTGGCAGTAGCGGAGGGAGGAGTAATGATAAGAAGGTGGAGCCGGCTCGCGCTAGAGCGAGGGCTTTCCACATGTCGGCTGAGGAGGCGGAGAACACGCCTGATGTGGTGACAGGTACTTTTCCTATAGACTCGATACTTGCTAAAGTGTTGTTTGATTCGGGGGCCAATCGTTCGTTTGTGTCGCCCAATTTTGTTCAAAAATTGCAAGTGAAACCCAAGAGGTTGAACTTTGGGTTTGAGGTAGAGATAGCTGATGATTGTCGAGCCTGGGTAAAGGAGGTTTATGAGGGTTGCAACATCGACGTGGATGGTCACTTTTTTCCATTAAGGTTGTATCCTATGGGGATGGGGGAGTTTGATGTAGTCCTAGGGATGGACTGGTTAGCGGACAATGACGCTAGCATTGTTTGCAATAAGAAGTTGATCCGTATACCTTTGGCTGATAAGAAAGAGGTGGTAATTTACGGAGATCAGCGGAATAGGAAGGCGTGTTTGATTTCGTTAATGAAAGCTAGGCGATGTTTGGGAAAGGGTTGTTCGGGGTATCTAGCTTATGTGTTAGATGCTAAGAAGGAAAAGAGGAGTGTGGGGGATGTGCCAGTAGTGAGTGAGTATCCGGAAGTGTTTCCGGATGACTTGACGAGTCTGCCTCCGGACCGTCAAGTGGAGTTCAGAATAGAATTGTTACCTGGGGCGGCACCGATTGCCCGTGCGCCCTACCGCTTAGCACCAGCGGAGATGAAGGAAATGATGAACCAGTTACGAGAGTTACTCGACAAAGGCTTTATTCGTCTGAGCTCATCGCCTTGGGGAGCACCAGTACTTTTCGTTAAGAAGAAGGACGGATCTATGCGAATGTGCATAGATTACCGTGAACTCAATAAGGTAACCGTGAAGAACAAGTACCCGCTTCCGAGGATCGATGACCTCTTCGATCAGCTTCAAGGTGCGAGTTACTTCTCAAAGATAGACCTGAGATCGGGTTATCATCAACTGAAGGTGAGAGAGGAAGATGTACCGAAGACGGCTTTCCGTACAAGATATGGACACTGCGAGTTTTTGGTCATGCCCTTCGGTTTGACCAACGCGCCCGCAGTGTTCATGGATCTGATGAATCGGGTGTATAGCTCATTGTTGGATAAATGCGTGATTGTCTTCATTGACGATATCTTAATCTATTCTCGTACGCTGGAGGATCACGAGAGGCACCTTCGGGCAGCGCTAGAGTTGCTTAAACGCGAGAAGTTGTATGCGAAGTTTTCGAAATGCGAATTCTGGCTAAGAGAAGTTCAACTTTTGGGGCATGTAGTGTCTGCGAACGGTATCAAGGTAGATCCTGCTAAGATTGAAGCCATCAAAGATTAGGAGGCGCCCAGAAATCCTTCGGAGGTGAGAAGTTTTCTCGGTTTAGCCGGATACTACCGTAAGTTTATTCAAGATTTCTCTCGGATAGCTTCGCCACTGACCTCTTTGACGAGGAAGAATGTCAAATTCATGTGGGCAAAAGCACAGAAATCTGCGTTTGAGAAGTTGAAGGAAAGCTTATGTAGTGCCCCAATCTTGTCGTTACCGGATGGATCAGAAGGGTTTGTGATATATAGCGATGCTTCTAAGCTTGGGTTGGGATGCGTGCTGATGCAGAACGGGAAGGTGATTGATTACGCTTCTCGACAGTTGAAAGATCACGAAAAGAACTACCCCACCCATGACATGGAGTTAGCGGCCGTTGTTTTCGCGTTGAAAATCTGGCGACATTACCTATATGGGGTAAAGTGTCAAATTTACACCGATCATAAAAGCTTGAAGTATATGTTCGATCAAAAAGAACTGAACATGAGGCAAAGGAGATGGATGGAGCTGTTGAATGATTATGATTGCGAGGTTCTATACCACCCGGGTAAAGCAAATGTAGTGGCTGACGCGCTGAGCCGAAAAGAACGGGGAGAACCGACCAAGATTGTGGCTTTTAGAATTGAGGCGACCTCAAATCTTCTCGAAGAGACTAAAAAGTTTCAGGAGGAAGCGTTGCTAGAAGTGAACGTGAAGAGCGAAAGAATCGCCGGGGTTGCATCACTTCTCGAAGTCAACAGTGGGGGTTTGAAGTGTATGAAGGGCCGGGTGTGGGTGCCCAAGTTGGGAAACTTAAGGGTAAGCATTCTTGAAGAAGCGCATAAGTCGCGATTGTCCATGCACCCGGGAACAAACAAGATGTACAGAGACGTGAGACAGTTTTACTGGTGGCCAGGGATGAAGAAGGATATCGCTCATCTGGTGGAGCGATGTGTGACTTGTGTTGGTCCCGAAGGCCTATACAAGTTTGTAGAAGGGGGGTTGAATACAAACACACAAATTTTACTTTTCTAAATTGTTTATTGATAAATCATTAACAATTTACAGCTTGTTGCGGAAACAAGATTAAGGATAAACCCAAATCTAAACAAGTTGGAACACTAAGGTTTCTTGCACTAAGAGAGATAAGAAAATTACTAATAATAACCTATCTTGAGATAAGAGATTGAACTTGTCCAGAGTTAGCAAGTTACTTCAAAAGAAGTGGGTTCATCTCTTTATATACTGCATGCATTTAATGCAAGTCAGTATACACTTTACACGTGTCATCAGCTGGTTGGTTGCATGTCATTGACCTTGGTTGACAACCTTAGTAGCCGCATGGATGAACAGTGTAGTATCAGAGTGGTTGTACGATTTCAGACAGTCGGAGGTTCTTTTCTGACATTTCGTACGGAGTCGTGCAAGGGGGCTAAGACAAAAGTACTTTGTACGGAGGACTTCATGATCAACTTTCGTTGATTCAGCGATTATCATTTTCTATACAGCGAATGATAAAGTTCAGCGATAGCTGAAGTCTTGTACTTGATACTTCACGTTGAGTGGACAAATCTGAGTCTTCGCTGATCCGCATCAGTTCATTAGGAGACTTGTCGCTGGTTCTTGAGCTTGATCTTCGACTTCAGCGTAGAACCTATATTGACGTGAAACTTGTCTTCAGGGATCATAAGTAAACAACTAACTTATCAGCGATCATCATAATGACTGAACAGACTCAGAGCATTAATGATGAACAGTGTTCGCTGAATGTTTAACTTAAAAGAGCGAGAGTTCCTATCAGCGGTACTGTAAGATCTTAGTACTTATCAGCGATAGTGAAACTCTGATACATATTGTTTACTTACAATTTTCACTAAGTATATAAGAGAGGGTCATTATCAAATCACTGAGGGTTTGGATCAACAATCCCCCCCTATTTGATTATGACATAGCAACAAAGAAAATTGCTATTTAATGAAAACATAAGGATAAAAAGAACTCATAAAATATTTGTCCCTTTTACTGTTTTCTGGGATCTTTTCAGTACTGATGGAGTAAAGTACATTCGCTGAAATCTTTCTTTAAAACTTTGAATCAGGTTACAAAGAGAAATGGAAAGATTACAAGTACGAGCGAAATAAATTACAAGTACAGAAGAATAACTGATACAATAGAGAAAAAGGTGATCATATAAGCTTGTAAAGGGTTCTTCCTTAATGAGAAGTTCATCAAGGGTCATTGATGTGGTGGGAATCATCCAGTCAAGAACGGTTACACCTTGTTTTCTTTTGATCAGCGCTTCTTCAAAAATCAAGGGTTTCAGATGTCGTGCCTGAGGGTCATTCCTGAAGTCACACCAGTAGATGAGATCTCTCAGCTGTTCGATGGGAGTGATGTGAAGTTCAGAGATGCGTTGAAAATGCTTTCCACCATCGTAGTCATGAAAAAATATCCCGTAGGGTTCGCTTATGACTTTGCCAGGGATGAAAGTCTCACTAGGAGGAAGAGATGTGTCAAGCATGGCAAGATCAAGATCAGGACCAAGGACTTCAGCACGTGAAAAACCAATACCTGTTTCATTTCGAATGACAGGGCCATCAATTGAAGATATAGATTTCTTCTTCTTCGCTGAGGCCTTTCTTTTCTGACTTTCGAGAGGAGGAGGAGGAGGAATATCCACACAGGAGTAGACTAAGTCGATTTGTTTGTTGATCAGCTTTTCAACATGTTCCTTGTATTTCGACTTGGACTTCTGGATGGCTAACCTGATCTCCAACCATTCAGAGAGACCGTACTTCGTTATGGCTTCAGCATAGAATTTTTCGTACTTCTTATCTTCTCTGAATATCTCGATTTCAGCGATTGAAACAAGGGTTGTTCTTCCAGAGATGAATACCTTGTTGATTTTGGCAGGAGAGTCTCTGTAGTTGACCTTTTCTTTGCACCAGGCTAAAGTGGACTGAGACACAGTTCTCTTTTCTTCAGTTATCTTCTTGGCGTTTTCCCAGAGCTGACGTTGAACATCAATGGGAACTCTTTTCAGCTTGGGGTCTTTTATTGATCGTTTAGAAAGTTGGATGGCGTATTCTCTGTCTTTTTCTTCAGCTTCTTTTCTTTCAGCGATTAGACATTCAGCTCTGAGGTGTTCCTTGTATTCCTTTTTGGAAATTCTGAATTTTGGAGGAACTGAAGGAAGTTGATCACGCCTCAGAATGATTCGCTGATCCTCGAATCGCTTTATTATTTCCTCTCTTCTTTTCTGATCCTCTTCACTTAGCTTTTGAGTAGCTAAGGAAGGTCTGCGTTTGTGCGAGAGTAGCTGTTCTTCTGGTTCATCAGTCTCAGAGATCAAATCTAAGACTGGGATTATTTCTTCAGCAGCAGCTGGTATTATTGGTGAAGTCGCAGTTGTGGAGCCTTCAGCGATATCCTCAAACAGGGGGAGAGGACTAGCTGAAACACAGCGATCTTACGAGTAAGAACTTGGGTAGAATCAGATAGAGAGAATTGGTTCAAGTGTATAGGCTTGGGTAGTAGAACTGATAGTGTATGATAGAGGAGGGATGGAGTGAGAGATGTTTAGCATACCTGACAAACCGGCTTTTCAAGCAAGATCATCAGATTGTCATCTTCAGCGACGCTTTTGCCTTTGCCTTTCTCAGCTCCAGAGGCTGAGGGTTTTGTCTTTGTCCGCTCCCCTGAAGGTTCATTTATCGAGATTCCCTTAAGAACTTTGATCTTCGGAGCAGGTTTGACGATAAAGAAGTCATCGTCATCTTCGTCATCATCATCGTCATTCTTTAGAGAAGAAGATGGTTCATCATCAGGGATGTCGACGGCTTCATCATCTTCTGCTTCGGATTCAGTTTTCTCAGCTTCTTCTTCGAGTTGCTCCCCCTCAGATACAGAGGCGAGCTTCTCGGTTTCCTCAGGGTTTTCATCTCCCTGAGGTCCAGCGGTGGTTTCTTCAGCATTCGTCTTCTCTCCCCTGATAGATTCATCATGGGAAAGGTCTTCAGCGCTTTTGGCGAGGTCCTCAGCGCTCTTCTCCCCCTCTTTTTCATGATGACTGGGGGAGGAATGGGTAGATTCAGCAGCGTTGGTAGGTTCTCTGTCTTCTTGGCCAGAGAGACCTACACAAACTTCAATCTTTGCTAATTTGTCTTCAAGGCCAGAAATAGCAGGATTGATATTCTTCAGCTCAGTGCGATCCGCCGCTGTGAAGTTGTCAGATGCAGGGACGGGGGCAGGAGCAGGATCAGGAGTATTCGCTTTGTGTAGCAGCTGCTCGATCATCGTTTTCATCGAACCAACATCGGTCTTAACAGAGCCTAAGTCAGTCTTCATAGTAGACATATCCCCCTCTAGATGTCCAACCGATGTCTTCAGCGATGTAAATTCGCTGGACATGGACGAAACTGAGTTTTTGAGAGAGGTGTAGTCTGTGTAGATGTCAGCGAGCACCTTGGCGAAGTCGCTGAGAGTTTTATCAACCTGCTTCATGTCATCTGTGGAAGCCTTCTTCTCCACCACCGTTGTCAGCTTGTTCAGATTCTCTCCAGCGTTTGTTACAGCTGTAGAGTTATTGGAGAGAGTAGTGGTGAGACCTGTCAGCTTTGTCTCCACGGACTTCAGAGAGGCGTTGATATCTCCCAAATTAGGACCTGTAACATATAAAAACTTGTGAACATAGGAAAGCTCAGAAGTTTGGGGTTTAGTCACAGTGTTTATGGGTTGTTGTTTACCAGCAGGAGGATTGGTGAATTCATCGAAATCACGGGTTCCTAAGTAAAGTTCCATGTCATCTTCAAAAGTGCCCATGGATTGTTCTGTAGGTCCTGTCTTCATCATTCCTGGAGAATCAGCTTTAGGTTCCGAGGAAATGATGGCAGCTCCAGTGAGATCTGGAGTAGAGACCAAATGAGTAGAGGGAGGAACGAAGGATAAGAATGGGGGTTGGGTTCTGAGTTCAGCGTTGGATTCGCTGACAATCACTTCATCAGTCTTTTGAGAGACTGAAGGAGGTTGGGTAGGTTCCAAGTTTGTAACCTCAGCGTTTAGAGACGCTGAAGTTGGGATTAAAGGGATGGCTTGTTCAGGTGTGGCAGAGCGTACCACTGAACGTTCCTTCAGCTTTGCAGAAAGAGCTGAGGAGTCTTCAGCATGAGATTGTTGGGGTTGCTCCTTTGTTTTCTTGATCCTTTTAGAACCAAGTGGGGTTGAAGAATGTTTCCTTTTCTTAGAAGGAGAGGATTTTGTGGCCAGGGTATCAGCGATGGGTATTGTCGCTGAAGGAGCCACAGAATGAGAAGAAGAAGGGTTGAGAAGAGACAAGAGTGTAGAAAGACGTACATCATTCACCATCGGTTTGAAGTCGAGTATCTTTGGGCCGACCTGAGAGAGTTTCAGGTCACCTTCAGTTGGGTAGCTCTCCTTCAGGCCATATTGGAAGATGGCGCTGATGAATCGGGGGTAGGGAACCCATAGAGGTCTGTCAGCGACGGTGTCCACCCTTAGAACTAGGTCATCATAGATAATCGATGCCCAGTCTATGTTGAGACCTTTCAGCAGTGCATACCCCATTGCTTGCTGAGGTTTAGCGGCTTGGTCAGAGGAGCCGCTCTTTGCAGTCATACAGCTGATAAGATGAGCGAGGATGAAATTCATCTCGCTGGGCATTTTCGATTTCTTGATAATTGTCAGCTTCTTCTCGGCCTTCATGTCTCTGCCGATTTCCCATACATAGCCCATTGCATCGAAAAATGCAATGATGGCTTCCCTGTATGAGTTTTTCTTGGGGTCAGGGAGGGGAACGAATGGTTTTTCCTTGGTAGCTATTGGAAGGCTGAGAGCTTTGCGAATAATGGCAGGGGTGATCTTCATCGTGCCATATTCGATGTCGCAGAGGATGCAATCGATTGTTTTGGAGGGGTCTTTGGCTGAAGGTAGTTGAGAGTGTATGGCTGAGTACCAGAATTGTGAGAGCAAAAGCTGATGTGCAGGAGGTGTTATGGTCAGGGCTGTGGAGATGCAGCAATTTTTTAGGAAATTCACAGCATCATCTAGATGTGTGACTTGCTTTCGAGGAGGAAACTCGAGAAGCACATAGAGGTTATTCACTTTAGTCCAATCCAGTTTGTCAAGGGCAAACTTGACTTGAGGAGCCTTGAGGATGTCCACTTCCTCAGTATCAGCGGAGATGTTCTCAGCGGTAGCAGGAATGTCAGATGAAGCCATTTCTCTGTATTATCAGTTCAACCAAAGATGTTAACAAATAAGAATAATCTTAATGTGGAAAGAATTTCCATTAAGATGGTTCAAATTTTATCCATTTCATTCAGACACAAATGTCTTAATGAAGATTAGGGTTTTTCTTGATTTTAAGAAATGAAATATAAAACCCATTTATTCTTGTTATCCAGTTTTCTATGAAGAAAGAGATTCTGGAAAAACGAATGTGTGAAGAACAAGTTTAAGATTTGCATTTAAACTTGAAGAACAACCATGAAATGGTTGTGTTCATAAAATCATGAAAGAAAATGATTTCATTTTAAGAAGTTCTTTTGTTTGATCTTGTTAAAACAAAGAGTAGATCAGAAACAAGTTATTTGCATTCGGTAAATAATAAGAACATATTAACCTTGATGTTTGATGAAGAAGATGATGAATAGTTCTTGAAGTTTTTGAAATCACAAATGCAACAGTGAATTCTTTCTTGCGGAGGAAGATTGATCGCGTAAAAGAAAAATATAAACAAGGAATTTGTTTATATAGAGATTTTAGAAAGAGAAAATCTTGAGCGGGAAAAGATTTTCATCATGACACGGACACGTGTTTGCATTTGATTGGAAGTTTGAACGAGACGTGCAAACGTGTGTCAGGAAGAGAAAACGTGTCGGGGTTTTATCTGTTGCAATGACGTCACAACTGTCCTTTCATATTCTTGGTTGTCTCTGAGGTTTTAAAAAACTCAGGGATACTTTTGAAAACATGAAGCACTGAATGAAAATATTCAGTGATGGTTTTAAGAAATTTCAAAATATCGCTGTTAAGGAAGAGATATTCAGCGATGCATTTTGTTTTGAAATCTTGCATTTTCATGCGATTGTCAGAGAGAGAAAACATACCTTGATATCAGTTTTAACCAAGTTTTATTCAGAGAGAAGATGATTGAATAGGTTATACGAGTTGATTTTATCCTATCGCTGATTAATGTGAACCGCTGAAGATTTTATCCTTCAAAGTTCAGCATTTCAAGCTCGCTGATGAGAAAGTTGAATCTTGTCTCATCAAGAGGTTTGGTAAATAAATCAGCTAACTGATAATCAGTTGGGATAAAATGAAGTTCTATATCACCATTCATCACATGATCTCTGATAAAATGATATCTGATTTCTATATGTATGGTCTTTGAATGTAGTACTGGATTGTTTGCTATAGCGATGGCACTTGTGCTGTCGCAATAGATTGGAATTTTGGAGAGCTGAAGATCATAGTCTAGTAGCTGATTTCTCATCCACAAGACTTGAGAACAACAGCTTCCAGCAGCTACATATTCAGCTTCAGCTGTGGAAGTGGACACTGAATTTTGCTTTTTACTTGTCCAACTTACCAGCTTTCCACCCAGGAGCTGACATCCTCCTGTGGTGCTTTTCCTATCCAATTTGCAACCTGCAAAATCACTATCTGAATAGGCGGTTAGATCGAATCCTGAATCTTTGGGATACCAAAGACCTAGATTCGCTGTACCCTTAAGATATCGAAAGATTCGCTTTACAGCTTTCATATGATATATCTTAGGTGCAGCTTGATATCGTGCACACAAGCATGTTGCAAACATAATATCGGGTCGGCTAGCTGTAAGATACAATAGAGAGCCGATCATCCCACGGTACAGCGTGACATTGACAGGAACACCCTTAGTGTCCTTATCAAGTGTCAGCGGTGGTGCCATAGGGGTTTTCATAGCTGAACTTTCAGTTAAGTCGAATTTCTTCAGCATATCTTTAACATACTTTCCCTGATTAATAAAAGTTCCTTTTTCAGTTTGCTTAATCTGAAGACCAAGGAAATATGTTAGTTCACCCATCATGCTCATTTTATACTCATCTTTCATTCTATCAGCGAAACGAGTACAAAGATCAGGGTTAGTAGAACCAAATATAATGTCATCAACATATATTTGAACTAGAATGATATGACCTTTCACTTTTCTAAAAAATAGAGTTTTGTCAATCTTACCTCGCTCAAATTTTTCAATATGGAGATAAGTGGAAAGAGTGTCATACCATGCACGTGGAGCTTGCTTCAAGCCATAAAGTGCCTTATCCATTTTATAAACATAACCTGGACGCTTAGAATCTGAGAATCCTGGAGGTTGTTCCACATACACTTCTTCATTCAGCTTTCCATTCAGAAACGCTGACTTAACATCCATCTGATGTACTTTGAAGTTTTTGTGTACAGCATATGCTAAGAATAGACGAATAGATTCAAGTCTTGATACTGGAGCAAATGTTTCGTCATAATCTATACCTTCCTCTTGTCTGTATCCCTGAGCAACAAGTCGAGCTTTGTTGCGGGTTACAGTACCATGTTCGTCCAACTTGTTTCGATAGACCCATTTAGTGCCTATTACTGTTTTATCAGTTGGTCTCTGAACAAGTTTCCAAACTTTGTTTCTTTTGAATTCAGTCAGCTCTTCTTGCATGGCGCTGACCCAGTTTGGATCTTTGAGGGCATCATCTACTTTCTTTGGTTCAGTTAGTGAAATAAAATTTACAAATAAACAAATATTACCTGCACTTCATCGAGTCTGAATCCCAGCGTTTGGATCACCAAGAATTTGATCAATTGGGTGATTTATAGTCCATCGTTGAGCCGGAGCGTGAGACGCTGACTCAACTTGAACTGGAGGAGCTGAAGATGAAGCTTCAGCGACGTCGGGAGTATCAGCCAAGAGAGGAATGGATGCAATTGTCATTATATTCATTGATTGCTGAGAAGTAGATGGAATGTCTGAGACATTTGGTTCAGCGTTAGGTATAGTGTTTATAGGAACAGCTGAGACCCAAGAAGTTTCAGCTTCACTGTTCTGCATATTTGGTATGATAGGAGGACTATCATCTTCTACTGGATGAGCATGAGTAGTGGGAATATCTTCTGAATCACCAAGATGAGAAAACATCCATTGATTCAGTTCTTCAGTATCAGCGGACGGTTTAGAGTTCGCTGAACGGGATTCGTAAAACGTGACGTGAATAGTTTCTTCTACAGTTTGTCTTCTTCGATTGAAGACTCTGAAGGCTTTGGAAACTGAGGAGTATCCAAGAAAGATTCCATCATCAGCCTTAGGATCAAACTTTCCAAGAGCATCTCTGTTGTTCAGTATAAAACACTGACATCCAAAGATGTGAAGAAAGCTGATTGAAGGCTTTCTCCCATGAAAGAGTTCATAGGCTGTCTTTTTGAATCTTTTGACTATCAGCGACCTGTTTTGCGTAAAACAAGCAGTGTTGACAGCTTCTGCCCAAAACTGAGTAGGCAGGTGAGAATCGCTGAGCATTGAACGTGCAGCTTCAATAATTGTTATGTTTCTTCTTTCAGCGAATCCATTTTGTTGCGGTGTTCTTACTGAAGAAAGGTTGTGAGAAATACCCTTACTCTCAAGGAAGGAATCAAGAGAACTATTTTTGAATTCAGTTCCATGATCACTCCTTATTGAGCGAACAGCCAGATTGTTCAGGGTTTCCATCTTCCGAACAAAGGTGATGAGTTCTTCAGGGGTGTCACTCTTAGAATGGAGAAACATTACCCAAGTGAAGCGAGAGAATTCATCAACTATGACCAGCGTATATTTCTTTCCAGCGATGGATTGTTTGTTAACAGGGCCAAACAAATCCATATGGAGTAGTTGTAGAGGAGATGACACTGAAGAAACTTGCTTTGACTTAAAGCTTGCTTTGGTCTGCTTCCCTTTTTCACACGCTGAACATAAAGACTCTTTGGCGTATGAATGCTGAGGTAGACCAGTGACTAACTCTTTTGATGAAAGAGTGTTCAGTGTCTTGAAATTTAGATGAGATAGCCTCTTATGCCATAGCCAGTTGACATCAGATGAGGCCTTTGAGAAGAAACAGGAGTTCTCAGTGGTTGTTGAGTCCATGTTTATTACATAAACATTTTCCAAACGATAACCGCTGAGAGCTATCTTCTCCTTTTTGTCAGTGACAAAGCAGGATTCCTTAGTAAAGATTACTTTGTTATCCATGTCGCAAAGCTGACTGATGCTTAGAAGATTATGCTTCAGCCCTTCAACATATGCGACTCTTCTGAAGGAGGTTGTACCATTTGAAAGTACACCATACCCTCGGGTATGTCCTTTTCCATTTCCACCGAAAGTCACAGAGGGACCCTTCTCTTCCTTGTATTCAGCGAGCAGGCTTTTCTTTCCAGTCATGTGTCTAGAGCATCCGCTATCGAGATACCAGATACCCTTCTTAACCTGCAATACAATGGAAGATTAGATTTTCTTGGGTGCCCACTTAACCATGTATACACATTTGTCAGTGGAAGTAGTTGGAATGGAAGATTCAGCAGTCTTCGCAGCATTTGAAGATTCAGCTTTGTCTTTCTTCACTTTGGTTAATTTCTTAACTTCAGTGGTAGGATTCAACTTGACCTGATTTGCACCAGGGTTGGTCTTCTTTGCCTTGTGGGCAATCTTCACCTTAGCTATCTTTTCAGCTTTGGTGGCTGTGGGGCACTTACTAGCAATATGATCGGTAAGTCCACAGTGATAACATTTCCTATAACTAAAAGTAGTTCTAGGACCATTTGAATGCTGAGCTTTTAATTTCGAATTAGAAGTGCCAGCACCAAGTAAACTATTGGCTTTAGAAATGGGACGAACATTCAGTTCTTCAGATTTCTTACCACGGACATCCAATCTGAGTCTAGGAGTAGATCGCTGAATAGATCCAGAGATCTGCTTCCTAGATCCAGAGGGATGAGCCACTGAAGCTTTAGAAGCATTCATCTTTGGTACTAAGGTACCCTTCTGAGGATTCTGGTAAATAACAATTCCTTTACCTTTGTCTTTAGAGACAGAGGTAGGTTTTGAATAAACCATTTTCTCCTTGCCTTTTGAGGAGGTAGGAGTTTCCTCAGGGATTTGTGTAAAGGACGATGAGCACTGAGAAGATGAAGTGTCAGCGATTGAGGATACGAACGTTCCAAATTTAAGCATTGAACGCTCAGTGGTTGATTTTGGAGTATCATTTTTGTAACCCAAACCACGTTTATCACTCAGGGGAATCTGAGACTTTATTATCTCAGTGATCTTTGTTGAAGAGTTACACCATCCTTCAACAGTAGCTTTTTCAGCTTTTAATGCAGCGATAGCTTCTGCTCGTTCGATTTTGACTAGCTGATTTAAATATACTTGATCTTTAAAATCTTCTTCAATTTTAGAAAGCTTTTCTATTTGAAGGTGGCAGTTTTTAAGCTTTTCAGCGAGATCAAGATTTTGGTTTCCAACCACAGTTTTGCCGTTCATGGCTTCGTATAAACTTCTAGTCAAGAGATCGATCTTACGGAGACTATCAGCTTCATCAATATTTGCAATATTGGTAAAGAAAGAAGGTGATACCTGAATAGCAGATGTTGAAGTGGAGGGAATGTCTGAACTTTCTTCCTCTTCTTCAATCTTGGCCATAAGACATAGATTTGCTTCATCATCTTCAGAGTCAGATGATGATGCTTCTTCATCAGAAGCAGCCCAATCATAGTCAGCCATCAAGCCTTTATTCTTCTTCTTAAAGCTTTTCAGCTTTGCATATTTTTCTTTCAGCTTTGAATATTTGTCATTATTCCTTGGAACAAAGGATTTCTTTGTAAAAGCTGAGGGTCTAGAAACTTTCTTAGACCTGCACTCGTTAGCGAAATGTCCTGTCTTTTCGCAGTTAAAACAAGTAGCAGTAGCCTTATCAACAAAAGCTGATGATCTAGGCTTGTCAGTTATGGAAATAGGTTTGTTCTTTCTAAACATTTTCTTTTTGGCAAATCTCCTGAACTTCTTAGTTAGGAGAGCCAAAGATTCATCATTATCTGAATAATCAGAATCTGGTGACCTTTCAGAGTTACTTTCTAACTCAGTGATAGTGACTGAAGGTCGCTGAGTAGAAGGTTCCTCTGAGATTAAAGCAACAGGGGTGCTTTTGGAATCTTTTACAAGATTCTTCTTAAGATGGCTCGATTGCTCATGATTCAGCAACGTGCCATATAAGGTTGAAAGGGTCATTGATTTTAGATCCTTTGATAGCTTGAGACACATAGCATAATTGTCCCAACTTTCAGGTAAACATTCTAGAAACTTTGTCAGTACTTCAAAGTTAGAATATTCCTTACCAACAATTTTCAGATCTATAATTAAACAATTAAAACGTTGGTGAACTTCAGAGAGAGATTCATTCTTACCAGAAATGAAGCTTTCGTATTGTCTTACCAGGTTGATTTTTCTTGAATCCTGGACTTCAGACGTTCCTTCATACTGAACACATATTGTGTCCCACATGGCCTTTGATGTTTTCAGATTCGTGACGGAATGGTAGACTTCGTCAGGAAGAGCCATGGATAGTATGGATCTGGCTTTTGTATCTATAGCCACTTTCTTCTTATCTTCGTCAGTCCATTGAAAGATTTCCTTAGGTACCAGCCTTTCTGGAATAGCAGGTCTATTCTCAGCGGCTGGAACAGCAGCATCAATTCTTACAGGGATGAATGGACCATTTTCGAGATAGTAAGGCATAGTAGGGTCTACACCTTCTAAGAAGAGTGTCATCTTATTTTTCCATAAGTTGAAGTTGTCTTTGGAAAATCTAGGGGGTTTAGCAAGAGAACCATTGTCTATATAATTTGTGTTTGTGTTGGTGGCCATTTTCAGATAATAGCGAGGAAGAGAAATATCTTAGATTAGATCTTGTTTATGAGATTAAACAAATCCGCTCTGATACCACTTGTTGGTCCCGAAGGCCTATACAAGTTTGTAGAAGGGGGGGTTGAATACAAACACACAGATTTTACTTTTCTAAATTGTTTATTGATAAATCATTAACAATTTACAGCTTGTTGCGGAAACAAGATTAAGGATAAACCTAAATCTAAACAAGTTGGAACACTAAGGTTTCTTGCACTAAGAGAGATAAGGAAATTACTAATAATAACCTATCTTGAGATAAGAGATTGAACTTGTCCAGAGTTAGCAAGTTACTTCAAAAGAAGTGGGTTCATCTCTTTATATACTGCATGCATTTAATGCAAGTCAGTATACACTTTACACGTGTCATCAGCTGGTTGGTTGCATGTCATTGACCTTGGTTGACAACTTTAGTAGCCGCATGGATGAACAGTGTAGTATCAGAGTGGTTGTACGATTTCAGACAGTCGGGGGTTCTTTTCTGACATTTCGTACGGAGTCGTGCAAAGGGGGCTAAGACAAAAGTACTTTGTACGGAGGACTTCATGATCAACTTTCGTTGATTCAGCGATTATCATTTTCTATTCAGCGAATGATAAAGTTCAGCGATAGCTGAAGTCTTGTACTTGATACTTCACGTTGAGTGGACAAATCTGAGTCTTCGTTGATCCGCATCAGTTCATTAGGAGACTTGTCGCTGGTTCTTGAGCTTGATCTTCGACTTCAGCGTAGAACCTATGTTGACGTGAAACTTGTCTTCAGGGATCATAAGTAAACAACTAACTTATCAGCGATCATCATAATGACTGAACAGACTCAGAGCATTAATGATGAACAGTGTTCGCTGAATGTTTAACTTAAAAGAGCGAGAGTTCCTATCAGCGGTACTGTAAGATCTTAGTACTTATCAGCGATAGTGAAACTCTGATACATATTGTTTACTTACAATTTTCACTAAGTATATAAGAGAGGGTCATTATCAAATCACTGAGGGTTTGGATCAACAACTTGTTTGAAAGTTAAAGCGGAACATCAGTGTCCATATGGAGAACTGCAGTCCACGGTGATACCAGTGTGGAAATGGGATAATATCACCATGGATTTTGTTACGAAATTACCAAGGACCCCTAAGGGCAACGATACGATTTGGGTGATAGTGGACATTCTCACCAAGTCGGCGCATTTCTTGCCTATGAGGGAGTCTGATTCGTTGGAGAAGTTGGCACGTTTGTACATCATTGAGATTGTGTCTAGGCACGGAGTGCCTCGATCCATAGTGTCTGACCGTGATAGTCGGTTTACGTCGGCATTTTGGAGGAGTTTGCAACGAGAGTTGGGCTCGCAATTGAAGCTGAGCACGGCCTATCATCCTCAGACGGATGGTCAGAGTGAGAGAACGATTCAGACGTTAGAGGATATGCTCCGAGCGTGCGTTATCGACTTCAAGGGGTCGTGGGAAATGCATTTGCCGTTAATAGAATTCTCCTATAACAACAGTTACCACGCCAGCATCCAAACGGCGCCATTTGAAGCCCTGTATGGACGAAAGTGTCGTACGCCGCTGTGTTGGAATGAGGTAGGAGAAAGGCAGTTAGCCGGACCGGAAATTGTACAACTAACGGCGGATAAGATTGAAGTAATCTGTGAAAGGATTAGAATCGCGCAAGATCGACAGAAAAAGTATGCGGATAGACAAAGGAAGCCGATTGAATTCCAAGTGGGTGACAAGGTAATGCTTAAAGTGTCACCTTGGAAGGGTGTAGTTCGCTTTGGGAAGAAAGGGAAATTGAGGCCGAGGTATGTCGGGCCTTTTGCCATTATTGAAAGAATTGGTGCGGTAGCCTACAAGTTGGAATTGTCGGAAGAGCTAAGAAGGGTTCACCCGAATTTTCATGTTTCAAACCTGAAGAAGTGTTTGGCCGATTTTGATGTGGCCATACCACTAGAAGATGTTTGTATCGATGAGAAATTGATGTATGAGGAGGAGCCAATCGAGATAGTAGACAGTAAAATACGAAAGACGAGGAACAAGGAAGTTCGTTTGGTAAAAGTTCAGTGGAAGTATCACAAGGGACGCGAAGCAACATGGGAAGTAGAATCTGATATGAGATCCAGGTATCCGTATCTTTTTGAAAACAGAATTCCGGGGACGGAATTCTTTTGAGGGGGAAGTGTTGTAACGACCAAGACCCGAAATAGAATCAGTTTTATGTTTTGTGAAAAGAAGTAATAAAAGTGGAAGTTGAGGGACTAGTTGGTAAATAAGAGACAAGGTATAAAAGGGCACAAAACCCTAGGATAAACATTCCATTCTTCCTGATTTGTGATGTTGGTGGCGGCTGAACTTTTGGAGAGAAAAGAGAAAGGAGGTTCTTGAAGGTTTTGAGCATTTTAAAGAAGAGTTCTCAAGCCTTGAAATCAGAAGCAGAGATAGGAGTTGATTTCGTTTCTTATCAGCATTCTACCGGGTAATTCCTAATCCTTAATCCTACTAAGATCTGGTTGATGATTTTGGGTTTTGAGGGTTTTCTAGTGATAATGTCATTCGGAGTCGTTTATGGAGAATTAATCACCTCGTTTTGGTGTTTCGATAGTAAAACCTGGTGGGAATTGTTTATGGAGCATTAAGAGATTAGTTATCACTTTACTTTTCTGTTTGAGAGTCGTGTAGTGGGGTTTTCAGTCTCTAAAATCGCCCAGCAGTTTACCCGGAAAAGTCCCAGGGGATGAAGGTCCCCGGATGTTTACCCGGTAAAACTCTTGAGTTGAAGGTTACCGGGAACATGTATCCGGTAAGCATAAGTGTCCGGTAACTAGAGTTACCCGGACAATTGACTTACCCGGATTGTGGAGTCGTCCGGAAAGCATTGTTACCAGGAGAGTAGCGTATCCGGAATGTGTAGTTGTCCGAAAAGCCTGGTGTCCGGAAGGTAAGGTGTCCGGGAGTTTAGTAATCAGGGTATTTTCTGTTCTTTAAAAACAGGAGCACCGATCGAGAGTCGAGAACCACTTAGAAAAGAGACGTAAGAGCATCAGGTGAGTTTTCTAAACTAAAATGTGTGGCTTTTAAAGTGTTTTCAAGATATGTTTTTATGATGAGAATTTGCCATGCTTTATTTTTTATGCTTTAATTGCATGAAAGATGTTTAAAGTTTTATGAGAATGTATGCATACATTGAGGAGACGTAAATTGGCCAAGACGGGAAAGTAGTCCCGCTAGTGCTCATGCGGGAAAGTAGTCCCTTTATGCCAGGGGTGACGCTAGGCATGGCAAATTGCCCCGACCCGCCCCGAAACCCGGTCCACCCGCCCCGACCGGGGCCGGGGCCGGGGATTCCCCATTTAAGAAAACCGGGGACGGGGATGGGGGTCCCCGACCCGCCCCGGACCCGGTATATATATATATTAAAAAATGTATATTTTTATTAAATATATATATATATATATATATATATATATATATATTAAAAAATATTTTTTTTTATTAGTTATTAAGGGTTTAGGGGGGTTGACCGGGGTCGGGGGAGGGTATCACAAACCGGGGCGGGGCCGGGGCCAGGGGAGGGTATTACAAACCGGGGTCGGGGCCGGGGATGGGGGTCCCCGCCCCGTTGCCATGCCTAGGTGACGCGACCCCATAAGGCAGTGTTGGTGCAAGTGTACCACATCTCTATATATTTATATATATTTATTTTGATGATTACAAACACACCGTATTATTGTTTATCTAACAATCCAATCCAAGTGTACAGTTCTTGAAGAACACGAAGATTTTATCTGAAGAGTTCAAGACGGAAGATTTACGTTGTCATTAGTGTTTATAATTTATAATGATAAACACCCTAAAATAATATACCACTTGGATATTTCTAAAAACCAAATAAATGATTTTAATTAAATATGGTTTATTGAGAAAGATTGGTTGCGTCCTGGAAGCTGCCTATTCTGACGCAGGTATACCGCGAAGAAGGCCCGGTATACTGCGGGTACATACTGGGCGGTATACCGCGATGTATAGCCGGTATACCGCGGCGGCTTGATGTTACCTCTGATTGATTGGAAGTACTTTTGTCTGGGCGGTATACCGCGATGTATAGCCGGTATACCGCGGGTACAGTTTCCGTTTGTTTTTGCAGGGTTGACCTTTCTCTTCTGACACGTACTTTATTACTGCACGGTATACCGCGTGCTTTTGGCGGTATACCGCGGATGCTTATATCCGTTGGAAGAGCTGCTATATAAATGCATGCGAAGGTGGAGAAGAAAGATAGAAAAACAGATACAAACCAACAGCCATCTATCAATCTGATCTCTCCCAACTAATATTCCATACTACATATTATCACTACATATTTATTTTATAAAACGTTTTTTATAAAATATCCAAGTGATAAATATTATACAAGAGTGACTACCATTGTGAGTTATACTCCTCTTGTAAGTGTTTGAATAACGGGTGTGTGATCCTGTATATCTCAATAAGCTGAAGCTTGAGAGCCTATTGCTTACCTTTGTATTTGGTTTGTATTCTACCGTAAAGAATACGTTTATTGGATCGTGTCGGGAAGTGTCTCGGCTAGTGATTTACCAAGTTGTGGTAAATCACTAAATCTCCGTGTCAAGTATCTCTATCCCTTATCTCTTTATATTTCCGCTGTGCATTTAATTATATCTGTTTATATAATTATTGTATATTCATTGCATTTATACTCTGCTTTATTTACTATATTTATCTATCCTGTATTTATACGTATCTGTTGTGTTTTCATATACTCTGTTGTATTTACATTATTAAGATATTTTTTATAAAAGAATTTTTGAAAGTAAAAGTTTTTAAATACAACCTTACCCCCCCTAGGTTGTCTAACAATTGGTATCAGAGCGGGGCTTTCAAAAATCGTCTATTTAATTTTTTAAATCCGTTTTTGTTATGGCTCAACAAAATGCTTGTTTTTCTAAATCTCTTCTTATTGATTTCGAAAATTTTGATCTTTGGGCAAATTCTTTTGAACGTTATGTTCGTGGGATAAATCAAAATATTTGGGATATTATTATTAAAGGAAATTTCAAACCCACAAAATTTCAAAACAACAAAGTTGTTGAAAAACCTAGCTCGGAATGGTCCGACGAAGATAAGGATAATTGTTGTTTAAATTATGAAGCCAAAAATTTTCTCTTTTCGGTTCTTACTAACGATGATATTGAGCGTGTTTATCTCTTTGAAACTGCTCGTGATATTTGGGAGAACTTGAACATCACCTATGGTGAAAACTCAAAAGAAAAGAGAGACGAAACCCGAGATCAAAGAAATGAAGAAACTTGTCTCATCGTCGACTGCGAGAAAGAGGTATGTACTTCATACTCAAGTTTTTCTAGTTGTAGTGATAACGATGATGATATTGATATGTTAAATGTCTCTTTTCAAAAATTGATTGTTCTCGTAAATAGTTATAAAAATGAGAATGCTAAATTAAAAGAAGAATTATTATTATGTCAAAATGAGTTGAATAATTGTAAACAAACCATTGCATGTGATAATAAAATCAAAAATGAGTTAAATGATAAAGTTATCACTTTAGAAAAGAAAGCATGCGAAAATATTGTTTGCAAATCATGTGATGTTTTAAATGAGAAACTTGCATGTTTAGATAAAAGAATAGAAGAAAATGACATATGTGCAAAATGTGATATTCTCATAAATGATAATGCTTGTTTAAAAGCTAAATGCGATTTATATGAAAAAGATAATATGTTAGCTAAAGCATTTCAAAATAGCAATGATAAAGTGTTAAAAATGCTAAATATGTCTAATCGCATTAATTGTAGAAAAGGCATTGGTTCTAATACATGTATTGATACGTGCTCGTGTATTCAAATTAAAAAGTGTTTTGAACCACCTAAAGTTGAAACGAGAAAACCTTATGTGCAAAAACCCCCATATATGTCAAAAATGAAAAATGTGAATTATGGGAGGAAACCGTATGCTCGCATGTATAATAGTAATTTTTCTAGACCTAATGCGAATATAAATGCTTCATTTTATGTGTATGATAAATACAATCGCAAAATTAGAATGGTTAGAAAGTGGATTCCGAAAGGAATGTTTAATGTTGACAATCCCGGTGGGATGCGTTTGTGGTTTTAAACAAATTTTGTGGATTGTATGTTGTCATGTTTTATTTTATGTCGACAACATATTTTAATTTTTTTTTTTGCAGTTTATGTTTTATACTAACTGTTAAAAGGACCCATAAGAAAAGGGTACCACAAAAATTTTCTTTGCCTTTTGTAGGTGTTTCCTGGCGAGGATACAATACGTGTTTCCTGACGAGGATATAATACGTGTTTCCTGGCGAGGATACAATACGTGTTTCCTGACGAGGATATAATACGTGTTTCCTGACGAGGATATAATACGTGTTTCCTGACGAGGATATAATACGTGTTTCCTGACGAGGATATAATACGTGTTTCCTGACGAGGATATAATACGTGTTCCCTGACGAGGTCATAATACGTGGTAATTTTTTGCTCACATAAAATTAACCGAAAAATCGAAGCCTTAAGATCCTTTTTTTGGTGCAAGTGTTTCTTTTTGGTTATTTTGTTTCATGTCAATTATATGCATATTTTGAGGGGGAGCATCTCTCGAGGGGAAGCATACCGTCTTTCTTGACCCTTTTTGTTTCGACAAACGGGGGAGAGAAACCGCATATGCTCATGCTTAGCGGTTGTGTTTGTCATCATCAAAAAGGGGGAGATTGTTGGTGCAAGTGTACCACATCTCTATATATTTATATATATTTATTTTGATGATTACAAACACACCGTATTATTGTTTATCTAACAATCCAATCCAAGTGTACAGTTCTTGAAGAACACGAAGATTTTATCTGAAGAGTTCAAGACGGAAGATTTACGTTGTCATTAGTGTTTATAATTTATAATGATAAACACCCTAAAATAATATACCACTTGGATATTTCTAAAAACCAAATAAATGATTTTAATTAAATATGGTTTATTGAGAAAGATTGGTTGCGTCCTGGAAGCTGCCTATTCTGACGCAGGTATACCGCGAAGAAGGCCCGGTATACTGCGGGTACATACTGGGCGGTATACCGCGATGTATAGCCGATATACCGCGGCGGCTTGATGTTACCTCTGATTGATTGGAAGTACTTTTGTCTGGGCGGTATACCGCGATGTATAGCCGGTATACCGCGGGTACAGTTTCCGTTTGTTTTTGCAGGGTTGACCTTTCTCTTCTGACACGTACTTTATTACTGCACGGTATACCGCGTGCTTTTGGCGGTATACCGCGGATGCTTATATCCGTTGGAAGAGCTGCTATATAAATGCATGCGAAGGTGGAGAAGAAAGATAGAAAAACAGATACAAACCAACAGCCATCTATCAATCTGATCTCTCCCAACTAATATTCCATACTACATATTATCACTACATATTTATTTTATAAAACGTTTTTTATAAAATATCCAAGTGATAAATATTATACAAGAGTGACTACCATTGTGAGTTATACTCCTCTTGTAAGTGTTTGAATAACGGGTGTGTGATCCTGTATATCTCAATAAGCTGAAGCTTGAGAGCCTATTGCTTACCTTTGTATTTGGTTTGTATTCTACCGTAAAGAATACGTTTATTGGATCGTGTCGGGAAGTGTCTCGGCTAGTGATTTACCAAGTTGTGGTAAATCACTAAATCTCCGTGTCAAGTATCTCTATCTCTTATCTCTTTATATTTCCGCTGTGCATTTAATTATATCTGTTTATATAATTATTGTATATTCATTGCATTTATACTCTGCTTTATTTACTATATTTATCTATCCTGTATTTATACGTATCTGCTGTGTTTTCATATACTCTGTTGTATTTACATTATTAAGATATTTTTTATAAAAGAATTTTTGAAAGTAAAAGTTTTTAAATACAACCTTACCCCCCCTAGGTTGTCTAACAGGCAGCATGAGACTGACTCGTCGTCACCTTAGGGTGGCTTCAGGGTGTCAATTTGCGAGGAGGCGGATTTTAGTCCGTGTACGAGTTTCTTTTAAATGAGTTGAGTATGAAGGTTTTATTTACTGAAATGGTGAACTGTTTTAAATGCTTTGATAACTGTTGGGAGGGACTCACTAGACCTCATGGTCTAACCCTCGCTTTTTCAAACTAAAACCTTTTCAGGTAAGCAGGCGTCGAAAAGCTCGGGCAAGTAGGCTGGGCTTTAGCGAGAGGAGTCGGATAGTGTAGTGGCACTATAGTTTATTTAATTATTTCTCAGTTGTCTAGGTTGTTTCCGCAAACCTATTTTGATTATTGTAAGGAAATTTTGGACCTCGGTTTTGGGATATCTTATGTTTTGCATGTTTTAAAATTTTGGGTTGTTATATAAGTGCAGGTGCATTCTGGAAGCTTGGTGCCTTCTGGAACGATGCGAGGAAACGTATGGGAACAGAGAAACGAGTGTAGAAAACGAAGCAAAAGGAAAAAAACGAAGCTTTTGCCGCCGGAGAAAGAGCTTGTCGCCGGAGAAAGAGCCGGAGGGAGAGAGAGCAGCATCAATGGAGAAGGTTGTGGGAGAGAGGGGCTGGAAGTGGGAGGCTATGGAGAGGAGGTAGGGTTATGCCATTCTTTTTTTTTTGTTAAGGGTAGAAATGTCACATTTTCATCTTAATGGGGAAAACACCCCTCAACCCACTGTGCGAATAAGTTGATTGTTGTGCGATTAAGTCGCAAATAAACAGCCAAAAATGTCTGCACGAATAAGCCAGTTTTCTCATTAAGCCGATTAAGTCACAAGTAAACACACCCTAAGTGTTTATATTTTTATTTTAGTTTTTTTTCTAAATAAATGTCTATTTTCAAAAGTAAATTTGTATTTTTTAATTCTACGCTTAATTATAAGATGATAAGGCCATCAGTACCCCATGGAAGAATCTTTCAAATATTCCAGCTCCACATCAGCGTCACATCAGCTTTTCTCCCATCCCTCACTCAATCCCTAACAATCCCTAAACACCCTTACCCCATTCCCTCAAACCCTTTTGCCACCTCATTTATTTTAATTCTTTTATTTATACATTTAATTATTTAACAAAATAAAAATATTTATATATTTTTTAATAAATAAAAATAAGATAAATAATAAAAATAAAAATTCATACCATTCATTAAAAATAAAAATTACAAAATTACAAAATACAAAACACTACCAATTATGAAATTTTTGAATTTGCTCTTTTCTCGCTAAAGTAACCCTCAAAGCGTTTCCCGTAAGGTGATCATGCGGGGTCATGAAAAACTCGAAGTCTTTCTCAAATCGTTTTGAGCGTTCGATTTCGAGATCGAGTTTTTTCATTTTGTATTCCATTGTATCATCAATCTTGTCGTTGAACGTCGTCAACAACTGAGTAACACTTTCGTCCGTATTCGCCCCGGACGTATTACTCGTTGATGATTTTTTTGCCTTGTTTCTCCCGATGGGTCGTTGAATTTGCTCGTCATCGTCATCATCGGAAGGTTGGGTACGTTTTGAACCCCGCGATGAAGTTGTCGTCATCGTTGGAACGGCTCCCCATTTTGGACATTTTTTTAGGACGTCCCAAGCTTGTTCGTGAGTGAAAGCAACTTTATGGCGTGCTAGATATCGTTCGTGTGCCGTTCGGGATATATCGGCATCACTCATCCCGCTTGATCTATTATTGAGAAAGTTGTTGTAGATGCCGCCAAACGAATTAACTCTTTTATTGAGGTCGTTGAACTTGCTATTGAGTTGATGGGTTGATCTATAACCTGGTTGACGACCCATGCGAGTAAAGAACACATGCCCGATTCGGCCCCAAAAACTTCCTACATTTATGTAAAATTAAGTATAAGAATAATAATAATAATAATAATAATAATAATAATAACAATAAAAATAATTACCACCGCTTTGTGCGTTACCGACCACGGGGTCCTCCGAAACGTCAACCCACGCCGACACTAACGTGAGTTCCTCGGCTTTACTCCACGTTTGTTTGGCGGCTTTCGTTGGTCTCGGATTTGATGGTTCCGGGTTAGATTGTTGTGTCGGGATAGATTGTGGTGTGTTCGGGGTAGAATGTTGGGTTTCCGGAACAATGTCGTCGTCGAGATTGATTGCGGGTGAAGGAAGATTGTAGTTGGCCGGAGTAAAACCTTGTTCAATCAAACTGGGACGTGTAAATTGGTAAGGAAATTGTTGGTGAAATTGTTGGGGAAATTGTTGCGGATATTGTGGCGGATTTTGTTGCGACCATTGTGGCGGAATTTGTTGCGACCATTGCGGATGATAACCTTGTTGTGTAAACGCTTGGAAACCAAACTCTTGATCTTCTTGCGATTGTGGTGTATTCGGTCGGTTACGACGGGATGTAGGTGTTGTGTTTGGATTCATGATGAGAGAGGTGTGAGAAATAAGAGGTTGAGAGAATTTGAGAGAGTTTGAGAGGTGTGAGAAATAAGAGGTTGAGAGAATTTGAGAGAGTTTGAGAGGTGTGAGAAATAAGAGGTTGAGAGAATTTGAGAGGTGTGAGAAATAAGAGGTTGAGAGGTGTGAGAAATAAGAGGTTGAGGGTTAAATATATAGTGGGATTAAATTGAGAAAAATAAAAAAAAATTACAAAGAGCCGTTGAACGGCTTGATTTTTAAAAATTAAATTAAAAAAAAATTAAACCCTTCGGGATGAATCGGGATGGGGAACCCGGATTCCATCCCTTCCCGCAGACCATCCCCGAGCCGTAGCCCATCCCCGCAAGCCCGCAGCCATCCCCGAGCCCCATCCCGATTGGGGTACGGATGGCCTAAGCGGTTATTTTCTTTCTTTATGGTTTAATCAAATGAAAAGAATAATAATTAGACTTTTTTAAAACGATATAATTTTTTTTACTGTGGACATTTCTTAAATAAGATATAAATGGAATAATGGACATATTTCATTTATGGTTGTTTGTTAACATCATTTTGGTTCACAAGTGGTTTATTTTGTTTTCCATTTATTAATTGGAAAATTATAATGTAATAAATTGGGAAGTGGTGGTTTTGTGAAGTTGAGGTGAGGTGACTGGTGGTGGTGGTGGACTGGTGGTGGCGGCTTTATTTAACCAGCCAGTGCTGTGTCAGAGCATATGCAAATGCAACATATGTCAACAGAGGGTCCCTTTCATCTCATTCAATGCTATTGGATCCTTCTTTTTGCCAAAATTATTGTTTAACTTCAAATTTGGTACTCAGAGCATTTCCAACATCTTCTCTATAATTTTTTTAAAATAGAAAATGCAAATTAAAAATCTCTAAAAAGAATTTATTTTAACTTCAACAACTTCTCTATTTTAGAGAACCAATTATGACTTCTATTATTAAAATATTCAATATATTTCTCTATCATCATTAAAATAATATTCTTCTCTCCTTTTTTTTTGTAGAAAATCATTAAAATACTATTTCTCACTCTTTTTTTTGGTGGGAAATCATTAAAATAATATTTCTCTCTTATTCTTTTAGAGATATAGAGAATTCTCTATATTAAGAGTCTTTTCCATTGTTCTCTATTTAGAGAATGAGATAGAGAAGCTGTTGGAACATTTTAGAGGAAAAAAATTGTTTTTCTCTATTTTAGAGAAGCTGTTGGAGATGCTCTTATGGTTTACTGAAAACCTTAAAATGGGATCTAATCTTATATAAATCTAAAAATTATCTTTTTGGTTTTCATTTTGTTTTAGAAATGGTCCTTGACATTAACTCTGTTGAAACAATAGGACGGACGTCTGATAACAACACTTGCTTTCGTGCTGGAATTCCCCTTGGCGTCACTTGCCTCTCTTTCCCTTGCTTTGCTCAACCCGTTAAGTGGGGGGTATTTTTGTTCTTTTACTTATTTTTCTAAATTTCTAAAAGAATACCAAAGTAAATTACAGATTTAGTCGCTAAGGTATGTCAGTTATTACTGCATTGGTCATTTATCTTTATTGATTACAAAAGAAACCTCCACATATGTACTTTGTTATTTATTTGGTCCCTCACACTGACGGTCATCCAACTTGTCCGTTAACTATGAGGGTACAATTGTCATTTCCTTATTTTTTCTATTTTAAGATTTTCTCAATTATTCGTTTTTTATATTATGAATGTTCATCCTCTCCTTCAAGCACATCAAGAAGAAAACACTCAACCTTACATCAAAAACCAATTAAAACATAAATTTAACCTCTAAACCTAAACCAAAAAACATCCGATCAAAATATAAATCAAACCCATATAAATCAAAAACTTGCAGATGAAGAAATGACAAAGGAGAAATCCTCTTCTTCACGATGGCTTCGATTGTCACTCATTATCATGTCTCGTTTCTAATTTAAAATAATTACATTTTTTGTCACTATAACTGCCCTCTTGTTACACTTTTGGCCTCTCTAACTGAAATTCGTTAAAAATTTCCATTACTTTTGGAGTATTTTGATCTTTTTATGATATGTTTACCTTTTATTAAATAAAACAAATGCATTATCATATATCATTATAAAATGGTAGGGTGCGGAAAAAGAAAATAGGAGAAGCAACTTTTCTATTTTCGATCTGAAATTATGGTTTGATGTGTCATTTCTTGTACCAAAATACACAGATTTGGTACTTTGGCTTGGTTTGTTATAGAATTTTGAGTTATTTTAAACAGGTCTGATTTTAGTCGCCCTTTGGGTTTTGAGGGTGGGGAGTCACAAATCTAGGCTGATTGTGTTTATAGTGAGATACCATTGTAAATGGACGGTAAATTGTGTTGGTAGAGTCCAATGGGAAAGATGGGTAGAAAAATATAATTAGTATATTATCTAATTTTAATAAAATAATATAATATATACTTTAAATATATTCTCTCTTTTTAAAAGAATGAAATAGATATGGATATGACCAAAATGATCCTCACTTAACCCCCATTTTTAACGGCAGTTAGTTGGAGGATCAAAAGTGTAACAAAAATAATAATCAATTAACCATATTGTAATTATTATAAAATAGGAATGAAATTTGTTATTGAATTATTACAAAGATCAAAAGTGTAATTTACCTAAAAATTAATGATCTCCATCCTCCAGGCGTCCAGCGATCTGTATGCAACGTATAAAGGTCGGTTAAGATGGGTCAACTTGTTTTGCCAAGTGTCATTTTTTCATTGATGGTTTCGTCTTGGAACTTAGAGCATCTCCAATGCAAGGTTTTTTTGAAAGGAGAAAAACTCCAGGCAATTTTATAAAAAGCAAAAGAAAACAACAAGAGACAAAATCCAAAGCCAAACAACAAAGCAAAAGAACTTGGTCACCACACCGTACCAAGCGACAAGAAGCCAAAATAAACAAAGACTAATGGAGCACATAAGACTACAAAAGCAAATAGCAAAAGCCGCTCTCCAGAAGGTCCTCCAAAAAACATCCAACGTCCGCACCAAAAAAATCTTAGGACGCAACATCAGCAATCTTCTTACGCCCATTCTTCCAAGCCACTCGGGTCATAATAATGTCCACAATCTCCTTTGTAAGTTGAGCAGCCGTACGAGCAACATTAGAAAAGGTCCGACGATTTCTTTCCTGCCAAATAAAGTAAACCGAGGCCGAGAGAGCCAAACGGTGCTTCAGAGTTATAGGCGCACTTTGGTTATCCCCTAATGCCACCAAAATATCATCCCATGAAGTGTGGAAATGTAAACCTCGAATTTTCCGTTGTATTATTTGTGGATATAATATTAACTTAAGGGTTTGAATTGTCTTTTTATTGAAATTCAGGGTTTAGTTGGAAATTTGGGAATGACTCATCAAATCTGATGAGGTGTCCTGTTTTAAGGACTTAAGTTGTATTGGGTCTGTGTAATGAGAAAATACGCAGAGAGATAGAGAAATCGAGAGAAAAGAAGGAGAAAGAAAAGAAGAAGAAAGAAAGCTAATCGGTGGTATGAAATTAGGTTTGTATTATTGATTTCCTGAAAGAAAATTATCTGATAGTGAATATTGGTTGTTCAGCTGTCGATTAAGCCACTGAAAGTTTGAAGAACACAGTATTCAGAAGTGTTCAGGTGAGTTTATTCAACTCTCTCTTTAAAATTCAGCAATTAATGTTGGAATAGATGTGTAATATGTGTGTCTTAACATGTTAGTATAACTTAATTGATGAGTAGATTGAACTGATTTTATGTTTTAAATCGATTTGAGGACTTGTTGAACGGACAGTACGCAAAACCTTGAAAGTCCCGGTACTTGAATGTCCCGGTACTTGGAAGTCCCGGTAGTTGGAAGTCCCGGTAGTTGGAAGTCCCGGTAGAGGCAAATCCCGGTACTTATGAGTTCCGGTGAAGTCCCGGTACATGTGTTGACTACCGGGAGTTGGGGATACCGGGAGTTGGATAAAAAGAGTCAGTTTACAGATTTTGGTAATAGATCTTGGATATGAACTTAAGAATATAATAGTTAAGGTATCCAGAGACTTTGTATTATCTGTACTATTCTAGAAATTGGAAAGTATAGTTTCGTTAATCGTGGAAAGGTGCGATTTAAGAATTGACATATATCTTGTGTCACTTGAACATATGTACTTTTAAATAGTAGAATGTTAGGTTTATAGACTGCGCTAATATGATGCTAGGCAGGAATGTGTTAAGTGTAATGGATCAATAGGCACTAGTTTGATATGAACACATGGAATTGATGTAAGTAATCGTAATTCCAGTGTGTGTTAAATGAGGAATTGATGTGAGTAATCATAATTCCTGAGTGTATGTGAATTAAGGAATTGATGTGAGTAATCATAATTCCTGTATGTATGTTAAATGTGGAATTGATGTGAGTAATCGTAATTCCAGTGTGTGTATTGTAAATGTGGAATTGATGTGAGTAATCGTAATTCCCATTTATGTGTAATAAGGAATTGATGTGAGTAATCGTAATTCCTGAGTGTATGTGAAATAAGGAATTGATGTGAGTAATCGTAATTCCTGATTTCTTAGGATGAATAGAGATTGACATGAGTAATTGTAATCTCTACTTCCTTTCTATTAAATAGGCATGTGTAATTGCGATTTATTAGATTAGAGCATTGATCTAGAATCTGGGATTGATTCGTAGTTGGCTCTGGTTCGTGGTAATATGACTTACTGAAGGTTAGTCATAGTTTTGAGTTTTGGGTAGATTCTCGTTGTTGAGATTGAGCACGTGTACGATAAGATGGGTGAGAACAGGTTTGATCTATCTGTTGATATTTTGATTGTTAAATTTTAATTTGGTTTGAATATTCTCACTAGGCGAAAGCCTAATGTTTCAAGTTGAATTTTCTTACCAGGTACAAGTTCCGGGAAGTAAGTGGGGATGCGTGACGAGGACTTTTGGAAAGATTCAAACTTAGAGATGACGGAGGATCTATCTATTCTTTTGATGTTTTTGGGACGATGGATTAGATAACCTAGTTAATCTGATTATGATGTAATGATTAGATTAAAAGGTTATTTAAGTTAGTTGTTTATGTATATAAAACCTTACAGTTAATCCTCTTGTTATATAAGTTTGATGTTATTTGATCATAACTTGTGGAATTTTTTAAGGTTTAAATTAGCCCTGTTTTTAGGGTGTTACAGGAAACCTCCCCATTCAACCTCCATCAAAACCGCCCCCCACACTTTCCTTGAGAAAGGGCAGTCAAAGAAAAGGTGCGAATGTGAATCAAGGACTTGCTTACATAAAACACACTTCATGTCTGAGGGATTATCTTTCCACAAACTGATCCGATCTTGTGTCGGGAGACGTCTCGAACAAGCAATCCACATACAAAACCCATGTTTGGGAATATGGCCTTTAAACCATACCGACGTATGCTAAGGCATAATTGGCCGACTGCCATCCAAAGAGGAGTACGCTTCTCTAACAGTAAATGCAACATCATCACCTTTTACACTCTTCCAATAAAGCCGATCATTAGTGCCATCATGCAACGTTGGCAAGGGGTTGGTAACAAGATCAGCAAAACGAACCACCCAATCATTCGGCCAAACCCCTTGAGTGCTCGCAATCAAATATGCAACTGTAGAAACATCCAAAATGCCCAAGACACTAGCCATTCGATATGAAATAAAACCCGACAAATGACCACATTGTAACCAATTGTCTTCCCATGCATTAACCTCTAAACCATTCCCTACGTGGAACCATAAGAACCTCCTAAGATGAGGCCGTAAATCCATAATTTTCGCTAGGATCCACGACCACCGAGTTGTACGCCTCACAAGCCAAAACTGCGTAGATCGCAAACAATGGCCGATCACCCAACGTACCCACAGAGTGTTTCGTTTAGAAAGAATATCCCAACAATGCTTAGCAAGGAGTGCACGATTCCATGTTGACAATCTTTTAAACCCAAGGTTCTTCAATGCAAGGTTCTTAAAAGCAAAAAGTATAATGACTTGTAGGAATTAACATTGTGGAGAGTTCTTATAAGAACTCAAACTCCTCTAGGTTCTTAAATAAAAACCTTGGTTCTTATCTTGATTTTTGTTGTGAAATGACATAATACTAGTTTTCATTTTTTTTTCTTAACTTTATAATTATTAATATATATTTATAATAATGATTGTTGAAGCTTGAAAAATACATGGACTTACAAAAAGAGGTTCTTGTAAGAAATTATCATTGTGACATTTTATACGAGTTCTTGTTTTGATGAGGTGGAAGTGAGGTGGCAATAAAAAATGTACAAAAAGGAGGTTCTTATAAGAACCTTCATTGAAGATGCTCTTAATAAATCCTATATCATATTTTTGGGAAATTAATTAAAATGCTCAAAGTTCAAAGTTTACTTACTGAAATGGCTAAACTCTCCCCAATTTAACCAAAATACCCAAAATTTCCGTGATCACGGACTCGTTTAAAATATTGGATTTTTGTCCGTGAAAAATAGATTTTTGGGTATTTTAGTCTGTGAGATGAAATAAAAGTCCATGAAAAAATCCGTGAGATGAAGTAAATCCAATTTTTTAAAATCCGTGAAAATTTGATTTTTTAGTCAAAGTGCATGAACAAAAGTACGTGAGATGAAATAAAAGTCCGTGAGATGAAAAAATGATTTTTAAAAGTCCTTGAGATGAAATAAAAGTCCTCCACTTTATGATTTGTAAATTCACGGATTTTTGTGAGATTGTATATATAAATTGTTTTTTGGGTCCGTAAGAATCCACATGGTCCGTGAATTTTATGTTTATGGTCTGTGAAAACACATTTTTTAAAGGAGTCCGTGATCACGGATCCTTTCACGGAAAATTTAGGTATTTTGGTTAAATTAGGGAGAATTTGGGCATTTTAGTAAGTCAAAGTCAAACTTGAGGCATTTTAATTAATTTCCTTATATTTTTTTTTATCAGAAAATAAAAATGAAATACACCAAAACTTGTAATTATTAATGTCTTTGAATAGAGTTTAATATTACCAAGCTTTAGTGTACAATAAATTTTAGGGAATTTAATTAAAATACCCAAAGTTTGACTTTGACTTATCAAAATACTCATTTTCTCTCTGATTTTACTAAAATACCTAATTTTTCCGCGATCGCGGACAGAGACCATTTTTGAAAATATTTCACCCGCAATCGTGAATAAAAGTCCCGCGGCACATGTGATTTTGTGATTTCTAATTGCAATTTACACTTTCAACCCCTATATTTATTTACTTACTTTACTTTATACCTTTTACTTTCATAATTTTAATTTTACATTTAACACATATAATCGTTTATTAACTAAAATACGTTTTAATTTTAACAAGTTACACCATTATAATCGTCTCTATACGTTCGAAATGAGCTCAATATTGAATATTTTTGGATTTATTTATTTTATTATATATCATATATACTACATAAAAATATTTTTAATATTTAAAATTCATACCCTTATACTTAATTATTTAATTTATGGTACATCTCTTATTTTTTTCAATTTTGTTTTACACTCCTGTCGCATTAACATAATAATCATATATTAATTAATTCATTAAATCGTTTTAAATTATTATTATTTGTATGTGTTTATAGATATCGTGAATGGCAATAGGACAAGGTTTCACGAGAAGAATATGCAATGGGGTTTTGACAAGTTGGTATCACTGGACTCATTTAAGAATTGTGAAAATGGGTATTTGGCGAATGATAATTCATGTGTGTTTGGAGCTGAAGTATTTGCAGTTACAGAGTGTGCACAAAAGGATCGATGTCTGTCTATCACAAAGCCTCCGCCAATTTTTAATACTTACATTTGGACCATCGATAATAAAATAAATAAAACGTATTTTAACTATAAGAGTACCATAAATTAAATAATTAACTATAAAAATATGAATTTTAAATATAAAATATTTTTATGTAGTATATATGATATATAATAAAATAAATAAATTCAAAAATATTCAATATTTGGCTCATTTCGAACGTATCGAAGAGACGATTATAATGGTGTAACTTGTTAAAATTAAAACGTATTTTTTTAACGTATTTTAGTTAATAAACGATTATATGTGTTAAATGTAAAATTAAAATTATGAAAGTAAAAGGTATAAAGTAAAGTAAGTAAATAAGTATAGGGGTTGAAAGTGTAAATTGCAATTAGAAATCACAAAATCACATGGACTTTTATTCGGATCGCGGGTGAAATATTTTCAAAAATGGTCCCTGTCCGCGATCGCACACCCCCTTCGCGGAAAAATGGGTATTTTGGTAAAATCAAAGCGAAAATGAGTATTTTGGTAAGGCAAAGTCAAATTTTGGGTATTTTAATTAAATTCCCTAAATTTTATAGGTAAGAAACCATTCAAAAGAATTTCTAAACAATAAAAATATTGGGTTGGGTTGGATTTGAAGGTTGATTAGGTGAATAAGAGAGATTATTTTTTTAATAAACAATTTGGCAAGGTTAAATCATTAAACCTAGTTTTATTTTTCAAAGGAAGAAGTATGTTGGTGACTTGTTTTCAATAATATATTATCAGAAATATAAGAAATCAAAAGTAGTATGTTACTAATTGTAAAAAAATTGTAAATTATAGAATCGAAGATGCAAAGGGTCGTTTATTAACACAAATCGAGTAAACGTTTGTTGGGTAAGAGTCACCACTCTTATATACCTTATTGTGTAAGATTCTCGGTCATGAAAATAACCTAGTATAGTCTTTTACACAATAAGAGCTAATTCTCAGCCATGAAAAGAACTTAAGGGTCGTTTACTAAACACTTACCGGGTAAGCGCTTACTAATATCACTTACCTTACCGATTGGGTATGGCAAGTACCAAGAATCTTACTTGGTAAGAGACGTAACAATGATCGAGTACCCGGTAAGTGAGGGAAAAGGCTTTTACCCGAGCCGGATCGGACCCATTTGGCCATCTCTAGCGCTTACCACAGAAAAGACTCTTACCTGGTAAGCGCATATCGGATTGAAAACGCTTATCAACAATGCATTTTGATGGCCGAGAATTTTACGAGATAAGGTAAGCGAGGTTGATCATGTCGTTTGTCGGTAAGCGCTTACTCGGGTAAACGTTTGATAAACGGCCACCTAGTATAGTCTATTACCCAATAAGCACCAACCGCATAAGATATTCAATTTATAAAATGATACGGTTGTTTACTGGTAAAGATTGTCATCTCTACAGGGTAAGAGTAGTAAGCAATAAGTGTTTAAGTAAGAGGTTGTAAGTGTCTAGTTAAGAGCCCTTTTATTTCATCCAAAAATAAATAAAAAGGCAATTTGCATTAAAAAGGTAAGACATTACTTATCTAGGTGCAAGTTTAAATGAGATCTATAAATATTTTGATAATCAAATAACCAACTAGTTAATATAGCATTCATGTTGAATAACATGATAAACATTTGCGATGTTTATCAACATTTATTCATCATGAATACTACATGAAATAGATAGTTTCCCTGTTCTCAAAAGATTTAAGGTTCGTACATGAATCCACCTCTACTTATCCAATTTAACAAACTATTTAAATTGTTTAAAACCTCTAACCAACCAATAAACCATCTTGTATTTTTTTTCCTTCCACCCGGCTATCTCGCAATATCTTATACAACTTGATCTACTATAATATTGTAATTAACTTCAAATTTTGTAACAACTCATACCAAACTTGCACGCCAAAGCCACTAAATTAAAATATAAACGCCAAAAGGCCCAAACATAGATTACACACTTTAGAGTACAAAACTAAGGTTCGCGGAAATAACCCTAATTACAGCTGAGAAATGTATCTAAAATATTAAAAGGAGGGTCTTCTAGTTCCACAAGACGCAAGCTCCATCTCACAACTTGCCCTTGCCCTTACTCGAGCCCTCGACTATCTGCTTGCCTGAAAAGGTTTTAGTTTTGAAAGCGAGGGTTAGACCACGGGGTCTAGTGAGTTCCCTCAATGTTATGCCCACAATACAAGTAGCACAATCCAAAAAAAGAAATCTAGAAGGTAATACAAACATCACACCATTAGAATGAAATACACGCCATACGCCACATGCTGATGGCCCACACTTTAGTCACACACACCGTGACAACATGTTAGGGCACACACCACCCTTACAGATTTATATGAAACGAATTCATATATATATATATATATATATATATATATATATATATATATATATATCACACATTATGGGACACCCCCCCCCCCCCCCCATATTCACACCATAAGCCATCGCATGCCCGCCTTCACGTAATCACACTTTTAAAATCACACCATTTATAGATAATCACATACCTTAAAAATAATCACGCATCTTATAAAAAGATCACACCTTTAACACATGTTTAAAAGCATTAAACAAAACATGGAGTTCAATCGTATACTTGCGTAAATAAACACACTTGATAAAAGTCTTTGGTTAAAAGTACTCACCTGATGTCCTGCTAGAAGTTCCCTCTTGCAACCGCTTATCCTCTACCCGCACCTACAATTTCACCCAACACACAAGACTAGTTAAGTCTCTCGGCACTCACGAATCTCGCTGACAACAAGAAAGTCCCGGAAAAGAGAATCCCGGGTTCCGGATTCACATTCCGGACTAAGCCATGGTTTCCGGTACAAGTTCCGGATCAATTCCGAATTCCGACACCCCTTCCGGATCCGTTCCGGATTCCGACAGGCCTTCCGGATAAATGGAGTTTTCCCATCGCGCTGAACAATCTAATACCTCAACCATTTCTACTCACAAACGATGTAACCAAAAGCCATCATTACAATGATTAATGATTAATAGCGATAAACCTCTCATACCAATTTGGTTGGGGCATAAACACCCAGCTTGATGTTCTCACGTTTTGAGGAGATAATAATCAAAAGGTCCCCAAAACCCCAATGCTTAAAGTCCATACTCAGATTCCATCATTACACTACAAACTAATAGATAAGGAAAAGAAATTTACCTCCACTAAAGTGATGATCCTTCCTTCCCAATTTTGATTCTCCAACTTTTCTTCAAGAAGGCTTCTCCCCAAATTTACACTGTAGCCGCACACACTGATGTTTAAGAAATCAAGGTTACTAGGGTCTTACCCTTATTTATAACACTCACACAAGAACACTAAACTCTTGTCTTTTACACTTTGGCCACCAAACATCATTTTATTTACTACACTCTAAACTAGGTTATTACAAATTTAAATAAATATATTTCAAGTCAGATAAAAGTGAGTCGACATTCAATCCAAATAGTGAATTAATTATATAGTTGTTAAATATAAGATAGTAGAACTTGATGTTGTTAACATCATTTCATAATAAGTTAATAACTATGGTCTAAAAGAACAATAATTGATTGAAATTTTACCAAAAATAGTCATTTATATTGTCCCCATAAGTTCATCATCTTAAAGGAACATCAACCCCCACATGGTTAAATTCATCATACATAGGCATGTGATACCCTATTGATATCTCTAACACCTCATTTTTATAATCATCATTTTTTAAAATATCATAAGAAAAACTATTTATTTTATTTTAAGATAAATGTTTATATTAGACATAAATAATTAACAGTTTTTAGTTGATGAAATAACAAATTTACCATCTATATACTATTAACTATTTGATATATGTATATTAATCAAGTTAAATTTGGAAATTTAGTTATATTTTTGAATGTAGACACGTATACTGAACAAGTATAAATAGAAATATATACACTTATTTTGATAGGAATGGATTATAAACAACAATAATTATCTTTGCACTTTAATTTATGCTTGTCTCGAGTCTCAGATATTTTCATTTATCTTATTGTTACTGTTACTGTTAGTCATATATTTCTCAAGGTTAGAAAATTTTAAAATATGTGGGTATGTCTAGTAAATTCATGGTTTTCAAGCAACGAGTTCAATGTTGACTTCAATAACTATAAGCAACATATCTAAATATACATAACGAATCCTTTACAAAATGTGCATACGTTTATCGTAAACCATCTTAGATCTTGTTGACTATGCATAGTAGTTGTGAAAATTCACCAAGTGTACATTGATCGTCTAATTCTCTTATCTATTTTGCGTGATCCACTTGTCAAGATTTTACGGTTCAAATCTTATATATAAAGGCCAAACAGACTTATTTGACTTGTTGTTACGACAACACCCTAAAAATATCATAATCTCGTGGTAACCCGACTTCCTAAACACACATCACAATGTGCAAATAAATCTATGTTATGCATTTACAAAACATAAGATAAACTCGCATGAACTTTGTTATAGTTGCATAATATAATATAATAAAATAAAATAATTAACGGGTTCTAGGCCATAATTGATCATAATCGTTGAGCCTCGACCGAATTGGCCTCATTTCAAACCGATCCCTAGCATCAATCCTAGTTGTGCTCTATACTTGTCTTTTATCGTGATAAAATATGTAAATTTAGAAATAGCAGAAGATTTAATTTCACATAGAAAGAAAATAATAGTTTTTACTTTTTTTTAATTATGATGATTCAATATAGAGCCATAAAATCCATAAAGAATGACATAATTTTAAAATATTGTGGCAATTTTTTTTGTTATAGGAAGGGTTGAATTGAATATAATAAGAATTTAAGTAAATTCTTGTTCTAGTTAATGTATTTTTCTTTATTTTAAGCAATTTATTTTGTATCCATTTTAAGCAACAAATTTTTAAATTCTAGACAGATAAAATTTAAAGCATGTTGCAATTTTGCATAAAGTGAAAAAATGAAATTGTTTGAAACAGATAAAATATAGAACATATTGTTACTGTTCGTAAAGAAAAATAGTATTATGTGCATTAATTATTTTAAAAACTCTTGGGTTTCTAAAGAGTCGCTTCTTGGGCCCAAAGCAGTGCAGTCTTTCTTGGCCAAATCAAGGATTTGGGGCTTCTTGCTATGAGTTTCTAAAAGAGTCGATTCAACACCAATATCCTAGGTGACATCTAATTTTGATCTTTCAATTAGATTTCTTCGAGGTGCAAAGTCTTATCAAAGTCTTATCAAAGTCTAAAAGACATGTGTGAACTCTTGAGGGTGTGTGTCTAATCCATCCCACATTGGTAGGAATATAGAACCCAATGCTTTGAACTCCACTATATATAAACCTTTCTTCTCCCTTGTTTTTACATCATTTGTCTTTGCTCAATGGCTTGAGCTTAAGGACTTGAGCCTAAAGGCTTGAGCCCAATGGTGCGAGCCTATATGATTATTTTAATAGGAGTACCTCCATGAAAGTGGGTTCACCTTGAGTTCTTTTATGCATTAAACTAGTTCGAGCTCGATTTGAGTTCAAGTTTGAGCTTCATTCGAGTTTGAGTTTGATTCGAGTTCGATTTAAGCTTGATTCGAGCTTGAAACGAGTTTGAGCTCGAGAATTGGCTTTCGAGTCGAGTTCGAGTTTTAAACTACTCGCGAGTTTTCGAGTCGAGTTTGAGCTTGAGTATTGGCTTTCGAGTTCGAGTCGAGTATAATGATACTCGAGCTCGACACGCATCATTTACACCCCTAGTTCTTCCAACTTTGGTTCTCATTTTGGTGTTTGTTTGCTACTAGTTGTTGGCTTTTTTTGGTCCTATGTTGTATTGGTTTTATTGGTCTTATGTTCTTCCAAAAGATGAGTGATGAGGGTTTTTTAAAATTTTCAGAAAAAATGAAATTTAGTTAAAATTCTAAATACAATTATTAACAAATAACAAAAGAAAAACCCTAGCTTCTCAAATCGTGTATTCAGTTTTGACCACTCCAGCCGTCGCCCTCCACCACTCAGACCTCTAGCCTCCGCCTTCCACCACTCCACGACCTCCAGCCTCCGCCATCCACCGCTCCACGACCTCCAGCCCTCCACGACCTAAATACACACACGGGAACGACGACGAACCCTCTCAGACGACAGCAGAAAACGACGGTCTGTTCTCTCTTGGGCGCCGACGACGAGAAGTCTTTCTCTCTGTATGTTACTCTCTCTCTCTCTCTCTCTCTCTCTCTCTCTCTCTGTGTGTGTGTGCTTAATATGGTCTGCTCCCTCTTACTAATTTCTTCCAATAATTTGATTTCTATATGTTCTCTCTCTCTGTGTGTGTATGTTACTATCTTATTTGATTTCTTCCAATAATTTCCGGTTTAATTGAAGATTTTGGATCGATTTGGACATTTCTGTTCTTCGAAAATATCTCATTGTTCTAGGAATTTTACTTACTTAGTAGAATCATTAACTGTATGTTTGGATAAAGTTTTTGCGTAGAATCATTATCTGTAATACTGTATGTGTTGGTGCAAGTGTACCCAGCTTTAAATATTGTGATATATTTTTGGTACACATAAAATCACATCTCCATATTTATTTTGATGATTACAAAACACACCGCATTATTTGTTATCTAATATTTTATCTGAGTGTGCAGATATTTAAATGATCTCGATAATTTTTTTTTATCTGAAGAATCCAAGTCTGAAGAGTTTCGTCATTTTATTTTAAAATGATAAACACCCTAAAATATTTTATCACTTGGATATTTCGTATCTATATAAATATATTTGAATCAAATATATATATAATATCTTTTATATATAAATCTCTGATATATATATGCTGTCTGCTACTGTTACTGTTGCAAGATTGTGATCAGCCGAAGTTACCTGCGTTGCCATGCTCTCTTTGGACAGATCTTTAGGCGGTATACCGCCAAGGTATTCGCGGTATACCGCGGGTACTGTTTCCCATCAACTGTTCTGCATGAGAAGCTTCTTTTGTCAGGAAAGTATGTCAGGCGGTATACCGCCATGTGCAACGCGGTATACCGCGGGTACACAAAGCCGTTGAGTTTTTGCAGGTTGACCTTCTCCTTGCTGTACACTTTTTATGACGCAGGTATACCGCGATGGTTCGGCGGTATACCGCGAAATCTTCAAGGCTGATTTTCATCCAGTATAAATACAAGCCTCCAGCAGCATTCAACTCTACACCAACTTCAGCATTAAGTTCTCCCTCAGCATTTGATTATTATTCTGCTGCTTTCTTACTCACACTAAATCACTTAAACTGATAAATTAATTTTTTGAGCAAGAAATCTTGAGTTGATAGCAGATTAAAATCTCACGATTAGTTGAATCAGCAACACAACTCAAGTCATCAAACTCTCTAAAAATATCCAAGTGATAAACCTTATTCAAGAGTGATTATTCATATTAAAATTTATACCCTCTTGTAAGTGTTTGAATTAGAGTGAGTGATCCACCTTAATCTCTCAAAGTAGAGTGATTCGCGTTTGTTGTATTAAGGTTTGTGTTTCTACCGTAAAGAACACGTTTCGTATTGGATCTCCGAGAAGTGTTATTTTCTCGAGGTGGACTAGCCAACTTTGTGTTTGGTGAACCACTTTAAAAATCTCGTTGTCAAGTATTCTCTTTCCCTTATCTCTTTACATTTCCGCTGTGCATTTAAATTATATCTGTTTATATAATTGTTGTATATTTACTTGTTTATACTCTGCTTTATTTTTATTGTATTGTTTGTACTGTATTTATTTGTTCAAAGAATTTTTTGAAAGAAAAAGATTTTAAATACAACCTTACCCCCCCCCCCCCCCTTAGGTTGTCCAACATTTGGTATCAGAGCAGGTCTTTCAAAAAAATATTCTGCATTTTTTTTCTCTTATTCTTCTAAATGGCTCAACAAACTAATATCGTGTTTTCAAAACCTCCTTTGATAGATACTGAAAAGTTTGGCATTTGGGCCGAGCTATTTGAATGTCACGTGCGTGGCAAAAATCAAAAGATTTGGAACATCATAGAAAAAGGGAATTTTAAACCCACCATTGTGAAAGATGATGTTTATATTGATAAACCCCTAGATGACTGGACTACTTCTGATGAAGCCCATTTTTGTTTAAACTTTGAAGCTAAGAATATATTATATGCTGCTTTAACAACTGACGAAATCGAAAGAGTATATACATATAAAACTGCAAATCAAATATGGGAAAGTTTAAATAATACTCATCGTGGAAACACGGAGGTTAAATCTAGTAAAGTAAATATTTTAGTTCACGATTATGAACTATTCGAAATGAAACAAGATGAGTCAATTGACTCAATGTTTAAAAGATTTAACCTTATTGTGACTACTTTGAAAGGTTTGGATCGCACTTATCCTAACGAGGACTATATAAGGAAAATCCTACGAGCCCTTCCTTCGGAGTGGATGCAAAAGATAACATCCTTAGAAGACTCCCGTGACCTCTCCATAATGAAGATAGATGACTTAATCGGTAATCTTAAAGTGCATGAAATTGCACTTAAAAGAAACAAAGATCGGGAGCAAGTTAAAAAGAAATCAATCGCTCTCAATGTCTCAACACCAAAAGATGAGAAGAAAAAGGAGAAAGCTAGCTCCTCGAAAGATCCTTCCGAAACTCTCGATGAAGTCGCCATGTTGGTAAGAAACTTTTCCAAATTTCTTAATAATAATAATAAATTTTCTAACAATGGCAGATTTCAAAGAAACGGTAACTACCGTCGTGGTGGTGATAATCGAAGTCGTAAGTTCCATAAACGAGACGAAAAAGTTAAGAAAAATGGCGACTCGAGTGAAGACGATAAAGCTAAGCCAAAGAGAGGCTTTTGCTACTCATGTGGTGACAAAGACCACTACGCCAATGAATGTCCGAAAAAGAACAAATTCCAAAAGAAGAAGGAGAAAGCCTTCATTGGAGGCGCGTGGAGCGAGAGTGAAGAAGAAGATGACTATCAAGCCATTTGTCTTATGGCCGATAGCGACGACGAGGTAAAATCTTCTTACTCAGATTACGATAGTGATTATGAAAATGATAATGAAAATAATCTTGAAGAACTATATGAATCGTTTCATAAAATGGCCGCTCTTGCAAATCGTTACCAAGATGAGAATGCTATGTTAAAAGAAACTGTAAATGCATGTAAAAAGGAAATAAAAAATGTTAAACAAAAATCTGAAAATGATATGGATATAATTGCTAAATTAGAAACTAAATTAGGAGAAAAAGATTTTTGTAAATCTTGTGATGTTTTAAATAAAGAAATTGCATGCTTAAATAAAAAATCACATGAAAATATTATTTGTACAAACTGTGATATTCTTGAGAATGAAATTACATGCTTAAAGGCTAAATGTGCTTCATATGAAAAAGATAACATGCTAGCTAAAGCTTTTGAAAGTAGTAATAAAAAGGTTCTTAACATGCTTAATATGCCTAACCGTATAAAATGTAGAAAAGGCATTGGTTCCAATACTTGTGTTGATAAATGTTCTTGTATACCCATCAAAAGATTTTATGAATCACCTAAAGTAAATACAAGAAATCAATATGTGCAAAAACCTCCGTATGTGCGTAAAATAAATAATGTAAATTATAATACGAGAAAACCGTATGCTCGCATGTACCATGATAAATATTCTAAACCTAATAATAATGCGAATGTAAATGCTTGTTTTTATGTGTATGATAAATATAATCACAAAATCAAAATGGTAAATAAATGGATTCCAAAAGGAATGTTTAGTAATGATAATCCCGGTGGTATGCGTTTATGGTTTTAAATGTGTCATATATATATATATAGTTTAAATATATTTTGTTGTATATGTTATATATATAAGTAATATATAATACTATTCATATATATATATACATACGTACTGCACATATATATATACATTTTATTTAATTCTTTTAATTCTTATATATATATATTATGTTTAATGTGTTATATATATTTATTAATATGGTTTGATGTATTATATATTGTGTAATGTATTATATATATATATATATTCTGTTTGACTTTATATATATGTATGTTGGTTGACTTTTGAAACTAATTGTCAAGGACCCACGAGAAATGGGGACCATAAAAGTTATATCTTCATTATTGTAGATTGATCTTGATATGGACTGGATACTCGATAGTGGTTGCACACGTCACATGACCGGAAACAATAATCTCTTTTCATCATATAAGTCATGTGATGGTGGACAGGTAATCTTTGGAGGAAACTCCAAAGGAAATATAATTGGTAGAGGTACAGTCTCTTGCAATAATGTTCAATTTCTTAATGTGAATCATGTTGATAATTTACATTTTAATTTGTTAAGTGTTCGCCAATTGTGTAAAAATAATACAACTGTTGTCTTCGAAGAAGATTCTTGTAAAATCATAAAAAATGGCAAAGTTCTTTTAAATGGCTTTGTAAAAGGAAATTTATATATTTGTAAAACTGTTGTATCTGATAATGTATGCTTATCTTCTATTAATGATGTTTCTACTTTATGGCATAGGCGTTTAGGTCACGCTAATCTAAGATTAATGCAAAACTTAAAAAATAAGGAGCTTGTGAGTGACCTGCCAAAATTAAAGTTTGATAATCATTTTTGTGATGCTTGTCGTGTCGGCAAACAACATCACGTTTCTCATAAATCAAAAAATGTTATTTCTACTCAAAGAGTTTTAGAACTTTTACATATGGATCTTTTTGGCCCAATGGCTATTCAAAGTTTTGGAGGAAATTTTTATACTTTGGTTATTGTGGATGATTATTCCCGTTATACTTGGACTTTATTTTTGAGACATAAAAATGAGGCTTTTGAAAAGTTTAAAATTTTGGGAAAACGAATTCAAAACCAACAAGGTTGTACGATTGTTTCCATACGTACGGACCATGGACGAGAATTCGATAATGATGTACAATTTGGTGCCTTTTGTGATAAACATGGTATAACTCATAACTTTTCGGCTCCTCGAACTCCTCAGTCAAACGGGGTTGTTGAAAGGAAAAATCGAACGTTGCAAGAAATGAGTAGAACTATGCTAAACGAACATCAAGTTCCCCAAAAGTTTTGGTGTGATGCCGTTGCTACCGCGACCTATGTGCTTAACCGTGTCCTAATTAGAGGTATCCTAAATAAGACACCCTATGAACTTTACCGAGGTAGAAAACCTTCCCTAGCTCACCTAAAAGTTTTTGGTTGTAAATGTTTCATTTTAAACACCAAATCCTACCTAACCAAATTTGACCCCAAAGCCTATGAAGGAGTTTTTCCTAGGTTATTCTTGGAATAGCAAAGCCTATAGAATCCTAAATAAGGAAACCATGGTAGTAGAAGAATCCTTAAATGTTAGTTTTGACGAGAGTCCTCCCAAACCGAGTGCACCCTTAGCAAATGATAATATCCGTGAAGGAGATGTCTTAGCCCAACAACTTAGTACCTTGGATTTAGGTACCCAACCTTCCACAAATAATATTGAATCTAGTGATGCCCCTCCGTGCTTTATTCCACAAGGTATAGATGATCCTAACCTTAGAACCGCTCGAGGCCATCCCGTAGATCAAATTATAGGTGACCTAAACCAAAGGACAACTAGATCACAAATCCTTACCCATTGTGCTTTCCATGCCTTTATCTCAACCATAGAACCTAAAACCATAGATGAAGCTTTAGGCGATGAGGATTGGATTTTGGCCATGCAAGATGAGTTAAACCAATTTACTAGGAATGATGTGTGGGACTTAGTGCCTAGCCCTAGTAGTCAAACCATTATTGGCACAAGATGGGTCTTCCGAAACAAGGTAGACGAAAACGGTGGAGTCACACGAAACAAGGCACGTTTAGTTGCCAAGGGGTACAGTCAACAAGAAGGTATAGATTATGACGAAACCTTTGCACCGGTTGCAAGGTTGGAGTCTATTCGAATGCTTCTCGCTTTTGCAAATGCTAAAGATTTTAAGTTATTTCAAATGGATGTTAAAAGTGCTTTCTTAAATGGTATTATAAATGAGGAGGTATACGTTTCTCAACCTCCCGGTTTTGAAAGTTTTGAAAACCCGACACATGTTTATAAATTAAAAAAGGCGCTTTATGGTTTAAAGCAGGCTCCGCGTGCGTGGTATGATAGATTAAAAACCTTTTTAATTGTTAGTGGTTATATTATGGGTAAAATAGATAATACTTTATTTGTGAAATATGTTCAAAATGATATTGTGGTTGTGCAAGTATATGTTGATGATATTATTTTTGGTTCCACTAATGAAAAACAGTGTAATGAATTTTCTGCGAAAATGACAAGCGAGTTTGAAATGAGCATGATGGGAGAGTTAAAATACTTCTTAGGATTGCAAATAAAACAATGTGAAACTGGTATTTTTATTAGTCAATCTAAATATTGTAAAGATATGTTGAAAAAGTTTAACTTTGAAAATGTCAAACCCGTTGAAACTCCAATGACCACAAATTTGCAATTATCGCGTGACGAGGAGGGAAACGATTTTAATGAAAAGATTTATCGTGGTATGATTGGTAGTTTATTATATTTAACTGCTAGTAGACCTGACATTATGTTTAGTGTATGTTTATGTGCTCGTTTTCAATCTTCACCTAAACAATCTCACTATGAAGCTGTCAAGCGTATTTTTCGATATTTACGAGGTACTACTAATCTTGGCTTATGGTACGCAAAGCAACCCGAGTTAGAAGTAACGTGTTTTGCCGATTCCGATCTTGGTGGATCTATTGTTGACCGAAAAAGTACTAGTGGGGTATGTGCCTTTATAGGTCTCTCACTTGTATCTTGGTTCTCTAAGAAACAACAATCCGTAGCTTTGTCTACCACCGAAGCGGAATATGTAGCCGCCGCAAGAGCATGTGCTCAAGTCCTATGGATGAAACACACACTTACCGATTTTGAGGTACACCTAACCAAAATTCCAATTATGTGTGATAACTCAAGTGCCATAAACTTAAGTAAAAATCCCGTTTTACATTCTCGTACCAAACATATTGAATTAAGACATCACTTTTTACGAGATAATGTTCAAAAAGGCAAAATCGTGCTTGAAAAAGTTGATTCGGAAGATAATTTGGCCGATATTTTCACTAAAGCTCTAAACAAGAAAGCGTTCTTTAAATTAAGACTTGGTTTAGGCATGCTTGAGTATAACCCTTGATAAATACTAACTCTCAAATATTTCATATTTTGAGGGGGAGCATCTTTTGAGGGGGAGCATAAGCGGTTTTCTTAAACCCTTTTTGCTTCGACAAAAGGGGGAGAGAAACCGAGTATGCTCTCGTGTTTAGCGTTGTGTTTGTCATCATCAAAAAGGGGGAGATTGTTGGTGCAAGTGTACCCAGCTTTAAATATTGTGATATATTTTTGGTACACATAAAATCACATCTCCATATTTATTTTGATGATTACAAAACACACCGCATTATTTGTTATCTAATATTTTATCTGAGTGTGCAGATATTTAAATGATCTCGATAATTTTTTTTTATCTGAAGAATCCAAGTCTGAAGAGTTTCGTCATTTTATTTTAAAATGATAAACACCCTAAAATATTTTATCACTTGGATATTTCGTATCTATATAAATATATTTGAATCAAATATATATATAATATCTTTTATATATAAATCTCTGATATATATATGCTGTCTGCTACTGTTACTGTTGCAAGATTGTGATCAGCCGAAGTTACCTGCGTTGCCATGCTCTCTTTGGACAGATCTTTAGGCGGTATACCGCCAAGGTATTCGCGGTATACCGCGGGTACTGTTTCCCATCAACTGTTCTGCATGAGAAGCTTCTTTTGTCAGGAAAGTATGTCAGGCGGTATACCGCCATGTGCAACGCGGTATACCGCGGGTACACAAAGCCGTTGAGTTTTTGCAGGTTGACCTTCTCCTTGCTGTACACTTTTTATGACGCAGGTATACCGCGATGGTTCGGCGGTATACCGCGAAATCTTCAAGGCTGATTTTCATCCAGTATAAATACAAGCCTCCAGCAGCATTCAACTCTACACCAACTTCAGCATTAAGTTCTCCCTCAGCATTTGATTATTATTCTGCTGCTTTCTTACTCACACTAAATCACTTAAACTGATAAATTAATTTTTTGAGCAAGAAATCTTGAGTTGATAGCAGATTAAAATCTCACGATTAGTTGAATCAGCAACACAACTCAAGTCATCAAACTCTCTAAAAATATCCAAGTGATAAACCTTATTCAAGAGTGATTATTCATATTAAAATTTATACCCTCTTGTAAGTGTTTGAATTAGAGTGAGTGATCCACCTTAATCTCTCAAAGTAGAGTGATTCGCGTTTGTTGTATTAAGGTTTGTGTTTCTACCGTAAAGAACACGTTTCGTATTGGATCTCCGAGAAGTGTTATTTTCTCGAGGTGGACTAGCCAACTTTGTGTTTGGTGAACCACTTTAAAAATCTCGTTGTCAAGTATTCTCTTTCCCTTATCTCTTTACATTTCCGCTGTGCATTTAAATTATATCTGTTTATATAATTGTTGTATATTTACTTGTTTATACTCTGCTTTATTTTTATTGTATTGTTTGTACTGTATTTATTTGTTCAAAGAATTTTTTGAAAGAAAAAGATTTTAAATACAACCTTACCCCCCCCCCCCCTTAGGTTGTCCAACAGTATGTTTTTGTGTTATTTGCTTAAGGAAATAAACTTACTAAGTTGGATTATGATTTAGTTGGAAATTTGGAATTTGGATGTTTTTAATTTGTTTCTATTTTGAGTTTAAGTTTATTTAAATATGCATTTACTAAGCTTCTCTTGCTCCGGAAACGGTGCAAATGTTGATGTGCACGGGTGATTGGTGTAGATCCCTCCATGGAGTGAAAAGGAAGAACAAGGTAAATATTTGTTTTTATCGTAAGAGAGTGAAGAACAGCCAAAAGAAATCTTCATTCAAGTACCGCTCAAGGAACCCGAAAGTACCGTTCAAGGAACCCAACCATTGAATTGAAATTAAATCGTATTTTGCTTTTTGATGGATTTATAATGTACTTTGGTTTTAATATTGTAATTTTCGACTTCGTTTTGCTTTTGGTCGCAAGTTACGACTAGTTTCGACTTTATTTTGTATTTGGTTGTAAACTTTAAATTTTCTGGATTTTTTGTTGTTGGTAATTTAGATTTATTTTGAATTTCTAATAATGTTATATATTAAACAAGTTCAAGCTTGGTTCGAGCTCGAGTTCGAGCTTGAAACGAGTTCGAGTTCGAGCTCAAGAATTGGCTTTCGAGTCGAGTTCGAGTTTGGATTTTTACTACTCGCGAGTTTCGAGTCGAGTTCGAGCTCGAGTATTGGCTTTCGAGTTCGAGTCGAGTATACTGATACTCGAGCTCGACTCGCATCATTTACACCCCTATTAGTTGGTCTTTGATGTTTCTCGTTGATCCCTTGGATGCCTATTTTATGTATATTTCATTCCTTTTTAATATATTTGTCTTACAAAAAATGGTAAAAATGAATAGAATTGAAATATATTTTGGAGGGTGTTTGTGATTGCTTATTTAAAACATCTTATGCTTATTTTTAAAAGTGTTTATTAACTTATGTGGTGACAAAAAGTTGTTTTATAGAAAAGGATAATAAAGTAAATAAGTAAATAAACAGTTTTAAATAAGTTAGAATGAAATAACTTATCAAAAACAACTTATTTATGTTGTAGAAAAGTTATAAACACTTTTTGTTTTTCGGTCCAAACACTATAAATGACTTATTTGTGATGTGAAAAGTTGGTTAGTTCAAAAAATAAAGCAATCCCAAACAACCCCTTGATCTTATTTTGTGGAATCATAGTTCAAAAGTCTCAATTAAATGTTTTAGTTTGATATATATTTATTTTGCTATATTCAATGATTTCAATCTGGTGCGGCATATATGAAACACTTGACATGTGTTTTAAAGAGTATGGTATCTAAAATGTATACTTACTTAAATATAAATATTTAAATAAACATTTCTAAATTTATATTTTCTGAAAGGTATGTCTATTAAAATATTAAACAAATGAAATATATTAACTTTTTATGTAATTGCCTCAAAAAATAATATCTATTTTATTTGATTTTATTTACATTCATGCCTTTTAATATATTTACATGATATATGCTTTTCCTTTTGTTATGGTAATTTATTTAGTTGTTTGTGTATGAATTAATGTATGCATGTTGTTTTTAATTGTAATAAACATATATCTTGCAATTAATGTGTTTACGTATGTCAACAATAATTAATTATATATATATATATAGAGAGAGAGAGAGAGAGAGAGGGGGGGAAGTAGCGACAGAGCGGATCCAATTTTTTTTGATACAGTGACACCATATAATATAGATAAAAAATAATTATAAAAAACACGGTTTTTATCGACATGTCTACGTTTTTTATCGACATCCAATATTGTCTTGTGTGTTTTTACTTTTTAGGCCATCCGTACCCCAGGTTCAAATCTTTTGAACCTTCTGCGCCACATCAGCGTCACATCAGCTTTCCATTTTGAACCCTCTTGAACCTTTTTTAACCCACAAATCCCGTATCCCAACCTTTTGAACCTCTTGAACCCACATGCCAGCTCATCTAATTTTTTAATAAAAAATCATAACATTCATAAAAATAAAAATAAAATTACAAAATAAAATTAAAAATTCCAATTATGTTTTTGTCGAACTCTCTCTTTTCTCGCCAAAGTAGCATTCAAAGCAGCTCCCGTAAGGTGATCGTGCGGGGCAATGAAAAACTCGAAGTCTTTTTCATATAGCCTTTCCAACTCGATTTCACACTTTTGTTGTTCGACTTGCCACTTTTGTTGTTCGACTTGGCACTTTTGTTGTTCGACTTCAAGTTTTTTCATTTTGTAATCAACCGAATCATCAATTTTACTTCTCAAGTCACTCATTTCGGAGTAAAGGCGGTTGTCGTCCGTACTACTCGTTGCTGCCTTTTTTGCCGTGTTTCTCCCGATGGGTCGTTGAACATTTTCAGCGTCTTCATCGGAAGTGTGGGTACGTTTTGAACCCCGGGATGTATTTGTCATAGTTGGAACCGTATTCCATTTTGGAGATAATTTGAGGATATCCCAAGCTTGTTCATGGGTGAAGGCAGTTTGGTATTCATTTTCGTACCGGACGTGTGCCGCTTTTAAAATATCGGCTTCACTCGATCCGCTTGATCTACTATTATACAAGTTGTTGTAGATGCCGGCGAATTGTTGTACCTTTTTGTTTAAATCTTTATATTTGGTGAATCCGACCTCGTCGATCGGTTACCACGGGGTGTGGGTGGGGTGTTTGAATTCATGATGAGAGAATTTAGAGGATTGAGAGAATTGAGAGTGAAAAATGAATTGAGAGAATTTAGAGGATTGAGAGAATTGGTGTGAAAAATGGATGAGATTTGAGGTTGATTTATAGTGTTTAAATTGAAAAAAAATAAAAAAAAAATAATTGGAAAAGAGCCGTTTGGAATAAAAAAAAATAGAAACTCCTTCGGGTATGCGGGGTGGGGAACCCGATCGCCGAGCCCGCCACCCCTAACCCGCTGAACCCGCCATGGGCGTACCCGGTTGCCGCGGTACCCGGGGAACCCGCAGGCGTGAACCCGAGCCCGAGCCCGCTCGAGTACGGATGGCCTTAGCCTAATTTCATCGTTTCGAGAGATTTTTAAAACTTTTTGCTTGATTTCAAAGATATTTTAAGTTTTTTTTATCGGTTTTGAGGAATTTTTTGGGTTTTTTTTTTGTTAATTTCACGAGTTTTTCTCGGTTTTTTGGTTGATTTCAAAAGTTTTTTTCGGTTTTTTTGTTGATTTTAAGAGTTTTTCTTTTTGTTTTTTTGATTGATTACGAAGTATGGATGCACCTTCTTGAAGTTTCCAAAATAACATAGCAGTAACTTCTAAAACGATACGATTGCACTTTTCACAAACATAAACTTTTTTACCTTCATCGAAGAAATAATATGATGACACATGCCACCGTTTTCCAAAGAGAGCGTTAGATAGGCAGAAAGAAAACATAAAAACAGTGAAAAGAAGATTGAAAAAATACATATCAAAATTATTAAAAAGACAAACATACCCCTACTTTATATCATGCTAACATTTTAAAAGCTGTCAGATTTGTTTCCCCAAAACAAAATTTTTTGGACAGCAGCATAAGAGCATCTCCAATGGTGACCAAAAAAGACTTGATCAAGTCTTTGAGTGGTGGACCCCACCATTTGTTTATTAATTAAAGTAATAGCTTGATACTAATGACTTGGTGCAGACCAAGTCATTTGAAGAAGTCTTGTGAGAGGGTTTCTAAATTGAGATCAAGTTATTGTGGGTCCCACCTTATTTTTTTATTTTTTTTTTATTCCTCAAGTCTTTGGCAATAGGTCGACCATTGCGGATGCCCTAAGTCATGACACATTTCTAAAATTTTGGACAGCATCATAAGTCATGACACATTTCTACCTTGCCATACATACACACACATATATATATATATATATACATAGTTGTCTTTTTTTTACAAACATAAAAATTTGTTTCTTATAAAAATACAACATTTATATATTGTTGATTCTTATGTAAAATATTCATGATTGTTTTCTATACATAAAAATAATGTTAAATATTTAATATAAGAAGAAACATTACATAAATACTGCATTTTCACATATGTAATTAACACATGAATATTGGAGTTTTATCTTTGTATGATTTATAAATTTTGTAAATAGTTATACGTTAAAATTTTGTAAATTTTGGAAAACCCTAAATTACTGGAAAACCGGAAAACCACGAAAATACGGAGAAAAAGGTATATCAATATGGATGTCAAATTAACGAGAAAAATATGATCGTTTATTTGGTGTAATTTATTTCGTTCGAATTTTGTTTATTTTTCGTCTTTTTTCGAATAAAAAATAGGGGTGTGAGATTTTTTAATTTAATTAATATTGTTGTAACCGTCCGTCTAATCACATCCATCAGATCATCTAATCTAACTGTTGATACGTATTTTTTAGTTTTTCATTTATTTAAGGTTTTCCCCTGAATCTCTCTCTCTCTCTCTCTCTCTCTCTATATATATATATATATATATATATATAGGCTGGGTATCAAATACAAACCAACTAGTTTGTACAAACCCGTACAAACTCAATCTACCTTCATGAATTTGCAATTTTTTTAATTTGGCTTCATGAATCTATATTTTGGTTTCATGAATATAAAATTTGGCTTCATGATTATATAATTTGGCTTCATGAATCTATATTTTCCGGTGGAGCCCTAAAATACCCTTATAAATAAATAAATAAAAAATTATGGAGCCAAATTATATATTCATGAAGCCAAATTTTATATTCATGAAGCCAAAATATAGATTCATGAATCCAAATTAAAAAAATTGCAAATTCATGAAGGTAAATTGAGTTTGTACGGGTTTGTACAAACTAATTGGTTTGTACCCGATATCACCCCTATATATATATATGCATAGACTTGCATTAAATCATTATTCTAAAAAGCTCGTCACAACAGTTGTCATAATACGCATTGACTTAAAGCATGCATCTCATGCCACGTTATGTCTGACACACCATAATGTCTTGTTTCTTAGTTTTTAATATAAAATTTAATTTAACTTGTTTTATTATTGACTCATCGAGTAATAACATATATTTTTTACATATAATATTATATATGATATACATAATTACCGTTGTAAGTCACGTCTTGAATATATGATAGGTAACATCTCGGGGGGGGGGGGGGGGGGGGGGGCACGGGGTGAAAGCCGTGTTACCCGAGTTCGAATCCTGGGAGGGGATGTCTATGCGGTATCCAGATCTTGGGTATGGTCCTTCGGGCCCGGGCCCGGGGCCGGTTCGGGTGGATCCAGTCTATGGGACCCACTACCCTGTCGGTCGGGTTCAGCCAAAGGCTGGGCCGGGTCGCAGCGGATTAGTGGGATTGCCCGTAATGGAGACCCGATACCGCTGGAACGTGTGTGTGCGTTTACTTGCCGTTAAAAAAAATCAACTTAATTTGGCCTCACCGTCGCACCACATCTTACACAATTTATAACTTTGCATTAAATGTATAATTTTTTTAAAAGAACAAATACTAAAATGTTTTTAATTATAACATAAAATTTTCATTTATAGCGCTTTCCTCCTTGGATCTCATTGATTCTCCTATTATTATTAAAAGATAATTTATTTTTATTAAAAGTAAAAAATTTATTTTCACACTTATTTCAAGAACGAACCGTTATGCTCCACTCTCATCTTACCCACTCTCTTTAGATTTCTGATATGCTTCAACCAAGAAAGCAACCATTTTGACTCAAACCCATGATTTCTTTCACTTATTATTGTCTAATTTTCACCATTTTATTCATAAAAATCCCAATCTTGAAAGCTCAACCATCCTCAGAAATCTCCTTTTCATCAAGATTTCTTGATTCCGTTCTTCAAGACTATGCTTTCCGAGCATTTTCTCGCCGCCGGCCAAGAACCGGCGTCGTCTACGACGGCAATGTGCCGTCCAATTTGACCGGAACTTCCGTTTCTGCCCTCCGACTGAGAAGCGGTAGCTTGAGGAAAAGAGGGTTTCATGGGTATAAAGAGTTCGATATTCCCAGGGGCATTTTCGAGAATCCGTATGTTGAGAGGGTTATTTTGGTCTATCATAATTTGGGTAATTGGTCGTCCCTTTACTACCCTTTGCCGGGATATTTGTTTTTGTCGCCGGTGGTGGGTTTATTGGCTTACAATGCGTTGGATTTGACGGCAAAGGGGTCGCCGGAGTTGGATCTCCGGTCATCGGAAAATCCCATTTTGGTAAAGTTCAAAACTTTAGGGATTTTACCAAATGGGGTTTTGCCAAAATGTGTGTTTTTTGATTTATTTGGTGGGGTTGCATTTGATCATGTGTTGAATGGGAGTATTTGTTCAAGTGTAACACAAGGGCATTTTGGGATAGTTGTTGAGGAGATTTCGCCGGCGCCGGCGCCGCCACGTGTGCCGGAGTATCCGATCGCCGGTGGCGGAGGTGGTGGTGGTGGTGGAAGGAGGAAGAAAGGGTGGTGGGTTGGTGGATCGGTGGCCGGTGGGGTTTTGTTGGCGGCGGTGGTGGGAGTGTTGGTGATGTGGGTGAGGTGGTATAGGGGGAGGAAGAGGATAGGAAGGATGAAAGATGCGGCGGAGGGCGGTGTTCCGTTGACCGTCGCCGCCGTTGGTCGTGCTAAAGTGCCGGTGGCGTTGGGGACTCGGACAAAACCAATTTTGGAAACTGAATATGTAAGCTAGGTTTTTTTTTTTTATTATTTCCTTCTTGAAAATTAATTGTTTCTTATTTGTCAAAAAACACATTTAATTTCCACAAGTATATAAATGGTCTATTACTATTACTTCATACATTTGAGGAGGACTAGTGATTGAAACGGGACGGGTATTAGGCGGGGTATTAGGCGGGACGGGTATTGGCGAAGACATATTAATTGAGTCTGATACTAAAAGAAAATCATCGGTATTCAATTCTTAAAAGCGTAAAATAACATGGTATTCGGTCTTTATCAAAGTGATTTATGTTTTTTCTTTCTCTTTCTTGAACGAACTTGCTCAAAGATAGCTAAAATATCATTGTCATTTATATTATTGTTGTTGTTGTTGTCGTCGTTATATATTCATAATATTAGTGGGTTGTTTTTTTAACAACTTAATGACTTGTATGGCAACAATGACTTATTTGGTAAGCCATACATACGATGTTTCAAAGTAGTTTAAACGGTCATAAAGGGGCTTAGTCGCCCAACCCATAATAATGAGCCATATCCATTAAGCCAAACATTTTTCCATGTATGTGCTTCACACTAAAGTAGATTTGAGACACCATCATCGTCATCTTACTCTTTCGATCATTTTATTCCCGTTGTTTTTATCGTTCCACCACCGCCGAATCTATTAGACTAGGGTTATGTTTCATATTTACAGAAGATGTTTTTAAAAAAAAATATTGCTACTCTTATCTTGGATACGAAGGTGTCTGTTAAAAATCTTAATGAATCAGGGACTTGATTTACGGATTTCTTAAATTCAATTTCTCTGCATTTGATATATAGATTTGTTGTAGTTTTTTTTTGTTTTAAACTTTTGGTTCCATAAAGATGTGTATTTATGTTTTTTTGTTTTTTTAACTAAATTGCATATATGTTCATATCAATTTGTTCCATGTTTTATTTCAAACAAAGCTTCATACCAAATGGATCTTGACCAAAAAAACAAATGTAACATGTTTACTTGCAAAAGTTTTGATAAAGCTCCATGTCTTTTTATTGTATTTGGTCCTCCTCTGTGTTATACTATTATTGATGAAGATTTTTTTAATCATATTTTACTTGTTTAATATAGGCTGATGGATATATTAGTCATTTATCTATACTAAATTATAAAGCATTTATGAAAAACTCTTAAAAACGACCCCTAGAGCTTCATGTACCGCTATTTAATGTTAATTACTTAAAATCTTTTAAAAACAACTAATGAAGCTATATGTACCGTTTTTAATGCTAATTACTTGATTAATACTTATCTCTAACGACCTTCAAATTCTTAAATCGTGGACTCTTATTAATTAATTCTTATCTCTAACCACTTTCAAATCCTCAAATCATGAACTCCTTAAAAGCGTCATTTTTTAAACAAATTTATAAAAAAAAACATGAACGTTTTCTCAAAACCCATTAAAATAAATTAGAATATTAAAATCGAGATATATCGCGTTGTATTGAACGAGTAGACTTCTAGTTAACATTAAACTATTTATTCAACACAACCAAATAACAATTCAACTCCATTCATATATCAATAGAAAATTTACCAAACAACCTTTAAACCATACTTTAGCCTATTGCAATGTTGTTTATGGGGTGCTTGGGCCATTCAGTTTGGGCCCTTACACTTCACCGTTCACAAATGCCAATAATGTTTTCTTTTTCTCCATAACTGGCAGTTTCCAGGTCAGCTTTATCTGTAACACCTAATTCTTTAGATGATCACAAATGATTTTGAGTTATCGTAAGTGAACCTTCATCGTTACAAGAGCTTTGACAACGTCTATATTTGAACCCAAGAAAGATGAGATATCTACTATATTCTCTAAGAGCATCTTAAACAATTTCTCCAAGATGAATAAAATGAGGATTTTGGTTTTTTTCTCAAACAGATTTTTCAAAATTTATCCGAATTAGAGAAAGCAGGAGAGAGAGTGTGTAATTTTCTCTAAATTTGGAGAACTGTCCAAAAATGATTATCATAAGAGAGAAACATTTTTTTAAAATTATATTCTACTAATAAAAAATCTTAAAATAAATTATTTAGACTCGAGAAATAATACTTTATTAGATATATGTCATATTTTAATAATATAAATTACGATTTAATCTCTAAAATGGAGAACCTTTTGGAATTGAATGCAATTTCTTAAAAAGATTTGGGAATTTAGCTTTTCATTTTGGATTTCTTTTGGAGAATCTGTAGATGTTTTAAACTAGAGGCGCGGGCTTGGATTGAGCGCGGAATAGGCCTAACATAAATTTTAAACCTACGGGCTTAATATAGCAAATCCAAGTCCGTTTTAGGGCTTACGGACTTGCATGTATCCGCCTTATAAATGGGTTGGGCTTGCCCACAATATTCGGGTTTTTTCTACATTTGAAAATCAAACTTATTTAAAATCATATGTTATGTAAAAAAATCATTTACGTTACGAATTTACAATAGTTTTTTCGAGCATAAAATTGGACGTAAGAGATGTCAATGTACATAGCGTATTGAAAACAGTTTCACAGTATATGGAGCATGAACATTTTCTCTCCAATGATTTTTCACCGTTTAAAGTTCGAGTTTTTTCAATAACAAAATATTTATCCATCTAATATTTCAATATCGAGATTTGAGACGTACTATATAACATAACATATTATATATATTTGCGTGACGGTTGCTCAGTAGAGGAAATTCAACACAAAGTCACTTCTATTTTTTCTAATAAAAAACAATAACTTATTAATTATATATAAAATTTAATTAACTATAATAATACAACAGGCCGTTCAGGCAAGTCCGAAATTCTTTTTCATTGCCCAAGCCCGTCCAGTAATTTTAGCTGTCCATCCCGAATCAACCTATTTTTCGAGAATGATTATCCAAGTCTGCTTTTTTTAACGGGTCAAATGAAACGGGTATAGCAAGCCGTACCGCCCATAAATAAATCTACTTTAGAGTTTACCACCATACCTCAATAGTTAAGAATATTATTGTTAATTGTTAAATAGTCTTAAGTAATAATATAGTTAAGTGGACGATATATTTTTATTATTGAATTTTTGTAAAATAAAAATAAATAAAATCATCACTCAATTTACTAATCCAGATGAAAAATAATCAGCTCAATTACAAAAAAACAAGCCATATTTTTATTTAGGGAATTTAATTAAAATACCCAAGGTTTGACTTTGACTTACCAAAATACCCATTTCTCTCTCGAATTTTCCAAAATACCTATTTTTTCCGCGATTGGGGTCCGCGATCGCGGACAGGGACCACTTTTGAAAATATTCATCCCGCGATCGCGAAGAAAAGTCCCGCGACACATGTGATTTTGATTGTTTTGATTTGATATTTACACTTTCAACCCCTATACTTATTTACTTACTTTACTTTATACATTTTACTTTCATAATTTTAATTTTACATTTAACACTGTTAGTCCCAGATGGCTATAACAAGTATTGTAGAAGGGGGGGTTGAATACAATACTCAAAATTTTCACAATTTTAATTCTATAATTGAAAACCTTCAACAAGAATTACACATAGAAACTAAAGACTGTTGCGAAAAAGAACAGATAAACTATTCTAACAATCTTTCACAAAGTATACTAAACAAAACAACTAAGAACACTTAGAACAAAGCTATAAAGTTTTAAGCAATATGGAGATTTCTTGCACTGAGAGAGATTTCCAGAAAGCGTGGTTTGCATAGGAGCCTTCTACTTCCTTTTATAGTGAGATGAGCATTAAATGCTTGGTACACATGTCTTCAGGGGACTTGCTTCGTACCAGTGGACTTCTGAAAAGTTGATATGTCATAATCACATTTTCCTTGGTACAAGGAATAGAACCCATGCTGAAAGGGACCTTATCTAAAAATAGATAAGATGATAAAAAGTCACTTTTACCTGGCAATAGATATTGTCCCAAAATAAATGATCTTCTTGATGTGTATTCCAAGGCAATTACATCGATGGAGTTCCACCGATATAATTGACTTGGACATTGAAATCATCTGCAAGAAAACCATTGAAACAAAGATCCCACCGATTTGAGCCTTAGGATCGGTGGGATGCTTCCACCGACGAGAGGATGTTCGGTGGGGAGGTTGTCCACCGATGTGTGGACACACAATCGGTGGACAATGACTTGTATGTATGTTGAGAAGATACTTCTTATTTCCACAATGAGAATGTCTTCAAGCTTGGTTTCGGTTGATCTTCGATTTCACCGAACAGTTGATATATTGTACAAGTCATTACAAAAGAACCATGCTAAAATATTCTAAGTAAAATATTGGGAGAAGTGTCGGCGAGTCAATTTCAAATCTTGGTGACCTAACAATCTCCTCCTATTTGAATTTGAGCTCCTTCCTTGGAATATTTAAAGAGTATTGAAAAATAAAATGCATTTTGACCCTTTTTACTCTTTTGGGGTTCTTTTCACATAGATCATTCTTTTTGTTCTTTTTGTTCTTTTTGATCTATTTTTCTTTTGTATGAGTATGTATACTATAGACAATATTTACAAGTAAAATAACTATGTGCAACACAAAAATTCAAATAGAAAAGTACTTGCATTGCCGAAATTTTCATACATTGGGAGGTGAAGAAAATTTTACAAGTACTTGCAAAATGAAAATGAAAACACATAGATCATTTTCTCATTTTCTGTCGGCGCTGGATCTCGGTAAGGATGTTCCGATAGAATGATTGAGCTTCGGGGATGTTCGACATCAGATTGGATATGCCTTCAAGAAGAATTATGTCGGCCAAGGGGATTTGAGAGAACCTGAAGAAACGACGGTGGCCGAAACCATCATTGAAGTAGAGACCGGGAATCGGTGAGAGACTTATCGTTGTTGAGGGATAAGTGGTTGAAGTGGGAAGAGACAAATTAAGATTGTCCACATAGGGAATCCTTCCTTTAGCAGCCAAGTCTTTGAAAATTTTGTCGGAGACCTTGTGATCCTTGGTATTCGGTAGGCGGATGTCTTCCTTGAGTGATTGGAGTTTGGCTCTTTCATCGGTGGAGAGGACGATGTTGTGTTTCCTTTTTACTTCTTTCATTTTATCCAACAAGTCATCGATGCACTTGATGAATATGTCCTTCTTTGGGTTTATGCTATTTACTAGAAGTTTGGAGAGTTCAAACCATTCAGAGAGACCGAATTGTTTCAGGTGAAAATCTCTAATACTTCTAGAAAGACCATCTTCTCTTTCAACAATTAACCTTATGTCGGCAGGATTGGCTTTAGAAGTAGCAATCTTGATACCTGTGATTGGGGACCTGTGTGTTCGGTAGTGCATCGCCTTTTTGTACCAAGAGATTTCCTCATCCTTTTCTTCCTGAAGAGCACTCAGTGCCGATTTCTGAGTTTTGATAGCATCGGTAGATTTTACTTTTGTTGCTTCCTCCTTGGCAGCTTTCAGAGAAAGAGCTCGAGATTCATCTAAAGCTTTTTGAGCAAGTCTAGCCTCCTCAATTTCTTGAGGAGATAGACCGAGATCGGTGGAAGATACTTGGGATGGAGGCTTGAGTTTTAGAGTTTGAGCATCCTCAGGTCGGGCCCCATACTTGGCTAACCCTTTCTTTTTCTTTTCTTCTTCGGCTTCTTGTTCGGTAGAGAGTACTTTCTTTCCTTTATCCTTAGGGGTTTTGGACACTTGCTCCCCCTCAGATTGTGCAGTGGTTTTCTCCACCGATGGAGATTTCGGTGGTGGTGAAGGTATTGGTGGTGGGGAAGATGTCGGTGGTGGAGAAGATTTCGGGGAAGATCTCTCCACCGATTTTTGAAGAGAAGGAGAAGAGGTGGTACCAAAATGTTTCGGTGGTGTACCTGAGGTATCGGTGGCTTTCTTGGAGATGTGGATGTGAGGATGATCGGTGGAAAGTGAAGGCTGATTGCTGCTTGTTCTTTTGACCGAAGGCATTTTTGGAGGTGGTTCAGATTTCTCCCCCTCAGCAACAGGCCGAACTTTCAAACCTAATAAAGTAAAGACCTAATCAAGTTTCGAGTGTAGAAGGTCTATACTTGCAGGATTAATGTTGGTCAAAGTAAAGTCACCCAAATCCATATCCCAATCTAAGCTCTTTTCAAGGATATATTTGGTATGCAAAGAGTCAAGGGACTCACATAAACTCTGCCAAAGATTTTGATGCCGACGGGACTCGCTATGAAGACGGAAGAGTTCAGCATCTTTAACTGTCGTGGATGCTTTAAAGGCACCGAAAGAGATGGCAAGATCGGAATGAGAAGTGGTCAAAGATGCCACCTTGGTGGATAATAATGCCAAGTTTTCAGGCAACGGCCGAAGAGCTTCCCGAATAGTGTCTGTCAAAAGCTGAGGTTGCCGAGCCTCGAGCACCGACACCCGATCATTAGATTGAGCCATAAAGGAGACTGTGGCTTGTTTGAGGGATTCGAATTGAGTACCAACCAATCTACACTGACGAGCACTCTCTTGGACCTCGGCTATTAATTCACTTGGAAGTCGAATGCCGGTAATGAGAGGAGCACGATCCTCAAGTAATGGAAATCGGGGATCTTGCGGAAATAATCGGGAATGAGGTAGTATTCTGTCCTCAATAAAACTAGAGGAGGTTGGCTGAGCCCACGAAGGTTCGGGATAAAGAAATCTGTGTCGGGGAGAGGGTGGCATCAGTGGAGGAGAGTGTGGCCGTCGGTGTGATGAGGAAGAGATATCCTCATATCGGTGGGGGTTTGGGGATCGGTGCGGAGGTGGGGATCGGTGAGGAGGGACAATCGGGGTGGGTATTTTCGGGGTAGTGGGTGATGATCGGTGTGGAGAGACGATCGGGGTGGTTACTTTCGGTGTAGAAACCCTTTGTGGAGATGGTGAATTTGTGATAATAACATTGGTGGAGGGATTGGTTCGGGGAGAACCAGTGTCTTCCAATAAAAAATCAATGATGTCTCGTGGGGGGGGGGGGGGTTCTGTGGGGGAACCCTCAGCGGGTTGTGCATCATCGATCTCATAATGATCAGGTGTTAGGCTGTGCAGTGAAAACTTTGAACCCTCGAGGGGAGAGACCCCGAGGTCATCTCCACCACCCAAAGAAGTGAGTGGGGAGGTACGTTGTGGTTCCTCCAATTGTACAACTGAAGCCTATGGAGAGGCAACAGAGGAGTCGGTATGGGTTGAAACGGATTCCCTTGGCCCGGAGGGGTGAAGTTCAACAACTGGCGATTTTTGAGAATCGACAGTTGGCTTAGTCGGTGGGGCCGAAGGTTTTCGAGACCTCTTTAAAGGAGATCTCGAAGGGGATGAAGAGTGCCTCCGCTTATGAGATGGGGTTTGAACCGGGGAAGCCTCCGAGGGATCTCTCGGTAGCGTGGTTCGTGAAGCGGGTGCGGAGGTGTCGGTGGCCTTTCGTTGTTTCTTTTGAGCGCCACCCGACGTCACTCGAGTACGGGGAGACGGGGCCACTACAACTTGGGATTCCTCGGGAACTTCCGGGTGTTGAAACCCGGGAGCTTCCGCCTCACCCCAGTGAAGATCGGGAGATATAGCGAAAGAAATCATACCTTGGCGTAGATGACGATCAGTAGCGAGGCGGCCAACATTGAGTGTCTTTTGGCCAACAATGGGAGATGACCAGTCATAAGAAAAACGAGGAGATTGAGACTTGCGATCCGAGTCCAAAGCCGGGCCAAGCTTGTGCTGAAGTATCATGGAGATGAATCGAGGATATGCTACATGGCATCGTTTTGGGTTTTTAATCACTTCAGTCAGCTCAGTAAAAAAGTACTGAGCAAAGTCGATCTTTCGTTGAAAAATGAGTGCATGGGCCAACTTTGTGATATAAGAAGGGGATTGATCCTGACCACTTATCTTACGAGAAAGACAATGAATCACGTGTGCGAAAAAGAAGTTCCACACACCCCCCATTTTGTTGCGAGTGTGAGTACCTGGGCCTTTTGAAGACTTGGATGCTTTGTCATCAGATTGATGGATATAGCCAACAATGTTGACAACAGCTTCATGGAAGTTGTTTACGTGCATGTCTTCATAAGTGGAGAAGGCTTCGATTTTGAGGGCACGACGAACATCATCAACGCCAAAAGTGACGTCGTGATCACCCTCCTCGTCAGAAAAGATAGAAGCATGAATGGCTTCATTTGAAATATCATACACACAGGAAAGCCAAAATTTTCCAATGAGCATTTTGCTCATCTTCGGGTTGCAAGAGAAAGCATGGAGAAGAGGTGAGCGGGTTAAGAACTTGATGATCGTGTTGAACTCGGGATGTGCGGGATCGGATTCGAACCTTGCGACGTGATTGCAAGGGTTGAATATGAGGTCTTCAAAACTGGTAGGAATGCTTTTCACTACCTTAGTGGGTGCCATGGATGCTGGTGAAGAAAGGTTGAGAACGGATAAAAGGAGGTTAGTTGCAGGTTTCGAGAGAAGAGAAATAAGGAATAATGGAGAATGAGAAGATGAGGGGTTGAATATATATAGGTGAAATGGAGAGGGTTTATGGATTCAAAATATAGAGGGAACGATTATGTGGGTGTGAGAGGAAGGTTTAATTAAAATAAACTAATTTGAAAAGGTAATGATGAGGGTTTGGGGATGTGTGGTCAAAACGGCTTGGAATGGGAAGGGTCAGCCATCACACTGACACTTAGGGTTTCTTTTAGGCTCATGGGTGCATAGGGAAGCATACGAGATAAGCTTAAACCATTCAGTGTAGATTTCGGTGGAACACAACTCACCGACGAGAGATAATCAAGAGATGTCGGTGGTGGAAATCTTACCGATGAGAGAAAATTGCAACGGAGATCGGTGTATATAGTGACATCGGTGGAGAAGATCGAAGTGAATCTCAGTGAAAGGCAAGGCCACCGATGAGGATAGACCAAGAAGGTCGGTAGGAAAAACATACCGAATGTAGATGGAGTGTCGGTGGAGGATTTATACCACCAAGAGATGTCGGTGTAGGGTTTGATCACCGACATTGGCACTATCGGCCACCGATACATTGAGAGATCGGTGAGCTAGATTATTTATATCATAATTTTGTTTTTAATTGTCTAAGTACAACATACCAAGTTCACTTATTAGAAAATTGAACTTGGTTTCATCCAAGGGTTTGGTGAACAAATCGACAAGTTGAAGGTCGGTGGGAATGAAATGCAGCTCAATGTCACCTTTTGAGATGTGGTCCCTGATGAAATGATATCTGATGTCTATGTGCTTTGATCTGGAATGTAGAACATGATTATTTGCAATGGCTATTGCACTTGAATTATCACACAGAATTGGGACTTTGGAATAGACTTGACCATAGTCTCGCAGTTGATTTTTCATCCACAATATTTGAGCACAGCAGCTTCCAGCAGCAACATATTCAGCTTCAGCAGTTGAAGTTGACACTGAGTTTTGTTTCTTGCTGGACCAGCTGACTAATTTTCCACCAAGAAGTTGGCAGCTACCTGTGGTACTTTTCCTGTCAATTTTGGAACCTGCATAATCTGAATCTGAATACCCGATTAGTTCAAACCCCGAGTCTTTGGGATACCAAAGACCCAGGTGCAAGGTACCTTTCAGATACCTGAAAATCCATTTTACAGCAGCCAAATGAGATTCTTTTGGATTGGCCTGATAACGGGCACATAGACATGTAGCAAACATAATATCCGGTCTGCTAGCAGTTAAATAAAGAAGAGAACCAATCATCCCTCGATAATTGGTAACATCCACAGATTCACCATTTAGATCAGCATGAAGTTTCAAAGGTGGTGCCATGGGAGTTTTCATAGGAAAGCTATCTAAAAAGTTGAATTTCTTTAGAAGGTCACGAATATATTTACTTTGATTTATAAAAATCCATTCTGAAGATTGTTTGACCTGAAGGCCTAAAAAGAATGTAAGCTCTCCCATCATACTCATCTCATATTCACTCATCATGAGAGAAGCAAACTCATCACATAGTGATTCATCAGTGGCACCAAATATGATGTCACCTACATAGATTTGGACAAGAATGATATTACCTGAGGTTTTCTTTATAAAGAGAGTGTTGTCAATTTTACCTCAGGAGTATCCATTCTTTAGAAGAAAAACAGCAAGAGTGTCATACCAAGCACGTGGAGCTTGCTTGAGACCATAGAGAGCCTTGTCAAGTTTGTACACATAGTCTGGATGAGCTGGGTCTTCAAAGCCAGTAGGTTGTTTCACATAGACTTCCTCTGCAAGTTCCCCATTGAGGAAAGCACTTTTGACATCCATCTGAAAGACCCTGAAATTTCGGTAGGCAGCATGAGCCAGAAAAATTCTTATGGCTTCAAGTCTTGCAACAGGGGAAAAAGTTTCATCATAGTCAATGCCTTCTTCCTGTCGGTAACCTTGAGCAACCAGTCTAGCCTTATTTCTGATAACTGTACCTTCTTCATCCATTTTATTTCTGAAGATCCATTTGGTTCCAATGATTGTCTTCTTTCGGGGTCTGGGAACCAATCTCCAAACTTTGTTTCTCTCAAATTGAGAAAGCTCTTCTTGCATGGCAGTGATCCAACAGGGATCTGCTAGAGCTTCATCAATCTTCTTGGGTTCAATAAGAGAGAGAAAATTCACATAGAGACAAATATTTCCAACTCCTCTGCGTGTTTGGACACCTGCTTGTTGATCACCAATGATTTGATCTATGGGGTGATCTTTGGTCCATTTTGTGGCAGGAGGTAAAGGCGGTGGAATATTTTGTGTGGGGAATGTCGATGGAGTGGGATCAGAGGAATGGTGAAAGACAGAATTTTTGGTGGAAGGGATAGGGTCGGTGGAAGGCATGGGATCGGTGGAAAGGTGTATATCGGTGGAAGGATTCATGTCGGTGGGAGAATGCGTGTCGGTGTAACACCTTAGGCAAATCCCACATCCTTTAGAGGGCAGGAGAGATGCTGGGTATATTAGTAAACCTTGGCCTTACCAGACACAACGCGTTTTGGGGCCATAAGCATGCGGGTTCCTTGGGAACTCTGTGGTTAAGCGTGCTTGGGTGGGAGTAGTACCAGGATGGGTGACCCCCTGGGAAGTCCTCGCCAGGTCGCCAAGAACAAAGCCGTGAGCCAGTGGGGCAAAGCGGACAATATTGTGTCGTGGTAAGCGGGGTGTTACAAATGGTATCAGAGCCACTCCTGTGCCGTTCGGGATGGTGGGGCAAACCTCATCGAGGACGATGAATCCCTAAGGGGGGTGTGTATAACACCTTAGGCAAATCCCACGTCCTTTAGAGGGCAGGAGAGATGTTGGGTATATTAGTAAACCTTGGCCTTACCAGACACAACGCGTTTTGGGGCCACAAGCATGCGGGTTCCTTGGGAACTCTGTGGTTAAGCGTGCTTGGGTGGGAGTAGTACCAGGATGGGTGACCTCCTGGGAAGTCCTTGCGAAGTCCTTGCCAGGTCTCCAAGAACAAAGCCGTGAGCCAGTGGGGCAAAACGGACAATATTGTGTCGTGGTAAGCGGGGTGTTACAAATTGTGTAACACCTTAGGCAAATCCCACATCTTTTAGAGAGCAGGAGAGATGTTGGGTATATTAGTAAACCTTGGCCTTACCAGACACAACGCGTTTTGGGGCCACAAGCATGCGGGTTCCTTGGGAACTCTGTGGTTAAGCGTGCTTGGGTGGGAGTAGTACCAGGATGGGTGACCTCCTGGGAAGTCCTTGCGAAGTCCTTGCCAGGTCGCCAAGAACAAAGCCGAGAGCCAGTGGGGCAAAGCGGACAATATTGTGTCGTGGTAAGCGGGGTGTTACAAATGGTATCAGAGCCTTAGTTTAAGGGATTTAGGTGACCATTAGGGCCTAAACTTAAACTGTAAGACGAGGAACACAGTCGAGACATAGGATTGCCTCTAGGAACGATCACTATAAATGCGACAGGAAATAAGGTGCCAAGGACAAACGTGTAAGGTAAGTTTGGGATTACACCTGGCCAGTGTAATTGCGAACTTACAGATACGCGTGCGTGCTTAAACCTACCTTATATAGCAAGATTACTGTGTCATGTCTAGCAAAAGTTAATTATTGTCTTCTTTCAGCGTTAGCGAAATGGTTGGAAGAACCCTGAGGAGTAGGTCGGCACCTGCTGTGCCAAGGAATCAAGATGAAGAGGTACTAGAGAACGGACCGGTGGAGCCGGCAAGGGCGACTGTTACCCGCGGAAGGGGAAGAGGTAGGGGTCGTGGAAGGGGTCGGGGAAGAACACCCCGTCGGGCCGCCACCCAAGTGGTCGGGGATGGGGGAGACCCGAACCTGAGAACGACTCGTGCAACTAGAAGGACGAGGAGTGTAGAAGCCCCCGTTCATCAAGAAGACTCCCTTCAGGAGAGTTCAGCTTCGGCAAGGAGGGTAACACAGCCAAGGGGAAGGGGTCGAGGCCGCGGATCTACTTTCGTCACTCGAGAGAACCTAGCTGCTGAACTGGGTAAAATTCAGGAAACTCTGCAAGCTCTCCTGACCAAACAGAATGAGTCAGCCTCGGGAAGTAAAGAAGCAAGTGAGAACAAGAAGAGTGTAGAATTGTCAAGCCCAGTAGAGACTGGTAATGGGAGTCACTCAAAAGAAGTTTCTCTAGTGGTGAATGAGTTAGCAGCTAAAGGGTGCAGTTACAAGGCCTTTGCCTCATGCAAGCCCCCTACTTTCAAGGGTGAGTGTGATCCGGTTATGGCAATGAAATGGGTGAAAGAGATGGAGCTGGTGTTCGATACGTGTAAGTGTGCTGATGGGGATAGGGTGATGTATGCCTTATCAATGTTGAAATCTGAGGCCGTGTATTAGTGGGATGCGGAGACTGGGGGAAAAGGATCGGCAGTGGCAAAGGGAATGTTATGGGAAGCGTTTGTAGGAAGATTCAAAGCTCAGTTCTGCCCACTCGCGGCAGTAAAAAGATTGGAAGAAGAGTTCTTAGGGTTGGAGCAGGGAGGTATGATAGTGCGGGAGTATACCACGAAGTTTATTGAGAAGTCTCGCTTTGCCGATTTGTACGTACCAACGGAGGAACGCCGAGTGGAGCGTTTCATTCACGGACTGAAGGGCAGCATCCGAGAGCTAGTTCTGACAAGGAACCCCACTACCTTTCAAGCGGCCATTAACGCGGCCGAGATGATTGAAAAGGAAAAGGTTCGTCAGATGACCGAGAAGAGTGGTGAAAAGCGCAAATGGGATGGACCGGGCAAGGACCTCGGGAAAGGGAAAGTGTTTCGAACAGACAACCGTGTTAGTAGGGACCCCGTTGGGAAACCATGTACGAAGTGTAGCAGGGTACATCAGGGAGAGTGCATGGCAGGCTCAAACTCATGCTACCGGTGTGGCTTACCGGGTCACCTGTCAAAGGATTGTCGCAGTGGGGGAAAAACCTGTTACGAATGTGGAGCTACTGGCCACATGCGTAATGACTGTCCACGCGTGAAGAAAGGAGGATCAGTTCCGTATGGTGAACATCAGGGTGGAAAAGGTAATGACAAGGGGGCAGAGCCGGTGCGCCCAAAGGGACGTGCGTTCCGCATGACCGCTGAAGAGGCGGAGGATGTACCGGATGTTGTTGCAGGTACGTTTCTGGTGAACTCTCTATGTGCTAAAGTGTTGTTTGATTCGGGAGCGAATCGCTCTTTTGTATCGCATGTGTTTATGAAATGTTTGGGGGTAAGGCCTAGACGCTTGGAGAGGGCACTAGAGGTGGAAACCGCCAATGATAGTCTGGTGTACGTTAAGGAGGTGGTAGAGGGTTGTGTTATAGAGGTAGAAGGGAGGTTTGTGCCTATGAAATTATATCCCATGGAAATGGGAGAGTTCGATGTGGTGTTGGGTATGGACTGGTTGGCCGCGAATGATGCGAATATCGTTTGCAATAAAAAGCTGATCAGGATTCGGTTACCTGATGGAGATACCGTAGTGATCTACGGGAATCGCCGTAATAGAACCACTAGTCTTATCTCCATGATTAGGGCTACTAAGTGTTTGAGGAAGGGGTGTCAAGGGTTCTTGGCGTACGTATTGGACGTCAAGAAAGAGAAGCGTGTGATGGGTGATGTGCGGGTGGTAAATGAGTACTCGGAAGTATTTCCGAACGACTTGAAAAGTCTACCTCCGGATCGTCAGATCGAGTTCAGAATCGATTTGATGCCCGAAGCTGCACCGATTGCCCGCGCACCTTATAGATTGGCACCTTCCGAAATGAAAGAAATGTTGACCCAGTTGCAAGAACTGTTAGACAAGGGATTCGTCCGGCCAAGTACATCACCATGGGGAGCACATGTGCTCTTCGTGAAGAAGAAGGACGGTACTATGCGGATGTGTATTGATTATCGAGAACTCAACAAGGTCACAATCAAGAACAAGTACCCGATACCTAGGATTGACGACCTGTTCGATCAGTTGCAGGGAGCCAGTTACTTCTCCAAGATTGATCTGAGGTCAGGGTATCACCAACTCAAGGTGAGGGAGGAGGATGTGCCGAAGACTGCGTTTCGGACCAGGTATGGACACTACGAATTCTTGGTGATGCCGTTCGGGTTAACCAACGCCCCGACAACATTCATGGACTTAATGAATAGGGTATGCCAACCTTATTTGGACCAGTTCGTGATAGTGTTCATAGATGACATCCTGATATATTCAAGATCGGAAGGGGAGCACGAAAGCCACCTTCGTACAATTCTCGAGCTATTGAAGCAAGAGAAGTTGTATGCAAAGTTTTCCAAGTGCGAGTTTTGGCTGAGGGAAGTGCAGTTCCTCGGGCACGTGGTGTCTGAGGCGGGGATCATGGTTGATCCGGCTAAGATTGAAGCCATTCGAGACTGGGAGCAACATAGGAATCCGTCAGAAGTTTGAAGTTTCCTCGGACTGGCGGGGTACTACCGGAAGTTCATCAAAGACTTTTCGCGTATTGCCACGCCACTGACCTCTTTAACCAAGAAGAATGTCAAGTTCGTCTGGGTAGAGAAACAAGAAGAAGCATTTCAGAAATTGAAGGATATGCTGAGTAGCGCTCCTGTTTTGTCGTTACCGGACGGTTCGGACGATTTTGTAGTTTTCAGTGACGCATCGAAGCTCGTCTTGGGTTGCGTACTCATGCAACGAGGTAAGGTGATCGCTTATGCCTCCCGACAGTTAAAGGATCACGAGGCTCGTTATCCTACCCACGATTTAGAATTGGCGGCGGTGGTTTTTGCCCTGAAGATTTGGCGACATTACCTGTATGGGACGAAGTGCCAGATCTTCACGGACCACAAGAGTTTATGTCATCTCTTTGATCAAAAGGAGTTGAATATGCGCCAAAGGAGATGGATTGAATTGTTGACTGACTACGACTGTAAGATTGAATATTATCCCGGGAAGGCAAACGTGGTGGCGGACGCCTTGAGCCGTAAGGAACAAAGTGAAAACCCCAGGATTGTGGCCATGAGGGCCGAGGTCACATTCAATCTGTTAGCTGAAATAAAGAAATGTCAGGTGGAAGCGCTCGAAACTGGAAATCTTAAGAAGGAGAGAATGGTAGGGCAAGCGCCCATGTTAGTAGAAGATGGTCGAGGGGTGAAATGTCTGAATGGGAGAGTCTGGGTTCCGAAACTCGGAGGGCTCCGAAAGCTGATTCTCGAAGAAGCTCACAAATCGAAGTACACAATTCACCCTGGGACTAACAAGATGTACGGAGACCTACGTCGTGACTATTGGTGGCCAGGAATGAAAAAGGATGTAGCTCATCTTGTAGAGACCTGTATGACGTGTTCGCGTGTAAAGATTGAACATCAAAGACCATATGGGAAACTCCAGTCGCTAGAGATACCAATGTGGAAGTGGGACCAAATCACGATGGACTTCGTGACCCATTTGCCCAGAACTCCAAAGGGTTATGACGCCATCTGGGTGATCGTGGATCGACTAACGAAGTCGGCACACTTTCTGCCTATACGCGAGTCTTACTCATTGGAGCGGCTAGCAAAGTTGTACATCAACGAGATCGTAACCCGCCATGGGGTACCCTCGTCAATTGTATCAGACCGCGATAGCAGATTTACCTCTACGTTTTGGAAGAGCTTTCAAAGAGAAATGGGTTCGCAGATCAAGATGAGTACCGCTTATCATCCTCAGACCGACGGTCAGAGTGAGCGAACAATCCAGACGTTAGAAGACATGTTAAGAGCATGTGCTTTGGATTTCCAAGGCTCATGGGAAAAGCACCTACCGCTAATCGAGTTTGCTTATAATAATAGCTATCACTCGAGCATTAAGGCAGCGCCGTTTGAGGCACTTTACGGTAGGAAGTGTCGGACACCGTTGTGTTGGAACGAAGTCAGAGAGAGGCAGTTAGCGGGGCCCGAAATTGTACAACTAACCTCCGACAAGATAGTCCAAGTGCGTGAAAGGCTGAAGGTCGCCCGCGACCGACAGAAAAGCTATGCGGATAGGAGGCGGAAAGACATTGAATTCCAAGTCGGAGACCATGTTCTTCTAAAGGTGTCTCCTTGGAAGGGAGTGGTACGATTTGGAAAACGTGGGAAGTTAAGCCCACGTTACATCGGACCGTTTGAGATTTCTGAACGAATTGGAGAAGTAGCGTACAGGTTGGATTTACCGGAAGAATTGAGCAGTATCCATAATGCGTTTCATGTGTCTAACCTAAGGAAATGCCTAGCCGACGTGACCAAAGTTGTGCCGTTGAATGACATTAAAGTAGACGAGAAATTGAACCTTGTAGAGGAACCTGAAGAAATTACGGACGTCAAGGTGAGAAATCTTCCATTCCCTGTTAATTTCCATGTAATCTAATAGTATATAAGCCAAATTCCAGACTGTATTCCATGTTTTAGCTGGGTTTGTTGGATAAGAACACTGTGGAGATTTTAGTTCTCGTTTGGGATTGTAATCTGATGAAATCAATGGACTAGAAATTTGTGTCGTATAAGGAGTGTAATAGAACGATTTGGGTGAGAATGCTGTATTAAAATCTCAGCTTACTGGACTCCCTAGGAAGAAATCGAGTATTGAATCGTATAAGGTTCGTCCCAGTTCGGGTACCGGGAGTTCGGGTACCGGGAGTTCGGGTACCGGGAGTTTGGGTACCGGGAGTTCGGGGTACCGGGACTGTTGGTTTATAGATGGACCTAAATGAGTAGTTGAGACCGGATTAAGAGAAACGTAGGATGAATATAGAGCTTTCATCTAATTGAATCTGTGAATCATTAATTAGGTGAGCGGTCGGTACAAGATTCGAGGTTAGAGGAGGAAATTTCTGTCAGGTGAGTTCTCTCAACCCTTTTTATGACGTACTGTTTTTACTGAAATGGTTCCTTTACCGAGCATGATTTAAATGTATAAAAGCTATGCATGTTTTCATAAATTGCATGATTATTTACCAATGAATGATGATTAAGGTTTTTCACGTACGTGGTTTCAAGTGTACTTGTATGCTATGTGAGGTCGGTTACATAGCGGGGTCAGGGTACCTTGGAATCTCTGATCCTTGGGGCATATGGAGGATTAGCTTGTAGGCTGGAATTTGTTTTCACCTACATGAAGGAACGAGGAGTCCATTTGGATTTCGGCGTAGACGAGATGGAGCCCGACGGCCCCCAATCGGTTTAGCTTATGCAAACCCCTGAACCCTGTGTTAACCTTGTATGATGGAAATGTGATGCATAAGAACTCTTTTATACATGAAATGAATTTATTCTTTACCTGTTTATGGAGGGAATTCACTAGACCTTTTGGTCTAACCCTCGCTTTTCAAAAACTAAACCATTTTCAGGTAAGCGCGCTATGGGTTCTTCTAGTAAGAACTAGGAGTGACTCAAGGAGGATTTGGAGACTAGAGCGACTCCAAGATTTTGAATGATGACTATAGATAGGATCTCGGCTGTGGACGTAGAGCCTTCCGCTGTCAAATTTTATTTAGATCACTTTATTAATGATGTAAAGACAAGATATTTATGTAATGTGAATGCTTATTTTCTAGATGAATGCATGTTCTGAATTTGGGATGTTACAAATGGTATCAGAGCCACTCCTGTGCCGTTCGGGATGGTGGGGCAAACCTCATCGAGGATGATGAGTCCCTAAGGGTGTGTGTGTGTAACACCTTAGGCAAATCCCACATCCTTTAGAGGGCAGGAGAGATGCTGGGTATATTAGTAAACCTTGGCCTTACATGACACAACGCGTTTTGGGGCCACAAGCATGCGGGTTCCTTGGGAACTCTGTGGTTAAGCGTGCTTGGGTGGGAGTAGTACCAAGATGGGTGACCCCCTGGGAAGTCCTCGCCAGGTCGCCAAGAACAAAGCCGTGAGCCAGTGGGGCAAAGCGGACAATATTGTGTCGTGGTAAGCGGGGTGTTACAGAAGGTGACCCAACTTGGTTATTTGAAGTAGATGGATTTGATGGATTCAAAGGAATGGGGGATGCATCGGTGGAGTTGACTATGGGAGCATCACCTATGCATGAGGAAATCCATCTGTGTAATTCATCATCATCATTTGAAAGAGATGATGATCTTAGATCATCAAATTTGACATGAATGGACTCATCAATGCATTTTCTCCTGAGATTGTACACACGATATGCTTTAGAGGATAGAGAGTATCCAACAAAGATTCCTTCATCAGCTTTGGGATCAAACTTCCCAAGATTGTCACGATCATTTAGAATAAAACACACACAACCAAAGACATGAAGAAAGCCTATATTTGGTTTTCTGCCATGAAAAACTTCATAAAGGGTCTTATCATGTCTCTTGGATATCACCGACCTATTTTGAGTAAAGCAAGCAGTATTAACAGTTTCAGCCAAAAAATAGGTGGGAAGATTTGATTCACTTAGCATTGATCTAACAGCCTCACATAGAGTTCTGTTCTTTCTTTCCACGACTCCATTTTGCTGAGGTGTTCTAACGGCAGAGAAATTTTGAGAAATTCCTTTCTCATTGAAGAAGTCTTCAAGAGCACTGTTTCTGAATTCAGTGCCATTGTCACTTCTCACCGATCGTACAAGTTGCCCATTTAGAACTTCATTTTTCTTGACAAAGTTGATGATATCTTCAGTTGCATCACTTTTATACCTGAGAAAAAACACCCAAGTATATCTAGTAAATTCATCAACAATAACAAGAATATACCTTTTGCCTCCAAGACTAGGAGTGCTGACTGGTCCACATAGATCCATGTGCAGCATTTGAAGAGGAAGAGTGATGGAGGAGCATTGCTTGGTTTTGAAGGAAGTTTTGGTGAGCTTCCCTTTTTCACATGCATCACATAGTTTTTCTTTGACAAAGTTCAACTTTGGCATGCCAGACACTAGCTCCTTGCTTGAGATTTTGTGGAGAGTCTTGAAGTTAAGATGAGAGAGACGTTTATGCCACAACCAGTTCCTTTTGGCTGAGTCATCTGACACAAAGCAAACATTGGATGAATTGTTACTTAGTCCCATATCAATGATATAGACATTTTCCATCCTTTTTCCAGATAACACCACGTTGAAGTTTTTGTCCACAACAGTACAAATACAAAGTTCAAAGATAACTTTATATCCTAGATCACACAGTTGGCTAATGCTGAGAAGATTATGCATGAGGCCTTCCATAAATGCCACTTTATTGAAGGTGACAGATCCATTAGTGAGAGTTCCATATCCTTTGGTGTAACCTTTAGAGTTGTCACCAAAAGTTACAGATGGACCTTTTCCAGGCACATAGTTGATGAGAAGAGATTTATTTTCTGTCATGTGGCGTGAGCACCCACTATCCAGATACCATATTTGATGGTGCTCAAAGACCTGAGAGTATGATGTCGAGCACCCAGTTGACACCAAAGCCATTGGAGAGGTAGCTTTTTCAGAATCTTCCATATCTTCTGAGATGGCCATAAAGCACTTGTTGGGAGAGTTGTTGTCACTGACAGAGGTCTCTTCTTCCCAATCATGTATTTCGGCCATGAGGCCCTTTCCTTTTCTAAGGAGACCCTCATTTCTTTCCTTTTCTTTCTTGTATTTGGCTTTGTACTTCTCAGCCCTTTCTTGATGATCTTTGGTCGAAGATTGAGTATCTTTCTTTGCAAGGTTTGATTTGAAAGTGTTATTTTTGGGTTTTTCATACTTGGAGGAAAACTTGTCAGAAGATGAATTTCTAGAGTTCATCACACGCTTACTTCTGCACTCAGCTGCGAAGTGTCCGTTTTTTCCACAATTAAAACATTCCTCATTTGCTTTATCAGTTGAGGAAGCTTTTGTAGAAGAGAAGGGTTTTCTGAAAGATTTGGATTTGTTCGAAAAATGAGATTTGTTTTTGAAACCAGCCAACATGGCAATTTCATCAGATAACTGCTTAACCGATATTTCTTCACCTTCATCATCGGCATCACTTAGATATGCCTCCGATTGGTGAGAAGAGTTGCTTTGGGTTTCATTGTCAGAATCTGATGAAGGATAGGTGATGCGCGGGACACATTGAGATTTCTTGGAACTTTCACTGACAAGGGCAATAGAAGTGCCCTTTATCTCTTTGATGAAAGATTTCCTTTGTAACTTGGTTTGTTCAAAGTTGAAGAGAGTTCCATATAAAACAGTTAAAGGCATGTACTCAAGGTCCTTGGAAGTTTTGATACAAGTGCACATGTTTTCCCAAAAATCAGGGAGACAATCCATGAACTTGTTTAAAACTTCCTCATTATCATAGACTCTGCCTAGTAACTTCAGATCATTCAGAAGAGAGTTAAAACGATTATAGTAGCTAGGAAGAGATTCACCCTTTTCATGAGTGAAGAGTTCGTACTTTCTTATGAGATAGATCTTTTTGCATTTCTTCACTTCCTCTGTACCTTCGTACAGAACACATAGTGTGGTCCACATCTCTTTAGCAGTTTCAAAGTTAACTAGAGAGTGATAGACTTCATCAGGAAGTAAGAGAGCAATGATTGCTCTAAGCTTTAAATCAAGAGTAACTAGACGTTTTTCCTCATCAGTATATTTCTTTGGATTTTTTAGAATATAACGTCCAGTACCTTTGGCTTTCTCTTTGTTGGAAGGCTCAGAATCATCGGAGTCACTAGAGTCCTCCTTATCAGCGGTTTCCTTACCAGGCCTCTGCGTTTCATAGCGATCCCAGACTCTAGGGATAATAGGTCCCTCTTTGAGAATGGTTGGATATCTAGTATCCACTCCTTCCATGAATAGCATCATACGGCTTTTCCAAAGAGAAAAGTTGTTAGGGTTAAACTTAGGAGGTTTGGTAATGGAACCATTTTTGGAAAAGTTGTTTTGAAAAGCATTTTCAACAGTTGAAGATGAAAAAGCAACCATCGCAGATCAAGTTTATGAGATAAACTTTCTGCTCTGATACCACTTGTTAGTCCCAGATGGCTATAACAAGTATTGTAGAAGGGGGGGGGGGGGGGGGGGGTTAAATACAATACTCAAAATTTTCACAATTTTAATTCTATTATTGAAAACCTTCAACAAGAATTACACATAGAAACTAAAGTCTGTTGCGGAAAAGAACAGATAAACTATTCTAACAATCTTTCACAAAGTATACTAAACAAAACAACTAAGAACACTTAGAACAAAGCTATAAAGTTTTAAGCAATATGGAGATTTCTTGCACTGAGAGAGATTTCCAGAAAGCGTGGTTTGCATGGGAGCCTTCTACTTCCTTTTATAGTGAGATGAACATTAAATGCTTGGTACACATGTCTTCAGGGGACTTGCTTCGTACCAGTGGACTTCTGAAAAGTTGATATGTCATAATCACCTTTTCCTTGGTACAAGGAATAGAACTCATGCTGAAAGGGACCTTATCTAAAAATAGATAAGATGACAAAAAGTCACTTTTACCTGGCAATAGATATTGTCCCAAAATAAATGATCTTCTTGATGTGTATTCCAAGGCAATTACACCGATGGAGTTCCACCGATATAATTGACTTGGACATTGAAATCATCTGCAAGAAAACCATTGAAACAAAGATCCCACCGATTTGAGCCTTAGGATCGGTGGGATGCTTCCACCGACGAGAGGATGTTCGGTGGGGAGGTTGTCCACCGATGTTTGGACACACAATCGGTGGACAATGACTTGTATGTATGTTGAGAAGATACTTCTTATTTCCACAATGAGAATGTCTTCAAGCTTGGTTTCGGTTGATCTTCGATTTCACCGAACAGTTGATATATTGTACAAGCCATTACAAAAGAACCATGCTAAAATATTCTAAGTAAAATATAGGGAGAAGTGTCGGTGAGTCAATTTCAAATCTTGGTGACCCAACAAACACATATAATCGTTTATTAACTAAAATACGTTAAAAAAATACGTTTTAATTTTAACAAGTTACACCATTATAATCGTCTATTCGATACGTTCGAAATGAGCCCAATATTGAATATTTTTGGATTTATTTATTTTATTATATATCATATATACTATATAAAAATATTTTTAATATTTACAATTCATACACTTATAGTTAATTATTTAATTTATGGTACATCTCTTATTTTTTTTCAATTTTGTTTTACACTCCTATCGCATTAACATAATAATCATATATTAACTAATTTATTAAATCGTTTTAAATTATTATTATTTGTATGTGTTTATAGATATCGTGAATGACAATAGGACAAGGTTTCACGAGAAGAATATGAAATGAGGTTTTGACAAGTTGGTATCACTTGACTCATTTAAGAATTGTGAAAATGGGTATTTGGCGAATGATGATTCATGTGTGTTTGGAGCTGAAGTATTTGCAGTTACAGAGTATGCACAAAAGGATCGATGTTTGTCCATCACAAAGCCTCCGCCAATTTTTAATACTTACACTTGGACCATCGATAATAAAATAAATAAAACGTAATTTAATTATAAGAGTACCATAAATTAAATAATTAACTATATGAATATGAATTTTAAATATAAAAAATATTTTTATGTAGTATATATGATATATATTAAAATAAATAAATCCAAAAATATTCAATATTGGGCTCATTTTGAACGTATCGAAGAGACGATTATAATGGTGTAACTTGTTAAAATTAAAACGTATTTTAGTTAATAAACGATTATATGTGTTAAATGTAAAGTTAAAATTATGAAAGTAAAATGTGTAAAGTAAAGTAAGTAAATAAGTATAGGGGTTGAAAGTGTAAATATCAAATCAAAACTCACCAAATTGATTCAATCGCGGGACACTCCCTCGATCGCGGGATACAAAATTTTCAAAATGAACCCTGGTCCGCGATCGTGGACCCAATCGCGGAAAAATGGATATTTTGGCAAAATCAAAAAGAAAATGAGTATTTTTGTAAGTCAAAGTCAAACTTTGAGTATTTTAATTAAATCCCTTTTTTTTTTATTATGGTAAACTAGTCTTTGGCTCGCCCGTTGTGCGACGATTAAATTTGTGTTTTAAGTTAATTATTTGATGTTTAATAGTTATTGAATAATTTTGTGACACATACAATAATTGATAAAAAGAAAATAAAAATTCCACAAATAGGGAATATTATCTTGAAGTTAAAAATATGTCTATTAAGTTTGATACCTATTATAAATGTAGTTACTAAATGAATTTATCAAACGAATACACAATAATTGCATATTTATATTTTTGAAAAATGTTCGAACTCATAATCCAAAAGTCAGTTGATAAGTGATATCTTATTTTTTCCAAATAATTAAATCTCTTATGATAATTCTAAGGGTGTTTCGTTGACAGAATAGAATTTGATAGAATCGTAATTCGTCAAATAAATTCGACTTTGAAGTAAAAATTGATATGAAATTGCAAAAAGAAAATCACGACAATTTAGTGATTATTTGTATTAAATCACATACTAATTCCAACAAATTCCATACTAATCACGACACATTAATTAAATCCTATATACACATTAATTCGTATATATTTATGATATTTAATAATATAATAAATCCAAAAATATTCAATATTGAGCTCATTTCGAAGGTATTGACGAAGCGATTACAATGGTATAATTTGTAAAAAATAGAAATGTTTTTTAATGCATTTTAGTTCATATACATTATTTATGTTTATATGATAAGAGTATAAAATGAAAAATAAAAAAGTAAGAGATTAAAAGTAAACTACCTACATAATTATAAGGGTACTAAATGTAATTTATAAATTAAAAAAATTGAATTAAGGAGAGATTTAATGAGGAGTGAATATGAGTGTGTTAATTGAACTTATAATGTAAATTGTATCCAGATACATGTTTAGGCGGAAAAATACTGAAGTCGACTCACCAGAAGACGACACGTGGCATGCTAGTTACTTATTTATTATATCTATAGATTGATAATGGTATATGAAAATAAAATAACAATAACAATTGATTTGAAATGCGAGCAGTGGGTTTGTTAGAGCGATCCGACCCGACCCATGAAGCAATACCCTAGCCAGTGATCTGTATCTCCCCTCTCAAAACCCTCACTCAGACATCGCCGGCTCATTCTCTTCCGATCGGTAAGCTACCATCCACCCTATATTTACGATTCCGATCCCGATCCCGATTCCGATTCCGATTCCGATCACGATTACGGTATTTTGTTTTTTGGTTCCTTATGCTTCATATCTTTATCGTTTCTTCACCATTATATGTATGTTTTATGTTATACACTGCTATTTCTTAACTAATTCTTATGTGTATGCGATTCCTCCAAATGACTCCTTTTCTAATTGTGTTTGATCAATACGTATATGCTGTTTTTCCTACAAAGCCTTTTTCATTTCATTTCACTAGTCAAATTCGCTCATATCATGATTCATGTATGATATTGTTATGATTCCTGGTTGGAGTGCTTATATTTTTAACTTATCTCCTTATTGCGTTCCAGGGAAGGAGATGAGTGTTTGGATTTAAAAAAAACTCCTTATCGTGTTCCAGGGAAGGAGATAAGCAGTTTTTTGAGAAGTAACTTGAAACTGACTTTTCTGGAACGGAGATAAGTTATAAGCAAATAAGCATAAGTTAAAAATATAAGCACTCCCAAACACCCCCTTTAATTTCAAAACTCAGACCTTTAAACGTTAAAATTAACAACATTGCTTATTCTAAGTTGTATCGATTAGTTTAATTTTATGGCCAATTACTGATGCCACACGAAAGTTCTACTTTGTTCACTATGCTATGAGTACTCATTGAAGACTGGAATTATGATTTTCTCTTCATCTGTTATATCTTTTTGTTTATTTGGTACAAAGGGTTGGGTTCCGGTGAGAAGTGCCAAATTTGGCGAGAAGCGTGAGAAGTGGTTATCAACCTTTGGATGAGAAATGGATGAACATTAGGATGAGATGCACCGAGATAAGATCCACCGGATCAATTCCCTTTTAAGCCGCAATTCATGGGAGGGTATTTGATTAAAAGTGATCAACGGTTTAAAAGCACTTCTCACCAAAAATGGCACTTCTCACATGATCCCATGCCTTGGTACAAAAACTTGTTTGTTTTTATCGATCAGAATATATGTTTTAGGAACATAGATAAGTGGTGGATTTGGTTTTTAGGCTGTCTTTTTAATTGATGATCTGATTGTTGGATAACTTACTTGTTCTTTTTGGTGGTATTCAAAGATTCAACAACTACTCAAATGGCATCATCCAGTAGCGGACTAACCTTCAAGCTTCATCCGCTTGTGATTGTCAACATATCGGATCATCACACACGTGTCAAGTCTCAATCACAACCCCCCACTGCCAACGGTGGTGAGACCACCTCCGCCTCTTCCAATTCCCCGCCCCTTTTATCTCCTAGGGTCTTTGGTTGTGTTATTGGAGTTCAAAGGGGACGTACCGTCGAGATCTTCAACAGCTTCGAGCTTCTCTACGATCCCTCCGCTCACTCCCTCGACCGTTCCTTCCTCGAGAAAAAACAAGAACTCTGTGAGTTTCAGCTCTTAACATTCTACGCGTATGCACTTGTTTATATGCATATTTTGATACACACAAAGGCGAAAGTGTTATTTTTCTTTAGGCTATCAAATTCTAGGGTTTCCTCTTCATTTTATGTTAGGGTTTTTGTTTTCGTAACGCAATTGGTGATGAGGGTTTTTATGTACAATTAATCAACATATGGTTGTGTGTATGTAACAGACAAGAAAGTGTTTCCCAACTTCTACATCCTTGGGTGGTATTCTACAGGCGCCGATGCAGAAGAATCAGATATGCACATACACAAAGCTGTGAGCACTATTCTTTAAGGCTAAGTTTCAAATGTGTGAAATAGTATAACGTTTGATGCATTTGATTTGTTTAGAGGTTTAATCATCAATATGTCAAATGATCTTTCCCTTTGAGAACGTTCAATAAAATATCCTGGGAAGGAATTCATTTACTCAAGATACCAATGAAAGATAAAGCATACATTGTTTTCTTTATGCAAGATACCATTATTTAAACATGATGATTGTGGTTAATTTGTTACAGTTGATGGATATCAATGAAAGTCCTGTGTATGTTCTTTTGAATCCTTTGATCAATCATGCGCAGAAGGATCTCCCAGTAACTATTTTTGAGAGTGGTATGTTGCCTTACATTGCAACTCCCTAATGCTTTGTATATGATTATTCACATATTCTGTCTCTTTCCGATAGTATTGCATGCAATTGTTATTGATGTTATACTCTTATTTATCCTATTTAAGTGGTTATGTATAAATCTAGTAATAGTATATATATATATACATATAAATATTTATATATATCTTTGCTGACACTGTTATTATGTAACAAATTTGTAATTCTTTAGCAATCATGTTTGCAACAATTTGAAGTAAAACTATAATTGGGGAATGAAGAAAATTTTCTTATGTGATTGGCCGATAAGCTATCAAACTGAGCTCTTGACAGCTGAACTGGCAAACCAGCTGTTTCAGACACATCGTGAGCCCGAACACTTGATGACATTGAGGATTCACTTTCTCTTCCCCTATTCTCTACATGTATTATCTATTATGATATACTAAAGAGAATGACTAGGATACTTCATAGGAATGCTTGCATGGGGGATGAAGGATGATTATTTTTCTATAATTATATCTATTTTTGACTTTCCTTATCTTAAGATATGTCTCAGATACAGCCAGAAAAGCTCAAAAGCACATGCCTATGTCATGGTTTTACATGCTATCAATCATATTGTGACTTATATACTTGTTTACTTAAATATATTTCTTGAAACTTCAACTTGACTTCATATTTCAACTTAATTAATTTAGGGCTAAAGTGCTAGTATCAGTCATAGATACCTAGATAGTGGTACATTTATGCGTTGCGTATAGGGTAGTCATCAGGATGAGGATCGTGGGCTTTGCAGTACATGATGCATACATGGTAATTTGAATAATTTGATGCAACATGTTAAGTATTTGTTTGTATTTTTGTTTATGTTTAATTCTACATGTTAAGGAAAAGAGAAGTAATCTATTTTCGTAAATAAGGGAGAATTGCTTGCTAGAAGATGCATTATTAAAAAATAGATGTTAAAACTTACAAGATAAAAGGTATGTAGATCATAGGAGACATACATGTTTCAAATGTGGCGTAGAAGAGACAGAAATCCAAAAAGGCTAATGAACTCCTATTATGTATCCAGAATTCCATTCTTGGTCCATGACTTCAGCGTTGTAAAATGACATGCTTCTATTGCTAATGCAAATGGATAATTATGTCTATAATACATGCTTCTAAATAGCTCGTTATGGTGCCGAGGCTTGGCTTTGCCGCCACGTTAACCCTTGTGCTATGTTGTTACAGCGGTTAAAATACAAAATAGCGGTTATCGTGGTGGTATAGCGGTGGTGTCATTTTTCTTATAAGATCGATATATTTGATATAAATGGTTCTTCTTTCCTTTTTAGCTTTATAACTTTATATGAATTTAAATTGTTCTACGGGATTATTCAATAACTAACACGCACAAGTATATATATACATACACATGTATACATATGCCACCTTAGGGCATGCCTTGAAAAACGCCGTGGCCTTGTTGTAAATAATAAGGCTTGACCTCAATGCCACACCTCACGTTATTTAGAACCCTTCTATAGTATGACTTAAACATCTAATAAGTTATTCTTACTAGTAAACTCACAAAAATTGGCACTTTATTTTCATATTCATGTTATTGAGTTAGATGTTTATCCCTTAATTATTTTCAGTGTGTAATTAGATATATGTACAAGTAAACATGTTTTTCAATCTTTGGCAATTATTGATCATAAAGGAAACTAAGAGGAACTGTTGGAACTAACTGATTCTAGTAGGAATTAACAAGTGTTTTTTTGGGATGCCAGTTTTGTATTCTTATAAGAAGTTGATTTGCACCAAAATACTGAAATACTTGGTCGGGTGTAGGCATAGGTATATGCAAATTTGGATTCAAGTTTGCCCTCAAAACTACTTGACCAAATAGTTATTCCAAAAGCCATTTTTAACTACTAAAAGCCATCTTATTCTGATCGACATGCTTTTTATGGGATTATGTTCTTGTGAAAAAAAACATGTAATCCATACATGTTTGTGAAGTTTCGTACTTGATATTCGATATAAATACAATACTATCTTAAATTACCATTTTACAAATTTATTGCTTGTTGTCCGGATGATTCTTTTTACTTGCCTTCTTGTTAAACTTGAATTTTGCTGTTACTTATGAAGGTTATTTTATGCATCTCATTAGTAATACTAAATTTGTATTAGGGGACATTTAAAAGTCTTAAAAGAAGTGTTCATTAATATGCCTTTAAATCTTCAAAGTTCAAGTAAACTTATAACTTATCAACACGTGCTTAAGGTTTGAAAAAATCTTCAAAATCTGTTAATTGTGATCATTATTTTTCTTTTGTTTTTCTTTTTTATGCATGTCACTTTGGAATTTACACTGATGCTTGATCTTTTTTTGATATGGAATTATGCCAACTCAAGAGTTGCACGTCATTGACGGGATTCCACAACTTATTTTTGTACGCTCAAGCTACACTATAGAGGTTTGGCATAAATGCTTGTCTTTTATTTTACCTTTTTTAATTATACCTGGTTTTCTAAATAATTTCCTTTATTGATTCAGACTGTAGAAGCCGAAAGAATATCTGTTGACCATGTTGCACATCTTAAACCATCTGATGGAGGTTCAGCTGCTACCCAATGTGAGTCCTGAGATTCTTCCTGGAACTATGTTACATATCTTACGCATTCTTGTTCCCATTGTGAAAAACTGAAAACTAATTATCATTTTATTTATTTATTTGTAGTGGCTGCTCACTTGACGGGCATACATAGTGCTATCAAGATGCTTAATAGCAGAATTCGAGTGCTTCATCACTATCTTAATGCTATGCAAAAAGGTAGCTTTCTTATTCTAAATCATGAAAAACATGTACAAAATGGGGCACATAAAGAATTTTAAGTGTATTTTTAAAAACGGTATTGCATCTCGCTTAAAGAGATGCTGATAATATTTTAATCCTTAATGCATGCAGGTGAAATCCCATATGAAAATTCTTTGTTGAGACAGGTGTCTAGTCTTTTGAGGAGATTACCAGCTATAGAGTCGGAGAAGTTTCGGGATGACTTTTTAATGGTGAGAGCTTTTTATAGCTTGTGAATGAATTATGGTCATACTTATGCATCATTTGTTTGTTTTATAGGAATACAATGACACGCTACTAATTAGTTACCTGGCTATGTTCACCGATTGCTCAAGGTATGCTTGTCTAAATTAACTCTTATGTGCAAATTCAATAACTTGATGATAAAAATTGGTAATAAATGAATAATTATGACGACAAAACGCTTTAATTATCATACGGATGTTTTGTGTGTTGCAGCACAATGAACGATCTAGTTGATAAAATCAATGTTGCATACGACAGACATAGCCGGAGGGGAGGACGGACAGCTTTCATCTAAAAACAAACACTGAACACTGGTGGGATGAATTTTTGTTTAGTAATTGGTTGGTTTTATTCAAGTGAAGAAGAATGGTGGATTATTGTAGTTCAGGTATCATCTTGTGGGTGTGTCATGTGATTTAGAAGTTATAGAGCCATTGTTCATCCTCTTTTAGAGCAGTTTTTGTGTTTCGAAAACTCTCGTTGGTTTATGTGGAAGTGAAATTGACTCGAATGGTGTTTTACTGTAATGTTCTGTTGTGTGCCCTTTAAAAACGAAATCTACGACAGATGCTAGAAGTGGGTGTTCGTAGCAAAATTCCGGTTTTTTAGCTTGAAATATTGGGTTTTTATTTTAAAAATAAAATTTTTGCAAGGTCTTATATAGACACCTTTGAAAATTTTGTTGGAATGTTTTAAAATCTTTGAATGTTCAAATGAGAAGAAGAAGAAAAAAACATAGGTATACAGTTCTGGGAATTAATATAAAATAATTAACAATCTATAAATGATAATATCAAGTGTGTTTGTTTAAGGGATAACAATAATATGAATATCTTTTCCAGGCCCCTCCACTAGTCTCAGCCGCCGAGTGAGCCAAAAAATGCCTTCTCACATTTGTGTTTTTGGAGCTAGGTTCCGCGTGGGACCGGTTAGGGTTGTCGATAATCAACTTTTTGTCCAATAATATGAATATCTTAGAACTTTGAACTCAGGCTAACTGAATCCAACCTAACCGAACACTTATTAGTAATTCTATAAGATGTAACCCAAATTGAAGCCCATTTAACATCTTTGGAGTAAAGAGTAAATCAACAATGTTTGTGAGGGACTGGGGTCAAAATATTATTATTGTGATTTGAAAATTACAACTAATATTTTATACCCGTCTTATTAATTTTCTTATATAACTCCTATCCTATTATTAAAATTTAATTATTTTGATTTAAAATAAAAAAAACATCATAATTAATTTACCTAAACATTTAAATTATTACAACTTTAGATAACTAATGTAAATGGATATCTAAAACCCGTGTCTATCCAAAGTAAATTTAATAAATATTGGGTTTATAGTACTAAATATTTTAAAGTTTGAGTATTATCTATACTATCTTATAAAGCATTTAGGATGAAAGTCTTAAAAACAATTTTTAATGCACAATGTACTATCTTTTAAAGCATAAAGTCTTAAAGTCTTAAAAAATTAATTTTATTTTTAAAAACTAAGCTGGCGATTTTAGTGTTAATAGTTATCTCTAACAGATTTTAGAATTTAAAAACTAAGCTGGCGATTTTAAAAACTAAGCTGGCGATTTTACCCTGGATATATGCATACATACCCTGGATAACAGATTTTAGAATTTAAAAACTTAATAGTTATCTCTAATCTTATTTTACCTCTTATATAATTCTCTGCTCCATTCACAGTTTTGCATCCCTGCTGCAAAAATAATTCTCTCCACTGGTAAGCTCTCTGCTGCTTCGTTTCCTGTGTGAATAATGCATTACCGGTCAGAAAGCTTTTTTCAATTGCCATTGGTTTATCATGGATTGTCGTTTGTCAAATTTGTTTTTGGAGCCAAAATTATTGATTTTTGGTTGAAATTCTTTTAGTGCTCAACGGGTAATAATTATCATTACCCGAAACTAAATTTCAATTGAGCTGCATATTTTTGGTTGTCTAACATTTTTTTATAATTAATTATGTAGCCTGCTGAATCCGATTCTGTAAACATTCTTTCAACAGATTTTGGTTCTGTGGAAAAGTTAAAGGTATTATAGATAACTTTTAATGTAGCTGTTAAATTTATTCATTATTAAGGAGTTTCTAAAATAACACATGTCACTATTATCTTATTTGAAGGATGCTGTTTCATTTACGGGTGAGAATGCAACTCCAAACAATGTAGATAACAGCACGGCAGATAGTCCGGTATCACAAGAAAAAACGTATCAGAAAAGGATATGTAAAGGTGTCGATCTGAAGCGTGATTTTGATGAAGTTTATGATGTCGATGATGCAATGAAAGGGTCAACAACAAAATCTCCTAAAACATGCATTCCTTCAAATGAGAAAGAAGAAGTCATTACAGATTTGATAATCCCCAAACTTGAGAAGTAATTTGTTTTTTCATGATGGAAAACTTTTCTAATTGTTTTGTTTACGATTTTTAGCGGTTTTCATTTTGTTTGAATTGTTTTTTTAAGACCAATTTCTAAATTATTATGGTTATTTGGTTATTTACTTTGTTTCATCTTTTATTTGGATTATATTAATATATTATATATTTGTTGGGAACTGAAGATATGCTAAGTATGGTTAGTACTGCCAGAACTACATTAATACTGCCAGATCAACGTTAGTACTGCCAGAACAAAGATACTACTGCTAGATCAAGTGTAGTTACTACTGTCCATGAAGAGTTACTACTGCCAGTGTTCTAGCCATTAATACTGCCATGTAGTTAATACTGCAGGTGTGGTTAATACTGCTTTGTAGTTAATACTGCAGGTGTGGTTAATACTGCTTTGTAGTTAATACTGCCCTTGTAGTTAATACTGCAGGTGTGGTTAATACTGCTTTGTAGTTAATACTGCTTTGTAGTTAATACTGCTTTGCAGTTAATACTGCTGTGCAGTTAATACTGCAGGTGTGGTTAATACTGCTTTGTAGTTAATACTGTTTTGTAGTTAATACTGCTTTGTAGTTTATACTGCTGTGCAGTTTATACTGCTGTGCAGTTAATACTGCTTCGTAAAGCTCAGTTTGTTCTGAAAAGGCGAAGCTCAACCACTGATGCTTCCAAAAAGGGGGAGTCAGAATCTGATATAAACATGGAGGATGCAAAAATTGAGGGGGAGTATGAATATAAGGTTGAGGGGGAGGATGAGCAGGGTACAGAAGTTGAAAAGGAAGCTGAAAGTGAGAAAGCAACAGAAACGGAAACAGCAGCAGAAACGGTTACTGCTGCTAATATTACAAAGGAAGCAGAAACGGAAACAGCAGCAGAAACGGTTACTGCTGCTAATATTACAAAGGAAGCAGAAACGGAAACAGCAGCATAAACGGTTACTGCTGCTAATATTACAAAGGAAGCAGAAACAGAACCAGCATCAGAAACGGTTACTGCTGCTGAGGTTGCAAAAGAAGTAGAAACAATTGATGCAGCAGTTTCTGAAAGAGAGAAGGAGGCAGTACCTGCAACTAAAACCGAGATTGATGCAGAGATATTTTGGATTGTGAAGGAGAGTGTTGAAGCAGCAGCATTAAAGGTTATAAAAGAAGCAGTAACAGCTATAGCAGCAGAAATGGTTATTGCTGCTGAAAAACATAAGGCAGCAGAAATCATCCCTGAAGCAGCAGAAACTAAGGATTGTTCTATTGATTGTGTGAATTAAAGTTCTATTCCGCAGATTCTTTAATTCTGAATTCTAAGTATTAGTAATCTTGTTAAGATTCGATCCTGACAATATTATTACTTTGTTCAATCTGAGTTGGTGTTGTTAAATAGTATATTATCAATTTGAGCATTTTAAACCGGGTAAATATATAAGTTGGTTTGGTAATTAAATCATTTTAAGTTTCTTTTGGTTAAATTCTCATTTCTTAAATATAAAATAGTCCTATTATGTTTGGGACCAATGTTCCATGTATTGCTACGATTACACTAACAGAAGTGGATATTATGATATATTGGATATTCTGATTTATTGTTCTATTGATTGTGTGAATTAAAGTTCTATTCCGCAGATTCTTTAATTCTGAATTCTAAGTATTAGTAATCTTGTTAAGATTCGATCCTGACAATATTATTACTTTGTTCAATCTGAGTTGGTGTTGTTAAATAGTATATTATCAATTTGAGCATTTTAAACCGGGTAAATATATAAGTTGGTTTGGTAATTAAATCATTTTAAGTTTCTTTTGGTTAAATTCTCATTTCTTAAATATAAAATAGTCCTATTATGTTTGGGACCAATGTTCCATGTATTGCTACGATTACACTAACAGAAGTGGATATTATGATATATTGGATATTATGATATATTGTTTTCTTTAATTTGAAAAGAAATTATTGGTCTTTGTACCATTTATATTTTTTTACAAGCAATGATAATCATCTTTTTTGTTTGTTTTTCGTGTTAATAATTTTGTTTGTATCAATTAACGGAAGCCAGTTGAATTGTTTTGTGTCAACTATAAATACAAATGTGGACATTTATTTTCGGACGGAGGGGGTATTTATCAGTAATGTACTTACGCAATTTCTGTGCAATTGAAGCAGCCTCAGCAACACGGCTGTCATCAGAGAATAGAGGGGAAAGTTCCATCAGGTCGCCAGGGCTACTGTTGAATTCCATCAGGTACTAGAATACAGAATCAACAATAGGGTGTTAAAACATTGCAAAGAAAAAAATCCACGATCCCTTCCCAAACCAAACATGAATCGTTTTATTCATTTGATCCCTCTAGAAAGATTGGCTGTTTGGCAGTTGCTGAATGGTGTGGTGCAGAATGATTAAGTGGTCAGAATGATTAAGAGGATCTTATGATATAGTACAATATGAAATAGGATCATTTTGTAATTGTTTAGAATGAAATTAGAGTGCTAAATGGTTAAGGGAGGCCCACGATACAAAATCATTCAGAAGGTTTTAGAACCATTAAGGGCAGACTTTTTTTTGTTAAGCAAGATTCACCTAAAAGCGATTCAGAGGTTGCCTCTTAATGGAACTATTAAAAGGTAAACAAACGGCCAAAGAATCGCCTTCTTCTAGAGGGATCATCTAGGAAGCGAGTTGTTTGGGCTGTTTGAAACAGACCATAACAAGTAAACAATCAACTTCCATGAATAATCAATATTTCATAGTGTTAATTTTAGTTTTAATTTTAGTTTTAATTTTAGTGAATAAATGATATTACAAAATTAATTTTAATTTTAAAAACTAAGCTGGCGATTTTAGTGTTATCTATAGCTGGCGATTTTAGTGTTATCTATAGCTGGCGATTTTAGAATTTAAAAACTTAATAGTTATCTCTAATCTTATTTTACCTCTTATATAATTCTCTGCTCCTTTCACAGTTTTGCATCCCTGCTGCAAAAATAATTCTCTCCACTGGTAAGCTCTCTGCTGCTTCGTTTCCTGTGTGAATAATGCATTACCGGTCAGAAAGCTTTTTTCAATTGCCATTGGTTTATCATGCATGTACACATCAGATTCATTACTGTATCCATCCTGTTGTTTGATTAACCTAACAATAATGATATCTTAATGCTATTTTGTTACTTTTTGTGGCTTACAGTCGATAATGTTACCATAAGTTCATAACTGCTATTTGCTAAAATGCATTTGATTGCTGTTGACTACTTTCAGTTGCTGGCAAACGTTACAGCCAGAAATACCCACAAAACAAATTTGAGGCATATTTCTAACGATCTTTCTAATACCGTACAATTGATATTTTGCATTTAATATCATGCATCAAATTCTAAACACCAGATATGTTGTTCAAAAAGACAGTTCTTTTACTTTTCATTTTAAATGTTCTATCTATCAACAGCATCTGTTTTCTAACTTTATAGTTAAATGAGGTTGCTTTGTAGTGCTCAAGAGAGAAACTATAAGGATGTCAAATGAATATTTTGTGTTCTCATAATTGTTTCATATAGCGATGGGCTATGAAATAGTCTTCAATTTCTTACTTATTGATGACACTGTTGAAGTACATTTATTTGTAAGTGTTTATAAGTAAATACTTCTTTTGATTATCCTTTTCACCTCAAGCAAGATAGTATTCTTTTGGGAAGGAGGAAGGAAGATATTATTGATTTTTGGTTGAAATTCTTAAAGTCTTAAAAAACTAATTTTAATTTTAAAAACTAAGCTGGCGATTTTAGTGTTAATAGTTATCTCTAATCTTATTTTACCCTGGATATATGCATACATACCCTGGATAACAGATTTTAGAATTTAAAAACTTAATAGTTATCTCTAATCTTATTTTACCTCTTATATAATTCTCTGCTCCTTTCACAGTTTTGCATCCCTGCTGCAAAAATAATTCTCTCCACTGGTAAGCTCTCTGCTGCTTCGTTTCCTGTGTGAATAATGCATTACCGGTCAGAAAGCTTTTTTCAATTAAAGAATATGGATTATTCCTTGGCTATATTAGAAGATTTGGCCACTTGAATGGCAATTGGCAATTATCTAGGATGGGTTTCTTCAAGTTAGAATTTTATTTTATTAGGTTTTTTGGGAGGTTTTGTTGGGCTTTTTCTTATTAAGATTATAAGATGTGCTTTTTTTTTTTGGTTTCTAAGCATTTCTTGTAATCATTTTATATGCATGATGGTCTGGTCTTCGTAATTTTGCAATCTTCTTTTATCTATAATGATTTTTAAAACTCTAGAGCAATGTTTGATTGTTCCCATATACTTTATATTAGTGCAAACTGCAAATGTATTCTTTTTTGTTGATTGTTTTTCACTCATTTTCTTATATTAGTGCAAACTGCAAACATATAGTTTCTGGCGATTTTAGTGTTATCTATAGCTGGCGATTTTAGAATTTAAAAACTTAATAGTTATCTCTAATCTTATTTTACCTCTTATATAATTCTCTGCTCCTTTCACAGTTTTGCATCCCTGCTGCAAAAATAATCCTCTAATCAACTGGTAAGCTCTCTGCTGCTTCGTTTCCTTGTGTGAAAAATGCATTACCGGTCAAAAAGCTTTTTTCAATTGCCATTGGTTTATCATGGATTGTGGTTTGTCAAATTTGTTTTTGGAGCCAAAATTAATGATTTTTGGTTGAAAGTTCATGGGACAAAGCAGAATGGATTTTGGTTGGGAATTGGAAGCTGTTGTGGTTTCTGTATTGTGCATGTCTGTATCTACTATTTTTGTAAATTGTTCTGCAATTAAAGAATATGGATTATTCCTTGGCTATATTAGAAGATTTGGCCACTTGAATGGCAATTGGCAATTATCTTATGATATAGTACAATATGAAATAGGATTGGCTGTTTGGCAGTTGCTGAATGGTGTGGTGCAGAATGATTAAGTACAGGATCTTTTGATATAGTACAATATGAAATAGGATCGTTTTGTAATTGTTTAGAATGAAATTAGAGTGCTAAATGGTTAAGGGAGGCCCACGATACAAAATCATTCAGAAGGTTTTAGAACCATTAAGGGGCAGACTTTTTTTTGTCAAGCAAGATTCACCTCTTAGCGATTCAGAGGTGGCCTCTTAATGGAACTATTAAAAGGTAAACAAACGCCCAAAGAATCGCCTTCTTCTAGAGGGATCATCTAGGAAGCGAGTCGTTTGGGCTGTTTGGCTGTTGCTGAATGGTTTGGTGCAAAATGATTAAGTGGTCAGAATGATTAAGAGGCTCTTATGATAGAGTACAAAATGAAATATGGTTGTTTGCTTATTTTTCAGAATGAAATTAGGGCGCTAAATGGTTAAGGGAGGTCCAAGATACAAAATCATTAAGAGGGTTTTAGAACCATTAAGAGGCAGACTTTTTTTTGCCAAACAAGATTCACTTCTTAGCGATTCAGAGATTGCCTCTTAATGAAACTATTAAGAGGTAAATAAACAACCCCTTAAAGTACCTTTATCAGCTCCATCGTCTGGCTAGCAGTCTCTCTCTGTGAATCTGCACTCTGGCATTAAAGAACACAAAGATTGAAATTTTGAAACAGAGAAACACAACACCAGAGAGTAAACCAAACATAACCAGTATATTGACTCATATTGATACTAGAAAGTATTACTTCTAATGTATGAATTGCTAAGGACAACTAACTTATGGTAAAATAAATAATTTTGAAGAAACAAACATCAAATCGATTTCGAGAGGTGATGAATGCTACCTCGATTTGGAGAAGGCGATGATGGCGGATGAGAGGATCTTCGACTGCAGAAGACGATGTATAATCGATTTGCTGAAAGCTACTTCGATTGTAGACCTCGATTTGGAGTTCGATTTGGAGGAGCAGATGGGAGGCTGAGGGAGTCGATGGAGGCTGAGGGATGCGATGGAGGCGATGGAGGCTGAGGGAGGTGATGAGATCAAGGCTGAGGGGTTTTAGGGCAAAATGAGATATTGTTTTCGTTAAAAAAAAACAAACGGTCTTAAGACCATTGCCTTTTTGAACACTATTAGAAAAATGTTCAAGATTAAAAACGCATGATAATTAAATTCAATGTTAAAAATTTTTGGTTCTTTTGTATAAGTAGAGATTTTTATCAACCATCAGAATATAACACATTTAATTTGGAATAAATCTTTAATACTATAAATACATACAAAACCACTTAATTGTTTACTTTTTTTCTTTTAATTATAATTACGATATAAATAATTTGGAAGCTTAGAAATGTTCTTACATTTTCGTAAACTAAGGATGTTCTTTTTTGAACATGTCCCTATATATTAGAGATGGCATACCCGGCCGGATCAGGCCTCACTCCAAACCGGGCTGAAACACTATTTCATTCGTGATCCAATCTAATCCACTAATTTAATATAAATAATGTTATTAATTACTGAGATAATTAAGAAGATAATCATCAATATTTATTAAAAATATATATCTATACTATCTTATAAAGCATATAGACTAAAAGTCTTAAAGTCTTAAATCTTTTTTATTTAAAAAATTAATTATATTCATTTTATTCCTATATTTAAGCATGTTGATTCTGCTTTTTTCTATTATTATTTTTAATAAAACTGAAAATTAATTGTTGTAGTTATCTTTTCCTATCTCTCTAACAACTTAAACTCAAATTTTTTTTTATTTAAAAAATTAATTAAATTCCTTTTCTTCCTTTATTTAAGCCTGAAAAATATATAATTATTTTGAAAAAAATATGATTATTCATGTTAGAGAAAAATATATTAAAATTAAAAATCCAACAAACAGATTATTAAATCATTTATGAAACTTGAAAATTTCGAAAAACGATTTATGAGACATAAAAATCTTGAAGATTTTGAAAAAATAATTTATAAAACTCAAACAAACAGTTTATGAACATGAAAAAAATCGAAAAAAACGGTTTATAGAAGTTAAAAAAATTCATATAATACACTATAATTTAATAAAAACAATTAATGTGATTACATGAATATAAAAACAATTAATTACGACCACATGATATATTTTCAAAAGTCTTAAAGTCTTAAATATTTTTTTATTTAAAAAATCAATTAAATTCTTTTTCAATAAACCTGCTGATTCTGTTTTTATTTTTATTTTTAATAAAACTGAAAATTAATTGTTGTAGTTATCTTTTTCTATCTCTCTAACAACTTAAACTCAAATCTTTTTTTATTTAAAAAATTAATTAAATTCCTTTTCTTCCTTTATTTAAGCCCGTTGATTCTGCTTTTTCTTTTATTATTTTTAATAAAACTGAAAATTAATTGTTGTAGTTATCTTTTCCTATCTCTCTAACCACTTAAACTCACAAAATATTAAAAGAATCAAGCTTATCCCCAAATATAGCTCCTCTGGATCATCCCTATCAGTTATTCTATACTCATATATATAAATGCATCGGGTTAAACCAGACCTTGTTTTTTTTAAACCAGGAACCATATTGCATTTTATTCTGCAGAACACGTTCCTTTTCGAGGCAACTCTTCGCCTCCATTCGCCTACAAGACTCTCCGATTATACCGTGCAGATTCAATGGATTCAATCACTTTTCTTCTCAGGGTCAACCACCTTCTTCTTTTCTCAGGTACGATTTCTCACTTTTCTGTTTGATTTTTGGTTTCAAAATCTGGTTTAGGGTTTCACAATCGATTTCAAAATCGATGATTTCATACTTCTGTTCAAAATCGATGATTTCATACTTTTGTTCAAAATCAATTTCTGGTTTAGGGTTTCAAGTAAGAGTTTGGGGTTTCACAATCGATTTCAAAATCGATTTCATACTTCTGATCACTTCTCAGGTACGATTTCTGTTTGATTTTTGGTTTCAAAATCGATTTCATACTTCTGTTCTTTTTTGTTTTTTCAAGGTTTTTCAAAATTGATTTCATACTTCTGTTCATTTTTGGTTTTTCAAAATTGATTTCATACTTATGTTCATCTCGATTGTACATATTTCAGGGACCAGCTGACTTGATGCCTGCATTAAGTCCCTTAAACTACTTAATAGTTCCACATGTTCAATGGGCATGCTCATTCCTGGAAAGATAAGAACAAATAAATATTATATCTTTGATTTATGCCTAATGATCATACATGTTCTTGCTTTTGCTTCTTTGGCTACAGTTCATCTCGGTTGTACATATTTCAGGACCAGCTGACTTGATGCCTGCAGTAAGTCCTTTAAAGTTTAAACTACTTAATAGTTCCATTAACAGGCAACCTCTGAATCTCTAAGAGGTGAATCTTGTTTGGCGATAAAAAGCCCGCCTCTTAATTGTTCTAAAACCCTCTGAATCAAACATTCAGCGCCCTAATTTCATTTTGAACAATTACCAAACAACCATATTGCATTTTGCATTATACCATAAGAGCCTCTTAATCATTCTGACCACTTAATCATCCTGCACAAAACCATTCTGCCAAACAGCCCCTTATTCTCTCTACACCAGTGTTCAAAAAAGCATTAATTACCTAAGCAGGGATTTTGCAAAAGCATAAACAATTTCTTTAAATATAGTGTGTTTTGTAAGAATTAAAATTCTGATGCAATATTATTTTGTCCATTTTTATTGGACTACTGCTTCAGTTACTTTATATTCTACTTCAAGTTGCCAATGTTTAGATCCATCTGGACTTTTTGGTCCCATTAATGTGATTTGTGTTTTGGTGCTAAAATATTCATAATAGTTACCACAAACAAACATAATGAAGAATGTGATTTCTCTTTAAAGTTCTTAATGTGATTTGTGTTTTTGTTCTTTGTTTTTGTCTTTCTTTTTTTTTGGAAAATTTACCCAGATGGTTTTTTGCATCAATTTTTTTGTGGAAATTTATACAATGCATGTGGTGCGATTTCAATGTGAATATGACCTGCGTTTTATTCTGAGTTTGTTTTTTAATTACTTCATGATCGAAACCAATCTGAGTTTCCTAGAGATCTATTTTTCCGTCTCATTTAACGTTAAATGTCACTTTTTTTATGGGTTTCAAACTTTCTTGAATGGTATTTGGTATGCTTGTAAACGGTCTAAATGATCTATGTATGCCTTTAAATGTCACTTACCCGAGTAATATGACTTCCCTTCTCTCTGACAGATTCTTCTGTCGTTCCTTTTACTCTTCAAGAATTAAAAGAAGGAACCATCAAGAAGCAGTAGTGGAAAATGCAATAACAATAAGAAAACGTGGCTTCTTAGAGATTGTTGATCTCATGCTAAAGCTTCAATCAAATGATCAATCTTCCTCTTCCACTGATCTGAACGACAAGAAGTTGCAGAACTCATCCAAGAACAACAAAGATGTGATCAAGCCATCAGCCAATTGTATGTTTCTCACTTTTTTCAATTTAAACAACATATACATGCATGCGTTACATACATTATATATGTGTTTATGTGTGTCAATTTAAAAGATTGATATTCACATGTATATACAATTACTTGACAAAAGCCCTTTTGTACTTTTTAATAGATTGAAGGAAGCCTTTTGTTCACTTTTTCTTCTTTACCTTCACAGGATTAAACAAACTGTTGGTTTGAGTAAGCTACACATCAATCAGGATGTCAATAAGGGTGCTGCAGGTTTAACCTTTAAGAGCGATCAACGAGCAGAAAGGAGAAAAGATGCAAGACTTACATTAATTATGAGTTTTAGGATACTTCATTTGTGCTTTTTTTTTCTTTTCTTGAAATTCTCTTCTTTACTATGGTTGGGTACATTAAGCATTAATTATATATATGTAAGTATATATATTGGTTATGTGACATCTAAAAATTTCAGGTTATATTGGCTAGCAAGACACCAAACCAAACAGACCACGAACCCCTTCTATGGCTACACGTACCAACATATTATCATTATATGTGTTTAAATATAGTTTCATGAATTTTTTGAGAGCCAGATTTATTATTATTGCACCAAAAGTTAGTGAGTTTGATGATTAGTTTTGTGCAATTTGCCAACTATACTGGCTTCAGAATAGTTGTGGTAAATATCGTTTGAAAAAGTTTGGTCAGTAAATCGAAGTATCGCTAAAATGTTATGTGTTGTTTGGATGGATTGCGCATACCTTTTTTCTTACATATAGACAAATTTTGCATCCCGCCGCATTGCGCGGGTACACTGCTAGTTATTCAACAAATTATAGACAGTAAATGTTTGCACTCTTTCAAATATTATTTCATTGTTTGCTTGCAGAAGTCAATATTTTCACCAAGATTGTAAAAAAGAGGATAATTTGTTTTTATGGTTAAGCATTTATGAAAAACTCTTAAAAACAACCTCTAAAGCTTTATGTACCGCTAGTTAATGTTAATTACTTAAAATCTCTTAAAAACAACTAATGAAGCTTTATGTACCGCTTTTAATGCTAATTACTTGATTAATACTTATCTCTAACAACCTTCAAATCTTTAAATCGTGGACTCTTATTAATTAATTCTTATCTCTAACCACTTTCAAATCCTCAAAAAACGTCATTCTTTAAACAAATTTATAAAAAACTTTGACTGTTTTCTCAAAAACCACACATTAAAAGAAGGGAATTTAATTAAAATACCCAAAGTTTGACTTTGACTTACCAAAATACTCATTTCTCTCTCGAATTTGCCAAAATACCCATAAATTCCGCGATGGATCCCGCGATCGCGGGATAGGGCACACGTGGCCCTCTATTTTGGCCAAAAGGTCCCGCTATACCCCCCCAACTATGCCCGCGTCTACACTTTTGGTCCCTCCCCGCGACTGACCCCGCGATCAGACAAAAAAAATGCAATTTTGTTCCTTTTTGCACGAATCTTTGCATGCTTTTACTGTTTTTTTCCACAATTATTGTACTTTGAAGACCAATTTGTGGTTCAAATTCACTGGCATGTTTGAGATTTCATCCATAAATATCAGTAAAATGCAATTCATAATTCACACCATTCTATCCTTCTTTCTTGCTTTCTTTCACTTGCTTTATTTCTTGCTTTCTTTCTTCAGTAAACAAATGACATCGTCATCTAACCCATCGTCTACACCTGAAAGAATGCCACCTAAACTCCAGAAAGCGATAGCAGAAAGGGAAAAGGAGATAGACCAACTGACATAAGAGTGGAAACAGATGATGGCCAGGAAGGAAGTCCACTTGATAAGGATCGAAGTGGAAGAAAAGGAGATCAAAAGGATGAAAGGGGATATAAAAGATAGGGAGGCTCGTATTCGTCGAGAAAAAGAAGAAATTCACCACATTTTGCAAGACTTCGCAATTCTTCAAGCGAAGGTAAGCGACAAGCAAAGTTGGATTGATCAAACTAAAGCAATTTTTCAGTAGGTGGTGGTACGGGTGTTGCTTTAGTACTTTGTTGTTTATGTGTTGTTGTTTTGTACTTTTCCAGTTCGACATTGTTGTTTCATTCCTTTCATGTTTGTATGTTGTTGTTTAATTTGTCATGAATAAAGGTCTTTAATTTGTCTGAAAAGTAGTGTTTAAGTAGTTTAAAATTTGTCTGAAAAGTGGTTCATATTAAAAATACAACTCATAGATGTTATACAAGATTATTTCATAACAAACACATACTAATCAATACAGTACAAAATTATCCAAATTTAAGGCTACGACTAGACGATGGTTTGGTTTTTGACAATCCGGGTCGACTTCTTACATGCTCTGGCGAGACGAGTCTCAAAGTGTTAAGCTCCACTTTCTCGATGTACACTTCAATCACAGTATGGCCGTCAACATATTGGCGTATGTTGGCTACATCTTCGTCGGTACTCAATTCTACCAGTCCAGTCAAGAAGTCTGCATTCGGCCTATTAAAATACAACCTATTATATTTTGGTTCTTCATAGTCCAGCTCTTTCATGATCTGTTCAAGCAGTTGCATAGAAAAATCCTCCACATCTAACATGTCAACATAAATTTCTAGACCACGGAAATAATGTCTTCTGGGTGGTTCCGTGAAGTACCCACCATGGTGGACTTTCATGGTGAACAACTGTGGATATGCACCTGTTGATGAACATTAATTAATATAGTTAGTTCGTAGAACAACGGTAGTAACAAGCAAAACTCAATGAAACATGCACACTAACCATATAACTCTTTGCCAGTGTCTGAAAGCGATTCAGATAAACGCCTAAAGCACCAAACATGAAGGTTTGGGGATGCCATGTAAGAATACGTTAACGAATAATATGTTCTCGTATATGTGTTTTACGACTAATCTAGCGTGGGTTATTTATAGTCAAATGTGGATGCTTTTATTGCACTTAGGTCCCTGTCTTTGCTCTAACACAACTTAGGTCCCTGTCTTTCTATATAACCATTACTATTCTCTCCATTTAGACTACTACCATTACTATTCTCTCCATTTAGACTACTACCATTATGATCACCATCCCATGTTCTGTTTTAAGTACCTTTCAAAAGATAATCGGTCCCAATCAAGGGAAATCAATGTTCAGATCAACGTACATAAGTTATGTTTGATAAATTACAACGCACTAAACATACAATATTTATCGTCCCAATCAAGGGAAATCAACGTTCAGATCAACGGTATCATATGATATAGTTCCATGTGGTTCAAGCTCCGACGGGCCCGCGATGTTACTTAGTTGACTGCTTGTGCGTCTACTTTTTGGCACGGTTGAAGGGGCGGGATTTGGACACTCTCCACGAGTATGTCCTACGCATTGGCACCAAGTACATTTTCGCTGTATCGAACCTTCACCGCGTGATGGACGTTGGTTGTTCTTTCTCGGTCTCCCGGCTCTGTTCTTATCGTTTAAAGGTGGATAGCATGGCGGAAGGGGGTCGGGTGGATACACCCATGCTTCAGGGGGTCCAGCTGGATTTATTACCTCTGCGTATGTTCTCCGGTAAGTTTCGGACGTGAAGAAACTTACAGCCAAGTCGCTGCAATCTCTACGACCCATATATCTTGCCACAGCGATGGCATGGCCGCACGGTAACCCAGATTTTTTCCATTGGAAACACGAACAAACATGGTCGGTCATATGGACAGTCGTGTGAAGATGGTTATCCCGAACCTCGTACCTCCCATACCCGATTTCGCTTACCCTCCATGTCGACGCGTGACGCGCCCTAAAGAGAACTATCTCCTCCGCCGCTGGTTTGAGTCTATTTTGCAGCTCAGTTCCTTTTCGGCGTCGAAGTTGGTACCACTCTTGCTGAAAGCTCCGAAAGTAGTCTATAAGAGTAACAATCGGACATCTACGCGCAAAACGGGAGAGTGCATTCATCGACTCTGCACTATTGGAGGTCAGAATGTCATACCGTTGTGCAGGAAAATGGGCCGCGGACCACCTCTCCAGTCCAACATCGTCCATGACTTTGGCTGCTTTCTTGGCACTAACTCGTAGAAGTTTCATGTACCGGTCAAACTCCCGAGCCGTATATGCTCTGCATGCCTGCCAGTAGACATCCTTGTAGGTTGTAATACGTTTGTCCTGGGTTTTGGCGTTCATCTCCAAATGTCGACAACATAAGGCGTGAGGGGCGTTTGGGTACATGGCAGAGATTGCGGCGCTTATGGAAGGAGCCCTGTCGGACATAAACACCAACCCTTGCGGGTCTCCGATAGCTTGTCTCAACATGGACAGAAACCAAGTCCACTCCTCCCCGGTTTCGGACTTGCCTACTCCGAAAGCTACTGGAACGATGGAGTTATCCCCGTCCATGGCAACCGCCAGGAACATCATACCCAAGTAAGGGCCCTTTAAATGGGTAGCGTCTATTACCAGGACACGACGCATATTTGCCAGAAATGTGCGGATCTGCAAAAACGTAGGTGGTTTCCCTTTGTAAATGTTATAGTTTATAATGTGTAAACATATGACGTGTTAAAATACGTACCACGGGTCCAAGGGAAACGAAGCACATCTCAAACCGTCCATGTGAATTGGTCCTTAACTGGGTGACAGTACCTGGATTCTGCAGCTGCAAATTATATAAATATGCTGGGAGTCGTTCATACGACTCCTCGAACGTGCCTCTCACCAATAGCAGTGCCCTGCATCGCGCACGCCAAGCTTGGTGGTAACCAATCGTGACGCCGAACTGCTGGTGTACATCGTCCATGATGTCCTTTGGACGCAATGACCTGCTAGCATCAAGAAATTTGCTTTTCAGTATCGCACCCAAAGTCCTTTTGGTGGCTTGTTTGTGGTTGGGATACAGTAGCGTCCTCGTACTAGTGTGTACGTCGTGCAACTTTCTAATAAGTAACGCCCCTCCTTTCTCTCCTGCGGGCCTCGCATACATCCTCCAATTACAGTTTTCTCTCGCACATTCAACTACGTATCTGCCTTTGTCGGATCTCGGCGTGTGACTTTTGAAACCCTCTTCCATGAACTTAAGTCCGACCTGACTTGCCAAGTGATCCTTCGAATCAAATACTTGACCTACTTCTAACCTTAAACTGCGATTATAAGGTGCAGGTTCGTAGGTTTGTGTATGGGTATTCTGGTCTGGAAGAATAGGGGGCATATCAAAATAGTCATTTAACTGACTAAATGCTTTATTACTAGGGGTATATTCTTCGTGATCATCACTATCGGTATCTGATCTGTCTATATCAGCATTACCCGTTTTGAAAACATAGGTTTCGTCATCAGCAACTCCAGCACAACGTGCTTCTTGTGGTTGTGGTTGTTGTTGCGCCTCCGAAACATAATCAGGAATACAGTCGTTAAGACCATATACATGATCCAAATGAACTGTTGGGCCGTAGGAAGGCTGAAATTGAGAATCAGGCTGCTCCATTTGGAGGTCTTCGTCATCAGCGTTGTCATCACCTTCGTCGTCGTCGTCACCGTCGTCATCACCGTCGTCGTCACCGTCGTCATCATCTTCGTTGCACACCGAGGATTCGACATACACATAAAGTAATGGAGGTCTTTCTGATTCGGCTGCAAAGTGCATAAAACCAGAGATATCCCCATCGTTGCATAACTCCACAAATGACCCATCACCATTCTTGAACACTAACTTGCAAACAGCCGAAGGGTCGATTTCACATTTTTGCATGGCGTATGCAACAAACTTCTGATAAGCCAAGTTTACTGTCAATTTTACACCATGCTTAGATTTATAAAGAAAATTCCACTCATTGTTGTCTTGCACCCATTCACCGTCGTAACAGAAAAATAACTTAGCTTTTGCAACAGATGAACTCATTTTTTCAGTAGTATCTCAAAAACAAAATACTGAAGAAAGAAAGCAAGAAAGCAAGAATGAAGGATGAAATTGGTGTGAATTATGGATTGCATTCTACTGATATTTATGGATGAAATCTTATTGAGGAAGATGAATTGCAACCACAAATTGGTCTTCCCCAAGTACAATGATTCAATATTGATGAAACAAGCCAGTGAATTTGAACCACAAATTGGTCTTCAAAGTACAATAATTGTGGAAAAAAAATAGTAAAAGCATGCAAAGATTCGTGCAAAAAGGACCAAAATTGCATTTTTTTTGTCTGATCGCGGGATGGTCGCTGGGTCAGTCGCGGGAAGGGACCAAAAGTGTAGACGCGGCCAAAATAGCGGGCCACGTGTTCCTATCCCGCGATCGCGGGATCCATCGCGGAATTTATGGGTATCAATTATTCTATCAAAAAAATCACAATATTGCTTAAATTATTAAATTTTATAAACCTAAAAACATACTTTTTTCAAATTATACTAAAGTGTTATCAATTATTTGTTTTGGCGGACTAATAATTACATGGTGTACTAAATTTGATTGATATTTTGAAATTCATCTCCTCTTATCGTGTGATTCGTGTCCAATCGGTAGATTTCTTTGTCTAAAACTCGCATTTTGTTTGGTATCGGTTTGTCAAATCTAACTTTTTTTCCAAACATGTTATATTCTTTTGTTATTGTACACATTATTCTTTCAAGCAGTGTCCCTATAACGTGTATATATTTGTGTTCTTGAGATTGAAGGAAAAGAAAAGAAAAGAAGAAGAGGGAAACAAAATAAATTTTCATGTTCTTGAGTAGGAGATAAAGAAAAACAAAGATGTTACTTTTATCAATATACCCTCATTTATTTCATAATGAATTACTGGGTATATGTGTACTTTTATAAATATTTTAAATTCTTTTCCTTCCGTTTCCTCTCACATTTGGGCGGAAAGTTTTGGAAGGAAAATCAACAATATTTTCCTTCCCCTTCCCTTCCCTTCCTTTCCCTCTTTAAAAAAACTCGAGAACACAACATTTTTTATTTTCCTCCTACTTTCCGTCCATTTCCTTCATAAAAAAAACTCGAGAACACAGTGTACATCTCGTATGATCAATAATATTTGAAGTACATAAATTGTATCTCATACAAGATCAAGACGTTAATGAAACAATGCAATACTTTTTTTTTTGAAGTATATGATATTCATATACGGCAAATGCAACAATTAAACTCACACACCCTCCTCACCTATTAATAGGATAAGTAATAGTATATTCTCTTACCAATCATTATAAAAAAAATCTTTGATATAAATCTAAATGTTATATGTTCTACTATAAAAATTTAGAACATTACTTGACTATCAAATAATTAGGGGCGTACATCAGATGGGTACAAAACCCGACCCGACATGTACTTAAAAATAAAATAAAAAAGTTATGAAAGATAAAGGAATCCAATTTGATTTCGGTTTAGAAACCCGTTGATCTAAACCAGACCATATATAACATTGTCGTTTCAAAATTGAAAAACAAATGAAAGTGGTTTAGAAATTGAATAGAAATCGGATTTTTAGAAAAATATAGAACCGAACCAAACATAATTGGTTCCTATCAAAATTAATTTCGCCATGTTTTGGTTTCATTAGTCTGAACTATATGTATATATGTGATGGAAAACAATATCACATGTGATATGGTTGTTCTCGAATATTTTTAAAATGATCGTGTTATCGTTTGAAGTCTCACACACTGATATATGTGATGGAAAACCCGATTTGAAGAACAAATGGACCAAGCCAAAGGAAGTCGAAACAGGGACTTACGCGACCTGGCACGTGACGAGAAGCCGCGATCGAAGCCGCGCAACCCCCTGGACAAGTAAACCAACAGAGACCTGCACGACCTGGCGTGCGACCTGAAGCCACGGCCCAAGCCGCGCGGCTCCTCCAGCAGCACCTATCAGTTATTTCGTTTTTATTGCTTTAGAGTTGTTTCCCAATAAAGTTTATTTCCATTAGGGATTGATACCAACACTAGCTTCCATAGTTATCTCTTATTTAGTTTAGCTATAAATAGGGCTTTCATCTTTCATTGTTTAGCATTCAATTCGATATTCAGATTTAATATTAGTTCTTGATATTCAAGGCTTCTTTGTTAATTTTCCCAGTTTACGTTGGTAAACTTATCTACCTTTAGGGTTCGACGTTTGTCGATCCGTTCCACGCAACTCCTACTGCGTCAGTTGGTATCAGAGCACAGACTTACCTGTCTCTTCACCTTCAAGATGGCAGAACAACCACCACCACCACCTCCTCTCACAAGAGCAGATCTTGATGGGCTAACAACGGCTTTTACCGCGTCCCTCAACACACTAACAACCGCATTCACCAACCAGCTTAACGCCAACAACAACGACCGACGAAGACGAGACATGTACGAAGGTCGTCGTCGACCCCAACATGGTGACCGACGCCACCCGATCACCAGTTCCAGTTCCGACTCCGAATCCGACGGAGATGTGGAACCACCCCGGAGAGACCCCGATTACCGAATGAAAGCCGACATTCCCTACTTCTACGGGAATATGGACGTGGAGGAATTTTTAGACTGGAAAATCGAGGTCGACCGTTTCTTCGACATTATGAAGATTCCGGAACACAAGCAAGTAAAGATGGTTGCTTTCCGCCTGAAAAGCACCGCAGCCGTATGGTGAGATAAGCTGATAGTCCAACGACAACGGCAACAGAAAGGTCCGGTACGTTCATGGAGAAGGGTGAAACAGCTTATGACCGAACGATTCCTACCAGAAGACTACGAGCAAATCTTGTACAAAATGTACTTGGATTGCTCACAAGGATCGAGGACCGTAACCGAATACACCACCGAATTCATTCGCTTCTCCGAACGGAACGAAATCGGCGAAACGGAAGGGTAAAGAGTTGCACGATACATCAACGGGCTCAAAGGTTCGATACAAGACAAAATCGGACTCCAAACCATATGGACAGTAACGGAAGCATCGAGCTTAGCCATGAAGGTCGAGCTTATGGAGAAAACCACTCGAACCTCATCCTATCGCCGATACACCACACCGACTCCCACCGAAGCTACTAGTTCCGCATCTGATAAATGAAAGGGTATCGCGCCAAGTCCAAACGTCTGCGACACCAATCCACCACGAAACCCTACCGGGTCCCAAAGCAAACCTGACACACCAAAGCCATCCAACCCCTACGCCAAACCGACAGGATCTAAATGTTACCGTTGTGGCCAACCGGGCCATAGGTCCAATGAGTGTACCAACCGAAGAACAGTCGGTTTCGTAGTGAACACGGAAGTGAAAAGGAAGATGATTATAATGTAGTTGATTTCGCGGAAGAAGAGTCCGAAGAAAGAGTGAACATCGTACTCCAACAGGTCCTCCTCTCCCCAAAAGAGGAAGGCGAAAGGAAGAACCTTTTCCGTACTTATTGCCCCATCAACAAAAAGGTTTGCAACCTAATTGTGGACAACGGAAGCTGCGAAAATCTTGTGTCCAAAAAGTTAGTAGACTACCTTGATCTACCAACCCAACCGCACGACGCACCGTATTCCCTTGGGTGGGTAAAGAAAGGACCGCAAGTTCGCGTGACCCAAGTGTGCAAAGTTCCCCTCTCCATAGGCAAATACTACAAGGAAGATGTCCTTTACGACGTCCTTGATATGGACGCGTGCCATATCTTACTCGGTCGACCATGGAAATACGACAACGACGTTACCTACAAAGGAAGGGACAACGTGATGATATTCCGTTGGGGCGACCGTAAAATCGTCATGGCACCCGTGGCTAACTTCCACAAAACCCCGGAAAAGAAAGGTGAGAACGTTCTAATCATCACCTCCGATTAACAACTCCTTGAGAACGATTTCAAGGAGACCCAACTCTTTTGCCCCATAGTCGTAAAAGGCTTAATGAGCGCCGAAAGGCTCAACGAGGCAATCCTGGAAGAAATCAGCGAAATACTTAAAGACTTCACGGATCTAATCTCCGACGACCTACCGCCGGAATTGCCGCCTATGAGAGACATCCAGCACCAAATAGATCTAATCCCGGGCGTGAACCTGCCAAACCTCCCTCACTACCGCATGAGCCCCAAAGAAAGCAAGATCTTAAGGGAGCAAGTTGAAGACCTCTTGAGAAAAGGGTTTATCCGAGAAAGCCTAAGCCCTTGTGCAGTCCCCGTTCTTCTTGTGCCAAAGAAAGGTAACCAATGGAGGATGTGCATTGATAGCCGCACCATCAACAAAATCACCATCAAGTACCGATTCCCCATTCCCCGTTTGGAAGACATGCTTGATGAATTGGCCGGCGCAAAGTTATTTTCAAAGATCGACCTTCGCAGCGGCTATCATCAAATCTGAATCCGACCCGGCGACGAATGGAAAACCGCATTCAAAATACCATATTGATGTCATTCGGAACCTCTAACGCCCCTAGCACGTTTATGAGGACAATGAACCAAGTCATCCGCCCGTTCATCGGCTCGTTCGTAGTAGCATACTTCGATGATATACTCATCTATAGCCGAAACAAAATGGACCACCTCGCACATCTCCGACAAATCTTGACCGTGCTCCAAGAGAACAAACTCTATGTCAACCTCAAGAAGTGCACTTTCTGCACCAACAAGCTCCTATTTTTAGGATTCGTTGTTGGAGAAGCCGGCATAGAAGTAGACGAAGAAAAGGTCCGTGCAATAAAAGAATGGCCAACTCCCAAAACCGTATCCGATGTCCGAAGCTTTCATGGTTTGGCAACATTCTATCGGCGGTTCGTAAGGGATTTTAGCACCATCACCGCACCAATGACCGAATGCCTGAAAAAAAGAAAGTTCCAATGGGGGCCCGATCAAGACAAAAGTTTCGCCGAGATCAAAAGCAAGCTAAGCTCCGCACCGATACTCGCCCTACCCGACTTTGACAAAGTTTTTGAAGTTGAATGTGATGCAAGCGGAATAGGGGTAGGAGTTGTCATCTCCCAAGAAAAGCGCCCCATCACATTCTTTAGCGAGAAACTAAGCGATGCTCGCCAAAAGTGGAGCACCTACGATCAAGAGTTCTACGTTGTGTTCCGAGCCTTGAAACAATGGGACACTATCTCGTGCAGAAAGAATTTGTACTCTTTACCGACTATCAAGCCCTCAAGTTCATCAATTGCCAAAAGTCGGTGAGCAAAATGCACGCACGATGGGTAAGTTACCTTCAGAAATTTCCTTTTATCATCAAACACAAATCCGGGGTCCTCAACCGTGTAGCCGATGCTTTGAGTAGACGAGCTACACTAATGATCACACTAGCCCAAGAAATCGTCAGATTTGAGGTCCTAAAGGATCAATACGAAGAAGATGGTGACTTCAAGGATATTTGGAATAAATGCAACACGGGTACACCAATGGAAGACTACTACATACAAGACGGCTACCTCTTCAAAGGTAACCAATTGTGCATACCTAACTCTTCTCTTCGTGAAAAACTGATCCGAGACTTACATGGAGGAGGATTAGGCGGCCATCTAGGCTGAGACAAAACCATTGCTAGTGTACTCGACCGATACCATTGGCCACACCTAAAGCGCGATGTGGGGGCAATTGTCCGAAAGTGCTACATTTGTCAAGTTGCTAAATGCCAATCACAAAACACCTGTATTTACTTACCGTTACCAGTTCCCGATGATATTTGGCAAGACCTATCCATGGATTTCGTTTTGGGACTACCCCGCACACAACGAGGAGTTGACTCCATCTTTGTAGTAGTCGACCGATTCTCCAAAATGATGCACTTCATTGCTTGCAAAAAGACCGACGACGCAAGCAACATTGCCAAGTCATTCTTCAAAGAAGTAGTCCGTTTACATGGGGTTCCGAAAACTATCACTTTCGATCGTGACACGAAGTTCTTGAGTCACTTTTGGATCTCTCTTTGGCGCCTATTCGAAACAACACTAAACAAAAGCAGCACCGCGCACCCCCAATCGGATGGCCAAACTGAGGTAACAAATCGAACCTTGGGCAACATGCTTCAGAGTATTTGTGGGTACAAGCCTAAACAGTGGGACCTTGCTCTCCCACAAATCGAATTCGCCTATAACAGCGCATCCCACACAGCAACTGGATGTTCTCCTTTTTCCTTGGTCTATACATCGATTCCCAAACACGTGGTCGACTTGGTCAAACTACCGCAATTCCCGGGTACTAGCCTCGCCGCAAAAAATATGGCTAAGGATGTGCAAATAGTCAAAGAAGAAGTCAAGGCCAGACTTGAACTCACGGGCGCAAAGAACAAAACCGCCGTCGATATGCACCGACGCTGTAATAACCAGGTATTTTATCTAATTTAAATTTGAAAATTTTATAAGTTTTATGTTAGTGTTTTATGGATTAAGAAGTTAAGGGGTAAGTTTTAATTTTTATTTGAAAGTTTAGGGGTATTTATTGCCAAGTGAGATAAGTTTAAGGTTTGTTTGGTCTTTTATCCAAACCTCTTTAGCCAAAACCGACTTCCTATTTTAGTAAGGATAGGTGTCCATTTTTCAATTAAGAGAAAATATCCTAAGTGTTAGTGTGTGTAGTGTGTTCGGTTTAGAGAGAGAGAGAAGGAAATCGAGAGAGAAATTAAGGGAAAGAAGAAGGAGGAAATCCAGAGTTTGCTGCTGTGATTTAAAGGACCAAACTGAAGTAAGCAAGGTAACAAATCCATCCTTGTATGTGTTTTAATTTCTTAAAAGTGTTCTTGAGTTTGCTAGTTAAGTTTTTAGGTGAGTTTTGTTAAAAATGGATGTTTTGGGAAATCTAAGCTTAAAAGTACGATTTCTGGGTAAATATTGGACTGAAAGTCGTTTTTGCTGAGCTTATTAAAAAAGACGGTGAACAGTAATTTTTCAGGTTTTCGCAACAGTAGGTTGCGAGAAGTGGGGTTTTCGCAACAGTAGGTTGCGAGAAGTGAGGCTTTCGCAACAGTAGGTTGCGAGAAGTGTGGTTTTCGCAACAGTGGGTTGCGAGTTCTGAGGTTTTCGCAATAGTGGGTTGCGAGTTCTTTGGTTTTCGCAACAGTGGGTTGCGAAAAGTGAGGAATTTGCAAGCCGTGGGTTGCGAAAAGTGTTAAAATACAGATTTATTAATGAGGTGTATTCTTGTTAATTAACTATTTCAGATAGTAAAATTCAAAGATAAAAGTGGGACTTGTTGAAGAGATTTTTGGAGAACTATTGGAAAAGCATTCAGGTGAGTTTTATTTAAAAACGTTTTTCAACTGGAATACATATATATGTGATTTATATCTATATGAAATGGATATGTATGGATTGAGAATGTGATACATAATGTGATTATGTGTTTTTATTGAAATGTTTATATACATGATGATATACTGTAATTATATGAGTATTCTGCGAGAATACGGGGCCGGGATTCGAGGTGCGGACCGGTGTGTTGCCGGGTTCCGGTAAGCGGACATGCGTGTTTACTGTAGATGTTGTACAGCAGAGTGAATTGACTAGTTGGCTTGCAACCACTAGTTTGGCCAATTGTGGAGGAATAAGGGGGAATGAGTGGATACGAAACGCAAGTCTTGGTTGGTATTTAATTACGTGTAATATATGTGTGTTTGTATTAAAAATGTTTTATTTAATTGGATTCTTGGCAAGTTTCAACTGACAGGGATTTTCTCACTGGACCATTAGGTCTAACCCTCATCATTTCTGTTTTAAAAATATGTATTCCAGGTTGAGGATCGTTCGTTAGCAAAGGGAAGAATTAATGTGTAAGGCGGGGTTAATAGCTGACAAGGATTAGGAACTGAATAGGTGTTATGTTGTATCGTTTCGAGACTGCTGGGACCGTACGTGATTTGTTTGGTAATTTCTTTTTATGAATGTAACGATGTGATGCAATATATGTTATTTGAAACATGTTTGGGAAACCGGGTTGTTACAGATGGTATCAGAGCCCTAGTTTAAGGGATTTAGGTATTAGTATATGTACCTAGACTTAAACTGCATGTGAAGTAGGATGTCCCTATTATTTTAGAACCTTGGGATATTAAGTATAACAAGGTAGAAGGAACATCATGTAAGGTAAATTCGAGTTACACCTGGCCAGTGTAATTGTGAACTTACAGTTACATGATTGGACTGGAATACCTTATTATATGGGGTATGTGCCTATGTGTATATTAACCTTGTTGAAATCTACAGAGTGGCAAGTCGGTCTCGACGTATGGATAGAGACGGAGACATGTATATTTATATAAACTCTACACGTGCTAAAGTGCTATTTGACTTCGGTACAAACTGATTAATTGTATTTTCAATCTTTTGTTGCTTATATGTGTTAGAAAAGAATTTGATAATTGTATTGGTAATATAGATAGGAGTGGAGTGCCTATTAAGTTATTTTTGATAATGTTGTCGGAATTTGAGGTGGTAGTAAGTATAGGATGGTGTTGGAACTTGATTTTTGTTAAAATTGTCGATTAGGTAATGATAAGTGATCCACGGTAATTCGGTATATATTGGAATAAGTAGTTATGATGAAAGAAGAGATTGTCGAGTGATTGATTTAAAGTTTCCGTTTGTTAACAAGTTTTATATTAAGGATATATGAATTAATTTCGATAAGGCTTAGTAAGAGTGTAGGTTTGGAAGCATTTGGTGTGAAAAGAGGTTGGTTCTAATTTAGTAAGAGTGTAACAAATATTTTGGATGATATCGAATTTAGTATGTTTATTCATTATGATATTGCTTGGGATAAATTTAAGTGAGAAATCAGGGATAATTGAACTAGAAAGTGAAGATTGTTTTTGGGAGTGATTAGTAAGGAAAAGCTATTAGTGATCAAGGTGATAACCCATTATCATATTTGTTTGGATTTGAAAGATTTATCAATGTGGTAGTAAAATTTATTGTATGAGAACGAAAGTGGATGGTAGTTTAAATTGGAATGAATGATCTAACACTTGCAATTGTTTACAATTTTTTTTTTCTAATTGAAGGTGCATGTTAGAATTTTGGAAAGTTATTTCGAAAGTGTAGAATGTGGCGTTATGTATAATTCAGTATTTCAAACGCTAGGTTATGCCTCCAAATGTTAAAGTTTATGTTATGAATAAAATTTTAAACGTGTTAAATGATTTGTGATATATAAAAATATATATGTATATATATATATATATATATATAACTTTGTGCTGAAAGAGGCACGGTGAAATATTGTACGTGGAAAGAGGCACGAGGTGAAATAAAGATGTATTGATTTTGTTATAAAGATGTTTTTATGGTTGTTATATTTTGGTGTAACGTCCCAAAAATTACAATAAATTTTGACTTTAAAAATAGACATTTTAATAAATAAAACCTTATTAAATATCCAACACCGTTTCGTTTGCAATTCAATAATAAATAATCTCAGTAATAATAAACAGTGGAAATTAAATTGTTTAATAATAACTCTAATCTCATGATTATAAAAACTCTTCACGCGCGCCAGTGTGTACCCGTCACGCCTTGGAGCCACAAGCACCTGAAACCACATTAAAGTAGGAAAGGGTAAGCACAAGGCTTAGTGAATTCAAACCATAAATAGGATCGCAATTATATCAGCATCACCCTTAAACAGCTAGTTATCGCAACCAACTCATACCATGCAATCACGTCTTGCACCCAAATTTATATATACCAAATATACCAGCACATATATTTCTTGGAACATCCATCAAGAAAATATATCACAATTAATAATAAGTCTTATACTTCTTGGAACGACCATTAAGAAAATATAATCGCAACTCATTATACAAACACATATACTTCTTGGAACATCCATCAAGAAAATATATCACAATTAATAATAAGCCTTATACTTGTTGGAACGACCATCAAGAAAATATAATCGCAACTCATTATACAAACACATATACTTCTTGGAACATCCATCAAGAAAATATATCACAATTAATAATAAGTCTTATACTTCTTGGAACGACCATCAAGAAAATATAATCGCAACTCATTATAAGCCATATACTTCTTGGAACACCCATCAAGAAGTATATCAATCACTGTTCAATATATACACAATTATATATACCCCATAACACAATAATATCAACAAACAATCATAACTATCACACTCGAGCTATAGTAACACAAATATAATTCTCATCCTATATAGTGAGAGAACTCACCTCAAAAGCAAAGCTTATGTCCTCAACAACAACACGAACCGGCCAACCCCAGCTCACCTTTTCCCACCTAAATAAGTGATATCAAACGTCACCACGAAGTCCTAGCCCAAATTCACAACTACTGGATTACAAGTTACAAATTCCAGCTTTTACTCTAAAAACACAGGTCTGTTCGGGACCTGTTTAACCCCTTATAAACTGATAAACCCAGAAATATTATTCCATAATCACAAAGTCCCATGTCTTAGGGTTCCAGGGACATATCGCACGTGCTCTAACGATTTTTCTACAATTTACTATGAATTTTCTAAAAACAAGACACGAAGCTGTCATGTGCAGACCTGCTGTGAAAACAGCCATTTTACGCCTAGTTAGAGGCCGAACCAGACTTCCGCCAAAACACGAAAAGTGTGCCCGGCACAGAATGTGAACCGTGGGCACCGGATTCGCCTCAATCCTAGCTACGACGGGAAAGTTATGGCCGTCGCAAAACAGTGACAGATTCATACTTTCCACATAAAATGACGATTTTATAAAAACGGTTTAAACGGTTCGGGTTTGCAACTAGGGTTCACCCGATCAGGGTTTTAGGTTACAAGGAGCTGGACACAACCGCGCACCACCCGCTGCCACCTCCGGCAGTGGTGGTCGTCGGCGGCGGTTTACGAAAATCCGGCGACGACAAAGAAAACGAGACAAAAGAACGAGACGAGAAGGGCTTACCATCCTACTCCATCTCGTCACACACACCACACTCACACCACCACTGGGCTGGTGGTTTCTTGGCGGCAACAGCTGTAGTAACCAAGACCAAAGTGGGAGAGTTTTAGTGGTTTGGTGTAAACTTTTATAATTATGGAAGTTGAGGGGCTATTTGTTAATTGCGGGATAGGTATAAAAAGGGCACAAAACCCTAGGAGAAACATCCTCCTACTGATTTTGTGTGTGGTTGGCGGCTGCTGGAGTGATTTAGAGAGAATAGAGGGAAAAGAGAGAATGAAAGGAGAAAGAAGAAGAAAGAGGGTGAAATCAAGAAAGAAGGACCAATTGCGGATTTGTTGGGAGAAATAGAAGGTGTGCTTCTTTTGGATCCAAGCAGGTAATCACTTCTCCTCTTCTCTAATCCCTGATTCTTGTTATTGATGAGTTATTTGGGGTTTTTGTTAAAAGTTGGGTTTGGAACTAAATGGAAGAGATTAGGTGTCAAATCTTATCTTTTGCAGCTAATATTTCAGTAGTAGTTGAGCTTATTGACCCTATTGTAGTTGTTAATCTCCATCTGTGAGATTTCGGCCGTTTCTGGGATTTATCGGACCAAATAAGGGACAGGTCGACGTCCGGATAACTTTCTGGACGTCCGGACACATTGAATGATTGAAGGTTTCCGGGTAAGTGTCCGGTAGTCGTGTGTGTGTCCGGATGGTTGGATATTCCGGATAGAGTGTTGTCCGGATAGGGTGATGTCCGGATAGGGTGTTGTCCGGATAGGGTGATGTTCGGATAGGGTGTTGTCCGGATAGGGTGTTGTTCGAGTAGGCTGTTGTCCGGATAGGGTGATGTCCGGATAGGGTGTTGTCCGGATAGGGTGATGTCCGGATAGGGTGTTGTTCGAGTAGGCTGTTGTCCGAATAGGGTGTTGTCCGGATAGGGTGATGTCCGGATAGGGTGTTGTCCGAGTAGGCTGTTGTCCGGAAAGGGTGGTGTCCGGAAAGGTGTGTATGTCCGAATAATTGAATAATCAACTTACGTTGTGCCCATTCATTCAGGGAAACCGAGTGGAAGTGCCTATCTGAGTAGAAAAGGAAAGTAAGCGTGCCAGGTGAGTTTTTCTAACCAAAGCTTGATGGTACTTGTTCATCTACTTGTACAGGTGTGTTTACTTAATGTATGTGCATATATATTACTTATGCATGATGTGAGCTATATGGGGGGTGTGTCCCATACGATATGGTGTGAGCTATATGGGGGGTGTGTCCCATACGATATGGTGTGATACTTATGGGGGGTGTGTCCCATATGTGATGGCATGACGATTATGGGGGTGTGTCCCATATGTCATAGTATGATGCCTATGGGGGGGTGTGTCCCATATGTTATTTGCCAAACTTTACATTGATTTATGTTTCGCAAAGTTTTAAATGATAAATGTGGTGTGATTGTAATTGAGGGATCTCACTAGACCTTGTGGTCTAACCCTCGCATTTTCAAAACTGAAACCCTTTTCAGGTAAGCAGGTTAAAGGCAGTTCCTCTAGTGGTAAAGAGAAGGCGTGAGAGCGGGCATGGCTTGGCATTAGTGGACTTCCTTTACATTTTGTTATTAGAAACTCTCAGTTGTATTAGGGTTATTCCGCAAACCCAAGTTTTGAATTTTGATGGTGTAAACCGTGGGGCATGTTTCGGGTGATTTATTATATTTAAATGTCTTATTTTGGCCTGTTTGGAGTGGGTTGTTACAGTTGGTATCAGAGCCATAGTTTAAGGGATTTAGGTGACCGGATGGGCCTAAACTTAAACTGTAGGAGTACAACTGAGAATGTAGGAAGGCCTAGGAAGACCTCACTGGGGAGTGTGAATAATAGGGTAGTGAGAACTATCATGTAAGGTAAGTTCGGGATTACACCTGGCCAGTGTAATTGTGAATTTACAGGTGCATGACGGTGATCATTCTTGCCTTGTTATTTTGGGACGGTTGTTAATCTGTTTTGTGTGTAAAGTTTAATCTTGTCATTATGGCAACGGTTTAGTGTGTTGTGCAGATCATTCTTGGCGTGATTGATGATACTATCTAGAAGAAGCATCGTTTGAATGTTTGGTATGAGTGTCCATGGGAAGTAGAACCTTTAGGGTTCTTAAGGGAAATAAATGTTTGGAGGTGAACTCCTATTCTCTAATGAGTGTTTATTTTGGGAGATTCCCAGCGCCGGTGAATTGAAATCTTGAGAGTTTCAGCTCAAGGATCGGATAGTGGAGAAGTGCTTTCTTACTCTCTAGTTAGTGGAAGAGTGACAAGAGTGGTTGAAAAGTGATAGATGTATGGATTGGTAACATTGGTGTCGGTTAATCAATTTGGGACCGAGGTGAAGCCGTTTATTTTACAAATTAATAGTCAGGTGGTGACTGTGAGGTTGGAGCATCCAAGTGTGTGGGGAAGTATCGGTACCGAAGGTTGTTTCAAATGTAAGGAAACTGATGGTGTAGTGGGAAGTAGGGTGTCGGCGTTGATTTGTTGTAACCGCAAAAAGGTTAACCCTGCTTGAGCGAATAGCCTTCAATGTAAAGCGAGTCATGCATTACGTTTTTAAACCGGTTACATAAGTCCCCATGTCAAAATGTGTGAGTGTGTGCGTGTGCCTTGTAAACTTCTGGTTTTGAAAATGAGTTGGCGTGTGCAAGTGTGTGCTGGAAGGAAAAGATAAATTTGTTTACGTGGTGTAAAAAATTTCGAACTTGGAGAAATAGTGAGTTACTTCACTTCTTTTGCAAGTGAGTTAAACCTTGTTGTAAAAATCGTAACAATATTAGATCGTATGGTTTTATGGATGAAAACGATATGAACACGTGGTTGACATATCAACAAGTGTGAGAGTCGGTCGACTATCCCAGTATGGGTGATATTGCTGTATTTTTTTTAAATAAAAAAAAATTACACAAGGAGAGTTTCAGTGAATGCACTTTCAAATGATGAACAAGGTTGCGTGTGAGCGATCTTTGAGATCGGTGTGTGTGGTGGTAACTTATGGGAGTGTCGTGGCATGCATATCAAAACCTTGTTTTGTGGGATATTTTGAGTGTGTAAAACAATTTAAATCATTGTGTTGTCATGCATGAAGGTTATGAACTCGCTAGGTAGTAAGGGATATCGTGCCTAAGAATGTGCGAAGTTTCGGGAGTGGAAAATGTGGTCGAGTCGTCGATGGTTGAATTGTGATCTTAGCGTTACAGTATAGGAAGGACAATGCCTACCTGTAGCCTCGGTCTTTGTCTGTGGAAATGCTTGTGTGATGGTAGTCCTTGCTCTTTTCGGTAAGTAGGCATAAGACTGACGGCGGGGGGTGTATCCCGGGTGATTTCGAAGTAGGCAAATACCTTGAAAGGTAACGTTGTGGTATGTGGATGAGTCGGTATCGGCGTAGAGCCGGAATTGAGGAGAAGTTGTATTTAGGCTAATTGCCAGGATTTGGTGTGGAAGTCAACGACGAGTGTTGAGTCGTTGTCGGGAGATTTGAGAGTTGAAAGGCTAGCCCTGGTGTGATTACTTTTTTTTTATTTGTCGGGTGTGTGCGCGGAGATAAGAGGTCGGTTGGGATACGTGTGTATCTGCCCAGAGGGTGGACCGCCTTTTTGGTGAGTATCCTGAAGGTGGAGATGTGTTAGTTGGATAAGTGATTCTCCCTTTGTGATTGTTATGTCAATTACGAACGAGGTAGTTAGCCCAACTCATGTGGGACACGTAGACTATGTTGGTTTGCAAGGGTGTGTCTTATAGTTTGATTTATTTGAGCGTGCCTCAAGTGGACCCGAAGAGTCGGTCGGGAATAAGGACTCGATTGAGTGTAGTAGACGGTCATAATTTGTGATTCACCTAGATGGGAGAAAGACAAGGTTGTGAGTCTTTCTGAACCTAAATTTTATACAAATGTGACAGAGTTATTATATAACTGTGTGCTTCTCAGCTGCATTTATTACAAAACAATGATTAAGTGTGTGGTGTGGTTGTTATCTATTCGCGTGTTTCCAACTGCTTAAGTATGAAGCTATGAACAAGTGTGTGGTAGAATGCATGCTTTAATTATGCGTTGTGCTCTAGCATCGTCGAAAATGGGGGGTATGTCCCATATTGATTATGCATTGTGCTCTGGCGTTGTCGAGAAAATGGGGGGTGTGTCCCATATTAATTATATATATGAATTTGTTTCATATATAGCGAGTGTGCTCTTTGGCGCTGTCACAGTGTGTGTGACTATAGCGTGTGCCAGTAGCAGGTGTCAAAAGGTGATTGTCATTTTTTTAAAGTGTGCTTATTTAAATGTGTAGTTGCATATAAATTGCATATGACATGGTGTGATGTATATGGGGGGTGTGTCCCATATGGATTATTCGAACGAACTTAGTCTATTCCCGAGGGCGGGTGTGTGCCCTAGATCAGGCCACAAGTGTGTAGTGACCAGGCAGGAATTCCCGTTATTTGTGTGAGGGTGATGAATTGCAAAACTAGCTATTGCATATTGTTTCATATACTCTTATATAAATGTTGTGTTTGTTGTGAAGAAAGTGTGGCCTTGTGTGTGTGCAAATGATCGTGACGATCGAACCTCTGGTGTGTGTGTGGGGGGGGGGTTGTGTGGATAAGTTGGTGGTAACTTATATCTAGTGAGCATGTGAAGCATGGTGGGGATGAATTGTTGTGAGGTTAAGTGGTGGGCTAGTGTTGATGTGGGATGAGCATAGGTGGAGATCTTTGCTCGGGGTTTGCTTATAAGTCGTTCAGATATGACCAAATTATGTGTGGAGTTGCATGGATGTCTAAGTGGCGTGTGGTATTGTTACCCGAAAATAAAAGAATGGGGTGACAATGGGTGACTAGATAAGAAGAGAATTGTGTACTCTTGAGTTGATTGATGAGTGCGTTTGCCTTGTATCGTTGTAATAATTGTGAAAATGTTGGATTGATTAGTTCATGATATCTTGTAGTAGATATGAAATCTCTGAGAATGTTGAGATAATCCTTGTGTGTAAAGGAATGCAAAGGAGTGGGTTAATATCGTTTGAGTAACGAGAAGTGTGTGGTCGCTTCGAACGTAGCGTGGAAGTCCAGTTTGACTTGGTCGAATTTCTCGTATGAGATGTGGTGAAACTGTGGGATTAGACATAGTAACCGTTGAAATTGGGTGTATGGAGTGGTCAACGTTGAAGGAGAAATGTTCCATGTTAGCCTGAGGTAATTGGGGGCGGTGGTGTGGATTAAGAGAGTAAGTGTAAAGTAAAAAGTGTGACAAGTGGCTCGGAAAGGGGAAACAATGTTTTCGGAACGTCACCATTGAGTGCATGAACTCTAGTGAGAGTATGAGAAAGGGGATTTGTGTGTACGTGAGTAGTTTAAGCGTGGAGGAAAACTAGCTTATGTGATTGATCAAGAGTGTGTATCTTCTAGTGAGTTATTCTTTGGAAATGTGTTTTATGTTTGAGAAGGAAGTGGAAGAAGGTAGTCGAATGTAGTGCTCTGATGAAGGACCATGGGATTGGACTTGATAGTAGTATGGGAGTGACGTTGTAGTAAAAGTGTGGGAATTGATTGTTACCTATGGGTTGTGGTCGGCACATTTAATGCAAGAAGGTATTATTTGCCTTAGACGTATTTTGTGCTAGAAGAGTGATTGTAGAGTTGTGTATAGTCTGGAGAGGAAAAATCATAACTGCGGGATTAAGGTGGTAGTCAAGGTTGATCCGGTGATTGGTTGGCGAATTGAGCGTCGTTATTTTATAAGGGTTTCGAGATGTGTGGCGTTAACTTCGGTAGAAGGCGTTCTTTTAAGAAGGTAGAATTTTGTGTGAAACCCTTAGTGTGACGCGTTTTAAAACCATGAGACTAGATGTGTGAATGATCTTTGGGTGAGACCGGAGGTCGTGTGGTTGACCACCAATAGGTCATGCATTTCGTGAGAAGTTAAGCGTGGCTCGAGACCGCCACAGGGTGTAAGCAGAAGGAAGAGTTTGATTGAATGTCGTGTGGGAGACAGTGCAATACTTCTGGTTAGTCATGAAAAGACGTTGTGCGTTGGAGAGAAAGGAGAAACAAGACCCAGTTATGGTGGGCCGTTCGCTATCATTGAGCGTGTGGGAGAAGTGGCGTACAAGTTGGAGTTGTCTGACGGGCTCCGGGGAGTTCATTCGATCTTTCCTATGTCGAACTTGAGGAAGTGTCTGGCCGAAGAAACCATGGCCGTACAGTTGGAAGACATTAGTGTTGATGAGAAATTGAGGTATGAAGAGGAGCCAATGGAAAGCGTAGATGGTAAGATACGAAAAACGATGAACAAAGAAGTTCGTTTAGTGAAGGTCCAGTGGAAGTATCCTAAAGGACGAGAGGCTACTTGGGAAGTGGAAGCGGTCATGAGGTCCAAGTACCCTCATCTGTTCGAGAATGGAATTCCGGGGACGGAATTCTTTTGAGGGGGGAGTGTTGTAGTAACCAAGACCAAAGTGGGAGAGTTTTAATGGTTTGGTGTAAACTTTTATAATTATGGAAGTTGAGGGGCTATTTGTTAATTGCGGGATAGGTATAAAAAGGGCACAAAACCCTAGGAGAAACATCCTCCTACTGATTTTGTGTGTGGTTGGCGGCTGCTGGAGTGATTTAGAGAGAACAGAGGGAAAAGAGAGAATGAAAGGAGAAAGAAGAAGAAAGAGGGTGAAATCAAGAAAGAAGGACCAATTGCGGATTTGTTGGGAGAAATAGAAGGTGTGCTTCTTTTGGATCCAAGCAGGCAATCACTTCTCCTCTTCTCTAATCCCTGATTCTTGTTATTGATGAGTTATTTGGGGTTTTTGTTAAAAGTTGGGTTTGGAACTAAATGGAAGAGATTAGGTGTCAAATCTTATCTTTTGCAGCTAATATTTCAGTAGTAGTTGAGCTTATTGACCCTATTGTAGTTGTTAATCTCCATCTGTGAGATTTCGGCCGTTTCTGGGATTTATCGGACCAAATAAGGGACAGGTCGACGTCCGGATAACTTTCTGGACGTCCGGACACATTGAATGATTGAAGGTTTCCGGGTAAGTGTCCGGTAGTCGTGTGTGTGTCCGGATGGTTGGATATTCCGGATAGAGTGTTGTCCGGATAGGGTGATGTCCGGATAGGGTGTTGTCCGGATAGGGTGATGTTCGGATAGGGTGTTGTCCGGATAGGGTGATGTCCGGATAGGGTGTTGTTCGAGTAGGCTGTTGTCCGGATAGGGTGTTGTCCGGATAGGGTGATGTCCGGATAGGGTGTTGTTCGAGTAGGCTGTTGTCCGAATAGGGTGTTGTCCGGATAGGGTGATGTCCGGATAGGGTGTTGTCCGAGTAGGCTGTTGTCCGGAAAGGGTGGTGTCCGGAAAGGTGTGTATGTCCGGATAATTGAATAATCAACTTACGTTGTGCCCATTCATTCAGGGAAACCGAGTGGAAGTGCCTATCTGAGTAGAAAAGGAAAGTAAGTGTGCCAGGTGAGTTTTTCTAACCAAAGCTTGATGGTACTTGTTCATCTACTTGTACAGGTGTGTTTACTTAATGTATGTGCATATATATTACTTATGCATGATGTGAGCTATATGGGGGTGTGTCCCATACGATATGGTGTGAGCTATATGGGGGGTGTGTCCCATACGATATGGTGTGATACTTATGGGGGGTGTGTCCCATATGTGATGGCATGACGATTATGGGGGGTGTGTCCCATATGTCATAGTATGATGCCTATGGGGGGGGTGTGTCCCATATGTTATTTGCCAAACTTTACATTGATTTATGTTTCGCAAAGTTTTAAATGATAAATGTGGTGTGATTGTAATTGAGGGATCTCACTAGACCTTGTGGTCTAACCCTCGCATTTTCAAAACTGAAACCCTTTTCAGGTAAGCAGGTTAAGGGCAGTTCCTCTAGTGGTAAAGAGAAGGCGTGAGAGCGGGCATGGCTTGGCATTAGTGGACTTCCTTTACATTTTGTTATTAGAAACTCTCAGTTGTATTAGGGTTATTCCGCAAACCCAAGTTTTGAATTTTGATGGTGTAAACCGTGGGGCATGTTTCAGGTGATTTATTATATTTAAATGTCTTATTTTGGCCTGTTTGGAGTGGGTTGTTACAACAGCCTACAGCCGCCATGGCCGCCAGCGGCGGCGGCGGTGGTGGTTTTCCGGTTGATCGACGATGACGAGAAAGAAAGGAAAACAACAAGAAGGAGAAGAAGATTACCTCTCGGCGACGACAACACAGCACCACACAACGATTCTGGCAGAAACGGCGACGACGGCAGCGGCGGTCTCCCTCCCGGCTGCTCCCTCCTTCTCTCTCACGACGGTCTCCCCCTCTCTCTCTCGACAGCTTCTCTCTCTCTCGGCAGTCTCTCTCACTCTCGCCGGCGGACAGCAGCGCCGGCTGCACTCTCCGGCGGCAGCAGCAGGTAAAGAAGGGAGGAGGTGCACTTGGTTGGGGTTTCACGGCGCTGCACGGAAAAAACGAGAATGAGAACTCTAGGGTTGTCCTTTCCTTCTTTTCGCTTGCTCACCACGAACCTCAAACAACCCAAAACAAAGTGGGGCTCGGTTTAGAAAATGCATGGGCCGACCCCCATGCTACCAAAATCCCTAAAAGATCCATTTGGTCCCTGCCCTTTTCGACCCTTGCACTTTGGTTAAGGTTTTCCCCACCGATAACAGGTTTGATCTTTCTCGTTAATCCCGTTAACCAACAACGTTAAGCGAAGACACAAATTAATTTTTATAAAAATGGGACACACCGGAACACGGGCTTTACAACTCTCCCCCGCTTGAATTAGACTTCGTCCTCGAAGTCTACGTCCGCAACTAGCTCCGGATAGTTTTCTCGCATCTCAGCCTCGGGTTCCCAAGTCCACTCAGAGCCCTTTTTGAGTTGCCACTGGACCTTCACTAACTGGAATTTAAGATTTCTCACACCGTCCAAAAAAATCTCTCGAATACTTTTCTTACCACAAAACTCATTCAAGTACACCGAAAATATAATCGGAAGAACACTCCAACAACTGGAATCATTCCTAGTCAAACGACTTCGGTTGTCTCCCAACCTTAGATGTTCCATATATCCCGATTCAAATTCAAGCTCTAACCATTCTAAAGGTGCTCACCAACATACCCTACAGGATTCTCGAATCCGATCATTCCTATCATTACTGTCGATTAACTTCCACGAGTTCTAATAGACTCCCAAAATTTATTACACACGAATCATCAAACCAGTAAATTTATAATCACCCACGAAGGTCATTCCACCATAACCATTCATCACAATTAAGCATCTTAGGGTTACTACTACCATCACCATAATTATTTTAACAATCGGCTACAAAACTCCGATTACACTAAAGGTGTTTGGCCTCAAGCCCAAAAGTCGACACTTAAATATACTACTTACCTCAAAAAGGTTACTGCGCATTTATGCTCTTAATTACAAAGGGCATCATTCCCTTAACCGATACTATTCGGCCTATAGTACCAACACGCGTGGAATACCTAACCTTCCACCGTCTACTTATCCTCCACACTCGCTCTACGAAGCCTAGTTACACCGAATCGAGGATACACCTTGACGTCTACCTCCCAGGTAACGCATCAAGGCCTGGCACATCGGATCTACCTCCCAGGTAAGTGCTCAAGACTATATCCTCCCAGTGCCTACTGGAAAGTCAAGGTCATAACACATGAATACCGGGGTCCCACCCCGAGATACCCAACCGACCTTTACCAACGACTGACTAACATGCCTATGAATCCAATGCAAAACAGTCTACCAACAACATGCCTATCCTGAAATGATTCACTCACCCAAACATGTAAATACTCAACGTGCAATAAATGCAAACTGTGCAACAAAACCACCCATCGACAAGGCTCCACATCGAACCATTAAAACCGTGCAATTGACCCGTGACTATCTCAAAATCAAAACGAGCAAAATGCTCCACGCTTGCTAGACCCATAAGTCGGTCAAAACGCGTTTAAATAAAGTTTAAGCAAGCAATACTCTAAAATCAACATTAATCCCAAACTCAACACGGGTTAAAGAAAAGAGTTTTCCAAAAGGACTCACACCCTTAAAATTCTCAAAATGACACATAACACTTAAAAGCGCATTTCCCAAATGGTTTACAAAATATTTTCAACGTCAAGATTTTTCATCTCAAAAAGATCGTATGCAATAAAACTACTATTACCAGGTCGGTAGTTACGCAAAAATGGACACGCTCGTCCCACATATGAAAATCATGTTGAAAATCATTCCATTGCCGCTCAGTTTACTCACAAAACGCAAAGCGAAATAAATAATTTCTTTAAAAAAATGAACCGTCACGGTTCTAGTATGGATTGACTCATGACATGTACTTAAAGTAACCGCTCGACCTTACACCGGGTGCGACAAAAGTGTGCACATAATTTCAAAATCAGTTCCACGACATTTGACCCCAAAATTTCTCCTTTTAAACATAAAATGTCGTGGCCCAGGGTTCACCAACAAATTTTTACGCGCGTCGGCTAGTCATACAAAAAGATGAAACGGTTCACAAATATATTTTTGATAAAACACAACTGTCTCGCGTAAGTTTCAAACTTAAAGATAGAAACCAATCCGTTCCCATCATTTGAAAAATATCGACTAAAACCTCATAAAATCTCAAAAGGTGGGGTTCTTTAAATTGATTTCCAAGATTTCCCCAAATGGTCACATAAACAATTAAGATATGCACCTCGTGAAATTAAACCCGCACGACTAAACATGCCGTAAAACAAAGCTTATTTTAACCAAATCACTCAAAAAGTTTTATACAGACATCGTGGAATGTAACTTTCCGTCTCAACTCTAACATATGTGGAGGAGTTCCAATGTTAAAGTCACAAGCCGTAGTCACTTGCCCAACATTTAAAACACCATAAAACACGGATATCATCCTGCTCGCAAGAACCGTGGGGAAACAGCAAAATAAATCAAATTCAAACAAAGTTTGCAACTACCGTGATAAAACGATTTCATGCACTTTCAAAACCATAATTCAAAATCTTGTGTGTGTGCTGAACATTTCCCAAAATTTCAAAACACCATCCATAAAAGGATTTGAAATACAAGAATTTGTTAATGCAATCTATTTCAAATCAAACTTTGTGCATGACTTAGTCGGCATTCTACGCCTCGACTCCTACTCCTCCAAATCTCTCCGGTCCACTAACGTCATCCGGACATTTAAACCTTTTAGGGCAAGTTGGAAAATTACGTCAAATAATCCTCAAATCTACGTTGGCTCAATAAGCCTATGATTCTAGCACAAACATCCATCTTGACCCGAAATGGTCTACCTAAAACAAATATCGTCCTTAATGTCACTCCAAGAGATTAATACTAGAATCGTCCTTTTATTCCAACGACTACTAGATTAGAACCTTCATCACTACCCCAACGATCATCTCCTCACGCAAATCAAGTACACACCTGTACTAGTAGGTTCACTATTGTTGTTCCTCCTTGTGATGGTCATCCTAGGTAATTAATACAACGAGCTATTAGCACATAATAACTCATACTAACAACGCTCACACTCAACTCCTCGGATTCCTCGTGACTTTCCCCGACCTGAGCATTGATCTTGTGTTTCCGATAGTAGGAGCTCTACTACTACCTTCCACACCTATCATCACTCGTTCCGAGTTCCATCCGATGTGTCCAAGTAGTTTCTCGCCGAATACTACACCCATATGCCCACACCAGCATATATACACACTCTTCCTAGCTCCCTAGGAATTTCTTCTCATTCCACTGCCCTTGCTAGGACGTGATCTTCACTAGTCCTGACGAGTCGCCTCGCAAATGCACATTTGCATACAGTGAAAACCAGATAGACATTCGAATATAAGATTCTATCCTACAACGGTTGGACTCAAACAAGAGCTGCGCAATAGAACTAAATCCAACATTCTAAGGCTATTCGGTTCCTACTGCATACAACCTATAGTGCATTCACTTAACAACCTATCAAGGCTAGCATAAACTCCTATTAGCAAGCAACAAACATGCAGTACATTGTAATAAGCACCAAGCAATCTAGCATACATACTCCTATGTTCTAGAAAGCAATCTCGCATACATACTCATATGTAAACACTCTTCCCAGCTCACTAGGAATTTCATCTCATCCCACTACCCTTGCTACAACGAAATCCCTATTAGCCATAACGAGTTGCCTCGCGAATACCCAGTCGCATGCAGCGTGAATCAAATAGACATTCGAATACAAGATTCTATCCTAGAACGGTTGGACTCAAACAAGAGCTGCGCAATAGAACTAAATCAAATATTCTAAGGCTATGTGATTCTTACTGCATACAACCTATAGGGCCTTCGCTTAACAACCTATTATAACTAGCATTAATTCCCACTAGCAAGCAATCATCATACAGTACAGTGTAAACCACATAGGCGATCTAGCATGCATACCCTATGATCTAGAAAGCGATAAATACACTAAGTACTGTACCTTTCCCTTTGGCTCCGGCTGACTGTACACACTGCGCCCTCGATCACCGTTTCCCAAACGGGTTTTCCTTTCTTTTATTTTTCCAAAAAAAAATTTAAGAGAAGAATTTCCTAGCCGCAACTTGAGATCGAACACACCGAGATGCGTTTGATTCACTCAAGTTGTGCTCTGATACCAAGTTGTAACGTCCCAAAAATTACAATAAATTTTGACTTTAAAAATAGGCATTTTAATAAATAAAACCTTATTAAATATCCAACACCGTTTCGTTTGCAATTCAATAATAAATAATCTCAGTAATAATAAACAGCGGAAATTAAATTGTTTAATAATAACTCTAATCTCATGATTATAAAAACTCTTCACGCGTGCCAGTGTGTACCCGTCACGCCTTGGAGCCACAAGCACCTGAAACCACATTAAAATAGGAAAGGGTAAGCACAAGGCTTAGTGAATTCAAACCATAAATAGGATCGCAATTATATCAGCATCACCCTTAAACAACTAGTTATCGCAACCAACTCATACCATGCAATCACGTCTTGCACCCAAATTTATATATACCAAATATACCAGCACATATATTTCTTGGAACATCCATCAAGAAAATATATCACAATTAATAATAAGTCTTATACTTCTTGGAACGACCATCAAGAAAATATAGTCGCAACTCATTATACAAACACATATACTTCTTGGAACATCCATCAAGAAAATATATCACAATTAATAATAAGTCTTATACTTCTTGGAACGACCATCAAGAAAATATAATCACAACTCATTATAAGCCATACACTTCTTGGAACACCCATCAAGAAGTACATCAATCACAGTTCAATATATACACAATTATATATACCCCATAACACAATAATATCAACAAACAATCATAACTATCACACTCGAGCTATAGTAACACAAATATAATTCTCATCCTATATAGTGAGAGAACTCACCTCAAAAGCAAAGCTTATGTCCTCAACAACAACACGAACCGGCCAACACCAGCTCACCTTTTTCCACCTAAATAAGTGATATCAAACGTCACCACGAAGTCCTAGCCCAAATTCACAACTACTGGATTACAAGTTACAAATTCCAGCTTTTACTCTAAAAACACAGGTCTGTTCGGGACCTGTTTAACCCCTTATAAACTAATAAACCCAGAAATATTATTCAATAATCACAAAGTCCCATGTCTTAGGGTTCCAGGGACATATCGCACGTGCTCTAACGATTTTTCTACAATTTACTATGAATTTTCTAAAAACAAGACACGAAGCTGTCATGTGCAGACCTGCTGTGAAAATAGCCATTTTACGCCTAGTTAGAGGCCGAACCAGACTTCCTCCAAAACACAACAAGTGTGCCCGGCACAGAATGTGAACCGTGGGCACCGGATTCGCCTCAATCCCAGCTACGACGGGAAAGTTATGGCCGTCGCAAAACAGTGACAGATTCATACTTTCCACATAAAATGACGATTTTATAAAAACGGTTTAAACGGTTCGGGTTTGCAACTAGGGTTCACCCGATCAGGGTTTTAGGTTACAAGGAGCTGGACACAACCGCGCACCACCCGCTGCCACCTCCGGCAGTGGTGGTCGTCGGCGGCGGTTTACGAAAATCCGGCGACGACAAAGAAAACGAGACAAAAGAACGAGACGAGAAGGGCTTACCATCCTACTCCATCTCGTCACACACACCACACTCACACCACCACTGGGCTGGTGGTTTCCTGGCGGCAACAGCCTACAGCCGCCATGGCCGCCAGCGGCGGCGGCGGTGGTGGTTTTCCGGTTGATCGACGATGACGAGAAAGAAAGGAAAACAACAAGAAGGAGAAGAAGATTACCTCTCGGCGATGACAACACAGCACCACACAACGATTCTGGCAGAAACGGCGACGACGGCAGCGGCGGTCTCCCTCCCGGCTGCTCCCTCCTTCTCTCTCACGGCGGTCTCCCCCTCTCTCTCTCGACAGCTTCTCTCTATCTCTCGACAGTCTCTCTCACTCTCGCCGGCGGACAGCAGCGTCGACTGCACTCTCCGGCGGCAGCAGCAGGTAAAGAAGGGAGGAGGTGCACTTGGTTGGGGTTTCACGGCGCTGCACGGAAAAAACGAGAATGAGAACTCTAGGGTTGTCCTTTCCTTCTTTTCGCTTGCTCACCACGAACCTCAAACAACCCAAAACAAAGTGGGGCTCGGTTTAGAAAATGCATGGGCCGACCCCCATGCTACCAAAATCCCTAAAAGATCCATTTGGTCCCTGCCCTTTTCGACCCTTGCACTTTGGTTAAGGTTTTCCCCACCGATAACAGGTTTGATCTTTCTCGTTAATCCCGTTAACCAACAACGTTAAGCGAAGACACAAATTAATTTTTATAAAAATGGGACACACCGGAACACGGGCTTTACATTTGGGGATGGGTGTATAGTGTAGATCCAATTTGTTTATTATCTTTTTGAAAGAATATGTTAACGATATTTGAAAAATGAAAAAGTGTGTGGTTGTTTCGGGCAATGGATGTGATTTCGGATTAACTCGGTTAAATTCCTGATATGAGGTGTGGTGAAATTATTGGTTAAGTATAGTAATTGTGGGATTTGGGTGTGTGCGATTGGTTTGGAGGTGAAAGAAAGCTAGCTCATAGGATCGGTCTAGAGTAAGCACCTCCTAGTGAGCTATCCTTGGGGAAACGTATTTTATGTTGAGGAAAGAGTAGAAGAAAATAGTTGAATGTAATGATCGGGGTGAAGGACCATGGGATAGGACGTGGTAGTAGTATGAGAGTGATGTTGTGGAAAGTGTGGAAATCAATTGTAATCTAAGGTTCGGGGTCGGTGTAATTAATGCAAGAAAGTGTTGTCTGTCTTAGATATATTTTGGATTAGAGAAGTGACGGTAGAGTTGGGGATGACCTATGGAGAAAAGTTCAACTACGGGTTAAGGTGATACTCCAAGTTGATTTTGTAATCTATTGGGGAGTAGAATGTCGTTATTTTTTTTGAGTGTTGGATTGTTGGGACATTTTAGAGACGGTGATCGAAGGCGCAGTGTGTACAGTCAGCCGAGGCCAAGGGAAAAGGTAGAGTACTTAGTGTAATTTATTGCTTTCTAGAACATAGGAGTATGTATGCTAGATTGCCTGGTGCTTATTACACTTTGCTGCATGACTATTACTTGCCAGTAGGAATTTATGCTAGTCCTGATAGGTTGTTAAGTGACTGCCTTATAAGTGGTATACAGTAGGAACTAAATAGCCTTAGAATATTTGATTTAGTTCTATTGCGCAGCTCTTGTTTGAGTCTAACCGTTGTGGGATAGAATCTTTATTTCGAATGTCTATCTGATTTCACACTGTATGCGACTGTGCATTCGCGAGGCGACTCGTCATGACTAGTGGAGATTCCGTCATAGCAAGGGTAGTAGGATGAGGTGAACCTGGAGTCTGGATTTGTGAATGATATTGGTATGATTGATCTGAGATATTATACCTTGTTTGTATCACGCGGGTTTTCCTCTTGGAGTAAGAGTTGTTGTAGTTAGGAGGGTACTAAATTGTTGGTATGCGCCTTGGTATTGAAGGGTTACGCATAGTGAGAGTTCATTCAGCCTTTCCCGTGTCGATTCTGCGGAATGGCTTAGCCGAAGCAAGTAAGGTTGTACCGTTAGAAAACACCGGATTGGATCAAAGGTGGAATGATGTGGGGGAAGCGTTGGCGATAGTGGGTCGCAAGGTTAGAAAACTAGGTTGATGATAACCTGGACTTAACTGAAAGAGAATATGCATACTATGATAATAAAGTATAAGAAATTGATGCTTGAGAGTTTGCTGGATATAGAAAAATGGTTCAATGGGTTGGATGTTTACCTAATACTTCCCATGGATTGGAGAATTTAAGTTGAAAAAGGGATTTATATTAAGTGTTATGTCTAGTGGGAAGAAAGCAATGATCAATAAATATTTTGATGGTCGTGTGATGAACCTTCTTTATGGAGTTGTTTAAGATAAAGAGTTGTTTTAAACTTGGTGTTGGACTTTGCATGTTAAGTCGTTAATGAGTTATATGATTAGTGACATGAAATTTTTAGCGGAGTTGTGATGAATTCTTTTCGGCTTAGTTTGGTAGTGAAATTATTATATGATGATTTGGTAATTATTTTAGTTGGGTAAGGTGAGACCGGTGTTGATAATTTCAATTGCGGAGTGGTTTAAGTGAAACAAATGTCTAAAGATTTGTGTTAGTATTTTTGTGCTAAGTTGGAGATGTAAGGAATTGATGTGATAGCGAGTTTGTTATTTTATTAAGGAATGAATTGGTATTGATATTTGGATGGAAGTCGGTATGAGTTATGGTGGTGAGGTTATTGAGATAATTGAAATGTTTGAAATTGTGTTTTGCTGATATTCGAGAAATTAAGTTGCTATTTAGACTTTGTTTTAATTTGATGGATGAATTGGTGTCAAGTGCAATTAAGTATGGTTGTGTGATTATAGTAATTATGCTATGCTTTCATGGGAAATGGAAATGGTAGGATGAAGTTTACGGGTTTGATAAAATTAAGAAATTTTTCCGTGATATAAAGTGATTCGTGTTGAGTATATTCTATTCCATGAAAGAGTATAAGAAATAGGTAGTATTTACTAAGCAAATTTTATATTGAAGGTATATGTTTACGTTTTAGAGTTAGTATTGTAAAAGTGTAGAACACGACGTTTGTAGTAAAAGGCCGGTGAGGTTAAAAATAGTATTAGCGTGGTAAATGTCCCGAGTAAGCATATATTGTTCTGTTATTTGGATTAGATTCATATGAGTATAAGTTATTTCTTTCTAAGAGATAAGTGAATTTTCGAGTTAATTTGAACCTTCGTAGGATTTGATTATCGAGTGTGTATCGTTGTTTTAGAGGGGCGGATTTCTTGTGAGAAATTAAAACTCTTGATGTTTTGGGTTGAAATATTGAAGTGGGAACAAATGGTAAACTAGAAGCAGTAAAGCGGTGGGTCTAGTAAAAAGTCCTTTGATGTGTTCATAGAATTTGATATCTTTTCAACAATAGTTACCCTAGTTCGTTGCTTGAGTGAATTCCGGGACGGAATTCTTTTAAGGGGGAGATGTTGTAATAACCAGGTATTTTATCTAATTTAAATTTGAAAATTTTATAAGTTTTATGTTAGTGTTTTATGGAGTAAGAAGTTAAGGGGCACGTTTTAATTTTTATTTGAAAGTTTAGGGGTATTTATTGCCAAGTGAGATAAGTTTAAGGTTTGTTTGGTCTTTTATCCAAACCTCTTTAGCCAAAACCGACTTCCTATTTTAGTAAGGATAGGTGTCCATTTTTCAATTAAGAGAAAATATCCTAAGTGTTAGTGTGTGTAGTGTGTTCGGTTTAGAGAGAGAGAGAAGGAAATCGAGAGAGAAATTAAGGGAAAGAAGAAGGAGGAAATCCAGAGTTTGCTGCTGTGATTTAAAGGACCAAACTGAAGTAAGCAAGGTAACAAATCCATCCTTGTATGTGTTTTAATTTCTTAAAAGTGTTCTTGAGTTTGCTAGTTAAGTTTTTAGGTGGGTTTTGTTAAAAATGGATGTTTTGGGAAATCTAAGCTTAAAAGTACGATTTCTGGGTAAATATTGGACTGAAAGTCGTTTTTGCTGAGCTTATTAAAAAAGACGGTGAACAGTAATTTTTCAGGTTTTCGCAACAGTAGGTTGCGAGAAGTGGGGTTTTCGCAACAATAGGTTGCGAGAAGTGAGACTTTCGCAACAGTAGGTTGCGAGAAGTATGGTTTTCGCAACAGTGGGTTGCGAGTTCTGAGGTTTTCGCAATAGTGGGTTGCGAGTTCTTTGGTTTTCGCAACAGTGGGTTGCGAAAAGTGAGGAATTCGCAAGCTGTGGGTTGCGAAAAGTGTTAAAATACAGATTTATTAATGAGGTGTATTCTTGTTAATTAACTATTTCAGATAGTAAAATTCAAAGATAAAAGTGGGACTTGTTGAAGAGATTTTTGGAGAACTATTGGAAAAGCATTCAGGTAAGTTTTATTTAAAAACGTTTTTCAACTGGAATACATATATATGTGATTTATATCTATATGAAATGGATATGTATGGATTGAGAATGTGATACATAATGTGATTATGTGTTTTTATTGAAATGTTTATATACATGATGATATACTGTAATTATATGAGTATTCTGCGAGAATACGGGGCCGGGATCCGAGGTGCGGACCGGTGTGTTGCCGGGTTCCGGTAAGCGGACAGGCGTGTTTACTGTAGATGTTGTACAACAGAGTGAATTGACTAGTTGGCTTGCAACCACTAGTTTGGCCAATTGTGGAGGAATAAGGGGGAATGAGTGGATACGAAACGCAAGTCTTGGTTGGTATTTAATTACGTGTAATATATGTGTGTTTGTATTAAAAAGGTTTTATTTAATTGGATTCTTGGCAAGTTTCAACTGACAGGGATTTTCTCACTGGACCATTAGGTCTAGCCCTCATCATTTCTGTTTTAAAAATATGTATTCCAGGTTGAGGATTGTTCGTTAGCAAAGGGAAGAATTAATGTGTAAGGCGGGGTTAATAGCTGACAAGGATTAGGAACTGAATAGGTGTTATGTTGTATCGATCCGAGACTGCTGGGACCGTACGTGATTTGTTTGGCAATTTCTTTTTATGAATGTAACGATGTGATGCAATATATGTTATTTGAAACATGTTTGGGAAACCGGGTTGTTACAGACTGTAAAGCCCGTATCCCGGTAGGTAATTTCTTTTTATTAATTCTTTTTAAAAGTTTATTTAACGTGGTTTCCGTTATCGGGGTTAGACGATTTGGATCTAATAGTTAATATGTCGGAATTTTGGTTAGTTGCGAGAGGTTGGTAAGTTGAGGGACTATAAGTGCCAAGGGCCGAAACCCCCCCCCCCCTCTCATGGGTTCGGCCCATGCAGTATTTTGTCAAACCCTTTTGTTGTATTGTTGGTGTTTACCGTGAGGATCAAACAAAGAAAAAAAAGGAGAGAAATCAAACAAGAGAAGTTAGAAGCCAAACCCAAACCCTACGGCTCATTCCTTCTCCCCTTCCCCTTCGTTGTCACCGGCCGGAAGATAGGAAAAGAGAGAGAGAGAGAGAGCAGCGCGAGAGAGGGTGGTAGAGAGAGGTCGCCGGAGCCGCTGCCTTTCGCCGCTGCTGTCGCCGGAGACCACCGCCGCCATGGCTGTTCGTCGGAGGTTTCGAGAGTGAGAGGAGCAGGTGCGGGTGTGCGGTGTTGCAGCGAGGTAAGTCGTTCTTTCGTTTCGTTTCCTTTTTCTTTTCTTTTTCCGGCAAAACAACCACCGCGACATCGCCATCGCCGCCGCCGCCGCCGACCACCGCTGCCGGAGGTGGCAGTGGGTGGTGCTGATATCTGTCCAATTAGGGGAACCTTAATCCTAATCGAGAAATCTAAACCGATCGCGTAACTCGACTCGTTAAACCTCAAACCGTTTTATAAAATCGTCAAATTATGTGAAAAACGTCCTTCTGCCACTGTTTTGCGTCAACCATAACTTTTCTGTCGTAACTCCGATTGAGCCGAAACTGGCGCCCACGGTTCAAGCTCGGGGTCGGGCATGTTTTCCGTGTTTTAGAGGAAAACTGGTTCGGCCTCTATCTAGGTGGAAAAGTGGTCGTAAGTTCAGTGAATCGTCATTTTATGTAAAAGAAACTGCAGTTCGGTCACTGTTTTGCGTAAGCTGTAACTTTCTGCTCGTAGCTCGGTTTGGGGTGAAACTGGTGTCAAAAGTTCCCTTTTTGAGTCTAGAAACTTTTCTGTGTTTTGTGCAAAACCCAGTTCGGGACGTAGCATGGGTCGATTTGTCGTTTTATACTGAAAGGTGCTGAATTTCGCTGTTTCGGAAACTGTTTTTGTAAAATCCGTAGTAAATTGTAGAAAAATCGTTAGGAGGCGTATAATATGTCCTTGGAACCCTAACTCAGAGTACTTTCTGGTCATGAAATAATATTGGGAATTTTCTGGGTTTAAAGGGGTCGAAACAGGTCCCGAACAGACCTGTTTTGGGCGAACGGAAGTTAGTTTTAGTGACGGTTTAAGCGTGTGTCGTGCCATAGGGTCCGGGTCTCGTATTGACACGTTTTAATATGCGTTTAGGTGCTGGGAAGTGACCGTAATTGTGGAGCTTGAATTGTGTTGTTAAGCTGGGCGCGCATTCGAGGTGAGTTCTCTCACTGTGTAGTTAGGGGTTGTATGCATGTCATAATAGTTTGTATGTACTATTGTCTTTGTGGTGTGAACTAGTTGTTTGTGGTGTGTAATATTTGGTTGGTTTGAATGCTTGGTATAAATGTGTTACATTACAATTCGGTGGGACCGAGGCCTCGATGGTACTGAGGTGTTGGTTACATTACAATTCGGTGGGACCGAGGCCTCGATGGTACTGAGGTGTTGGTTACATTATAATTCGGTGGGACCGAGGCCTCGATGGTACTGAGGTGTTGGTTACATTACAATTCGGTGGGACCGAGGCCTCGATGGTACTGAGGTGTTGGATACATTACAATTCGGTGGGACCGAGGCCTCGATGGTACTGAGGTGTTGGATACATTACAATTCGGTGGGACCGAGGCCTCGATGGTACTGAGGTGTTGGATACATAATTACTTGTAGATGTTTACTCGTTTTATGTAACTGTGATGTTGTTGCTTATGTGCGGATAGGGGTGATGTGTATATAATTCCTATCTGCGCATGTGTTGGAATTCACTAAGCTTCGTGCTTACCCTTTCCCAATAAACTGTGGTTTCAGGTACGGGCGGCTCCAAGGCGTGACGAGTACACACTGGCGCGCGAGAAGAGCTGGTTGCTTTATGATTTTAATAATTAAACATTTATTCCGCTGGTTTTATTTTATAAAGACATTAATTATGTGTTTGCAAACGAAACGTTGGGATCATTTATTGAGTTGTTATCAATGAATTGTTTATTTAAAAATTTAAATTTGCTTGTAATTTTTAGGACGTTACAACTTGGTATCAGAGCACAGCTTGAGTGAATCAAACGCACCTCGGTGTGTTTGGTCTCAAGTTGCGGCTGGGAAATTTTCAAATTCTTTATTAAATCTTTTTGGAAACAAAAGAAAAAGTAAAGACCCGTTCGAGGAACGGTGATCGGAGGCGCAGTGTGTACAGTCAGCCGGAGCCAAAGGGGAAAGGTACTGTACTTAGTGTTTTATTGCTTTCTAGATCATAGAGTATGCATGCTAGATTGCCTGTTGTGGACACTATGCTGTATGTTGAACTGGTTGCTATTAGGAATTTATGCTAATTATGATAGGTTACTAAGTGGATGCCCTCTAGGCTGTATGCAGTAAGAGATTTATAGCCTTAGAATATTCGATTTAGTTCTATTGCGCAGCTCTTGTTTGAGTCCAACCGTTCTAGGATAGAGTCTTGTATTCGACTGTCTATTTATTTTGCACTGCATATAATCGGGTATTCGCGAGGTCACCCATTATAATTAGTAGGGATTCGGTAATAGCAAGGGTAGTGGGATAAGAGGAAGTTCCTAGAGAGCTGGGAAGGGTGTTTATGTAGGAGTACGTGTGCTAGATTGCTTTCTAGAACATAGGAGTATGTATGCTAATTGGCTTGGTGCTTGTTACACTATATTGCATGTCTGCTGCTTGCTATTAGGGGTTTGGCAGTAGCAAGGGTAGTGGTTTGGATGGAATTCCTAGGGAGCTAGGAAGGGTGGATGTATATATATGCTGGTGCAGGCATATGGTTAATTATATATTTAATTGTTGTTGTATGACCGATGGTTTATTAAGTATTCATTTGTGGCTGTTTGATCGGGGAGACCGATGGTTTTATATATACAGTAGTTGTATGAGTTGCCTGTTTAATATATGTTCTTGAACTGGCATGTGTGGATAAATTATATTATGTGTATAGTTTCGGCGAGAAACTACTTGGACCCTCGGGATGGGACTCGGAACGGGCAATGATAGGCGTGGATGGTAGTAGTAGAGCTCCTACTACCGGAAGCACAGGATCAATGCTCGAGTCGGGGAAGTCACGAGGAATCCAAGGAGTTGGGCGCGAGTGTTGTTAGTGTGCGTTGTTATGTGCTAATAACGCGTTGTATTATCTACCCTGAATAGCCGACACGAGGAGAGACAAATATAGTAGATCCACTGGTACATGTGTGTACTTGACTTGCTTGATGGGATGATCGTTGGGGTAGTGTCGAAGGCTCTAATCTGGCAGTCGTTGGAATAGAAAGACGATTATAGTATTAGTCACTTGGAGTGACGATAAGGATGATATTTGTTGTAAGCAGATCATTTCGAACCAAGATGGAAGATTGTGCTAGAGTCATAGGCTTATAGAGCCGACTTTGATTTGAGGAAAAATCGTAGGGATTATTTGACGTAATTTTCCATCTTGCCCTAAGAGGCTTAAATGTCCGGAGGACGATAGTGGATTGGAAAGGTAGAGAGGAGCATGAGTCGAGACGTTGAATGTCGACTGAGTCGTGCACAGAGTTTATTTTGAAAATAGGATTGCATTAACTAATCCTTGTGTTTTCAATCCTTATATGGATTGTGTTTTGAAACTTTGGGAAATGTTTATCACACACGCAAGATTTCGAATTATAGTTTTGAAAATGCTTGAAACCGTTTTATCACGGGAGTTGAAAACTTTGTAAAAGATTGTTTCATTTGATTATTTTTCCAACGGTTCTTTCGGGTACGATGTTATCCGTATTTTGTGGTGGTTAAGATGTTGGGTAAGTGACTACGTATTGAGACTCTAACATTGGAACTCCTCCACATGTGTTAGAGTTGAGACGAAAAGTTACATTCCACGATGTCTGTATAAAGGCTATTTTGGTGATTTGTTTAAAATGAGTTTGGAATTCCAGTGTCGCTTAACTTTTCGTTCGAGAGTTTGTATTACTAAGTGTTTTATTGCAAATAGTTCAGTGTGCGGATTGATTCATGCGTGACATAAGTGATGCATGGAGGAATTTTGGTAACATTTCATAAGGGTTGTTTAGTGCGCTTTTTAGTCAGCTAAAGGTTTTATTGACATTTCCATGAAAATGCGATTTATCGACTTAGGGGTATGCATATTGGGGGTAACCTTTGTTCTCGACATTTTGATGAACGAGTCGTGCATGAAAATGTTTTAGTTCCTTTTTGTCGAAATGAAAGACCATTTGATCCAAGGAGTGTTTTAATGTTGTGAACATCATGCATACGATTAAAATGTGTTATATTTTGGAAATATAAATGCGTAGATTTTTGACATTCGGTTAATTTAGAATTACCGATCATTTTTTTTGGGAAATTAAAAACTTTTGCTTTGGAGGAAACGAGTATTTTGAGCATTTTCGATAAATACATTTTTAGACTATAATGTTTTGACGTTATATGTCCCAAGTACGAAACTTAAGGAAGTGTTACAAGCTTGCATGCCTGCCCCCAGTTTGAGATTTTATGAGGTTTTAGTCGATATTCCCAATTAGTAGAAGCGGACTGGTTTCTGTCTTCAAGTTTGGAACTTACACGAGACAGTTGTGTTTTAACAAAAATATATTTGTAAACCGTGTCATCGTTTTGTGTGATTAGCTGACGCGCGAAAAATTTGTGGCGAACCCTGTGTCACGTCATTTTTATGATTAAAAAGAAGAATTTTTGAATCAAATGTCGTGAAACTTATTTTGAATTATGTGCACACCTTTGTCGCACCCTGTTTAAGGTCAAGCGGTTACCTTAAGTGCACGTCATGAGTCAATCCATACTGGAATCAAGGCGGTTCATTTTAAAGAAATTATGTATTACGCTTGCTTTTGTAACTGCAATGGAACGATTTTCAACATGATTTTCCTATGTGGGACGAGCGTGTCCAGTTTTGCGTAACTATCGATCAGGTAATAGTAGTTTTATTACATACGATCTTTTTGAGATGAAAATCCTGATGCATGTTGAAAATATTTTGTAAATGATTTTGTAAACCATTTGGGGAAATGTGCTTTTAAGTGTCATGAGTCATTTCGAGAATTTTTAGGGTGTGAGTCCTTTTGGAAAACTCTTTTGTTTAACCCGTGTTGAGTCTGGGACTAAGGTTGATTTCAGAGTATTGCTTGCTTAAACTTTGTTTAAACGCATTTTCCGACTTATGGGTCTAGCAAGCGTGGAGCATTTTGCTCGGTTTTGACTTGGAGTTAGTCATGGGCCAATTTCCCGGTTTTAATGGCTCGTTGTGGAGTCTAGTTGATGAGTTGTTTTTGTTGCACCGTTTGGCATTCTTTGCACGTTGAGTGTTTACATGTTTGGGTGAGTGAGTCAATCCGAAATAGGCATGTTGTTGGTAGGCTGTTTGCTTTGGATCCTTAGACACGTTAGTCAGTCGTTGGTAATGGTCGGTTGGGTATCTCGGGGTGGGACCCCGATATTCATGTGTTTTAACCTAGACTTTCCAGTAGGTACTAGGAGGATATAGTTGTGGGCACTTACCTGGGAGGTAGTTCCGGTGTGCTGGGTCTTGAGGCGTTACCTGGGAGGTAGACGTCAAGGTGTATCCTCGATACGGTGTGACTTGGCTTCGTAGAGCAAGTGTGGATGATACGTCGACGGTGGAAGGTAGGTATTCCACGCGCGCTAGTACTGTAGGCCGAATAGTATCGGTTAAGGGATTGATGCCCTTTGTTATTAAGAGAATAAATGCGCATCAACCATTTTGAGGTAGGTGGTATATTTAGGTGTCGATTTTTGGGCTTGAGGCCAAACACCTTTAGTATAATCGGAGAGTTGTAGCCGATTTTAAGATAATCATGGTGATGGTAGTAGTAACCCTGAAATGATCACTTGTGATGGATGGTTATGGTGGAATGACCTACGTGTGTGTTAGTTGATTTGGTTGTGGGGGATATCTATTTGTGTTAGTGTCTAGGATAACACCACGCTATGTGAGTTATTGTAATCGGTTGGACCGATGTTCGGCGGGTGGCCGATGTTTGTTATTGTAATCGGTTGGACCGATGTTCGGCGGGTGGCCGATGTTTGTTATTGTAATCGGTTGGACCGATGTTCGGCGGGTGGCCGATGTTTGTTATTGTAATCGATTGGACCGATGTTCGGCAGGGGGTCGATGTTTTGTTAATATAAGTTATTGAAAATCTTTGGAGTCTATTAGAATTCGTGGTAGTTAATCGACAGTTAAGGGTAGGAATGATCGTAGTCGAGTATCCTGTAGGGTATACTGTGAGCAGCTTTAGAATGGTTAAAGGTTGAAAGTGGATTGAGTTTGGGATATCATCAAATGCCAGAGAGTTATTAGGAGCTGTTTGCGAACGTAGACTTCGGGGACGAAGTCTAATCCAAGTGGGGAAGAGTTGTAAAGCCCGTATCCCGGTAGGTAATTTCTTTTTATTAATTCTTTTTAAAAGTTTATTTAACGTGGTTTCCGTTATCGGGGTTAGACGATTTGGATCTAATAGTTAATATGTCGGAATTTTGGTTAGTTGCGAGAGGTTGGTAAGTTGAGGGACTATAAGTGCCAAGGGCCGAAACCCCCCCCCCCTCATGGGTTCGGCCCATGCAGTATTTTGTCAAACCCTTTTGTTGTATTGTTGGTGTTTACCGTGAGGATCAAACAAAGAAAAAAAAGGAGAGAAATCAAACAAGAGAAGTTAGAAGCCAAACCCAAACCCTACGGCTCATTCCTTCTCCCCTTCCCCTTCGTTGTCACCGGCCGGAAGATAGGAAAAGAGAGAGAGAGAGAGAGAGAGAGCAGCGCGAGAGAGGGTGGTAGAGAGAGGTCGCCGGAGCCGCTGCCTTTCGCCGCTGCTGTCGCCGGAGACCACCGCCGCCATGGCTGTTCGTCGGAGGTTTCGAGAGTGAGAGGAGCAGGTGCGGGTGTGCGGTGTTGCAGCGAGGTAAGTCGTTCTTTCGTTTCGTTTCCTTTTTCTTTTCTTTTTCCGGCAAAACAACCACCGCGACATCGCCATCGCCGCCGCCGCCGCCGACCACCGCTGCCGGAGGTGGCAGTGGGTGGTGCTGATATCTGTCCAATTAGGGGAACCTTAATCCTAATCGAGAAATCTAAACCGATCGCGTAACTCGACTCGTTAAACCTCAAACCGTTTTATAAAATCGTCAAATTATGTGAAAAACGTCCTTCTGCCACTGTTTTGCGTCAACCATAACTTTTCTGTCGTAACTCCGATTGAGCCGAAACTGGCGCCCACGGTTCAAGCTCGGGGTCGGTCATGTTTTCCGTGTTTTAGAGGAAAACTGGTTCGGCCTCTAGCTAGGTGGAAAAGTGGTCGTAAGTTCAGTGAATCGTCATTTTATGTAAAAGAAACTGCAGTTCGGTCACTGTTTTGCGTAAGCTGTAACTTTCTGCTCGTAGCTCGGTTTGGGGTGAAACTGGTGTCAAAAGTTCCCTTTTTGAGTCTAGAAACTTTTCTGTGTTTTGTGCAAAACCCAGTTCGGGACGTAGCATGGGTCGATTTGTCGTTTTATACTGAAAGGTGCTGAATTTCGCTGTTTCGGAAACTGTTTTTGTAAAATCCGTAGTAAATTGTAGAAAAATCGTTAGGAGGCGTATAATATGTCCTTGGAACCCTAACTCAGAGTACTTTCTGGTCATGAAATAATATTGGGAATTTTCTGGGTTTAAAGGGGTCGAAACAGGTCCCGAACAGACCTGTTTTGGGCGAACGGAAGTTAGTTTTAGTGACGGTTTAAGCGTGTGTCGTGCCATAGGGTCCGGGTCTCGTATTGACACGTTTTAACATGCGTTTAGGTGCTGGGAAGTGACCGTAATTGTGGAGCTTGAATTGTGTTGTTAAGCTGGGCGCGCATTCGAGGTGAGTTCTCTCACTGTGTAGTTAGGGGTTGTATGCATGTCATAATAGTTTGTATGTACTATTGTCTTTGTGGTGTGAACTAGTTGTTTGTGGTGTGTAATATTTGGTTGGTTTGAATGCTTGGTATAAATGTGTTACATTACAATTCGGTGGGACCGAGGCCTCGATGGTACTGAGGTGTTGGTTACATTACAATTCGGTGGGACCGAGGCCTCGATGGTACTGAGGTGTTGGTTACATTATAATTCGGTGGGACCGAGGCCTCGATGGTACTGAGGTGTTGGTTACATTACAATTCGGTGGGACCGAGGCCTCGATGGTACTGAGGTGTTGGATACATTACAATTCAGTGGGACCGAGGCCTCGATGGTACTGAGGTGTTGGATACATTACAATTCGGTGGGACCGAGGCCTCGATGGTACTGAGGTGTTGGATACATAATTACTTGTAGATGTTTACTCGTTTTATGTAACTGTGATGTTGTTGCTTATGTGCGGATAGGGGTGATGTGTATATAATTCCTATCTGCGCATGTGTTGGAATTCACTAAGCTTCGTGCTTACCCTTTCCCAATAAACTGTGGTTTCAGGTACGGGCGGCTCCAAGGCGTGACGAGTACACACTGGCGCGCGAGAAGAGCTGGTTGCTTTATGATTTTAATAATTAAACGTTTATTCCGCTGGTTTTATTTTATAAAGACATTAATTATGTGTTTGCAAACGAAACGTTGGGATCATTTATTGAGTTGTTATCAATGAATTGTTTATTTAAAAATTTAAATTTGCTTGTAATTTTTGGGACGTTACACAGACGCCGCAAGACCTTCAAGGTGGGAGATGAAGTCATGGTATTTTTGCAGAAGGAGCGATTTCCCGTTGGAACTTACAACAAGTTACAACCCCGGAAATATGGTCCGTTCAGGATTTCAAGGAAGATTAATGACAATGCTTATGTGGTCACCCTTCCCGACTCTCTCCATATATCTAACACCTTCAACGTGGCGGATATCTACGACTACCACCCGGATGACACGTCTCTTTCTGATGAGAACTCGGGGTCGAGTTCTTTGGAGGTGGAGGAGACTGATATAGAGCGCCTAGCAACCCGATTTGAAGAACAAATGGACCAAGCCAAAGGAAGTCGAAACAGGGACTTATGCGACCTCGCACGCGACGTGAAGCCGCGGCCGAAGCCGCGCAACCCCCTGGACAAGTAAACCAATAGAGACCTGCGCGACCTGAAGCCACGGCCCAAGCCGCGCGGCTCCTCCAGCAGCACCTATCAGTTATTTCGTTTTTATTGCTTTAGAGTTGTTTCCCAATAAAGTTTCTTTCCATTAGGGATTGATACCAACACTAGCTTCCATAGTTATCTCTTATTTAGTTTAGCTATAAATAGGGCTTTCATCTTTATTGTTTAGCATTCAATTCGATATTCAGATTTAATATTAGTTCTTGATATTCAAGGCTTCTTTGTTAATTTTCCTAGTTTACGTTGGTAAACTTATCTACCTTTAGGGTTCGACGTTTGTCGATCCGTTCCACGCAACTCCTATTGCGACACACACACACACATATATATACACGCACACATTGTTGGGTTTCTGTGAGAATGAAGTTATGATGAGAAAGGTAAGAAGGGATCTCCACCTTTGGATCAATCCTAGCTAATTGAAGATCAACACTAAGAAGATACACCAGATCAATTCCCTTCTAAAGCGCAACTCATGGGTTGTTAGATTCAAAGTGATCAAGGGTCCAAATCCCTTCTTACACTTCTCACCTTAACTCTTATTCCCACACGATCCTTCGTTTATACATATACATATATATATATATATATATATATATATATATATATATATATATATATATATTAGAGAGAGAGACTCGAGATCATATAAGAACAACTTGTTTTCATGAGAATCGCGAGACCACAAAATAACATTGAACCTTCACAACAAAACATTGTGAAAGTTTGTTTTGTACCTTCACAATGTTTTAGCTATGAAGGTCCAATGTGTTTTTGTGCCTTCATAGCTGGTCTCACAAGTCTTAAGGGTTGGTCTCACGAGAATCCAAGAGAGAGAGAGAGAGAGAGATCAAATATAAACCGCTTAAATGTTACACACTCGTACAAACCAATTTCGGGCCCTTGATCTTGTGTACTTTAATTTTTTTAAGCAATCACCAAATCAGTTGCAGATAAGGTTGAGAGTAAACTTCATAACCGATTTAATCCACATCGTCGACATTGATTTGATAATTTGTACCGACAGTTGAGATTGATTTGTAAGGTATGTAACATTTGGACGGTTTATATTTGATTTGGCATACACGTGTATGTATTTGATTTGGCATATATACAGTTTGTGCATATCAATGCATCACATTAATGTTGACCTTCAATTATGATTGATCTAAAGGTCCAGATCTCTTTATCGAAACTTAACCATATATATAAAGATAAATATAATTATATAAAGATTCTCTTATATAATTTGAGCAGCTTTACGCCATTAGTTTTTGTTGTGATCCACAAACTGTTTTGTCACTGGCCCAACGTGCACTGCCACAAACAAACCGCTTCTCAGGCTCCAACTCTTAGGTATCCTATGTCTTCATTTTTCCATTTTTTAATATAAAAACTCCATAATTACTGTATAAAACTAATACACAGTATTTTTTTAATTACATTAAATATATATATATAGAGAGAGAGAGAGAGGGGGGGAGATTCAGGAGAGAACCTAAAAAAACGGAAAATTGAAGAACACCTTGTTGTATGCATTTGTGCATACAGGTAAATTATGTTGTTTTTTTGGTTTTTATGCACAAGTGCATTATGCACTTGTGCATGTTACAAATTACAAGTATGCACAAGTGCATACCGTCCAGATGAAGGCTACGAAGGTGTTATTCAGTTTTCCGTTTTTTAGATTTTCTCCTGAACCTGACCCTATATATATCGGTATCTTTAATTACATTAACAGCACAGTGCCTACAAGTAATCTAGTAATTGGGTTTTTCATGATCAATTTTTAAGTTTCTACTTCCTAACTATCTATATTTGGTGAATATTATTCCTCTTTAGCTATAAATTTTGTGATCATTTAAATAGCTCTAACTCAATAAAATCATATGTATGTTTTTATTAACAATTACCTATTACAATCTCTATGAAGGGAGAAACGCATTTGAACTATTTATAGAGCTTTTGGTTTGACATAAGAGAAATAGCCAACTTGGTTTTCCACAAGAAAAAGAGGCCAAGAGCATCTCCAATAGAGGTTCTTATAAGAACGTTCTTTTTGTACTTTTTGATGTCATCTCATTTCCACCTCATTAATTTAAAAATTCACATAATAGTCCACAATGGTAGTTATTATAAGAACCTTATTTTTGTGGGTCTCATGTATTTGTCTACATCAATAATTATTTTATATTTATAAATAAATAACAAATATTAAATTTAAGTACCAATAGAAATGAGGACATTGACATTTTACACAAACTTCATGGTAAGAACCAAGGTTCTTAAATAAGAACCCAAAGGGGATGAGGTTCTTACAAGAACTCTCCATAATGGTAGTTCCTACAAGCCACATCACTTTTTGATTATAAAAACCTTGCATTGGAGATGCTCTAATCCTCAAAACGCGGTTGCCAGGCTGGAACCTTGCCTGTTTGTGGAAATATGTCACTACAAAAACCAACTCTGTTTTTTTACCTTTTGTTGTCTCCATCGAATGATATGCATACAAAGAGCTTGTATCTTTTGCATAAAGACATATTGTTGCTATTAAATGATAGAATTTTGAGATTGTAAAAGCAACGTAAAATGTTTATTTATATCGTAAAATCCGACAATGCAATTTAATTATATATGGTCTCACATTCACGGACGGACCTGATGAAGGGCACGTGGTGGCACGTGCCACCGTATTAGTTCTCCGGCGAAGGGTAAAAAATTCCATTTTTGTGAAGGTGTCACCGTATCGATTTAGGAGGTGCTACCGTATTCATTTGGAAACTACAAGGGGTGCACCTAAACTGAAAAAATGCCCAAATCTTATACCCATTCAACCAAAAAACCAAAAAAAAATCTCTTGAAATCAACAAAAAATACCGAAAAAATCTCTCAAAATCAATAAAAAAAAACTTAAAAATCCCCAGAAATCAAGCAAAAAACGTTAAAAATCTCTCAAAACGCCGGAATTTGGCTAAAAACACATCAGACGATATTGAACTTTGATAAAAAGACGAAAGACACTTCGATGAAAACCGTATGAAAAAATATGGTGCCACCGTATGAAAAAATTTCTAGGTCCGTTCATGCTCACATTCATATTGTTGTCTACCATTTGCCAATAATCTTTATATTTTAATAAAAAAATAATGTATCAAAAAGTTTCAAGAATTTGTATCAAACTTTTATTTTTGACGAACATCCAAAGGGTATTTTGGTATTTTGTGTTTTCATAATCATGTAACATGTGGTCTCTCAATCAAAATTTGACCCCCCCCCCCCCCTTCCCTCTTCTTCTCTCTTATTAATTTCTCTGGTTTTTATTTCAATTTCACGTGCTTTGTATATATTGTAATAAATAGATATACAACTATGTATAGTAACATAATAAAGTTTATTTATGGCATACATATATGTATATATTGTAATAAATAAATATACAACTATGTATAGTAACATAATCCTTGATACTTTTAATCAAAAATCTATTCATAATCGTGTTTGATACAAAGACTGCTTTGGTGCATCTCATATTAATATGCATTAAAATGAAAGTGAAATCTTTTTTCACCATTCTCACCATAATGTTCATTTTCACTAAACCTGACTATATATATATAGGGGAGGTTTCTTTTGCAAACCACTACATTGTTAGAAACTATAGAAACCACTTTATAGCCAATCAATTTAATTAATTTTAGTTTTTGTTTATTTCCATTTAATATAATCCGAAAGGGATTTTGTGTAATTTTTAATTAATTTATTTTTTTAACTTTTATTAATTAAAGCTTAATTATAGCAACTTAGCACATTTTTTGGGATTATGATTATCACGATGATACTTCAATATCACGTATGGTTTTATCACCTGCAAGTCGTGTTCTTCCGAAATCAAAAGAAAAAATTGCTGATTCAACATCGATTAAAACCCAGAAAAAGAAAATGAATCCATGAAATCATGAAGACAAAACCCAGAAAAAGAATCATGAATCAATGAACTCTTTCAACCTAGAAATCTTCAACCCATGAAATCTTTCAACCCATAAATCATGAATCCATGAAATCTTCAACCCAAAAAATCTTCATGAACACAAAATCATGAATACATGAAATCATGAATCCATGAACTCTTTCAACCCAGAAATCTTCAACCCATGAAATCTTTCAACCCAAAAATCATGAATCCATGAAATCTTCAACCCAGAAAATCTTCATGAACACAAAATCATGAATCCAGCGGTGGTGGTGGACAGCAACGATGGTGGACAGCACCGGTGGTGGTGGACAGCAGCGGTGGTGGTCAGCAGCGGTGTACAGCAGTGGCGGCGGTGGTGGCGGACGGCAGCGGTGGTGGTGGTGACTGCGGCGGACAGCGGCGGTGGTGGTGGTGCTGAATCTAGCGGTGGTGGTGGTCCCTGTGGTGGACAGCGACGGTGGTGGTGTCTGTTGCCGGCGACGGCGGCAGATTTGATCGGAAGGGAGAGAGGGAGTGGAGTAGGGTTTTTGTTGATGATAAAATGTGGATGATTTTTTGGTAGAGAGAGAGAAAGGGATACGTGACTTATGGAGAGAGAGAGAGAAAGGATTACTTTACATAAATGAGTAGAAGTTTTTTTGACCAATATACCCTTGCACATGGGTATTTGTTATGAAATTAATTCAAAAATACTTACTAATTACAATGATTGCCACCGGATTAATCACAATCGTCCATCAATTGATCCTATGGTATTTACATTAGTTGCATAGTTTGTACAAATGTATTGGTTTGCAAAAAATACCACCCCTATATATATAGGGTCCCCTTCTTTTGTTAACCAGTCATTTGGTGTTAACTATGTTAACTAATCAGGACCATCAATCATCAAAATCAATGTCTAAAATTAAAATGGTTTTTTAATTCCTAATTAAATAAAAAACCGGTTGAAGCATATATGCTCAGGGGTATTCTTGTCAATTAACAATCCTATGTCAGATAAGGAATGTGGTAACCGTGTGCTACTTTTAAGAACCTGCTATCTAAACCTCATTTAGAAAAATAATCAAAAACTCTTCTCTCTCTAAACTATCGATTAAAACCAAAATCGATACCAAAATCGATTCCAAATCCATACCAAAATCGTTCAAAAAGCAAATCGACTCGAAATCGATTCCAAACTTGTTCCAAAATCGTCCAAAATCATTCAACAGCAACACCATTCCCGCCGATTGCAAAGAGGCAAATCGATTCCAAGAAATACAAAACGATTCCAAATCGTTCAAAAGGAAATCGATTTCCGTCGATACCAAGAAGTTCGATTTCAAATCGATTTGCTTGTTTACTAATCGATTTGCTTGTAAACAAGCAGATTCCATACGCACTATCACAACAAATCAGTGGTTTTCGGAGCAAAAATCAAAAGGGGTGAAGCTTAGAATCGATATCCTCGAAGTAAAGGTTTTCGGAGCAAAAATTCTTTGATATGCATGTTGTGGGTGTAAAATATGCATATATGCAATTTTGATATGTGCATACATGCTGCAGGTATAAAGTGTAAATATATGCAATTATTTGATGTGCATATATGCAAGTCTCTGATGTGCATGTTGTAGGTGTAAAATATGCATATATGCAATTTTGATATGTGCATATATGTTTCAGATGTAAAGTGTAAATATATGCAATTGTAATATGTGCATATATGCAGTTCTCTGATGTGCATATATGCAATTATCTGATGTGCATATATGCAATTATCTGATGTGATAGCAGTTGAATTATCGTGGAAGAATTCTTTGAAATCGATTGCCTAAATGCTAAAACACTAAGATAATATGATGAAGATTAGGATGAATATTAAAAAATAATATATCAATAACTACCAAATTGGATAGGCGTGAAATTAGGAAACAATAATTACTTTAAAAAATAATATATCAATAACTACCAAATTGGATAGGCATGAAATTAGGAAACAATAATTACTGGAAATAAGTAAAATGTAAACTTCCTATACTACCCTTGCATCAACCGTGTAATTAATATTAAAACCAAACTTGAATATTGCTTCATATTGGTCCACACTAAGTTAACAAGGTTAACACTATTTGAGTGGTTAACAAAAGAAGGGCCATATATATATATATAGGGGTTAAATCAAATGAGAACCACAAATATGTTATAAACCGTGAGAACCGATATAAAAAATATTTTTTTATATGATATTTTTTCATCAAATGCTATGATTTATTATATTTTACTTCAAATATATGTGTTTCATAATATGATAGTTTCACATGGATTTGTTTCACCATGTGAATATTTTTTACGAGTATTTTTCATTTCACTAGGTGAAACAAAATTCGTTTTTCACATGTAAAGTTTTCATAAGGTGAACACGAACATATGTGTAACAATATTTTAAATCATAGGGTTTGATGAAAAAAAATCATGTAAACAAAAGTTTTTACATTGGTTCTCACGGGTTTGTAACATATTTGTGGTTCTCATTTGATTATCGTCCTATATATATATATATATATAGAGGAAAGTTCAAATGAAAACTCAAATTCAATTGTAAACATGAGGACAAATCTCGTTCATTGATCGCAGCCATATTTAAGTCATTCCTAAAATTCAGCTTTAGGGGTATTTTCGTCAAATTAGAATGAGCGCATCCTTTATTGACTTTTTTTTTCTTTTTTAATTAAAAAACTTTTACCCCCTTAAATTTTAAAATAAATTATCTCAAAAATTACTAACATTTTAATCAAACAAATTACATCAAAAAAACGAGAATTCCGTGCTCTTCGATATGACATCCATCATGATATAGTTTTTTTTTCGTTTTAACCGTTTTTACGTGAAATCGTGTATATGTGTTATATTCAGAGTGAATAAAGGTACATTTATTCAGTTTTGAATATTTACCTTTATTCAGTCTGAATATATAGAGTTATTCAACCTGAATAAATGTACAAAATTTAAACATTTATTCGTTTTGAATATCTACCTTTATTCAGTCTGAATATAACACATATTCAGACTGAATATAACACATATTCAGACTGATGTATTTATATGTGTTCTTCAGTTTTTCGTTTTTTGAGGTTTTTCTTTGAACCTCCCTCTCTCTCTCTCTATATATATATATATATATATATATATTATGCGTTTCAATTGTAAACCAAACAATTCTAACAAACTATACAAACCACTATATATATATATAAAAGATTATGAACTTAGGAATAAATTAAAACTCAAACGGGAATCATTTTAGCATGCCCCTCTGCAAGTGATCTATTATGATCATTCAAGTAACCAAGATCTCGTATTTGATTTCGTTTATTATGTTCCATTAAATGTTAACTGTGCAAGTATGATGTTTGTCAATGGGGTACACCTTTTAATGGAGGAGAATACTGGATGATGAGCAGCAGAATGTATATGGATCAGAAGCCTCGATGATGGGTAGTTTAGGAGGACCTTTTGAATAATTACACCATTTTTGTTTATTCAAACTTCATTTTCATGCTTACCTTTCTTTGATATAAATACATCAGTTTGAATATGTGTTATATTCAGACTGAATATGTGTTATATTCAGTCTGAATATAACATATATACACGATTTCACGTAAAAAACGGTTAAATCGAAAAAAAACTATATCATGATGGATGTCATATCGAAGAGCACGAAATTCTCGTTTTTTTGATGTAATTTGTTTGATTAAAATGTTAGTAATTTTTGAGATAATTTATTTTAAAATTTAAGGGGGTAAAAGTTTTTTAATTAAAAAAGAAAATAAAAATTCAACAAAAATAAGCGTTGATTCTAATCTTTCCAATTTTACCCCTGCGCACTAAATATTCATTAAGCCATGGACAGAGTTTTCAACTTATTTACAAAATTGCCACCGTGTTTTTTTGCCATTGATCTCTTCACCAGATTATTAATCAACGACTGTGGTTTGTCCTCACGTTTACAATTGAATTTGAGTTTTCATTTGAACCCACCCCTATATATATATATATATATATATATATATATATAGAGAGAGAGAGAGAGAGAGAGAGAGAGAGAGACTCAAGGGAAAACCTCAAAAAAACGGAAAACTGAAGAAAACCCTGGTGACCCTTCATCTGGACGGTATGCACTTGTGCATACAGGTAAATTATGTTGTTTTTTTTGTTTTTATACACAAGTGCATTATGCACGTGTGCATGTTACAAATTACTTATATGCACAAGTACATATTGTCTAGATGAAGACTACCAAGATGTTCTTTAGTTTTCCGTTTTTTTAAGGTTATTCCCTAAACCTGCCTCTCTTTCTCTCTCTATATATATATAGCACATCACCTTTCTAATTTGATATTATAATATATTTATATGATTAATACACAACGTTTGAAGTGTGTGCATGTGAGTATATATTATAATACAATAAAATAACTTTTTATATACGCATACACGTGTGTGTTTAAATGTAGTAAATGAAATACAATTTATGTATTCCATAAATACGACCAATGACATTAATTTTTTAAATATAATCATAGGGACATGATGGATTTGTCCCTACAAATACAAGTTTGAAAAAAAAATACATGATTTATAAGTTTTTTCTATAAAATAATAACAGTAATTAATATGAAAGTCATAAATATTGAATAATGGATTATCATGCTTCCATCTAAGTCTCACATAAAAACCATTTCATTCATACAAAAGATACCTACCCCAACATAAACCCCAATGTATATTGAACAAAATGTATATCTAAACCATATATATATATATATATATATATAGAGAGAGAGAGAGAGAGAGAGGGGTGGGTTCAAACGAGGAGGGTACCTAAATAAGAAAATAAAGGGATGCATCTCAACCATGTATTTAAGTGATCCACGACTGATAATTAAAGTGGCATATTATGTAATTTCTATGCCACTGAAATTGCTTTTCCACGGGGGTAAAAATAAAGCAAGGGTAAATTAGGAAAAACGCACATCACCGCCACCTGCTCTTTCTGCAGTCTCTTCCTACTGCTCTTTCTGCCACCTGCTCTTCCTACTGCTTTATTACAACTTTATTACAGCTTTCTTCAATTTAGAAGCTCTATAAACCAATGGAAGCAACACCGCCACTCGCCACCAACCCTCCTTTCACCTCCTCTTCCTCCGCAAACCCCCACACCACAGCCTCCACCTCCACCTCCTCCTCCGATGAGTCCAACCTCCGACACATGGACAACGTCCACCACCAACACCGCCTCCACCCCACTTCCTCCACCGCCTCCTCCACCGTCGTTCACCTGGGATTTCTAGGACCCGTTCATGTCGTCGTCGACGAGGTCAGGGACTGTTGAGGACGAAGAATGGGAAGACAGGTCCACCACTGTTGCATCGGAAACAGCCGTGACCACCACCGTTGTTTTACAATCTGATATCACTTACTTATTAATCATATGTGATTTTGTTTTAGTTAGTAAATCATATGTGATCTATAAGACTGTTATCTGATATCACTAGTTATTAATCATATATGATCTTGTTTTACAATCTGATATCACTTAGTTATTAATCATATGTGATTTTGTTTTAGTAAATCATATGTGATCATATATGATCTGATATCACTTAGTTATTAATCATATGTGATTTTGTTTTAGTAAATCATATATGATCATATATGATCTTGTTTTACAATCTGATATCACTTAGTTATTAATCATATGTGATATTGTTTTAGTAAATCATATGTGATCATATATGATCTTGTTTTACAATATGATATCACTTAGTTATTAATCATATGTGGTTTTGTTTTTAGTAAATCATATGTGTTACAATGAAAAATCATATGTGATGTGAGGCTTGTCTGAATCAGATTTTATATTGAAGATTAAGTGTGATTAACTGTTTCTGACTTCACATATCGTTTTCTCTGTTGATTTTGATAAGTTTACAGCCTCCAGAATCAGATTTTCAGTAATATATCTTGGGTTTTGGAGTGGATCTAGGTCGACGATGTTCTTCGAGAGGTGATAATCGATTTTGGATTTCTAATGTGTTTTTGATCGTTTTTGTTCTCCAGATCGATTTATATCTTGATTTCGATCACATAGAAATTTTTAGATTTGATTTTGATCGAGAAATAAGTGAGTTTGTGTTGCTGGAAGCATACAGATCGGAAAAACGTATCACCGGAATCTGCAAAATTTTCGTAGAAGGATTCAGTGTTATCGCAAGTTCTTGGTTATCTCACGTGGTTTGATCTGGACTTAAATTAGAAAACGTAAAATGACTCATATACCCTTACCATTTAATTCCCTTAATAAATCAAATGGTTGGTTTAGAATGCTCCTCGTGTTTTCTTAAATTGTTACGATTCTCGTTTGAACCTTCCTCTCTCTCTCTCTCTCTCTCTCTATATATATATATATATATATATATACATATATGGAAGAGTTTAAATGAGAACATTTTCAGTTTACAAGAACGTGAAAACACTATTGTCCTATAGTTAATCACATGTGATACTATAGTTCATTACATATGATAAACATGTGATACCATATAAACATATGCATTTTCAAATAATTTTTTCGGATTTTTTCAATAATTTTTAAAATTGTGATAATATGTGGAACTCAAATTAATCTCCAAAAGAGTATCTTTAAGAGAGAATAAGTGTTCCAACATATAAAAAAGTGAAATGGTGCAAATCTAGTCTATGTGAGACTGTAACACAACCCTCCGGTATAGGCTAGATAGGCACATATTGTTCCAAAGTGTGTAGTCTCTAAAGTGGTATATCTTGACTCTGATACCATTTAAAAATACGTAGAACGTCATATTAATCTTTAAAAGAGTCTCTTTATGAAATAATCGAGGATTCCAGCTTTCCAACATGTATAGAGGTAAAATGCTTCATGTAATAACCGAAATCTTATTGTAAAGGAAGTTGGTGTTTAGTGGAATTTTGATGGAAACTCTAGTTCAGGGGTCTAAGTGCAAATATATAAAAGGGGGTCATTTTGCAATAAAGGAAAGTAATAAAAGACCCTAAAATGTAACACCCTAAAATTCAAGGCTAATTTAAACCTTAATTTATAACATAAAACTTCCAAACTTTATATCTTAGCAGAGAAATATCTATGAGGTCATATTTACAAACATAGAATTCTTCAAATAACCTATTAATCTAATTATGTCACTACAATCAGATTAACTAGATTATCTAAACAACCTATTCAAAACCTCAGTATTCACTATCTTCTCCGCTAATCCAAAAGCTCTCGTCCCACATCCCTTCATTTTCCCAAGCTAGTACCTGGTAAAAAAACATTATTTGAAACGATTAGGCTAACGCCTAGTGAGAACATTCAGTTTCAAAATAATATTTATACAAAACAATGTAAACAAGGTGTTGGTCCCAAAATGGCTCAACAAGTATTGTAGAAGGGGGGGTTGAATACAATACTTATATTTTTCACAAGTTTTTAATTCAATTTATTGAAAATCTTTCAATAAGAATTACACATAGAAAACAAAAGATTGTTGCGGAAAAGAACAGTTAAACTATTCTAACAATCTAACACAAAGTAAACTGAAAAACACTTAGAACAAATTGAGCACTTAGACACAAGATGCAGTTTCAGTAAGAAAGGAGCTTGCACTTAGTAATCTTCAGAAGCGTGATTTGCATGGGGAGTCTTTACCTCTATTTATAGTCCATGCATCATTTAATGCTTGGAACACTTGTCACTCTTCCATTCATTGTAGAGGTTGACTTCTGAAAAGCTGATATCTCCTTTTTAACTTATCCAAAGAACCAGGAGGACAGTCGTACCAGAAAAAGACCTTATCTGAGAATAGATAAGATGACAAACTGCCACTTTTATCTGACAATAGGATATTGCCTCATAATAAATGATCTTTTCTTTTGTCTTCAGAGAATAAGGCTACCGACCCCCTGTATTGGAAACTGCACCAATTTGAAATCTCACTTCTTTGGAGAAGAGAGATCCTTCACCGAAGTGTAGAATATTTCGGTGCAGGCTTCTCAAATTCCCACCGATCTTTGAACATATATCGGTGGAAATCTTCTTGAACTCCCACCGATTTCTGAAGTCATATCGGTGAGAGTCTTCTTGAGCTTCTCACCGAATTTCCTCAATTCGGTGAAGCTTGTCCACCGATAGCACAAGCATATCGGTGGTGGTGTAACTTGTAGAGAGTTGCTGCCGATTTTCTCACTTCCGCAATGAGATAGTCTTCGCACTTGGTTTCGGTTGATCTTCGACTTCACCGAACAATTGATATGAGAGTACAAGTTACACAAAAGAATCCAAAAATATTCTAAGTACCTAAGAGGGTTTAATTGAGTCAATTTCAAATATGTTAAGACCCAACAATCTCCCCCTATTTGAATTTGATCTCTTATCCTTAGAATATTAAAGAGTAAATGAAAATAAGTGCATTTTGACCCTTTTTACTCTTTTGGGTTCTTTTTCACATAGACCTTTTTTTTGATCTATGTTTGTTTGAGTATATATATACATTGTATGTAAAGCAGGGAAGTAAAAGGTATGTACAAAATATAAACAAGAGAAGCACTTTGAATTTCATAAGTCATTCTCATACATCGGTAAGCAAAAGATTATCACAACTACCGAAAGAAAAAAAAAGACCTACTTCTTTGACGATTGTCGGCGTTTGATCTCGTCCATTAAGATTCGGTAGTAGGGTTGAGTTTAGGGGATGTGAGGGAACAGGTTGTGGACGCCTTCAAGAAACATGGTGTCGGCAACGGGAATTTGAGAGAATCTGAAGAAGGCTCGTTTGCCGAATCCATCGTTGAAGTATAGTCCAGGAATCGGTGAAAGACCCAGAGTTGTCGTGGGATATGATGCCGAAGAGGGAAGGGAAAGACTTAGGTTACTTACATTCGGTATCTTTCCTTCCTTTGCCATATCCTTGAAGACAGTGTCAGGGGGATTCTGAACTTTAGGAAGGCACACTTCTTCCTTCAAGGATTGCAGTTTCGATCTTTCATCGGTGGTAAGCACGATGCTATACTTCTTTTTGATCTCCTTCATCTTTGCCATTAGATCATCAATGTATTTGACAAATATGTCCTTCTTTGGGTTTGGATTTTTGGCCAAGTGTCGAGAGATTTCGTACCATTCGGGGAGACCGTAGGTTCTGAGTTGGTAGTCTCTCACACTTTTTAAGGAGCCATCTTCCCGATCAATGATAAGCCTGATGTCTTTTGGATTGGATCTGGAGGTTGCGATTTTGACACCTGAGATTGGGGATCTGTCGGATCGGTGGTGCATCTTCAACTTGTACCATCTAACCTCTTCATTTCTCTCTTGTTCAAATTCACTCAGTACCGATTTCTGTGCCGACACGGCATCGGTGGTCTTGGCTTTCTTGGCTTCTTCCTCTGCAACCTTTAGAGAGAGGGCCTTGGTATCATCAAGGGCTTTTTGGGCTAATCTGGCTTCCTCAATTTTTGAGGAGTCAGACCGAGATTGGGTTCCTGCGGATGCGATGGAGGTTTAAGCTTGAGTTTGTCTGCATCGGTGGGGCGAATCCCATACTTCACCTTTTCTTTCTCTAGTCTTTCTTGTTCGGCCAATTGTTCGGCAGTGAGAGATTTCTTTCCCTTGTCAGTTTCGGCCGCAGAGAGCTTCTCCCCCTCAGTAGTTGACTTGTCTTTCGACTCTTTTTCTCTGGAGAGTTGCTCCCCCTCAATATCGGCGGTTTCAGCGTGGGTTTCGGTGGAAGATGGAGGCTTGGGGATGACCGTTTGTTTAAGGGATGGCAACTTGGGATGGGTTATCTTTTTCTCCCCCTCAGCACCAGCCAGAATCTTCAAACCCATCTGTCGGAAAATGTAGTCGAATTTATCATGAAGAAGGGAAAGACGATTTGGTACCTCATCAGAGACCATGGTGAAGTCACCGAGATCCATCTCCAGGTGAACGAATTCCCGAAGTTTGGTATTGATATCATGAAGAGAGTCGGCAGCGGCCTGGCCGAAATCTTGATAAGACTTAGCTTCTTGAAGCAACCTCTGAAGTTCAGAATCCTTGACAGTGGAGGCCGCCTTGAAGGCACCGAAGGAGAAGGCAAGGTTCCCATGAGATCGGGACAAGGAGTCCACCTTGGGAACCAAAGTGGAGATGTCGGTGGTAAGAGGCCTGATAGCATCGGTAATAGCATTTGAAATAATCTGTGGCAGCCGAGACTCGATGGTGGACATTCGGGAGCTCGTCATGGCGATCATTGCAAGAGTGGCCTGTTTGAAGGATTCAAATTGGGTGCCGACAAGCCGGCACTGTCGAGCACTTTCCTGTAAGTCTTCAATGAGAGAGGGTTATTGAACAGTTGTGTGACCCCCGATATCCCCAGAAACGATGTAGCGGATGCGAAGGGGATCCTCCGCCGAGATGGGAATGTTGCTGGGATATAACATTTCATCGGGGAAAAGCGGTCTCGGTGGCGGAGTGGGAGATCGTCGGGGAGAGTCCTGAACCGGGGAGGGTGATCGGTGTTGCGCAGGCGACCTTCGGGGAGAGTGAACTCGGGGGGAACTTCGGGGAGAAGTTTGGTTCACAGGAGACTTCATCGGGGACGGGGAAGCGGACTCAATGAGGATCGCTCCGTCAGACGGGGAGGTTCGGGGAGAACCAGTGTCGTCAAAGAGACATGCAAAGAAGTCATGGGGGGGATCTAATGGGGGGGAACCCTGATCGGGTTGTGCATCATCATCGATCAAGAACTGACCGAGTGAAAGGGCGTGCAGTGCAAGGTCCATGCTGTCGGAGGGAGAGTCTAGAGATTCGGCGGGAGAAGCAGCATGGTCACTTAGAGAATGTGTTGGAAGAGGTATATTTAGAGCTGCCTTAGGGATGACCAAATGGTCGGTGGTGAACAAAAAGGATTCGGAAGGGGATGACTCACGAACAGGGCCCCGAGATCGTTTTAAACGACTTTTCGGGGGGGGTGAAGAGTGCCTCCGCTTAGAAGGTTTTTGAACCGGGGCAGCCACCGATGGGTTAATCGGTGTCATGGTCCTGGAAGCAGCGGCGGAGGTGTCGGTGGCCGATTTCTTCTTCGCGCCGACTGACTTTGCTCTGGAACGGGGGGAAGATGTCACCGTAGCAGCAAGGACTTCGGGGATATCGGGGTGGTGAAACCCTGGAATTTCAGAATCATCCCATTGAAGCTCTGGAGAGATGGCTAGAGTGATCATACCTCGGCGTAAAGGACGGTCGGTGTCTAGAACACCGACGTTGAGAGTTTTGCTGTCGACGATCGGTGGAGCCCAGTCATAGGAGAATCGGGGAGTGCGGGACTTGCGATCTTCGTCCAGGGACTTTCCAAGTTTGTGCTGGATGATCATGGAGATGAATCGGGGATAGGCAACGTGGCACTTCCGTGGATGGGAGATTACTTCCACTAATTCGGTGAAGAAGTACTGAGCGAAATCAACTCGGCGTTGAAAGATGAGGGCGTGGGCCAGTTTGGTGATGTATGAGGGGGATTGATCATGGCCGCTCGTTTTTTCGGGAGAGGCAGTGGATCACATGAGCAAAGAAAAAATTCCATATACTACCCATGCGACTCCTAAGAAGAGTTCCAGGACCTTTGGAGCTTTTGGAGTTGTCGTCGACCATGTATCCTGTGGCACCGAGAACATCGTCGAGAACAGTATCGGAATGCCAATCGTCATAGGAATCAAAAGCATCGATTTTCAGGGCAGAGCGAACATCATCGACCCCAAAAGTGAGGTCGTGATCATCCTCGTCTCCAGAAAGTATGGATGCATGAATCGCATCATTGGAGGGGTCATACACACAGGAGAGCCAGAATGTCCCAACGAGCATTTTTCTCATTTTGAGATTGCAAGTGAAGGCATGAAGGAGGGGAGATCGAGTGAGGAACTTGATCACATGGGTAAATTCAGGATGGGAGGGATCGGGTTCAAATCTGGCAACGTGATTGCATGGGTTGAACTTGAGATCAGCAAAGCACGTAGGGGAGATGTTCTTCGAGGACGCCATGGATGAACAAGGGAGAGAGCACGAAGGTGGTGTGGATGCAGGTTATAGAGGAAGCACGAAGGAGAATAGAAAATGTAAAGGAAAAAAATGAGATGGATGTTCGAGTATATATATAGGGTTTCAAAAAAATTTGGGGAACGGTTTTAAAAATAAAATAGAATAAAATAAAAAAAATGGTAACGATGACTACTTGGAAAATGTGGTCAGGAATCCGTTTCACGAAACGGGGAGGTGAAACGGTTCTGACAGGCTAGGGGTAGGGGTGACGTGTAGATAGGATTGAACTTCGGTGGACATCGGTGAGAAAGGTGAGGGGACAATCGGTGGATATCGGTGGGAAACACACAGAAGTATCGGTAGTCGGTGAGGATCCACCGAGGCGTTGAGACACCGAGAAAGGCCGAGAGAAGAATCACCGAAAAATCACTTAGTATGACTCACCGAAATGAAGAAGCACCGAAAGATGAATCACCGAAAGGATGAATCACCGAGAGATGAATCCACCGAAAGGATGAATCACCAAAAAGATCACTTAGTATGACTCACCGAAAGGAGGAAGCACCGAAAGATGAATCACCGAAAGTTACCAGACCGAATTTTTTTTTGAACCTATTCTAAGTACAACATGCCAAGTTCACCGACGAGGAAAGTGAACCTGGCCTCATCCAGAGGTTTAGTAAACAAATCTTCAAGTTGAAGATCAGTTGGAATAAAATGTAGCTCAATGTCACCTTTGGAGATATGGTCCCTGATGAAATGATATCGAATATCGATGTGTTTGGACCTTGAGTGGAGAACATGATTGTTTGCAATTGCAATTGCACTTGAATTATCACATAGGATGGGTATCTTGGAGTAGAACTGATTGTAGTCTCTCAACTGGTTTTTCATCCATAGAATCTGTGCGCAGCAACATATTCAGCTTCGGCAGTGGATGTTGAGACTGAGTTTTGCTTTTTGCTGGACCAGCTTACCAGTTTTCCACCAAGGAATTGACAACTGCCTGTAGTGCTTTTTCTATCATTTTTGGAACCTGCAAAGTCAGAATCTGAATATCCCATGAGTTCAAAACATGAGTCTTTGGGATACCAAAGACCCAGATGCATGGTACCCTTTAGATACCTGAAAATCCGTTTCACAGCATCCAAATGAGATTTCTTTGGATTTGCTTGATAACGGGCACACAGACAAGTAGCAAACATGATATCTGGTCTGCTAGCAGTTAAATAAAGCAAAGAGACAATCATGCCTCTAAAATGAGTAACATCCACAGATTCACCATTTAAATCGGTGTCAAGTTTCAAAGGTGGTGCCATGGGAGTTTTCATGGGGGATGAGTTTTCAAAGCCAAATTTCTTCAGAAGGTCTTTAATGTACTTGCTTTGGTTTATGAAGATTCCTTCTGAAATTTGTTTCACTTGAAGACCTAAGAAAAAAGTTAGCTCCCCCATCATGCTCATCTCATATTCACTTTTCATGAGAGAGGCAAAGTCATCACACAGAGACTCATCGGTGGCACCGAAAATAATATCATCCACATAAATTTGAACAAGGATGAGATTACCTGAGGATTGCTTGTGGAAGAGAGTGTTATCAATTGTACCTCTAGTATAGCCATGCTTGAGTAGAAAGATGGCGAGAGTGTCATACCAGGCTCGAGGAGCTTGCTTGAGCCCATACAGAGCTTTGTCAAGTCGGTACACATAGTCTGGGTGTGTGGAATCTTCAAAGCCTGGAGGTTGCTTTACATATACTTCCTCAGCTAGTTCTCCATTCAGGAAAGCACTCTTTACATCCATTTGAAATACCCTGAAGTTCTTGTGAGCAGCATGAGCAAGAAAGATCCGGATAGCTTCAAGTCTGGCAACTGGAGCAAATGTTTCATCATGGTCAATACCCTCTTCTTGTCGGTAGCCTTGAGCTACGAGTCTGGCTTTGTTTCTGATGACAGTACCATCTTCATCCATTTTGTTTCTGAAGACCCATTTTGTGCCGATGATTGTTTTTTTTGAAGGTCTAGGCACAAGCCTCCAGACTTTGTTTCTTTGAAATTGGGAGAGTTCTTCTTGCATGGCCGAAACCCAACATGGGTCACTTAGGGCTTCTTCAATCTTTTTAGGTTCAACAAGAGATGGGAAATTCACATAGAGACAGATGTTACTGGTGCCTCTTCTTGTTTGAACACCAGCTAGCTGATCACCGATGATTTGATCAATGGGGTGATCTTTGGTCCATTTAAGAGCAGGAGGCGTCGGTGGAGGAATAGTTGAAGTGGAAGGAAAGTTCGAGGCTGGGGTGTTGGCAGGATGTGGTGAAGGTGGGTTGTCAGAGGGATTATCGGCAGGAAGAGTTTCGGTAATGAGGTTAATTTCGGTGGATGATGGATAGGGTTCGGTGGAGGCAATTTCGGCAGAGGGGGTTTCAGGTGTTAAAGACGATGACCCACCTTGATTGTTTGGAACAGAAGGAGTATTTGGAATGCAGGGAGGATCGGTGGAGGTTGAGATGGGAGATTCCCCAATGCATGATGATATCCATCTATGTAGTTCTTCATCATCATTTTTCAGAGAAGATGATCTTGAGTCATCACACTTTACATGGATAGATTCATCAATGCATTCTCTCCGAAGATTGTAAACTCGGTAGGCTTTGGAAGTCAAGGAATATCCCACAAAGATTCCTTCATCTGCCTTAGGATCAAATTTCCCAAGATTTTCCCTGTCATTTAGGATAAAGCACACACAGCCAAAGACATGAAGGAAACCAATGTTTGGCTTTCTTCCATGAAAGACTTCATATGGAGTTTTCTCATGTCTTTTCGTTATCACCGACCTGTTTTGAGTGAAACAGGCAGTGTTGACAGCTTCGGCCCAAAAATAGGTTGGCAGATTTGCTTCACACAGCATAGACCTTGCTGCTTCACATAGTGTCCTGTTTCTTCTTTCCACAACGCCATTTTGTTGTGGAGTCCTGACAGCAGAGAAGTTTTGAGAGATTCCTTTTTCATTAAAAAAACCTTCTAAACTGTTGTTCCTGAATTCGGTGCCATTGTCACTTCTTACTGATCTGACAAGCTGACCATTCAGAACTTCATTCTTTTTGACAAAGTTGATGATTTCTTTAGTTGCATCACTTTTGTACCTGAGAAAAGATACCCAAGTATATCTAGAGAATTCATCAACAATAACAAGAATGTACCTTTTTCCTCCTAGACTGGGAGTGCTGACTGGTCCACATAGGTCCATATGCAGCATCTGAAGTGGAAGATTGATGGAAGTGCATTGCTTGGTTTTGAAAGAGGATTTGGTGAGCTTCCCTTTTTCACATGCATCACATAGCTTTTCTTTGATGAAGTTTAACTTAGGCATGCCAGTCACCAGCTCTTTGTTTGATAACTTATGAAGGGTTTTGAAGTTAAGATGAGACAGACGTTTATGCCACAGCCAGTTTCTTTTGACTGTATCGTCAGACACGAAGCAGACATTTGAGGAGTTGTTCTGACTCATATCAATGATGTACGCATTATCTAGCCTTCTTCCAGAGAGGACAACCTTCATATTCTTGTCAACAACAGTACAGATACGCAGTTCAAAGATGACTTTGTATCCAAGATCACACAGTTGGCTAATACTAAGGAGGTTATGCATGAGACCTTCAACAAATGCCACTTTATTGAATGTGAGGGTTCCGTTTGTGAGAGTTCCATATCCTTTAGTATGACCTCTGGAGTTGTCCCCAAAGGTTACAGAAGGACCCTTCTCTGACACATAGTTTACAAGAAGATGTTTGTTTCCAGTCATGTGACGTGAGCACCCACTATCTAAATACCAAACTTGTTGGTGCTCAAAAACCTGCAAGCAACATCAAATCAGTTCTTAGGTACCCATTTGGTAATGGGTCCTTTTGGGTTAGAAGTGTGAGAGACCTTGGGTTTAGATCTGTCAATTCTTTCCTTTGGACAGTCTTTAGCAAGATGAAAGGTATCACCACAATTATAACATTTTCGGTAGATGAAAGTTATTTTGGGTTTTTATTCCTTTCCTTTTTCCTTTCCTATTATATCAACCTTAATCTTTGGACCGAGAAGGGGATTGCGAGGACCTCTAAAAATTTTGGTTCTTGAGGTTGAAGCATGGTCAGGGGTCTCTCTTGAAAAAGCTTTGGACTTTCCCTTTTGCAAAAAATCGGCGAGGGGTTTTTCGGTGGTGTGGTTTTCTTTGATAGCTTGTGGTTTTGTAAGACTAGAAGAGTTGTTGTCAATGGCTAGACCTTTGAACACATCATGAATAGGTTTGACAACATCTTGTACTTTATGGGTTTGATCTGATGAAGATTCTTTGGCTTTTATGAACATTCCATATTTCAAGGCTTCACCAAGATCAATAGAGTTTAAAGAAATGGAATCACAAGAGTTTGCCTCAAAGTCATCTTCCCAAGTATCGGTGATGGGAACAAGTGCATGAGTAGATTTTTCAAGCATGGATTTTTCATATCCTAACCCAGACTTGTTACCACCACTGATTTGATCTTGAAAGATTTGTTCAAGATTCCTTGAAGAGTTTGTCCATTTTCTGACAACTTCTTGTTCTTTCTTTAACTTTTTGAACAGTTTATTTTTCTCCTTTTCAATTACATGGTTTATGACTTTTAGATTTTCAAGCTCAGCTTTTATTTCTTCAAATTTTTCGAGTTTAGACAAGCAAGATTCAAGTTGAGATGTAAGAGCTTTAACTTGAGCAGATTTTCTTCTCTTGCTATCTTTGACAGTGTAAAAGTCTTGAGTTAAAGATTCATAAGCATTTATCTTTTCAATATCAGTCATGTCATTGAAGGGATGTACCTGAGAGTATGATGATGAGCCTTCAGTTGAAACTAATGCCATTGGAGATTTGGCCTTTTCTTCTTCCTCTTCTTCCACCTCTTCAGATATGGCCACAAAGCACATATTTGGAGAATCGCTGTCAGTGGTTTCTTCTTCTTCCCAGTTGTTGCGTATAAAAGCGATATGTGTATTTCGCAGTGGGTTGCAAACTGTCCGCAGTGGGAAGCGCAAGTGTACATTGTCCACTATGATCGTCACAGCAAGTAATAGTCGGTAAAATACCGGAATCGAATCCATAGGGACTGGACAATCAAGACAATATGGTTCTTATGAACTCCTTTTACAAGTTTCGATTAGAGAAGAAAATAATATCTTGAGTTGGATTGGTGAAATAACTACTTTTAACGATTTTACTAAAGATTTAAAAGATGAAATGTAGGTTAGATTTTCCCTAGATTTTATAGTAAATACTTGATCTCAAAAAGTGATCCTAGTAATTGAAGTCGGTCTTTTCGCTAGAAAAGCCCGGTTACAAAATACTCACACCGTTAAGTAAAAATCCCATACTAGTTGTACTTGTTGTTTTGTCAATGGTAATCTCAGAATGGACCCTCTCGGGCCTCGATGGAATGTGTAGAGACAAATACTCTAAGTGTTTTAAATACACAAATTAGCTTGTCTACTACTCCAGTGGGGAGAGATTAGCTCACTGTGCTGACCTCACTCTCGTAAGTGTCATAAGAATTCTTTCGAACTCCCTAGCATTATCCAAGCTCGTGTCACTACGTTCTACCCATTTCTGAGTTGAGAACTAGACTTTTAGATCCTTACAAGTGATCGGCTTGTTCGCATCCTTGGGGTATAATCGAGAATGAATAACCAAAACAACAAATATTCTAAGTATAAAGATTACTCAAGCATTTTCTCTAAAATCTAGGTACTTCTCTTGCCTACATCCCAAAGGATGTTTAGCCTAACATATCTGAAGTAAATAAAACACAAGATGAAGATTTAGACATGATTGAAAAAGTGACTTTGAATTACTGCTCACAGTGGGGAACGTAAGTTGCCCACTGTTCGAGAACTACAACTGAAAGTTAAACTAGAACTTTAAAAACACCAGAAATTAAAGTTACACTACTGCAGAAAAGTAAAACTAACAATTGTTCTAAACTTGAGAGAATTTAAGTCTACAAACTAAGATGCTTGCTAAAATTAAAGATTGACAATTCATTTTTTTTAATGACCCAAGCCCTTCCTTTTATACTCCAAGGAAAGAGCTTGGGTAATACCCAATGAGGTCTTTTGACTTTGCATCAGCTGAATTATGGGAGCACAAGGACCATTTGTGCCCCATGTTTCTTCTTTAACCAAGGGCTTGATGCTTCTAACCATGGGACTCTTCAAAAAGTTGACTTCTAGGCTCTTAGGTATGAATATTAAATTCATTTTGCCATCTTCTTTAGGAGCAAGCCTAGAATAAAATAATCCCCATGCTTGTACTTGTTGTTGAACCTTCTAACTGCTCCCACCATGCTGTCTAACTCAGATTTCTTCTTTTTGTCTTTTCCAGCGGCAGCAGTGGGGAACCGGAGTGAGCACTGTTCACGTCACTGCAGATAAAACGTGAAAGCTACCCAAAATCCACCAAATAATTTATTAAACACAAAGATTTACTCCATTTGCTCATTTTCGACATTTATACTAAGAATGGGGGTTTTAGAAGTGAAATGGCTAAAATTGACAAAATAAAGTGGAAAATAAATGGAAATAATAACTCTAAAAATAGAGTTATCACAACCTCAAACTTAAACCATTACTTGTCCCCAAGTAATAAAAAGAAAGAAATAAAGTAAACAAAATGCACTAGAACTTTTAGGGACTTACATACTTCTTGACTTGAATGGGCGTTGATCTCCTTCCTTCGATACTTCCTTTGGTTCAAACTTGAAAATTTCACTTTTGTGTTTGACGAAATCTTTCTCTTGTATTCCATTAATCAATAGGGCTTTCTTGGGTTTTATGGGTTTATGGCTTTGAATATTTTCCCAAGGGTTTTTGGCAAGTACTTTCAAACATGGACCGAAAATCTCGCTTGGAGATTTTTATTTCAAGAAGTGGGTGTTTTGGATTTTTCATTAGTATGTACGCACACTTTCAGGCTTTATTTTGGGTATGGCTATTTTTGTGAGAGTGGGTATTCTGATGGTCCAGAATAGGCACACCATCTTTTTCTAGGAGTGAGCACTTTGATGGTCCAGAAAAGGCACACCATCAATTTTGTTAGTGACACTCCGTTTTTCTTCTGTTTTTGTATTTTTGTATTTTCTCTTTTTTTTGGGAGGGGGTATGGCTTACCCACCTCAAACTTGGACTTCACAGTGTCCCCACTGTGACATTGAATTAACGAACAAAGGTGGTGGTTTGGGGTACAAAAAGGATCGTGTTTAGATGCGAAAAACGGCCTATATCATTTCAAGGTATCAAGTTGAGATTCGTACTTACAAAAGGGACCTTTTTAAGTCGGAAGCCGAAAGTTGTACCTTGAAATGGAAACGAGATCAAACAAGCATTCAAACAACAAATACGTTAGTACCCAAAAGTACCTACCCAGTGGTAGGATTTCATGCATTACGAACCAAAATAAGAATTTAGCAAAGAGTCAAAAGCCTAGCCATAGGCCTAAAATCAAACCAAATACAAATTAAAATTGTTTTTGGGAGCATCATGAGTGGAAACCAAAGTTTTAACAAACCATTAGTGGGTCGGGGTTGCTTGCGGTGAACTGTAGCCAGAATTCTCCTCGAAACCATCTTCTTTTCGACCCTAATCCTTTCCTCTTCCTCTCTTGCCAACCGTTCGGCTTCCTCTCGTTGTTTCCTCTCCTCCTCTTCCTTTGCCAGCCTTTCTTCCTCTTCCTTCCTCTTTCTCTCAACCTTTTCTTTCTTCTTTTTAAGTGCAAGGATTTTTTTTTTTGGTAGGGTTGGGTTGGTGTGGTTCGAGAGAGAAAAATGGAGAAGAAGAGTATGTGTGTTTTTGAATATTTGGAGTAAAGGTGGTTTTTGGAATTTAGAATGGAAAGGGTTTATCTTTTGGGTATAAAAATGGAGGGAAACGGTCCTTTTTGGAGAGAGAGAGAGTGATAATGATAGCTTTTCTTGAAAATGGAGAAATGGGTGTAAGATGGCAGCAAAAGTTGACTGATTTGTAAGAAAAAGTTGATGTGTGTCAGCCTTGGGCCCCTCAAAAACCGTCCTATCCTTCTTCAGATTTGGAGTGGGGAACGCAGGGACATGCATCTCCCCACTGCGAAGCTTTTTCTTGATTTTTCCTCCAAAAAGCGGCAATTTCTCCTACACACATTAAAACAAACTACCATGCAGAATTAAAAAGACCAAAAATAATAAAAAGACAGCAAATAACTGAAATAAAATATTTACAAACGGTTGTGACATTGCTTAACCAGAGCGGGATGGAGAGTGGGCACTGTCGCTCAGAAAGTGCTTCACCCTTTGTCCATTGACTTTAAAGATTTTTCCGAATTGAGGAGCCATTAAGTCCAGGGTTCCAAAAGGACTTACCTTGACCACAGTGTAAGGCTCTTTCCATCGAGATTTTAATTTTTCCGGAAACATCCTTAACCTTGAATTAAAAAGTAGCACTTTTTGTCCCTCCACAAAATTTCCAAGAGTGATTTTTTGGTCAGGCCACCTCTTGATCTTCTCCTTGTTGGTTTTTTCATTTATGTAGGAGTGGTGACAGAGTTCTTCTAACTCATTGAGGTAGGCATACTTTAAGTGGGAAGGCAATGACTTCAAATTCAAGTCAGGGGGATGTTTATATGGTAGTTTGACATGTCTCTCCTTGAAATCTAGCAGCTCAAAAGCTGCCAAAATTTCGTTACACTCATCCTCAAAAGTGTCATCATTTTTAGAGTCGGAGTGCTCACTCTTACTCCCCACTGTGGGCACTGTGCTTCTCACTGTGGGCACTGTGTCAAAACTGTGGGATCCATAAATCGAACTTAAAGCAAAACAGTCTTCGGTGTCTATATACTTAAGGGCCTTGAAGACATTGAATGTTACCTCTTGGTCATTAACTCGCATCGTGAGTTCCCCTTTGTGCACATCAATCAAAGTACGTCCGGTTGCAAGAAACGGACGCCCTAAGATGATTGGGATTTCTTTATCGGTCTCATAATCTAGAACTAGAAAATCGGCGGGGAAGATAAATTTATCCACTTGGACCAAAACGTCTTCTATTTTCCCTTTGGGGTAGGCAATGGACCGGTCGGCTAGTTGTAATGTCACGGTTGTGGGTCTAGCCTCTCCAATACCTAACTTGTTAAAAATGGACAAAGGCATCAAGTTGACACTAGCTCCTAGATCACAGAGTGCTTGACCTACTTCTTGTCCTCCTATTGTGCATGGAATGGTGAAACTACCCGGGTCTTTCAACTTAGGTGGAATCTTGCTAGTAAGGAGGGCACTACATTCTTCGGTCAAAGCCACAGTCTCAAATTCACCCAACTTCCTCTTTTTGTTCAAAATATCCTTTAAAAATTTAACATAGCTTGGCATTTGCTCGAGAGCCTCTACCAAGGGTATGTTAATATGAAGTTGTTTAAAAATGTCTAGAAACTTTTTAAATTGAACATCGACATTTTTAGGCTTTATTCTATGAGGAAATGGTATGCTTCGTGGGTCAATTTGAGCTTGCTGTGGTATTGGCCTTGGAATAGTCGGCTTTGGGTCAGGTCCAGGAGTGAGAAGATCAGGGATGTCGGTCCCCACTGTGGGGATCACAGTAACTTGAGGAGTGCCCACTGTGGTGCTCACAGTGGGTTTTTGAGGCGAATCATCAGATTCGAAGACGATACCTTGCAGATCCTTTCCACTCCTCAGTGTGATGGACTTGACATGTTCAGGTCCTTTTCCTATCACTCTAGCGTGTTCGGTATCACTAGGTAACGTTCCTGGTGGTCTGTTCTTAACTTCAACGGCTAACTGTCCTACTTGGGTCTCTATATTCCTAATGGCTGCTTGAGTTTGATTCATAAAACCTTTGAGAATTGACTCGATTGATTGTTGTGCCTCAGTGGGTTGAGTAGGGCGTGATTGGTATTGTGAGGATTGGCCTTGGTGAAAATTTGGTGGGTTCTGCCCACTGTGATGTAAGTTCTGTCCACTGTGATGTTGCTGAAATCCAGGTGGGTTGTGTGGTCTTGATTGGCCATGACTCGCCCCGTGGGGTTGGAGTCCTTGATTTCCCAACCAAGAGAAATTTGGATGATTTCTCCAACCTGGGTTATAGGTTTGTGAGTACGGGTTGTTTCTTGGGTTGGTCCCTATAACACTTACGGACTCGGGATTTGCTGGACAGAAGTCAAAATGTTGGGAACTGAAGATATGCTAAGTATGGTTAGTACTGCCAGAACAACATTACTACTGCCAGTTCAAGGTTAGTACTGCTAGTTCAATGTTAGTGCTGCCAGAACAAAGTTACTACTGCTGGTACATGGTTAATGCTGCCTGAACAAAGTTAATACTGCTGGTATATTACTACTGCTGGAATATTATTAATGCTGCTTATGTGAGGTTAGTACTGCTTGTCAAAGTTACTACTGCAAGTCAAGGTTAGTACTGCTGGTGCATATCGAATATCTGTTAGTACTGCTCGTGACTTGATACTGCTGGAGATTGTTAGTACTGCTCATGAAGAATGAAGATTAATACTGCTGAGTTTGTTAAGAATGGTATGCGATACTTTTGGAGACAAAGAAGGAATTGATCAAGATATGTTTAACGAAGATTTAGAAGATCAAGTTACTTTTTGATAGTTATCTTGTAATTATTTTTGTATAAATAGTATTGATAGATAGCTATTATAGGAGACGAGTTAATATACATGATATACGTGTGAAAAAGAATTCGATATCGTTTTCAGAGAGATTTAACCTCAAGGTGTAAGAACCCTATTTCTAGAGAAGTAGAAGTCGTCTTGTTGAGCCTGTTCAACAAGATTGAGGTTTGGTTGTAATCTTGTGAGTCGATTTAGTGAATACACAAAGTGGTGAATTTTCTGTTACATTGTTCTTGATTGTGAGAATTAAAGTTCTTTTCCGCAGATTCTTTAATTCTGAATTCTAAGTATTAATTATCTTGTTAAGGTTCGATCCTGACAAGTGGTATCAGAGCGAGTGTTGCTTAGAATTCTACAGTCATTATGGAAAATTCTTTTGAATCAAACAGTACTCTTGTATCTAAAGTTCCCATGCTCAGACCCAATGAATTTGACATGTGGAAAATTAGAATCAAGCAGTACATTCTGCTTACTGATTATTCCATCTGGGATATCATTGAGAATGGTCCATGTGCTGAAGGAAGAACTGGACCAGATGGCAAAAGACCTCCTCCAAAGACTGATGCAGAGAGAAAAGTCAGACAAACAGAGATGAAGGCCTTAAGCACCCTGCTTTTGGCTATTCCCAATGAGTATCAGCATCAATTCCATCACTGCACTGATGCTCAGATTCTGTGGAATGCTTTGGAGAAAAGATTTACTGGCACCAAAAGCACAAAGAGAAATCAAAAGGCAATTCTCAAGCAGCAGTATGAAAACTTTACTTCTACCAAGAATGAGTCCATGACTCAAACGTTTGATAGATTTAATAAGCTGATTGGAGAATTAGCCACTGTAGGAGTCAAGATGGAGGCTGATGATGTCAACAAGAAGTTCTTAAGATCATTGGGTGAAGAATGGACAATGTACACTGTGTCCTTCAGACAGAATGATCAACTGGAAGATAAGGAACTTGATGATCTGTACAATGATCTTAGAGTATTTGAATCAGAGGTTGAAGCCAAAAAGAAGCCCTCTGGATATGTTCATAATGCTGCACTTCTTTCAGCATCACCTGATTCTACTGCTAACCATGAATCAGTTAGTACTGCTGGTTCAGTTAGTGCTGCTGGTTCAGTCAATCAGGAAAAGTCCAAAGATACAGTACTAGAAGCTTTCTTTTCCAGTCATATAAATTCCTCTTTGATTAATGATGATTTAGAACAGGTTAATGCTGATGATCTTGAAGAGATGGATATAAAGTGGCAGATGGCTATGCTGTCTATGAGAGTGAAGAGATTCATTAAGAGGACAGGGAGAAACAATTTTTCCCAAAGAAGAGAGGATGGTGCTGTATTTGACAAATCCAAAGTTGAATGCTACAAGTGTCACAAGATGGGACACTTTGCCAGGGAATGCAGAGGAGGAACATCTTACAACAGCCATCAACAAACTCAGGCTGGAAGTTCCAATCAAAACAGAAGCTCCATTCAAGCTCTTGTTTCTCAACAAGGAATGGGATTTGACTGGAGTGACCAAGCAGAAGAAGCCATCCAAAATCAAGCACTTATGGCTGAAGTTTCAGATCTTCCCACTGAGGTAAAATCTAATCTATGTACTCAAGCTTGTATAGATACTGTTAAAAGGTATAGAGATCACAACCAGGGTATGTGTGATGATCTTAAAAGATTAGAAAAGGATAGAAGAGACTATGTGTTGATTGTTGAGAGGTTTGAAGAACAGATTAGGGCCTTTCAAGCCAATGAACTTCAACACTCATATGATACTAACTACTGGAAGTGGGAAAAAGGTGGTCTGGAGTTCCAACTGAAAGAGTCTAGGGAAGAGTGTGAGAAATTAAAAGAAGAACTTAAGACAGTTAAAGCTGATGTTGAAAAGTTTTCAAAAGCTTCTAAAGCCATGGACACAATAATAAATGCTCAAGTCCATGGTAAGATGAAAACAGGCCTAGGGTATAATGCCACTCCCCCACCCTACAACAACAACTACATCCCTCCTAGGTCAGACCTTTTAGAAACCTTGGATAGTAAGGACTTATCTGAAGGAGCCACTAGTGTAGACCCATTAGATGCAGTTGTTGTTGAAGATGGATCTGATGGGGAAGATTCTAAGAAAGATAGTGATGAGATCCCATTAGAAAATCACATCAAGACTAATGAGGAAGGTGGAAGTTCTTGGGATAGGAGTAAGGAGATGAAAAGGACTGTAAAAGGAAAGAAAGTTCATTACACACAGACCACAGTTGTGAACTCTAATGCTTGTGAACAGTGTTCTTGCAGGAAATCTCAAGAGTATCAGCCCCAAAAACATGATAATAAGAGGGGAAATCAAAGGAACTGGAATAACCAGTGGGCACCAAGGCAAGGAGTTGATCTGCAAAAGATTAACAGACCAAAACCTTGCTTTATTTGTGGCAAACTGAATCATCTTGCCAAATACTGTTTCTTCAATCCTATTAACCAAAAGAGAAGTTTTCAAAGAAGTTATCAAAAACCTTCTGGCTATAGGAAGCCTACAAGAACAAATGTGGCTAAGAAACAAGCTGAACCAAAAAGCCACATGAAGAAAAAGCCTGAAATGGAATGTGTTACAATGTGGGTTACAAAAGGCACTAAAAATAATACTGCTGCTAGCAGTGTTAGTACTGCTAACACTGTTAGTACTTCTTCAAGAGTTAGTGCTGCTAGCAGTGTTAATACTGCTAGAAATTCTTCAAAAGTTACTGCTGCTAGCAGTGTTAGTACTGCTAACACTGTTAGTACTTCTTCAAGAGTTAGTGCTGCTAGCAGTGTTAATACTGCTAGTAATTCTTCAAGAGTTAGTGCTGCTAGCAGTGTTAATACTGCTAGTAATTCTTCAAAAGTTAGTGCTGTTAGCAGTATTAGTGCTGCTAACACTGTTAGTACTTCCTATTCAGATAATACTGCTGCTAGCAGTGTTAACTCTGTTAATACTGTTTCTAGCAGTGTTAACTATGTTAATACTGCTAACTCTGTTAGTACTGCTGATACTGCTGCTAGTACTGATAGTGCTGCTAACGATACTGCTGCTCCCAGTGTTAGTACTGCTAGCACTGTTAGTACTTCTGAGGTTAATACTGCTTCTAGTGCTGCTAAACCAATCATATTGACAAAGTACTCCAGTACTGCAGTACCTAAGGTTGAAAATCTCATCAAAACCAAGTGCAAGTACTTTGATGAGCAAGGAAGACCCAAGACCACTTCGGTTTGGGTTCCCAATAAAACTAACTGATTTATCTTAATGTGCAGGGCAACCAACAGCTCAAGGGGAAGAGCATTTGGCATGTTGATAGTGGTTGCTCCAGGCACATGACAGGTAACATGGCCTGCCTCAAAAATTTCAAAAAGATTGATGGAGGACATGTTGCATTTGGGAATAATCCTGCTGGTGGAAAGATAAGTGGTAAGGGTGATGTTTCAAAAGGTAATATGACCTTTGAAGATGTGTACTATGTTGAGCAATTGAGATACAACCTGTTAAGTGTATCACAGGTTTGTGACAAGAAGCATAGCATATTGTTTACTGATTCTGAATGTATTATCCTTGCTCCTGGATACAAAGTGGTTGATGAAAACATGATACTTCTGAGAACTCCTAGGAAGGATAATGTATATTGTTTAGATTTGGAAAGTGTGTCATCTGATTCATCCCTAAATTGTTAAGTTTCAAAAGCTTCTTTGGATGAATCATCACTTTGGCACAGAAGGATGTGTCACATGAACTTTAAAACAATGAATAAACTTGTTAAGAATAACCTTGTAAGGGGTTTGCCATCCAAAGTCTATTCATGTGATGATCATTGTGTTGCTTGTCTCAAAGGCAAACAACACAAAACTTCTCATAAGACCAAAGAGATAAACACTATCTCAAATCCTCTTCAACTGTTACATATGGATCTGTTTGGTCCTACTAATGTGATGAGTATTGGCAAGAAATCATACTGCTTAGTTATTGTTGATGATTATTCTAGATTTACTTGGGTATACTTTCTGAGAACTAAAGATGAAACAAGTGGACTGATCAAATCTTTTATTCTCAAAATTGAAAACCAATCAAATCAAAGAGTGAAAGTCATTAGATCAGATAATGGAACTGAGTTTAAAAATTTTGATCTAAACACCTTTTGTGAAGAAAAAGGAATTGAGAGACAATACAGTGCTCCTAGGACTCCACAACAAAATGGTGTTGCTGAGAGAAGGAATAGGACACTGATTGAGGCTGCTAGATCTCTGTTAGTTGATTCAAAGTTACCAATTACTTTCTGGGCAGAAGCAGTTAATACTGCCTGCTATGTTCAAAACAGAGTTTTAGTTGTAAAGCCTAAAAACAAGACACCTTATGAGCTTTTCCATAAAAAGAAACCATATATTGGATTTTTCAAACCATTTGGATGTCCTTGTACTATTCTCAATACCAAATCTCACTTAGGTAAGTTTGATAGCCAAGAACAAAGTCAATAGCCTCAAAGAAGAAAGATATAAAGAAGCCAAGGGTGGATCCAACTGTAGAAGAAGCACAGGAGGAAGCAGTTAAAGAGAAATCTAATCCAAAAGTTGCTGAAGAAGAAGTGGCAACTTCATCAGGTCAACCAAGCAATGTACAATCACAATCAAATGCTCAATGTGATTTGTATATTACTGTGGTTGATACTAATCCAATCAAGACTACACCATTGTCTTCCATGCCTCCTGAGATCATCTTCTGGGACACATTGAAAGATGGAAGAAAGGAGTTCATCAGAATCAAAAGGGCAGATGGAAAGTTTGAAGTTTGTCCTACTTGGGGAAAACTTATCAGAACATGCTCTAGATCTGACCTGGAAGAGATGTTCAAGGTGGGAATGAGGCTATATGGAAACATGCTGACAGAGCAAGGTATGTCTATCACAAAGATGGTTCTTGAATACTTGTGCTTAATGTTCAAACCAGAAGCAGTTCAGCATTTGATGGCAAGGAATTTTCAAGTCATTACCAACTGGATGCTCATTGAGAATTGTGGAGTGTATGTCATCTCTCTTGACAATACATTTCATGAATATTATTTGGTGGATGTTGTATACAAGCACAGCATGAAAAAATTGAAAGGAATGCTGCATGCTAAGTTGGTAAGTGACAAAGACTCTAAAATGGCAAGATACCTTGTAAAAAGGATCCTCAATCAAAGTCTGGGATTGGATCCAAATTTATGCGTTGATGACTAGGTTTTGGAAGCATCATCTGAAGAACTTAACTTCTCATCCTGAAAAGTCAAGTTAGGGGGAGATTGTTGGGAACTGAAGATATGCTAAGTATGGTTAGTACTGCCAGAACAACATTACTACTGCCAGTTCAAGGTTAGTACTGCTAGTTCAATGTTAGTGCTGCCAGAACAAAGTTACTACTGCTGGTACATGGTTAATGCTGCCTGAACAAAGTTAATACTGCTGGTATATTACTACTGCTGGAATATTATTAATGCTGCTTATGTGAGGTTAGTACTGCTTGTCAAAGTTACTACTGCAAGTCAAGGTTAGTACTGCTGGTGCATATCGAATATCTGTTAGTACTGCTCGTGACTTGATACTGCTGGAGATTGTTAGTACTGCTCATGAAGAATGAAGATTAATACTGCTGAGTTTGTTAAGATTGGTATGCGATACTTTTGGAGACAAAGAAGGAATTGATCAAGATATGTTTAACGAAGATTTAGAAGATCAAGTTACTTTTTGATAGTTATCTTGTAATTATTTTTGTATAAATAGTATTGATAGATAGCTATTATAGGAGACGAGTTAATATACATGATATACGTGTGAAAAAGAATTCGATATCGTTTTCAGAGAGATTTAACCTCAAGGTGTAAGAACCCTATTTCTAGAGAAGTAGAAGTCGTCTTGTTGAGCCTGTTCAACAAGATTGAGGTTTGGTTGTAATCTTGTGAGTCGATTTAGTGAATACACAAAGTGGTGAATTTTCTGTTACATTGTTCTTGATTGTGAGAATTAAAGTTCTTTTCCGCAGATTCTTTAATTCTGAATTCTAAGTATTAATTATCTTGTTAAGATTCGATCCTGACACAAAAACGTGCTCTTCTCCACAGAGTGAGCAGTTTTCAGGGAGATGTGTTGCGGAATTGACTTGGCCTCTATTTTGGTTCAAAACGATTTTGGTCAAGGCCACTAACTGCGCATTCATGGTTTTAAGTGCCTCGGAGTCGATGGTGTTGGTCTTTGGCATGGGTGCTCTCGGATTGGACCACTCGGTATTGTTGTTGGACACTTTTTCTAAGATTTGATACCCTTCGTTGTAAGTCTTACTTGTGAATGTTCCACCGGCTGTTGCATCTAAGATGATTTTGGCTGCATTGGAAAGACCATTGTAAAAGGTCTCCAATTGGATGCAACATGGGATGCCATGGTGTGGGCATTTGCGAAGTAAATCTTTAAATCGTTCCCACGCATCCGAAACAGCCTCATCTTCTTCTTGTCTAAACAAAATAATATCATTTCGCAACCTTACATTTTTCGTGGGAGGAAAATATTTTTGCAAAAATTTATCGGCAAGTTCATCCCAAGTGGTTATCGAATGAGGTGCATGTGAGTTCAGCCATGACTTTGCCTTATCCCTTAGTGAAAAAGGAAAAAGTCTTAGTCTTAATGCTTCATCACTCACCCCTTGCAACTGAAAGGAATCGGTCATTTCTAAAAAAGATTTTAAGTGCGAGTGTGGATCCTCAGATGGTGATCCCCCAAATTGACCCATGGCTTGGATCATTTGGAACATCACCGGTTTGAGTTCAAAGTGGTTTGTTTCAAGATTGGGCCTTCTAATCCCGGAGCTTAAATCACTGACTCCGGAAGTAGCATAGTCTCGTATTTTTCGATCTCTGCTATCGGCAATCGTCACTGTGGTCTCCACTATAGGTGGCGGTACTGCAGCCATGTTCACAGTGGGGATCACAGGGGGTTGTCGATTTTTGTTTCTGCATCTTTTCCGAAAAGTTTTCTCTATTTCAAGATCGATTGGTAACAAAGGTCCGTGTTGTTGCCTTGGCATACAACACGAACGGTGCTAGAAAAACGAGTTACTCGGGCTCGAACAAAAACTAATGTCTTGAGATTTAAAAATCACGCCAGTCCCCGGCAACGGCGCCAAAAACTTGTTGCGTATAAAAGCGATATGTGTATTTCGCAGTGGGTTGCAAACTGTCCACAGTGGGAAGCGCAAGTGTACACTGTCCACTATGATCGTCACAGCAAGTAATAGTCGGTAAAATACCGGAATCGAATCCACAGGGACTGGACAATCAAGACAATATGGTTCTTATGAACTCCTTTTACAAGTTTCGATTAGAGAAGAAAATAATATCTTGAGTTGGATTGGTGAAATAACTACTTTTAACGATTTTACTAAAGATTTAAAAGATGAAATGTAGGTTAGATTTTCCCTAGATTTTATAGTAAATACTTGATCTCAAAAAGTGATCCTAGTAATTGAAGTCGGTCTTTTCGCTAGAAAAGCCCGGTTACAAAATACTCACACCGTTAAGTAAAAATCCCATACTAGTTGTACTTGTTGTTTTGTCAATGGTAATCTCAGAATGGACCCTCTCGGGCCTCGATGGAATGTGTAGAGACAAATACTCTAAGTGTTTTAAATACACAAATTAGCTTGTCTACTACTCCTGTCAGGATCGATTCTTAACAAGATTAACAATACTTAGAATTCAGAATTAAAGAATCTGCGGAATAGAACTTTAATTCCCACAATCAAAGAATAATATATCAGAAAACACACAGTTGTTTGTATTCACTAAATCGACTCACAAGCTTACAACCAAACCTCAATCTTGATGAACAGGCTCAATCAAGACGACTTCTACTTCTCTAGAAATAGGGTTCTAAACCTTGAGGTTAATTCTCTCTGAAATCAATTTCAGTATCTCACGAATACGTATATGCATTCATGTATTAGCTATCTATGAACAACTATTTATACACAATAGGTACAAGATAACTATCAAAAATAAATTGATCTTCTGAATCTTCTTTAAGCATATCTTCATTCGTTCCACTTTTATCTCCAAAATCTTCTCATTCCAAACTTATCACATCAGCAGTATTAATCTTCATTCAGCATGAGCAGTACTAATAATCTCCAGCAGCATTAATTTATTCTAGCAGTACTAACTCATTCCAGCAGCATTAACTTGTTCCAGCAGCATTAACTTGATTAGCAGTACTAACTTGACTAGCAGTACTAACTTGATCCAGCAGTACTAACTTGACTAGCAGTACTAACTTGATCCAGCAGTACTAACTTTGTCTTGCAGTAGTAACCATTGCATAAGCAGTACTAACAGATTTTCGTTATGCACCAGCAGTACTAACCTTGTCTGGCAGCACTAATGTTGTTCTGGCAGTAGTAATATCCACTTGCAGTAGTAATTATGCCCTGGCAGTACTAACTTTGTTCTGGCAGTATTATCCATACTTAGCAAATATCTTCAGTTCCCAACAATCTCCCCCTAACTTGACTTTTCAGGAAGAGAAGTCAAGTTCTTCAGATGATGCTTCCAAAACTTAATCATGAACGCATAAATCAGGACACTCCAAGACTTTGATTGAGAATTCTTCTCACCAAGTATCTTCCCATTTCAGAATCCTTGCGGCAAGTCAACTTAGTATGTAGCATTCCATTCAATCTTTTCTTGCTATGTTTGTACACCACATCCACCAAATAATACTCATGGTATGTATTGTCAAGAGAGATGACATACACTCCACAGTTTTCCATAAGCATCCAGTTGGTAATGACTTGAAAATTTCTTTCTATCCTATTCTGAACTGCTTCTGGTTTGAACATTTGGCACAGGTATTCAAGTACCATTTTGGTGATGGAAAGTACCAGAAATTAAAGTTACACTACTGCAGAAAAGTAAAACTAACAATTGTTCTAAACTTGAGAGAATTTAAGTCTACAAACTAAGATGCTTGCTAAAATTAAAGATTGACAATTCATTTTTTTTAATGACCCAAGCCCTTCCTTTTATACTCCAAGGAAAGAGCTTGGGTAATACCCAATGAGGTCTTTTGACTTTGCATCAGCTGAATTATGGGAGCACAAGGACCATTTGTGCCCCATGTTTCTTCTTTAACCAAGGGCTTGATGCTTCTAACCATGGGACTCTTCAAAAAGTTGACTTCTAGGCTCTTAGGTATGAATATTAAATTCACTTTGCCATCTTCTTTAGGAGCAAGCCTAGAATAAAATAATCCCCATGCTTGTACTTGTTGCTGAACCTTCTAACTGCTCCCACCATGCTGTCTAACTCAGATTTCTTCTTTTTGTCTTTTCCAGCGGCAGCAGTGGGGAACCGGAGTGAGCACTGTTCACGTCACTGCAGATAAAACGTGAAAGCTACCCAAAATCCACCAAATAATTTATTAAACACAAAGATTTACTCCATTTGCTCATTTTCGACCTTTATACTAAGAATGGGGGTTTTTAGAAGTGAAATGGCTAAAATTGACAAAATAAAGTGGAAAATAAATGGAAATAATAACTCTAAAAATAGAGTTATCACCAGTCATGAGCCTCTGCTATCAATCCTTTTCCTTTTCTTTGAGATCCTTCATTTCTTTCTTTTTCCTTCTTGTACTTTGCCTTGTACTTTTCAGCACGTTCCTGATGTGAGAGTGAGGAGGATTGAGAATCTTTCTTGAAATAGGATTTATCTTTGGATTTCTCAACTTTAGAAGGATACTTGTCAGAGGACGTGGAATTGACTTTTGACACACGCTTGCTTCTGCACTCAGCTGCAAAGTGTCCTTTCTTACCACAGTTGAAACATTCCTCATTTGTCTTGTCAGACGAAGACATTTTTGAAAATGATAGTTTTCTGAAACTTCTGGGTTTGTTGAAATTTCGAGATTTATTTTTAAAACCAGCCATCATAGCCATTTCATCAGTCATTCGGTCTACCGAATTTTCATCACCTTCATCATCGGCATCACTCAGATATGCCTCCGTTTGGTGAGAAGGGTTGTTCTGATTTTCGGTGTCAGAGTCTGATGAGGGATATGTGATACAAGGAACATTTTGACTTTTCTTGGAACTTTCGCAAATAAGAGCTATTGAAGAGCTCTTTATCTCTTTGAAGATGGTTTTCCTATGAAGCTTGGTTTGTTCAAAGTTGAACAGAGTTCCATACAAAACAGTTAAAGGCATGTATTCCAAGTCCTTGGTAGTCTTAATGCAAGTGCAAATGTTTTCCCAAAAGTCAGGAAGACAATCCATAAACTTGCATAGAACTTCCTCATTGTCATAAACTCTACCTAGTAATTTTAAATGAGGCCAAAGAGCTCATATTTTCGAATGAGGCCAATCTTTTTAAATGAGGCCAAAGAGTTCATATTTTTAAATGAGGCCAAAGAGCTCATATTTTCATAGGCAAAGAGCTCATATTTTCGAATGAGGCCAATCTTTTTGCTTTTCTTTACTTCCTCTGTACCCTCATAAAGTACACACAAAGTAGTCCACATCTCTTTAGCAGTACCGAAGTTAACAAGAGAGTGATAGACTTCATCAGGAAGTGAGAGAGCAATAATTGCTCTAAGCCTAGAATCCAGAGACACTAATCGTTTTTCTTCATCAGTATATTTTCTTGGGTTTTTGAGAATGTAACGACCAGTAGCCTTTGCTTTTTCTATGTCGGAAGGTTCAGATTCATCAGAGTCACTTGATTTATCGACTGGTTCCTTACCAGGCCTCTGCTTTTCATAGCGAGCCCAAACTCTCGGGATGATAGGTCCCTCCTTGAGAATGGTTGGATATCTAGTATACACTCCTTCCATAAATAGCATCATACGTCTTTTCCATAGAGAAAAGTTGTTAGGATTAAACTTGGGAGGTTTTGAAATGGAACCATTTTCAGCAAAATTGTTTTGACCAGTGTTTTCAACAGTTAGGGATGAAGATGAGGCAGCCATTGCGGATCAAGTTTATGAATTAAACTTTCCGCTCTGATACCACTTGTTGGTCCCAAAATGGCTCAACAAGTATTGTAGAAGGGGGGGTTGAATACAATACTTATATTTTTCACAAGTTTTTAATTCAATTTATTGAAAATCTTTCAATAAGAATTACACATAGAAAACAAAAGATTGTTGCGGAAAAGAACAGTTAAACTATTCTAACAATCTAACACAAAGTAAACTGAAAAACACTTAGAACAAATTGAGCATTTAGACACAAGATGCAGTTTCAGTAAGAAAGGAGCTTGCACTTAGTAATCTTCAGAAGCGTGATTTGCATGGGGAGTCTTTACCTCTATTTATAGTCCATGCATCATTTAATGCTTGGAACACTTGTCACTCTTCCATTCATTGTAGAGGTTGACTTCTGAAAAGCTGATATCTCCTTTTTAACTTATCCAAGGAACCAGGAGGACAGTCGTACCAGAAAAAGACCTTATCTGAGAATAGATAAGATGACAAACTGCCACTTTTATCTGACAATAGGATATTGCCTCATAATAAATGATCTTTTCTTTTGTCTTCAGAGAATAAGGCTACCGACCCCCTGTATTGGAAACTGCACCAATTTGAAATCTCACTTCTTTGGAGAAGAGAGATCCTTCACCGAAGTGTAGAATATTTCGGTGCAGGCTTCTCAAATTCCCACCGATCTTTGAACATATATCGGTGGAAATCTTCTTGAACTTCCACCGATTTCTGAAGTCATATCGGTGAGAGTCTTCTTGAGCTTCTCACCGAATTTCCTCAATTCGGTGAAGCTTGTCCACCGATAGCACAAGCATATCGGTGGTGGTGTAACTTGTAGAGAGTTGCTGCCGATTTTCTCACTTCTGCAATGAGATAGTCTTCGCACTTGGTTTCGGTTGATCTTCGACTTCACCGAACAATTGATATGAGAGTACAAGTTACACAAAAGAATCCAAAAATATTCTAAGTACCTAAGAGGGTTTAATTGAGTCAATTGAAATCTGTGAAGACCCAACACAAGGCATAACAAACCTGGTTTACCCTTTTTCTTACCACACGCATAACCATCCTTTGATAATGGGTTAAACCCGATTCCATGACTACGACCTGACATTAAATCAGTCATTTCCCATGTTCTAGAGCCCACACTACGAACCTTCACTGATTCTAGCTTTATGCTCTTATTCAATAAATCGCAATATACGCATGCCCATTTGTTGGAAAGGAAATAGAGATTACAATATACACATGCCAATCCCTTCTTTTTCTTAGAAATCGGAAATTACGTTTATTCCACGATTTCTCACATACATCAGAATAATGAATAATCCTCATCTATTCCACGTATTCATAACCACTAGTGCCTATGGATCCATATCACTTATTTGTACTCATACAGGTTATTGCTATAAATCAAATTCCAATTTATGCAAAACCATCAATTTAAGAACACAGATTTTAATTTATAAAATCATTCTTCCAAAACAGTTCATTTATAAAATACACCTTACCGTACTTAAAACATTATAAAAAGGTAAGGTAAAAATGAACTCACCTGGTAGTAGTCGCGCTACTCTTACTTTCTCAAAGTTGTAAGGAACTTCCGTCACCAACTTCACAGAAATCTGAAATACCCAAATACATATTGTACTGGTATTAATCTACTGTTTAGGATCCTTAAATACTGAAAATCCTAAATATCCAAAATTCCCATCTCTTATCGCAACCAACTAGCTGCGATAACCCCTTGTCGCAATACACATCACTTGTCACAACCCACTGTTGCGACACAGTATCTCATCGCAATCCACTGTTGCGATATCTAGCCTTATCGCAACCAACTATTGCGATACACTCTATGTCGCAACTCATTGTTGCGATACTATAGCGCTTGTCGCAACCTAAAGCTTGCGATACTCATAACTATCGCAACTATCATAATTGTCGCAACTATCATAACTGTCGCAACTAACTGAGTTCATAAATATCTCAACCAACTGAAAAACGTAATAACCCAGAAATCTATAGTTTTAAGCCATGCATGTTTCTATAAATTTGCAGATATGCATAACATCATTAACAGAAACTATCTATAAACTCAGATTTCTCAAAACATCCATAAATCACCAAAACCCACTTTTAAACTCATAGAAACTTTTCTATATATAATTATTCACAACAAAAATCATAAAGAGGATCATACCTTGATTCTTCACAGATTATTTCTTATAATCCCAGCTGAATTGGTCTGCTCCCTTTTTCTTCTTTTCTCTCTTTCAATTCTATCTCTCTCTCTCTCTTTTCTTTGTCGTACACCACAACACACACACACACACAAACTAAGACAATAATTGCTTAGTTTGGAGACACCTCACACTTCTTAAGTGATGAGTCAATCATATTATCCAAACAAACCCCAAGCTTCTACTAAATGACACTTTATACCCTCCAACTTATAAATTAAAACTAAAGTTTACCCTTAACTTATAACTCCTTAAAACAATAACGTAACTTATTCGGGGATAAACTCTAAAATTAATTTATCACATAATCAGCCATACTTTACCAAATAATTATACTCAAATTATTTAATAAACTCCAACATCATCTTTTATAAAAATCGAGATGTTACAATACTCCCCAACTTGAAAATGATTTCGTCCTCGAAATCAAGCTAGGTAAACAAATGAGGATATCTAACTTTCATATCCTCTTGTGACTCTAACGTTACATTAGCATCTCGATGATGTTTCCATTGTACCTTCAACATAACTACTTCCTTACCATTACGTAACTTTCTAAATGACTTTTCCAAAATTTCTTCTGGTTCCTCCACACAACGATTCTTTTCATCCACTCTTACTTTAGTAAATGAAATCACATCATACCAACATGAAATATTTTGTATATCTCTTCACTTTAAGTCTTACATACTTAATCACAAATAAAAGTCCAGAAAGAACAAAAATTCATCTTTTCATATTTTCTGAACCGTACCTCTTTCATCATTACTCGCTCCCCAACTTGGATTTGCAAGCCTCCTTAGAGTAACTGTTATCATTAAATCTTTATCCGACTATTTCTTGGTCTACCATACCGTCATCAACCGTAACTCGATCTCCGGGTCTCAAAACAACATTAACGTATACTGCTTAAAAATCCACACTCACCTTAAATTGAGCATACTCACCACATTTTGAATACTTCGATAATTACGGCAAACCATCATTACATCCTCACACCACTATCGCATTACGCGACCACATTGCAACCAAGCACTAAAGTGTAGTATATCAAGGGTGATAATTCCATTGAACCTGTAGTATGACTACATTCTTAGGTCCGATCTTTCTATCATTGTTTCCCCGCGTTAGCGTGGAGTACTACCCTCCAAACATTACTTGTCTCTTTCTTCCAACTTTTCCACATACCGATAACATTTTCTCATTACTATACATAACCAAACAGTTGCACCAAAATTCTAACTTAAAACATTCAACCAAGTTATCTTATAACGACATCACCGTCCAAAGTTACTACACATTCTTTGATCTTCAACTAATAATTTCTCGGACAATTCTTTCACACATAAGAATCAATTCACATTCCTTAAGGATTTTGCATCTACTATACCACATTTTGACTAACACACCCATCATCTTCGTTACTTCCAATAATTCAAAAAACATAAACTTACTTAGCGACTCACACAACCAAAATCACTTCGAATAAACACCCACTACCGTTCCGACATTCTATTCCGATATTAGCCATATTACTATGCCATCTTACAAACCACATGCTCCAACAACTTTATTGACAAAATAGTACTCTTCATCTGGAATCCCTGAAAAGACTTCCATCGGATGCTTCCTCTTTCTAACTTCACATTACATACTAGTTGACACACTTATCTTGGCAATTGATGTCACTACTCGTTCGTACATTTTCCACCCATAACATCTCACAGCAGACCTGGTCTCTCATGGTCATTCTGTAACGTCCCAAAAATTACAAGGAAATTTAAAATTTTTAAACACATGCATTCCATTATAAAACAACCATAATTCATGTCTTAATCAAACTTAACGTCTTTAACCCAAATCGTCAAACAAGGTTTATGCAGCGGAAAAATTATAAAAGTTAAATTCCAAAGTTCGAAAGTGTAATTTAACGATCCTTGACGCTCCGCGCTTATTGTGTGTACGGTCATGCCCGACTGCCACCCGCACCTGAAATCACAACATGATGGGAAAGGGTAAGCTAACGCTTAGTGAATTCCACCACACACGTAGGTAGCAACCCCACGCGCATCGCCCCTACTCGCAAGTAGGCCACATCACTAATATCATGAATACAACTCACAAATTAGTTTTTATATAAACACAGACCTCGGTCCCACCGAGTACACAAAATATAATAATATAAGCTCAGTCCCACCGAGCCCTCGGTCCCACCGAGTAAATAGAGTTGTACTAGCTCAGTCCCACCGAGCCCTCGGTCCCACCGAGCCCCTCAGTCCCACCGAGGTGTACACATGCATAAATATTCCACATAACAATCCAACAATATGCAACCAATAAATACATCCCAAATACTTCATGTAAGCACATAATCACACGTAACATCACGTAACACAAAAGAGCAATGTACATGAAGTTTCTAACTACGCGGTGAGAGAACTCACCTCAAAGCTAAACGACGTGCACACGAATCGCAACACCAACCCAACAACTTCCTTCACTTTTTCCCACCTAAATACGTATGAAAAATATCAAAGGAAAGTCCCGACCCCTAACACATTACTAGATCTAAATATTCCAGCTTTTGCTTAAAAATACGGGTCTGTTCGGGACCTGTTTTACCCCCTTAAAACTGATAAATACAGAAATTAAAATTCATAAATACGAAGTTCTCAGTCTTACGATTTCAGGGACGTATCGCACGCGTCCTAACGACTTTTCTATAATTTAATATGGATTTTACAAAAGTGGTTCACAGAACAGCGAAACACCGGACCTTTCGGTACAACATGGCAATTTCGCCCAAGTTACGGTCCGAACTGGTCTTTCCGCAAAACAGAGGAAACTTAATAGACTCCGAAACGGAACTTTCGGCACCAGTTCCAACCCAACCCGACATTCCTAACAGAAGTTATGCGCCATACAAAACAGTGACAGAAAGCTGGAAGTTTTTCGGGCCAGGCTGTATAAACAGCCCCATATGGCCTAGCTACGGGCTAAATTAGATTTTCGACAAGACACGAAAAACCTTCCCAACTCAGTTTGGAAATTTTGGGCACCAATTTCACTGCAAAACGAATTACGAGTCAAAAGTTATGGCCTTCGCAAAAACAGGGCAGATTCCAGAATTTTACATAAAATGACGAATCACCAAACTTGCGGCCACTGTTTCACCTAGCTAGAGGCCAAACCAGTTTTCCGCTAAAACACGGAAAACGTGCCCGACCCCGAGCTTGAACCGTGGGCGCCAGTTTCGGCTCAAACGGAGTTATGACGGAAACGTTACGGCTGTCGCAAAAACACTGGCAGGTTGTAGTAATTCACAGAAAATGATAACTCTCGATTATAAACTCGCTAAGTCATGACTTAATCTAAACAGCCCCGAAACCAGCCGTAACTTAACGATTAATACTACTAGGGCTGTGTAAACGACCACCACCCACTGCCACCTCCGGCAGTGGTGGTCGCTGGCGGCGGCGGCGGTTTTCCGACGAAATAACTAAGACGAACCGCAACCACCGTAACATTCCTAAACTCGCGCTCGGTTGACCGGATGCACGCACATACAGCGCACACAACCACCACCACCCAACACCCAGCCCCCTCCCCGATGGCAGCGTGCGGCGGCGGCGGCGGCGCTGCCGCTGCCCTTTCGTCGGAATTCCCAAACGAAACAGAAAAGAAACGGGACCGTACCTTAACGATGACGACACGCAGCCGGGGCTGAATTCCTTCTTCTCGACCTCTCCGGCGAAGAACCGTCGGCCCTGGTGGTTTCTCCGGTGACTGGCGGCGTTCCTCCGGCGGTTGCTTTCTTTCTATCTCTCTCGCTAACTCCCCTCTCGGCTGCTTGAAGAATTGAAGAAAAGAAGAGACAACAAGAGTTGTTGTTTTCTGTTTGTAAACCGACGAGAAGAGGAGGAAGAGGGGGGGGGGGGGTCGGTCCCCCTTCCCTTTGGCCGTTCAACACCAACAAACACCATTTATTCACTTTATCCCCTCCTTGTTCTCACCATTGGCGTTTCCGGTCCCTGGTTTTTCATCACAATACCAAAAATGTAAGCAAGGTTGTCACGTGTAATATTCGAGGCCCCTCCCTTGACAACTTCCGTTAATGAATCACACTTCAAATGATAATAAAATAAATACATTAAGGATTTTAAAACCATACCGGGACACGGGCTTTACACATTCGTACACAATTCAAACGTACTTTCATGTTCTCCCGCATGATTAATTAAGTCTATTTCACTATTATATTCCTCCCCAACTTTAGTTGAATCACAACTCACGGTTTCTAATTAATTTAAACTTGCTCGTTTCTTGCTAGCTCTTCGTGATTCCAAACCATTACCTAGACAGGGCACAATCCCTCACAGATCGACATAGTCTATACACTCACTTCGTTCGTGCCTAATACTTCATCCTTTATAAACCATCCACACCGTAAGTAAAACGCTTATCTAAAACAACAGTCCTTCACTATCCTAACACCCTTACACGGCGGTCCTTTAACTTTTAATCTTCTGATTCAAGACTTAACGTTCATACATGACCTCAAAATATAACCAATGTAATCACATCATTTAAACTTCAATTATAATACAATTCAGGTAATTCCAACCCCAAGCCCACGTCGAGCTTATTTAAACCGGGCGAATGCCCTCAAGACTCAACCGAGTCCAAAACGAGCCATCTGCTTAAAGGATCTAATGATCATTTATCAACATCAACTCATGCAATTAAAATACATCTAACTCACATCATGCAAAACACGCTCCGAGGCGTGATAATCTCACAACCCCTTCATTGCTACCTTCTCAATGAAGTCAATTCATATATGTATCTATATGTACACGTATATGCAACTCTTTTATACTCAACAATGTATATTACTCACCAAAGTTCATTAGTCCCAAAGGTACTAAGAATACAAGATCATCAAACGGTCCTCACACATAAGACCAATACTTAAAACGACACTTATTTAAATAAAATGCAATTAAGCACATAACACATCATAATTATTGCACAACCACAATAAACTCTAAAAGCGTATTTTGACCAATAGCTTTCACTTATGCAATAATTTAACCAAAACCTATTTCACCCGTGATTTATTCGTCCATCACTCAAAATCCCCAAATGTGGGTGTTTCACAAGATATATATCATTATGTAACATCCCCAGCCCACCGTACATGATATTGTCCGCTTTGCGCATACCCTCTGCATAACAGCATACCGGTACCGCTCACGGTTTTGTTCCTGCCCTCTCAGGCATACGCGGGACACACCCAGACCGCACCCAGTGACAGACAAAAAGGCCTCATGCACCTTACACAATTGCCGACTTCAAAGTCAATAGTCGACCTGTCGATACTTCCTTAACCTATTCTTTAACAATAGTCCCTAACTGAACCTAATCCTTCCAACATATCATAATCCAATTCACATCCCATCGTCTTCATCTCTAATTTATTCGTGCAACGTTAATATCACAAGATCACCATAAATTCTTATTTGACGTCGAGGATATTTCCTTTCTGTCTCACCACACTACTCATAGCGAGTTGCTAATTCCATCACCTTGATGACTTCTAGTCCTTCCTCCGGACACAATCGTCCCTCGGCAACTGTATTTCTTGTCATCGAACAAGGGTACAGACCCTCATACATTCGACACTAAAGTCCACTTTCGACTATCCCACTGTTCACCTCTCATCTTGAACACAAATTCCAAAACTACAAACATTCTCCCATGATTTATCCAACACCTCTTTACTCTCGGAGTTCTTTCTTAGCTTATAGTGTAATACTCTATGACCTAGTGAGTTCATAGCCTTCATACATGACAACGTGATAGATAAATCATTTCGCACATTTTCTCATTTTAAAGAACAACACTTGCACATGCTGACACAACCTCGACTAAAATTTCTATTTATGCATTTGTTTTGAAATCACGAAAACTCATGTAACACACACTAGGACACCATACATAAAACTCTACTCGCAAATGAATGCTACTCACTCAAACAAGGTCAATCGTTTTACTCACACGACTTATCATTGACACTCTACTTCCGACCAGTGGTCGCCCTCTCGGCCTTGTAACACTTGCTATACATGCATTCCACGGCCCACTTACTCAACCATTTCATACTATTTCCGTCTTGATCAATCATCTCACATTCTATCCTTACTCATTTCAATTCACCTATTACAGTTTGCCTCGGCGGACTTTCATGAGTCCCGCCAGTTCCAGGTTGTCCTTCCAATCCTCAATCATTTACTGGTCTATCCTCCAAAGAATTGAAGGGCCTTGGTGGCGTTTTCACCATCGTTCTGTTATAACCCAAAGGGATAACCATAAGAAATGGTTATACGAATATAAACATACGAAACGTACTTTACCGATCATTAGTCACTGTAACAATTTAGAAACAAGCATGTTTGCGTAACAATATATTCATAATAACAGTAGCTAATTGAAATTGTGAACATACTATACATAAGAATTCTCGTTACCATTGTTACAGTACTAATATCACGTATTTTCGTCGACTCTAAGACTATCCCGTCTTAGTACTTCTACACATATCTCACGAATCATAACTTAATACATCTCAGCTTAAGTCTAAGTATCTCATCAGCATACTTAGTTCACTTAAACTAATGCTCTGATACCATATTGTAACACCCTAAAATTCAGGGCTAATTTAAACCTTAATTTATAACATAAAACTTCCAAACTTTATATCTTAGCAGAGAAATATCTATGAGGTCATATTTACAAACATAGAATTCTTCAAATAACCTATTAATCTAATTATGTCATTATAATCATTTTAACTAGATTATCTAAGCAATCTATTCAAAACCTCAGTATTCACTATCTTCTCCGCTAATCCAAAAACTCTCATCCCACATCCCTTCATTTTCCCAAGCTAGTACCTGGTAAAAAAACATTATTTGAAACGATTAGGCTAACGCCTAGTGAGAACATTCAGTTTCAAAATAATATTTATACAAAACAATGTAAACAAGGCATAACAAACCTGGTTTACCCTTTTTCTTACCACACGCATAACCATCCTTTGATAACGGGTTAAACCCGATTCCATGACTACGACCTGACACTAAATCAGCCATTTCCCATGTTCTAGAGTCCACACTACGAACCTTCACTGATTCTAGCTTTATGCTCTTATTCAATAAATCGCAATATACACATGCCCATTTGTGGAAAGGAAATAGAGATTACAATATACACATGTCAATCCCTTCTTTTCCTTAGAAATCGGAAATTACGTTTATTCCACGATTTCTCACATACATCAGAATAATGAATAATCCTCATCTATTCCACGTATTCATAACCACTAGTGCCTATAGATCCATATCACCTATTTGTACTCATACAGGTTATTGCTATAAATCAAATTTCAATTTATGCAAAACCATCAATTTAAGAACACAGATTTTAATTTATAAAATCATTCTTCCAAAACAGTTCATTTATAAAATACACCTTACCGTACTTAAAACATTATAAAAAGGTAAGGTAAAAATGAACTCACCTGGTAGTAGTCGCGCTACTCTTACTTTCTCAAAGTTGTAAGGAACTTCCGTCACCAACTTCACAGAAATCTGAAATACCCAAATACATATTGTACTGGTATTAATCTACTGTTTAGGATCCTTAAATACTGAAAATCCTAAATATCCAAAATTCTCATCTCTTATAGCAACCAACTAGCTGCGATAACCCCTTGTCGCAATACACAGCACTTGTCGCAACCCACTGTTGTGACACAGTATCTCATCGCAATCTACTGTTGCGATATCTAGCCTTATCGCAACCAACTATTGCGATACACTCTATGTCGCAACTCATTGTTGCGATACTATAGCGCTTGTCGCAACCTAAAGCTTGCGATACTCATAACTATTGCAACTATCATAATTGTCGCAACTATCATAACTGTCGCAACTAACTGAGTTCATAAATATCTCAACCAACTGAAAAACGTAATAACCCAGAAATCTATAGTTTTAAGCCATGCATGTTTCTATAAATTTGCAGATATGCATAACATCATTAACAGAAACTATCTATAAACTCAGATTTCTCAAAACATCCATAAATCACCAAAACCCACTTTTAAACTCATAGAAACTTTTCTATATATAATTATTCACAACAAAAATCATAAAGAGGGTCATACCTTGATTCTTCACAGATTATTTCTAATAATCCCAGCTGAATTGATCTGCTCCCTTCTTCTTCTTTTCTCTCATTCAATTCTATCTCTCTCTCTTTTCTTTGTCGTACACCACAACACACACACACAAACTAAGACGACAATTGCTTAGTTTGGAGACACCTCACACTTCTTAAGTGATGAGTCAATCATATTATCCAAACAAACCTCAAGCTTCTACTAAATGACACTTTATACCCTCCAACTTATAAATTAAAATTAAAGTTTACCCATTAACTTATAACTCCTTAAAACAATAACGTAACTTATTCGGGGATAAACTCTAAAATTAATTTATCACATAATCAACCATACTTTACCAAATAATTATACTCAAATTATTTAATAAACTCCAACATCATCTTTTATAAAAATCGAGATGTTACAAAAACCCTATTTATTGTTAGTGAAAATGGAGGCTGGAGAGAGGGCAAATAGATTTTGAAGATTGACCAGAGTGCAATTGAAAGGAAATCGAGAACTGAGCTACATTGGAGGTGGTTTGTGCATCTTTTTCATTCAAGGTAAACTCTTCATCTCTGTCTCTTATTATTGATTTTGATGGGATTTAGTTCGTTGAGTTTTGGGATGAAAATGGAGTAATCAATTATTTTCTTTGAGTTTTGGGTGTAAATGTTGGGATATGATGGTTAGAAAATGGTAAGGAAAGATGAGACATTAAACCACATTGTTTAAGGAAGCTAAAATTGATTTTAAGATGGAAATCGTTGGTTTGGAAATGCACAGTGCGATTATCCAGATGAATAGTATTTTTCCGAATGAATAGTGTTTTTCGGATGAATAGTGTTTTCGGACGAATAGTGTTTTCCAGTACAGATTTCCCGATAGGAATATCCGGAATGGAAGTCCGAAAGTTTGTAGTCTAGAATTGAGGTCCGAACTCTATTTTCGGATTGGGGGAGTTCGAGTTAAGCATAGATTATTTAGGGAGTTGTTTAGGGATAATCTTGAGGGTCAAGACATATGACTTATCGCTCTCGTTTTCTTTAAATCATAGGTGTCCCACCTAGAGATCCAAAGCGTAAGTAAGCAGTAACGAGCAACCGCAGGTGAGTCTTTCTAACTGAAAATGTGATGATCTATATGCTATTTTAATCGCATGAGATGATATAGAACTGCATGTTTTATCTTTTATATGAAACTGCATCTTTTGCTATATTTGAGAAAGTTGAGATAATATGTATGCATACATTTGGATGTGGACCTGTTACGGCTAAGTCGGGGTGTGTCCCGCCAGTGCTCATACCGCCGGGGGGGGGGGGGGGGGTTGTCCCGTTTATGCCATGGAGGGTGTGTTCCAGTAAAGGCAGTGTGAGACTTACACGTTGTCACAGGTGTGTGTGACTTCAGTGTGCCATTTACATGTGTAGTTCGTGCGTTTGAAAGTTGAGAATTTTTATAAATGCTTATAAACTGTCTACATTGTTTTATGTGGCGCAAATGTTTGTTCCTAGAGGTAGCGTTTGGTACGCAGACTGGATGGGACAGAACAAGATGGGACAGGACGGGACATGACTGGACAGAACAAAACTAATTGTTTGTCCTATGTTTGGTAGGACTAGAACAAAACTGGATTAAATGTCTGCTTGCTGTTAAAATGACCAGATTAACCCCGATTTGAAGAAAATTAGAACAAAAAAACAGATGTGAAAAGCAGTAGCGGGTGCAAACAGAATCTGAACTGTGATTTGAAGAAAATTGAGAACCAAATTAAGAGTTTGAAAATCGAGAACCAAATTAACATAATCAAGAACCAAACATCTACAAATAGTTGTACAATATACACAAATGCTATAACAATGGAAAGAAAAAATGAAATGTGCAATTTTCTTCTCATCTCACTCTCGACAGAACTACACAACCGATCTGAGGTTGTTGCACGACATCACCCTGAAAAAATGAATGGCACAAAATTAAGAACCAAATTAACAGTTGGAAATCGATGGCAGAATTGATAGCTGGAGAAATCAAAATCAAAATCCTAATCGAAAACTTGAAAATCGATATCAAAACAATCTAAATCGTACTTGGAGAAATCAAAATCGAAACCCTAAACGAAAACATGGAAATTAAAATCAAAATAGTCTAAATCGTACCTGGAGGAATCGAAATCGAAACCTAATCGAAAACATGGAAATCGTACCTGGAGAAATCGAGATTGAAATCCTAGAAGAAGCCATGAACAATCCTGGAAGAAGTCGTGAGCGATAGTGGTATTGATTTCAAAAAAATCAGGGGTAACGATTTCAAAGAAAGAAATCGAAATAAGTGGTATCCATTTCAAAGAAAGAAATAAAGAAATCAGCGATCGAGAAGTGAAGAACTCGATCGAGTGAAGGAGGTGTGAAGAAGAAGTCGTGAAGGAGGTGTGAAGAAGAAGAAGAAGAAGCGAAACCTAATCTAAGAAAGAAGGTATCTGATGTTTTAATGAGGGTAAAATTGTAATTTTCGTATTTGTCCCATGTTGTTCCACCTATTTTGGTGGAACAAAAAAACTTAAGAATAGTCCCATGAAAATTAGATTTTGTCCCATGTTGTCCAACCCATTCTTGTCCCATGGCATACCAAACATGGGACTATTTTTTTGTATCGTCCTGTCCCATCTAGTCTGCGTACCAAACGCACCCAGAGGGAACTCACTAGACCTCATGGTCTAACCCTCACTTTTCAAAAACTAAACCACTTTCAGGTAAGCGCTTAGTAGAAGACTCTAGTAACGGCAAGGAGAAAGCGTGAGCGTGAAGCTTTGGACTAAAAGGAAGCCATTATATTTAGCATGTCAAGCATAGTTATTAGAAATCTCAGCTGTGTAATAGGTTGTTTCCGCAAACCTTGTTATGTATTCGTATGTTTTTTATAATATTTTGGAGCCTTGTCGGCGAGTTGTTTAATTCTTGTTGTTTAAGCTTTATTTCTGAGTTGGTTGTTACACTTCAAGTGTAGTCGATGTGAGACTATAACAAAAACGACGTTATTTGCATTGAAAACACAAGTACAATGGTTGTATGTAAAATAATTGCATAATGTGATTGACATGTTTTAGTGAATATATGTTAAAAACTTGATGCCAAAAATTTATAAATCAATATCGGTGTTTTTAGATATATGAAACTTTATTAATTTATTGTCTACATAATTATACAAATCAAACACTTAGCGACCAACTTGAACTTGATCGGGGCTTGATTAAGTCGCACTTTGTTAAGTACAAAATCAAGTATAATACTAGCTCAAAATGTACTTGAATCTTTATCGAATTTTTTGAAGTTGGTTTACTTTTTTTAATTATATAAAATTTATGTACAACAAATACTCATTCACAGTTCACGTCTTTGGTAAGTTTTATGTCTTTGATATCCCATCCACCCCGGGTTCGAGTCCAGACGTCAGCATTCTGTGGTCAGACTTAGTCTCAGACGGCCGCTTTGTATGTTTGTTTCCAAATTGCCAAAGATGTAGTCTAGGCAAAGCCTAGATGAACCTTATCAAATATATATATATATATATATTATTGATATAGTCATCACTCATCACTGAATTTAGTCTTCTCATTTAATGAGAAACTTAAAATAAGGCCGTCTTCTGAAAAGGCTTTTTAACATAAGTAGATGGTGCTGAACATTGGTGTAAACCCCATCGTGACAAAATTAAGGTGAACGTTCATGTACGTGACAATCTTCTCAAAACAAACAACATTTGCATTCTGATGGGTGGCTTGCAACCATGACAATGAGTTTGTTCTCCTAAGAACGGGCAACCGAATCGAAAGAGTGGAAACAATCACAGGTGAGGCCGTATATTACAAGAGTGTGAATCAGTTAAAAAGAGACTCTATAACATGTCTGCTATTTTAAAAACGACCAACAAACAGGATGGCTCACAACATTGCGAAAGGATCATGTTTCTACTCCTATTGTAATGTTGATAAATTAGTTTTATCCCACAAAATTTTGTACCTTTCTTGATTTTCGATATTTATCAATGAATTCTATTCCTCTTTCTAAAGAAAATTACTAGATGGAGCGATTTAAACACTGCTTATATTAAAATGAGTTAATTAATGTTATATTTTATTCTTAATAAATGAAAATAAAATAAAACCCAACTTAAAAGAAAACATGTTGAGTAGTTTAGTATATATGTTCGCAAGAGCATCTCCAACAGTTTCTCCATTTTGGAGAAAATAGAGAATATGAGGATTTTAGGTTTTTTTTTGCTCCAAAATGGAGAAAGTAGGAGAGAGGAGGAGTTTTTCTCCAAACATGGAGTTAACCCAAAAAATGATTACTTAGTGAGAGCACCAATAGAAATCTTTAAAAAATAATATTTAGAGAGAATTAATAATATTTTAATAGATAAATACAATATTTTAATATTATAATCATTGTTTTTCTTCAAAATGAGGAATCTGTTGGAGATGAATGTAATTTTTTTTAGGGATTTTAACTTTTGGTTCTCCATTTTGGAAAAATTATGGGGAAGCTATTGAGATGCTCTAAATATATTTAGTTGTTTAAAACCTCGTAAAATTTTAATTAAAAAGGTCGAAAATTTGAAATGAATTTTTAATAATATAATAATAACCATAATTCAATATACTACTTATGAAATTTAAAAAACATTGAGAGATCAACTCAATTTGACACAATATGTTTGGTATTATTTAAAAATTTAGAGTATCTTTAATGGTTATGTTAAAATAAGTTGAAGTTTTTTTTTAGTATATATTAAACTATCTATATTATATTATAAAATATTTATGAAAAACTCTTAAAAACAACCTCTAAAACTTCATGTACCGCTATTTAATGCTAATTATTAAAAATCTCTTAAAAACAATTAATGAAACTTTATGTACCACTTTTAATGCTAATTAATTGATTAATACTTATCTTTAACAACCTTCAAATCCTTAAATCGTGGACTCTTATTAATTAATCTTTATCTCTAACCACTTTCAATTTCTTAAATCATGAACTCCTTAAAAAGCGTTATTCTTTAAACAAATTTATAAAAAAACATGAACGTTTTCTTAAAATCACAAATTAAAATAAATTAGAACATTAAAATCGAGATATATCGTGCTGCATTGCGCGAGTAGACTTCTAGTATGCTAAAATAGATATAAAAGAAAGAAGTTAGAAATATCTAAATTCAAATAAGTATATAAAACTTCATATTGATGATATAGATATATTATTTTAACGGTTTCTATAAAAAAAGGTTGAATGTGTATAATTTTTTTTATAAATTTTATTTTCTAATGTATTAATTAAATTGATAAATTTATAAAACATCTTAATAATATAAGTAATAATAAAATTATTAAATTAAAAATAACGGTTGAAAATGGATATAATTTTATTTAAATTTTATTTTTTAATAATTTATTATAAAAAAAGTATAACATAGTTTTTGAGAAAGGAAACCAAAATAGCCGATTTTCCCATCCCGCTCCATTTATCTAAGGCCATCCGTACCCCATTAGGGAATCTTTCAAATATTACAGCTCCACATCAGCTTTTCTCCCATCCCTCACTCAATCCCTAAGGCCATCAGTACCTCCATGAGGGAATCTTTCAATGATTCCACTCCACATCAGCGCCACATCAGCTTTTCTCACATCCCTCACTCCATCCCTAAGGCCATCAGTACCCCAGGAAGGCATCTTTCAAAGATTTCATGTCCACATCAGCGCCACATCAGCTTTTCTCTCATCCCTCACTCGATCCCTAACGATCCCTAAACACCCGTACCACATTCCCTCAAACCCTTTTGCCACCTCATTTATTTTAATTCTTTTATTTATACATTTAATTATTTAACAAAATAAAAATATTTATATATTTTTTAATAAATAAAAATAAGATAAATAATAAAAATTAAAATTCATATCATTCATTAAAAATAAAAATTACAAAATACAAAATTAAAAAATTAAAAAATTAAACAACTTGTCGGTGTCTACGGATGATGATGATGCGGTTGGTGAACCGGGTTGTGGCGAATCCATATTGTTTAATATATAGAGGTTGAGAGAATTTGAGAGAGTTTGAGAGGTGTGAGAAATAAGAGGTTGAGAGAATAAGAGGTTGAGAGGTGCGAGAAATAAGAGGTTGAGAGGTGTGAGAAATAAGAGGTTGAGGGTTAAATATATAGTGGGATTAAATTGAGAAAAATAATATTTTTTTTAGTAATATAGCCGTTCAACGGCATGAATTTAAAAAATTTAATTAAAATTTTTTTTTTTTAAAACCTTCGGGATGGATCGGGATCCCATCCCCGAATTCCATCCCTTCCCGCATCCCTTCCCCGAGCCGTAGCCCATCCCCGCTGACCCCGAGCCCCATCCCGAGCCCATCCCGCCTCCGCTACGGAAGGCCTAACAATCCCTAAACACCCGTACCCCATTCCCTCAAACCCTTTTGCCACCTCATTTATTTTAATTCTTTTATTTATACATTTAATTATTTAACAAAATAAAAATATTTATATATTTTTTAATAAATAAAAATAAGATAAATAATAAAAATTAAAATTCATACCATTCATTAAAAATAAAAATTACAAAATACAAAACACTACCAATCATGAAATTTTTGAATTTGCTCTTTTCTCGCTAAAGTAACCCTCAAAGCTTTTCCCGTAAGGTGATCATGTGAGGCCATGAAAAACTCGAAGTCTTTATCAAATCGGTTTGCGCGTTCGATTTCACGTTCTTGATCCAACCTATGTCGTTCGAGTTTTGAGCGTTCGATTTCGAGATCGAGTTTTTTCATTTTGTATTCCATTGTATCATCAATTTTGTCGTTGAACGTCGTCAACAACTGAGTAACACTTTCGTCCGTATTCGCCCCGGACGTATTACTCGTTGATGATTTTTTTGCCTTGTTTCTCCCGATGGGTCGTTGAATTTGCTCGTCATCGTCATCATCGGAAGGTTGGGTACGTTTTGAACCCCGCGATGAAGTTGTCGTCATCGTTGGAACGGCTCCCCATTTTGGACATTTTTTTAGGACGTCCCAAGCTTGTTCGTGAGTGAAAGCAACTTTATGGCGTGCTAGATACCGTTCGTGTGCCGTTCGAGATATATCGGCCTCACTCATCCCGCTTGATCTATTATTGAGCAAGTTGTTGTAGATGCCGCCAAACGAATTAACTCTTTTATTGAGGTCGTTGAACTTGCTATTGAGTTGATGGGTTGATCTATAACCTGGTTCACGACCCATGCGAGTAAAGAACACATGCCCGATTCGGCCCCAAAAATTTCCTACATTTATTTAAAATTAAGTATAATAATAATAATAATAATAATAATAAAATAAAAATAATTACCACCGCTTTGTGCGTTACCGACCACGGGGTCCTCCGAAACGTCAACCCACGCCGACACTAACGCGAGTTCCTCGGCTTTACTCCACGTTTGTTTGGCGGCTTTCTTTGGTCTCGGATTTGATGGTTCCGGGTTAGATTGTTGTGTCGGGATAGATTGTGGTGTGTTCGGGGTAGAAGGTTGGGTTTCCGGAACAATGTCGTCGTCGAGATTGAAGTTGGCCGGAGTAAAACCTTGTTCAAACAACCCGGGACGTGTAAATTGGTAAGGAATTTGTTGGTGAAATTGTTGGGGAAATTGTTGCGGATATTGTGGCGGATTTTGTTGCGACCATTGTGGCGGAATTTGTTGTGAAAATTGCGGATGATAACCTTGTTGTGTAAACGCTTGGAAACCAAGCTCTTGATCTTCTTGCGATTGTGGTGTATTCGGTCGGTTACGACGGGATGTAGGTGTTCTGTTTGAATTCATGATGAGATATGTGTGAAAAATAAGAGGTTGAGAGAATTTGAGAGGTGTGAAAAATAAGAGGTTGAGAGGTGTGAGAAATAAGAGGTTGAGGGTTAAATATATAGTGGGATTAAATTGAGAAAAATATTTTTTTTTTACAAAGAGCCGTTCAACGGTTACATTTTTTAAAATTTAATTAAAAAAAAAAATTTAAAAAAACCCTTCGGGATGGATCGGGATCCCATCCCCGGATACCATCCCGCCCCGCCAACCCCGCCCGGGCCGTAGCCCATCCCGCAGCTTCCCCTCGCCATCCCGCTGCCCATCCCGCTGTGGGTACGGATGGCCTAAGGCCATCAGTACCCCATGGAGGGAATCTTTCAAATATTCCACTCCACATCAGCGCCACATCAGCTTTTCTCTCATCCCTCACTCAATCCCTAACAATCCCTAAACACCCGTACCCCATTCCCTCAAACCCTTTTGCCACCTCATTTATTTTAATTCTTTTATTTATACATTTAATTATTTAACAAAATAAAAATATTTATATATTTTTTAATAAATAAAAATAAGAGGTGTTCTGTTTGAATTGCGGATGATAACCTTTTGCGACCATTGTGGCGGAATTTGTTGCGAAAATTGCGGATGATAACCTTGTTGTGTAAACGCTTGGAAACCAAGCTCTTGATCTTCTTGCGATTGTGGTGTATTCGGTCGGTGACGACGGGGTGTAGGTGTTCTGTTTGAATTCATGATGAGAGAGGTGTGAAAAATAAGAGGTTGAGAGAATTTGAGAGAGTTTGAGAGGTGTGAGAAATAAGAGGTTGAGATAATTTGAGAGGTGTGAGAAATAAGAGGTTGAGAGGTGTGAGAAATAAGAGGTTGAGGGTTAAATATATAGTGGGATTAAATTGAGAAAAATAATTTATTTTTTTTAGTAATAGAGCCGTTCAACGGCATGAATTTTAAAAAATTGAATTAAATTTTTTTTTTAAAACCCTTCGGGATGGATCGGGATCCCATCCCCGGATTCCATCCCTTACCGCCAACCCCGCACATCCCGTAGCCCAACCCCGCACATCCCGCTGCCATCCCGAGTCCCATCCCGAATGGGGTACGGATGGCCTAAGACCATCCGCATCCATCCCATTCTAACCCACATTTTTTCACTGCCACATCAGCGCCACATCATTTTTCCCTTCCAACCCATTCTAACCCACAAACCCCCACATCCATCCCACACCACCATCCCATCTTTTATTTATTTTTATTTTTATTTTTGTTACCATTAATTTAAATAATTAATATTTTATAAGTAATTTGTAATAATATATAATATTATAATTTATAAATCAAACTAATATTTTAACCTTACATAATAAAAATAAAAATACATAAATTTCAAATAAAAAATGATAACTACTCGTTGTGTCTTGGAAGCCGTGAAATGTGTTCGATTAAATCCGCCCGAAGGTTATGATGCGTTTCTCGGTTTCGGACTTCTAACACGTTAGCGTCATATTGTTGGTCGCTAATCTCTTCGTCGTCCTCCTCATCAACGTAAGTATCGCTTACCGTAAAGATTGACGATACCTTTGCTGAACTTTTGTATGCATAAACGTGCAGTTGACTCCGCCATCTTCAAGTACTCATCAAAGCCGTCAGCGGATATCCCATACGCCATTTGCCGAATTGCCGAGGTACACTTTTGCAAAGGAGATAACCCTTTTTTGCCTCTAGCATCCCAGCCCTGTTGAAAATATTTATACTCTCGCTCAAGATCCTCCACTATTCGTAGGAATAGTCGTCTGCTCATGCGGAACCGTCTCCTAAACAACTCGTCACTGTAATTACAGTTTTCCGCAAAATAATCTGCAACAAGTCGGTCGTGTGCAACTTCACGATCTCTAACTTGATCCGGTCCCCTCCGTCTCCGTCTTGGAGGCGAACTTGGTTCTTCATCTTGATCGAAAAGCCTTTCTACAACATTGGTTATTAATCCACGAAAAATATCGTAATCCATTTGACGATACGCGGGTAGATTAATTTCCCCGTCCGACGATGACGAAGACGACTCATAAAATTCCGACGAGTTCACTGATGAAGAAGACATTTTGTTTTTGTAGTAGAGAAAAGTTTGAGAGATTGAGAGAAAATTTAGTGGTGTGAAAAAATAAGTGGGGAAGATGGGAGAGATTGAGAGTAAATTTGTTTGTGTGAAAAAATAAGTGGGTTAAGATTAGTATTTATAGGATAGAAATAATAAAAAATATTAAAAAATTTGAATTTAATTGTTTCCAACGTCTATATTTTAAAAATTAAAAAAAAAAGATTTTCACCCAACCCAAGCTGGGTTGCCCAACCCGGGAGGGTTCCATCCCACGCCAACCCCAAGGGGTGCGATAGTGTTGGCTTCCAACCCATGCCAACCCGGGCGAACCCAAGGCCCCGATGCGGGTGGTCTAACAATCCCTAAACACCCTTACCCCATTCCCTCAAACCCTTTTGCCACCTCATTTATTTTAATTCTTTTATTTATACATTTAATTATTTAACAAAATAAAAATATTTATATATTTTTTAATAAATAAAAATAAGATAAATAATAAAAATTAAAATTCATATCATTCATTAAAAATAAAAATTACAAAATAAATTTAAAAATCTACTCGCCGTCATTGTTGGGAACTTGGATACGCCAAATATGTTCGACCAAATCCGACCGAAGGTTATTATGAGTGTCCCGGTTTATGACTTCTTGAACATTTGCCGCGCGTTGTGTCTCACTGATTTGGCTTTCGATATCATTCGTGAAAAAGTCGTTTTCCACATCACCACAAATAGCATGGTTTTCGTCTTCGAGTATCATATTGTGTAATATGACACAAGCGTACATAATGTTTCTCAATATTGTCGATTCCCATCCGCGTGCCGGGTTATGAAGTATATGCCAACGTTGTTTAAGCACGCCAAAAGCTCGTTCAACATCTTTACGTGCGGATTCTTGCGCGGACTTGAACTTTTGTCGTTTAAGGTCTTGTGGGCACGTAAATGATTTTACGAAAGTAGCCCATTCCGGATATATTCCATCCGTTAGATAATATCCGTGCTTGTAGGTGGCTCCATTCACCTCAAAAGGGGACTCGGGTGCTTTTCCATCATATACATCGTTGAAGATGGGCGACTGATTGAGAACATTGATGTCGTTGTTGGAACCGGCAACACCAAAGTATGCGTGCCAGATCCATAGATCTTGAGAGGCCACTGCTTCTAGCATGATTGTCGGGTGCTCATGATCACCTCTCATGAATTGACCTCGCCATGCATTCGGACAATTTGCCCACGCCCAATGAGTACAGTCTATGCTGCCGAGCATGCCGGAAAATTCGTGTTTAGCTTCATGCGCGACGTACAACTTCTGAATATCAATAAAAGTAGGCTTGCGTAAATATTTTTGACCATACAGTTCAATAATACTTGTGCAGAATTTGTACAGACAATCTCGTGACGTTTTCTCTCCCATACGGATGTACTCGTCAAGTGCGTCAGCAGCTACTCCATACGCCAATTGCCGAATAGCGGAAGTACACTTTTGTATCGGAGAAAAACCTTGTTTGCCTAACCCGTCAAACCGAAGTCTAAAATACGGATACCCTACATCTAAATCTTCAACTATTCGTTTGAATAGTTGTCTGCTCATCCTGAACCGCCGCCTAAACATATCCGGTGTATAAATCGGGTTGACGCCAAAGTAGTCCCGCATAAGCCGCTCGTTTGCAGTTACTCGACCTCTTTCAATGTTTGCGGCCCTCTCTCTTGTTGACGATGAGGCGGTGCTACCATACAACGATTGTGCAGTATGTCGAAAAATTTCCCTTTGTAGATTCAACAACTCGTCGGTGTCTACGGATGATGATGATGTGGTTGGTGAACCGGGTTGTGGCGAATCCATATTGTTTAAAATATAGAGAATGGAAGAGTGTTTGAGAGAGTTTGAGAGGTGTGAGAAATAAGAGGTTGAGAGAATTTGAGAGGTGTGAGAAATAAGAGGTTGAGGGTTAAATATATAGTGGGATTAAATTGAGAAAAATAATTTTTTTTTACAAAGAGCCGTTGAACGGCTTGATTTTTAAAAATTAAATTTTTTTTTTTTAAAAACCCTTCGGGATGAATCGGGATGGGGAACCCGGATTCCATCCCTTCCCGCAGACCATCCCCGAGCCGTAGCCCATCCCCGCAAGCCCGCAGCCATCCCCGAGCCCCATCCCGCTTGGGGTACGGATGGCCTAACTAAAAAAATTTGGTTTACCCAAATTTATGCCTAAAGATTTTAAAAATCGAAGACTTTTAATTTCTAAATTACATTTTATATTTTTATAATTAATTATTTAATTTATTTAAATTATAAATTTATTTTGCGCGGTTAATATATTAACATACATAATTATTTATCAACTAAATTATATTAAAAAGTTATATTTTTTACAAGTTATATAATTATAATCATTTTGTCAATACCTTCAAAATAAATTCAAGATTATTTTTTTGATTTAATCATATTATTAAATACTATAAATAAATACGAATTATTTTTATATGTAGGGGTGAAAAGTGTCCTAGGTTATACCTAGACTAATCCCTTGACAAATTATGACTGTAAGACATCAACCCTGATTAAATCTCAGTAGCCACAATTGTTGTGTACGCCTGGATTCGAACCCTTGGCAGATGGGATATTCCACCACATCCCCAAGGGCCTTAACCAGTACGTCACAAGTCACAACCCTTGTGGTTAATTATTTTTATATGTAAATTTGAGAGTATTTACATAAAATCCGACTATATGATAAATATATTGCATAACAAAATTGTATAAAGTGAAATTCGAGGGATTAGCTACTTCATCAATTTTTCTTTTGAAAATGTTTTTTCTAAGCTTCTAAATTTTATTACTTAAAACTCATCAAAAGTTTAAAATAAATAAATAAATAATTGGGAAATTAATCAAAATGCCCCAAGTTGACTAACGTTTCATCGAAATGCCCTTTTTCTCTCTCAATTTGCAAAAATACCCTGAAAATCCGTGGCCTGACCCGTGGCCCATGGATTTTTTTACAAAATTTGACTCATCCGTGGTCAAAGCTCGTGGGAGCCCGTGGGAGGGGTAGAAATCCGTGGCCAATACATTTTGTACGTGGCCCACAGATGTTTTTACAAAATTTGACACAATTGTGCATTTTGAATTGAAAGTTACACTTTCAACCCCTATACTTATTTACTTAATTTACTTTATACCTTTTACTTTCATAATTTTAATTTTATATTTAACACATATAATCGTTTATTAACTAAAATACGTTTTAATTTTAACAAATTATACCATTATAATCGTCCATTCGATACGTTCGAAATGAGCCCAATATTAAATATTTTTGGATTTATTTATTTTATTATATATCATATATACTACATAAAAATATTTTTAATATTTACAATTCATACTCTTATAGTTAATTATTTCATTTGTGGTACATCTCTTATTTTTTTTTAATTTTTTTTACACTCCTATCGCATTAACATAATAATAATATATTAACTAATTCATTAAATCGTTTTAAATTATTATTATTTGTATGTGTTTATAGATATCGTGAATGACAATAGAACAAAGTTTCACGAGAAGAATATGAAATGGGGTTTTGACAAGTTGGTATCACTGGACTTATTTAAGAATTGTGAAAATAGGTATTTGGCGAATGATGATTCATGTGTGTTTGGAGCTGAAGTATTTGCAGTTACAGAGTATGCACAAAAGGATCGATGTCTGTCCATCACAAAGCCTCCGTCAATTTTTAATACTTACACTTGGACCATCGATAATAAAATAAATAAAACGTATTTTAACTATAAGAGTACCATAAGTTAAATAATTAACTATAAGAATATGAATTTTAAATATAAAAAATGTTTTTATGTAGTATATATGATATATAATAAAATAAATAAATCCAAAAATATTCAATATTGGGCTCATTTCGAATTTATCGAATGGACGATTATAATGGTATAACTTGTTAAAATTAAAACATATTTTTAACGTATTTTAGTTAATAAACGATTATATGTGTTAAATGTAAAATTAAAATTATGAAAGTAAAAGGTATAAAGTAAATTAAGTAAATAAGTATAGGGGTTGGAGGTGTAACATTCAATTCAAAATTCACAATTGTATCAAATTTTGTAAAAACATCCGTGGGCCACGGACAAAAGCGTATTGGCCACGGATTGACCCGTATAAATCAGGGTTTTTAAAAACATCCGTGGGCCACGAGTGAGGCCACGGATTTTCAAGGTATTTTTACAAATTGAGAAAGAAAAAAGGCATTTCGATGAAACGTTAGTCAAGTTAGGGCATTTTAATTAATTTCCCTAAATAATTATATTAATAAAATAACAATTAAAAAGGTAAAAACAAAAAAGCAATATGGAGTTGGATTCACACACGTACGCACCACTGTCAGCAACTGTAAAAAACTCACACCAACACATTTTCCCCACGCATATTTAAAGTTCCCTTTTTCTATTTCTAACAGAATTAGTCCCTCAACTTTAACCCCATTTACATTTCAGTACCTACACTTTAAAAGTCGATCATTTATGAGAGGGTGTTTGAATGTGTTGTAAATTCAGTTATTTCGATTTAAATTCCTCACAATCAATTTTATAAATTTTGACATTCGATTTTGATTATATGCTTTTTAGACAAAATAATTAGATTTTAAAGAACAATTGTTACAAGTTTTTTTCCTGAAAGGGTGTCCAGTGCACGTCTGGATTAGAACACTGAGCAGATGGGATATTCCATCACATTCCCCATGACCTTAACCAGTACACCACAACCCTTGTGGTTAACAGTTGTTACAAGTTATAAACAATACTGATTTTTTTGAGGGTAAACGTTAAAACTATAAAATAAAAATTATTAAATTCAAGTATCGTAATCATACAATTAATTGTCTGGTTTTTGTTTTTGAATATTATTGTAACACCATTAGACAATGAAAGTTAAAATACGATGATTTGTAGGCCATCGTTGCATTTTGCTCTTTGTCATGGACTTCGATTCCTTTTATTGGCCCAATTAGTGTAGCTAGAAAATATAGGGAGATGGACAAAAATCATAGGTTGTTTATGATATTCACTTGGATGGGGACAAAAGTTATATAGTTAATGATTTTATAATGAAATATTTAAATATGTGTATTAACAACAAAAATTGAATGATTATTGACTACACTTGCTAGACCTTACTTTTGAATATCCAAAGTTAACATGAATAATGGGTCATTTATCAATATAAAGTCGGTTAATAAAATGGTTCAGTAAAACTGTTGGTAACTGGTAAGTATCATTATATCTGGCTAAATAAGAGATAATAATTGTTTAGTAATAACCTCTAAGACTTAAACAAAAGCACAATACTTTTCCCAACCCCATCTGTAGTAGAATGTACTGGATTTGTCTGTATACTTAGAAGGAAACACCATAACGGTAGAATGACAACAACGATTTGATTAGTGGTGTCAAAAATAACAGAACCTGAATAACCCATCCAAATCGAACGAGAGCTAGATTAAACAGTTTCAAGTTTTCGATTTTCGAGTTAAACTGTTTGGTTATGAATTACCGTATTCAGTTCAATTTTCAATTAATTTTTTAAATTCGATTAAACCAAATAACACATCACAACAACATCTTATCTATTTCAATTTTTATATCAATAAACCGAACAAACATTATACTCTTATCATTTCACATACTTTATTGCTATATAATATTTTTTCTATTATATTTTTTGTGTAGATTATGTTTTTGGTTAGTTGATGTACATATGTACAATGTCACATACAGAAATTATGTCTTTTGGTATATATTATTTTTTGGTAGATAGTATTTTTTTACTTAATACAAATCAACTACTGAGTATAAATGTATAATACAATTATAGAAACAACGAACATTGAATTTGAGAAAATTATTGGAATAGGTGTCATACGAAAAAAACGAATTCTTATTTTGTCTAACCCAAAACTGATTAAACCGAACCGAATAACCAGAACCTTATTTCGTTTAGTTATCCGTCAGTTTTAGAAAGTTTAAAACCAAATAACCCAAAAACCGATTTAATCAACTGAATAACCGAGTTTAAAGTTCATCAAACACCACAAACGAAGCCAAAAAGATGAGGGACTGAAACTGTAAATTTCACCTAAAGTTTAAACACCAACAAACGCCCCTTTATAAGAAGCCACCCAATTTTTCCAACTCCTTTTCCAATTTTCTCTTTCTCTCTGCCCCCTTCTCCTCTCTCTATTTCACTGATACAAAGCCTTGATATATCTCTCCCCCCCCCCCCCCCCCCCTCTTGCTATCTTTCACGGCGGCCACCACCACCACCATTGGCGAACACAAAATATTACTAATCATGTCCAGTTTATATGGTCAAAACTTCAATTTCTCACCTGCAAGAGCCCCTTCTTCACCACACATATGGGCAAACCCAGATGTTGAAAGGTTGTAATAATAGAAATCTGTGTTTGTTTTTGCTTCTTGATGTATACCCACTTCAAGAAATCTTGATTTTTGTTGATAATTTTATGTGTTTATGGGGGTTTGTGATATGGTTGCAGCACATATCTGGGAGAACTACTTGAAGAAAAGCTGAAACTTGCCCCTTTTATGAGAGTTCTTCCCATTTGCAGTAAATTATTGAATCAAGGTTCAATCTTTCTTCACTTTTTGGATCTAGTTTTCTAGTTTGGAATTGTTTTTGGACTTGTTTATGTATAAATTGCTATTAATCTGTTCTGGGTGTGTTTGAATTTTGTGTTTTTTGTTATGAATCTTGCATTTGTATCACACATTTTCAATTTGGATGATGATTTCAAGATCTTTCGTTGATTTCTTGAATTCTCATTATTGGGGGTTTCAATCAATCTTTAAATGTGTATTTATTTCTTGCCTATAATGGATTGTTTGTTTGTTGTGAATGAAGTCAATTCTAAAGGATTAAAGTTCATTACTTGAGGTGTTTGAATTGATTCGAATACTGAAAAGGGAATGTTTTTCTTGAAAATAAAAAAGTTTGTATTGAATTATAACATTTCACAAGTATTAGATCACCGTGATTCAGCTTGGATGATGCAAGTGATTTCATAGGATTGATTGATCACTTTTTTTTTGTAGCAAACTAACTATCTTTCTTGTGAAAATGCCAAAAGAACACTTGCAAAAACGATCAATTATAGTCACTCATTTCTGTGACGTGTGTTTTTTGTTGCGTTTTCACAAAAACGATCGGTTATCTGCAACGAAAAGTCAAGTATGATGGTTGGAAAAGTCCAAAGTCCACTCTACTTAAAACTACTTGAGGCAAAAAAAAATCCCTTTTCGTAATTGAAACATTTAACCTGCAATCACGAACATACTAAATTTGCACGATAAGTTTCTTTAAAATGTTGATAAACTGGGTTTGTTTGGTTTGGTTTTATCGGTAATTTTAATGCTCTATTTCATCCACAGAGATATTTAGGGCTTCAACAATGATGCCCAACCAAGGTTTTAACGACTATGACAGACTGCAACGTGGTAGCCCGAGTCCTCTGAATCATTCAGACGTTATGCCCGATGTTGATGCTAATGGTTTAATCCGTTGGAATGGAAATTCCGGATGGAGTCCTCTTCAACACGAGGTGAATACCCCTTTTTTTGTTCATCTTAAATCTCCTATTTTGATGTGTAACTTTTCACACAATTTCATGAATTATACCAATTTTTAGGGGAATGTTATTGCTTTTTATCCTATTTTGGTCCAAGACTACATTTTTATCCTTATTTTTCTGATTTTTGCTCCATATTTGTCATGATCTTGACGTTTGTAACCCTGCCCCCATTTCCAAAACACTCATTTAAGATATGGGATTTAAGAATTTTGTTGATTTTTCACTGATAAGTGCTTTTGTTTCATAGAGATTAGGTATGCCGCCAGGATTGCCAATGGATCATTGGAATGCAGCACCGGCAAGCCCAAGTTCGTTCATCACAAAGAGGATCTTGCGGTTGGATATACCCGTCAACAACTTCCCTAACGTATGCTATATATATATATCTTTTAAAAGGAATTCATTAGGTCATCTCACATCTTAAACTTCTATAATCTTGACCAAAATTGTAACAACTCGTCCCAAATGGATAGAATATCAGATCCGTGAGCTCCTTATAAGGTCAAAGTTGTGGTTGACCAGTAACTTCCACCGTGGTTTTAAGTTGATTTGGGGGTTATTCGGCTAACCCGTTGCTTTGGGCAAAATGGGACTTTAAAAAAATGGCAAAACTTATTGTTCTTTTTTTCTCTTTTAAACATCATCAGTTCAACTTCGTTGGGAGACTTCTAGGTCCTAGAGGCAATTCGTTGAAGCGAGTTGAAGCCACAACCGGATGCCGTGTGTTTATTAGAGGCCAGGGATCCATCAAAGATCCCGAAAAGGTAAGATTACTTCTAAGCTCAAGATTCAATCTTTAAGTCTTTATAAGTTGTGGGTTCTTGCATATTTCATGTATTCTTTAGACCTATGTGTTAAAAATCACATTTTTTTTTTGTAAAAAGGAGGTAAGATTACCCCTAACATGGAAAAATAGATCTTTTTAGGGTTTAGGTTTCAGCCCGCTTTTGAATTATGTGTTATAAATCGTTTCCTTTTCTTCCTTTTTTTTCCCGGAATAGGAGGCAAGAATACTCTTAAAATCAAGAAATCTGATCTTTCAATTCTTTATAAGTTCTGGGTACTTGCGATTTTTTTCGCCTTTATAGAAAAATCCAAAAATCTGATTTTTTTTCGCCTTTATAGAGGTAAGAATGCTCTTAACATTGAAAATTCCGTTTTTTTCGCCTTTACAAGTTCTGGGTGCTTTACGGATTTCACGTAGTTTGTAGAATTATGTGTTAAAAATCGTTAAAAGGAGACAAGAATGCTCCAAACATCAAGAAATCCGATCTTCAAGCTTTATAAATTCTGGGTACTTGCAGCTTTTGCGTAATTTTTGAAGTTTTTCTGTTAAGAAAAATCGCTTCTTTTTTTTGTGAAACAGGAGGACAGTTTGAAGGGTAGACCGGGATATGAACACCTTAACGAACCGCTTCATATTTTGATCGAGGCCGAGTTGCCTGCAAGCATCATCGATGTACGTTTGAGACAAGCACAGGAAATCATCGAAGAACTGCTCAAACCTGTGGTATGTTTTCTTTATCAGTATAATCTTTTTATAAAAAGAATAGCTTTTTAACCTTCGAATGACATGCATCTGACGCAAAATAGTCTTCCCATGTAAAATATTGAAAATACATTGTCAAAACGACTTTCATAGGAGGTTGTTTAGCGAATGTTTGCAGCTTAATGAGACTCACAGCTTATTCGGTCAACTATTCATGACTGTTTGGTAGTGGCTTAATGATATAGAAAGTGGCTTATTCAGTAAGCTCCTAGGGGGAGCTTTATGCAGAAGGCCAAGTTTTTTTCAAACCTGTCCTCCCAATTAAAAAACACGCTCTTTCCATCTATAAAAAAACCTTCCCAATCTGTACAAACAGATTAATCCACTATAAGCCAACTTATTTTTTGAGCTTATGGAAAAATGTAACTATAGCTTATATGCCAACCTTTTGAAGCTCCAAGCCTCCAAGAGCTTTTTCCATTTTTTCCCGATTAAGACCCTTATTTTTTCCAATCAAAATTTCAACATGTCATTTTTACATTATCATCTAGGTTATCAACTATTTTTTACCAAACGCTTATCCGCTAACAACTACCTCGTCAGCCAGTTTTTCAGCCAACGGCTACCTTATCAGCTAATTTGCCAAACATAGCTTAGTTAACTGTTTATAGTTTGTTCTAAGTTATCGGCTAATAACTAGCTTATCAGCTAGTTTACCAAAGTACCAAACTATATTCAGCCAACAACTAACTTATCAGCTAGTTTACCAAACATAGCCTTATTAACTGATTATAGTTTTTTTTTTCTTTCGGGTTTCAGGATGAATCTCAAGATTTGTACAAGAGACAACAGTTAAGAGAGCTTGCTATGCTAAACTCCAACTTTAGAGAAGATAGTCCTCAGCCGAGAGGCAGTGTGTCGCCTTTTGGTTCAAGTGGTGGCATGAAACGTGCAAAAACTGGTTGGTGACGAAACCCCAATACTTCCTTCTATCGTTTGCAATTGCATACATTCATCAGAAACTTATGCATAATGTACAACCCTTCGATGCATGTCCATCGTTCGTGAATTTTTTTTGGTGATGGCGAAACAAGGAAAGAGCTTGTTGTAGTTTTGATTTTTTTTTTCCTTTTTTGTTTTTTTCTTGGGTTGATGTAGCTTTTGAACTGTAGTTTGTTTGTTTTTCTTTTGTTTTTAAATAGAAATAGTTTATTGGATTTATTTATTATTGACATTTTACGTACGGTTTTTGTGTTGAAAGTGGTTTTCGATCTTTCAGAAACGGCTGTTTAACTATCTTCTCGAGTTTAGGTTTGAAAACTGCAGACGGTAATCGGTTTTGCTGTCTGTAACCCAAACATGAACCGGCTTTGTACAGTAAAAAGGTTATATAAGAAACTGTGAAAGGACAAAATTGGCCTTGTGAGGAGACCAAATTTGCAGATGAGGGATGAAGATTTTGGAAGTTGAGGGACGAAAATAAAGTAATCCAAACAACAGGGGTGATTTTGTAATTTTAGTGTAAAATTAGGCGATGAATAGGGTGAGTTCTGTTGGATCTAATCCAATTTTCTCGGCTCGTTTGGGGTATAAAAAGCATTTGAAATTTAAGGTGGGGGTGGTTAATTTGAAGAGATCTGATCGGAGATGGGGAAGATTCCGGTGAAGATAAAGGCGGTGACGTACGGGTTATCGCCGTATCAGCAGAAAACGATGCATGGTCTATGGAAGGATCTCGTCCATAAGGTCACTCATAAGGTCACCGAAAATTGCCTTAACACCTTCTTCTTACTCGGCCCCGTCGTCGGCACCTACACGTAATTATTCACAATTCTCTCTCTCTCTCTCTCTCTATATATATATATATATATTGACCGTTTTCTCATTTGAACCGATCACTATACGAGAAAACGAGAAGTTTCAAGTCACATGTGATAAAAAAAAACGTAACGATACTAACATGTTGTGTCTTTTTGGAGATGTTGTATCATGTATAATTTTACTATATAATCACATGTGATGTTGAAACTTAATGATCTTGCCATGTTAATATTTGTTTATTGGTTCAAACGTCACTGATATGCTATAAATTCTTTGGGTGTAGGTACGTCTCAAGCTATAAGGAAAGAGAGAAGATGGAGCACAGATACTAATACGAGAAGTCGTTAAACGTGAATAAGAGAGTTATTTATGTGTAGTAATCTTTAATTCGATTGTTGTTAATAAAGTATTGGTAAGTTAGACCGTATGCTTTCAACATACAATAAGTGAATATATATATATATATATATATATATATATATATATATATATATATATATATAAGTTATATGCACCAACTAATTATCTATTTTTTTCTCATTAAAATTAAAAATTGACCTTTGTGTAGGGTATGGATGGTTAAATTGGAAACGACTCAGATTAGGGGCGAGATCGAGTGGAAACGGTAGTAGGGACCAGTTACATATTTTATGGAATTTCAAGGACCGGCTCGGCCTAGAATCGGTTATATATAGATCCGATTGTCCAGTTTCTAAAAAGTTTTTATAAATTGTAATACAAGCTTTTCAACTTCTTTTAAAAAGTTTTACAAGTTTTCAAGATTTTATCTACTTAAATGTATTTCAATACAAAATTTCAAATATCGTAATTATAAAAACATGACTTTTTTGTAAGAAAAACAAGCCGGACTCAGGACCGGATCCGGGATTGGCCCGATGGGACCGGTAACTAGACCTAGATTAATCATAGGATTTTGGGCCATGACTAAAACTGGCCGACTCGGTTTTGAAAGAACCGATTTGGGATTGAACTGGTCTAAACCTATTTTTAGCCATATCTTTTACGGTAGAAATACACAAAAAAGGCCCGTACTTGACGCCCGACCCATAAAAGGCCGAGTTTAGTAGATCCAGGCCCAAACTTTGTCGTAAATCTTAATCAAACCAACTTTTTTAAAACCCAACCTAAAAAAGCCCGATCTGTTGAAGGATATGTGCCATCATCAAAAGGAAGTGATTGAAATAATATTTTCCTACTATTAGATATTACCATAATTAATGTTTCCTTTTCGTTGTAAACTCCTCCCTATATAAAGGACTTATGATTAATGAAAATTACGATTCATTCTCTCCATTCTATTGTGTTCTATTTCGTTTTTCCTTTAACACGTTATCATCACGTACGCTCAATCAGTTCACGGATAGATTTTTTGGGCTCCAACTTCATCAATCAGTCTGGAATACTTCTACAATCCAAGTAAGCATCTTTATATGAATTTACGTTTTTTGTGTATGGATTAATATTAACCATGTCCGTTAATGTTTCTTATCCATAATAACATTGTTGCTAGTTTTCCATCTACTTGATTATGCTTTGGATTCTCTTTTTAAAAGAAAATACAATTTATAATCATGTTTTTTTTTACATTTTGTTTGCATAACAATCTAATGATAAATATGCCCTTATGTGATCTTGATTATTAAGAAAAACACACAAATAAAATAAAGTGTTATCGATCATATTAATATTTGAGTTTATGTAATTTCAGTTTTTTATATATATTCCTGATAGCATAAATGGATTTCGACCTCCACTGTAGAACCTAATAATAATATTTTATATTTGTTATTATTATTATAATTATTTGTTTATATATATATATACATATATGAACATACAATCTTATATATAAATATTTTAGTAAATTAAGTTATATGAAGACGAATGGATTTTTTTTTTCTTTTGTACCAATTATAATCGAAAATGTTTATTTTTTTCCTTTGAAAACAAGATTACGTGAATTTATTAGATTTTGTTGTGATTTTAATGAAATTTCTTTAAATTCAATAATTACGTAATAATTTTTATTTTCCTGCCATAGAAGAAATCTTAAATAAATAAAATATCATGATCATATTGGGATGTATTTGACTACCATAAAAAATTACAAGGAACCAATATATATATATATATATACAATCAAACTAGATTTATTTATGGATTTCTTTTAATTGATCGATCATTTGGACCAATCGGTTGTTACTTATTTTGGATTATTGTATTTTTAGCTTTGTTTAAAATAAGTTAATTTGTATTAAATTTATTATTTATCTTGGTATGCTTAATTAGTTTACAATCTTGATATCTTATTTGATTAATATAATTATGTAAATGTTATTTACTTATTTGATACACTAATTTGATTTAGACTATTTAAATCGGTCTTGGATATGATAACTGATTTATTCAAATGTTTATTTTTTATTTTTTTTAACTTAATATTACCGCATAATATTTAAATGATTATCTTATTAATGTTTATCTTGCTTGTGAGTTCCTACTCATAACTTTCAACTTATAATTAACTTTTGGAAGTTACACTTCCAACCCACATATATTTTGGCCTTTCACCAAAAGCTCCAAAACAAAATACTATTAAGATGTTAAAAGTTTGATTTTGACTTTATGTCAAAACCAATATTTATTTGTTTAAGGGTAATCTCGTACAATGCTATTAAGATATTAAAACATTGAAATAGGCTTCATATGCCAAACTCATATTCGTTTTGGCCTCGTGCCAAAAGTTCTATAATTAACAGTTATCTTCAAATTAAATACATCACATGATATCGATTGGATTTTGTCAAACGTGTGTAAATAGCCCTAGGGTTTATAGGGACTTAAGAAATCCATGTGATTCCCCTACTAGAAATCCAATAGAATGAGTGGTTTCTATTAGCAAATTGAAATATTGATGAAGCATTATCAACAAAATGTAAGGATACAAAAATCCAATACTATTATGATAATGAAATTTCATGCATAACATAATAAGTATACACCATAATTCACTATTTTAGAAAATAATATGTTCTCCATTTTCTACGACATCTTTGAATCGGAAGGATTGGATTACTATAAGATAGGTTCGAAAAATACAAGAAAATATGTAAAAATCATCGAACCATTTTGACCCTAAAGAAAAAAACACTAGATGTTAAGATACAAGTAAATATTTTAAAACTTTTGAGACGATAGATCAGTCACAACCTTCAGAGAGAATATCTAGAAACCCCGAAGAACCGTGGGTAGTCCCAAAAAGGAAATTCGAGAATATTCAGTACCATATACTTCTCAAACTAATCACAGTGGAAAGAAACCTACTTACTTGATTACAAGAAGGTAACTGATTTTGACAAAGAAATGACATGTCTCAAAATGCATCTCAATCTTTGTGGCAAGGAACTCACAAAAGATTATGCAAATCATAACATTTTTTCATCTTTCCTATATCACCAATCATACTAATGAAACACTATAAGCTACAATATAACCTTTAACAAACTCATTAACTTAATGCAAGTGGCTAAGAGTTGTAGCAATTTTTTTTAACAACACTAGACATACCCGGATAAAGAAAATTCTTGGGGTTAATTGCAAGCGTTGGAGGTGGAAAGAACCCCAAAGGATAGTGAGTTGAACATATCCACACACATATGCTAAATATGTATCATATGGACAAGTTTGTAGAAATGGTCAAATTCATGGCAAGAGTCGGGAACGAACTCCTAATAGAAAATGGGACAACTTATAAATGAACTATGTCATATCTAAGATTGGTTAAGTATAAGTTTATTTGAATACACTTTAACTATCAAATTAATTGCATTTGCGTATATATACACCTGAGTTTATAGTTGTTATAGATGTAAATAATCACATCAAAAACAAATGCAAAACTCTCAATGTTCTTCGTTCCATGTAGGAATGTATCGAGGAGAACTTGATTGTTTTGTGGCATCTCATACAATCCTAAGAAATAGATTATTTTCATTAATTATTTTAATTCCTCTAAACACTTAGACAATGGACTATCACTTGTTGCTAGAGCACTATATCAATATGAATCTTGTTAAAATATTCGTACCAATCATATTATAAGAATGGAAATGGGTATATGTACATTAACTCTAATGATATGAAAGCAAAATATATTAGAGAAATTAATGTATCAGATTAATGAATTATCTATGTTAGTAAATCATATTTTGTCACCAATAAAGAACTTTGGAACAATGACACATGTATATTTCGGCATGACCACGTGGAACACCATGGTCATGACATAGTGATCTATGTATTGCAAAATACACTTAGATACATTCTCTTTCGAGTGAAAGATAAAACGAGGGAATTAACCAAATTGTAACTGTTGACTTCTACTGCACAAGAAGCAACACCACCATCATAACATGCCCTCTCTAATACCTAGAACTTTTATATACCCTGATCCTTAGCCAAATCAGGAATGAGACCATCCTAAAGCTAAGGACATAATATAAAAATATTCCATTCTTACAACGAATACAAGGTGATATTTATGGACATAAACATCCAGAATGCGGACCATTAAAGTACTTTATGGTTCTGGTTTTGACACGATGAACACGTGTCGTATTATAGTCCACATGAAATGTTGCACTTATACATTAAGGACTCACCACCCTGATTTTTTCTCATCAAGTCTACATGACTTAGAATGCTGGAGAATTTACATCATAAGGATTTGATGATTATTGCATTTGTACCGCATGTGTATATATAAAATGGTCTCGTAAAATGATAAAAGTTGTCATCAAAAGAATATAGATGGTAGCTAGGGCATTGGTTATGCGCACCAATTTATCCACATCCGCATGGGGTAATGCAATATTACATGCAACTTTACTTATTCGTGTTTAGACCCACAACCAGCCAACCAATCTTGTGCGTACCAGTTGGTAACTGGATATAAGCATGATGTTTTACATTTACGTATGTTTGGTTGTGTTGTATATGTGCCAATTACGCCCCCACAGCGTACCAAAATGGGTCTTACAGACGAGTCATCAAATGTTGGATATGAACCCCCAACAATTATCCGCTAATTAGAACCCTTGACGAGTGATCCCTTTACCGCTAGATTTGCGGGTTGTCACTTTGATGAGACAACCTTCCTGTTGTTAGGGGGAGATAGGAAAAAAGATTTTCCATGGGAACAACAGGAAGTGACATTGAATATTTCAATTGTGTCTCATTTTGATCCCTAAAAACTTCACAATGTAAAGTTGAAGTCAAACGAATCAGACTCGATACCTGATATGTTTAATATTATCTAGAGTGACAAGATCACATATACAAGCTGCAAACATACTCGCAAGGTCAAAAGTCTCCAAACAAGGGCACAACGTCGCTGGAAGTACGTTGCAATCACACATGGTGGATGTGTGGTTGAGGTCGTAGCTCCCAAAAGGAAATGGGGGAAGCTACTTGGTTCGATAGGTACTCATCTAAAGGAAGAGAAGAGTAAGGCACAACCATATATCATCAATACATGAGATTATCTCTGATTAAATCTATGTCTATGAATCATTACTGGAGGACGCTCCGAAGTTAATATTGATTCCAGAGATCAAAGAAATCTCAAATGAATATGAGTCGATAGACATATCATAAATACTAAATGATGATATATTTACATATATCGTTGCTTATGAGATAATAGAGCATGATGTTATCGAACCATGCTCAGTTGAAGAATGTCAACAAATAGCAAATTGGCCTAAATAAAAAGAAGCAATCCAGGATAATTATTTGACAAATGAACAGGTATTTGGTTCGGTAGTGCTAACCGACCAAGTGTAAAGCATGTAGGACATAGATAAATCATTTGTCAGGGAAGCGTAATGAGAATAATTAAGTCATAATATATAAGGCTCTCCTTTGGCGCAAGGTTTCTCACAACGCACTGGATTGACCACACTAAGACTCACTCTCTTGTGATGGAGAACGCTCTGCTAATTAATTAACCAAGTAGTTTCCGAAGGACTGAAAATTGCAGCTCAACGATGTAGTTACTACATGTAACACCCTAAAATCAGGGCTAATTTAAACCTCAAATTATAATAAAATTTAAACATGAGCTTTCTTAAACTTTAAACATAAGCGAAGATTTAACCTTGAGAGTCATATTTTCAAACATAGAATTCTTCAAATAATCTATTAATCAAATCATTTCACTATAATCCGATTAACTAGATTATCTAAGCAATCTATCAAAATCTCAGCATTAAATAACTCCTACGCTAATCCAAAAGCTATCGTCCCACATCCCTTTTACTTCCCCGAGCTAGTACCTGGTAAGAAAACATTATTTGAAACAATTAGGCTAATGCCTAGTGAGAACATTCGATTTCAAAATAATATTTACAAAATATTGTAAACAAGGCATAACAAACCTGGTTTACTCTTTTTCTTACCGCATACCGAACCATTCATCAATATCAGTTTAAACCTGATTACATGACTACGAATCTGACATTAAGTCAATCGTTGCTCATATTTCAATTCCATGACTACGAATCTGACATTAAGTCAATCGTTGCTCATAGTAAATTTCCACACACATCAGAATAATGAAAGTCCATCATCTATTCTACGTGTACATAACTTATAGTGCCTATGGATCCATATCACCTAATTGTACTCATACAGGTATTTATTCAATATAAATTCCTCATAGTAAGTGTATAAGCGAATTATATTTATACCTCGTAAATTCCTCATATCATTTATTATAAACAAATCACATTTTATATGTCAATTTCTTATAATAAAAGTCTAACCAGCCATATTATCACTTACGGTCTTTAATATGAATATTATTGTAATTCAGTTGTCCAATAAACACAATAATTACAACTCGTACATATTCTTGTCGTATGTCATTTTCCAATATCATTAATGATTTTAAGCACAACCATCGACTTTAAGATAATAGATTTTACTTTATAAAATCTTTATAAAATCTTTCTTCCAAAAATCCACCCAAAACAGTTCATTTATAAAATAAACCTTACCATAATTTAAAACGTTATAAAAAGGGTAAGGTAAGAATGAACTCACCTGTCTGCCAAATAGCTAATATTCCTTCTCACAGTCGTAGAATATCCGTCACTAACTTCACAGATATCTGAAATACCATATATATATATATATATATATATATATATATATATATATATATATATATATATATATATATATATATATATATATATATATACTGGTATTAATCTACTGTACAAGACTCTTAAGGACTTAAGAATCCTAAATATCTAAAATTCTCATCTCATATCGCAACCAACTAGCTGCGATATTCCTTGTCGCAATACATAGTGTATATCGCAACCCACTATTGAGATACAGTACCATATCGCAACCCACTATTGCGACATAGTGCCATATCGCAACCCACTATTGCGACATAGTGCCATATCGCAACCCACTATTGCGACATAGTGCCATATCGCAACCAACTGTTGCGACATAAACACCATATCGCAACCTTCTGTTGCGATACCACTTCCTTGTCGCAACCTAAGGTTGCGACATTCATGAATATCGCAATGCACTACTGCGATATACATGAATATCTCAACCCACTGAAATCAACTTAAACCCAGATTTCATCCATTTTAAACCATGTTTGATTCTTTAACTTTGCAGATATGTTCTATACCGTCAATATAACATATTTATAAACTTAGTTTTCTCAAAAACATCCAAGAATCTCAAAACCCATTTTAGACTCATAAAAGCTTATGAACACAAAATTCATACTTTCAAACTATGCATGTTACTGTAAATTTGCAGATATGTTTAGGATTACTAACATAACAAGATTATCATTTCAGATTATTATAATCTTCAAAATCATCTAAAAATCCTCAAAACCCATTTCTAAACCAAATAGAAACTTTATCTATATAAATAGAGAACTTTTAGCTACACACTAAAAGGATAGATAGGATGAATACCTTGATTCTTCAGTTTGATTTCTAATACTTTGCAGCTGAAAATTGCCCTTCTTCTTCTCCTTTCCTTTCTTTCGTTTTCTATCTCTCTCCCTCTCTTTGCAGTACACTTTAATACACAGACATACAACTTTGACAAAAAGAATTTATTTTAAGGACACCTTATTCTTTTTACTTGAGAATGGAACGGTGATTGTGATGAGTCAATCACAATTTATCAAACAGTCCCTCTCACTTTCAACACTTGGCAAACTTACTCCCTTCCCTTATAAATTAAAATTTAAAGTTTACCCCTTAACTTATAATTTCACCAAACAAATAATAAAACTTACTTAGGGTTAAACTCTAAAATTAATCTACCAATCACAACTTATCAAATAAATATACTCAATTTATTTAATAAATCCAAACATCATCTTTTATAAAATTTGGGATGTTACACTACATATCTCTATGGGGATCTAAATTCAGAGATATAAAAGTGCTAGATGGCATTATACCAGTATCAAGTAACTTTAAACTATGAAATGTGATTACAATAAATATGAAGCACTCACTTCATAGATTAAAGCAATCTATGCAGATGGTATACCCGCTTGAGTGAATACTTGATTGGGAAACGATAAATAAGAACGATGAACTGTGCCCTTGCGTGTTTATATAAAAAAACAAGTCCCATATTTTCATAGTAGCTGCTCTATATGTCGATATTATGAACATAATAGGCACTCTTGATGAAATAAGAGAAAACACAAGCTGCTTGAAATCTGAATTTGAGATGAAAGATCGTGGGAAAACTTGGTTTTGTCTAGATACTTGAGCTACGACACCGAGTTTGTGGAATATTAATCCACTGATCTGTATATGTCTAGAAAATGATCAGGCGACCTAATATAGACAAAGCGCATCCGATTAGCACTCCCATGATCGGTCAATGTGTTGGATATAAGGAAAGATCCATTTCGTCTAAAGGATGAGGACGAAGAGGTGTTAGGAGCTGGAATTCCATACCCAAGTACAATAGGCGCATTATTGTACTCAACATAATACACTTGACCGTATATTGTACTTCTCACTGAACTTGTCAGGTAGATTTAGCTCAGCGCCAACGCAACGTCATTGGAGTGATTTCAAATTAATCTTTGGCACCGTTGACGTGGGCTTATAATTTCCCTACGGAGATAAATGGACTGATAATGAAACTTCAATACCTACTTAGATTGTGAGCGGCAAAAGTACTGGCTCTTATAGAAAAACACCAAACAATGCATTGGTATATATTTGCTGATATTATGTATATGTTTGACTGATATAAAGGTTGTTCCCAAACTGGATAAGGAATTATCACATGGAACATGCCGATTGCTTGGAAGTAAACTAAGCAAACCCTTAATAGCTATCTTCTTATATTATCAACAATCTAACTCTCCATGAGACTATTCAAGAGTGTATACGGTTAAGCCTATCATTACACATATAAGAGGAGCTAGTAATTTTGAGTTTAACCATTATACAACTTGCATGTATAGAAATAATGCATCATGTATCGAAGAAATGAAAGTAAGATATATCAAGGGTTATAACACAAAGCATATTTTGCTTAAGTTTTTATATAATCAATTCTTCTCAAGATTCAAGTGAACTGAATAAGATGTAAGGAAAATGTGACATGTTTGTTTACCAAATCAATACGTAAAACCATATTTGGAAAACATGTAGAAAGTATTGAAATGGAAATGTTTTAAACCTCCTTTGATTAATGCACGAATCAGGGGGAGTCTACTATATATGTAATATTGGTATGTTGTGCTCTTTCCTTCAACCAAGGTTTTATTTTGCCCATTGGGTTTTGTTTCTTGGTGCAAGGTTTTAGTGAGACAACATTTTATACATCATCTTGATTTCTATACCTCTTGATTGATGCACAAATCAAGAAAAATGGTAAACTAAAGAAATTGTTTATTGGTGTCTTGTATTCTTTCCTTCGCCTAAAGTTTTTATTTTTCCCACTGGGTTTTGTTTCTTTGGCGTAAGGTTTTAATGAGGCAAGAACTATGCACCATCACTCATTTGATTCGGCACAAGGGGGAGTGTTGAAGGATATGTGCCATCATCAAAAGAAAGTGATTGAAAAAATATTTTCCTACTATTAGATATTACCATAATTAATGTTTCATTTTCGTTGTAAACTCCTCCCTATATAAAGGGCTTATGATTAATGAGAATTACGATTCATTCTCTCCATTCTATTGTGTTCTGTTTCGTTTTTCCTTTAACACGATCAGACTTTTTTCAACCTTAAAGCCTGACCCAGCCCTAGAAAATCCGTGATTCTTTTTTGCTTAGTTAAAAACGGGCTTGAAAGGTCCCGGTTGGGGCCGAAAAACTCGGGTTTGTACATTCGCTGGGATCGGCAGTGTTACTAATAATATAGTTTAGGGACTAAATTACAATTTCCAAAAAATATCAATTTATTTGACCGCCATTTCAAAATTTCAAACCTCCAAACTCGAGTCTCGAACAGTGTTTTTGTAGCACGAACTCCTTCAGACCATTGAGCTGATTTCTGGTAAGTTCGTCTTCTCTTGATACTTGTTTCTCCTAATTATCTAGCTAAAATTCTTCTAGGTTTCCATAATTTCGCCTTTTTGTTGGTTTAATTTTGCAAATATCTAAAAAGGAACGTTTAATCAAGCACTCTATGATCGAACACATACTAGTGAGTGATTTCTCAGATTTAAGCCATTTACGGTGGTCGGAATAGCTTTGTATCATCAGTAGTTGATTAAAATCACTGTGTGCACCAAATGTAGATTTTACTGGTATTTGCAAGGTGATCCGGTTATATAAGGAAACCCTAGTTTCAGGTTTCAAATGGAATTTTTATGGATTTCTTGCATCGGATATTCTGATTGCTCGATTGTTGGCTCTCGTTATGTTATTCTGGAACATGTACGTTTTGTTGAGTTTTCAAGAATTTGTATTGTTATATTGCAGTTCCATTCTTGTTAAATTAGATTGGGGGAAAACGTATCTGATATCTGGAAGTTGATGTCAAGGAGAGTAATTGATCAAAGTACGTCTTCTTAATCTCTGTTGTTCTAATGAAAGCTAAAACAATTTTTATTTTGGGTTGTATTTCATGAGAAGTGAAATGTTTTATTGCCTGGTATCTTTTTTGATTTATATGCTAAAACCACCTATTTACCTATTGTTTCATTACAAACTCATGTTAATCGTCTTTTGATTGATAGTCAAAAGTTTTTATCCAAGAAAGTGTTGATTCGAACATTGCAAATTTGCAATTCACTTCGGACGTATAGATGGTAGGTTTTAAAATGTTGCAAGAAGTATAGTATAATGCCAAGAGTACGAATGTGAAATTCAAACGCGGTAAGCTCCCAATTGTGGGGTCAGATTTTCATTTGCACAAATAAGTATGTATTACTTGGTGTACTTAATATATGCTATTTATTCTATTATCAACCGATCATATGTTGTTTTAAGTTTTAACCATTAAAGATTCATAGATTTTGTTGTCGTCTGTCATAGCAACAAGTGATTTGATGGCTGAGGAGATCAAGTCCAACAGCTATGAAGAGGCTCGTAAGCAACAACTACTTGAGAACAAAAAGAGATTCGAGGTATTTGATATTTCACCTCCAGTCTTTTTCTCGAACTTGATTTCATGGGTGATATGGTAAAACTTGCAAGATTTCTTATCCTCATTGTTTGTTTTCTGAAGGATCTGGGAATCTTGAAGATTTCTAAAAGCCTATCAGATCTTTCAAAATCCGAGAAGCAGTCCAAGGTAGTGTTTGTATTTTCTACACTGTGTTTTCAACTTTCATGAAAAAAGGTGAATGCATGAGCATCTATGACTTTTCGTTTGTTTCAAACAGCAACGCGAAGTGAAACCAAAAATAAGGAATGCTTTAATTATAGAACCAAGGCGGTCAACGCGTGCACGCAACCCTGCTCCTTCATACTATGATGAAGTAAGTTCACCATCAACGCATGTTATTAATTACTCTTGCAGATATAATAGGAAGGCATAGCATGACTTTAATTTCACGAACTTGCAAAATTTGCGATAAACAAGGGTTTGATCATAACTTTTGATGCATAATCATATTATTGTCATCAACTTGATCTCTCCTACGTGCTAATTCCAAGGAGTTCAAGATATGGAAATTTCTCTAGAACTCATTATTAGATGAAGGACGCGTCTTAAATATAATAAATATATCTTCTTTAAAAAGAAGATTCATAGCAGTTAAAATCTTGTGCCAGCCTGAAAATTTCTGATCATACCCGAATGAAATCTTTTATTCTTAACCAAGGTTTTAAAAAGCGGAATCGTGCCTCAAGGCGTTTTCCCTCAATGAGGTGAGGCATAAGCCTCGAGGCGGTCCGAGGCGGAAGTATATACACTACACAAAATATATATATATATATACACACACACACACCAATATTCCACTGCTTCTGCTAAGAAAATATATGCATTATATATACCACACACTTGAGTACTAGACACAATATATATGTCATATTAAATTACTAAAAGAATTTACATATACTTTTTTCAATCACAAAATATAGATGTACATGTACTAACTAAGGAAAAAATTATTGATCTATTCATAACACACACATATATATATGTATATGTATATATTAATATGCTCACAGCTCATAAAGAAAAAATATTAAATATCAACAAAGTGCGAGTAGAAGTGTGACTGTGACCCTCACACGTAGTAGAGATTAAATATAAAAGTGTATCCGGTAGATACATATACATAATACTTCCGTGAACCGAAGAGAATCGAAGAAGAAAATGCAATGAAAATGGGAGAAAATTTGGAACTCACGAAGGACAATAGACGAGTAGCAGATAGGGTTTAGGAGAACCGGAGAAGAACAAGGTTTTCAAAAAAGATAAAGAGAAGGTTTTGGTCATTTTTTAAAATAGTTTAGCCTCGGTATTGAGGCGTACGCCTCACTACCGCCTCACGCCTCAGACGACCGAGGCATACGCCTCGTCTGGATATTGAGAGGCGCCGCCTCAGGTGCGATTTTGGACCGCCTCGCCGAGGCGTACGCCTCTCACGCTTTTGAAAACAATGTTCTTAACAAATATAGAGTAACTTTTGTTCCAACGTCAGATGATGCAACTCGTGATCACAAATGAAGGGTATACTTAACTTTTACACCATGGTAGATCTTAATTTGTTCATTAAATTCTCAATAAAAAATGTAGGGTATACTTAACTTAAGTACAGGAAAATCATATATAATTTGCATGACTAATTTCTTGTTTTCACAGCTTGATATAGGTCTCCCACCTGTTCGGAGGAAATCAAATTCTAATTCATCATGGGCAAGGTTCAAATGGCATATAGTGAATTTATTACTTACCAAATACGCCAGATAAATTATTATGGCTCATAATGATGATATATGTATTCAGTTATCTTGCAAGACCATTGGAAGAAGTCAAAATTGCCTCATATGAAGAAAGGATCCATGCAATGAAGAGTGCAGAGAAGGTCCAAAGCAATTTGCAGTCTGAATATCCCTCTTTTGTGAAGTCAATGGTCCGTTCTCATGTTTACAGTTGCTTTTGGTTGGTAAGTGGCAAAATAAACGATTTTGTTACATGCATAACCGCCCCCCCCCCCCCCACCTCCCGCCAAAAAAACAAAAACAAAAAGAAGACAGAAAACCAGGAAGCGATCACCATTCACCTCACTTGATAGGAGTGGTTCTTTAGTGGGCGGGTGAAAAGCTGTGGAAGGTTTTAGGGTTTTAATTTGAAATGGGTAGTTTAGTAATATACCAATCTTGTCCCATCTCCCAGATAAGTTCCACCTATTTTGGTGGGACAGAAAAATGCTTTTTTGTCCCATTCAAGTCCTGTCATGTCACAGTCTAATGCCGCGCCAAACTTTGGACAAGTTTATGTACCGTCGTGTCCTGTAACTACTCATATAAAAGTTAACTAAACATGTGTCTTTTTTGTTGATTTTACATCTCTATAGGGGTTACCTACGAGCTTCTGCAATAAACATCTTCCCAAGTCCACAGTAAGTATGGTACTAGAAAATGAGGATGGCAATGAATATGAAGCTGTATTCATCAGTGAAAGAACTGGACTTAGTGGTGGGTGGAGAGCCTTTGCTTTAGAACACAAATTGGACGATGGCGATGCTTTGGTATTTGAATTGGTCGAGCCAAGGAGATTCAAGGTATGTCGATACTTTTGTATTTCAATCAATCAACCCAACAAGATTTATGGTATTTCTTTGAAGCATACCTGCCTTTTATATCCATAATTAGTTTGGAATGTTAGTTAAAAGTTCTGGTACGACCCCTACTTAAAAACCGGTGAAAGTTGGGTGATCTGACATCCACATCAGCTAGACGTGGACCATTTCTCATATATATATATATAGATCCCATGTATTGTTACACTTCCCTCACCACAACCACTGCCTATCTCTAGTGAAAAAGAAATTCCCCTCCACCCCATAAAAACTACTCCCTTCGTCCCAAATCCCAATAATAAAGGTCCACAATGAAAAAGAGTGGTTTAGAATGAGAAAGTAGACACTTTTGAAAGTGAACACTCATTTTTGGACAATTTCACTCTTCATTATAAAAAATGTGTAATAATGACACAATTCAATTAACTATATGACAACCTCACTCTTTATTATAGAGGAAGAGATGGAGTAACAAATTTCTGCATCTCATAATTAAGGGTAAATTAGAAAGTAAGCACTTGCTTTTGAAAGTGGACACTTATTTTGGGAATAATTAAAATAGAGATGTGAACACCGAGTTGATTTTCCGTAAGAATAGTAGTTATCTTGAGAAGGGTAAGAAGGGATCTCCTCCACCCTTGGATCAATCCTAATTGAAAATACCCTTCTAAGCTAATTCATGGGTTATTATGAGACTTAATATGAACCATTAGATCAACACTAATTAAAAGTGATCGAGGGTCCAAATCCCTTCTTACACTTCTCACCTCAACTTCTATTCTCACGCGATCCTTCGTCTGTGAACGCTTATTTGGGACAAAGGTAGTAAATAGTAATTTGCAAACTTCCCAAAAATGGAAAATGAGTTGTTTTAGAGACAATTTCTTAGAGGTTTCATGTTTGATGCTACTGCAGATTTACATAGTTAAAGCAGCATCAGATGATAATATATCCAATGTCGAAAAAGGAACTGCTGAAACCAAAGAGAGTTCATCGGCATCAAAAAAGAAAAAAAAGACGGCAGAAAATGGGAAGAAGCCAAAAAATGTCGAGGAAGAAGCTGCTGAAACCAAAGAGACTTCAACGGCATCAAAAAAGCGAAAAAAGACACTCGACAGCTCAGCAGAAAAAGGGAAAAAGCCGAAAGGGGTTGAAAAAGAAGCAGCTGAAACCAAAGATACTTCAACGGCAACAAAGAGGCGAAAAACGACACTTGAAAGTTCAGCTGAAAAAAACGGGAAGAAGCCAAAAGCGAAAAGCAGCCATCAAACCAAGAAACCGGAGGAAAATGTGATGGCTACACGGCGTTCTACCAGAAAACGAAATGGGAATTGAATCCGAAAGAAGGCGGAAAACTGGTCCTTTCGATGGATGGAAGCGATTTTAATACATTTTTGATAGTCTCCATCTTGTAGATGTTGTCAATGTCATGAAGGTTGAAACAGGAATTCATGGCTCTTAGCTATTTTAACTTGGTATTACACCAAATTAGAGTTAATTATGTATTTCGTCTCTCTTGTTTGTTAGAAATTGTTATTTTTGTCTCTGCGCATTTAAAATTATGATTTTGATCCCTATTATTTACAATCAAGGTTCTAAATGGCTTGAGACGTGGCGTGGTGGTGAGGCTAAACCTCAAGCCTTAGGAGTCACGACGAGGCCATGACGTTTATCAAGGCGCGACTTATGTCGGCAAATCGCTATATCATATATAATATTATATAAAAAAACATATGTTTGGTACCATTAATCGACGAGTCAATGATAATAAACATATTAAATTAGGTTATATATTAAAAAACTAGCAAATAAGACATTAAAAACGTAAGAAAAAATCAAATATCGCGTTACAAAAGACCGCACATTAGGCCATGGCCCATGGCGCCAGGCATAACGTGGTGTGAGACACAAGCCTTGAGCCACGGCACGCCATGGCGGCTGTCGCGGCGAGCCTTTTAGAACAGTGTTTACAATTCATTGTTGTTTTTATTCTTATGATTTAAAATGACTGTAAATGTATGGTTGAGGTGAAGTCTAGGTTTAATGATTGACGAAATAAGTCTCTCTTTTGCCGGCAGACTCCAAGCTTATTCTTTCGGTCCTGTCTTCCATGCAAATCTATTGGGCATCTATCTTTACCCTCCCAATCTCCATCACTAAGGAGATCGAGAAGCTTATGCGGTCTCTGTATCAGGAGTCTTGGTTTTCCCTCTTGGAAGTTCGTCTACCTTTCCAAGTCTCAAGGTCTCTGTATCAAGAGTCTTGCCGGTTGAAATCTTGCTCTCATGGCCTCCCACATGTGGAGAATCCTTACCAGTAAGGATTTTTTAAGGGTTAAATGGATTCACTCCTAACGGCTTAAAGATCGTTACTTTTGGGATGCCCTAGATCGTAGTGATGTCGGATGGGGTTAGAGGAAAATCCTGGATATGCAGGATGAAATTTGAAATTGAATCGTCTCTCAGATTGGCGATGGTGTGACCACCGGCATCCTCCTCTCTGTAGATCTATAGCCCTCGCAACATCCATAATACGAATCTCTCTCTGAATGCTGAATGCTAGGGTTATATACATTATCCATAATGACACTTGGATTTGTCCTTAGTTGCGGGACAACCCTACTTCCCTTCTCGGAAGTCTCAATCCCCCGGTTCTCTTCCTCAATATCCCGGACAGACTCCTTTGGGAGACATGTGCCACGGGCTTAAACGTGGCTTGAGACACAAAGTCTTGTGCCATGGCGGTTGTGTGGTGAGTTTTTTATAAGAGTGCCAAGTTGGTACATTTGTAGTTATTTCGTCCATATGGTTTTGAATTTGTTTTTTTTCCATGTGGTATGCATATAACTGTTATTTCTATCCAAATGGTTACAAGAAAGTACACAATTCTTTCACCCAACCTAACTACATAAGCCCGCGTACCAAACACTAAACATACATCAAAAACCTGCTTCATTTTTAAATCGAGCTAATAAATATAAAACAAAGTAGATAATTACAAACCAAAATATGAGCATAAACGCAACGGAATCACGTTATAGATTAATAAACGACCATTCAAATTCAAAACACGAATGAGTTCTCTTTCGGTACATAGCCAGCCAAAACATAAAACAAGATCTCATATTCTGGTGAACAAACAAAACCGACAGAGTCTAGGTTCATTACAAAAAAAAGCGAGCTTAAGCAACGGCATCCAGAAAAGCTCTTCCAGGCTGACGGTTTGCAAGACGTCCATGGCATCCAAGAAGCTGCGACATCGTTAAAAAGTATTTCTCATTACCAACCACAATATTCAGGGTAAAATAAACCAAGAAACAACACATCACAAGATTATGTAACCAACTTTAACACCCAAGGACCAAGGAAGAAGACTATTACTCTGTTACCCAATTACATGATCACCCTCCACTAAACATTTCAAATTATGCACATTTACTACTTGATCAATCAAAATTCAGTTAGTGGCTGTTTGGCAGTTGCTGAATGGTTTAGTGCAGAATGATTAAGAGGTCAGAATGGTTAAGAGGCTTTTGTGATATGGTGTAAAATGAAATATGGTTGTTTGGTATTTGTTTAGAATGAAATCAGGGTGCTGAATGGTTAAGGGTGTCCCAAGATGCTTAATCATTAAGAGGGTTTTGGAACCATTAAGAGGCAGACTTTTTTTGACAAACAAGATTCACCTCTGAACGATTCAGAGGTTGCCTCTTAATGGAACTATTAAGAGGTAAACAAACAGCCCCTTACAATGACAATTGAAAGCTCACTGCTTGAAAAATAAGCAACTATAATCTAAAAAATCAAAAACAAAAATTGCAAATGATGCAAGTAAAACAGTCAAATCTAAATGGCATGAGGCATGGCAGCATAGCCAAGCCTCAAACCTCAAGAGCCACAGCTAGGCTAAAACATTTTTAAGGAGTGACATTGTTGCGAATCTCTATATGTATAAATTTATGTTTTCCGCTATTACTCAATGATATTAAAAAACGTAAGAAAAATCAAAACTAAAACTGGGTTTTAGGCCATGAGGTGCCACAGGCCTAATGTAGCATCAGACACAAGACATGAGCCACAGTGTCTGTTGCAACAAGACTTTTGGATCACTGCTAAACTATAATAGACATAATGTCTAGAAGATATGTGAATAAAATACCTTGGCGTTAACACCATCAGACATGATACGGTTCTCTGATTTCCATTGCACGTAATCAGTACGGCTAAACTTGGTGAATCCCCTGAAACAACCATAACACAAATGTTATCGACAACAATGTGTCATACTAAACAGTCCGTGGACATTTCTTCATTCAACCAAAAAACTTGAAAAAAACAAAAAGGGAACTTGAATTTATACCACTTCCTGCTGACAATGATCTTTTGACGACCAGGGAACTTGAATTTAGCACGACGTAGTGCTTCCTGGGCATTCTGGCTGTTGGTATCCTTGCAACGAACGGAGAGAAGGACTTGACCAATGCTAACACGGGCACAAGTACCTTGTGGTTTGCCAAAAGCACCCCTCATACCGGTCTGGAGTCTATCAGCTCCAGCACACGACAACATCTTGTTGATTCGTAGCACATGGAAGGGATGAACTCTAACCCTCAAATGGAAAGCATCCTTACCAGCGAACTTGGTCATATACTTGTTGCAAGCAATACGTGCAGCCTCAAGTGCCTCACTGGAGACATTCTCCTTTTCCCAACTGACCAAATGAACACAGAAGGGGAACTCATCGACTCCCTTCCTCTTCATGCCAACATCATAGATCCTGATCTTTGAATCAGGAACACCACGGCAGTATCGAGACTTTGGGTATGGCTTGTTCTTGATCTGACGGTAACACCTAGCTGGTCCTGAATGACACAAAATATTGTTTGTAAGCATTTAATCACAGCTGCGACTTCTCACTGAATCAAGATTAAATCAAGCATAATACACATCTTCATATAAATTCAGAGATGGTGTGTTGAAAATATGCAAAGAGAACTGCATATACACATTTTCATATAAACTCACAGATGGTGTGTATATGCAAAGATAACTGCCCCTCCTTTCCAAAAAATATGCAACGATAACTAAGAACTGATATAAATCCTTAGCCATAAATCAAAAACTTGCGAACCACCACAACTATCATCAAACAATACACCAACAACCGTCTAACCAAGCAATTTCATATAGTAACTTATAATCAGGCTAAGCAATCCATGTCCAATAACAAACTAGTGCAGCAAAATTCAGACTATCAAATAAAAAACATAATTCATGTAATCAGGTCTCAAACAAAAGCAGAAAAGACACATAACAGATCGAATGTACAAAACCAAGTCATAACATAAATAGCTCGTAGATTCAATCTGTTATATGTGTCTATCTTTTTATTAGAGGCATGATTACATAAGGTTGAAATCTTTTTATTTGAGGCCTTAATTTTGTTGCACTAGTTTGTGGAGCTACACACGGGTGCCAAAAGATGGAACCATGAAGCAAAAATACTTGGAAAAGCACAAAAATGCATAGAACCATTCTAAACTAATGAATCGTTGAAACAAACATTCTTACATCTATTAATATCAACCACAAATTACATTTACATCAGTCGACTGGTTCAAAAAATAGCCATTATTTAACCACAAAAGAAATAAGCAAATACGTAAACCCTGAGGCCAAGATTCGTCTCAAATCAAACAAATAGCAGTTGCAGACTACTTTCGAGTACGTATGATCCAAAAAATATAAACATCCAGCCAAATAGCATCACAAATCGTCTCAAAACCAGAACTTCAACCGATAATTTCATATAATAGCTTAAAATGAAGCTAATCAATTCATTTCCAAAACATATACCATATATACCCTAACAATACAAACTAGTGCAACAAAATCCAGACTCGTCGCATCGAGAAAACAGATTTCTAAACTCATGTAATCGGACCTCACCTAAAAACAGAAAACACTTAGCAGATCTGATCTGATCTACGATGGCAAATCAAAACATAAATAGCTCAAATAACAACAATTAACAAAGAACGATGACGAAATTCAAGAGAAAACATACTTCTTCCCATTGCTAATTTGTTCGGTAGACGGTGCTGCGCAAAATCTTCCTGAAGAACCCTAGTTAGGGTAAGAGGGAAACAGGTGTTTGTTTATATAGTAGTTATTTGGGCTTGGTGGGCTACGTAAGGGGGTGCGTCATTGACGTGTTTAAATTGGGCCGATATTAATTGTGGGCTTACGTAAGGGTATGCGTCATAACTCATAAGCGTGTTTAAATTGGGCCGATTTAATTATGGGCTTCTAGAAGCGTAGCCCAAATTGGTTGACTTTTGGATTAGATTGTCCATATTGGGCAGCCCAGATTAATATGCATCAGGCCTTCAGGTCAGGGATAGTTATGTCATTTTGATTATTTGATATATGATTTGAGGCATTTTTGTAAAAATCATTTATATCATTTAGCTTCTAAGGAGCCGTTTACAAAACGCTTATCCGAGTAAGTGCTTACCAAATAACATTAGTTTGTCGGATGAATATGGTAATGACCAAGAATCTTACCCGGTAAGAGCGGAAGCAAGGATCGAGAGTCGAAAGCAACGACCGAGAGTCTTACCCGGTAAGTGAGTGCAACGACTCTTACCACGGTTAGCGCTTACCGGCTAAATTGTTGCATATAATGTCATTTTGGTGGACTAAAATCTTACCCGGGAAGTAAGTGATAGTGTTGAATTTTACCTGTAAGTACTTACCCGGGTAAGTGATTAGGTAAACGACCACTAACTCTTAACAACATTTTGTAACATATTCTTTAAAATTATAAGAATCAAGATTTTGAGTGAGTATTTTATTCTAATGAATTCTTTAAAATAAAGAAAGTAAGAAAGAGATCGTGAAATTTTCTAAATTATATTTTTACTGATAGGAAACATTTAAATTAAATATTTATGAGGGAGACTAATAAAATATATAGAATATTTTAATAATATAATTAATGTTGTAATCTCTAAAATGGATAAACTGTTGAATTGAATGTTTATATTTTGAATTTTAATTTTTTATTTTGGATAATCTATTGAAGATATTCTACGGTTAACTAAATAATGCGATACAAAGACTATACATTCGGTAATATCTCTGAAGAGGGTTAAAGACTTGATATTTGTCGAAGGATGAAAACTTTGTGCTACAACTGGGCTAGAGACTTGAATATTGAAGATCATGGTTAGGTCTTGGTGCGACGCGCTCTCGAAAATGAAAACCGAGAGAAAAAAATGAAGCAAGAGAGATGTTAAACACATAGTATAAAAAGTGCATAGAGTTTCCGGTTTCCAAAAATTTAAATTGCCTCTCGTCCGCCAGGAGGAGTCCATTACGTCCGTTGCCAGTTATCGTCTTTGCTTCACATACCCCATCCCTCACGTGTTAGTCTTAAGAGTATTTCCAACAAATTCTCCAAGATGAAGAATCAAAAGTCAAAATCTAAAAAAGTTTGTCTTCATCTCCAACAACTTGTTCTTTTTGGAGATTACAATATTAATTATGTTATTAAAATATTCAATATAACTAATAAAGTATTATTTATCTTTCATAAATAATTAATTTCAAGAATTCTCATTAGTAGAAATGATAAAAATCATTTTCTCTTCCCTAAGTAATCAAATTGGGAGAATTCCACCCCTCTCTCCCACTTTCTATCTTAGAGAATTGAGAATTTGTTAGACCAAAATCTCCAAAATCTTATTTTTCTAGAATCTGTTGGAAATGCTCTAACTGATTAGTTAGTGGATTCAACTTTCAGTCAGTTATGTTTTATAGCTTTCGATGTGTGTATATATATATATGCACACACGCAATTTTGGTTCATTACTGAAATATACATTAGTCAAGTGTTTTCATGTCAGTAATAGAGAAAAAAACAAATCAAGAGAGAAGTTGAAAAAATGTTTTGTACTCTGTTTTACATAACCGAGTGGAATCACGTGTATGTCTAAATAGTGTTTTAAGACATGCATATTTCGTATAAAGACTAGCCAAAAATACATGTCTTAATCAGTACTAACTTGGAATTTACTCATACATTTTTGTAGTGACCATAACCATGATCAAATACAGGGTGTCAAAAAACAAAGACGAAAAAAATAACCCAACCAAAAGGTTTATGGTTATTAGGTTATTAGGTTTCTAGGTTAAACGTATTAATTAATCAAATAAGGACATCTTATGTGGTTCGGTTATTTTTCTTCGGGGTTTAAATTGGATAAACCAAATAATACGTTATTCTATTATTTTATATATATTTTATTTCTATATAGATTGATTGAACCTTTTTGATTCATGCTATATATCCATCACCCAATTGGAAGAACCATCTTTCTTCGGTTCTTGTTATACTTATATTGATTGAATTATTCATTCAATTAATACTTGCACGCATCTGAGCTCTCTACAAAGTAACTTACGACAAGAAGTCAAGAACCCTCTTTCCGTCTTTCAATGCTAGTTCAGTTGTCGAGTATTATATTATTTTATATTGTAAGAAATGGGTCTTGCTCATTTGGAAAAATTGACAGACAAGTGTCCAACGAATACAATATGAACTCTTATTTGGTTTACCCGGTTACTGAAATGAATAATCCATAACCAAAAAAACCGAATCTTATCTGGTTCAGTTAGTGAGTAGTTTGGTAAAAGTTGAAAACCGACTAACCCAAAATTGATTTAACCGATCGAATAAACAAATGAAATGCAACCTATACAAAACCAACAATCACTGGTGTATGAAACCATACCAAATCAAACAAGCTCAGTGTATCACACTCAAAGGAGCAGATGACGGGATGTAATGTACGCAAACTTCTATCCTATCCAAAAGGGTAAAACAGTTACTTCCATGAATAAAAAGTAGAAATTTGATTAGTATGCATCACTCTTACAACCATCTCAAACTAATTTACATAAAATCCCAAAATGAATTATACACCCTAAAAAAACTGAAATATAATATTTCAAGTATTCTACATGGTAAATAGTTCTCAAAGAAAAGATACCCACATACATCATAGGTGCTTCCTATATGTATGTGTAGATACATCTTCCTTAAAACATCATTCATCGTGTGTTAAATATATCGGACTATCATACCAATCCAAACAAACCCAGTATATCCTGTTCAGATACAAAAGCAGGATCTGGAAGATAAAATACACACAAACCTTACATTTGCCACCTAAATATAAACCCCAATTCAAAAATCAACTACAAATATATAAAATAGCATATGGTTTTGTTCATCTAGGTGCAATGGTGGGAACCACACCACTAACAAGATCACTGCCAGAAATATCAGTGGAAACATATGGGTTCTTAGTTGTAGAGGATGAAGATTGAGAAGACACGTTCTTCTCATGTCCAATATCGATTGAATCATTGGTTGTTGAGTCGGATTCGGGCATCATATGCCATATGTTCTCAAGTTCACGAACAACTTCGACCATCGATGGCCGTTCATCCGTGTCTTCCTTACAACACTTGAGGGCTAAGGTCACAAACTTTTCGACACACTCAGATGGATAAGATCCCATCTTTGCATCAATGACTGAGAATATCATGCCGGATCGATAAGCAATATTAACCTGACAATTGGATTGAAATAAAGATGTTTAGTTTTGCATACTGGGCGGGTTCATTTGAGAACTGTAAATATTTTGAGAATGCTGAGAACCAACTATTCATGATGAATAAAATTCGTGAATGGAAATACATATATCAAGATGAGTAATATTCATGCATATTCATTATTAATAGTTGGTTCTCACAGTTCTCAATTGTGAATCACATTTACCTCTCGCACAATGTTCTTGCCATGTGTGATCGGGTGCATACCCGTCAAGAGTTCAAGAAATACGACACCCAAGCTATAAACATCACTTTTGTCCGTTAGTTTATGAGTCAAGAAGTACTCTGGGTCAAGGTACCCCTGCAAAAGAAAAAACAGTTCAGATCCACAACCAAAAGCAAACTTTGACTTTTGAGGTCAAAGTCATGACTTTTCATATTCAATTTTCGTAAGCATTTTGCTACAAATTTAACATCAATTTTTTTTGTAATCGAAAAACTTGTTATAATATTTAATAAGATGTCCATCAAAATTAACTCAAAAATAGAAAATCTCATTGTCAGTCTGAATTTAAAGATTTACTTCATTTGACCTTAAAAGTCAAATTGTACTTCTATGAACACAAGTTATTAAAAGAAAATGATGCTTACTGGGGTTCCCTTAACAACTGTCGATACATGACCAGGGACAATTCCTTCCAGGTCAGCAACTGGAGCAAGTCGAGAAAGTCCAAAATCCGCCACCTTTGCAATGAGTCTGGGGTCAAGTAAGATGTTTGTCGCCTTGATATCTCGATGAAATATTGGAGGATCAGCTTCCGTATGTAGATAGAGAATGCCCTTGGCTGAACCCAATGCTATTCTTAATCTCGTAGCAAAACTGAACGATTCTTTATATTTTTCTGTAACTATTCCACGTAAACACTCATAAGTTTATAAAACTTGAAGTCCAAAGTAATCCATACAGACAGTTTAATCCATATAGGGCTTAATGGAAAAACAACCAAACAGCCCGTAATAAGGAGGTTTATTAAGACATACCTGATAAGTGATCTCTGAGAGTGCCATTAGACATGAACTCATAAACCAACATCTGCATGCAAAAATCTTATGATATTTAGAATTGGGTCACATCCTTGTCAGTTTTTCTCTTTGTCCAAAAATAAGTGCAAAGTTTTATGGCTACGTAGTTGAATAGAAGATTTGTGATACTAGCCAAATATCTAAAAGACAAAATACCCCTCAACAGTGACAAAATAGATGAATATGAGGGCCAATATCGATGCTATATACATCATGTAATGATTACTAATGGGCAAAAAGGTAATCTTGGATTGAAACTACGTCAAAAAGAAAATGTTGCATCTGTATTAGACATCCCGAAACGAAACACAACAAGAGGGGGGGGGGTATTATTTTTATATATATAGGGCCAGGTTCAGGGAACCTCAAAAAAATGGAAAGCTGCGAAACACCCTTTCATCTGGACAATATGCACTTGTACATACAAGTAATTTGCATCATGCACACGTGCATAAAAACCAAAAAAAAAAAACTTAATTTACTTGTATGCACAAATGCATACCGTCCAGATGAAGGGCTACCTGGTGTTCCTTAGTTTTCCATTTTTTGAGGTTTTCCCTTGAACCTCCCTCTATATATATGATAACTGCGGGTTGACTATTTTCCACTAAGAGTCCTTTACGAATGGATACAGATATGAATATGGTTTAGCATGTTCTTGTTTTGATTCCCTCCAAGCGATAAAATAAAGTAAAAAATTAACAAAATAGATTTTTACCTGCTCGCCTTCTTCATCACAGAATCCAAGCAAAGAAACCAAATTTCTATGATGCAATCTCGACAATAACTCTATTTCGGTAAGAAACTCTTTTTCGCCCTGTAGTGATCCCTCCTGGGCTCGTTTAATGGCGACAACGGTCCCATCGGTGAAGATACCTTTGTATACCTTTCCATACCCACCCTGCCCAACCTCACTTGCAACATCGAAATTTTTTGTAGCGTGTTTCATTTCTTCATATGTGAAGCTTTTTACTCCTTCGATTTTAAGGGAGGCCCTCGAAACTGCACAAAAGATTGTTTAAATCCAGCATCAGGTATGATACATTGCCTGAAGTTGCTTTTTTGAAGTCAAAATGACTTTTCAACTTAAAAGTTCAAATTCATATGAATGAAATGGCCTTGTTTTTTTTATTAGAAAAGCTCTTATCAGCCTCTTATGTCTGATTAGGTAAGAGGTAGAGCCGGTTAGACTGTTTTTCTTATCGGCCTCTTATCTGGTAAGAGGTAAACCAACCCGTTATTTGTCTCTTATTGTTCTCAATGGATTAACCTCAATAGATCCTTTCTCTCAATTGATCCACTTGGATTATAATAAAACCCAATTTACTATAATTAGGTGACTTTCTAATTTAAACATATTATTCTCTCTCAATCAATTAACCTTATTCGTTTAAATGAATGTTAATTTTATAATTTAGATGTAAATTTCGTAATGATAAGTAATAAATATGTAAAATTGTATAAATTTATATACAAATTCAATACTATAATATTCTAATGGGTAAAATAGACAATTTAAGCAAATTCAGACATTTATCGGTTTACAAAAACAAATTCAGATTTCAGACTTCAGCACCACCTCTTATCAATCAGAAGTGAAATAAGATTTCAAACTTGAACACCTCTTAAAAAAACAAACGCCACCTGAGTTTCCAAAAGAATGGATACCTATGTTAACCTCATGGAAGTTCAAACGAGAATGACAAAAAAGTTAAGTTAAGAATAAATGTCAACCGTCAAATGAGATGTTCCAAGGGATGTGATTAAAAAGATAGTTGCCACTTTTTTTGTTCCAAACAAACCCTCTATTTTTTTATCCAAAACAGGTTAATATAATCAAAATTGGAGCCAAACAAATAATACCAAAAAAATTAGCAATTTATTCTTTTTGACGTAACATCGATGTTGTTATACTTTTCATCCGTCTTTTCCTCATTCTCATATTCTCAACTTTTTTTGTCATTTCATTTGAACCATAATTAATTACTAGAATTTCCATTTCGCAGACGTTCAATATAATTATTGGGATTTAAAGTTTGATAGGTGAAAAACTTTGACCTCAATAGTCAAAGTGTACCTCATTTTGGATCAGGGGGGGGGGGGGGGGTAGCATTAGTAGAGCAAATTCACAAGTTTACTCACCATGGCGTTTTCTTGAAACTGCATGGTACTTATTCCGGTTCAATCGTAAGATATAAAGTGACACGAACGCTGAGAGTAAAACCGCACCTACAATAGCCCCTACCACAATGCCTGCCACCGCACCCTTGCTTATACCAGAAGAGGAGGTGGTGGCGGGGATAACTGCAATTAAAATCAGTATTTATTATAATACATAATACCGGCTCCATCCATGAAAAACCAAGTTTTACCAACCAATTTATCAAAATTACTACAAAAAAAAACAAGTTTTGACCATGTATGAAGAGTTCTATACTTTAGATATCAAAGAAAAACGAGCCTGTCTCGTGAACGCTGCAATGTTTTACTGGGCGTGTAGTTGGGTTGGGTTTCGGTGAGAAGCTGAGGTTAACGTGAGAAGCGTGAGAAATGGTTATCAACCGTTGGATGAGAAATGGATGCACATTATGCACCGAGATAAGATGCATCGAGATGCACCAGATCAATTCCCTTCTAAGTTGCAATTCATGGGAGGGCATTTGATTAAAAGTGATCAACGGCTCAGATCCGCTTCTCACGTTAGCCTCAACTTCTCACACGATCCTTCGGCGCATGTAGTTTTATAATATATAAATGTGTTTGACAATTTGTAAGATATTGAAAATACTCCCTCCGTCCCAAAAGAAGTGTCCACTTTCAGACGTAAATGCCTACTTTTCAATTATGAGATGGAGAAATTCATTATTTCCTCTCTTACTAAGGGTAAAATTGTCGTTTAGTTAATAAAAAAGTGTACTAATTACACATCTCTAAAATTGTGTGCCTTTTTCATCGTGGCCATTTTGGGACAAAGTGAGTACACTTCATTAGTGACAAAATAAGAGAATATTTGGGACCCAAATAAAAAAAATTAGTTTTTGAAACTATGACTATGCGCAAATAGGTATCGACTCAAAAAATTTCCAAATGGTATTTGCATCCCAAAATGGGAAGTTCTAGAATTTTCATGAAACCATTAGAAATGGAGGGACTCCTGATCAAACCTATTTATAACAAGTGAGTAGTAGAAAAAGGAAATTAAAAAATTCATAAGATTTGGGTTATAGGAGACTTACGATCTTCATAAGGACCCGCTAGTGTGAAATTAATAAGCTCATAAGGTCCAAAAATTTCGTTATCTGGAATCTCCCATTGTGTGAACAAGCTCCTTATCCGAAACACTTCACTATCATTGAAGATATTACTACCATTTCCAGTAAAAACAGGAAAAATCTTCAAATACATTCGTAGCCGTGGACCCTTTTCCCATTCATACGTAAGATCAAGCTGAAAATGTCTTATTTCAAGACCCGAGGTTAGGTACACCTCAAATGGATAGAAATAGGCCGGAAATTCTGAGAATCCCGGACTCTTTAACCGATAACCAATAAGCAGTGGTGCAGCACAGAAGCATGATGTGGGAGACCCCGGAGCATATTCGAAGGACGGGGGGCATGATTGGGGCAGACAATTATCGGTCGAGTTTGATGGGGTGCTCTGAAGATGACTCACTAACGCACTCGGCGATCCACAGAAGTCGGCCATGCTGCCATTTGAGCATGCAGGGTTCCCTTGAAGGCTGAAATATATATATATATATAATCATAAAAGTGAATGTGACATAACTACAATATCGAGTACCATTTTTTTAAATCGTGATAAATCTATGAGGCGAAGGATCGTGTGAGAAGTTGAGATTAACGTGAGAAACACGAGAAGTGGATATGAACCGTTGATCACTTTTAATCAAATGCCCTCCCATGAATTGCGGCTTAGAAGGGAATTGATCTGGTGCATCTCATCCTAATGTGCATCCATTTCTCATCCAACGGTTGATAGCCACTTCTCTCATTTCTCATGTTAACCTCAACCTCTTACCGGAACCCAACCCAAATCTATGAATGGCCAAAATAAGATGAATATGTTCTCTGAAGATAAAATAGCAAGAAAATTAGCGGACCTAAGGGTGACATTTGGAGGGACGTTGATACTGCCTGAAATGCCTGAAAGCCTATTATTTTTCATGTCCCTGCAATACGAGAGAAGATGTGAGTTTAGAGAAAGATTTCAACACTTTTTACCATTAATACTACTCCTTTCATCCCATGAAAACAACAACAATTGCCATCTGGATGTTTCTTGAAAATTGCAACATTTTCTTGGGCAAATTTCAATGTTATACTTGCCTATTTGCCAGTTGTTATTATTAGTCCCTATGGCTGCTATTTGATCAACAAGATCTCCTTATTTTGTCACCATTGGAGGGCATTTAAGACATTTGACCAGATGTTGCAAAATTTCATGGGATGAAGGGAGCATAACTAGAGATCAACAAGAAAGACATTGTTTACGAGGATGGGTTTCATGTTTTGGGTCTTACAGAGTAAGTACTTCAGTTGAATTGAAAGTCCTGTTTTGCCAAATAGTAGACGGAACTGGGCCACTTAATGAGTTGTTGAAAAGAGCCCTGCAGTGGAAATGACATCAGATAACCGTGTTCATCCATGATATTTGTAAACAACACATACACACACACATATATAGGGTCAGGTAAAAGGAAAAATCGCAAAGAAATGAAAAACTGAGGAACACCTCGGTAACTGTTTATCTTGACGGTATGCACAGATTCAGGAGAAAACCCCAAAAAAATGGAAAACTGAGGAACACCTTGGTAACCGTTCTTCCGGACGATATGCACTTGTGCATACAAGTAATTTGTAACATTTACTTGTATGCGCAAGTGCATACCGTCCAGATGAAGGGCTAGATGTTCCTCGGTTTTCCATTTTTTTAGGTTTTCCCCTGAACCTCCCTCCCTCTCTCTCTCTCTCTATCTATCTCTCTCTCTCTCTCCCTCTCTCTCTCTCTCTATATATATATATATATATATATATATATATGCTTCTCAAAGTTGAAATCTTGAAGGACACCCGAATTGATCAAGGTGAAAATACCTTCTACAATGTACCATTTAAGTAATTAAAGTCTCATTTAAAGGAAGACAAGGAAAGGTTAAAGAACCCTCACAATCTTTGTAGATTAGGACGGCCCGAAAAGCTGGGAGGAATAGTTCCAGTAAGCTGATTCCTTGACAGATCTCTGCGTAATTTTATCATAGTGGTCGGTTTAGACTTTAAACTTCACAACTTCCACCAAAAATTTCATATAATAAGAACCCAAAACCAAGACCAAGTGCAGATCAAATAATAGACCCCGTAAAACATCAAGTCTTCTTACATTGTCGTGATATCGTCAGAAAGATTCATGGCTGGTATGGATCCATTGAGATTGTTGTTACTGAGATCTCTGAAATGTAACAATTGTCATAAACAAAAGTAACAGTCAACACCAACACGGATGAAACACACACACACACACACACACATATATATATATATATATGGCTAAAAGTTACAAGGATTTTTGCCAGTATCACTCCAAAATATCAAAAAGTTATTGCATACTTACATATAAGCAAGTTTCGGTATCCTGCTAAGATTAGGGATTGGTCCTTGCAAGGTGCAATTCCTTAAACTCCTGGCACAGCCAACAAAAACCAAACCAAAATGATCACAAACCTGCAAAACCTCCTATCTTTTCTACCTTCTTAATCATATCCGAGAGAAATTTGGAATAAACCCAATGGTTATATAATAGCTGATACACATCACGTTTCATTTTCACCATAGAAGTCAAGTAGTTTGTAGCATCAGTCCAGAGTTATAAGAAACTTCTAATATTGTAGGGCCTTCAGCGCATATTTTCTATATACGGTATTTTGTACTTCAGCATTTGCATTATAATACTAAATCTAGTTAAATGGGAAGAAGCCCTTATATATATATTTTTTAAAAAGAGTCCATATAAAGCTACCCTGGGATGTATTACACTTACAACTTCAATAATCGAACCATGTTGCCATAAGAGGTAGGTATACTTCCATCGAAGTGATTGTTGTCAAGTTGACTGCCAAAGAAAGGAAAGAAAGGAGTCATGATACCATTTTATAGAACAAAAAGTAAGCATACAAACATGTGCAGATTCTAATAGATGGTGATGGAAGTCAAGGAAACATTTACATGAATAATCTAACAAGACATCGGTGGGACACAGTATATGTATTCACATGTGCATAACATGTATAACATGCACATCGAGGGGGTAACTGGTGGAAGCCCTTACTACCCGGGTTCGAATCCAGGGGTGAGCACGCGGCGGATATCGAGGGTCGTGGCCGGGTCGAAGGGGGATTAGTCTGGACATAGTTCAGGATACCCCCGAAATGCAATTGTCTTTCAAAAAAAATGTATAACATGCACACATGCATAAAAACCAAATACAACTTCAATTATTTGTATTTACATGTGCATATCGTCTAGATGAGCGGCTAACAGGGTGTTCCTCGGTTTTTCATTTTTTGGGGGTTTCCCCTGAACCTACCTCTCTCTCTCTCTCTATATATATATATTATGTACAGATCACCTCCTCATACATGTGAACCTAACCACTATTCCCAGATCAGACCAAACCAAGTGAGACCGGTATATCCCACCCGGAGCTGGGGTTTGGGTGGGGATGTACGTACACCTGTCCTCTACCCCCAAAGAGTAGAGCGACTGTTTCCTGAATACCCCTGATTTGCAAAAAGCGTGTACAAAAAAGAAAGCTTGCCTGAAAAGGCCGAACAATTAGAAGGAAAAAAAAAGTGAAAAAAAGGAAAGAAGATTAAGGCTAGAAACGAAAATCGAAAAGGAGACCAAGGCAAGAGAAAAGCACGCATCTAGATCAATGAACCACAAAACTTATTTTAGCTCTTCATATTTAAGGTTGTCTTTTGGGCAGGGTATATGTGCAACCTAAACAAGAAATGTTTAACGTGGAGATGATTTTAGAACGATGCGGAATCTTATATAAATAGAAAAAATAGAAGAGGTGAACAAATTGGGACATAGGCTTACGAATAAACTGCTTTAGGATCCAACGGAATTAAGAAAGAAAAATGATAAATGATAAATAATAAAGATAATAAAATGATACATCTAAAAACCAGTAAGACAGAACGAGATAAGTTTTGTATCTCTATTCTCATGAGCCAAATTTCTAAAATTCTGACTTCTCCACAAAAGAAGTCAAATGAACCCCTTGATCTTATTTTTTGATAAAAATAGCGTTCTCTTCAACATCAATCAAGTAAATAAAGAAAACATACAGTATAAGTAGTTTTGGCAGTTCACTGAGCTCTGGAGGAAGAAAGCCTGATAAGTTGTTATTGTCAAGCAGCCTGCAGCATTAGTCCATATTAGCAAATGTCGGGTGAGTGAGAGTGAACCTGAAGTTGATAAATTCGAAGCATAAACTTACAAGTGAACAAGCTCTGGCAATTGAGACAGCTCAGGAGGAATTTGCCCGCTAAGTGAGTTATTGTTCATATGGCTGCCCACATAATAGTCATTTTGATCATTACAAATCTCAAATAGAAAAAAAAATATAGAACAATAACAAGGAAAGGATAAGTAGAGTTGTCAACGCAACTTTCTATTTTTGAAGTATATAATATTTATATAGGCAAAATGCATCCAAATACAACGAAGTTTGTCTTGGTTCCTATTTAGTGTAACAAAGAAACTGTTCTCTCAATCAATGTAACAAAGTTTCTAAATTTCATATTCAATGTAACAAAGTTTCTAAATTTCCTATTTAATGTAACAAAGTTTCTAAATTTCTTATTTAATAAAACAAAGTACAAAAGTTTCCTACTTTTTTACCGTGATCTTGTAACATTTAATGAAGTGGATGTCAAAAATTATCGTCCACTTCGTCGTAACCCATTCGAAGCGGCACCATATGTTACAATATCAGTAGGTTATCGGTCAAAGTGGGTATAAAATAGAAAATTTACATCGATTGAGAAAAAAATATTCATCAAACTAAATAGGAACTAAACGAAACTTTGTTGCATTTCAAATGCATTTTGCCCAAATAAAAATATATGGACAGTATCATTGTATCAAGGAAAAAAAATCCTTACAAGTGCATCGTCTTGTTCAAGTTTGCAAATGACTTTGGTATTGGTCCAGATATAAAGTTCTGGTCAATTTGTATTCGGTCCAGATTAGGGAGATGACCAATCTCTTCTGGCAAGGAGCCCGTTAGTCGATTTCCATTCAAGAGCCTGCATGCACATTAATCACAAATAGCATGAATGGATCAGCATCTAATCCCCTTTTGTAATTTCAGACAAAAGATTACACTTTATAAACGAAAGATTATTATGCTTAATTTCGAATAATCCATCCGTTCCAAAATATCATCTAAACGGCGATTAATGTAAATTAACCAGGAATCTAGAAATCAACTTACAAGAGTCTCAAATTCGCAAGTTCACCGACCTCTTTTGGTATACTCCCACCTATCTTGTTCCACATGACATCCCTTTAAAAATGAAGAGTAAATATGCATAAGAAAATATTATAAAGAGAAAAGAAATAAGAAGCCACTGCAGAGAATGAGCCTTGGCTAATTGCATGAACCAAAGAGGCAACAAATAGTAACTTGGCTCACAATATTTCCATATAAGATAACCGTGCTAGGTCTGGAGATAAAGTTCCTGCAAGGTTGAGATTCAGTAGTTGCCTGCAAAGATTATACACGGAATTATTTTCAAATGGGTGTTCTTTTAATATATTAAAGGTTGTGATGTGAAAAGGTATTCTTGACAGATGAAAACTTCTAGGAAAAACCAGAGATACTAAAAAAGGGTGTGATTTCTTACAGTTCCCGCACATGAAGATAGTTATCGTTCAGGGTTGTGTTGAAACAAAAGACCCCAGTCCAATTTGATACACACGGATCTCCACGGTTCCAGTTACGGAGACTATTGTCTGGATCATCAAAGCTTCGCCTAATAACCTGCAGTGCTGTCACTGCACATGAAACCAAACTTTTTATAATTAACTTTTGTTTTATTTTATATTACGCTAATCATTTTGTGCCCGTACATGAAAATGTTTCTGGATCCACATCTGCTACACATACTATCACCACATAGATGATTTTGAAAATATCCTCCCCACCCTCCAAAAACATTTAAATTAGAGGATGGCCTGTGGCAATTCAGCTTGTAAACAAAGGAGAATGTGAAAAGTGGCATTCAAAAAAATGTTACATATCATATAAGTATATAATCATGCAAACCAGTGGCTTCTAAACTTGGTTCAAAGTCCCCACCCACGCCCTTCATATGCAAAAGGTAAATCGAATATATTGAGTTTAAAAGGGATAATATATAAGCCTGTGAGCAAGGTAGCAAGAGCTTAATTTCCACCCCCTAAAGGAGAGCAAAACCAAACAGCCAAGAATGAAATTGAAACCTCAATTTTCTAATTCTGACCTTATTAGAAAACACGTGCAAAGGTTTTCTAGCAACATGGATCATGTTAACGAAAAGATAAACGTGTTTTTTGTAAGCATTGATGGAACGTCAACGGCCAACGGTATATGTTTTATCCACATGTGAACAGAACTCACGGTTTTAAAACTCTTCTGATAGAGGAGGTATCAAGTCTCTTAAAAGGCAACCTTTGTTGCCCTCCCCAACCGATGTGGGATCTCACAAGCCACTCCCCAGTGAACCAGCATCCTCGTTGGAACACCATCGTTGGAACACCAGTTCCCGGCTATGATACCATTAGTAACATCCCGGCAAACCGTACCAAATATTGTCCGTTTATCCACATTTGGACTCACGGTTCTAAAAAGCGTCTTGATAAAGGAGGTATACAGTCGAAACAACCTTTGTTCCCCGCCCCAACAGATATGGGATCTCACAATTGACATAAAATCTGAATGAAGAATTCTCCTAGTAAATGTTATAACTTGCAAATTACCAGTAACTCTTTGCCTTGTGGGTTAATAATAACATTGTATCAAGAAAAAAAAAGACTTTCATCACTCCAAGCCATTCGTGGTCGTCCTGGGATTAGTAGAAAGGCGTAAGCCGGCCCATAAACCCAGAGTTACCAAAAAAATATATGGCATCTTTGAACAAAAACTCCTCCAAATACATGAAAAGCAAAGTGATACTAGCTTACCTTCGGTAGGATGAGTAGACTGACCATCTGCAACAACAAGCAACAAACTCGTGGCCCATACCACTCTGAACCATGAAAATCTTAATTCGGACATCCCGAGGTTATTGTGTGTACACCAATTCCCAAATATGGCTCAAAATAAACACCTTGTACTTATCCAAATATCCAAACAACCCACCTGAGCCCAAACAAAACAACAAACAAAATCCAAACTTCAATAAGATTCTCTCCACATACAATAACTCCAAATAATCAGAATCTCAAAACCAGCAAAGTTACCACTTCAAAGAGACATTTAATCAAACAGGTTGCGTGCATACGGTTTTATGTCAAATAAAAACGACATCCCCACATGGGTATGCGCGTAATTATCATTTGACAATTAAGAGGGTGGTTGACGGGTTCATGTCATCATGTGTGATTGGGCGAACCTTGTTGAATGTTCTTTCAGTAAGATTTTGTGGGTGTTTGATGATGAGAAGAGAAGAAGTAAAAGAAAAAAAGGAAAAACTTTGAAATGGTAAGCGTTTGCAAGCTAAAGTTGGTGACGATTGCAGCCATTGTTTTTCAAATTAACTGCAATTTTATAATAAGAACATGTAAGAAGACTGCGATTTTAGATATTGGGTCGAATGCTATTGTTGGCCTCTCAAATCAAGATGGTGTTCGCCACCATTGACTTTTTGTGACACCATTGACTCAGTTTGATTGTAGGACCCAATGATTTGAAGAAAATCTGCTATGTTCCTGTGCAATTCATGCAGTCGTACGCCCGATCTATTATGAGATGACACGTGTCCAATTTTTTCATAACCACCCTAGAAATTTGATGAAATTGCACTTTGCACCGTTGTATTTGCTAAAAGCCATCATTAGTCCTCAAAAAACAAATAGGGTCATCCAACATTCGAGTCAAATAATTTCATATTTAGTTAATTTGTATATATTTAAACCTACATTAAGTTGGCGTTTGGTTCGCAGATTATGAAGAAATCTGATTGAATTGGAATGTTGAATTCTATTGACCAAATTTCATTTTTTCGTTTGATTCGTTTATTTGAACGGAATGAATCTCTGAATTCCATCAAATTCCACAAATGACGGAATTCAACATTCCTTAGCAATTAGAAGATATTTTGATGGAATTGAATGTTGTATTTTCATAATTCCAAATATACCCTTTAACTTAAATATAACATAATTTAATTTAATACTTTAGTTTTTTATTATATTTTTTATTTATATTTATATTTTTATATTTATATTTATATTTATATTTTTATTCTATATAAAATAATTTAATACATTTTTTTATTTTCTCGAATATATTTTATTTTTTCAAAATATAATTTTGTTCATCTAACAATATATTTTATTTGGGTTGTGTATATTATAGTTTTTTACATATTAAAGTATTTTTAGTGAAAAAATATTTAATGATTATTTTATTAATGAATTTTTTGTTTTAAAAAATTAAAAATTATCAAAAAGGGTATTTTGGTCATTTACCAAAAAAATCATTCCAATTCCAAAGTTACATTATGTGAACCAATCAGACAAATTCCAAATCCTTTAACAGATTTCATTCAATTCTGTCAACCAAACACGTAGTCAAACCTGACAACATTTCATTCCAATTCCTTCAAAGTCAAATTCCTTTGACAAATTTCATTCCATCCAAAAACATTTTGCGAACCAAACGCCACCTAAGCTATTTGTGCAAATTTGATTTAGTATTTGTGGCAACTATAGTAACCAAATTTGTAGCTACTTTCGAATAGAGACTAGACTTGGTACTGAATGACAACTATAAAGACCAAAAATGTAATTTACTCTAAATATTAAGTAACACAATATCAAATTAGAAAACAAGCCTTAGGTTCAATAGAGAAGTGCAAATATTTAGAGAAGTAGAGAAGTAAAAAAACACGGGTCCGTTCATATATGAACGTTCATATATAAACAGTCATATATGAACGTTCATATATGAACGTTCAGATATGACTGTTATATGAACGTTCATTTATGAACGTTCATATATGACTGTTTATATATGAACGTTCATATATGAATGTTCATATATGACTGTTATATGAACGTTCATATATGAACGTTCATATATGAACGTTCATATATGACTGTTTATATATGAACGTTCATATATGAACGGACCCGTGTTTTTTTACTTCTCTACTTCTCTAAATATTTGCACTTCTCTATTGAACCTTTCCCTAGAAAACAAATAACAAATAAACAAGGTTAACGCTTGTGATAACAGTCATAAAGGCATGTCCTATGCATCAATTGTTTATTGGTTGGCATGAATAAAGTTGTTTGGGTGACAACAATCAAAGTCCTGTAAAGTTGTAGGTGTTATTGTATGGATTGGAAAAGCTTAGTTTGGAAGATATTCTCATAAATGGATGAAGCATGTTTTTTTAATTGGGAGTGGAAGGTTAAGAAAAAAACTTTACTTTCTGCATAAAACTCCTCATATAAACTTACTGAATAAGTCACTTTCTATATCATTAAGTCACTACCAAACAAATGATCGAATATGTTGTAACACCCCTAAAAAGAGAGATAAATTTAAACCCGAATAATGACGTGGAAACGACATCTATATAAATTGTATCGCATTTACATCCCAAACAACGAAGATGATACTTGACAACCTACTAATCTACACTACACGAGACTTCGATTAAAGATGAGTGTCACTATCATCTACCAAAAGAATCTGTCAAAATGTGTGTATGCCAGACTGTTCAAAAGTCGGTTACTCCAAAAGATTGCCTCTATCGGCATCCATCTATGTTCTCATGGTTTTGCAACCCCGTCGCTAAGAGAACCTGATATACATGTCACGGATATTTATTTTAAAAATGCAAAAAAAGTAATATTTCAGTCGTCGGTAATCCGTCGTAAATGTGTATTTTCACCGACATATTTTATGTTCGTTCGCAAAAAGTTCAGGTCGTCGGTAATCCGTCGGAAATTACCAACGGTTTTAATTTGTCGGTGATTTTGGTTGGTAATGCACTGATGCTCATTTGTCTAGTAGTGATGATCATCGATCTTAAAAACCATGAATGTTTATTTATCCCGAATAGAGAGTGGTTAGATGGATTATCATTGAATCGCTTTTTGCGCCATTTTTTTTTACCAAGTTTAGCAACACGACAATCTTCAATCATTTCAACCGACGTTCAGTTATATGTTACATCCAACCGAGAAAGATAAAATCTACAAGAAATAGGCCATTATTTTAGCGAATAAGAAGCAACACAAAGAAAAGGAATCCATTAACAATATTTGTTTAGTTAAAATATAAATAATGTTTAGTTATACATGTATAAATCGTAAAATCGTTTTATGATCATCGATTTTAAAATCCCACACAAATATTGATACATAAAGGTTAGAATGAATGTCACTCGACCACTTTTTAAGTCATCATTTTAAGCAAGTTTTCTAAAACAGGATTTTTAAACCGACCCTATTTAGTTTTCTCAACAAATAAAACCCGATTATTTCAATTTAGGCATGGGAATGACCCGACCCGTCGGGAAACCCGGTCCACCCGCCCCGACCGGGGATGGGGATTCCACACTAAACCGGGGATGGGGATGAGGACAGAGATCCCCGTTTGTCTTAAATCGGGGATGGGGACGGGGACGGGTATGGCACTCCCCGCCCCGCCCCGCCCCGTCCCCGTTATATATTTAAATTAATAAATTAAATATATATTATTTATTTAAACTAAATAGGTAATTCATAATTTCCTATTTTCTAACTAGGTTTAGAATTTAAAATTGTTATTTTTCGAATATTGGTATGTATTTGGACGTCAAATCAATATATAATTACTCGATATGGTTTTGGATATTACTCGATATGTTTTGGTACGTGTGGCGTTAACTTTTTTTTGGATTAGATTGATTTTCTTTTGGTTTAGGTTATTAATTACTATATGATGTTGTAGTTTTGTATTAAAATAATTATTTTTGTATTAAAATAAAAAAAATTCGATCCGGGAAAAAAATCTCCGTTTCCCCGTTGGGGATGGGGGGATGGGGATATGATCATATTCCCCGGCGGGGACGGGGATGGAGATGAATATAATGATCGGGGACGGGGATGGGGATTGAGGTCCCCGCCCCATTCCCATGCCTAAATCGACCGATCACATATATAATTATTATGTAGCTACTAAAAAATGATTATACCAATTAAGTATTTAATGTAAAAAATAAAGAAAACATATCAACAATAATGGTAGAACTTTAGTATTAAAAGTTTTTGTATATCTATATCTATATTATATATAAGCACGAAACGGCGGTTTTTGTTGAAAATTAAGTCGTACTCATTTATATGCATTATGTACAAATTTTGAAGCTTGAAGTTGCACACTATCAATACCCGTAAGCTGAAATTAACTTCCCACACCCCTCTCCCTTGACATCCCTCTTTCCCATTTCCCACGTCTCTTTCCCAACTTAAATTCTTTCCCAACCTAAATTCCCCTGACTCCTCACTCCCCCAAATTCCTCTCCCTCCCTCTCCACGTTCTGGATAGCTTAACTCCCATCTTGCTTAAACCATTTTCCTCCATATGATACGGTCATCAACTATCAGCCATATTCGATAAAGGATTGTACAACTTCGATCATTGTTTTCTGCAATTTCAATCTCTCAATTAAATACAAGACTGAGTTATCGAAGTTTCTGGTGCAGAAAAGTAGTGCACCGCCACCGATCGGCGCTCAAAGACTCACATTCACAGGTAGTATTTAGATTTAGACACAGACAAAAAGAGAAGTGATATTGAAACTGCAATGGATATGGAGCCTCGGAAGAAGAAGAAGAAGGTAAGGTGGCGATCGATGAGAGCGAATACGGCAACTATGCTCTTGACTTTATAGCAAACAAGGAGCTCCTAGTTTTCACTGCACAACCCCTCCTCCACATCCCTAAAAAAAATAGCCCTAATTTCTATCTTCCACGTTTCCTGAATCATCTCACACATTCCGTACTATTTTTCCTCCTCTCCTCCCAATAGATTTCATCCTTTTCTCGAGGATGCTCATCTTTTTCAATTTGCTTGTTGCTTATCTCTTGTTTTATCTTTCAGTTATAACGAAGTGAACGTGGATGGAGCAAGCAAGCCACGAGTTACAAGAAATTTAGTTATTGCAATCCAGATTGTTGAAGACATGAATTTGTTCATCCTGGGTTTCGTTAGCACTGTCATAAACAAGTAAAAAAAATTTGGTTATTAAATTTCATTTCTTACATCTTTTTGCTTGGGATGTTGCCTGCTTGCTTCCCCACTCTGATTACAAATGATAATCATGTTCATTTCGGCCTTATTCCAACTAAATTGCAGAGTACCTTTCCAAAAACTAAATTGCAGAGTACTCGACAAAACTTTATTTGGCTTTCTCAGTCAATGCATTTATGGACTTGTGCCTGTCCCCTTCTCGTTGTCATTGTGAAGTTGATCCTGGGAAGGATTTTATCTTTCAGTTCACCAATCTTTTATAATGTTTAGTTAACATTTCTGTAACATCTCGATTTTTCTATAAAGGATTACGTTTGATTATTAAATAATTAGAGCATAATTATTTAGTAAGTTATGATCGGTTAATTGATAGGTTAATTTTAGAGTTTAACCCCGAATAAGTTACGTTATTTATTTTATGGAGTTATAAGTTAAGGGGTAAACTTTAATTTTAATTTATAAGAGAAAGGGTTAAACTTGCCAAGTGATGAAAGTATGAGGGGTTGTTTGGGTTAATGTGATTAAATACGCACCATCACCGCCCCATTTTGATTAAGGGGGTGAGGTGTCTTCATTTCATCAATTTGTAGTATGTGTGTGTGTTTCACGGCAAAGAGAAAGAGAGAAAAGAGAGAGAGAGAATCGAGAAAAGAAGGAAGAAGAAGAAGATAAGCAGATTCCTTCAGTTGGAAAACTAAGAAAAAATCTGAAGAAACAAAGGTAACTATCTTATACAAATTCATCATTTTATGTTTATAAAGTTTTCTATGAGTTTAGAAATGGGTCTTGATAGTTTTGGAAGGATATGAGAAATATGGGTTTATAATTGTGTTCTAATAGTAGTCTTAAACATATCTGCATGGTTATAGAATCATTCATAGTTTAAAACTATAGATTTCTGGGTTAAGTATGAATTCAGTTGGTTGAGATAGTTATGAATATTGCAGCAGTGAGTTGTGATAGTTATGAATGTCGCAACATTGGGTTGCGACAAGCTCAATGGTATCGCAACAGTTAGTTGCGACAAGGTGTACACCGCAACAGTTGGTTGCGATAAGTTGGGATATCGCAATAGTGGGTTGCGATAAAATACTGTGTCGCAAGTAGAAGGTTGCGATAAGGGTTATCGCAGCTAGTTGATTGCGATAAGTGTCGATAATTTTGGGATATTTAAGATTCTTAGTCTCTAAGGGTCCTGTACAGTAGATTAATACCAGTACAATATGTATATGGGTATTTCAGATCTCGGTGAAGTTGGTGACGAAAAGTCATACGATTCTAAGAAAATAAAGAAAGAGTGACGGCGACTACTATCAGGTGAGTTCATTCTTACCTTGCCCTTTTTATAACGTTTTAAATTATGGTAAGGTACATTTTTATAATGAACTGCTTTGAATGAATTTCGGATGGGCGATTATACGAGTTTTAACTATTGGATTTAATGGGCAAGTGGGGTACAATAATATTTATATCAAGGACCGTGAGTGATGATATTGATGGTTAAACTTATGTTATAAGAAATTGACATATTAAATGTGATTTGCTTATACTGAATGATATGAGAGATTTATAAAGAAGATTTTCTCATACTAAATGATAGGAGGAATCTATGTGGCATAAATATGATTTGCTTATACTGAATGCTATGAGGAATTTATATTAGTAAAAACCTGCACGAGTACAGTTAAGTGTAATGGATCCATAAGACACTAGTTGTTATGAACACATGGAATGGGCGTGTGGATTAATCGTAATTCCAGTGTGTGTGAGAAATCGTGGAATGGGCGTGTGGAGTAATCGTAATTCCCGATTTCTAAGGAATAGGAGAGATTGGCATGTGTAATTGTAATCTCTACTTCCTTTCCAAGAAATGGGCATGTGTAATTGCAATTTCTTGGATATGATCATTAATCTAGAATCCGTAGAGATTCGTAGTGCGGCTTTGGAATATGATATGAGCATTAATCTAGAATCCGTGGAGATTCGTAGTGCGGCTCTGGAACATGATATCATGACTGACTTAGTGTTAGTCATATTTCTGTTAACTAGGAATGAAATGAATAGGCAAAGTAGAATTGCTATTCAAGTTGAATGATTGGATAGGCAAAGTAGAATTGCTATTCAAGTTGAATGATTGGATAGGCAAAGTAGAATTACTATTCATATGGAATGATTGAATAGGTAATATAGAATTACTATTCATATAGGAACGGTTGAATAGGCAAAAGCATAACTGCTATTCAGGTTGATTGATTGAATAGACAAAGCAGAGTTGTTATTCGTATTTAAGATGTGGAAATATGAATTAGACGAAGAGTAAATGTTGTTTTCATATGTTTTCGGCGGATTAAAAATAGGCAATATATAAGTGCTATTTATGTATCCATTTCAAGAAGAAGGTATGATGTTTGAATGTAAGTCTGTAGGATTGATCGATAAACTAGAATCCGTGATGATTCGTAGTAGACTATTGAATATGGTAATATGACTTTATGAATGGTAGTTATACTCGTGGGATTGAATATGATTCTGTTATTATGAGACGAGTACGAGTACGGTAAGAACGAGTGTAAGTCAAGTTTGATAAACCTTGTTTATATTGATTTAAAAATATTATTTTGAAATTGAATGTTCTCACTAGGCGTTAGCCTAATCGTTTCAAATAACATTTTCTTATCAGGTATGTGCTCAGGGAAGTAGTGGGACGAGCGGAGAGTTTATAGTGGCGACAAGTTGATGTAAATTTACTCTTGTTACTATTTACACTCATATAGAATGTTTATGTTATAGATATTGGATGCGTAAACCCTTTTATTTCAGGTTTAATTTTGCCCTGATTTTTAGGATGTTACAATTTCGTTTTCGTTATGTGGCAATATTTTCAAAAGAACATTGTCGTGTTTGAAGGTTTTGTTTCAACTCATGGAATGAACGCTTTCGTTATTATTACATCAGGTGTTTTATAGAAGCTTCAATTTCAAAATGATCATTATTTTTTTGTCATTTTAGAATTATTCTAGATAATCTATGTAGTCTGCCACCTATTAATATGATCTTAAATAAATATATTGGTGATAGTTCTCTCTCACTCACTCTCTCTCTCTCTCTCTCTCTTTGCTATTGGAGTTTTAATTGATGTCATATTATCTAAAAATGGATTTGTAGGAGCAACGAGTAGTGCATTCGGAGGAGTGGGGTTCTTTCCTTGAGCATCTAAGGAGGCCACTTCCTGCTGCTTTCTGGATCAATTCTAGATAAAGTTTATGTTTCCGGTTCGTATTTGATAATGTTTTTTTTCCTACTGAGTTAGTATTTGGTTCGTGAAATTGAAATAAACTTTGTCATATGCTAAAAAAACCTTATTTTCGCCTCTATGACAAGTTTTCTGGGTTAGAGGATGTAAGTGGGATGGATGTGATTTTATGAGTGAAACTGCTTGCAAGTTGCAATTTTGATGGGATTAGACATCAACTAATTGTCATTTTTCGATTAACTATATCTATGGTTTATGCAGTTGCCATGGGAAGGTGGAAGTAGATAATAAAAACCTACACGACCATATAGTAGGTTATAAGTAAAATACGATTTTTTTAAGAACAAGTCCTGACCTCACACGATTCAAAGCTGTCTGTATGGATATATGTCATGTCGGAATATGTAGTAAATGAATAATTGTTGTTTGTTATATGTGCTTAATGAGCATTTAGAGACGAGCTTAATACGAGAAGATTAGTATTAGAATAAAATGGTGTGGAAAGCATAACCACAGTGTAACACCCTAAATTCAGGGCCAATTTGAACCTTAAAGTTTAACATGGGTAATTGAGAAATCCTTCAACTTATATACATAAGTAGAGAATTAACTATGAGGATTCATATATGCAATTCGAATTCTTCAAAACAACCTATTAATCTAGTCTTGTCAACTAAGATAGGATTAAACTGGTTGTCTAAGTCATTCATCAAAAGCATCCTCAGATATTCAAAGCATATAAACAAATCTGGTTTACCACCATTCTTACCGTACTCGTACTCATATCATCATGATGGGAACATACCCGATCCCATGAATATGACTAACATTCAGAAAGTCATATCATCATATTCGTGAGCCTACTACGAATCATCTATCAAGCCTAAGGACTTACATTCAATCACCATACCTTTTTCTTGGAATGGAAGCAGAAATAGCACTTATATATTGCCTATTTCTAATCCACCGAAAGCAAATGAAAACAACACTTACACTTTGTCTAATTCACGTTTCTACATCTCAATAACGAATAGCAACTATACTTTGCCTATTCACTATAATCAATATGAATGGCAATTATACTTTGCCTATTCCATTACTTCAACATGAATAGCAATTCTACTTTGCATATTCAATCATTTCTTATCACCTCTCGAAATGGGAATTACAATTTACTTTATGCCTATTCCACATTATAGGTCAACGTTAATCACCTCTCGAAATGGGAATTACAATTTACTTTATGCCTATTCCACATTATAGGTCAACGTTAATCACAACTCGAAATGGGAATTACAATTTACTTTATGCCTATTCCACATTATAGGTCAACGTTAATCACCTCTCGAAATGGGAATTACAATTTACTTTATGCCTATTCCACATTATAGGTCAACGTTAATCACCTCTCGAAATGAGAATTACAATTTACTTTATGCCTATTCCACATTATAGGTCAACGTTAATCACAAAACAAACTGGGAATTACCATTCAGAGCCCGGTCTATTCCACATGATTACATACTACTATTGTCTGTGGATCCATTACACTTACTAGTGTATATGTATAATAACATATCACACTACCTCTCGTAACATATTCTTAACTCTAAGAATATTAAACGATTTCTCGCTTCTTTATTCTCGATTGTTTCCCTTTCCAAATACTGTAATTAGAAAGTATTCCGAACTCAAATTGGAATTATTCGAATACGGATTCTAATTTAAAACCAAATCCCTAACTGGATTCTAAGTCTAACCCGAGTCCATTTAATACCAGACTCAAAACCCATTCCAGAATTACCATTTTCCGGATCTTAAAGCTCAGTACCGGAATTTAATTCCTAATCGGATCCTAAAATGAAATCAGATCTCTAATTATATTTCTAAGGAAACCGAATCCCATTTAATTTCCTAATATCGGGCCCAAGCCCAATACCGGAAATCATTTCAATACCGGATCCATTAGGCCCAATTCCCGAAATTACTTAATTCCGGATCCCCTAGCCCAAGCCTACTTCCGGAATTTAACCCAGTTCCGGAAATCCATTCCAGTTCCCGAATTTAACCCAGTTCCGGAAATCCAATCCAGTTCCGGAATTTAACCCAGTTCCGGAAATCCAATCCAGTTTCGGATCTCGTTCAATTCCGGATCCAATACCCGGTTCCGGAATTCCCCACTTCCGGATTCTAAACCCAGTTCCAGAATTCAATACCGGAACTGCGATACTGGTATTCGATTTACGTCAAAATTCGTTCAATAAGCTCATCTAAAATACAGTTTATTTATCGATTCTATTTCCATACCAATATACCAAATCATTCAGACATATTATATAAAACCTCTGATTCAATTTTAATGTTTTTAGATGAAAAGGGATGAACTCACCTGAAACTTATTGACCCAACACGAATTTGATTTCCAATCCAAATCTGATTCATGTCTTCCTACTGTATCGATATCAATCAATACTCAAAATGAATTACCACAATGATTCTAGTATTTTAGATTTAGGTATAAGGAATAACTATACTCACCTTAGTTAACCCAATTTCCAACTCTCCTTTCTTCTTTCTTCCCGAAGATGAAAGCTTCTTCCAAACACAAAAGTGAGATAATATCTCACACTGGACCGACTCCTTCTTTAAATATTAAATTCAGTTTCCCATAATGACCAATTATACCCTCAACTTCAATTTTCATACATAACTTAAACTTTGGTCAAAATACCATTTCAACCCTGAAGTTTACATTTACAAAAAGTCCACAACTTAGACTAAATTACAATTTGATCCCATTTATATTAATTAAAATATCATGGAATTCGGGGTGTTACACACAGTACATTTAACTATCAAGTCAGTGGCACAAACACTTATGTACGACTTACTGAATAAGTCATCTAACCCAAGAAGTCGACTAAGACATAAATAAACACTATCTAAGTTGTGCTTGACTTATGTGAAAGGTACTTAAGTAGAATAAAAAACAAAGACAATGTTGAGACTAGGAAATACTGAAAAAAGTGTGGACATAGTAAATGAATCATTGAGTTTCTGATCGTAAAGTAGGGACCAAAGGTGGTTGGTTTGTTTGGGTTTCATTTAACCTGATTTATATTAGTATTTGTGCTGTCAAACCGAGGGGTTTGGGTCCAATTAAAATTCAACCAAAGACCAAATTGAATTGCAGATTGTATTCACTAACGTAATAATAAATGGGTGGGTTATATCATGTTTTTGAAAGAGATGTTTTAACAAATGAAATAGATGGACGTATATCATGCATGGAGATCTGAAGTTCAGAGTAACTACAATTTCCCCCATGCTTGGAAGTAAATTTATATATGATATTGTTTTTAAAAATATTTCAGTTTGATTTTATTTTTCTTATAGGTTTCAAATGATCAAGGAGTACTACTATAATCATTATCAATATGTAGTCCTCATTTATAAGTGTCTTTGGGTAAGAGTTTCACTATTACTGCTGGAAATAACAACCGATTGTGTCACTGTACCATGGAGAGCCATTATTCTTGTTTTAGATGTTTTGACAGGAACTGTTTCGTGGAAGCAAACCACATGGACATTAAGTTCACAAGACTTTGCACCAGTAGTTGATGTCAATGGTAATTGGAGTATCTATCCTGTTTCTAGATTTTATCCAGATGTTTTTGCTGGACGATCGAGGCTGATGAAATGATTTCAAGATGGTTCAAGGATCAAGTACTTTCTGCTCCAGATATCTCTCTTTGCTACTCATGCATGTTTTTATCTATTTATGAACTTAATTTGTTTGTTATTCTTAATTTGTTTGTTGATCTTAAGCACTTTCGTTTGAATTAATGAAAGTTTTGTTGGATCTAAAATAGATATTGACCTATTTCTTCTTCATTTATATATATATATATATATATATATATATATATATATAGAGAGAGAGAGGATCATACGAGAATGACAACTATTTAAAAGAATAAAGAAATAGCTCACAACCAATCATTTTGAAAAACAATTCTAAAAATAATAATTTCCATAAATTAAACTAAATAGGCAAATATGTCAAACAATTTGGTTATTAACTACAATTTGGTGGGGTGCATAACCATTGACCATCTCTTTCTCTAAATCGTCCTCTTATCTTCTCTCTTTCTCTTCTCTAAACCCTAAACGTAGCCGCCGCCACCATATCGTCGGTGATCTGCCGCCGCCACCACCACCATCTTGCCGCCGCAACCACCATCTCGCCGGCCTGACCTGCTGCTACTGCTGCTACTCAGGCGAAAAAACAGGTTATCGTGAGAGAGAGTGATCGCTGCACCTGCTCAGACGAAAAAACAGGCTACCGCCGCAACCACCATCTAGCCGGCCTGACCTGCTACAACCGCCGCACCTGCTCGCCGCCACTACACCTCTTCACGATTTCCCGTCGCACGACCGCCCTTCGCCGTCGTCTCCGTCAACCGCAGTCGCCATCTCGATTTCTCTCCATCAACCGCCCTTCGCCGTCGTCTCCGTCAACCGCCACTACTTCTTCTCTCTTGTTCGACCATCGAACGCCGCCACCACCGATGCCGATCTCTCTCTCTTGATTTTAGGATTCTCTATTGTTAATCACAAGTGATTTTATGTTTCTCTATTGTTAATCACAAGTGATTTAGGCTTGAATTATGTGATATTATGGGATTTTAGGTTTCTATATGGTTAATCACAAGTGATTTTAGGTTTATCTATTGTTAATCACAAGTGATATTATGTGATTTTGGTTTGATACATACGATCTTGGTTTGAATGATATATTGTGAATCACAAGTGATTTTAGGTGTAACAGCCGAACATTTTAAAACATTTCATTTCTCATAATAAAACACGCAAGGTCATATAACATAGAGTATCCCGGAATCGGGACCCAAAATTTCCTTACATTAAAAACAAAGGTGGTTGGCGGAAACAACCTACACAACTGAGAAATAAACTAAACTGTACTATAGTGTCGCTATACTATCAAACTGTCTCGCTAGCTCCTTGCTCACTTGCTAGAGCCTTTCATCACCTGCTTTCCTGAAAAGGTTTTAGTTTGAAAATGCGAGGGTTAGACCATAAGGTCTAGTGAGTCCCTCCTAACAATTATCAAAGCATTTAAAACAATTTATCATTTTTAGCATAAAACTTTCATAAAACTGTACAGATAAGTTCGCTTTCGGATATAGATCTGCCCCTTATAAATTGACACCCTGAAGTCACCCTAAGGTGACAACGAGTCAGTCTCATGCTGCCTTACAGGGCCACTTCCCTTGGCATAAACGGGAACACCCTCCCGGCACGAGCTGGCGGGCCACCCCCCCGACTTAGTCAATTTACATCAAAACAATGTATGCATACATTCCACGAAATTTTCAAACATCATTCATGCAATTAAAGCATAAGCATAAAGCATGGCATTTCTCATCATGTATTCACTTTAGAAAAACACGTTAAGAGTCACGTATTTTAGTTAGAAAACTCACCTGACACGCTTACTTTCCTTTCCTACTCAGATGGGCACTTCCACTCGGTTTCCCTGAATGAATGGACAAAACGTAAGCTGATTTCCCAATTATCCGGACACACACACACCTTTCCGGACACACTCTAAGCTTTCTGGACAACCCATTTTCCGGACACACTTTATCCGGACAACACCCTTTCCGGACAACACCCTATCCGGGCAACTACTACATTCCGGACGATACCCCTTTCCGGATATCGAACTTACCGGATACTAGACTTTACCGGACATAATACCTACCCGGGTAGCTTTCCTATCCGGACAGTCTCCACACCCGGAGACCTTCTAACGCATCGAGGAGTCCGGACGTCCGAGAAGGTTTCCGGACGTCGACCTGGACCCTTTTTGAGGCTGAAATCTACTGGTTAGCTCGATTCTCTCGAAGTAAAGATGAGCAATAGCAACAACATCACTAAACTTAACAATTACTGAGTTCTTAGCAATCGAAACACACTATAAGACCCGATTTCTCTCATTTTAGCTTCAAACTCCACTTTTGAACAAAAACCCCAAGACTAACCATTCTGCTCCCTAATCAAAGATAAATCGATGAAACAAGAGAGTGTTACCTGGTTGATTGCTTGCGATAAACGAAATCCAAATGCTATTTCTTCTTCAAATCCCAAGGTTTGATGGCTCCTTTCTTCCAAATGCACCAAAAACCTTCAAGAACCTCTCCTCTTCTTTCCCTCACAAATTCAGCCGACACACACACTAAAATCAGTAATATGGAATGTCCTCTAGGGTTTTGTGCCTTTTTATACCCCAACTCCTATTTACCAACTAGCCCCTCAACTTCTACTTCTGCTTAAAACTCCACACCAAACGCAAAACATTTCGAAAAAGGTTGGGGTCGTTACAACACTCCCCCCTTAAAAGAATTCCGTCCCCGGAATTCCATTCTCGAAAAGGTGAGGGTAACCGAACATCATATCTGATCTTACTTCCCACGTTGCCTCTCGTCCCTTATGATAACTCCACTGAACTTTTACTAGCCAAACTTCTATGTTCCTCGTTTAGCAAACCTTACCGCTCACGATTTATATCGGTCCTTCTACGTAAGTCAACCTCTCATCTATACTGATGTCCCCTCAAAGGAACAGCCACAACGACCTCTGACAAACACTTCTTTAAGTCTAAGGCATGAAATGTCGGATGAACACTCTTTAATTCTTCTGACCAGTCTAACTTGTATACTGCTGCTCTAACTCGCTCACTAATGACAAGGTCAACTTCTTATCGCCTGCATCTCTTGCAAGGTCGCCATCATCTCATTTCTCACATCGGCTCTCCACAAAAGAGACGTGCATCACACTACGAATTTCTTCTCAAATTCACATCGAGTACCTCAAGATCGCGCACTATCTATTCAACTTTCATGCTTCGACGGATCCGCAGACTTAGTCCACCTTACTTTTCTCTCAAGCTTCAAGGCTCAAAGCCTTATGTTTTTCAATCCAACCACTCATTTCTACCCGGTTGCCTCAGACCGTTCAGATGGGAAACATAACCGCACCCCATACTTTGAAACCGCCCTCGGCGAGACACCACTTGCTATATCGTGCCATCTTGTACTTTCTTCGATCACTATACTCGCTTAAAACTACCTGAAGAAACCAAGGACAACCGCGCCTCCATTTGCTCGCCTCCGTCCACACATCGGGACTCACGGTTCTAAACACGTCAAAAAAAGGTCTCTCATACATTTATACTTCCTTAAGAGAAAGCACTTGGCGGAAATTCCTGCCACATCAACGAGGATCTTCCACCAGGAAAACTCACTTACTGACAACTTGGCACAAGGCCAACCTTGTACATCCCGACAAGCTCACACCTAAAAGTCCCCTCCTCGGGTTACATGTAATTCTAGATCACTTCTTCCCACTGACATACGTCTATGCCGATCATATTCCCTTCCCGATTCACATCGGCTACAACTCGGCAACTAATTCATACCTTCTCACCGCACCATCATTTCACACTTAACGTGACTAATAGCAGAAAACTTCCATGATTCCTCATTGAAGTGTTCACCTATCCGAATTTACTTATCCTGAAGGCTCATCGATTCTCACTGCTAGCCACAAATGTCCAGTCATATAACATAACTTCGGTTTCCCCCCACTTGACTAGGAGAGGTAACCATGATCACACCCTACTGCTTTTAGGAGCTTACACTGAACGATCAGTTCGCTTGAACGTTTCTCACAACATCACCAACTCAACTCGTTCAACTGCCCTTTTCCACTTCTTTCTCGCACAAAGACATGCACAAATCCCCTTCCTCAAAACTTCTTCCAGAAGTTCACACACTTACCGATGGCAATCTATGCACGCTACTCTACCTCTCGGTGTTACTGGCAAGCTTACTACTTCTAACTTTCCCCTTTAATCTGACGTACTATCTTCACCTCTCCACCGCAACGTGAAGCACCGCCTCTCAAGCATTACTTGTCTCTCCCTTCCGACCTTTTCACTTGCTGAAACATTCTCTCGTTACTATACGTAATCAAATGGTTGCGTCAATATGCCAACTTAAGGCGTTCAATCAAGTCATCTCGAAATGACACCTGTGATCGAAGTCATTACACATCCTTTGATCTCTCACTAATACATCCTCGAATAATTCCTCCATACATAAGAAACAATTCACATTCCTCAAAGATTTCGCATTTACTACCCCACATCTTCGACTAACCCATTCATCGCCTTCTCTAAAACTTCCAAAGATTTCGACAACATTCTTACTTAGCAACTCACACAATCAAAAACACTTGGTTTCTCATTTGGGTAATCACTCCCTTCTGCTCCGACATTCTATTCTGAAACAAGTCAAATCACAACGCCAACTTACAAACCACGTGCTCCAACAACTTGATTAACCAAATGTACACCTCACCCGAAACCCCCGAAAAGGCTCCCATCTGATATTTCCTCTTCCTAACGTCACACTACTACAACACTGACTGACACATTTACCTAGGCAATTGCCGCCACTACTTGACCGTACATTCTCCACCCATAACATCTTGCTGCAGACCAGGTCTCCCATGGTCATTCGTGCACAACTCAAACTTACTCTCATGTTCTCCTGCATAAATAACCGAGTCTATCTCGCTACTTTGTCTCTCCCCAACTCTAGCTGAACCATTACTCACGAATTTCTGATTAACTCTAACATACTCGTTTCTTGCTAGCTCTTTGCGATCTCAATCCAACGCATAGACATGGCACATTCCCTCACAGATAGACATAATCTATACACCTACTTTGTTCGTGCTAACTACTACATCTTTTACGTACCATCCACCTCGTAAGTAAAACGCTTATCTAAACAGCATCCTTTCACTAGCTCAACACCCCTACAGGGTGGTCCTTCAACTTTCAACCTTCTGATTCTAGTCTTCGACCTCATACACCTTACACAACTGTCGACTCTGACATCAATAGTTGACCTGTTGATACTTCGTTGATACTTTCTTGACCTATTCTTCAACAAGGGTCCCCTATAGGACCTAATCTTTCCAACACCAACCTATTAATCAACTTCACATCCCGTCGTCCTCGTTTCAAACTGACTCGCGTAATGTCAATATTACAGGATCACCTTAAACTCTTATTCAACGTCGCGGATATTTCATCTCTACTTCACCACCCTACTCATAACGAGTTGCTATACCAACACCTTGATGACTTCTAGTCTTTCCCTGAACACAACCGACATTAAAGTCCACTTCCGACTCTTCCAGTGCTCACCTCTCCTCTAGAACGCAATTACCAAAGCTACAAACGTTCTCTCCTGATTTGTCCAACACCTCTCCACTCCAGGAGTTCTTCCTTAGCTTAAAATGTAATACTCTACGACCTATTGAGTTCATAGCCTTCATGCCTGACAACGCGATAAATGAATCATTTAACACTTTTGATCATTTTAAAGAAACAACACTTGAAAACAATTTGGGTACACACGACCCCAACATTCTCATAACTCTAATGCCCTGCACAACGATCTTGAGGATCGTTTGCATGCAATCTTTCTGTAAAACTTAATCTTACTCAACCAAAAAATGTGTTGTTACGACAGGAATAAATATTGGATGAAAATCTTCCCATACGACAAAATTTTGAAAGAAATTTACCGACACAAAGTAGGCCAGTCGGTCCTCACACTCATTTATATAACTTCGACATGTCAATACTCATTTTGGTTATAAAAGTTGTGCATTCAAACGTTTTCTTGGCTTATCATGAAAAGAGTGGAAAATTTTGCAATTCGTAAACCTCACGACTTCATTGTACGATGTAAATGGATTGTATATATATATATATATATATTTTAAAATATACGCTTGCACACGCCGACTCATATCCAATCAAATTTGATATTTACACGTTTACTTTTCTTATGAAAAAAAAATCTCATGTACACATATACGAACTCAAAGCATGAAACTTTACATGCAATTGAAGGCTACTCACTCAAACAAGGTCAATCGCTTTACTCACGCAACTTATCATTGTAACAACCCAAATCCCATATACACAACAATTCACATAATGTAACATAACATTCATATAACAAAAGAAACATCATATTACAAGTTCGGTCCCGCAGTCTTTTACAAATAAAAGAAACCATTCTACTACAAACTTTGTACTATTTACATACATCATATTTAATATTGTGGTACAACTGCTAAACAAGCCAAAATCTTCATCTTATAATCCTTCACAAAAGCCATCCATTGATTACTCTACTTACTTGCTCTTACTTGATCCACCACCTGGAATACATATTTTAAAACAAAATGAGGGTTAGACCTGATGGTCTAAGTGAGAAATCCCTGTTAGTTTGAAAACCATTTATATAACTTCATTCACATAAATCACGCAACACAATTACATATATCCAATTAAGCTCACATATCATGTACCTTCCCTTCTCATTCCTCCTGGCCATATTAGTGGTAGCAAGCCAACTAATAATATACAACGCTGCACAACATCTACAGCCAAACAACGCTATACGGATTCTATAGCCAAACACACCGGTCCTAGACCCGGCCAACGTATTATAACACATTATAATACTCATGTAAATATAATACCTCACTATATTATAATTCACATATAAACACATAGTCATCAACTATTTCATTCCCAATCCACACATATACGTATTCCAGTTAAAAACGTTTTTAAAGTAAAACTCACCTGATTGCTTATCAACACGTTTCCAAGCCTTCTAAACAGGTTCAGTCCTTTACCCAGAATTCACAGGATCTGTAACACATAGATACAGATATCTCTTTACCACATAAAACACATAAGTCTTACTAAGGCTAAGAACTCTAAAGAACTCAAATCCTCAAATGTTCCCATAAGGCGACTTAACACGGGGGTTCCGCTACCCGGCTAGCGGATGGGGTCAAGGGGCAGCGCCCCTAGAAAATTTTCAGAAAACCTTATTCAGTCCTCATTCAAAAACTAGTTAAAAATAACCAAACAGCTAAAGTATCCGGATACCACAAGTTACCCGGACAACACTACTTTTCCGGACATTCGGGACTTTTCCGGACAATCGGTACAATTCGGACGTCATCCGGATACCAAAGTAATCCGGATACCATCCGGTATCCAATTCTATCCGGAAAACATAGGAAAAAGGAACTTACCCGGATAACAGACTTGTCCGGACACCGACGAAGAACTACCCGGATACCATTAAAGAACTACCCGGAAACCTTCAACAAAACTATTCGGACACCTTCATACTGCGTCCGGACACCTCTGTCGGTTTCATCATTTTCGACCCAGAATTAACAGAAATCACTACTGGAAGTGTAATCGGTTATTCTACTCCGATAGAAACTATCTAAACACAATTACAAACACAAAATACAAAGCAACATACCTCAATTTCACTTCCAAAAGTACCAAGTTGAATCCCTAGCTTTACTTCTTCTCTTTTCTTCTTTTGCTCTCAATACACACACTCACACACTGAAATTCTGGATATTTTGGTATTATGAAATATCTGATTTCATCAAAAGGGATATTATCTCAATCACTTACCACTTTAGCCCTTAAACTATCCATGAATGACTAAAACACCTTAAATTCCTAATTTAACCCAAACTTGCCCTAAACTTCCAATTTAAAGTTAAATAATTTTAACGGAACTAACATTTAACTAACGAACTTACCCGGGGTATTACAATCATTGACACTCTACTTTCGACCAGTGGTCGCCTTCTCGACTTGCAACGATTTGCTATACATACATTCAACAGTCTACTTACTCAACCAATTCATACTATTTTGTTTTGATCAACTATTTCACTTTCCACTTCTACATGGTTTCATTTCACTAAAGGTATCTTATTTCCTTTATCCTGCTAATGGAAAGCTCGACCAAGAACCCAGGGCTCCATTGATACCTTCAAGGTTTTGACACTGACTTTTCTTACCATCCTGACTGATCTATCCCATGATTTCTAGAAATGGGACTCTCTCGAAACAGTAGTCTTACTCAAACTCAAGCATTCTTCCTCTCCGAATCCACGAAGAGCTACCTCTAGACGACTCATAATACTCTATACAACATCTCTTCTCTACGATGTATACGTATATCCCATCACCATGACTTCTCATGAAACTTCCCCAACAATGGGTCTCAGTCTACCCCTCAGGGATCTTGCTGACATTCTAAAGTACTGGAACACGACATAAACACTAGATTCTGACTACCACTTCGGAATAATAAGGCAGGTTAAGCACATACATGTACCTGTAAGTTCGCAATTACACTGGCCAGGTGGAATTTCAAACTTACCTTACATGACAGTCCTCAGTACCCTATTAGTCCTATCTCTATAACAGTGTCCTCCTAACGCATTTTCTGATTCTCAGTTGTGATTTCTACTCCCAAGTTTAAGTTTAGGCCCGTCCGGTCACCTAAATCCCTTAAACTATGGCTCTGATACCAATTGTAACAACCCAACATTTTAAAACATTTCATTTCTCATAATAAAACACGCAAGGTCATATAACATAGAGTATCCCAGAATCGGGACCCAAATTTTCCTTACATTAAAAACAAAGGTGGTTGGCGGAAACAACCTACACAACTGAGAAATAAACTAAACTGTACTATAGTGTCACTATACTATCAAACTGCCTCGCTAGCTCCTTGCTCACTTGCTAGAGCCTTTCATCACCTGCTTTCCTGAAAAGGTTTTAGTTTGAAAATGCGAGGGTTAGACCATAAGGTCTAGTGAGTCCCTCCTAACAGTTATCAAAGCATTTAAACAATTTATCATTTTCAGCATAAAACTTTCATAAGACTGTACAGATAAGTTCGCTTTCGGATATAGATCCGCCCCTTATAAATTGACACCCTGAAGTCACCCTAAGGTGACAACGAGTCAGTCTCATGCTGCCTTACAGGGCCACTTCCCTTGGCATAAACGGGAACACCCTCCCGTCACGAGCTGGCGGGCCACCCCCCGACTTAGTCAATTTACATCAAAACAATGTATGCATACATTCCACGAAATTTTCAAACATCATTCATGCAATTAAAGCATAAGCATAAAGCATGGCATTTCTCATCATGTATTCACTTTAGAAAAACACGTTAAGAGGCACGTATTTTAGTTAGAAAACTCACCTGACACGCTTACTTTCCTTTCCTACTCAGATGGGCACTTCCACTCGGTTTCCCTGAATGAATGGACAAAACGTAAGCTGATTTCCCAATTATCCGGACACACACACACCTTTCCGGACACACTCTAAGCTTTCTGGACAACCCCCTTTCCGGACACACTTTATCCGGACAACACCCTTTCCGGACAACACCCTATCCGGGCAACTACTACATTCCGGACGATACCCCTTTCCGGATATCGAACTTACCGGATACTAGACTTTACCGGACATAATACCTACCCGGGTAGCTTTCCTATCCGGGCAGTCTCCACACCCGGAGACCTTCTAACGCATCGAGGAGTCCGGACGTCCGAGAAGGTTTCCGGACGTCGACCTGGACCCTTTTTGAGGCTGAAATCTACTGGTTAGCTCGATTCTCTCGAAGTAAAGATTAGCAATAGCAACAACATCACTAAACTTAACAATTACTGAGTTCTTAGCAATCGAAACACACTATAAGACCCGATTTCTCTCATTTTAGCTTCAAACTCCACTTTTGAACAAAAACCCCAAGACTAACCATTCTGCTCCATAATCAAAGATAAATCGATGAAACAAGAGAGTGTTACCTGGTTGATTGCTTGCGATAAACGAAATCCAAATGCTATTTCTTCTTCAAATCCCAAGGTTTGATGGCTCCTTTCTTCCAAATGCACCAAAAACCTTCAAGAACCTCTCCTCTTCTTTCCCTCACAAATTCAGCCGACACACACACTAAAATCAGTAATATGGAATGTCCTCTAGGGTTTTGTGCCTTTTTATACCCCAACTCCTATTTACCAACTAGCCCCTCAACTTCTATTTCTGCTTAAAACTCCACACCAAACGCAAAACATTTCGAAAAAGGTTTGGGTCGTTACATTAGGTTTATCTATTGTTAATCACAAGTGATATTATGTGATTTTGGTTTGATACATACGATTTTGGTTTGAATGATATATTGTTAATCACAAGTGATTTTAGGTTTATCTATTGAATAAAGGAAAATGATACATACGATTTTGGTTTGAATGATATATTGTGATCCCTAAATTTTAGAAAGTCAATATTATCCTAAATTAATCCATAGCATAAATGACCTTAATACCCTTTTAGTCTGATTTTTGGAAATTATTATTTTTTGAATTGTTTTTAAAAATGAATTGTTGAGAGTCATTCCTTTATTCTTTTAAACAGATGTCATTCTCGTTTGAATCCACCCCTATATATATATATATAAATAAAAATGTTGGGAGTAGTTTCGTGCTATCTGGAGATGTATATGGTACTTTAGTACTGGACTTGTCTTACCATTATTGGTTCCTTCATTGTTCTTCTTCATAATTAACTTCATATCGGTTGATGTGTTTCTATATTAGCCTCAAGATATTGATTATCTCTACTATGTCTTTATTACAACTAAATAATGCATAAGTATATGTAGCTTAAGCTATTTTACTTTTAGTTGGTCTTATGGTGTGAGGTATAGAGAACTCTTAGAGTGGTTGATTTTATAGGCTTTGACGTTCATATTTTTCATTTAGCTTTCACGATGACATTTTACTTACAAACAACACCATAATTTAGAAAATACTTGTATTAATTTCCAATCTCAATTTTCAAAATAAGTTTAATATCGCTGCTGCGGGTATATAACTAGTCAATTAAATAAATGTTTAAACCGTATAATGATTGAAGATTGATCACATCATTTCCTGATTATTACTCAACTCTTTTTTTCATCATTTTAGGCATGTTTTCCAACTCTTTTTAATCTTCAATCAAATACTAGTTATTTCAAACAAAAAAGTTCAAATGTTGTTTTAATCAATGGCACAGAAAGGTAATATCAAAACGCGGAATCAAAATGATCAAGTTTCTAAACTATTTTCTGAACGAAAAAATCATTAAACTTTCTCATTTTGAATGAGCAAGTCCCTCAACATTTTTCTTAAAAATATAAATCACCGAACTTTTAAAAATCGCATGTAACCAACCAAAAAAAAATTTAAGTAAAAAAAATCTAAATCAATTTTACCGTTCTCAAACTCTACGTCACTCAAAAACAATGCAAACACCGTCAACAACTTGATAGGTGATATGGAGAATGGATAACGATGGGGCGATGGGAGTGACGAGGGAAAGCGATACCGTTGTTTGCGAGAGGTTTGAATGGCGTAGGGTTTGGGAACGGTAAAACTGGTAAAAAAAATTTACTTTAAAATCTTCCTAGTCGGGTACATGTAGTTTTTTTTTGTTAAAAAGATGCACGTAACCAATTTTGAAAGTTCGATGATTTATTTATTTAAAAAAAAGTTCAAGAACTTAATCATTCAAAATGAGAAAGTTTAATATTTTTTTATTTCAAAGTGAGAAATTTTAATGGTTTTTTCATTCAAAAAAATAGTTTATGGACTTAATCATTTAAATTGAAAAAGTTTAATGGTATTTTCGTTCAAAAAAAATAGTTTAGGGAGTCAATCATTCAAAATGGGATAGTTCATTGGGTTTTTTTGAACTTTTCTCAAATAGGCAAGTCGTTACGCCGTTTTACATGTTCATTAATCTCAAAAAGATAATCGTCAAGAGGATTATCATCGAGTTGCTTCCTATGTCATCATTTTAAGCAATTTTTCCGAAACATGTTTTTTTACAGACCGACTCTATTGGATTTTCTCACCAAATAAGGTTCATCGTTTTGATCCATACAGTTCAGTTTGGTTTTTAACCAACACCAAACAGATAAGATCTACCAAAAAACAAGTGCTTAATGAAAACAAAGAAACAAAATTCATCAAAAACAGCTATACAAGGGGTCATCTTTAAATTGTCTTTTAAACTAAACCTAAAAAAAGGTTTTTATATGGCTAAAATTTATTTTTCAATTGATAATGATTAAGCAGTTTTATTTTATGACCCCCAATTTTATAATCCTTGACATTAATAGATCATGACAAGATAGTTGTTAGAGCAGTCATCATTGAATTACTTATTAATAATTAGGTCTATTTCAAGCAAGTTATATTTAAAAAGGTTTTGCATATCCATTTGTTTTTTCAGAAATTAAAATTAAATCATTGATGCCAAAAATTAAATCACTACTGCATCACTTATTGGGTCATCATTTTAAACAAGGTTTTTTACGGACCTGGTCTCAATAGAAAAAAAATAAGGGCTTAATAAAAAATGGCAAAAAGAAAACAAAATACATTAGTCAAACCGCTTAATGATCTTCAATCTTAAATATCATGAATGTTTATTAAGCCTAAATATGGATCATCATTGAATTGCTCACTGGGTCACTGTTTTTACCAAGTTTAGCAAAACGACAATCTTCAATCATTTTAACTGGCCGTTCAAAAAGGCCAGTAATTTAGCAATATAAGAATCACAAAGAACAGAACTCATTCATAATAACTGTAGTCAGGGACGGAACACAAGCTTTCCAACCACGGGGGCCGGACCTAATAGATTATATATTTTTAAAATACAAAAATAGACGGTCCAAAGTCATAACATAGTAAACTCTAATACTAAACATTAAATATGAAAATGTCAAATATTACTCATCAAAGTGGAACCCGTCGATCTTTCGCGACCTTGAAGTCTTCCACAATCTCCTCCAAACTAATCTTTTCAGCAACTTCCCTTTCGATAAACAAAACCAACGAGTCATTTAGAAACTCATCTTCCATTTTATTTCGTATTCTTGTTTTCATAATATTCATTGCTGAAAATGATCTCTCGGTTGTTGCGGTAGAAACTGAGAGAGTAAGTAATAGATTGATTACTCGAAAAATCATATCAAAAGTGGTTTCTCTTCTAGTCCTTACCAACCATTGACACAATTCTGCAACAAAACAATTTTAAACAAAATTAAACCCAATAAAATAATTTTAAACTAAACCTAATCACTAATTAAACAATTTTAAACTAAACCTAATCACTAATTAAACAATTTTAAACTAAATTAAACCCAATAAAATAATTTTAAACTAAACCTAATCACTAATTAAACAATTTTAAACTAAACCTAATCACTAATTAAACAATTTTAAACAAAATTAAACCCAATAAAACAATTTTAAACTAAACCTAATCACTAATTAAACAATTTTAAACTAAACCTAATCACTAATTAAACAATTTTAAACAAAATTAAACCCAATAAAACAATTTTAAACTAAACCTAATCACTAATTAAACAATTTTAAACTAAACCTAATCGCTATTTAAACAATTTCAAACTGAACCTAATCACTAATTTAACAATTTCAAAGTTCAAACTAAACCTAATCACTAGAAATTTCAAATTCAATCAAAATTCAATCAAAGTTCAAGCAATAGCATAATATTGTAAATGGCTAAATCTAAATGCATTTAATTTTGAAATAGAAAACTTGAATAAAATGATATAAAACCTGTGATTTGTGGGTTGTATTTGATGAAGATGAGGTTACATTCAAAAGGGTTCCGCTTGGATTCATGAGATATTGAGGATTTGAGGTTCCTGAGAGTGTGCTGTGCGCCGAGAGAGAATCAGAGAAAACTCAGAGGTGTGTTGTTCCTGTGCGACCAAGAGAGATAACTCAGAGCATCTCCAACCTTCACACAAAAAAACACCAAAACACCAATTTTGGTGGGTCCAACACAAAAAAAAACCCTCAACTCCAACCATACTAAAAAAACACCAAATTTGTAGACCCCACATTAAAATAACATATTTTATTTACTATTAACTATTTTTAATAATAATTATTATAATTTGTAAATATAATAATAAATAATCAATAATTAATTTATTTAATGAAGACCGATAAAAATAAAAACGATAATTTTTTAATTGATAATACATTTAAATAAAATTACATCAATTCAAATAACACAAATTAAAAGGCATAATTAAATAATACTAATGCTCCGAGTTAGTATACTCGTCCCACAAATGATCAATTAATGCATCTCGAAGTTCAAAGTGAGCGGTTTTGTCTTTGATCTTTTTATGTTGAGCAAGAAATTGTTCAAGTCCATCATTGTTATCGTTCACCATCTAAACTCTCACATTTGTCCCCACAATTGGCTCCTCGTGTCGTTCTTCAATTGGTGCATTAATATCACGTTGATCTTCAATGATCATATTATGCATAATGATACATGAAGTCATTAATTTGTATTTTATGACTTTTATATTAATCTTATATTTCTTTGTCGTATTTCAAATTTAATTACATATATATATATATATTAAATGTTAAACTTATTTTTCTTATTTAAAATTTAATAACAAGAATACAACTTTTTAATCAATATTACATTTAAAGAATTAATTGAAAAAATAAATAATTAATTCAATTACAAATTATTAAATATTAATATAAAATGCAATAGTGGTGGGGTCTTAAAAATTGGAGTGTGAACAATACACGCCATATTTGGCGTGTTCAATTCTTGGACGCTAAAAAAAATACCGTTTGGCGTGTGGTTGGCAGGCAAAAAACTCCAAAAATGAAAAAATGAAGTATGGTTGGAGATGCTCTCATAAATGAGTTTGGAGGGTTTTTTCATTTTTGGTTTTTGGAATTAAAACTAATCCATCATCCACTATTCCACTGAAATTGCAATTGAAAGAAAACGAGCTCTAGAGGTGGGCCACTATGTGGTTGAATTGAATTTTAATTTATCCACATTAGTGGAGGGGCCCATTTGAAATAATAAAAACTAGTATGGGAACCGGGCGTTGCGCGGTAGACTATGTTGTTTGGGTAGTAATATATAAATATTAATCCAAACATGTAAAAAAAGTGGTTCAAAGTTCAAACAACCATCATACCACAAAACATAACCAAAATAAAGTCATCGTAATACGTAAAGAAACAACTAAGATAAACAAAAATAAAGTTTGTTGATTTCTATACATAAGTTTCAGCTTGGCCAATACTCGAAACCTCTTATTCCGCGTTTAGTCAATCGCCCATCATCCATCTCTATCTACAATATACTATGATCCTCAGATGAAGGTTGTATACGATGTGGAACAAAATTGCATTAAACATTGTAGGTATTAGTGATAATCATAAAAATATGGAAAGAAATAATATAAGTAGGATTTTAGAGTATATATGAATATAAACACTTAGTAAGATATTACCTTGTCTATCCGGTGAATATTTTGCAATTATATGTGAAAACCTTTTGTTTCGGATTGGGTCCCTTTTATTTGGCCTCTCATGAAAAGTGGTCATATAAATAAATCACGAACCAACACATTCTCTACAAAAGATTCACGTCATTAGAGTAATGAAATCTGCCCAAATTGGTCCAAAAAACAAACCTAAGCCAAACTCTAATCTGTAAAAAACTGAAATTCGTCCAGAAACTAAATTTGCCCAAAACTCAAATCTGTGATAATTCTAAGAACACCAAATTTGTCCAATGCTCATACATGTGCAAAACTTAAATCTGTCCAAAACCAAATCTGTCAAATTGGTTTAAAACCAAAGTTATCCAAAATTTAAATTTGTCCAGGACTCAAATATGTTTAATTGGTTTAAACTAAATATGTCAAAAACTCAAATCTGTGATAAGAACACGAAATCTGTCCAAATTGGTTCCAAACTCAAACTTGTGCAAAAGCACCAATTTTGTAACAAGGGGTGTTTAACGACACTTAATTAAAGGGAGAAGATTCACCTTGCTTAACTTGATTCTCCGAAGTTGGATTCTCTGGCTTCTGGTTTCCCTTTTGTTTCGGATTGGGTCCCTTTTATTTGGCATCTCATGAAAAGTGGCCATATAAATAAATCACGAACCAACACATTCTCTACAAAAGATTCACGTCATTAGAGTAATGAAATCTGCCCAAATTGGTCCAAAAAACAAACCTAAGCCAAACTCTAATCTGTCAAAAACTGAAATTCGTCTAGAAACTAAATATGCCCAAAACTCAAATCTGTGATAATTCTAAGAACACCAAATTTGTCCAATGCTCATACATGTGCAAAACTTAAATCTGTCCAAAACCAAATCTTTCAAATTGGTTTAAAACCAAAGTTATCCAAAATTTAAATTTGTCCAGGACTCAAATATGTTAAATTGGTTTAAACTAAATATGTCAAAACTCAAATCTGTGATAAGAACACGAAATCTGTCCAAATTGGTCCCAAACTCAAACTTGTGCAAAAGCACCAAATTTGTAATAAGGGGTGTTTAACGACACTTAATTAAAGGGAGAAGCTTCACCTTGCTTAACTGAATTCTCCGAAGTTGCATTCTCTGGCTTGTGGTTTCCCTTTTGTTTCGGATTGGGTCCCTTTTATTTGGCCTCTCATGAAAAGTGGCCATATAAATAAATCACGAACCAACACATTCTCTACAAAAGATTCACGTCATTAGAGTAATGAAATTGCCCAAATTGGTCCAAAAATCAAACCTAAGCCAAACTCTAATCTGTCAAAAACTGAAATTCGTCCAGAAACTAAATCTGCCCAAAATTCAAATCTGTGATAATTCTAAGAACACCAAATTTGTAATAAGGGGTGTTTAACGACACTTAATTAAAGGGAGAAGCTTCACCTTGCTTAACTTGATTTTCCGAAGTTGCATTCTCTGGCTTCTGGTTTCCTTTTGTTTCGGATTGGGTCCCTTTTATTTGGCCTCTCATGAAAAGTGGGCATATAAATAAATCACGAACGAACACATTCTCTACAAAAGATTCACGTCATTAGAGTAATGAAATTTGTCCAATGCTAATACATGTGCAAAACTTAAATCTGTCCAAAACCAAATTTGTCAACTTTGTTTAAAACCAAAGTTATCCAAAATTTGGATTGGGTCCCTTTTATTTGGCCTCTCATGAAAAGTGGGCATATAAATAAATCACGAACCAACACATTCTCTACAAAAGATTCACGTCATTAGAGTAATGAAATCTGCCCAAATTACAAACTTATTAATCATCAAAGCATTTATTCAAGCATAAATACACATAAAAGAGACTCACCAAAGGTTTAGCTTCATCTTCTAAATTTTCAAGTAATAGATCGCGATAAGCCAAATGGCGCCATAGCATTTGGTATTCCCTTGGACTTGTGATACCAGTAGTAGTTCGTTTCACCCTCGCATTCCAATCAATTTTTGCATCCTGAACTTGAGCTACTTCCTGAAGCAAAGCTAGCACTGTTGTAGCTGTGTGCCTTCAAAATCATCACAACAAACATATAAATTTTTATACAAATAAAAATCATCACAGCAAAGTGCAAACATATAAACAATTATTCAAATAAAAAAGCTTGATATAGATATTCATTGTGCAGTGCTTATGAATTTGCAAACTCCCAATTGGAAAATTTCGTCAAGAAAGGAGTTCTAGATGGACTCACATATGTTAGACTGTGTTTCAAATAGCAACAAAACAATACATAATTTCCACCATTCTTTTTAAGACGATAGATTGATGAATTGAGTGAAATTTTGGTTAATCCCACTAAAACCCTAACAAAATAGTGAAAAGGGATAAAAAAGAACCTTCGTAAAATGGTGGATACGTCTTCTTCACTAATGACGCCCTTTTTCTGCTTCTTTGTTTTCTCATCCATTTCTGATTCTTGATTGATCGACTGAAATCGCATGAATTTCACAGAAAGGAAATAATCCCTCAAATGAATTTGAGATGAGAGAGGGATTTCGATTGGAGGTCGCTGGTGGGTGGAGGCAAAAGGGCGGTTGTCGGCGGTGTTGGGCGGTGCCTGGTGTTCGCTGGTGGGTGGAGGCGATTTGAACAGAGAGGGATTTCGATTGGTGGTCGCTGGTGGGTGAAGGGGGGATTTAGGGCGTCGATTTTGGGTAAAGAACCCTGGTGAAGTGGGGATTTGGAGCGGGTCGAGGGGGATTTAGGGCGGGGTGGAGGAGGAGGGTAAATGTAACACCCGTAAATTTCGAATAAGTACAACTTCGATTCGGTGGGGAATCGATCTTTTGAGAAAAAGATGGAAAATAGGATTTGGAGTTAAATCCTAGTTCTTATTGTTTGGTTGGATGGGTAATTGGATTACGAGTCCAACGGTTCTTTCCGGAGCGAAATCGGAGCTAAAACGAGGAAGTTATGGCCAAAACGAGTTTCGGTACACTCTGAGCTATTGTGCCCGGCGATAGTGACACTGTCACAATCGCCGTGTCACTATCGCCCATGATGTACCGAGAGTTGTAGGGGCACGGGCGATTGTGCCCTGGCGATTGTGACACTGTCACAATCGCCGTGTCATTATCGCCGGCGGGCTCAGGGGGCTTTAAATCCTTTTCTCATTCCTTCTTCTTCATTATTGATCTCTCTCTCGACTCAACTCTCTCTCTCAGCCGATTTTCTCAAGAAACACCATCCCCTCCCCTCTCCTTCCTTATTCCTTCACCAAATCAAACCCTCTTCCTCCATTGATGAACATTTTTAGAAGCTTGGAGTTTTTGTGGAGATTAGGAGTTGTTTTGGAAGATTCAAATGGTTAAGGTAATTTCTCCCTACCCAATAAGTTGTTATTGTTGTTGATTTCATAATCTTTCCATCTTGTGATGTTGTGGATCGATTTTAGTGTTGATTGAATAAGGGAATCTCGTTTTCTTCACCTCCAACTAGGGTTTGGTATAAGATGGGTATTTTGGGTATGTTATGGATGGATGATGATTCCTTATGGTTGGATCGTATTATTGATGGTTGGGAATTTATAAATCTAGGTTTCGGAAGTTTTGGCTTGAGGATGCAAACTTCATCAAAGGAGCATACGTTTGGAGAACTCTAGATTTAGCTTAAATCTAGCAAGGTGAGTTCAAGTTACTTTGTGAAAACTTTGTACATGCCAAAATGAGTATTTTACAAATATGTGTGTGTTTTACTTGAAAATGTATATGGTTGAGTTATTTGGATAGTTTAACTCTTTTGAAGTGTTTATCTTCATAAATGTGTATAATACCCATATTTGGGACTTTTGAACATTTGAATGGTTAGAAACCATGAATCGTCTTTAAAAGATTAATTGCTCAAAATGAGTTTTAATTGATGGTTTAATCATACTTGTGTAAATGATTTTATAAACCATTTGAGAAAATACACTTTTAGTGTTATGGGTCATTTTGAGAATGTTAAGGGTATGAGTTCTTTGGGAAAACCCTTTATGTTTAATTCCGTGTTGAGTTTTGGGTTAATAACGATTTTATGGTACTTACTACCTATTTGATATGAAATGCATTTCTATGCTAAGATGACCGCTATTATGGGTCTAATTGGTATTTGAGCATTTTGCTCGGTTTTCGACTTTGGGATGGTCATGGGGACATTTGTCCGGTTTTAAATGACTCAATGTGGAGTCTTATTTATGGTTTGCATTTATTGCAACTTGATGCATTTTATTGTTCATTTTTATATTTCCTTGGTTGGGTGTTTCGGTCATTTCGGGTTGAGCATGTTTTGTAGACCGAGTTGTATTGGATCCATAGGCACGTGAGTCAATTTTATTGGATGGTATATCTCTTTGTGCATTCGGTTGTGTGGTTGGTTGACTTCGTCCCTTCACACAACAAGACGCGTTTTGTCTGTCATGGGGTGCCGGAAGGCTGGTATCAGCGGGTACTATTGGGAATGCATGGGTATATGCGTTAGGCCGTGGGGCCACTAGCGAGTAGGCAATAGGGGACACTGGAGTCCCTGAGGTGAAACTCGTCTAGGATGGATATTCAATGGGACCCCCTGTAAGTCCTTGAGGTGTAACTCTACGGGGTATGCAATAAAGGCAATTTATTTTGGTCTGAGGATTGTGATGTCTTTATGGCATGGGAACTTTTCTCCTAGATTTTGGGTGCGTTGGAAAACGAGTCATTTATGCCGTTTGGGAAACCTTTTGGAAATGATAGACTTTGTCGCGAACTTTCATTTAAAAGATTTATTTAAATCATGACTATAATTACTAACTTCCGATTTATGATTTAATATGTTCTATTACTTGAAATGATATGATAAATGATCATATTAAAGGTTTGAGTTTGATTATGTATCAAATTGAGTATTTTGTTGAAAGTGTCTTAACATATGGCTTAATGGCAGAATCATGGCTTAATGGCCAAATAGGACATACTATGCTATGTTTGATAGATTTATTATCATTATTGGTACATACTTATATGAAGTCATATGAAAATATATGTAGTTTACAAGGTTGTAAATACAAGTATCAAAGATGGCTTATTAAACCGCTTAATGATCAAATTGGACATGTAAATGATGAGTAAACATAGAAGTTTGCTAATTGAGACTATATTGACATGAAGAGTTACACATGGGTGTATTTTGATCATATTTAGATGGTAATATGAATAGGTATACGTGGGTGTACTTTGATTACCTTGAAGGTGTTATAAATTATCTTAATGGTTGGACCATTGTATGTGCTTAATGTATTTAAGTATTAACTGGATTAATGTATTTGGTATTCACACAATTGGAGGAGCACCTAGTATACATTTTGGAGGATATACTCTTTCCTACCATGGGGTAGAGTTGTTAGTTCGTGCCGTGGGGCATATGAAATGCCGTGGGGCATATGTAATTGCCGTGGGGCATATGTAATTGCCGTGGGCCATATGAAATGCCGTGGGGTATATGTAATTGCCGTGGGGCATATGAAATGCCGTGGGGCATATGTAATTGCCGTGGGGCATATGAAATAGCCGTGGGGCTTATATGTAAAGGTATTTTCTCCTTTAATGTATCTAGGGTTGTGATATGGGTCTTCTCCATGGAATCTAATTGTGTGAATGTATCGAATTGTTATTTCCTACATGTTATAACCATGCTTTATATGTTAATTGTAAACCTCACTTAGGCTTTAAAAAGCCTAACACTTGTTATGTGTTTTATGTGTTACAGATTTGAGTGGTTCCGACCACAAGCAAGGATAGTGGGGAGAAAGCATGGGATAGAGTGGGAAGACTTAAAGATAGATCTTTTGTCACCTTTTGTAATCCAAATTTCTATATAAGGGATTGGATTAGTTAGTTGTCCTTTTATTGTTGTAATCCATTTAATTACAAGCATTGTAGGTTTATGTAATGTTACTTATGTATACTTAGCTTTAGCTATGTGTACCACTCTTCCGTTTTATGGAAGTTTTTGTTAGCCCCTATTTTGGGGTGTTACAGTAAAAAACCCGGACGAAGGAGAGATCAGAAAGGGGGGAGTTCTCGCTTTGAGAGGGTGCCACGTCAGACCCTTGGTTTTTGTTTATATATATATAGATTGCAATTCAAAGAAGCACAGGGGCCAAGGCCCCTACCAGCCACCCTTACCATCCGTCCCTAACTGTAGAATTAAAATATAAATAATGTTTACATGAATAATCTTCAATCATTTCAACCGACCGTTCAGTTACAGGTTACATCACCAAACAAAATATAAGACATTCAACAAAAAGGCCAATAGATACAAAAAAACAATGGTTGGATAGATCATCATTGAATTACGTCTTGAGTCATCATTTCAAAACAAGTTTTCTAAAACAAGGTTTTCCAAACCAAGCCTAATTGGTTTTCTAAACAGATAAAACTCGACTATTTCTATCAGCTTATTACAATTATGATTTTTATGTAGTAACTAAAAAATACAATTATGAAAACTTATTTCCACTATTAACATGGTTCAACAAACTCAACCTCTTTTTTTCTTGTTTGTTTTTTTTCATTTATTTATAGCTTCAATCCCATTGTTAACATGATTCGATTCATATGATTTGAATTTTTGATTTCTCTGGGATTTCTCATGTCACCTTGATGTTGCACTTTTCTCATGTTAAATGAAAATTGGGAGTACCTTTACCAAATGCTTAATGGTAACCGTCATCATTCTTATTTATCTTATCGAGTAACATTATTGACTACCAAAATAAATTGTTAGTAAGCATTTTTTTACCCGATAAGACAGACGGACTTACATAGCCCCATAAGGTGGCATGGGCACCACTTCATGATTCCGTCGTAAGGAAACAAAAATTATGTTTTTTAAGGGTGCCACTATATAGTGTTTGAAACTGAAGCTTTGATGTAAGTCTTTAATGGTATAGTTTGTAAATGTTGATCACTTTGTATGAAAACCCCGGGTTCAAGTCCCACCAATCTAATTTTTTTTAGTTTTCAGCTTCAATTTTGGTGTATGTTGTATGTTTTAGAAAGAAAAAAAAATTGGACTCGAACATGGGTCCCTCCGGTGCAAGTACAAAGAACCAATCAAATGATTCCGCCACAAGGAAACAAAAATTATGTTTTTTTTAAGGGTGCCACTATAGTGTTTGAAACTGAAGCTTTGGTGTAAGTCTTTAATGGTAGAGTTTGTAAATGTTACTCACTTTGTATGAAAACCCCGGGTTCAAGTCCCACCAATGTAATTTTTTTAGTTTTCAGCTTCAATTTTGGTGTCTGTTGTATGTTTTAGAAAGAAAAAAAATTGGACTCGAACATGGGTCCCTCCAGTGCAGGTACAAAGAACCAATAAAATGATTCCTCCACAAGGAAACAAAAATTATGTTTTTTTAAGGGTGCCACTATATAGTGTTTGAAACTGATGTTTGGGTGCAAGTCTTTAATGGTAGAGTTTGTATATGTTGCTCACTTTGTATGAAAATCCCGGGTTCAAGTCCCACCAATGTCATTTTTTTAGTTTTCAGCTTAAATTTTGGTGTTTATTGTATGTTTTAGAAAAATAATTGGACTCGAACATGGGTCCCTCCGGTGCAAGTACAAAAAAATATATCAATAGGCTTATTTTTATAGTTAAATTGTACCGCTACCAATAAAAAGTTATCGGTTTGTTACTACGTTAAACGTTTAATGAGTAAAAGTCTTCTTTTTCACTTATTGGGTAAACAAAAGTACAAAGTTGAAGGTCAAAGGTGTGATTTTTCAAAAATCAAAGGGTTTCCATGTCATTTAATTAAGTACTTGGTAACACGTGTGATCATATGGGTGATTAGCTGTAGAATTGTTGCATTACACCTGAAGCAGAGTAAAATTTACGGTAATTACGAGTTTAGGACAAATGGATAAGTAGAAGTCTAAAAAAGGAAGGTCAAAAAGGTAAATAGTGGGAATCTTGAAAAAATTGGAGGCCAACCATGAATATAAGGCCATCCGTACCCCGAGACGGGATCATGCGGGGATCATGCGGGGTGGGTGCGGGGTGGGCTACGGGGAGAGCGGGATGAGCGGGAAGGGATGGAATCCGGGGATGGGATCCCGATCCATCCCGAAGGGTTTTTAAAAAAATAATTTAATTAAATTTTTTAAAATTCATGCCGTTGAACGGCTCTATTACTAAAAAAAAATATTTTTCTCAATTTAATCTCACTATATATTTAACCCTCAACCTCTTATTTCTCACACCTCTCAAATTCTCTCAACCTCTTATTTCTCACACCTCTCAAACTCTCTCAAATTCTCTCAACCTCTTATTTTTCACACCCCTCTCATCATGAATTCAAACAGAACACCTACATCCCGTCGTAACCGACCGAATACACCACAATCGCAAGAAGATCAAGAGCTTGGTTTCCAAGCGTTTACACAACAAGGTTATCATCCGCAATTTTCGCAACAAATTCCGCCACAATGGTCGCAACAAAATCCGCCACAATATCCGCAACAATTTCCCCAACAATTTCACCAACAAATTCCTTACCAATTTACACGTCCCGGGTTGATTAAACAAGGTTTTACTCCGGCCAACTTCAATCTCGACGACGACATTGTTCCGGAAACCCAACCTTCTACCCCGAACACACCACAATCTATCCCAACACAACAATCTAACCCGGAACCATCAAATCCGAGACCAACGAAAGCCGCCAAACAAACGTGGAGTAAAGCCGAGGAACTCGCGTTAGTGTCGGCGTGGGTTGACGTTTCGGAGGACCCCGTGGTCGGTAACGCACAAAGCGGTGGTAATTATTTTTATTGTTATTATTATTATTATTATTATTATTATTATACTTAATTTTACATAAATGTAGGAAGTTTTTGGGGCCGAATCGGGCATGTGTTCTTTACTCGCATGGGTCGTCAACCAGGTTATAGATCAACCCATCAACTCAATAGCAAGTTCAACGACCTCAATAAAAGAGTTAATTCGTTTGGCGGCATCTACAACAACTTGCTCAATAATAGATCAAGCGGGATGAGTGAGGCCGATATATCCCGAACGGCACACGAACGGTATGTAGCACGCCATAAAGTTGCTTTCACTCACGAACAAGCTTGGGACGTCCTAAAAAATGTCCAAAATGGGGAGTCGTTCCAACGATGACGACAACTTCATCGCGGGGTTCAAAACGTACCCAACCTTCCGATGATGACGATGACGAGCAAATTCAACGACCCATCGGGAGAAACAAGGCAAAAAAATCATCAACGAGTAATACGTCCGGGGCGAATACGGACGAAAGTGTTACTCAGTTGTTGACGACGTTCAACGACAAGATTGATGATACAATGGAATACAAAATGAAAAAACTCGATCTCGAACTTCAAAGGTTGGAACACGAACGAGAAATCGAACGAGAAAAACGATTTGAGAAAGACTTCGAGTATTTCATAACCCCGCATGATCACCTTACGGGAAACACTTTGAGGGCTACTTTAGCGAGAAAAGAGCAAATCCAAAAATTTCATAATTGGTAATGTTTTGTATTTTGTAATTTTTATTTTTAATGAATGATATGAATTTTAATTTTTATTATTTATCTTATTTTTATTTATTAAAAAATATATAAATATTTTTATTTTGTTAAATAATTAAATGTATAAATAAAAGAATTAAAATAAATGAGGTGGCAAAAGGGTTTGAGGGAATGGGGTACGGATGTTTAGGGATTGTTAGAGATTGAGTGAGGGATGAGAGAAAAGCTGATGTGGCGCTGATGTGGAGTGGAATATTTGAAAGATTCCCTCCATGGGGTACTGATGGCCTAAGTATGAAACCTATTTTCTATTAAAATATACTCTTTCTATTGGCCCACCTTTTGTTTAAAGGGAAATTAATTAAAATACCCCAAGTCAAACCAACTGTTACCAAAATACTCTAAAATTTTTTAACTTTGCAAAAATGCCCAAAATACCCGCGATCGCGGGATACGCTGACGTGGCACGTATTTTGGGGCCAAATGGCCCGCGAAGCCCCTCAACTTTGGCCGCGGTGCACTTTTGGTCCCTGCCCGCGATGGCCCAAAAATTACAGTTTATGTCCCTGAAATTTTACACTTTTGGTCCCTGGAAATTTACACTTTCAGCCCCTATACTTAGACGAATTTTGCATGCTTTTACTGTTTTTTTCCACAATTATTGCAATTTAAAGACCGATTTGTGGTTGAAATTAATTTGCATGTTTCAATCAATGTTAAATCAATGTTTTTGGAATACCAGTTTGTGGATGAAATGATAGATTGGTTTTCTGATATGTTGGTTGTTTCATTGATAAATAGACGTAAAATTCAAGCCATAATCCCCACACAACGATTTCATTGTTGGAATATTTCTTTCTGCAATATTTTGTGTTTGAGATACTACTGAAAAAATGAGTTCATCTGTTGCAAAAGCTAAGCTATATTTCTGTTTTGATGGTGAATGGGTGCAAGATAACAATGAGTGGAATTTTGCTTATAAATCTAAGCATGGTGTAAAAGTGTCAGTAAACTACACTTATCAGAAGTTTGTTGCATACGCCATGCAAAAATGTGGAATCAACTCTTCTGATATTTGCAAGTTAGTATTTAAAAATGGCGATGGGTCATTTGTGGATTTATCCAACGATGGGGATATCTCTACTTTTCTGCACCTTGCAGTCGATTCAGAAAGACCCCCATTACTCTTTGTGTATCCCGGCGTATCCGACGGTGACGACGACGGTGACGACGACGGTGACGAGGAGGGTGATTCTCAACAAATAGAGCATCCTGATTCTCAACAAATAGAGCAGCCTGATTCTCAACAACAACAACCACCACAACCACACGAATGGCGTACTGCTGAAGTTGCTGATGACGAAACCACGTTTTCAGAACGGGTAATTCTGAAATAGACAGATCAGACACCGATAATGATGATCACGAAGAATATACCCCTAGTAGAAAATCATGTAGTCAGATAAATGACTTTTTTGATATGCCCCCTATTCTTCCAGACTCCCATACCCAGACACAAAGCTACGAACCTACACCTTATATTCGCAGTGAAAGTTTAACAGCAGGTCAGATATTCGATTCGAAGGATCTCTTAGCAAGTCAGATCGGACTCAAGTTCTTGGAAGAGGGTTTCCAAAGTCGCGTGCGGGCATCTGACAAAAGCAAATACGTAGTTGAATGTGCTAGAGAAAAGTGTGAGTGGAGGTTGTACGCGATTCACACGGGTCCCAAAGGAGGGGCGATAATGATTAGAAAGTTGCACGACGTACACACTTGTACGAGGACGCAACTTAATCCCCACCACAAACAAGCCGGCAAAAAGACTTTGGGTGCGATCCTGAAAAACAAATTTCTTGATGTTAGCAGGTCATTGCGTCCAAAGGACATCGTCCACGACGTTCACCGGCAGTTCGGCGTCACGATTGATTACCACCAAGCGTGGCGTGCGCGCTGCCATGCACTGTTTATGGTGAGAGGCACGTTCGAGGAGTCGTATGAACGACTCCCGACATATTTATATAATTTGCAGCTGCAGAACCCTGGTACTGTCACGCAGCTACGGACCGATTCACGTGGACGGTTTGAGATGTGCTTCGTGGCCCTTGGACCCGCGGTACGTATTTTAACACGTCATATGTTTACACATTATAAACTATAACATTTACACATTATAAACTATAACATTTTAACCTATGTTTTTGCAGATCCGCACATTTCTGGCAAATCTACGTCGTGTCCTGATAATAGACGCAGCCCATTTAAAGGGCCGTTACTTGGGTATGATGTTCTTGGCGGTTGCCATGGACGGGGATAACTCCATCGTTCCAGTAGCTTTCGGCGTAGGCAAGTCTGAAACCGGGGACGAGTGAACTTGGTTTATGTCCATGTTGAGACAAGCTATCGGAGACCCGCAAGGGTTGGTGTTTATGTCTGACAGGGCTCCTTCCATAAGCGCCGCAATCTCTGCCATGTACCCAAACGCCCCTCACGCCATATGCTGTCGACATTTGGAGATGAACGCCAAATCCAAGGACAAACGTATTACCACCTACAAGGATGTCTATTGGGCGGCATGCAGAGCATATACGGATCGGGAGTTTAACAAGTACATGAATATGCTACGATACAGTGTCAAGGAAGCAGCCAAAGTCTTTGACGATGCTGGACCGGAGAGGTGGTCCGCGACCCATTTTCCTGGACAACGGTATGACATTCTGACCTCGAATAGTGCAGAGTCTGTGAATGCACTCTCCCGTTTTGCTCGTAGATGTCCGATTGTTAATCTTATGGACTACTTTCGGGCCTTTCAACAAGAGTGGTACCAAATTCGACGCCTAAAAGGAGCTAAGATACAAAATGCACTCACACCAACGGCGGAGAATATCGTTCAGTACAGGGAGCGTCGTGCGGCGACATGGCCGGTAAGAGCAACCGGGTATGGGAAGTACGAGGTGCATGATGACTATATTCACGCGATTGTGAATATGGAAGACCACCTTTGTTCGTGTCGCGAATGGGATAAATCTGGGTTACCGTGCGGCCATGCCATCGCTGCAGCAACATATATGGGTCGTACAGATTGCAGCGACTTGGCTGTACCTTTCTTCACGTCCGAATATTACCGGAAAACATACGTGGAGGTAATAAACCCAGCTGGACCCCCTGCAGCATGGGTGTATCCACCCGACCCGCTTCCACCATGCTATCCACCTTTAATGGATAAGAACAGGGCCGAGAGACCGAGAAAGAACGACCGACGTCCATCACGTGGTGAAAGTTCGATACAACGAAGATGTACTCGGTGCCAATGCGTTGGACACACTCGTGGAGAGTGTCCAAATCCCGCCCCTTCAACCGTGCCAAGGAGACATTCTGTCAGTCACACCCCGGGCCCGTCACAACTTGAACCATATGGAACAAACACATATGATACTGTTGATCTAAACACTATGATACTGTTGATCTAAACACTGATTTGTAAATGATATATACACACATACATATGCTTCTAAATGAACATTGATAACACAGCTAGTTTGTAAATGATATATATATATATATATATATATATATTCGTATTATATATTTACACACATAAAGAAAATAGGAGTTTGATATGATAAGCGAAAGAAAGAAGAAAGGTTGATTGTTACCATGTCAGTGAATGTTAACTCTGAGTACACATGTCTGTTTATATAGCAAGAAAGATTAGTAGCAAGAATGGAAGCAGGTTTCTAGCTTTTTAGATATATATATATATATATATATATATATATATTATATGTATATATGAAGAAGAAGAAGAAGACTTAAAAAAGGAGACCTTTATCTGTAAGATATGGAAATGATCATTTCTTGACATTTTTGTTGGAACAAACACATATGATACTGTTGATCTAAACACTGATTTGTAAATGATATATATACACACATACATATGCTTCTAAATGAACATTGATAACACAGCTAGTTTGTAAATGATAAATATATTCATATTAGATACGTTTTAATTTTAATAAATTACACCATTATAATCGTCTCTTCGATACGTTCGAAATGAGCCCAATCTTGAATTTTTTTGGATTTATATATTTTAATATATATCATATACAGTTATACATTAAAATTCATAAATTCTTAAATGAGAAGAATATTAAATGGGGTTTTGACAAGTTGGTATCACTGGACTCATTTAAGAATTGTGAAAATGGGTATTTGGCGAATGATGATTCATGTGTGTTTAAAACACTTCAGCTCCAAACACACATGAATCATCATTCGTCAAATACCCATTTTCACAATTCTTAAATGAGTCCAGTGATACCAACTTGTCAAAACCCCATTTCATATTATATATACACACACATACATATGCTTCTAAATGAACATTGATAACACAGCTAGTTTGTATTCCATCCAACAAGCTCTTCATCTTCAATCTTTCTGACCCTTCTTCAACGGCTTCTGCTTTTGCAACCACGTATGGCCATTGTGTACCACAACCCGCACACACTTTAGCAAATGAGTTGAGGGTTGTCATATATTCTACAAGAGGAGTAGGCCCACGAATGAGGTAACCTCTGACTTGACCTTGCATGATGTATCCAACCTAACCGTGGTTCAGCGGCTTAAAAACTACTTTTCAGAGAAATTAACAACAACAAAAAATACAAAACAACAACACAGTAAAAAAATACAAAACAAGAAAAAAAAATACAAAACAACTAAAACAACCACCACCTACTTAAAAATTGATTTAGTTTCATCAATCCAAGCTTGCTTCTCGTTTACCTTCGCTTGAATAATTGCGAAGTCTTGCAGAATATGGTGAATTGCTTCTTGTTCTCGACGAACACGAGCCTCCCTAGCTTTTATATCCCCTTTCATCCTTTTGATCTCCCTGTCTTCCTCTTCGATCTTTCTCAAATGGACTGCCTTCCTGTCCATAATTTTTTCCCACTCTTCTGTTAGTTCATCTATCTCCTTTTCCTTTTTTGCTATGGCGACCTCGATTTGAGGTGGCATTTTTTCAGGAGTAGCCTTAGGGTTTGATGACGATGCCATTTGTGGATTAAATGAGAGAAGAGAAATCAAGAGAGAAAACAATTCAAAGAAAGAAAGCAAGAGAGAAATCAAGAAAGAAAGCAAGAGGAAGTGTGAATTGTGAATTGCATCTTACTGGTATTTATGGATGAAATCTCAAACATGCAAATGAATTTCAACCACAAATTGGTCTTCAAAGTACAATAATTGTGGAAAAAAACAGTAAAAGCATGCAAGATTCGTCTAAGTATAGGGGCTGAAAGTGTAAATTTTCAGGGACCAAAAGTGTAAAATTTCAGGGACCAAAACTGTAATTTTTTGGCCCATCGCGGGCAGGGACCAAAAGTGCACCGCGGCCAAAGTTGAGGGGCTTCGCGGGGCATTTGGCCCTAAAGTACGTGCCACGTCAGCCTAGCCCGCGATCGCGGGACCCCATCGCGGGTATTTTGGGCATTTTTGCAAAGTTGAAAAAATTTAGGGTATTTCGGTAACAGTTGGTCAAACTTGGGGTATTTTAATTAATTTCCCTTGTTTAAAATAATAATTAATTTTTATTTTTATTAGTAATTATTTTGTAGAGTAAATTACAAATATTGTCCATGTGATTACAAGATCATTCACACCCCTGCAAGATTATACTTATTTCTAAAATGTCACTTCAGCTTTACAATAACACTTTCTACACATATACAAGATCAAACCCCTTTCTAAAGTAATAAATTATAGAGTAAACTACACTTTTGGTCCCTGTGGTTTGGTGATTATAACACATTTGGTCCCTACAGTTTAAAAATTACACTTTAGTCACTACAATATGCTATTTGGTCCGAATTTGGTCCCTCGTCGTTATCTCCGTTGAAAAACTCAGTTAAATTAAGGGGTATTTTTGTCATTTTTCTTTAGAAGGGTAAGTTGTACAATTTTGTTAAAATTAGAGGGACCAAATTGTAATTTACTGTAAATTATATTACTATTATATATAGAGAGAGAGAAAAGTTCAAATAAAAACTCATTTTCAATTGTGAACATGAGGACGGATCTTGGCTCTTCCATCTATATTGATCCAATGACTCATATTAAATAGAGTTTTTAATTGAAATTATTAATAAAGGTGATTAGGGGTAAAATGGGAAGATAATTAAAATCCACGCTTACCATGTTTGACTTTTTATTTTCTTTTTTAATTAATTTTTTTTACCCCCCTTAAAGTTTAAAATAAATTAACTTAAAAATTACTAACATTTTAATCAAACAAATTACATAAAAAACGAGAATTTCGTGCTATTCGATATGACATCCATCTCGATATAGTTTTTTTGTTGTTTTAACCGTTTTTACGTGGAATGTCATATACGTGTTATATTCGATATGAATATTTATGTATGTTCAAGTGCGTACAACATCTCGACACCATAAGTCCGTAACTCGACATCACCTTCTACAACACTTTCTTCAGCGTCCTAAGGTATCGTGTTCTTCATTACCATAACCCAACACCTATCGAGATGAATCGGGAACCTATCGAGTTTCGATTGTGAACCAATGAACAAAAGAGAGTGTGTCACGTCTCCACACCTTCACGAGTCACTCGTGTATTATTCTTCATGAATAATGTATCATTCAGTATGAATAATACATCATTCAGGGTGAATAATACACGATTCATGAATTCATGTATTATTCATCCTGAATACTGTATTATTCATCCTGAATATTGTATTATTCATCATGAATAGTGAATGAGCGTTCACCTTTGTTATTCATATTGAATGTGGACACCTGAAGATGTGCATACATATTCATAAAGAATAAAACCAAGTTTCGGTTGTGAATCAGAAAACAAAGAGAGTGTGTCATGTGTTCAACCTTCACGGGTCATTCATATATTATTCAGGGTGAATAATGTGTTATTCAGGGTGAATAATACACGATTCATGTTTAATAATACATGAATCAGGAATTCGTGTATTATTCATCCTGAATGTTGTATTATTCATTTTGAATATTGTGTTGTTCGTCATGAATAGTGAATGAACGTTCCTCTTTGTTATTCATACTGAATATGCACACCAGGAAACGTGCATACATATTCATACCGAATATAACACATACATGGCATTTCACGTAAAAACGGTTAAAATGAAGAAAAAACTATATCGAGATGGATGTCATATCGAAGAGCATTCTCGTTTTTTTGATGTAATTTGTTTGATTAAAATATTAGTAATTTTTAAGATAAATTATTTTAAACTTTAAGGGGGTAAAAGTTTTTTAATTAAAAAAGAAAATAAAAAGTCAAACATGGTAGGCGTTGATTCAAATTTCCAGATTTGCCCCTAATCACTTCTCAATTGGTTTAATTAAATTTTAACATTGATTAGTTTTCCAAATCTTGATCAATGGTTGTGACTTGTCCTCATGTTCACAATTGAAAATGAGTTTTCATTTGAACCCACCCCTATATATATATATATATATATATATGTGTGTGTGTGTGTGTGTGTGTGTGTATGTGCATAGGGACCAAACCCTTCAATCCCGTTTCCCACCCACCTCCAACCTGCCTTCGACTCCACCCTCCATCTCCACCGCCGTGTCGCCGCCCTATTTAATTCTCCCACCCTCTTTGTTGATCCAAACCCTCAGTGATTTGATAATGACCCTCTCTTATATACTTAGTGAAAATTGTAAGTAAACAATATGTATCAGAGTTTCACTATCGCTGATAAGTACTAAGAACTTACAGTACCGCTGATAGGAACTCTCGCTCTTTAAATTAAACATTCAGCGAACACTGTTCATCATTAATGCTTTGAGTCTGTTCAGTCATTATGATGATCGCTGATAAGTTAGTTGTTTACTTATGATCCCTGAAGACAAGTTTCACGTCAACAAAGGTTCTACGCTGAAGTCGAAGATCAAGCTCAAGAACCAGCGACAAGTCTCCTAATGAACTGATGCGGATCAGCGAAGACTCAGATTTGTCCACTCAACGTGAAGTATCAAGTACAAGACTTCAGCTATCGCTGAACTTTATCATTCGCTGAATAGAAAATGATAATCGCTGAATCAACGAAAGCTGATCATGAAGTCCTCCGTACAAAGTACTTTTGTCTTAACCACCTTTGCACGACTCCGTACGAAATGTTAGAAAAGAACCTCCGAAAATCTGAAATCGTACAACCACTCTGATACTACACTATTCAGCCATACGGCTACTAAGGTTGTCAATCAAAAGTCAATGACATGCAACCAACCAGCTGATGACACGTGTAAAGTATATACTGACTTGCATTAAATGCATGCAGTATATAAAGAGATGAACTCACTTCATTTGAAGTAACTTGCTAACTCTGGACAAGTTCAAATCTCTTATCTCAGATAGGTTATTATTCGTAATTTCCTTATCTCTCTTAGTGCAATAAACCTTAGTGTTCCAACTTGTTTAGATTTAGGTTTATCCTTAATCTTGTTTCCGCAACAAGCTGTAAATTGTTAATGATTTATCAATAAACAATTTAGAAAAGTAAAATCTGTGTGTTTGTATTCAACCCCCCCTTCTACAAACTTGTATAGGCCTTCGGGACCAACAAGTGGTATCAGAGCAGATTTGTTTAATCTCATAAACAAGATCTAATCTAAGATATTTCTCTTCCTTGCTATTATCTGAAAATGGCCACCAATACAAACACAAATTATATAGACAATGGTTCTCTTGCAAAACCCCCTAGATTTTCCAGAGATAACTTCAACTTATGGAAAAATAGGATGACACTCTTCTTAGAAGGTGTAGACCCTACTATGCCTTACTATATTGAGAATGGTCCATTCATCCCTGTAAGATTTGATGTTGCAGTTCCAGGCACTGAGAATAGACCTGCTATTCCAGAAAGGCTGGTACCTAAAGAAATCCATCAATGGACTGATGAAGATAAGAAGAAAGTGGCTATAGATACAAAAGCCAGATCCATACTATCCATGGCTCTTCCTGACGAAGTCTACCATTCCGTCATGAATTTGAAAACATCAAAAGCCATGTGGGACACAATATGTGTTCAGTATGAAGTAACGTCTGAAGTCCAGGACTCAAGAAAGATCAACCTGGTAAGACAATACGAAAGCTTCATTTCTGGTAAGAATGAAACTCTCTCTGAAGTTCACCAACGTTTTAATTGTTTAATTATAGATCTGAAAACTGTTGGTAAGGAATATTCTAACTTTGAAGTGCTGACAAAGTTTCTAGAATGTTTACCTGAAAGCTGGGACAATTATTCCATGTGTCTTAAGCTGTCAAAGGATCTAAGATCAATGACCCTTGCTACCTTATATGGCACGTTGCTGAATCATGAGCAATCAAGCCATCTTAAGAAGAATCTTGTAAAAGATTCCAAAAGCACCCCTGTTGCTTTAATCTCAGAGGAACCTTCTACTCAGCGACCCTCGGTCACTATCACTGAGTTAGAGAGTAACTCTGAAAGTTCATCAGATTCTGATTTTTCAGATGATGAATCCTTGGCTCTCCTAACCAAAAGGTTCAGGAGATTTGCCAAGAAGAAAATGTTTAGAAAGAACAAACCTCTTTCCATAGCTGACAAGCCTAAATCATCAGTTTTTGTTGATAAGGCTACTGCTACTTGTTTTAACTGCGAAAAGATAGGACATTTTGCTAACGAGTGCAGGTCTAAGAAAGTTTCTAGACCCTCAGCTTTTACAAAGAAATCCTTTGTTCCAAGGAATAAAGATGACAAATACTCAAAGCTGAAAGACAAATATGCGAAGCTGAAAAGCTTTAAGAAGAAAGGCAAAGGCCTGATGGCTGACTATGATTGGGCTGCTTCTGATGAAGAAGCATCATCATCTGATTCTGAAGATGATGAAGCAAATCAATGTCTCATGGCCAAGATTGAAGAAGAGGAAGAAAGCTCAGACATTCCCTCCACTTCAACCTCTGCTATTCAGGTATCACCTTCTTTCTTTACCAATATTGCAAATATTGATGAAGCTGATAGTCTCCGTAAGATCGATCTCTTGACTAGAAGTTTATACGAAGCCATGAACGGCAAAACTGTGGTTGAAAACCAAAACCTTGATCTCGCTGAAAAGCTTAAAAACTGTCATCTTCAAATAGAAAAGCTTTCTAAAATTGAAGAAGATTTTAAAGATCAAGTATATTTAAATCAGCTAGTCAAAATCGAACGAGCAGAAGCTATCGCTGCATTAGAGGCTGAAAAAGCTACTGTTGAAGGATGGTGTAATTCTTCAACAAAGATCACTGAGATAATTAAGGCTCAGATTCCTCTGAGTGATAAACGTGGTCTGGGTTATAAATATGATACACCAAAACCAACCACTGAACGTTCAATGCTTAAATTTGGAACGTTCGTATCCTCAGTCGCTGACACTTCATCTTCTCAGTGCTCATCGTCCTTTACACCAATTCCTGAGGAAACTCCTACCTCCTCAAAAGGCAAGGAGAAAATGGTTTATTCAAAACCTACCTCTATCTCTAAAGACAAAGGTAAAGGAATTGTTATTTATCAAAATCCTCAGAAGGGTACCTTAGTACCAAAGCTGAATGCTTCTAAAGCCTCAGTGATCTACCCCTCTGGATCTAGAAATCAGATCTCTGGATTTATTCAGCGTGGATCTATTCAGCGATCTACTCCTAGACTCAGAGTGGATGTCCTTGGTAAGAAATCTGAAGAACTGAATGTTCGTTCCATTTCTAAAGCCAATAGTTTACTTGGTGCTGGCACTTCTAATTCGAAATTAAAAGCTCAGCATACAAATGGTCCTAGAACTACTTTTAGCTATAGAAAATGTTATCACTGTGGACTCACTGATCATATTGCTAGTAAGTGCCCCACAGCCACCAAAGCTGAAAAGATAGCTAAGGTGAAGATTGCCCCCAAGGCAAAGAAGACCAACCCTGGTGAAAATCAGGTCAAGGTGAATTCTACCACTGAGGTTAAGAAATTAACCAAAGTGAAGAAAGACAAAGCTGAATCTTCAAATGCTGCGAAGACTGCTGAACCTTCCATTCCAACTACTTCCACTGACAAACGTGTATACATGGTTAAGTGGGTACCTAAGAAAAACTAATCTTCCTTTGTATTGCAGGTTAAGAAGGGTATCTGGTATCTCGATAGCGGATGCTCTAGACACATGACTGGTAAGAAAAGCATGCTCGCTGAATACAAGGAAGAGAAGGGTCCCTCTGTGACTTTCGGTGGAAATGGAAAAGGACATACCCGAGGGTATGGTGTACTTTCAAATGGTACAACCTCCTTCAGAAGAGTCGCATATGTTGAAGGGCTGAAGCATAATCTTCTAAGCATCAGTCAGCTTTGCGACATGGATAACAAAGTAATTTTTACTAAGGAATCCTGCTTTGTCTCTGACAAAAAGGAGAAGATAGCTCTCAGCGGTTATCGTTTGGAAAATGTTTATGTAATAAACATGGACTCAACAACCACTGAGAACTCCTGTTTCTTCTCAAAGGCATCTTCTGATGTCAACTGGCTATGGCACAAGAGGCTCTCGCATCTAAATTTCAAGACACTGAATACTCTTTCCTCCAAAGAGTTAGTCACTGGTCTACCTCAGCATTCATACGCCAAAGAGTCTTTATGTTCAGCGTGTGAAAAAGGGAAGCAGACCAAGGCAAGCTTCAAGTCAAAGCAAGTCTCTTCAGTGTCATCTCCTCTACAACTACTCCATATGGATTTGTTTGGCCCTGTTAACAAACAATCCATCGCTGGAAAGAAATATACGCTGGTCATAGTTGATGAATTCTCTCGCTTCACTTGGGTAATGTTTCTCCGTTCTAAGAGTGACACCCCTGAAGAACTCATCACCTTTGTTCGGAAGATGGAAACTCTGAACAATATGACCGTTCGCTCAATAAGGAGTGATCATGGAACTGAATTCAAAAACAGTTCTCTTGATTCCTTCCTTGAGAGTAAGGGTATTTCTCACAACTTTTCGTCAGTGAGAACACCGCAACAAAATGGAGTCGCTGAAAGAAGAAATAGAACAATTATTGAAGCTGCACGTTCAATGCTCAGCGATTCTCACCTGCCTACTCAGTTTTGGGCAGAAGCTGTCAACACTGCTTGTTTTACGCAAAACAGGTCGCTGATAGTTAAAAGATTCAAAAAGACAGCCTATGAACTCTTTCATGGGAGAAAGCCTTCAATCAGCTTTCTTCACATCTTTGGATGTCAGTGTTTCATACTGAACAACAGAGATGCCCTTGGAAAGTTTGATCCTAAGGCTGATGATGGAATCTTTCTTGGATACTCCTCAGTTTCCAAAGCCTTCAGAGTCTTCAATCGAAGAAGACAAACTGTAGAAGAAACTATTCACGTCACGTTTGACGAATCCCGTTCAGCGAACTCTAAACCGAACGCTGATACAGAAGAACTGAATCAATGGATGTTTTCTCATCTTGGTGATTCAGAAGATATTCCCACTCCTCATGCTCACACCGTAGAAAATGATGGTCCTACTATCATTCCAGATATGCAGAATAGTGAAGCTGAAACATCTTGGGTCTCAGCTGTTCCTATAAACACTATACCTGCAGTTGATCCAAATGTCTCAGACATTCCATCTATTTCTCAGCAATCAGTGAATGAAGTGACAAATGCAAACATTCCTCTCTTAGCTGATAATCCAGAAGTAGCTGAAGCCTCATCTTCAGTTTCTCCAGTTCAGACTGAGTCAGCGACGTATGCTCCGGCTCAGCGATGGACTGTAAATCACCCAATCGATCAAATTCTTGGTGATCCAAACCCTGGTATTCAGACTCGTAGAAGTGCAGGTAATATTTGTTTATTTGTTAACTTTATTTCTCTAACTGAACCAAAGAAAATAGATGATGCCCTCAAAGATCCAAACTGGGTCAGCGCTATGCAAGAAGAGCTGACTGAATTTGAAAGAAACAAAGTTTGGAAACTTGTTCGAAGACCAACTGACAAAACTGTGACAGGCACTAAATGGGTCTATCGAAACAAGTTGGACGGACATGGTACTGTAACCCGCAACAAAGCTCGTCTTGTTGCTCAGGGATACAGACAAGAGGAAGGCATAGATTATGACGAAACATTTGCTCCAGTAGCAAGACTTGAATCTATTCGTCTTTTCTTAGCATATGTTGTACACAAAAACTTCAATGTACATCAGATGGATGTTAAGTCAGCGTTTCTGAATGGAAAGCTGAATGAAGAAGTTTATGTGGAACAACCTCCAGGATTCTCAGATCCTAAGCGTTCAGGTTATGTTTATAAACTGGACAAGGCACTTTATGGCTTAAAGCAAGCTCCACGTGCATGGTATGACACTCTTTCCACTTATCTCCATATTGAAAAATTTGAGCGAGGTAAGATTGACAAAACTCTATTTTTTAGAAAAGTGAAAGGTCATATCATTCTAGTTCAAATATATGTTGATGACATTATATTTGGTTCTACTAACCCTGAGCTTTGTACTCGTTTCGCTGATAGAATGAAAGATGAGTATAAAATGAGCATGATGGGTGAACTAACATATTTCCTTGGTCTTCAGATTAAGAAAACTGAAAAAGGAACTTTCATTAATCAAGGAAAATATGTTAAAGATATGCTGAAGAAATTCGACTTAACTGAAAGTTCAGCTATGAAAACCCCTATGGCACCACCGCTGACACTTGATAAGGACACAAAGGGTGTTCCTGTCAATGTCACGCTGTACCGTGGGATGATCGGCTCGCTATTGTATCTTACAGCTAGCCGACCCGATATTATGTTTGCAACATGCTTGTGTGCACGATATCAAGCTGAACCTAAGATATCTCATATGAAAGCTGTAAAGCGAATATTTCGATATCTTAAGGGTACAGCGAATCTAGGCCTTTGGTATCCCAAAGACTCAGGATTCGATCTAACCGCCTATTCAGACAGTGATTTTGCAGGTTGCAAAATGGATAGGAAAAGCACCACAGGAGGATGTCAGCTCCTGGGTGGAAAGCTGGTAAGTTGGACAAGTAAGAAGCAAAACTCAGTGTCCACTTCCACAGCTGAAGCTGAGTATGTAGCCGCTGGAAGCTGTTGTTCTCAAGTCTTGTAGATGAGAAATCAACTACTAGACTATGATCTTCAGCTCTCCAAAATTCCAATCTATTGCGACAGCACAAGTGCCATCGCTATAGCAAACAATCCAGTGCTACACTCAAAGACAAAACACATAGAAATCAGATATCATTTTATCAGAGATCATGTGATGAATGGTGATATAGAACTTCATTTTATTCCAACTGATTATCAGTTAGCTGATCTATTTACCAAACCTCTTGATGAGACAAGATTCAACTTTCTCATCAGCGAGCTTGGAATGCTGAACTTTGAAGGATAAAACCTTCAGCAGTTCACATTGATCAGCGATAGAATAAAATCAACTTATATAATCCATTTCATCATCTTCTCTCTGAATAAACTTGATTTGCTGATATCAATGTATGTTTTCTCTCTCTGACATATTGCATGTAAATGCAAGATTTCAAAATAAATTTCATCGCTGAATATCTCTTCCTTAACAGCGACTTTTTGAAATTTCTTAAAACCTTCACTGATATTTCTATTCAGTGCTTCATGTTTTCAAAGAGTCCCTGAGTTTTTCAAAACCTCAGAGACAACCAAGAATATGAAAGGACAGTTGTGACGTCATTGCAACGGATAAACCCCGGCACGATTTCTTTCTGACACACGTTTGCACGTTTCGTTCAAACTTCCAATCAAATGCAAACACGTGTCCGTGTCATGATGAAAACCTTTTCCCGCTCAAGGTTTTCTCTCTCTAAAATCTCTATATAAACAACTCTTGGTTTATATTTTATCTTTTACGCGATCAAATCTTCCTCCGCAAGAAAAGAATTACTGTTGCATTTGTGCTCTCAAATCTTCAAAGAACTGTTCATCATCTTCTTCATCAAACATCAAGGTTAATATGTTCTTATTTATTACCAAATGCTTAACTTGTTTCTGATCTTATCATTGTTTTAAACAAGATCAAACAAAAGAACTTCTTAAAAATAAAATCATTTCTTTCATGGTTTTATGAACACAACCATTTCATGGTTGTTCTTCATTCGTATCCAGATTTTTTTTGAAACTGGAATACAAGACTTTATGGGTTTTACAATTCGTTTCAAATCATGAAAAACCCTAATTGATAACTCTATTTTTAGAGTTATTATTTCCATTTATTTTCCACTTTATTTTGTCAATTTTAGCCATTTCACTTCTAAAAACCCCCATTCTTGGTATGATTTACGAAAACGAGCAAAAGGAGTGAACCATGGTCTTTAATAAATTATTTGGGGAAGTTTTGGGTGTTTTCTCGCTTTTTCATCCGCAGTGACGTATACAGTGCCCACTCCGGTTCCCCACTCTTCGAGCTGATCAAAAAGAAATCAAAAAGAAACTTTTAGTTGGGATCTAATTTTCTGGAGGAGGAAGATTCATATGGCAGAGAAATGGCTGGAGAAGTACAAGGTAGTTCTCATTGAAGATAGCATCAAGTACACCTCTTTGTACTTGGAGATTGACTTGGAGAAGGGACCATTGGATAAAAGAATTGCACAAGGAGCTGAATTCTGCCACAACTCAGCAGTCTTTACCCATTGGAAGACCCACCTCTTTTGTGTAATACCCAACTCCTTCTCCTAGTATATAAAGGAGCACTTGGGTGCCATTAAATGCATGCTTGGTTTTCATCCTTGAATACTTTTAGTCTCAAATTCTCTCAACTACCACATTAGCTTTAGTCTTTTATTTACTGCAGTAACTAGCTTTAATTTTCAGTAATTTACTTTCTTAGTTTAAATTGTAGTTCGTATTACACAGTGCAGGGACGACTTCTCGTTCCCCACTGTGAGCAGTTAACTCAAGTCACTTTCAGTTTTATTATGTGCAAATCTTCATCTTTTGTTTTCTTTACTTCGGAAATGTTAGGCTAAAACATCCTTTGGGATGTAGGAAGGAGAAGTACCTGGATTTTATCAAAAATGCTTGAGTAATCTTTATACTTAGAATATTTGTTGTTTTGGTCTTTCATTCTCGATATTTACCCAAGGATGCGAACAAGCTGATCACTTGCAAGGATCTAAAGTCTAGTTCTTAACTTAGAAATAAGTAGAGCGCAGTGACACGAGCTTGAATGATGCTAGGGGATTCGAAAGAATTCTTTTGACACTTACGAAAGTGAGGTCGGCACAGTGAGCTAATCTCTGCCCACCGGAGTAGTAGGCAAGCTAATTTGTGTATTAAAAACACTTAGAGTATTTGTCTCTACACATTCCATCGAGGCCTGAAAAGGTCCATTTAGAGATTACCATTGACAAAACAACAAGTACTAAGAGTATGGGATTTTTATCTAACGGTGTGAGTATTTTGTAACCGGGCTTTTCTAGCGAAAATGTCCACCACGAATACGAGGATCACTCTAAGGACCGAGTATTTGAGATAAAATTTAGGGAAAATCCAACCTACATTCCTCCTTTTTAGCATTTAGTAAATCGTTTCAAGTAGCTATTTTACCAAACCAAACCAAAGTATTATTTTCCTCTCTAGTTGAAACTTGTAAAAGGAGCTCATGAGAACCGTATTGTCTTGATTGTCCAGTCTCTGTGGATTCGATTCTGGTATTTTACCAACTATTACTTGCTGTGACGATCATAGTGGACAGTGTACACTTGCACTTCCCACTGTGGACAGTTTGCAACCCACTGCGATTAAAACACACATTTCGCACGTAACAAGTTTTTGGCGCCGTTGCCGGGGACTGGCGTGATTTTATATCTCAAGACATTAGTTTTTGTTCGAGCCCGAGTAACTAGTTTTTCTAAGCTGTTCGTATTGTATGCCACGGCGACAACTCGAACATTTGGTTCCAATAGATCTCGAAATAGAAAAAACGTTGCGAAAAACACGAAGAAGCAAGAAAACAAATCGACAACCTCCTGTGATCCCCACTGTGAACATGGCTGCAGTACCGCCACCTATAGTGGAGACCACAATCACGATTGCCGATAACAAAGATCGAAAAATACGGGACTATGCTACTTCCGGAGTTGGTGATTTAAGCTCCGGAATTTTGAGACCCAATATTGTTGCAACGCATTTTGAACTCAAACCGGTGATGTTTCAAATGATCCAAGCCATGGGTCAATTTGGAGGATCGCCATCTGAGGATCCGCACTCGCACTTAAAATCTTTTTTAGAAATGACCGATTCCTTTCAATTGCAAGGTGTTAGTGATGAGGCATTAAGACTAAGGCTTTTCCCTTTTTCATTAAGGGACAAAGCAAAATCTTGGCTGAACGCACATGCACCTCACTCGATAACCACTTGGCAAGAACTTGCCGATAGATTTTTGCAAAAATACTTTCCTCCAACAAGGAATGTTAGATTTCGAAATGATATAATTTTATTTAGACAAGAGGAAGATGAGGCTGTTTCGGATGCATGGGAACGATTTAAAGATTTACTTCGAAAGTGCCCACATCATGGCATCCCACATTGCATCCAATTGGAGACCTTTTACAATGGTCTTTCCAATGCAGCCAAAATCATCTTAGATGCAACAGCCGGTGGAACATTTACGAGTATGACTTACAACGAAGGATATCAAATCTTAGAAAAAGTGTCCAACAACAATACCGAATGGTCAAATCCGAGAGCACCCATGTCTAAGACCAACACCATAGATTCCGAAGCACTCAAAACCATGAATGCACAATTAGTGGCCTTGACAAAAATCGTTTTAAATCAAAATCGAGGCCAAGTCAATTCCGCAACCCATCTCGCTGATAACTGCTCCCTTTGTGGAGAGGAGCATGTTTTCGACTTTTGTCCAGCAAACCCCGAATCTGTTAATGTCATAGGGACCAACCAAAGGAACAACCCTTATTCGCAGACTTATAATCCAGGTTGGAGAAATCATCCGAATTTCTCTTGGTCCGGTAATCAAGGACTCCAACCCCAAGGACCGAGTCACATCCAGCAAAGACCATACAATCCCCCGGGATTTCAGCAACATCACAGTGGGCAATCCCCACATCACAGTGGGCAATCCCCACATCACAGTGGGCAGTCCCCACAACCATACCAACCACGATCCAACCAACCAGCTGAGGCTCAACAATCGATCGAGTCGATTCTCAAAGGTTTTATGAATCAAACCCAAGCAGCCATTAGGAATATAGAGACCCAAGTAGGACAGCTAGCCGTTGAAGTTAAGAATAGACCACCAGGAACGTTACCGAGTGATACCGAGCAAGCTAAAGTGATAGGAAAAGGACCAGAACATGTCAAGTCCATAACTTTAAGGAGTGGAAAGGATCTGAAAAATATCATTTTTGAATCTGATGATTCGCCTCAAAAACCCACTGTGAGCACCTCAGTGGGCACTCCTCAAGTCACTGTGATCCCCACAGTGGGGACCGACATCCCTGACCTTCCCACTTTTGGACCTGTCCCAAAGACTACTGTTCCAAAGCCAATACCACAGCAAACTCAGATTGACCCACGAAACATTCCATTTCCTCAAAGAATGAAGCCTAAAAATGTCGATGTTCAGTTTAAAAAATTCTTAGACATTTTTAAGCAACTTCACATTAACATACCCTTGGTAGAAGCTCTCGAGCAGATGCCAAGCTATGTTAAATTCTTAAAAGATATTTTGAACAAAAAGAGGAAGTTGGGTGAATTTGAAACTGTGGCTTTGACCGAAGAATGTAGTGCCCTCCTAACAAGCAAGATTCCACCTAAGTTGAAAGACCCGGGTAGTTTCACCATTCCATGCATTATAGGAGGACAAGAAGTAGGCCAAGCACTCTGTGATTTAGGAGCTAGTGTCAACTTGATGCCTTTGTCCATTTTTAACAAGTTAGGGATTGGAGAGGCTAGACCCACAACCGTGACATTACAACTAGCCGACCGATCCATTGCCTACCCCAAGGGAAAAATAGAAGACGTTTTGGTCCAAGTGGATAAATTTATCTTCCCCGCCGATTTTCTTGTTTTAGATTATGAGGCCGATAAAGAAATCCCAATCATCTTAGGACGTCCGTTTCTTGCAACCGGACGTACTTTGATCGATGTGCACAAAGGAGAACTCACGATGCGAGTTAATGACCAAGAGGTAACTTTTAATGTTTTCAAATCTCTCAAATATATAGACACCGAAGATTGTTTTGCCTTAAGTTCGATTTATGAAACCCACAATTTTGGCAATTTGCCCACAGTGGGGAGTACAGTTCCCACAGTGGGGATTGACAGTGAGCACTCTGAATCAGAGAGTAATGACACTTTTAAGGATGAGTGTAATAAGATGGTTGCAGCTTTTGAACCTCTGGACTTCAAGGATAGAGATGTTCAATCCCCTTCAATAGAACAACCTCCCGAGTTAGAGCTTAAACCATTGCCTTCCCATTTAAAGTATGCTTATCTCGCTAAGGATAATAAACTTCCCGTCATTATCTCTTCCAAACTTAGTGAGAAACAAGAACAACTTCTGATTGATTTGTTGATAAAGCATAAGGGAGCAATTGGTTGGACCATAGCGGACATTCGAGGGATTAGCCCCTCTTTATGTCAACATAAGATTAACTTGGAGAATGACCACCCGGGGAAAGTCCAACCCCAAAGAAGGTTGAACCCCATCATGAAGGAGGTAGTTAAGAAAGAAGTCTTGAAATGGTTAGATGCCGGTATTATCTATCCCATTGCCAGTAGTAGTTGGGTGAGCCCCGTTCAATGTGTCCCTAAAAAGGGAGGAACAACAGTGGTCAGAAATGAAAAGAACGAACTCATTCCAACTAGGACTGTTACGGGATGGAGAATATGCATGGATTATAGGCAACTGAATCTAGCAACAAAGAAAGACCATTTCCCGTTACCTTTTATTGATCAAATGCTTGATAGATTAGCGGGAAAGGAATTTTATTGTTTTCTAGATGGATACTCCGGATATAACCAAATCCACATCGCACCCGAAGACCAAGAAAAGACCACCTTTACTTGTCCATATGGTACTTTTGCATTCCGGAGAATGCCTTTTGGTTTATGTAATGCTCCCGCTACTTTTCAACGCTGTATGATGGCCATTTTTACTGATATGATAGAGGATACCATAGAAGTTTTTATGGACGATTTTTCTGTGATCGGCACATCATTTGATAACTGTTTGAGGAATCTAGAAAAAAGTTTGGTGAGATGTGAAACCCACGACCTTATTCTAAATTGGGAAAAATGTCATTTCATGGTCGAAGAGGGCATCGTTTTGGGTCATCTTGTGTCGAAAAAGGGTTTGGAAGTTGATGAAGCAAAACTAGAAGTAATCTCCCAACTTCCCGAGCCCACAACGGTAAAAGGCATTCGCAGTTTTTTAGGTCACGCAGGTTTCTATAGGAGGTTCATAAAAGATTTTTCCAAAATAACTAAACCCCTATGTAACCTGCTGCAACATGAAAGAGAGTTTGTTTTTACCAAAGAATATAGAAACGCATTTGAAATAATCAAAAATGCCTTAGTTACTGCACCCATAGTGACCACTCCTGACTGGTCACTCCCATTTGAAGTCATGTGTGACGCCAGCGATTGGGCTATAGGTGCAGTACTAGGCCAACGAAAAGATAAGATTTTTCATCCAATATACTATGCAAGCAAGACTTTGATCGAGGCTCAAATCAACTACACTGTAACCGAAAAAGAACTACTTGCAGTAGTTTTTGCTTTTGATCGTTTCAGGTCTTACTTAATTGGAGCAAAGGTCATAGTACACACCGATCACGCAGCCATCAAATATTTGATCAACAAGGCTGACTCTAAACCGAGGTTGATCAGATGGGTGCTGTTGCTGCAGGAATTTGACCTCCAGATCGTCGACAGAAAAGGAACAAGCAATCAGGTTGCTGATTATCTGTCCAGGCTCGAGAAGACAGTGGGCACTGTTGACCCCACTCCTGACCCCACTCCGGTAAAAGAAACTTTTCCCGATGAACAATTATTATCTGCGCAACATCATAATGAAACTCCTTGGTATGCTGATATTGCAAACTTTTTAGCAAGTGGATTTAAGCCCCACGGGATGAGTGGACAACCATTCAAGAAATTTTTACACGACACACGACAATATGTTTGGGACGATCCCTTCTTGTACAAGATAGGGGCGGACCAAATATTAAGGCGTTGTGTCCATGGGAGTGAACAACATCAAATACTCCATGGTTGTCACACATCCCACTACGGTGGCCACTTCGGTGGAAACCGTACCGCAGCAAAAATTTTGCAAAGTGGATTCTTTTGGCCCACTGTTTTTAAAGACTCATTTGAATTCGTGAAAAATTGTGAGCAATGTCAACGTACGGGGAATATATCGCAAAGAAATGAAATGCCTCTTAACAACATTCTAGAGGTCGAACTTTTTGATGTATGGGGGATAGATTTTATGGGACCTTTTCCAAATTCCAACAATAACTTTTACATCTTGGTTGCGGTAGATTATGTTTCAAAATGGGTAGAAGCCATTGCTTGTCACTCCAATGATGCTAACACTGTGGTGAAGTTCTTACACAAAAATATATTCACTCGCTTCGGAACACCACGAGCATTAATTAGTGACGAAGGCACCCATTTTGTAAACAAAGTCATGGCCTCGGTTCTTGCTAAATATGATATTCATCATAGAGTGGCCACCGCATACCACCCACAAACCAATGGGTTGGCCGAGCTTTCAAATCGTGAGATCAAGGGAATTTTGGAAAAAGTTGTTAAGCCACACCGTAAAGATTGGTCAATCAAACTCGATGATGCTCTTTGGGCCTATCGAACAGCCTATAAAACTCCTCTGGGAATGTCTCCATTCAAATTAGTTTTTGGCAAAGCTTGCCATTTACCGATTGAATTAGAGCACAAGGCGTTCTGGGCCCTTAAAGAGCTTAACATGAGTGAGGATGCCGCGGGAATCAAAAGGAGTCTGCAAATACATGAGCTAGAGGAGTTGCGATATCACTCCTATGAGAATGCAAAGTTGTACAAGGAAAAGACCAAGATGTGGCACGATCGTCGAATCAACCATAGGGAGTTCATGGAAGGACAACAGGTACTATTGTTCAATTCTCGTCTCAAACTCTTTCCAGGTAAACTTAAATCAAGATGGACGGGACCATACACCATTGTCAAGGTGAGTCCTTTCGGAACAGTGGAGTTGAAATCCCCACAATCGGGTCAAACCTTTAAAGTCAATGGGCAAAGGGTAAAGCATTTTTTGCATGAAAGTGCCCACATCCCTGCCCACTCTCCGCCTCGCTATGGTTAAGCAATGTCACAACCGTTTGTAAATATTTTATTTCAGTTATTTGCTGTCTTTTTATTATTTTTGGTCTTTTTAATTCTGCATGGTAGTTTGTTTTAATGTGTGTAGGAGAAATTGCCGCTTTTTGGAGGAAAAATCAAGAAAAAGCTTCGCAGTGGGGAGATGCATGTCCCTGCGTTCCTCACTCTCGGTCTGGCATAGGAAAAGACGGTTTGGGATGGACCCACGGCTGACGCACATCATGCTTTTTCTTACAAACATCAACTTTTCCTGCCACTTGTCAAAAGCCCACCTATTCCCAAGATAAACCATCATTATCTTTTTCTCTCTCTACTAACCGTCCCCAATCAACTCAAAAACCATCACCCTCAAATCAGATTTTTACTTTAACTTCCCTAAACACACCAAGTTTCTTCATCTTCTCCATTTCTCTCTCAAAGAAAACCCACAAACCTAAAACCCTTCCTAAAACCCTAAAAATGGCAAGAACCAAGAGAATGAACACCAACCCCGATGCACTCACACGTGCGGCCGTCCGCCGCAGGACCGCCGAGGAACAACCACCGGAAGCCGTCACCAATGACCTGAACGAACCGCCACCGGTCTCCGGCGAAAACCCGATCATCTCCGGTGCAGCCGACGAGGGTTCTTCAAAGCACGAAAGCCCAAAAGCTACTTCATCATCGCAAGTCTCAGACAACAGTATCACCCATTTCGAGACCGAGACACTTCTAGCCGAAGAAGAAGAGAGACGGTTAGCAGAGGAGTTCAAACAGAAAATGGAAGCCATTAGAAAAAGAAAGGAAGAGGTCGAGAGGAGGCGTCGAGAGGAAGAAGAAAGAATCAGAAAGGAAGAAGAAGAAAGAATCAAAAGAGAGGAGGAAGAGAGATTGAGGAGGGAAGAAGCCGCAAGATTGGCTAGAGAGGAGGAGGAGCGATTGAAAGAGGAAGAACGAAAGAAGGATGAAGAAGCAAGGATATTCGAGCAGAAAAAGAAACAAGCAGAGGAGGAGTGTTTGGCTCGTGAGGAAGAAGAAAGACAGAAGAAGATTAAGGAGCAGGCTCAGACATTAAACATTCCCCAGAACAAAAATGCTGATAGTGTGGAGGATGTCCACACCACTGCCCACAGTGAAGAAACCCCAACCAGAGCACTCCAGAGGAACAGGGGAATGGTTACACGATCTGGTGCATCCAAGAAGGCATCGTCTGCAAAACCAAAAAGAAAAGCGTCGAGGAAAGGTAAGGGTATCGAACCCTCTTTAAGTTCTTCTTCTAGTGATACTAATACGGGAAGTGAACAAAACCTTTCTGAAAATCCACATCTGTCCACTGTGGGGACTGCTCATGCCCCCAGTGGGATACCGAGGCAATTCACTTCCCCAGCTGCTAGAACCCACTTTGAGTGTATTTGCACTCGGAAGTTGAATTTAGAGAGGGGTTTCGACCCCGACTTTGTAGAAGCAAATCCCTTTGTCAAAGATAAACTTGTAGCGCAAGATTGGGCAACCATTGCCACTACCAATCGCCGCGCTAATGCATCATTAGTCCGAGAATTTTATGCTGAGGCCTCCCAAGCCAAAGAATCATTTGTTAAGATCAGAGGAAAGGTTGTGGACTTTACTCCAGGCAATATAAACCGAGTGTTAGGTAGAGGAGCTCCGGAACCTTGTGCTTTCGGACAGTTCCTGGCAAAGATGACTCCGGCTGATGAGGAATTGATTTTAAAAGAAATAGCAGTTGAGGGAAGGCCATGGAATCAGGATGGCCAAAGAAGGTGTCTATATGCTGGCAGCCTCACCACTGAGGCTGCTGTGTGGTTCCAATTCCTAAGGGCCTCGGTGGCCCCAACATCGCACGACACGACTCTCTCCATGCATAAGTGTGCCATGCTTTACTGCGTTCTCACTAAAAAGAAGATCAATCTGGGAATCATAATGCATGGTGCCATCCATCAGGCCAGAACACGAACCAAGGTAATCCTACCCCTTCCTTGCCTTATTACACTATTGCTAATAGATGCCGGAGTGCCCACAGCTGAAGAAGACCAGTGGATCATTTCCACGAAAAACATCAGTATTCAGACAATTAAGAAGATGAGAAGAGAGATAGGAGGCCCGTCTGTTGAGCCTGCCCAGGTACAGCCCAATGTGCGAATAGCCGACGAGCACATAGTGGGCACTGAAGTGCCCACTGTGGGGAAGAAGGGTACCCCACTCCATTCAACCGAGGCCGGATCATCAAGCAACCAAATGGGAGAGATTTTGGCAGCTTTGAAGAAGCTCACATACAGGATCGAGTTGCTGGAAAGTGAGCAGCGATACCAGAACCGGGCCACGCAGAAATTTTGGATGTATACAAGAGAACGAGATGAGGTGACGGGCCTGATGATGAAAGAGGCCAACCCAATGCTAGCTGCTCAGCTACCAGAATTCCCGAAAGATATCTGCCCGGTTAATGACAGTGAGGATGAGTTCGATGATGATGATGCGGATCTGTCACCGCAAGCCACCCAAACCCCGTGAATGGTTTGTTTTTAAAACAATGGTTTCGCTCTTTTGCTCACCAAAAACAATTTTATTTTGTTTGGTTGATCTTTTTGGGCCTATGGCTAGGCATTGACACTATTTGCTGTTTTAACTTTTTAAATATCGATGCATGAAAATCCTACCGGTAGGTAGGTACTTTTGGGTACTAACATATTGATTGTTTGAATGCTTGTTTGACCTCGTTTCCATTTCAAGGTACAACTTTCGGCTTCCGACTTAAAAGGTCACTTTTGTAAGTACAAATCTCAACTTGTCCCGTGAAATGATATAGGCCATTTTTCGCATCCAAACACGATCCTTTTTGTACCCCCAAACCACCACCTTTGTTCATTAATTCAATGTCACAGTGGGGACACTGTGAGATTTTAAGTTTGAGGTGGGAACTTCCAGAGTGACCTCCAGTTTGCTCACAGTGAGGACACTGTGAAGTCCAAGTTTGAGGTGGGTAAGCCGTACCCCCCTTAAAAAAAAAAAAAAAAGAGAAAACACAAAAATACAAAAACAGAAGAAAATAGGAGTAGCACTAACAAAATTGATGGTGTGCCTTTTCTGGACCATCAAAGTGCTCACTCCCAGAAAACGATGGTGTGCCTATTCTGGACCATCAGAATACCCACCCTCACAAAAAAAAAATAGCCATACTCATTATACCCAAATAAAGCCTGAAAGTGTACGTTCTTATCATAGCAAAATACTAAACACCCACTTCTTGAAATAAAAATCTCAAAGCGAGATCTTCGGTCCATGTTTGGAAATTTTTGCCAAAACCCTTGGGAAAAGATTCAAAGCCATAAACCCTTCAAACCCAAGAAAGCCCTATTGATCAAAAGGTAAACAAGGGAAAGGTTTCGTCAAACACAAAAGTGAAATTTTCAAAGTTTGGAACCGAAAGAAGTATCGAAGGAAGGAGATCAACGCCCATTCAAGTCAAGAAATATGTAAGTCCATCAAAGACCTTTTATGCATTGTGTTTCATTTTATTTCTTTCTTTTTATTACTTGGGGACAAGTAATGATTTAAGTTTGAGGTTGTGATAACTCTATTTTTAGAGTTATTATTTCCATTTATTTTCCACTTTATTTTGTCAATTTTAGCCATTTCACTTCTAAAAACCCCCATTCTTGGTATGATTTACGAAAACGAGCAAAAGGAGTGAACCATGGTCTTTAATAAATTATTTGGGGAAGTTTTGGGTGTTTTCTCGCTTTTTCATCCGCAGTGACGTATACAGTGCCCACTCCGGTTCCCCACTCTTCGAGCTGATCAAAAAGAAATCAAAAAGAAACTTTTAGTTGGGATCTAATTTTCTGGAGGAGGAAGATTCATATGGCAGAGAAATGGCTGGAGAAGTACAAGGTAGTTCTCATTGAAGATAGCATCAAGTACACCTCTTTGTACTTGGAGATTGACTTGGAGAAGGGACCATTGGATAAAAGAATTGCACAAGGAGCTGAATTCTGCCACAACTCAGCAGTCTTTACCCATTGGAAGACCCACCTCTTTTGTGTAATACCCAACTCCTTCTCCTAGTATATAAAGGAGCACTTGGGTGCCATTAAATGCATGCTTGGTTTTCATCCTTGAATACTTTTAGTCTCAAATTCTCTCAACTACCACATTAGCTTTAGTCTTTTATTTACTGCAGTAACTAGCTTTAATTTTCAGTAATTTACTTTCTTAGTTTAAATTGTAGTTCGTATTACACAGTGCAGGGACGACTTCTCGTTCCCCACTGTGAGCAGTTAACTCAAGTCACTTTCAGTTTTATTATGTGCAAATCTTCATCTTTTGTTTTCTTTACTTCGGAAATGTTAGGCTAAAACATCCTTTGGGATGTAGGAAGGAGAAGTACCTGGATTTTATCAAAAATGCTTGAGTAATCTTTATACTTAGAATATTTGTTGTTTTGGTCTTTCATTCTCGATATTTACCCAAGGATGCGAACAAGCTGATCACTTGCAAGGATCTAAAGTCTAGTTCTTAACTTAGAAATAAGTAGAGCGCAGTGACACGAGCTTGAATGATGCTAGGGGATTCGAAAGAATTCTTTTGACACTTACGAAAGTGAGGTCGGCACAGTGAGCTAATCTCTGCCCACCGGAGTAGTAGGCAAGCTAATTTGTGTATTAAAAACACTTAGAGTATTTGTCTCTACACATTCCATCGAGGCCTGAAAAGGTCCATTTAGAGATTACCATTGACAAAACAACAAGTACTAAGAGTATGGGATTTTTATCTAACGGTGTGAGTATTTTGTAACCGGGCTTTTCTAGCGAAAATGTCCACCACGAATACGAGGATCACTCTAAGGACCGAGTATTTGAGATAAAATTTAGGGAAAATCCAACCTACATTCCTCCTTTTTAGCATTTAGTAAATCGTTTCAAGTAGCTATTTTACCAAACCAAACCAAAGTATTATTTTCCTCTCTAGTTGAAACTTGTAAAAGGAGCTCATGAGAACCGTATTGTCTTGATTGTCCAGTCTCTGTGGATTCGATTCTGGTATTTTACCAACTATTACTTGCTGTGACGATCATAGTGGACAGTGTACACTTGCACTTCCCACTGTGGACAGTTTGCAACCCACTGCGATTAAAACACACATTTCGCACGTAACACTAATCTTCATTAAGACATTTATGTCTGAATGAAATTGAAACACCCTAAAAACAGGGTCAATTTAAAACTTAAAATAAAATGCTATGATCATTAAAGATACCAAACTTTTATAACAACAAGGATCTACAGCATCATTTTATATACAACATTTAAACTTGTCCTAAATAATCTTATTAATCTATTCTTACAACATAAATAGATTAACTAGATTATCTAAGCTTCGTCCCAAAATCTCCAAAAGAATTGTTGTATCCTCCAACACCTCAAAGTTTGATATGAAATTCACTCCCCAAACTTCTTTCCCGAACCTGAACCTGATAAGACAATTCAACTTAAAACATTAGGCTTTCGCCTAGTGAGGTTAATCAATTCAAATTTAAAACTCAACAACTAAAACATCAGGTGTCTCAAATCTGCATCTTTCATCTTACCAAATCAAGTTCCAACCACTATGACTATTTCACCTAGCCATTAAATAGAATAACAACATCAACTACTTATAATCCCACCAGATTTATAAGAAATTAAACTCAATAACCCATGAAATGCAAATTACAACTCGATGTAATTTTCTCACACTTCATCATTTAATAAATACCGGAAATGCGAATTACACCTCAATGTAATTCTCTCACACTTCCTATCGCCTGAAATGCGAATTACACCTCAATGTAATTCTCTCACACTTCCTATCGCCTGAAATGCGAATTACACCTCAATGTAATTCTCTCACATTTCAATACCTCACCAACCTGAATCACTGGTTCCCAATGGGATTTTATTCATCGGTGATTACATCAACCGGGAACCCTCACAGATGATTCAAAATTCACTCCACCACTATAATTACATTATAGGTTCCAGTTAGTATGCGGTTCCCATTAGACCGTACTAAGTTGCCCACTAGATCAAATGTAAACTCTAGCCATCGCAACACAATAAATATGTATCATCACTCTTTCTATCACATCTATAGTGCCAATAACATCAGATAAATCTCTATATTTAATAACTGATATAAACTCTTCATATGATAATATCTCATGCATATTCTTCATCATTAAATCATGTCAATATCATATAAATAATAACATGAAAACCTCACATAAAATCATCATGCATTTTTATTTCAAAAAGCATCAAAGTTCGCAAACTACTGATTGCGAGTTTCATGTAATTCGCAAACCAAAGCTGCGAATTTCAGAAGTTCGCAGGCTATGGTTGCGGGTTTCACAAAACTCGCAAGCTACACTTGCGAAATTCTTATTTTCGCAACCAACGGTTGCGAACTTTATCCGATTCTCGCAAGCCAAGGCTGCGAGATTCGTTCACTGTTCATCATCATCTACCTCTCATTAAGCTGTTTCTTACCAGATTAAGCATTAAGCACATAAAATAATATTTAAGCTCAATAAACACATACACATATGTTTACATGTTAAGTTTTAAGCAAGAATCAATTAAACTCACCTTAAAAGTCGATTTATACACTCATTCACGTAAGAGCTTAACGAACAGCTTAATGGCAGCTTATCAACAATCTTTATGATTCTTCAAGATTAATCACAACCCAAATCTGAAATCCTTGTTTCCCTTGTTTTTCTTCTTCTCTATCTCTCGGCACTCTCTCTCTTTTCTCTTCACCGAAAATACACACACAAAACAAACTTCACACTCAACACAAATAGTCTATATTTACTAGATTAATGACACCTCCTCCTTGATTATCATGAGTCATAAGACTATTTACCAAGTAGACCCCCAACTTTAATAGAATGACACTTCAAACCCTCAATCTTTAAAGAAATAACATAACACACCAAGTAAATAAAATCATCATAATAACCCTTAAGTTAATATTCTCAAAAATCTTTAAACTTTCAACATTTGTATTTTAACCTTAATCGAATTATAATACTCTATATAATTCAAGGCCACTCCAAATACAAATACATTCTAAATCTTATTAAATAATACTAACAAAATTTAGGATGTTACAATACTCCCCAACTTGAAATTGATTTCGTCCCCGAAATCAAAGTCAGGTAAACAAATGAGGATATCTAACCTTCATACTCTCTTCTGACTCTAAAGTTACATCTGTACCTCTATGATGTTTCCACTGTACTTTCAACATAGCTACCTCCTTACCACTGCGTAGCTTTCTAACCGATCTTTCCAAAATTGCCTCTGGTTTTTCTATACAGCGGCTCTTTTCATCTATTCTCACCTCAGCGAGTGAAATCACACCTTCCTTTTCGACCAAACACTCCCGAAGATAACATACGTGGAAGGTATTATGAACCCCTTCCAATTCTGGTGGAATATCCAAATGATATACTTATAAATCAAACTTCTTAGAGTAGTTGTTATCATCAAATCCATGTTTGACTACTTCTTAGTCTAGCATACCAATATTATTTCTCTTTTGCTTACACGGAATATCCACCACACAACTACAGTCCAAAAGGACGGTTTTTCTAAAAACGTCAGTTGAGATCTCTAACCAAATTCTCGTAACATCGAGAACTGCATTCGATGTATTTCTTTTACATCTACAGAATACTCCAATACTATAGCTTAACGGTTACAATATCCTCTTCACCTAAAACCAATGGGATTGAGAAGAACAAGAGTCTTCCTTTCACTCCATCATTATCACAACTCACTCTCCAGATCTCAAAATAACATTAACATGTACTACCTGAAATTTTCACGTACACTGTAAACTAAAACATACCCATTATTATTAAATACTTCAACAACCACGACAGTTCATTATTATATCCTTGACTTACACGTTTCTTCGGTAGAGAATGCTATCATTTCTTCACATCACTTTCTCATCGTACCACCACAATACAAACCAAGCACCAAAGTATCGAACATCAAAAGTGATAACTCTATTGAACCTGCTACAAGATTACATTCTTAAGTCAAATCTTTCTATCATTAGAAGCAATTCACACAATCAAAATCACCTTGGGTAAACACCCAATACCATTCCGACATTCTGTTTCGATATTAGCCATATCACTACTCCATCTTACCAACTACATGTCCCAACAATTTTAATGACAATGTGGTACTTTTCGTCCGAAATCACCGAAAAGACTTCCATCAGATGTTAGTTCTAACTTTATAATACATACTAGTTAACACATTTATCTTGGCAGTTGATACCAATACTCACTCGTACATTCTCCACACATAACTTTTTACTACAGACCAGGTTTCTCACAACCATTCATACATATAATACCCAAGTTTATTTCACTAAATATCTCCTCCCTAACTTCAATTAAACTACCACTCTCGATTTGCTAAAATATCTTGAACTTATTCGTTCATACTAACTCCTTGTGATTCCAAACCAAAACCAAAACACAGTATAATCCTTCACAGATCAACATTTTCCATACCTCACTTCATTTATGCCTAATACTTTCTCCTTTGTAAATCATCCACATCGCAAGTAAAACACTTCTATAACACAACAGTCTTTCAAAATCTTATCATTCTTACAAAGGGTCCTTCAACTTTTATTTTTCTGGTTAAAGACTTAACAAAAATTTAAATCCAAAAGAATATCCAAAACATTCACATCATGCAAACTTCTATTTTAATACAATCCATGAAATCCCTACCCAAGTCTACAACAAGCTTATTAAATCGGGTCTCAACGTTCTTAAAACTTAACTGAGTCCAAAACCGAATTATCTATTCACAGGATCTAAAGATTATTTATCAATACCAACTTACGCAAATAAATACATCTAACTCACATTATGCAGAATACGCTCCGAGGCGTGATAATCTTACGATCCCTTCATTGCTACTTTCCCAATGAAGTCAATTCATTTGCAAGCACACATACTCCACAATGTATATAATACGCCCAGGTTCGTTAGTTCCAAAGATACTAAGAACAAGTAAAACATCGAATAGTCTTCACACCTAAGACCAACACTTAAACTTTCACTGGTTCAAATACAAAGCAGTTAAGCATATAACACATCCAATACTTCATCTCGAGTCACTAAAACTGACAAACATTCGAAAGTCTCATTTGAATATAAACCAGACCTTTAAGGCCAAAACAAACACTTGGTTAAACACATGTCACTCACACGGTTACGTAAACCAAAATTCCTCTTCACTCAAGATCTTAACCTTGTTAATCCTTTAATTGGTCATCGACCCCAAAATAAAAGTTTATCACTCTCAAAACCTTCACATTTTCAAAATGTAACACGACAAAATTATTATACAACCACAAAATACCAAAAACGTGCTTCGACCACATAACTTTCACTTAGGTTATAATTAATCAAACTCAAAATCCCCCAATTGTGTCGCACACACTAATACCCACTTTGCGCATACCTTCTGCATAACAGCATACCGGTATCGCTCGCGGTTTTGCTCCTACCCGCACGGGCATACGCGGAACGCATCCAGACCGCACCCAGTGACACACAAAAGGCCTCATACACCTTACACAACTTTCGCCTTCAAAGTCAAAAATTGCCATCTCAATACTTCCTTAACCCTGAACCTAATTCTTCCTCCAGACACGACCGACCCTCAGCAATTGTATTATTAATCACCGAACAAAGGTACAGACTCTCGTATTATTGTTACTAAAGTTCACTTTCGACTCTCCCACTGTTCATCTCTCATTTGAATATAATTACCAAAACCACAAACTTTCTCCCAAGGTTTATCCAACACCTCTCCATTCTTGGAGTTCTTTCTTAGCTTATAGCGTAATACTCTACGACTTAGCGAGTTCATAGCCTTCATGCATGACAATATATAAATAACTCAATCACACTTTTCTCGTTTTAAATAAACAACATTCGAAACAACGTGAGCACACACGCCCCAATCATTTTAATATCTCCCATGTACTACACAACAATCTCAAAATCGTTTGTCTACAAATTTCCGTAAAACTCAATCTTTCTCAACCAAAAATGTTGTTACAACAGTAATATCTTAAATGAAAATCTTTTCATACAACAAAAGTTTAAAATTTACTGACATAGAGTAAACTAGTCGTTTCTCACACTCAATTATATGATATCATCAAATCAATACTTTTGTTGGTCATAAAAAGTTTACTGATCAACACTTTCTCGACCTATTTGCTATTATACTGCTTTTTATGTAAAGTATGAAGTATTTTGCAAGTTGCTAAGCTCCAAAATTTCGTTAGACAGCGTAATTGAAATGGCCCTTTTTCTTTAAATACATACTTGCACTACTAATTCATTCTTGAATAAAACTGTTATTTATGCATTTGTTTTGAAATCAAGAAAACTCATGTAACACACACTAAAACACCATGCACAAAACTTACTTGCAATGAAGGCCATTTACTCAAACAAGGTCAATCGTTTTACTTACGTACTTATCATTGACACTTTACTTCCGACCCGAAGTCGCCCTCTCGGCCTTATAATAATTGTTATATATACATTCCATGGCCCCCATACTCAACCATGTCATACTAATTCCGTCTTAATCAATCATCTCATACTCTATCTCTGCACATATCAAATCACCTATTAAAGGTTGCCTTGGCGGAGTTTCATAAGTCCTGCCAATTCCAGGTTGTCCTTCCAACCCCAATCATTTACCGATCTGTCCTCCAAAGGATTTTAGTGGTATAATTACCATCATTCTACTATAACCTAATGGAATAACCATAAGAAATGGTTATGCACATACCCCTATACAAAATGTACTTACCGATCGATAGTCACTGTAACAATTTAGAAATAAGTATGCTCGCGTAACAATGTATTCATAATCACAGTAGCTAATTGGAATTGTGAATATATCATACAGGAGAATCCTCGTTACCATTGTCACCGTACCAACTTCTCATATCTCCGTCAATTCTAAGACTATCCCGTCTTAGTACTTCTACCCAGAACTCACGGATCATAACTTAACTCATCTCAGTTGAAGTCTAGATATCTCAAATTTATACCTAGTTCGCTTAAACTAAAGCTCTGATACCATACTGAAACACCCTAAAAACAGGGTCAATTTAAAACTTAAAATAAAATGCTATGATCATTAAAGATACCAAACTTTTATAACAACAAGGATCTACAGCATCATTTTATATACAACATTTAAACTTGTCCTAAATAATCTTATTAATCTATTCTTACAACATAAATAGATTAACTAGATTATCTAAGCTTCGTCCCAAAATCTCCAAAAGAATTGTTGTATCCTCCAACACCTCAAAGTTTGATATGAAATTCACTCCCCAAACTTCTTTCCCGAACCTGAACCTGATAAGACAATTCAACTTAAAACATTAGGCTTTCGCCTAGTGAGGTTAATCAATTCAAATTTAAAACTCAACAACTAAAACATCAGGTGTCTCAAATCTGCATCTTTCATCTTACCAAATCAAGTTCCAACCACTATGACTATTTCACCTAGCCATTAAATAGAATAACAACATCAACTACTTATAATCCCACCAGATTTATAAGAAATTAAACTCAATAACCCATGAAATGCAAATTACAACTCGATGTAATTTTCTCACACTTCATCATTTAATAAACACCGGAAATGCGAATTACACCTCAATGTAATTCTCTCACACTTCCTATCGCCTGAAATGCGAATTACACCTCAATGTAATTCTCTCACACTTCCTATCGCCTGAAATGCGAATTACACCTCAATGTAATTCTCTCACATTTCAATACCTCACCAACCTGAATCACTGGTTCCCAATGGGATTTTATTCATCGGTGATTACATCAACCGGGAACCCTCACAGATGATTCAAAATTCACTCCACCACTAGAATTACATTATAGGTTCCAGTTAGTATGCGGTTCCCATTAGACCGTACTAAGTTGCCCACTAGATCAAATGTAAACTCTAGCCATCGCAACACAATAAATATGTATCATCACTCTTTCTATCACATCTATAGTGCCAATAACATCAGATAAATCTCTATATTTAATAACTGATATAAACTCTTCATATGATAATATCTCATGCATATTCTTCATCATTAAATCATGTCAAGATCATATAAATAATAACATGAAAACCTCACATAAAATCATCATGCATTTTTATTTCAAAAAGCATCAAAGTTCGCAAACTACTGATTGCGAGTTTCATGTAATTCGCAAACCAAAGCTGCGAATTTCAGAAGTTCGCAGGCTATGGTTGCGGGTTTCACAAAACTCGCCAGCTACACTTGCGAAATTCTTATTTTCGCAACCAACGGTTGCGAACTTTATCCGATTCTCGCAAGCCAAGGCTGCGAGATTCGTTCACTGTTCATCATCATCTACCTCTCATTAAGCTGTTTCTTACCAGATTAAGCATTAAGCACATAAAATAATATTTAAGCTCAATAAACACATACACATATGTTTACATGTTAAGTTTTAAGCAAGAATCAATTAAACTCACCTTAAAAGTCGATTTATACACTGATTCACGTAAGAGCTTAACGAACAGCTTAATGGAAGCTTATCAACAATCTTTATGATTCTTCAAGATTAATCACAACCCAAATCTGAAATCCTTGTTTCCCTTGTTTTTCTTCTTCTCTATCTCTCGGCACTCTCTCTCTTTTCTCTTCACCGAAAATACACACACAAAACAAACTTCACACTCAACACAAATAGTCTATATTTACTAGATTAATGACACCTCCTCCTTGATTATCATGAGTCATAAGACTATTTACCAAGTAGACCCCCAACTTTAATAGAATGACACTTCAAACCCTCAATCTTTAAAGAAATAACATAACACACCAAGTAAATAAAATCATCATAATAACCCTTAAGTTAATATTCTCAAAAATCTTTAAACTTTCAACATTTGTATTTTAACCTTAATCGAATTATAATACTCTATATAATTCAAGGTCACTCCAAATACAAATACATTCTAAATCTTATTAAATAATACTAACAAAATTTAGGATGTTACAATGGACAAAATTCGAAACATCTTAATGGAAATTTCTTTCCACATTAAGATAATTCTTATTTGTTAACATCTTTGGTTGAACTGATAATACAGAGAAATGGCAACTTCAAAGATCAATGTTACCGCTGAGAACATCTCCGCTGACTCTGAGGAAGTGGAAATCATCAAAGCCCCTCAGGTTAAGTTCAAGCTGGATCAACTAGATTGGACCAAGGTCAACAACCTCTCTGCGCTTCTCGAGTTTCCTCCTCGAAAGCAAGTCACACATCTGGATGATGCTGTGAATTTCCTGAAAAACTGCTGCATTTCAACAGCCCTGACTATTACACCTCCTGCAAGTCAGCTGCTACTATCCCAGTTCTGGTACTCTGCCAGACACTCTCAGCTACCATCCGCCAAAGATCCCTCCAAAACTATTGATTGCATACTCAGCGATACTGAGTATGGCACAATAAAGATAACCCCCGCAATCATTCGAAAAGCCCTGAACTTTCCCAATGCTACAAAAGAAAAACCGTTTGTTCCATTCCCTGACCATAAGAAGCATGCTGACAGAGAAGAAATCATTGCTTTCCTCGACGCAATGGGTTACATCTGGGAAACTGGAAGGGACAAGAAGCCCGAGAAGAAGCCGACGCTGATAAAGAAGTCCAAAATGCCCAGCGAGATGAATTTCATCTTCGCACATCTGATCAGCTGCATGACAGCGAAGACCGGCTCCTCTGATCAAGCCGCTCAATCTCAGCAGGCTATGGGATACGCACTGCTGAAAGGTCTACATATTGACTGAGCATCTATCATTTATGATGACCTAGTACAAAGAGTAGATTCTGCTGCTGACAGACCTGCATGGGTTCCCTACCCCCGATTCATCAGCGCCATCTTCCAATATGGCCTGAAGGACAACTATCCTCAAGAGGGTGACCTGAAACTTTCTCAAGTTGGCCCTAAGGTGCTCGATTTCAAACCTGTCGACAATGAGGTACGTCTCTCTACCCTTCTCTCTCTTCTTAACCCTAATTCTTCGACTTCTGTGGCTCCTTCAGCGACAATACCCATCGCTGATTCCCCGGCCACACAATCCTCTCCTTCTTAGAAAAGGAAACACTCTTCAACCCAACTTGGTTCCAAAAGGATCAAGAAAACCAAGGAGCAACCCCAGCAATCCCATGCTGAAGACTCCTCAGCTCATTCTGAAGAGCTGAAGGAAAGTTCCGTGGTACGCTCTGCCACACCCGTGCAAGCCATCCCTCCAATCCAGACTTCAGCGTCTCCAAACGCTGAGGTTAGAAACTTGGAACCTACCCAACCTCCCTCAGTCTCTCAAAAGACTGATGAAGTGATTCTCAGCGATTCCAACGCTGAACTCAGAACCCGAACCCCATTCTTATCCTTCGCTTCTCCCTCCACTCACTTGGACACTCCTCTAAAGTTCACTGGAGATGCCATCATTCCAGAACCCACAGCTGAAGTTTCTCAAAGAATGATGAAGAAAGGACCTGCAGAGATCACCATACCTCACCGTACTTTTGAAGAGGATATGGAACATTTTTCAGGAACTTGCAACTTTGACGAGTTCATCAATCCTCCTGCAGGTACAAATAAAATCCTATACACTGTAACTAAACCTGAAACTTCTGAGCTTTCCTTTGTTCACAAGTACTTATCTGTTACAGGTCCTAATTTGGGAGACATCAACGCCTCTCTGAAGTCCGTGGAAACCAAGCTGACAGATCTCACCACTACTCTTTCCAACAACTCTTCAGCTGTAACAAACGCTGGAGAGAATTTGACAAAGCTGACAACGGTGGTGGAAAAGAAAGCTTCCACAGACGGCATCAAGATTGTTGATAAGACTCTCAGCGATTTCGCCAAAGTGCTCGCTGACATCTACACTGACTACACCTCACTCAAAAACTCCATTTCCTCCATGTCTGGCGAAGTCACAACGCTGAAGACATCGGTTGGAGCCTTAGAGGGTGATATGTCAGCTGTAAAGACTGACTTAGGCTCTGTAAAGACCGACGTTGGTGAGATGAAAACGATGATCTAGCAGCTACTCAACAAGGCAAATACTCCAGCTCCTGAACCGACCCCTGCCCCTGCATTGGAAACTTTCACAGCGACGGATCGCAAAGAGCTGGAAAAGATCAATCCTGCTATAACTGGCCTAGAAGTCAGATTAGCAAAGATTGAAAGTTGTGTGGGTATCTCTGGCCAAGAAGACAGAGAGCCTCCCACAGCTGAAGAGTCTATCCATTCCTCCCCCAATCATCATGAGAAAGAGGGGGAGAAGAGCGCTGAACATACCGATGAGAAGAGCGCTGAGGATCTTGAAAAGAGCGCTGAAGACCTTTCCCATGATGAATCTATCAGGGGAGAGAAGAATGAAGATCTTATCGCTGGACCTCAGGGAGATGAAAACCCTGAGGGAACCGAGAAGCTCGCCTATGTATCTGAGGGGGAGCAACTCGAAGACGAAGCTGAAGAATCCGAAGCAGAAGATGATGAAGACATCGACATCCCTGATAATGAACCATCCTCCTCTCCAAGGAATGATGATGATGATGACGAAGATGACGATGACTTCTTTATCGTCAAACCTGCCCCAAGGATTAAAGCTCCTAAGGGAATTTCAATAAATGAACCAACAGGGGAGCGGGCAAAGACAAAGCCCTCATCCTCTGGCACTGAGAAAGGCAAAGGCAAAAGCGTCGCTGAAGATGACAATCTGACGATCTTGCTTGAAAATCCGATTTGTCAGGTACACTAAACACCTCTCACTCCATCCCTCCTCTATAAGTTCTACTACCCTAGCCTACACCTGAACATATTTCTCTTTCTCTTTCTACCCAAGTTCTTCTACCCATGTTCTTATTTGTAAGATCGTTGTGTTTCAGCTAGTCCTCTCCCCTGTTTGAGGATGTCGCTGAAGGGTCTACTACTGCGACTTCACAAATAAAGCCAGATGCTGCTGATGAAATAATCCCAGTCTTAGATTTGATCTCTGAGACTGATGAACCAGAAGAACAACCTCTATCGCACAGAAACAGACCTTCCTCAGCTCCTCAAAAGCTGAGTGAAGAGGATCAAAAGAGAAGAGAGGAAATAATAAAGCGATTCGAGGATCAGCGAATCATTCTAAGGCATGATCAACTTCCTTCACTTCATCCAAAGTTCAGAATCTCAAAAGCTGAATACAAGGAACACCTCAGAGCTGAACGCCTAATCGCTGAAAGAAAGGAAGCTGAAGAGAAAGACAGAGAATACGCCATCAAGCTTACTCAAGAATCTGTCAAAGACCCCAAGCTGAAACGTGTTCCCATTCAAATCCAACGAAAGCTTTGGGAAGAAGCCCAGAAGATCGTGGAAAAGAAAACTGAAGTTTCTCAGACCACCCTGATCTGGTGTAAAGAGAAAATTCACTTCAGATATCGTCCAGCGAAGATCAACAAGGTATTCATCTCTGGAAGAACCTCTATTGGAGTACCTATTGTTGACATCAAACTTTTCAGAGAAGATGGCCAATCTGAAGCCTTTCGCGCTGACAGTGTAAAAAGGTATGGTCTCTCTGAATGGCTGGAGATGAGGTTAGCTATCCATTCGTCACAATCTAAGTACAAGGATCATTTCGAAAAGCTGATAAACAGACAGGTCGACTTGATATCTTCTTGTGTGGACATTCCTCCTCTTCCTGATCTTAAGCTGAAAAGAAAAAGGGCCTCTCCAAAGAAGAAACGTCAAGATTCAAACTCAGGTCCTGTCATACGAAATGAAACTGGAATTGGTTTCTCTCGCGCTGAAGTGCTTGGTCCTGACCCTGATCTATCTGCCCTTGACATTTCTTTGCCACCATGTGAACTTTTCGTCCCTGGTAAAGTCATCAGTAATCCTTATGGAATATTCTTTCTCGACTACGACGGACGTAAATGTTTTCAACGGATCGCTGAGCTTCCAATCACTCCAATCGAACAGCTCAGAGATCTCATCTACTGGTGTGACTTCAGAAAAGACATTCAGGCACGACACCTAAAACCCTTGATCTTTGAAGAAGCGCTGAACAAAAGAAAACAAGGCGTAACGGTTCCTGACTGGATGATTCCCACTGAAAAGACGACCCTTGATGAACTTCTCATTAAGGAAGAACCCTTTGAAAACTGATATAATCTCCTTTTTCTCTATTGTATCAGTTATCCTTCTGTACTTGTAAATTATTTCGCTTGTACTTGTAATCTTTCTGTTCTTCATTGTAACCTGATTCAATATTTTAAAGAAAGATTTAGCGAATGTACTTTACTCCATAAGTACTGAAAAGATCCCAGAAAACAGTAAAAGGGACAAATATTTTATGAGTTCTTTTTATCCTTATGTTTTCATTAAATAGCAATTTTCTTTGTTGCTATGTCATAATCAAATAGGGGGAGATTGTTGATCCAAACCCTCAGTGATTTGATAATGACCCTCTCTTATATACTTAGTGAAAATTGTAAGTAAACAATATGTATCAGAGTTTCACTATCGCTGATAAGTACTAAGAACTTACAGTACCGCTGATAGGAACTCTCGCTCTTTAAATTAAACATTCAGCGAACACTGTTCATCATTAATGCTCTGAGTCTGTTCAGTCATTATGATGATCGCTGATAAGTTAGTTGTTTACTTATGATCCCTGAAGACAAGTTTCACGTCAACAAAGGTTCTACGCTGAAGTCGAAGATCAAGCTCAAGAACCAGCGACAAGTCTCCTAATGAACTGATGCGGATCAGCGAAGACTCATATTTGTCCACTCAACGTGAAGTATCAAGTACAAGACTTCAGTTATCGCTGAACTTTATCATTCGCTGAATAGAAAATGATAATCGCTGAATCAACGAAAGCTGATCATGAAGTCCTCCGTACAAAGTACTTTTGTCTTAACCACCCTTGCACGACTCCGTACGAAATGTCAGAAAAGAACCTCCGAAAATCTGAAATCGTACAACCACTCTGATACTACACTATTCATCCATACGGCTACTAAGGTTGTCAATCAAAAGTCAATGACATGCAACCAACCAGCTGATGACACGTGTAAAGTATATATTGACTTGCATTAAATGCATGCAGTATATAAAGAGATGAACTCACTTCATTTGAAGTAACTTGCTAACTCTGGACAAGTTCAAATCTCTTATCTCAGATAGGTTATTATTAGTAATTTCCTTATCTCTCTTAGTGCAAGAAACCTTAGTGTTCCAACTTGTTTAGATTTAGGTTTATCCTTAATCTTGTTTCCGCAACAAGCTGTAAATTGTTAATGATTTATCAATAAACAATTTAGAAAAGTAAAATCTGTGTGTTTGTATTCAACCCCCCCTTCTACAAACTTGTATAGGCCTTCGGGACCAACACTCTTTGTCTTCGTCTTCTTCTCCGACGAACATCTCCGATCACCATCTCCGGCAACCATCTCGTGTATATATATATATAAATACGTATGTGTTGTCAATGTGAGGTGTGCAGTGTGTGTATATATGTATTTGTTGGGTTTTGTTCAAAATACGATTTCAAGAACATAATATATGCAACGGAAGCTAAAAGATTTTGAACAACATTAAAACATTTTAACACCCATCAAGGATCCATTTGCATGAACATGAAAGAATAAAACCATACATAGGGGGTTTTAGAAATTACAACCTTTGAAGTCCTTTGATAAAACCTTCTAGTATGATGTGATGATGATGGCAAGAACTCAAGAAGAATTCCTCTAGAGAAGTCCACCAAGCAAGCTCCAACACTTTGATGTATGCTAGTACCTTCTTGAACTTTGATGCCAAAGACAACTTCTAATTCAAATGTACAATATACTTGAATAATGAAGAACAAAACACACACACTATGTGTGTGTTTCAGCCGAAAGTGGAGAGAGAGGGAGAGGAGAGAGTTTATTTTCAAGTGTGTGTTTCAATTCCAAGTATTCTCTCTATTTACTAGGAGACAAGCAAGCCTTTTTCTATTGGACCACAAAAGGGTCCAATAATGTGCATATTGCCACCCAACATGGCCAATGAGAAAAAAAGAAGGTCATGCAATATTACACTCTCAACCCTTCTAGTTTAAAATGGTTAAAATCAGATTTTAACTAATTTTAAACTTTCTCCTCAAGTCCCTCCTTACAATTTTAGTTACATAATAAATCCATCATATGTATTATTTTATGTGACCAAAATTTATTTTTTGCATCTAATATTATGAATCATATTCATTAATATGTTCAAGAAATAATTAATATTTATTAAGAATCAAATTCTTATAAATATCAATTCGGTGTCTACTTGCTATATGGTCTGACCCTATAGGATCATATATTACCGGTAATATTATTTTATAATCATTTTTTAGCACATAGAACCAACAGTATTAGAAGTTGTTGCTGTTATTGCGGCAGTCTCACGAGCTCTTTTTCCAGCTGAATCAGACTCTGAGATGCCACAATTGCCTGAGGAACCAAATCATGACAGGATCTGGCATACAAACACCGAACAACAATCGATGCTGCATTCTTCACATCATTAGAATTTGATGTAGCCATTAAACAGTGGCCCAAAATCCTCAACACTTACTGCAATAGCTCCCATGGAAGCGGAACTCTAGTCCCCCTCCCAACCACATTATCCAAAGTTCCACCACTGATCTCCCACTTCTTCATATGTTCCAAAATATCAGAAGTCTGAGTGGTTTCGGGATTTTGATCGATTTTAAACTTGCAAGGGCAATCCTGTCCCGCCCAATCGGCAACAAACTTACAAAAATCAAGTTTCGACCAGTTCGGCATTTGAGAGATCTGCTTGTGGTAACAGTCCAGAGCAACATCTACAATCGTAGCCCGCTTCATCCATTTTTTCACAGTTTGTGGCTCGAGCGGAGGAGATACAACCCCGATCGTAGGCTGAGAAGAACCGGAGCTAGGGTTTTGCTTGTTGCTGCTAACCCTAGGAAAGTGATAGGAAACTGTTGGGTCGTCGGGGGGTGAGGGCGTGTTGGTTCACGATGGTGTAAGAACCCAAATTTCTAGTAACTGTGAAAGTTTAGTGGCTAATGTTAAAAGAATGCAAGTTAAGTTAAGGGGCCTTTGTGCAATATATGGAAGATATAAAATGACTCATTTGTCTAGGTTTTCAATCATTTGAGCATTATTGTACACTGTGTTGGCAGCTAAGAAAGAAGAGCAGCAGGAGAGGAAAGCTTTTGACATTGAAATCGATAGGAGAAGCTTATTATTGGTAAGTAATGATTTCCTCCATACTATTCTCTTGCATGATAGGTAACTGATAAATCAATTTCTGATTTCTTTTTCTTGTATAAGTTGTGTATTGTAGTAAGAACGATTTTTGGGTTTTAAATTCTTAATCAAGTATTGAGAGATGAAATTAAGGATTTAAATAGGTTTTGAGGTTAAAGTGTAGCTAGTACCAATTGATGAGAAGAGGTAATGTTTAAAATCACCAATATTTGAGCTGATTAGGAGAAGTTAAACTCTAATATTTTCTGAGGTTCGACAGGTTCCGGAACTTGTAAATTTTATTGGATTCCGGAACTATAATAATAATCCGGAACCTCTTTTAATTAACACTCAAGATCCGGAAAATACCTTGGGCCGGAACCAAACTGATCCGGAATTCAGCCCCAAACTGATCCGGAATTATGCTTCCAAGCTGATCCGAAAAATGTTGGGCCGGCACTTAAATTTAAATGGGGTCTCGTGGGCTTAGGAATCGTTTTATTAGTGATGGGCTGTTGGCATCGTGTGATTGGGTGGACCAAAGTCCACAAAAAAAAATGGAATCCATATTGGTATCGTGTGAATGTCACGTGGCTGGAAATTTGAGTTCTTTTTTTGAACCGAATCCATTAGCCCATGAAGAACTAACCGAAATCCCCTTTCTCTTCCATCTTGGGCCGATTGATTATTAAAAGAAATGGGGCGATTAGTTTACTTAATCTAGGATATTTGGGCTTAGGCTTATTTGAGATCCGGTAATGTTAAAAGATCCAATATGTACGAATGATCCAAATTAATTATTTATGTTCGGATTAGAGAAGGATCTAGGATCAGGAGATGGGTTGGTACTAATTTAATTGTACGATATGATTTAGGTGTAAGATCGGTTCGGAACGAGTCACGTGTTAGGAAATTTACTGCTATCAGGTGAGTTTCCTAAACCCTTTTTACACGACGTACTATGTTAAATGTTTTTACTGATTATGGTTTCGTTTACGAGCATGAACTGTTTTATAACTGTTACACATGTTTTCCATGAAATGCATGTTTTATTTAAAAGGGTTATTTAGCAAATGAAATGATGTTTAAAGTTTTCACGCATGTGATTACGATACGTTATGTGTATGTAACAACCCAGTCCAAATTAAGCATAACTATCATTAATATTAAACAATTACAAAACTGGATCCATAAAATTTCTTTACATCTGACTAAATAACTTAGGTTGGCGGAAACAACCTATACACAACTGAGAATAACTACTACTAGAATATGAGTGGCGATATCTCTATCTGCATCTGTGCTCTATCATGCTCTTGCTCGACTACCTGAGCCTCATGCAATCTGCTTGCCTGAAAAGATTTAGTTTGGAAAATGCGAGGGTTAGACCATGAGGTCTAGTGAGTCCCTCCCGACAGTCCTAAAAAACATTTAAAAACACTTTCTAACTTTCAAATATCTTTGCATAAAACTTTCTCATAACTTTCCAATGTATACAAGACTTTCAATAATAAACTTTCACATAGCTTAAAAGTAAAAATCTTTCACGTATAAATCCGCTCCCGTAAATGACACCCTGAAGTCACCCGAGGGTGACAACGAGTCAGTATCACGATGTCTTACTGGGACTCATTCCCATGGCATAAATGGAACCTCCCCCCGACGTGAGTACTGGCGGAACCTCCCCCCGACTTAGCCAATTTACGTCTACACAATGTATGCATACATCTCACATAAAACTTTCACATAAAAGCATTCACGGAATAGGTCCGCCCCATAAATCATACACGGGATAGGCCCGCCCCATAAACCACACACAAATCTCATTTAAAATTGTAAACAACTTTCATGCAATTTAAAGCATAAGAATAAAACATGACATTTCTCATCATGTACTTGCTTTAGAAAACATGTTAAAATCCACACGTTTTAGTTTAGAAAACTCACCTGATACATTTGCTTGCTTTTCCCTACTCTGCTCTTTACTCCCAAAATGTCTACCTGAACGAAAGGATATAATTAAAAGCTGACTAGAACTATCCGGACACTTCTCACTTGCCATCCTACTTTTCCGGACAGGTTACCGGGTAACCCTACTTTTCTGGATACCGCTTAGTACCTGGACAACAACTCTTATCCGGACGACACAGATTCTCCGGACGACTAAACTTATCCGGACGACACAGATTCTCCGGACGACTAAACTTATCCGGACAGCACCATCTTTCCGGACAACACTATATCCGGACACCTTCTACAACCCGGCCAGGAAGTTTCCCGGACACCTTCATACTTGAAGGTTTCCGGACGACCGTTGGGTGAACTTAATGGTTCGAATTCTTGCTAACCACTTCAAAACAGTAAGGAAATGCGACAAATCACTTTCTTAAGCATCTACGATCATTTCCCCATAAACTTTACTAATTAAACACGATAAAGGTGTTTAAATCTCCTTTAAGAGCCTCAACACTATTTTAGCAAGAGAAACCCCTCAAAACCCAATAATCATCACAACAGATCTTAATAGGATTAAGGATTAGAGATTACCTGATAGATTACTTGAAATGAACGAATTCCAACACCATTCCTTCTTCCGATTTCAAAGCTTGATGATTCTCCTTTTCAAATGCTCAAAACACTTCAAAACCCTTTTCCTCCTTTCTCTCTAATCTTTCTTGCTTCAGCCGACATCAACAATCAACAATCAGGAAAATGAAATGTTTCCCTAGGGTTTTGTGCCCATTTATACTCTATAACTCATTTACTAACTAGCCCCTCAACTTCTACTTTTATTTAAATTCCACCACAAGACTTTGGAACTCTTACAATCTGGTCTCGGTTATTACAGTGTATGTTATGTGGAGTCGGTTTACACAGTGGGATCAGGGTACCATGGGATCCGATGATCCCTTAGAATTTGTGGTGAGCTTGTAGGATGGAATTTGTTTCCTTCCTACTCGGATAGAAGGGAGTCCACTTGGACTCCGATGTAAGCCGAGAGGGTGTCCGTTAGGCCCCGATCGTGGTAGCTTATGCGATTCTTGAACCCTGTGTAGAACCTTGAATGATGTTTATGTGAAGAATGTGAAATGTTTATAAAATGAATTTATATTGTGGTATATGCTTTATGGAGGGAATTCACTAGACCTTTTGGTCTAACCCTTGCTTTTCAAAAACCTAAACCATTTTCAGGTAAGCGGAGCACTAGCTCTTCTAGCAAGAACTAGGAGGTGAATGGATCGATGAGATGGAGCTTATAGCGACTCCAATTTTTTTGGCTATTATATCTATAGATAGAAGCTCTCGGTTGTGGATTAGAACTTTCTGTTGTCCAATTTTGTCTAGTATAGATTAATGAATGATTAAAGACAAGTTTTATTATGTAATTCGAATGCTTAATCTATGTTAATGCATGCTGTGTTTTTGGGGACGTTACAGATGGAAATGATGATACTACACACACACACACACACACACACACACACACACACACACACACACACACACATATATATATATATATATATATATATATATATATATATATATATATATATATATATATATATATATATATATATATATGTATATGTATAGTATAATATAATATAATTTATAAAATATTTTATTTTTATTTTATCAGAAAAAGACAAAAAAGGTGGAAAAGACTAAATTACCCCTCGCTTAACTGAGTTTTTTTAATGGAGTTAACGACGAGGGACCAAATCCGGACCAAATAGCATATTGTAGTGGCTAAAGTATAATTTTTAAATTGTAGGGACCAAATGTGTTATAAACACCAAACCACAGGGAACAAAAGTGTAGTTTACTCTAAATTATAATATAAAATAGGGAAATTAATTAAAATGCCAAAAGTTTGACCAAGTGTTACCAAAATGCCACAAAATTTCGGTGGTTTAACAAAATGCCCTAATGGCCCGCGATGGAGCCCGCGATCGCGGGCTTGGGCTGACGTGGCGCATGACCTGGCCGAAAAGAGCCCCGCGAGCCCCTTCGTCATCGTCGGGGCTCGCGGGGCTCTTTTCGGTCAGGTCATGCGCCAAGTCAGCCCAAGCCCGCGATCGGGCTCCATCGCAGGCCATTAGGGCATTTTGGTAAACCGCCGAAATTTTGTGGCATTTTGGTAACACTTGGTCAAACTTTTGGCATTTTAATTAATTTCCCTATAAAAGGAGTCATTTATATGACTACATGATTTTCTACTAGGGGTATATTCTTCGTGATCATCACTATCGGTGTCTGATCTGTCTATTTCAGAATTACCCGTTCTGAAAACGTGGGTTTCGTCATCAGCAACTCCAGCAGTACGCCCTTCGTGTGGTTGTGGTGGTTGTTGTTGCTGCGTCTCCGGAATACAGTCGTTAAGACCATATGAATGATCTAAATGAACCGTTGGGGAGTCGGACGCCTGAAATTGAGAATCAGACTACTCTATTTGGAGGTCTTCGTCGTCACCGTCGTCGTCACCGTCGTCGTCGTTTTCGTCGGATACGCCGGGATACACAAAAAGTAATGGGGGCCTTTCTGAATCGACTGCAAAGTGCAGAAAAGTAGAGATATCCCCATCGTTTGATAAATCCACAAATGACCCATCGCCATTTTTAAACACTAACTTGCAAACAGCAGAAGGGTTGATTCCACATTTTTGCATGGCGTATGCAAGAAATTTCTGATAAGTATAGTTTACTGGCACTTTTACACCATGCTTAGATTTATAAGCAAAATTCCACTCATTGTTATCTTGCTCCCATTCACCATCAAAACAGAAATATAGCTTAGCTTTTGCAACAGATGAACTCATTTTTTCAGTAGTATCTCAAACACAAAATATTGCAGAAAGAAATCAAGAAAGAAGTATGAAATCGGTGTGTGGATTATGGATTGCATTTTACATCTATTTATTAATGAAACAACCAACATTGATGACAACCAATCTCTCATTTCATCCACAAAATGGTATTCCAAAAACACTGATTTAACATTGATGAAAACATGCAAATGAATTTCAACCACAAATCGGTCTTCAAAGTACAATAATTGTGGAAAAAAACAGTAAAAGCATGCAAGATTCGTCTAAGTACAGGGGCTGAAAGTGTAAATTTTCAGGGACCAAAAGTGTAAATTTTCAGGGACCAAAAGTGTAAAATTTTGGTCCATCACGGGCTACGATCGTGGGCAGGGGCCAAATGTGCACCGCGGCCAAAGTTTAGGGGCTCGCGGGGCTCTTTTCGGCTAGGTCATGCGCCACGTCAGCCCAAGCCCGCGATCGCGGGCTCCATCGCGGGCCATTAGGGCATTTTGGTAAACCGTCGAAATTTTGTGGCATTTTGGTAACACTTGGTCAAACTTTTGGGATTTTAATTAATTTCCCTATAAAATAATATAGATAATTATAATATAAATAATATAGATAATTATAATATAACTAATAAATTAATTATAAAATATACATAACTAAAATTTTACTTTTGTTTTCTTTTACTATATTTTGTGTAAATATAATTTAATTAACAAATATAAAAAATATCATTTTTAAAAAAATAAAGCGTGGGTAAGAAATTTTAATAAAAATATTAAAAAATAATGTTCAAATAAACTAATAAATAAATTTAATTTAATAAACATATTAATAATTAATGTTTAAACAAACAAACAAATTAATTAAATTAAAAAAATGCATTTTGTTGGTGCAAGTGTACCCAGCTTTTAATATTGTGATATATTTTTGGTACACATAAAATCACATCTCCATATTTATTTTGATGATTACAAAACACACCGCATTCTTTGTTATCTAACGTTTTATCCAAGTGTACAGTTCTTGAAGAACACAAAGATTTTATCTGAAGGGTTCAAGACGGAAGTTTTACGTCGTCATTATTATATATATTTAATAATGATAAACACCCTAAAATAATATACCACTTGGATATTTCGAAAACCCAACCCAATACTGTTTTTGATATAATTAATCTTTTAATATTAAATTCAAAAGTTTTTTTTAATATATATATATATATATAAACGTATGATACATATATATATATTATATATTTCTTTATCATCCAAATATATATATATATATTATTCTAGGAACTCATCATTACATCTATTATATATTATATATATTCTATTTCATTTCCATAGCACTGGTTTTTTCTTAAATATGGAGAAGAGAGAAAGAAAGCTATGGTGATGTGATGGATTGCTTGTGGATGTGATGGATTGCTTGTGGATGGCAAGGAAGTCTTTGCACGTTGAATATTAGTTCATATGCAACAAATCACTTCCTTGGTTTACTATATATACAAGTGTTTGCTGGAGAAGAAAGACCACCAATTCACAACATTTAATCCCAGCATTTGATCAATACTCTGCTGCATCTTTTCTCACTTAATCACTTATTAAAATTTATAAAATATTTTTTGAGCAAGAAATCTTGAGTTGATAGCAGATTAAAATCTCTCGATTAGTTGAATCAGCAACACAACTCAAGTGATCAAACTCTCTAAAAATATCCAAGTGATAAACATTATACAAGAGTGATTATCAATATTAAAATTATACACCTCTTGTAAGTGTTTGAATAGAGTGAGTGATCCATAGAAATCTCATCAACTGAAGTAGAGATATCCGTGATTATTTTTGTATTAAGGTTTGTGTTCTACCGTAAAGAACACGTTCTTATTGGATCTCCGAGAAGTGTTTTTCTCGAGGTGGACTAGCCAACCACGTGATTGGTGAACCACTTTAAAATATCGGTGTCAAGTATTCTCTTTCCTTTATCTCTTTATTTTTCCGCTGTGCATTTAATTATATCTGTTTATATAATTGTTGTATATTTATTCTTTTATACTCTGTTGTATTTGTACTGTATTTTATACCGTATTTATTTATAAAAAGAATTTTTTTTGAAAGTAAAAGATTTATATACAACCTTACCCCCCCCTAGGTTGTCTAACAATTGGTATCAGAGCGGGGCTTTCAAAAAATTCTGCTTAATTTTTTTTAAATGGCTCAACAAACTAATATTATGTTTTCAAAACCTCCTATGATAGATACTGAAAAGTTTGGCATTTGGGCCGAACTATTTGAATGTCACGTTCGTGGCAAAAATCAAAAAATTTGGGACATTATAGAAAATGGGAATTTTAATCCTACTATTGTAAAAGATGATCTTATTGTTGATAAACCTTTAAAAGAATGGACTCCCGCTGAAGAATCTCATGTCTGTTTAAATTTTGAAGCTAAGAATATATTATATGTTGCTTTAACTACTGATGAAATTGAAAGAGTATATACATATAAAACTGCAAATCAAATCTGGGAAAGTTTAAACAACACTCATCGTGGAAACACACAAGTTAAAAGTTCGAAAATAAACATTTTAGTTCATGATTATGAATTGTTTGAAATGTCAAAAGATGAGTCAATCGACTCAATGTTTAAACGTTTTAACCTCATTATGACTACTTTGAAAGGATTAGGTCGCACTTATCCTAATGAACATTTTAGCTTATTTTTTGGTACATGATTGGATGACCATAAGCTAGCTTTTTGAAAAACTATTTGGAGTAACTTATGAGTAGCTTTTTGTAAATATTCCAATTATGCCCTCATTAATATTAATTATTATTTATTATCTATTTTTTTAATATGTCATTTTTGGTCATTTAAATGTTTATAAGTTACTTTTTGCCAAACGTGACTTTTTCATCAGCTAGCTTATCAGCTACCAGCTAGCTTATCAGTCAACAGCTAGCTTATCAGCTACCAGCTTGCTTATAAGTCATAAGCTTGCTTATAAGTCATAAGCTAGCTTATAAGTCATAAGCTAGCTTATCAGCTAGTTTGCCAAACATAGCCTTAATAGTTTTTATTTAGGAGTCGTTTAATTAACGTTTACCGGGTAAGCGTTTATCAACAAAAAGATATCATGCACATTTACTTTATCGTATTAACCTTTCCAGTCATCAAAATAAATTGTTGGTAAACATTTTCAACTCGGTAAGTGTTTCTTGAGTAAGAGTTTTTTCTCTTGGTTACCGGTAAGACTCTTGGTCTTTGTTATACCTCTTATCAGATAAGATTTTTGATCATTGTCATGCCCAGTCAGTAAGATAAGTAATGTCGGTAATCGTTTACTAGATAAATGTTTAGTAAAAACCCCATAGTCAAGGAAAATTCGGTTTCCTTTATTTGTATCGTTTTATTTATTTATTTGACAAGTTGTGTACTCATACAATCCAATAAGATGATTTTTTTTATTGTAAGACGATAATGAATAATCCAATTATTTGTTAAAAAGTTCAGAAATTATTTTGAACATAATAGAAATTACTACAATCTTTAATCACACGCATTTGTACATAAATTACTACATTGACTATTTGTTTCTCTGTTTTTAGAGAAATCCTGTGAAAAATGATTACAATCACAAAGACTAAATTTTCAAGCCAACTACAATTACAACTAAGGATGTGCAGAAAATCAACGATCCAATCAGAACCGATCGATCCAATCAGAACCGACCGACCTTGATTGGAAATTGAATCGGATCGGATCGAGATTTTCAACATCCAGTTGGATCGGTTCGGTTGCCGGATGGCAGTCCAGAACCGACCTAAACTGACCGAATCGAACCGATTATCATCCAATACCCCATCGAATTAATGGGTATAAGATTTGGGCCTTTTTTATCAGTTTAGGTGCACCCCTTGTAGTTTCCAAAATAATACGGTAACACCTCCTAAATCGATACGGTGGCACCTTCACAAAAACGAATTTTTTTACCCTTCGTCGGAAAATTGTTACGGTGGCACGTGCCACCACGTGCCCCTCATGGGGTCCGTCCCTGGATGGATCCGATCCGATTAACATTTGATTAAACCGAGCAGATCCAATGGATATCCAATAAAAATATCCATTGGATGGAACCGAACCGATCCAATCATCCATTGAATTGGAAAAATCCAACATCCAATGGATGATTGGATCAGTTCGGTTCCCCTCACATCCACTGGATGTCAACCGATGAACACCCCTAATTACAACCACAGTCTCCAAAAATGTAACTCATCTGTCTACATTTTATAACATATTAAGTAAAAATAATCAAATACTTACAGGAAGTTTGGTTCAGGCTGGAGAATAAAAATGGATGTTAGTGAACGAAAAATAAGAATGAATTTTCATTCCTCGTCAGTTTACCCTAAAATGAAAATCCGGGTTTATGGAGGAATGAAACCATTTTCTTATACAAAACCAGATAACCTTTTTTCATTCTCATTATTTATTGCTTAAAAGTAAATTATGTTTTTTTATTTATGTTGTTTGTTCGAAATTGTTATTTTCTTTCTTGTATTTTGAAAATTACGATTTTTATATCTATGATTTACAGTTTATTATTTTTTTGTCCTTGAAATTTCCGTCCCTCATACTTAAATGTACCGTTCTAAAAAACTCGCCGTACAACCGCCATGGCGCGCCATGTCATCTAGGCTCGTGTCTCACACCACGTTAAGCCTGTGGCATGTCATGACCTAATGTACAGTTTTCGTAGTAAAATATTTGGTTTTTCTTTATGTTTTTAAATGTCTTATTTGCAAGTTTTTATTATATATAACCTAATTTAATTTGCTTATTACTATTGACTCATTGAGTAACACTACAAAACACATGTTTTATATATATATATATAATATTACATATGAATTAAAAATTTGACGTCATAAATTACGCCTTAAAAACGTCATGGCTTCGCCGTGGCTTCCAAAGCTTAAGGCCAAGTCTCGTCTCCACACCATTTAGAACCTTGCTTAAAGGTAAGAGTTAACCTCATGGATGAAGATAATATTAAATTGCAAAACTATGGGGATGAAAATCACAAATTCAAAACCATAGGGATGTAACTCACAGATCTTAATAAACCACAGGGACAAAAATCATAAATTTTAATAAACCACAAATACTAAAAATGTAATTTATTCTAAAATTTAAGACTTTTAAAAGTTTTACCTGAATATTTTTAAAATAGTTTAGACTATTACATCTTTCTTACTTTATGATCTCAAAGTTGGTGATATCCTTTTTTATATGCTTTACAACTTCATCCCCTCATTTGACTTTTCTTTTCATTTTAAGCCAATTTAGTGTTGCATTATTGTTATTTTTACTAAAAAGTAAGTTGCTACTATACCCTAACTATTTTAACTCTATATTATGCAACTTAATAAGTTGGGATGCATTAATTGGTTTCTTTTATGGTGCATTCACTTATAGGTGGCCAAAAAACCGGGCCAGGCCGGGCCTCGTGATGAACCGGGCTGAAACACTATTACAATGTCCAGGTTTTGATTGGGCCCAGACCGGGTAGGGCCGGGCTTAAGCACAAATATCCGGGCCCACTTAGGCTTTTATAAAACCAGGCTTTCAGGCTGGGCCTTAACCGGGCCTTCACAACTTTTTTTAATTTATAAATGTTATTCTAATTATCTAATACACTTAAAAATGCTGTTGGTGCAAGTGTACCACATCTCTATATATTTATATATATTTATTTTGATGATTACAAACACACCGCATTATTGTTTATCTAACAATTTAATCCAAGTGTGCAGTTGTTGAAGAACACGAAGATTTAATCTGAAGGGTTCAAGACGGAAGTGTTTTCGTCGTCATTATTGTTTATAACTAATAATGATAAACACCCTAAAATAATATACCACTTGGATATTTCTAAAAACCCAACAATTAATTTTAATAAGGTTTTGAGAAGATTCAGCAAGATTTGGGTGCTGTCCTGGAAGCTGACTTTTCCTGACGGCGGTATACCGCGGCGGTACAGCCGGTATACCGCGGGTACACTACAGCCGGTATACCGCGGGTGTTCAGCCGGTATACCGCGGCAGTCCGTGTGCAATTCCTATTGGTTGAAGTTACCTTTTCCTGACGGCGGTATACCGCGAGACCCAGCCGGTATACCGCGGGTACGTAATTCCTGCCAACTTTGCATGTAGCCGTTGGTGTGTCAGTCACCTTTTCTGACGGCGGTATACCGCCATGTGCAACGCGGTATACCGCGGATGCATAATGCCGTTGGAGATGCTGATATATAAAGAAGCTGTTGGTGATGAAGAAAAACAGACCTCAGACCACAACAACAGTAACAACAAGCAGCAAACTCTCAGCTCTCTCACTCTCACTTATTTATAATATATATTTTATAAAACTTTTTTATAAAATATCCAAGTGTGAGATATTATACAAGAGTGATTACCCATTGTGAGTTATACTCCTCTTGTAAGTATTTGAATAACGGGTGTGTGATCCTGTTTATCTCATAGCAGAGGCTTGAGAAACTATTACAAATACCTTTGTACTTGGTTTGTATTTCTACCGTAAAGAATACATTTATTGGATCGTGTCGAGAAGTGTCTCGGCTGCTGGTTTATCACAGTTGGTGGTAAATCAGTAAATCTCCGTGTCAAGTATCTCTTACCTTTATCTCTTTATTTATTCCGCTGTGCTTTATTATATCTGTTTATATAAACTGCTTTGCATTTATATTTGTTTATATAATTGTTGTATACTTATTTATTTATACTCTGCTTTATTTATTCTGTATTTATTTGTAAAAAGAATTTTTGAAAGTAAAAGTTTTAAAATACAACCTTACCCCCCCCTTTGGTTGTCCAACATTTGGTATCAGAGCGGGTCTTTCAAAAATTTCTGTCTTAATTTTTTTAAATGGCTCAACAAACTAATTTTGTGTTCTCTAAAACTCCTTTGATAGATACTGAAAAGTTTGGCATTTGGGCCGAGCTATTTGAATGTCACGTTCGTGGCAAAAGTCAAAAATTTGGGATATTATAGAAAATGGGAATTTTAATCCTACCATTATAAAAAATAATGTTATTGTTGATAAACCTGTTAAGGACTGGACTCCCGCTGAAGAATCTCTTTTTTGTTTAAATTTTGAGGCTAAAAATATATTATATGCTGCTTTAACTTCCGATGAAATAGAAAGAGTATATACCTGTAAAACTGCTAATCAAATCTGGCAAAGCTTGAGTGACACTCATCGTGGAAATACTCAAGTTAAAAGTTCTAAAATAAACATTTTAGTTCATGATTATGAATTATTTGAAATGTCAAAAGATGAGTCAATCGACTCAATGTTTAAACGTTTTAACCTCATTATGACTACTTTGAAGGGATTAGGTCGTACTTATCCTAATGAGGATTATGTAAGGAAAATTCTTCGAGCACTTCCTTCGGAGTGGATGGCAAAAATCACATCCTTGGAAGACTCCCGAGATCTCGCAACTATGAAGCTCGATGATCTCATCGGCAATCTTAAAGTGCACGAAATCGCACTAAAAAGAAATCAAGTCCGGGAGCAAGTAAAAAAGAAATCCATCGCTCTCAAGGTCGTTGCCTCAAAAGAAAAGGAAGAGGAGGAAGATGCAAGTTCATCCGATGATGAACCCGAAAATCTTGACGATTTAGTCAAGTTGGTAAGAAAACTTTCTAAACTTCTATCTAACAAAAAGTTTGCCAAAAATGATAGGTTTCAAGAAAATGGAGACTACCGTCGTGGTGGTAAAAACCAAAGTCGCAACGTCTACAAAAGTGAAGACAAAAATGACGAATCTAGCGACGATGAAAAAGCCAATAAAAAGAAAGGCTTTTGCTATGTGTGTGGCGACAAGGATCACTATGCGAGTGTGTGTCCGAAACGAGCAAAACAAATCAACACACCAAAAGCTTTAGTTGGAGGCGCGTTGAGCGCAAGCATAAATGAGGCCCAAAATTTTTGTTTCATGGCCGACCATGATAATGAGGTATCTTCATCATATTCTTCTAAAAATAATTATGATAATAATTATAGTGATAATTACTATAGTGACGATGAAAATAATCTTGACGAATTATATAAATCATTTCATGATATGGCTGCTCTCGCAAATAAATATAAAGATGAAATTTCTAATTTAAAAGAAACCGTATCTGTATATAAAAAGGAAATAGATGACGGTAAACAAAAATCTGCTTATGATTTAGATGTTATCACTAAATTAGAAAATAAATTAAGTGAAAAAGATGTTTGTAAATCTTGTGTTATTTTAAATGATAAAATTGCATGCTTAAGTGAAAATAAAAAGGAAAGTGTTGCATGTACAAAATGCGAGTCTCTTGAAAATGAAGTTGCATGTTTAAATGCTAAATGTAAATCGCATGAGAAAAATGACTTATTAGCAAATGCTTTTAATAGTAGCAATGATAAAGTGCTTAAAATGCTAAATATGCCTAATCGTATAAATTGCCGAAAAGGCATTGGTTCAAATACGTGTATTGAAAAATGTGATTGTATGTCAATTAAAAAGGTTTTTGAAAAACCTAAATTTGTTGTTAAAAATAAAACGCAAAAACCCCCATATATGTCAAAAATGAAAAATGTGAATTATGGGAGGAAACCGTATGCTCGTATGTATAATAGTAATTTTTCTAGACCTAATGCGAATATAAATGCTTCATTTTATGTGTATGATAAATACAATCGCAAAATTAAAATGGTTAGAAAATGGATTCCGAAAGGAATGTTTAATGTTGATAATCCGGGTGGAATGCGTTTATGGTTTTAAACCATTTTTATGGTTTTGTATGTTTGTCGTGTTTGTTTTATGTCGACAACATATTTTTTTTTGCAGTTTATGTTTTATACTAACTGTTAAAAGGACCCATAAGAAAAGGGTACCACGAAATATTTTCTTTGCCTTTTGTAGGTGTTACCTGCCGAGGTTATAATACGTGGTTACCTGCCGAGGTTATAATACGTGGTTACCTGCCGAGGTTATAATACGTGGTTACCTGCCGAGGTTATAATACGTGGTTACCTGCCGAGGTTATAATACGTGGTTACCTGCCGAGGTTATAATACGTGGTTACCTGCCGAGGTTATAATACGTGGTTACCTGCCGAGGTTATAATACGTGGTTACCTGCCGAGGTTATAATACGTGGTTACCTGCCGAGGTTATAATACGTGGTTACCTGCCGAGGTTATAATACGTGGTTACCTGACGAGGTCATAATACGTGGTGATTTTTTTTTATCACATAAAATTAACCGAATATTGAAGCCTTAAGATCCGTTTTGGTGCAAGTGTTTCGTATTGGTTTGTATATCTTTGTCTCTATTGCTTTCTGCATTTTATTTTATCCCTCAAATTTTATAAAATCAAATTGATATCGTTATTAATTTGAGGGGGAGCGTTTTATTATATTTACCCATGAGTTTATGCTACCTCAATTATATGCATATTTTGAGGGGGAGCATCTCTCGAGGGGAAGCATACCGTCTTTCTTGACCCTTTTTGTTTCGACAAACGGGGGAGAGAAACCGCATATGCTCTTGCTTAGCGGTTGTGTTTGTCATCATCAAAAAGGGGGAGATTGTTGGTGCAAGTGTACCACATTTCTATATATTTATATATATTTATTTTGATGATTACAAACACACCGCATTATTGTTTATCTAACAATTTAATCCAAGTGTGCAGTTGTTGAAGAACACGAAGATTTAATCTGAAGGGTTCAAGACGGAAGTGTTTTCGTCGTCATTATTGTTTATAACTAATAATGATAAACACCCTAAAATAATATACCACTTGGATATTTCTAAAAACCCAACAATTAATTTTAATAAGGTTTTGAGAAGATTCAGCAAGATTTGGGTGCTGTCCTGGAAGCTGACTTTTCCTGACGGCGGTATACCGCGGCGGTACAGCCGGTATACCGCGGGTACACTACAGCCGGTATACCGCGGGTGTTCAGCCGGTATACCGCGGCAGTCCGTGTGCAATTCCTATTGGTTGAAGTTACCTTTTCCTGACGGCGGTATACCGCGAGACCCAGCCGGTATACCGCGGGTACGTAATTCCTGCCAACTTTGCATGTAGCCGTTGGTGTGTCAGTCACCTTTTCTGACGGCGGTATACCGCCATGTGCAACGCGGTATACCGCGGATGCATAATGCCGTTGGAGATGCTGATATATAAAGAAGCTGTTGGTGATGAAGAAAAACAGACCTCAGACCACAACAACAGTAACAACAAGCAGCAAACTCTCAGCTCTCTCACTCTCACTTATTTATAATATATATTTTATAAAACTTTTTTATAAAATATCCAAGTGTGAGATATTATACAAGAGTGATTACCCATTGTGAGTTATACTCCTCTTGTAAGTATTTGAATAACGGGTGTGTGATCCTGTTTATCTCATAGCAGAGGCTTGAGAAACTATTACAAATACCTTTGTACTTGGTTTGTATTTCTACCGTAAAGAATACATTTATTGGATCGTGTCGAGAAGTGTCTCGGCTGCTGGTTTATCACAGTTGGTGGTAAATCAGTAAATCTCCGTGTCAAGTATCTCTTACCTTTATCTCTTTATTTATTCCGCTGTGCTTTATTATATCTGTTTATATAAACTGCTTTGCATTTATATTTGTTTATATAATTGTTGTATACTTATTTATTTATACTCTGCTTTATTTATTCTGTATTTATTTGTAAAAAGAATTTTTGAAAGTAAAAGTTTTAAAATACAACCTTACCCCCCCTTTGGTTGTCCAACAAATGCGTATTGGGTCGCTCAAATATACTTAAGAATACGTTTTATTATAGTTTCGATTGAACAATACATTTTAAAAAATACATTGAATTATAAAGAACATACATTAAAAAATACACCGAATTATAAAGAAAATACACTAATTTGTTCGTTTGATGCATCACTGCCGGCCATTTTGAGCAAAAGATGAAAGAATTGAGAGATTGAGAAGCGTTTTGTAACTTGGTATGTAACCCCATACTCCAACTATCATATTTATAGTGTGAGGGGTGCTTAAAAACAAAAAAAAACAGCTATTTTTCTCAAAAAACGGTCATAATACCTTTATAAAACGGCTATTTTTTAAATGTAAACGGGCCGGACCGGGCTTGGGTATGGGCATCAATCAGGCTTCGGACCGGGCCGGGCCGTCGAAACTTCCAAAATGCAGGCCGGTCGTAACCGACGGACTTGGGCCCAAGCTTTGGGCAGGCCGGGCATTGTGCGGGTCTAGCCTCGGACTTTTGGCGGGCCGGGCCGGATCCGGGCCCAGATGGCCATCTCTACATTCACTCACTAGGAATCATTCCATTTTAGAAAATGACTTAACAACCAGATATTGCACAAAACCAATAAATGACAACCTTAACTTTATCTTCTTTATAATAAAACTTGTATACAGACATATGTCGCCTTTTATGTTGAAAAAAACTTAAGTTTGTATTAAACGAGTAGTGTTTTAGTGTTATATTGTGAGACCGTGAGATCACATTTTTATACTTGTAACTTCACAGCAAAACACTTTGAATGTGAAAAAAACGAACTCTCATAGTATTTTGTTGTGAAGTTTAAAGTGTAAAATTTTGGTCTCACGGATCTCATAAAAATAGTTTGGTCTCACATGATCTCAACTCTCTCTCTCTCTCTCTCTATATATATATATATATATATAGGGGTTAAATCATGTGCGAACCAAAAAAAGATTGAGAACCATGAGAACCGATCTAAGCCATAATTTGGTTTTGATCCCATGGTTATAATTAAACTTTTGATCACATGGTTATAATTAAAAGATTGAGAACCGTGAGAACCCATCTAAGCCGTAATAGATTAAATCAATTAATGGTTTAGATCGGTTTTCATGGTTCTCAACCTTTTTACGGTTCTTATTTGATTACCGTCCTATATATATATATATATAGAGAGAGAGAGAGAGAGAGAAAGAGAGAGAGAGAGGAAGATTAAACGAGAACGCTAACTATTTAAGACAACACGAAAATGGCCGCTCATGTGATTTTATACTAACTGCAAAAAATTGGATGCGGGCAACTTTGGCCGCAAGTCCGCAACTTAAAGTCGCGGGCAAGCCGCATGAATCATATATGGTTTTGTACGTGAATCATGTATGATTTTGTACATCAGCGGTCGTTCTCGTTTGAACCCACATTTCTATATATACATACATATATATATATATATATATATATATTTATATATAGGCAAATGATCTTGTGATAAGTTGAGGTTAGCGTGAGATGTGGATCTGAATCGTTGATCATTTTTAATCAAATGTCCTCCCATGAGTTGCGACTTAGAAGGAAATTTGTCTAGTGCATCTTGGTGCATCTCATTCTAATGTGTATTCATTTATTATCCAATGGTTTGATAACCACTTCTCACATTAACCTCAACTTCTCATCGAAACCCAACGATATATATATATATATATATATGTATAGTTATTGTGTGAAGTAGTAGATGTGAGTCTTCACGAAAACTAGTGAAGGCACATAGTCAAAAAAATTCAGATTCTATAAACTTCACCACATTCACAAAATATAATATAAAAAATAATGATTTTCTTTCAACATATTTTGAAAATTTGTAATCGTAACTCAATTTAATTTAAACCCATAAAACTAAATCAAACCAAATTCCTTGAGCACACACGTGTGACGTGTCGGGTTCATGGACCGATTGACGTGTGTTCGGCCAGCTTGAACCGGGACCCACATGGTTTGACCCGGGTTTGGTCCAGGTATTCAAAATGAACCGCGTCCACACATCAATAGTTAGCCCACTTAATGGGCCATTAGCCATTACGGACCAGATTTGACAAACATGCCTAATCAATATAAACACCCCCCACCACAATAATTATTTCAAATAGAAATAATTACAATCACATTAATTTAATTTAATTGTTATGAAAAAGTTTTCTGGAATTATTTATTTCGTGAATTTATAATTTTTGCTCGTTAAATAATTATTATTAATGATCAGCAACTTAATGATATTAGTGAGACTCACAGTCAATGTTCTAAAAAACTCGTTGCATGGCCGCTATGACATCAAGGTTTGTGTCTCACGCCACGTTAAGTCTGAGGCATGCCATGGCCTAATGTGCAGTTTTCGTAATGCAATATTTGATTTTTCTTTACGTTTTTAATGTCTTATTTGCAAGTTTTTTAATATATAACCTAACTTAACTTGCTAACTACTATTGGCTCATTGAGTAACACTACAAAACACATGTTTTTATATATAATATTATATATGAATTATAAATTTGACGCCATAAGGCACGCCTTGAAAACGTCATGGTTTCGCCGCGGCTCCTAAGACTTGAGGTTTGGCCTCGCCGCCACACCACGTCACGCCTCACGCCATTTAGAACCTTGCTCACAGTTTATTTCGTCAGTTATATAATGATTGTTTGCTAGTAGTTTAAAGATATAGAAAGTTATTCAGTAAGATTTTAGGGGGAACTTTATTCAAAAATTCAAGTTTTTTTTCTTCCAAACATGTCCCTTCTAATTAAAAAAACATGTTTCCCAGTCTATGAAAAACTCTCTCAAACAAAACCTTTCAAATCTATATTACACGAATTAATCCACACAAACAAATTTATTCATACAAATTTTATTTAAAAATAGCCGGATAACCATAAATATCAATAAAAGTTAATCGTAGGATTTAAAGATTAAGAACATGAATAAAAAAATAGAAAGGTACGTCAAAATCAACCAAAAACCAAAAACAGTCCTTCGAAATCAACATAAAACCTGAATAGATAGGCATGGCAATTTGACCCGACCCGGTGGGGAACCCGGTCCACCCGACCCGACCGGGGCCGGGGATTCCCCGCCAAACCGGGTACCGGGGCCGGGCCGGGGATTCCCCATTTCAGAAAACCGGGGAAGGGGCCGGGGCCGGGATGCCCATCCCCCGACCCGCCCCGGACCCGGTATATATATATTAAAAAAATTTATATATTTTATATATATTTTGTGAACTGAGTCTGATTATCATCTAATATCTTTGAGGCCCAGACTCTGATACATACATCTAATATCTTACACCCAAAACAAAAGAAACCCTAATACTATCGACTCCCAAAGGCCAAAACCAATTCATCGAGGCAGGCAACGCCGCATCGACGCCATCCGCACACCTCCACGGCTCCACCGGCGCCGGCCGCTGCACTCCACCCACACCCTTCGCCAGCGCCGCACTCCACCCACACCCTTCGCCGGCCGCCGCACGCTGCCTCTTCACTCTTCAGTCTTTAGTTCTTTACTGCATTTCATATCAATGCTGGTCGGACTAATTTGGCATTTCATCATATTTTTGTTTGGTAAAATGCAATTGTCAGCAATGGCAAGGTTTGCCCAATTGTTTCAGATGGAGACCGGAGAAGATGAAAATGTTAAAAAGGCAAAAAAATAGTTTTGACGGGGGTTGACCGGGTGTTGACCAAATGTTGACCGGGGCCGGGTTGGGAATCCCCGGGGCCGGGGCCGGGGGTCGTAATAACAAACCGGGGCCGGGGATGGTGATCCCCGCCCCATACCTGCCCCGTTGCCACGCCTATGAATAGACCATCGAAGTCAACAAGAAAAACTTGAACCCCCCCCCCCCCCAAAGAAAATGGTGGAATTCGACTAAATAACAAATTGGACAACTTTATTGACATTTGATTCACCTTAAAAGTGCAATTCATAAGTCTACAATCCGTCGCTAATGATATATCACGGGGTTTTAATTATAATCAAATATTGAAGTAACAATTTTGATCCACTTACATAGGGTGGAGTCGGGTTATATTATATCTCAATTGTAGAGAGTCTAAAGTGTAGGTGTATTCAAATGTTCGCACATTTGTAAATTATTTTATTTGACAAGTTATTTTTTTTGAAAGGGTATCCTAGGCTTTACCTAGACTAATCTCTGGCACTGATTGACCGCTAAGCATGCAGCCCTGAGATAATTCCTCAGTGGCTACAAGTTGCCAACGCCTGGATTCGAACCCGGGGTAGATGGGTTTCTGAGCCACATTCCTTCAAGGCCATAACCAGTACGCCCACAAGCCTTGTGGTTTTGAAAAGTTAATTTTGTAACAATATCATTTTATAATCATATTTAATACATTAATACATATTTATATGTTAAAAGATCACCAAGAGATGAAGTGACGTATTAAAATGGAATGAATTATTATTTACTATTGGTTGGGTTTAAGTGAGAAGTTGAGGTTACCGTAAAAAGTGTGGAAAGTGGTTTTAATTACAACAGTATTTTATGATATTGTTTGAACATGACATGTTCTATGTATAGAGAGATGAATTATGTTGAGAAGAATTAATGTTTCTCATTGATGAAGGAAGTATTTATACAGAGAGATTTACAAAGATAAACCTAATCTAGAGTAACAACTAGGGAGATAAACAAGGAGATAACAACAACAGATAAGTATGAGATAACTTAGTTATCCTTTATCATGGCCCCTCAAGGTGGACGACCGAAGGGAAAGTCCGATCTTGGGTAGAATCATTTTCAAACGACTTCGCGGTAATGGTTTGGTTAAGGCGTCCGCCAGTTGATCTTCATTGGCTACATTGACAACTCGCAGAATGCCAGCTTGTACACGTTCACGAATGAAGTGGTAGTCAACACCAAGATGTTTCATACGTGACTGAAAAACTGGGTTGGCACTAAGTTTCGTCGCTCCAACATTGTCACAGTAGATAACCGGAGTATTGGAACAACCAATGTGTAGCTCACCCATAAGATGCTTGACCCAGGCGATTTCGGCAGCAGTTTGGGCAACACATCGATATTCAGCCTCCGTGGATGATCTTGATACCGATTTTTGTTTCTTCGAGCTCCACGAGATGGGATTTTTACCCAGGTAAACAATGAGACCACCAGTCGAGATGTAGTCATCCCGATCACCTGCCCAGTCGGCATCCGAGAACGCATGAAGGTGAAGCGGAGAGTTGGAATATATGTTGAGGCCAAGATCAATCGTGCCGTGAAGGTATCGAAGTAAACGTTTCAAGGCTTGAAGATGGACGGTAGTTGGTTTATGCATGAACTGTGAGAGTTTGTTCACGCCAAAAGCAACATCGATCCGAGTGAGAGCTAAATATTGGAGCGCACCGACAATGGTTCGATATTCCGTTGGGTTGTCGAGGGTGGTTCCCATGCCGAGAGTGAGTTTGGCATTGAGGTCAAGCGGGGACGAAACTGGTTTACAATCAGTCATCTTGGCGCGGTCAAGCAGGTCAGCGATGTATTTTCGTTGAGATAGAAATAAGCCGTGGGGGCACCTTTGCACTTCAACACCGAGAAAGTAATCAAGTTCACCGAGATCTTTAAGTGAGAACCGGTTGGCGAGACTAGTGATGAAGTTGGATACTGTAGCTTTGCATGACCCTGTAACAATGATGTCATCAACGTACACAAGTATATAAATAGGGGAGTTAGTGCCTTTTGTAAAGAACAGTGATGTATCCATCACCGAGTTTGTGAAGCCAACAACAAGAAGATAGGTTCGAAGTTCGGTGTACCAAACACGGGGTGCTTGTTTTAGACCGTAGATTGCTTTTCTCAGCCGACATACATGATGCGGTTTGGTTTTATCCACAAAACCTGGTGGTTGAGCCATGTACACGTCTTCTTTGAGCGTGCCTTGAAGGAAGGCGTCATTGATATCAAGTTGCCGTAATGGCCATCCATTGGTGGTGGCAAGTGTAAGGATGAGACGCACAGTTGCGGGTTTAGTGTAAAGCCCGTATCCCGGTATGTAATTTCTTTGTTTTAATTCTTTTTAAAAAGTTTTATTTATCATGGTTTCCGTTAGCGGGGTTAGACGAATTGGACCTAATAGTTAAATATGTCAAGACGTGGTTAGTTTGCGAGAAGGATGTAGTGAGGGACCAAAATTGTTAAGGGGCCAAAAAGTGAGAGTTTCGGCCCATGCAACCCAAACCAAACCCTTGTATCATTTTTTGGTGTGGTGTTCGTGAGTAACAAGAAAAAAGGGATGGAGCTCAATATTTTCGTATTTTGAAAACCTAGCTGCAGAAAACTTCTGTTTCCCGGAGATTGAACGGTCGGATTATCGTGATTTTTGGTGAGAAGCTTCACGACATCTTCATCAACATTCTGGACGGTGGGATCGTGGTTTTGAGGTCCGGAGGTCATGGTTTCGTGGGGTTCTGCACAGCAGTAACTTTGTGGTGATTTTTCTCCATTCTTGCTCTATTTTGGTTCCATACATCTTGATGTGCTTATTTCCAAGTGTATGATGGTTTTGTATGCCTCTAGTATAATCTAGAGAAGACTTTGTATTTCTCTAATATTGGTGGTAGTGGATTTGAAGCGGCTCTAGTAGTCCCGTGGTTTTTACTCTCGATTTTGAGGGGTTTTCCACGCTAAATTTTTGGGGTCTCATTGTGGTTGTTGATTGTATGTTTGGGGGTTGTTTTTACTTGAACTTAGAATACCCTATTTGTTTGCATCCTCAAAGGTTCATTCGGGTCTGTTTGGGTTAAGCTATGGCTTAATGGGTTACTAAGCATTATTTGTCATTTTATGTGAAACTGCAGTTTCTGTCCCTGTTTTTGTATCGAGTATAACTTCTGCTAGGAAAGTCGGATTGGGATGAAACCAGTGCCAAAAGTTCCCTTTATGAGTCTAGTAAGTTTCTTATGTTTTGCGGAAAAACCAGTTCGGACCGTAGCTAGTGTCAAACCGCTGTTTTGTAATGAAAGGTGCTGTTTTTCGCTGTGCAGTTAACCGGTTTTGTAAAATCCATAATAAATTGTAGAAAAATCGTTAGAGCGCGTGCGATATGTCCCTGGAACCCTAAGACATGGGACTTTGTGATTATGGATTAATATTTCTGGATTTATCAGTTTACAAGGGGTTAAACAGGTCCCGAACAGACCTGTGTTTTTAGAGTAAAAGCTGGAATGTGTATGTTATAATTTAGTAGTCGTGGTTTTGGGTTGGGGCGTCACTTTGACATTTGTTAACACGTAATTAGGTGGGAGAAGGTGAGTGAAGTTGGCCGGCTTGTGATTGCGGTTGCAGATACTCGCGTTGCTTTAAGGTGAGTTCTCTCACTGTGTAGTTAGGGGTTGTATGCATGTCATAGTAGTTTGTATGTACTACTGTCTTTGTGGTGTGAACTAGTTGTTTGTGGTGTGTAATATTTGATTGGTTTAAATTCTTAGTATAAATGTTTTACATTACACCTCGGTGGGACCGAGGAAGTGGAAAGAAACGTTGTGGGAACTCGGCGTGACGAGTGTGTTACATTACAACTCGGTGGGACCGAGGGCTCGGTGGGACCGAGGAAGTGGAAGGAAACGTTGTGGGAACTCGGTGTGACGAGTGTGTTACATTACAACTCGGTGGGACCGAGGGCTCGGTGGGACCGAGGTGTTGGATACATAATTACTTGTAGATGTTTACTCGTTTTATGTAACTGTGATGTTGTTGCTTATGTGCGGATAGGGGTGATGTGTATATAATTCCTATCTGCGCATGTGATGGAATTCACTAAGTTTCGTGCTTACCCCTTCCCAATATCTTATGATTTCAGGTGCGAGTAGCAATCGGGCATGACGGTACACACGGGCGCAAGGCGAAGGCTGTTTAAGTTTAACTTTTTAAATGGGGATTTAATTATATAACTTTTCCGCTGCTTAAATTTCATTTGACGGTTTTAATTAACGACGTTTATTTTTATTGTAATGGGATTTGTTAACTTATGGTTTAATTGTAACGAAATGCATTATTTTTAAAATTTTAAATTCATTGTAATTTTTGGGACGTTACAACTTGGTATCAGAGCACAGCTTGAGTGAATCAGACACATCTCGGTGTGTTTGGTCTCAAGTTGCGGCTATGAAATTTCAATTTCTTTTACTAAAATCTTTTAGAATAAAGGGAAAAGGAAAACCCGTTTGGGAAACGGTGATCGAGGGCGCAGTGTGTACAGTCAGCCGACGCTATTTGGGAAGGTACGGTACTTAGTGTATTTATTGCTTTCTAGGCATAGGGTATGCATGCTAGATTGCCTATGTTGTTTACACTGTACTGTATGATGACTGCTTGCTGGTAGGAATCAATGCTAGTTATAGTAGGTTGTTAAGTGAAGGCCCTATAGGTTGTATGCAGTAAGAATCATATAGCCTTAGAATATTTGATTTAGTTCTATTGCGCAGCTCTTGTTTGAGTCCAACCGTTCTAGGATAGAATTTTGTATTCGAATGTCTATTTGATTCACGCTACATGCGACTGGGAATTCGCGAGGCAACTCGTTATGGCTAACAGGGATTACGTTGTAGCAAGGGTAGTGGGATGAGATGAAATTCCTAGTGAGCTGGGAAGAGTGTTTACATATGAGTATGTATGCTAGATTGCTTTCTAGAACATAGGAGTATGTGTGCTAGATTGTTTGGTGCTTATTACACTGTACTGCATGTTTGTTGTTTGCTAATAGGAGTTCATGCTAGCCTTGATAAGTTGTTAAGTGAATGCACTATAGGTTGTATGCGGTAGGAACCAAATAGCCTTAGAATGTCGGATTTAGTTCTATTGCGCAGCTCTTGTTTGAGTCCAACCGTTGTAGGATAGAATCTTATATTCGAATGTCTATCTGGTTTTACACTGTGTGCGACTGTGCATTCGCGAGGCGACTTGTCATGACTAGTGGGGATTTCGTCATAGAAAGGGTAGTGGAGTTGGGTGGAATTCCTAGGGAGCTAGGAAGAGTGTGTACATATGCCGGTGCGGGCATATGTGTGTAGTTATCGGCGAGAAACTAGTTGGACCCATCGGATGGAACTCGGAACGAGTGATGATAGGTGTGGAAGGTAGTAGTAGAGCTCCTACTATTGGAAACACAGGATCAATGCTCGAGTCGGGGAAAGTCACGAGGAATCCAAGGAGTTGAGCGTGAGCGTTGTTAGTGTGAGTTATTATGCGCTAATAACTCGTTGTAATATCTACCCGGAATAGCCATCGCAAGGAGGAACGACTATAGTAAACCTACTAGTACAGGTGTGTACTTGTTTTGCTTTGATGGGATGATCGCTGGGGTAGTGTCGAAGGTTATAAAATTAGTAGTTGTTGGAATAAAAGGATGATTCTAGTATTGATCACTTGGAGTGACGATAAGGATGATGTTTGTTTCGGGCCAAGATGGACGATTGTGCTAGAATCATAGGCTTATAGAGCCGACTTTGATTTGAGGAAAAATCGTAGGGATTATTTGACGTAATTTCTTAACTTGCCTAAGAGGTTTAAATGTCCGGATGACGTTAGTGGACCGGAGAGATTCGGAGGAGTAGGAGTCGAGGCGTAGAATGCCGACTAAGTCATTCACAAAGTTTGACTTTGAAATAGATTGCATTAACAAATTCTCGTGTTTCAAATCATTTTATGGATGGTGTTTTGGAATTTTGGGAAATGTTCAGCACACACACAAGATTTTGAAATATGGTTTTGGAAAGTGTATGAAATCGTTTTATCACGGGAGTGCAAACTTTGTTAGAATTTGTCTCATTTCGTTATTTTTCCAACGGTTCTTTCGGGTAAGATGATATCCGTGTTTTGTGGTGTTTAAAATGTTGGGCAAGTGACTACGGCTTGTGACTTTAACATTGGAACTCCTCCACATATGTTAGAGTTGAGACGGAAAGTTACATTCCACGATGTCTGTATAAAGCTATTTGAGTGATTTCGTTAAATAAGTTTTGTTTTACGGCATGTTGAGTCGTGTGGGTTTAATTTCACGAGGTGCATATCTTATTTGTTTATGTGACCATTTGGAGAAATCTTGGAAATCAATTTAAAGAACCCCACCTTTTGAGATTTAATGAGGTTTTAGTCGATATTTTCAAATGATGGAAACAGATTGGTTTTTATCTTTAAGTTTGAAACTTACACGAGACAGTTGTGTTTTAACAAAAATATATTTGTAAACCGTTTCATCGTTTTGTATGACTAGCCGGTGCGCGCAAGATTTGTTGGTGAACCCTGTGCCACGACATTGAATGTTGAAAAAGAGAAATTTTGGGGTCAAATGTCGTGGAACTGATTTTGAAATTATGTGCACACTTTTGTCGCACCCGGTGTAAGGTCGAGCGGTTACTTTAAATACATGTCATGAGTCAATTCATGCTAGAACCGTGACGGTTCATTTTCAAAGAAATTATTTATTTCGCTTTACGTTCTGTGAGTAAACTAAGCTGCAATGAAATAGTTTTCAACATGATTTTCATATGTGGGACAAGCGTGTCCATTTTTGCGTAACTACCGACCTGGTAATAGTAGTTTTATTGCTTACGGTCTTTTTAAAATGAAAAAAAAAATAAAAAAATAAAAAAAAAATAAAAAAAAAATCTTGACGTTGAAAATATATTGTAAACCATTTGGGCAATGCGCTTTTAAGTGTTATGTGTCATTTTGAGAATTTTAAGGGTGTGAGTCTGTTGGTGCAAGTGTACCACATCTCTATATATTTATATATATTTATTTTGATGATTACAAACACACCGTATTATTGTTTATCTAACAATTTAATCCAAGTGTGCAGTTGTTGAAGAACACGAAGATTTAATCTGAAGGGTTCAAGACGGAAGTGTTTACGTCGTCATTATTGTTTATAACTAATAATGATAAACACCCTAAAATAATATACCACTTGGATATTTCTAAAAACCATAATTGATTTTAACTAAATAAGTTTTTGTTTTGAGAAGATCCAGCAAGATTGGTTGCGTCCTGGAAGCTGTCCTTTTCTGACGCCGGTATACCGCGGCGGTACAGCCGGTATACCGCGGGTACATGTTGGCCGGTATACCGCGGCTGTTCAGCCGGTATACCGCGGCAGGCTCCGTGTGCATCTCTGATTGGTTGAAAGTACCTTTTCCTGACGGCGGTATACCGCGAGTCCTAGCCGGTATACCGCGGGTACGTTTTTCCAGAAGTCAACTTTGCATGTAGCCGTTGGTATGGCAGTGTCCTTTTTACTGCACGGTATACCGCGTGCATTTGGCGGTATACCGCGGATGCATGTTTCCGTTGGAGCTTCCTTGGTATAAATGAAGCATGCTGGTGATGAAGAACTGTAGACCAGACCACACAATAGCAACAACAAACAGCAACTCCATCAGCTCTCTCTCTCATTATTTAATATATATATTTTATAAAAACTTTTTTATAAAATATCCAAGTGTGATTATTATACAAGAGTGATTACCCATTGTGAGTTATACTCCTCTTGTAAGTATTTGAATAACGGGTGTGTGATCCTGTATATCTCAATAAGCTGAGGCTTAGAGAACCGTTTACTTTGCTCTGTATTTGGTTTGTATTCTACCGTAAAGAATACATTTATTGGATCGTGTCGGGAAGTGTCTCGGCTGCTGGTTTATCACAGTTGGTGGTAAATCAGTAAATCTCTGTGTCAAGTATCTCTATCCCTTATCTCTTTATTTATTCCGCTGTGCTTTATTATATTTGTTTATATAAACTGCTTTGCATTTATATTTATTTATATAATCTCTGTGTATTTGTTTATATTTACACTCTTCTTTATTATTTGTATACTCTGATTTATTTTTACTGTTTCAGTACTGTATTTATTTATAAAAGAATTTTTGAAAGTAAAAGATTTTAAATACAACCTTACCCCCCCCTAGGTTGTCTAACATTTGGTATCAGAGCAGGGCTTTCAAAAATTATCTGTTTAAATTTTTAAAGTTATTTCTTTAATTCTTTTAAATGGCTCAACAAACTAATTTTATGTTTTCAAAACCCCCTTTGATAGATACTGAAAAGTTTGGCATTTGGGCCGAGCTATTTGAATGTCACGTGCGTGGCAAAAATCAAAAGATTTGGGATATTATAGAAAATGGGAATTTTAATCCTACTATTGTAAAAGATGATCTTATTGTTGATAAACCTTTAAAAGAATGGACTCCCGCTGAAGAATCTCATGTCTGTTTAAATTTTGAAGCTAAGAATATATTATATGCTGCTTTAACCTCTGATGAAATTGAAAGAGTTTATACTTATAAAACTGCTAATCAAATCTGGCAAAGCTTGAGCGACACTCATCGTGGAAATACTCAAGTTAAAAGCTCTAAAATAAATATTCTTGTTCATGATTATGAATTATTTGAAATGTCAAAAGATGAGTCAATCGACTCAATGTTTAAACGTTTTAACCTCATTATGACTACTTTGAAGGGATTAGGTCGTACTTATCCTAATGAGGATTATGTAAGGAAAATTCTTCGAGCACTTCCTTCGGAGTGGATGGCAAAAATCACATCCTTGGAAGACTCCCGAGATCTCGCAACTATGAAGCTCGATGATCTCATCGGCAATCTTAAAGTGCACGAAATTGCACTAAAAAGAAATCAAGTCCGGGAGCAAGTCAAAAAGAAATCCATCGCTCTCAAAGTCGTTGCCTCAAAAGAAAAGGAAGAGGAGGAAGATGCAAGTTCCTCGGATGACGAACCCGAAAATCTTGACGATTTAGTCAAGTTGGTAAGAAAACTTTCTAAACTTTTATCTAACAAAAAGTTTGCTAATAATGATAGGTTTCAAGAAAATGGAGACTACCGTCGTGGTGGTAAAAACCAAAGTCGCAACGTCCATAAAAGTGAAGACAAATATGACGAATCTAGCGACGATGAAAAAGCCAATAAAAAGAAAGGCTTTTGCTATGTGTGTGGTGATAAGGATCACTATGCAAGTGTGTGTCCAAAACGAGCAAAACAAATCAACACACCAAAAGCTCTCGTTGGAGGCGCGTTGAGCGCAAGCATAAATGAGGCCAAAAATTTTTGTTTCATGGCCGACCATGATAATGAGGTATCTTCATCATATTCTTCTAAAAATAATTGTGATAGTAATTATAGTGATAATTATTATAGTGACGATGAAAATAATCTTGACGAATTATATAAATCATTTCATGATATGGCCGCTCTTGCAAATAGGTATAAAGATGAAATCTCTAATTTAAAAGAAACCGTATCCGCATATAAAAAGGAAATAAATGACGGTAAACAAAAATCTGCTTATGATTTAGATATTATCACTAAATTAGAAAATAAATTAAGTGAAAAAGATATTTGCAAATCTTGTGATATTTTAAAAAATAAAATTGCATGCTTAAATAAAAAGACACATGAAAATGTTGTATGTACAAAATGTGAGATTCTTGAAAATGAAATTGCATGTTTAAATGCTAAATGTAAATCGCATGAGAAAAATGACTTATTAGCAAATGCTTTTAATAGTAGCAATGATAAAGTGCTTAAAATGCTTAATATATCAAATCGTATAAATTGCCGAAAAGGCATTGGTTCAAATACGTGTATTGAAAAATGTGATTGTATGCCAATTAAAAAGGTTCTTGAAAAACCTAAATTTGTTGTTAAAAATAAAACGCAAAAACCTCCGTATATTCCTAAAATGAATTATGTGAATTATATGTCGAGAAAATCACATGCGTTTATGTATAATAATAAGTTTGCGAATCCTAAGAAAAATGTTAATCCGCATACTTCTTTTTACGTCTATGATGAATACGATCGTAAAATTAAGATGGTTAGAAAATGGATTCCGAAAGGAATGTTTAATGTTGATAATCCCGGTGGGATGCGTTTGTGGTTTTAAACCATTTATATGGCTTTGTATGTTTGTCGTGTTTGTTTTATGTCGACAACATATTTTTTGCAGTTTATGTTTTATACTAACTGTTAAAAGGACCCATAAGAAAAGGGTACCACGAAATATTTTCTTTGCCTTTTGTAGGTGTTTCCTGGCGAGGATATAATACGTGTTTCCTGGCGAGGATATAATACGTGTTTCCTGACGAGGATATAATACGTGTTTCCTGGCGAGGATATAATACGTGTTTCCTGGCGAGGTTATAATACGTGTTTCCTGACGAGGTTATAATACGTGTTACCTGCCGAGGTTATAATACGTGGTTACCTGCCGAGGTTATAATACGTGGTTTCCTGGCGAGGTTATAATACGTGTTTCCTGACGAGGTTATAATACGTGTTTCCTGACGAGGTTATAATACGTGTTACCTGCCGAGGTTATAATACGTGGTTACCTGCCGAGGTTATAATACGTGGTTCCCTGACGAGGTCATAATACGTGGTAATTTTTTTTATCACATAAAATTAACCGAAAATTGAAGCCTTAAGATCCGTTTTGGTGCAAGTGTTTCGTATTGGTTTGTATATCTTTGTCTCTATTGCTTTTTGCATTTTATTTTATCCCTCAAATTTTATATCTTCAATTTAATATCGTTATTAATTTGAGGGGGAGCGTTTTAGCTCTTTTACCCATGAGATTATGCTCTCTCAAATATATGCATATTTTGAGGGGGAGCATCTCTCGAGGGGAAGCATACCGTCTTTCTTGACCCTTTTTTGTTTCGACAAACGGGGGAGAGAAACCGCATATGCTCTTGCTTAGCGGTTGTGTTTGTCATCATCAAAAAGGGGGAGATTGTTGGTGCAAGTGTACCACATCTCTATATATTTATATATATTTATTTTGATGATTACAAACACACCGTATTATTGTTTATCTAACAATTTAATCCAAGTGTGCAGTTGTTGAAGAACACGAAGATTTAATCTGAAGGGTTCAAGACGGAAGTGTTTACGTCGTCATTATTGTTTATAACTAATAATGATAAACACCCTAAAATAATATACCACTTGGATATTTCTAAAAACCATAATTGATTTTAACTAAATAAGTTTTTGTTTTGAGAAGATCCAGCAAGATTGGTTGCGTCCTGGAAGCTGTCCTTTTCTGACGCCGGTATACCGCGGCGGTACAGCCGGTATACCGCGGGTACATGTTGGCCGGTATACCGCGGCTGTTCAGCCGGTATACCGCGGCAGGCTCCGTGTGCATCTCTGATTGGTTGAAAGTACCTTTTCCTGACGGCGGTATACCGCGAGTCCTAGCCGGTATACCGCGGGTACGTTTTTCCAGAAGTCAACTTTGCATGTAGCCGTTGGTATGTCAGTGTCCTTTTTACTGCACGGTATACCGCGTGCATTTGGCGGTATACCGCGGATGCATGTTTCCGTTGGAGCTTCCTTGGTATAAATGAAGCATGCTGGTGATGAAGAACTGTAGACCAGACCACACAATAGCAACAACAAACAGCAACTCCATCAGCTCTCTCTCTAATTATTTAATATATATATTTTATAAAAACTTTTTTATAAAATATCCAAGTGTGATTATTATACAAGAGTGATTACCCATTGTGAGTTATACTCCTCTTGTAAGTATTTGAATAACGGGTGTGTGATCCTGTATATCTCAATAAGCTGAGGCTTAGAGAACCGTTTACTTTGCTCTGTATTTGGTTTGTATTCTACCGTAAAGAATACATTTATTGGATCGTGTCGGGAAGTGTCTCGGCTGCTGGTTTATCACAGTTGGTGGTAAATCAGTAAATCTCTGTGTCAAATATCTCTATCCCTTATCTCTTTATTTATTCCGCTGTGCTTTATTATATTTGTTTATATAAACTGCTTTGCATTTATATTTATTTATATAATCTCTGTGTATTTGTTTATATTTACACTCTTCTTTATTATTTGTATACTCTGATTTATTTTTACTGTTTCAGTACTGTATTTATTTATAAAAGAATTTTTGAAAGTAAAAGATTTTAAATACAACCTTACCCCCCCTAGGTTGTCTAACAGAGTCCTTTTGGAAAACTCTTTTGTTTAACCCGTGTTGAGTTTGAGACTAATGTTGATTTTAGAGTATTGCTTGCTTAAACTTTATTTAAACGCGTTTTGACCGACTATGGGTCTAGCAAGCGTGGAGCATTTTGCTCGGTTTTGACTTTGAGATAGTCAGGGGTCAATTGCACGGTTCTAATGGCCCGATGGGGAGTCTTGTTGTTGGATTATTTTTGTTGCACAGTTTTGCCTTTATTGCACGTTGAGTATTTACATGTTTGGGTGAGTGAGTCATTCCGGGATAGGCATGTTGTTGGTAGACTGTTTGCTTTGGATCCTTGGTCATGACAGTCAGTCGTTGGTAATGGTCGGTTGGGTATCTCGGGGTGGGACCCCGGTATTCTTGTGTCATGACCTTGACTTTCTAGTAGGCACTAGGAAGATATAGTCTTGAGCACTTACCTGGGAGGTAGTTCCGATGCGCCGGGCCTTGAGACGTACCTGGGAGGTAGGCGTTAAGGAGTATTTTGATACAGTGTAACTAGGCTTCCTAGAGCGAGCGTGTGGGATAAGTAGACGGTGGAGGATTGGGTATTCCACACGTGTTAATATGGTAGGCCGAATAGTGTCGGTTAAGAGAAGGATGCCCTTTGTAATTAAGAGAATAAATGCGCAATAACCGTTTTGAAGTAAGTAGTATATTTAGGTGTCGACTTTTGGGCTTGAGGCCAAACACCTTTAGTGTAATCGGAGATTTGTAGCCGATTTGAAAATAATTATGATGATGGTAGTAGTAACCCTGAGATGCTTATTTGTGATGAATGGTTATGGTGGAATGACCTGCGTGGGTGATTATAAGTTTACTGGTTTGATGATCTGTGTGAAATAATTTTGGGAGTCTATTAGAACTCGTGGAAGTTAATCGGCAGTAATGGTAGGAATTATCGGATTCGAGTATCCTGTAGGGTATGTTGGTGAGCACCTTTAGGATGGTTAGAGCTTGCAAGTTGAATAGGGATGTATGGAACATCTAAGGTTGGGAGGCAACCGAAGTCGTTTGACTAGGAATGAATTCAGTTGTTGGAGTGTTCTTCCGATCATATTTCCAATGTCCGTGAAGGAGTTTTGTTAGTAAGAAAAGTATTCGAGAAATTCTAGACGGGGTGAGAAATTTAGATTCTAGTTGAGGAAAGTCCAGTGGCAACACAGAAAGGGCTCCGAGTGGACTTGGGAACCCGAGGTTGAGATGTGGTAAAGCTATCCAGAGCTGTTTGCGGACGTAGACTTCGAGGACGAAGTCTAATCCAAGTGGGGGAGAGTTGTAAAGCCCGTATCCCGGTATGTAATTTCTTTGTTTTAATTCTTTTTAAAAAATTTTATTTATCATGGTTTCCGTTAGCGGGGTTAGACGAATTGGACCTAATAGTTAAATATGTCAAGACGTGGTTAGTTTGCGAGAAGGATGTAGTGAGGGACCAAAATTGTTAAGGGGCCAAAAAGTGAGAGTTTCGGCCCATGCAACCCAAACCAAACCCTTGTATCATTTTTTTGGTGTGGTGTTCGTGAGTAACAAGAAAAAAGGGATGGAGCTCAATATTTTCGTATTTTGAAAACCTAGCTGCAGAAAACTTCTGTTTCCCGGAGATTGAACGGTTGGATTGTCGTGATTTTTGGTGAGAAGCTTCACGACATCGTCATCAACATTCTGGACGGTGGGATCGTGGTTTTAAGGTCCAGAGGTCATGGTTTCGTGGGGTTCTGCACAGCAGTAACTTTGTGGTGATTTTTCTCCATTCTTGCTCTATTTTGGTTCCATACATCTTGATGTGCTTATTTCCAAGTGTATGATGGTTTTGTATGCCTCTAGTATAATCTAGAGAAGACTTTGTATTTCTCTAATATTGGTGGTAGTGGATTTGAAGCGGCTCTAGTAGTCCCGTGGTTTTTACTCTCGATTTTGAGGGGTTTTCCACGTTAAAATTTTGGGGTCTCATTGTGGTTGTTGATTGTATGTTTGGGGGTTGTTTTTACTTGCACTTAGAATACCCTATTTGTTTGCATCCTCAAAGGTTCATTCGGGTCTGTTTGGGTTAAGCTATGGCTTAATGGGTTACTAAGCATTATTTGTCATTTTATGTGAAACTGCAGTTTCTGTCCCTGTTTTTGTATCGAGTATAACTTCTGCTAGGAATGTCGGATTGGGATGAAACCAGTGCCAAAAGTTCTCTTTATGAGTCTAGTAAGTTTCTTATGTTTTGCGGAAAAACCAGTTCGGACCGTAGCTAGTGTCAAACCGCTGTTTTGTAATGAAAGGTGCTGTTTTTCGCTGTGCAGTTAACCGGTTTTGTAAAATCCATAATAAATTGTAGAAAAATCGTTAGAGCGCGTGCGATATGTCCCTGGAACCCTAAGACATGGGACTTTGTGATTATGGATTAATATTTCTGGATTTATCAGTTTACAAGGGGTTAAACAGGTCCCGAACAGACCTGTGTTTTTAGAGTAAAAGCTGGAATGTGTATGTTATAATTTAGTAGTCGTGGTTTTGGGTTGGGGCGTCACTTTGACATTTGTTAACACGTAATTAGGTGGGAGAAGGTGAGTGAAGTTGGCCGGCTTGTGATTGCGGTTGCGGATACTCGCGTTGCTTTAAGGTGAGTTCTCTCACTGTGTAGTTAGGGGTTGTATGCATGTCATAGTAGTTTGTATGTACTACTGTCTTTGTGGTGTGAACTAGTTCTTTGTGGTGTGTAATATTTGATTGGTTTAAATGCTTAGTATAAATGTTTTACATTACACCTCGGTGGGACCGAGGAAGTGGAAAGAAACGTTGTGGGAACTCGGCGTGACGAGTGTGTTACATTACAACTCGGTGGGACCGAGGGCTCGGTGGGACCGAGGAAGTGGAAGGAAACGTTGTGGGAACTCGGTGTGACGAGTGTGTTACATTACAACTCGGTGGGACCGAGGTGTTGGATACATAATTACTTGTAGATGTTTACTCGTTTTATGTAACTGTGATGTTGTTGCTTATGTGCGGATAGGGGTGATGTGTATATAATTCATATCTGCGCATGTGATGGAATTCACTAAGCTTCGTGCTTACCCCTTCCCAATATCTTATGATTTCAGGTGCGAGTAGCAGTCGGGCATGACGGTACACACGGGCGCAAGGCGAAGGCTGTTTAAGTTTAACTTTTTAAATGGGGATTTAATTATATAACTTTTCCGCTGCTTAAATTTTATTTGACGGTTTTAATTAACGACGTTTATTTTTATTGTAATGGGATTTGTTAGCTTATGGTTTAATTGTAACGAAATGCATTATTTTTAAAATTTTAAATTCATTGTAATTTTTGGGACGTTACATTTAATGACCGGGCTGAATGTTTCCGTGTAATCGAGGCCGGGGCGTTGATGAAACCCTTTGGCAACAAGATGAGCTTTCAAGCGTTCAACAGTTCTCGCTTTGGTATACTTGACCCGAAAAACCCATTTGCAACCTATCAGATTGTGAGCCGACGAGGGGGGGACCAACTCCCATGTGTCGTTGTTGATGAGAGCGTTGTATTGGGTAAACATAGCCTCTTTCCATGACGAATCGGATAAGGCTTGTTTGACTGTTCTTGGCTCAGTTGGATGAAGTTGGGCATTGAGATTTAGTTTGTTGAAGGGCTTAAAAATGTTGTTTGTGGCTCGTGTGGTGATGGTGCGGGGTGGATAGGGTGGCGGAGGGGGGGGGGGGGGTGTTGGTGCTGCTGGTTGTGGGGGGTTGCAGGTTCAGATGTTGGAGTTGGTTGGGGTGTTGGGGTTTCGGGGGTTGGTGATAGCGGTGTTGATGGTGAGGGGGGCGGTATGGGTGGTTGTAGGGCGGTGGTTGGTATGGTGGCAACCGCAAAGGGGCACCATTCATCGAGTTGTGTATTGGTTAAGGGGATGGTGGGATGGGTTTGGGAAAACGGGTAGGTGTCTTCCACAAACCTTACGTGTCGGGATGAATAGAGGCGACGAGTGGTTGGATCAAGGCATAGAAAAGCATGCTGATTGGGTGAGTAGCCAAGAAAGACACACACTATTGACTTGGAGGCAAGTTTGTGAGGAGTGTATGGCCGCATCCATGGATAACAGAGGCACCCAAAATTGTGCAGATTGGTGTATTTAGGGGTTGTGCCAAAAAGTTTCTGGTAGGGAGAATGGTTGTTGAGGGTGGGAGTTGTCATTCGATTGATAAGATAGGTTGATGTAAGAGTGGCATAAGACCAGTATTCCAGCGGCATGGATGCGTGCGTGAGAAGAGCTAGGCTCGTCTCGACTATGTGTCGATGACGACGCTCCGCATACCCATTGTGTTCAGGTGTGTGGGGGTGGTGAGGTGAAGTGAGTGATGCCATGGTGAGCAAGATAGGAGGCAAGTTTCATATATTCACCACCATTATCGGAGTACAGCGTTTTGATTTTTTTGTTAAACCGGTTTTCCACCAAGGCTTTAAATTTAGGAAAGATGGTGGCAGTATCAGATTTGTTTTTCATAGGGTATAGCCAAACATATTTTGTGTAATGATCAACAAAAATTACATAGTATTTGAAGTTATCAACCGAGTGAATAGGAGAGCACCAAACATCACTAAAAATAACTTCAAAAGGAGAAGACGTGGAAAGGGTAGATAAATGAAAGGGGAGTTTATGACTTTTATTAATTAAACAAGCATTACAATGCGAGTCCGGAGTAAAAGAAATTGATAACATAGATAGTAATTGCTTTAAAATAGGTGCGGAAGGGTGTCCAAGACGATGGTGCCAATCAACATTCTTGGTGGTTTGGTAGACTTTAGGTTGGAAAGGAAAAGACTTAGGCCATTCGTAGACTCCATCTTTGGTTTGACCTTGGAAGAGGATCATCCCAGTGCTAGGTGCCTTGACATAAAAAGAGGAGGGTGAGAATTCAACATTGACATTGTTATCATGACAGAATTGTCGAACAGAGATGATGTTTTTATGCATGGAAGGAACACAAAGAATGTTAGATAGTTTAAAAGAGTGAGAGGGAGCAAGGAGATGAGAAAAACCGGTGTGTGTGATCGGAAGTCCAGATCCGTCGCCAATGACAATTTCATCCGTCCCATCGTAAGGTTGGTGTAGCGAGAGATTGGCTAGATCGGTGGTAACGTGGTGACTTGCTCCGTTGTCAAGAAGCCATCCCGGTGTGTCATGCGGAGTAGAGGCATTGTGCGTAGTGGTTGCATGAGCTTGAGGTCGGGTTCGGTTGCCACGTGGTGGGAGAGGAATGCTAGGGTGGAGCTGCTTGAATGCTGGGCAATAGGCAAGAACATGACCTCTTTCATTGCACCATTAGCACTTCCCTTCGAATGGTTTGAAGTGCTTAGGTGGGTGGTGAGAGGGGTGTTTGTTGGGGGCGAAGAAGGGTGGATGACGGTTGTTGTTCCATCGCGTGTTGGTAGGGTTTGCCGTAGCCGGAAACTCAACTGGTTTTGTTCGAGCCGCAAGCATAAGCTCTTTGTTGATGAGTTTTTCATTGAGTTCTTCGAAGGAGATCGGAGAGTCACGTGCATGAACCGCATCGATGACCGATTGGTAGCTTTCATCAAGCCCGTCTAGAACACGATCGGTTACATCTTCTTGAGATATGTGGGTGCCCAAGAGTGCCAATTCGTCTACGGTTCGTTTGATTTTGTGCATGAAGTCTTCAATGGAGAGCGATCCTTTAGTGATGTTACGAAGTTGGGATTTTAGTTGCTTGACATGACCACGAGATGGATTGGCGTATGTGTTGGCTAGGATGTCCCAAGCTTCTTTGGTTGTTGTGTCCCTAGTGACAAGAGGGCCGAGAGTAGGCGATAGGGTCCCAACGAGTGCACCAAACAGCAGCTTATCTTGTCGAAACCAAGAGATATAGGCTGGGTTTGGCGAGGTTTTGTCATCCTTGGTTACGGTCTTCGCGGGTGGTGGATGTGATCCGTCCACAAAGTGGAACAGGTCATATCCTATGAGGAGGGCTTCAATCTGAGATTTCCATGTAAGATAGGTTGTTGGCGTAAGTTTTTGCACGGAATGAACGTTCACGACGACTAGCAGTTTGGTTGGGTCGTTGATGTTTGGGAGGGTATGATGAGAATCCATGGGGATGTTTGACAGCTTAGGAACGAGAGTGGCTGAGGAAGGTGGGGATCAGCTCTCTGATACCATATAGAGAGATGAATTATGTTGAGAAGAATTAATGTTTCTCATTGATGAAGGAAGTATTTATACAGAGAGATTTACAAAGATAAACCTTATCTAGAGTAACAGCTAGGGAGATAAACAAGGAGATAACAACAACAGATAAGTATGAGATAACTTAGTTATCCTTTATCACTATGTTGCAACGTAAATAATATACCATAAAGCAAGATATAATTGATATCCGACTACAAAATAAGAGGTTCAACTCAAAACAAATACATTTTCAGTATATCACTTTTTATACGGGAAACATATATACGTTTGTGTTGTGTTTTAAATATATATATATATATATATGTATATCCTTAAGTGACCCTAAGAGGATACCGCCTTAAATGAATTTATAATTAAATTTAACCTCGTGACGTATTAAAGAAAAAAAATTACTTATTGATCTCATTTAAGGTTATATACCTAAGAATCTCAACAAAAAGAAAAAAAGTACTAGTTTGTATTATTAAAGAAAAGGTATACAATATACACCACTTGTGGTAGCATTTATGGTCATGGAAATTGCATTTTAGGTACGATATTATAGGAAAGGTAAAATTGATCCTTGCTGCTCTCATTCATTCGTGTCATATAAATATACAATACATGCCTAAAATATAGGCCATAAATATGGAAGAGATAACAAACAATATTTACAATATTTATCTAATCTATTAGATATAATGGTATTTTTTAGATAGATACAAGACATTGGTATCCTGATTCGTTGTATAACTTTTTGTTAGGTACGAGAGTCATGTGAGTTTCTCTTTTAAGAAATACAAGGTGTATCAAATTGATCGTACATATATATGGTATTTTTAAGATAGATACAAGACACTCTATCTTGATTTTGCTATGTAACTTTTTGTTAGGTATGAGAGTCATGTGAGTATTTCTTTTTCAGGGTATAACGTGCATCAAATTGACCACACGGATATATGGCATTTTTCAGATAGATACAAGATACTGGTATTTTGATGTAACTGTTTAATGGATACGAGAGTCATGTGAGTTTCTATTTTTTGAAGTACAAGGTTTATCAAATTGACCACACGAATATATCGTATTTTTTAGATAGATACAAGACATTGGTATCTTGATTTGCTATATAACTTTTTGTTAGATATGAGAGTCAGTCATGTGAGCATCTGTTTTTGAAATACAAGATGTACTAAGTTGATCATACTAATATATGGTGGAAATAGAGATGGCCAAATGGGCCTGGGCCTGAAAAAGCCCGCCGAGAGCCCGAAGCCCGGCCCGTCCAAAGCCCGGCCCCGGACCCCCGGTCCCTATCAGGCCCTGTTTTTCCCAAAAATCTCGGCCCGGCCCGGACCCGGTCCCGGTCCCAAGCCCGGTTTAAGCCCGACCCGTTTTTTTTAAAATGTTACCGTTTTATAGCCGTTATACTAGCCGTTTTAGAGCCGTTTTTTGCCGATTTTTTTGGTTTTTTTGCCTCCAAATCACTATAAATAGGTAGTGGATGTATTGAGTTTGATACCAACTTACAAAAGCTCAATTCTCGCTTACAATTCTCGATTTCTCGCTTTCTCGTGTTCATTTCATACAACGTCTCGTTCTTTCAATTTTTCCATCCTTCACTCAAAATGGCCGCCGGTAGTTCATCAAACCTACAAATTAGAGAAGTTCTTGCCGAGCACGGACGAAAATCCGATGTTTGGAATGATTTCAATATGGTGGTTCTCACCGACGGGAGTAAAAAGGCACAATGCAAAAGGTGTGGACTTATCCTTGCGCTCTCGGGAAACTCGACCTTAAAGAGGCACACCGATGGCGCATGCAAGGCACTCAAGTCCGGAGGTGATTCAAGTCAACCCATACTTGACAACCAATGTCAAATATGGTCGTACGATAACATGTTGGCCCGGGAATTAACAACAAAATGTGTTATTCAAATGGGGTTGTCGTTCGGACATTTCGTCAATCCGCATATGACGTAAATGATCCAAAAATGTCTACAACCTCGCTACACTCCGGTAAGCCGTCAAACTCTTAGACGTGATGCATTAAAAATGTGAAAAATGCTAAAAATGAAATGAAAAACATGTTTGAACAAATGCCTAGCAACATTTCTTTAACTTGTGATGTGTGGAGCGCACCACACGGATTGCCACATTCTTATATATGTATAACGGCACATTGGATGGAGTCGTGGCAATTGGTCAAACGTGTAATATCGTTTGAAACGTTTGGTTCGCCACATTCGGGTGAACGTCAATTTTCAATTATAAAAAAACACTTGTTTTTTATAATATTTCAAATAAAATCGTTAGCATTTCATTTGATAACGCTAGTAATAATACTGAATGTGTGGATAAATTAAAATGTGCTTTAACCCCTATGTTGGACGGTGAAATATTTCATACACGTTGTATTGCCCACATTATTAATTTAGTCGTTCAAGACGGTTTAAGACAATGCAGTGACACGGTAACCAAATTTAGACTTATGTTACGGAGAATTTTTAATAAAGGTAAATCAATGCAAATGCATTTTAGAAAATATTGCGAGGAATGTGGATTTAGAGCTTTGGGACCGGCTCATGATATGTCCGTTCGATGGAATTCGACATATCAAATGATCGAAAATTTGCGTGCACAAAAAATTTATTACCAAGCATTTTATAATGTTCATTACCCACAGAATTCTATTGTAGAATGGGATTGGGTCGTGATTGAGGGATTATACGATCTTTTGGGTTATTTTAAAAACGCAACAACTTACTTATCCGGTGTTTATTATCCAACAAGCCCTCTAGTTTTAAATCAAATATATATTTTAGCAAACAAAATTAGAGCGTACGAGGACAGAGAAGACCATTGGTCGAATATGATTGTTACAATGAAAGCAAAATTGTTAAAATATTTTAGAAAAATCCCTTTTTCTTTTCTTTGTGCTGCGGCGTTAAACCCGTGGCTAAAGGTTGTTGGTGTTGAGGTTTTAATTACTGGAATAAGTCAAGCTTTTGGTTTAGATACGTCCACAAATTCTACTTTTTCAACGAAAAGAAAAACATTATTTAATAACATGTTTTTAGAATTATTTGAAATTTATAAAGTCCGACATGGGGGCGCACGCCAACAACCCTCCCTGATAAACCCAGATCTAGCAATGTAAATCAATATCTAGTAGAGAGAATCTAGAGAGCAAATGTGTCATCCATATATTGAACAAAGATTACAAATGACATTAAGCATGAAAGTATTCTAGATTGTTATCTAACTATTGAACTAGACATGCCTATTTATACCCATAACATACAAGGTATAAAGGCAAAGCAATGCAACATAGACTCATTACAGTACATTGACTTTACAGTAAATCTTGAATACAATAATGCTCTAACAATCTCTCCCTTTGGATTCAAGATTTAAAAAATATGACAGCAGTCTTCAGCTCTTTGTAAAGTCGATCTTCTCCAACAGACACTCTATCAAACCATCTTCAAGTCTTGTACATGAAAAACAGATCTTTGCAGCTTTATCAGTCTTTGACAAACAGTAACTTCTCGTATCCTTCTTGATGCAAGAACCTTAGTTCCCATATTAATTTTCTCAAATTAAAAGGATCCGAAACCATCAATTCGGATGTAGGCAGATCAGAAACCAATAGAATTCGGATGTAGACAGATCTGAAACCAATAGAATTCGGATGTAGACAGATCCGAAACCAAGAGAATTCGGATGTAGACAGATCCGAAACCAAGAGAATTCGGATGTAGACAGATCCGAAACCAAGAGAATTCGGATGTAGACAGATCCGAAACCAAGAGAATTCGGAACAAGAAGGATGCGAAACCATCAATTCGTATCATGTAGGATGCGAAACCATGTAAATTTGGATCAAGTTGGATGCGAAATCTCCATATTTTTTAACTTTTAGGTGTAAGCACAATCCGAGAATAATACCTCTCAGATCTAAGATAACCAAATTCAGCAACATTTCAGACTTCACATGATCCGAAACCAATGCAATTTTGAACAATCCGAATCGAGCATGCGAATTTTGGACTTCTTGTATTTTGAATGATTTCTTGAACTTAGTATCTTCATCTCTTTGATCTTGAATTATCTTCGACATGAAATTGAATTAAACATTTCTCCCCCTTTTTCGATGATTGTGAGCATCATAATCATCAAAAACCTTTTTCAATTTCAGTCGCATCTCTGAGTATCACTAACAATCTCCTCCTTAATGAATAACCTTGCTCCCCTCAAAATAAGAATTCTGGAGCAATTTGTTTTCTCCCCCTGAAAGTATGCATATATTTCATTAAAAAAAATTATTCATTTCAAATACAGTACTTTAATGAAAACATTTATACAAGGAAAATAAAATTTATTGAACTACATTTTATAACTACTAACATTTGATCATTTGAAAACTTTACAAAAGAAATCCAACTTAATGAAATTTAACAGACTTTTCAATCAAATGAAATCAAATGCATGTGTTTGGATTTAAATACAAGTCATCATTGCATATCAAGTTAAAAATGTTCAGTTTCAACCCCTTTATTAAATATATTTGGTGTGAAAGCATGCGAAATATGATTAGCTTCAAGCATATGCAATTCTAAAACATATAAGAATACATTGCTCTACTCACACTCTTTGTCCAAAATCAGGATTTTCACAAATTTACGGGTTTATCGCGACTTTGTATTAAAAAGTTTAGTAAGAATAAGATACACCGTTAAACATGGCTTTCTATTTGGTTCTATAGCAGGATTTGGGTCAGCCGATCCCAGACCACTAGACCAGTTGGCCTTAGGTGCTAGGTGTCGAGCACCCCTTGGAACTTACTCTCCCAAACCATAAAGGCCACATCGATATATCTTAAACTCATTTGTACCAGTAAAACATGGCTTTCTATCTGGTTCTATAGCAGGATTTGGGTCAGCCGATCCCAGACCAGTTGGCCTTAGGGACTAGGTGTCGAGCACCCCTTAGGACTTAATCTCCCAAACCAGAAAGGCCACGGGTACAAACTTTCAAACTAAAAGATATTTTTATTTTTTTTATTTTTTATTTTTTATTAAATTTTTTTATTGCATCTCAATCACTTGGTTCTAAAACATAGTGCTTCCCCCATATATTCGTTTCCATCCATCATTCTGACATATAGGCTTTTTGAGCATTATATTCTATATAAGTCCAGAATTACTTAATTTCGAGCATTCAACATAATTTCATTCATGTTTTGCTGACCTTTCGATTTATTTCAGAAGTGAAAGTTGAAACAAATATAACTCAGATAATACAAAAACACTTGTAAAATCACCCTTGACACACATTTCATTAATTTAATGAAAATTAAAAAAATTCATCTCATTGGATTAAATTTGTTAAGACTCAAACATTTAAAGCAGTAGAAATAAAACATAATGCAATGTTACCTTTCACCACTTGTTCCTTGAAACAGAGAGATGTGACAATTAAGGATATCACCTGAGAAGTATGAGTTCTAAACTGATTTGTTTAGAAGTCTTAGTCTTTGAAGTACGGGTCCTGAACTAAATTGTTCAGAAGCCATAAGTTCTTTGAAGTATGGGTCCTAAACTGATGTGTTTAGAAACCATTATCTCTTTACTCTCCCTTAATGGTACATGTACTCTTCAATAAATTTCACCGCTTCTCTTCTGTTTTCAGTCATGTGTGAGATATATGTTTCCAAATCAGCACTACACATGATGAACCTACAAAACAGATTAAGCAGATTTTGGTACCCAATGGCACTTGGGTCCTAGTGTGTAAGGTGTAGATTTCTTTGAAGGAATACTGTAAGTACCGTACCAATAAGAAGTATAATCTTTATGCACAAAATCATTTGATCCACAGTAAGAACAACAGATTTTCTTATGTGCCAACCTAATCAGATGATTTACAGAATGAATAGGATCAGGTTGAACAGAAGATTTACCTTTCGACGCATTGTTCTTTTTGGTCACCGTCGGTGGAGGAACAGATATTTTGGCACATCTTTCTTTGGAGGTGTTGTGCCTTTGACTCTCCATTCCATCTTCACCTTTTTGAAGACTAGAACTTCTTTAAGATTGGAATTATTAACTTTAGGCACTTTTGAATCCTTATCCGATTTATCAAGCAAATGATTATAAAAGAGATTTGTAGAACGAATCTGACCGTTTGAGATATCAATTGATCTATTAAATTGTTTAGAAGGAATGTTTTTAAAACTTGAACTTGAAGCAATTTTAAAAGAGCATTCAGAATCATTTGAATTAACAAATGGAGTCTGAAAGATACTTTCAGGACTTACCTGCTTTGAGACATCAAATTTAAAAATGACGTCTTCAAGTTCTTTAATTTTGTTTATCAAAACATTTTTCTCTTTAGAAATTAGATCAAATTTCTTTTGGAAATCAGATTTGATCAATTGATCCTTCATAATATTAGCTGATAAACCAGATAATCTTTTGGCAAGATTAAGAATCGCATCTTCAAAATGTTTGCGTTCAGATTCAAAATCTTTTTCCAAGAATTTTCTTTTATCAGTTATCTCTTTGAAAGTTTCCATATTTTTCCTTTTAAGGGTTTTATTTTCCTTTTCAAAGAGATTTTTCTTTTCCTTGAAATCTTTTCTTTCCCTTTCCAAAAGATTTTCTAAATCAGAGATTTTCACGGAAAGTTCAGAACTTTTAATCTCAAAAGATTTTCGTTCAGTTTCAAAATCAGCTCTTTCTTTTTCGAGCTTCTCTTTTTCAAGAAATAAAACTTTCTCAAAGTCAAAAACTTGTGTAACATCCCGGTTTCCATTGATACAAATAACATACATTTTATATTATGAAATGATCAAAAGATACATCGTATTTCACATTCGGTCCCATAGTCTTGCAAAACATAATAAGTAAATCAGTACAAACTTTTTGCAAATTAAATTACATGCTGACTAATAACAAAGTCATAAGTACAAAATACATCCATAACTTCATAACCAACATCTTCACAAAAGCTATCCATCAAGAGTCCTATTTACTTGCTCTTACCCGATCCGCCACCTGGAATACACATTTTTAAAACAGAAATGAGGGTTAGACCTAATGGTCTAGTGAGGAAATCCCTGTCAGTTTAATAAACCTTTGTATCAAAACCATTTATATAAAACTGTTCATATACATCCATATACTACACGTATATCAATATCATTCAAGACTCATACATCTCATCCCACCTTATTCCTCCACAACTGGCCATACTAATTGGTAGCAAGCCAACTAATAAATAATCAACGTTACCGGTCCGCACACCGGAACCCGGCTACTCACCGGTATGCACACCGAAACCCGGCTACCCGTCGGTCCGCACACCGGAACCCGACTAATGTGCACTTGTGTAATGTAATGCACATAGGAATATAATATCTTACTATATTATAAACACAAAATATTCACACCTTAATCATATATCCATTCCACACATATATGTATTCCAGTTAAAAATATTTTGAAGTAAAACTCACCTTAAATGCTTAAAAATACGCTTCCAAGCCTTTCTCCGAGCTATCTGATCCTTTATCCAAAATTCTCAGATTCTGAAACCATTTACATACAAATATCTTCTTACCAACTTATGTATAAGACTTACTAGCAGGCTATGGACTCTAGATACATTTATATAACTCGTATCCTCAAAGAATGACCAAACAACCACAATATCCGGAAACCACAAAAGTATCCGGACAACTTTCCGGACAACACAAGGAATCCGGACAACATGAGGAATCCGGATACCATCCGGTATCCTATTCCATCCGAAAAAGTATAACAAGAGGGACTTACCCGGATACTTGAATCGTCCGGACACCATCATCAGAGCTACCCGGACACTACCAACAAAAGTATCCGGATACGTTCATTCTATCCGGAAACTACTGTCGGTTTGGTGCTTTTTACCCAGAAAACCGACTGAATCAACCCTAGTTGTGTAAATGATGTTTCTACTCCGATAGAACCCTTCTAAAAGCAATTACAAACACAAAATACAAAGGAACATACCTTAATTCACTTTTAAAGCTCACCAATTGATGTCTTAATCACAAAGCTCTTTCTTTTCTTCTTCTTGCTTTCTCTCAACACACACACACACACTCTAGACTGAAATATCTTATTTCTGAGTTGTGAATAATATCTGAATATTAATTAGATAATATCAAACTTAATTTACTACTTTGGTCCTTGAACTTCTTAATAATAACCCAAATACCCTTAACTTATAAATTTACCCAAACTTACCCTAAACATCAACTTTAAAGTTAACTTAATTTAACGGAAAGATATTTTTAACTAACGAACTTACCCGGGATATTACAACTTTTTTTGAAAGTTTTATACATTTCAGTTCAATTACTTCCTTTTCTTTAAGAATTTTCTTTGAAGAAGGTGACTCTCTTTCACATTCAGAAAGCTTCTTCTTCAATTCAACGTTTTCACTTTCCAACGTTGTTCTTTTCCCTTGAACTCTTTTTATTTGATCTCTGAGATATGAGTTCCCTTTCTCCCTCTCGTCTTCAATGCTTTTCAGATCAGTATTTTCTTTTTGAAAGATTGTTACTTTCTATTGAAGTTTCTTGATTTGATCGTGCAGACTCGAGTTGTCTCTCTTTGCTTCAAGATCTGCAATATAAACTTCAAGATCAGTAATTCTTTTAGTAAGTTTAGCATTTGAAGAAGAAATGTCTAAAATTTGTCTCTTCAGATTAGCATTTTCTTCCTCTTTATTTAAAACAAAAGTTTGCTTCAAACCTTCACTACTAGATTTAACAAAAGTTTGAGCAATTGGAGATATTTCTGTTTTAAAAGTTTGCTTCAAACTTTCATTATTAGTGTTAACAGAAATTTGTGATATTGGAGGTGTTTCTTTTTTAATAGTTTGCTTCAAACCCATTTCTCTCTTTGGTATTGCTAGAAGTTGATCTTTCAGAAAAACAAGCAAAAAGTGTATGAAATACACTATAGAAAAAATTTTATATAAAAAGTTTTATTCAAAAGCTCTTAAAGTGTATGAAATACACTATAGAAAAAATTTCTATATAAATTTTTTTCTCAAAATACTCTTTTTTTTTAATCAACGCGAATTCGGATCAAGTTGGATGCGAAACCACGGAATCCGGATGTATAAGGATCCGAAACCAAGGAATGCGTATGCTGAAGGATCCGAAACCCCGGATTTCGTATGCTGAAGGATCCGAAACCCCTTGAATTCGGATTAAACAAGATCAGAAACCAACGATTTCGTATGTGTTGGGTCATCAAGATTTGAAGATGACCTCATGATCTCCTTTTATACTTTGAAAAACATTTTATACTTAGAGAAATTTTGGACGCATGGTTCTTTGTAATGACTTGTACAAGATAGCAAATGTTTGGTGAAGTCAAAGATCAACCAAAGTCAAGATTAAAGATTCTCTCATTGTGGAAGTGAAAGATCTTTTCTCAACACATACAAGTCATTGTCCACCGATGGTGTTCTCACACATCGGTGGACATATCTCCACCGAAATCTCTCTTTGTTTCGGCCAAAGAATCCCACCAATGGAAGTCCAATTTTGGTGGGATCTCAAGAAGTCTCAAAGATGCCTTTCTCCAAAGATGATGTCACATATCCCAAAGATGATGTCACATATCTCAAAGATGTGTCACATATCACAAGGCTATCATCGGTGGGATCTCAAAGAAGTCTCAAAGAAGCTTTCTCCAAAGATGATGTCACATATCCCAAAGATGATGTCACATATCTCAAAGATATGTCACATATCTCAAAGATGTGTCACATATCTCAAAGCTATCATCGGTGGGATCTCAAGAAGTCTCAAAGATGCCTTTCTCCAAAGATGATGTCACATATCCCAAAGATGATGTCACATATCTCAAAGATGTGTCACATATCACAAGGCTATCATCGGTGGGATCTCAAAGAAGTTTCAAAGATGCTTTCTCCAAAGATGATGTCACATATCCCAAAGATGATGTCACATATCTCAAAGATAATGTCACATATCTCAGGTTGCCTTCGGTGGTGCAATCTTTAGAAGACAAATTGAGAAGATATTTTCTACATGGATAAAGTGACATTTTGTCTTATTATCCATTACCATATAAAGTTATTTTCTCATGCATGGGTCCTATTTCCAGTACCTAGTAAAAGGTAACAAGGACATCTCAACTTTTCAGAAGTCAACATCCTCAACAAGTATGAAGATGACAAGTGTCCCAAGCATTCAATGCTTGCACACTCCTTGTCTCTATAAAAGGAAGGACCTCTCCATGCAGAAATAATCAACATCTGGAGAGACTTTGAAGATTACTGTGTGCTCTTGATATTCTACGCAAACTGGAAGATTTCTCTAAGTGCAAGAATTTCCAGTTTGCTTGAAAAACTTTATAGCTTTGTTCTAAGTGTTCTTAGTTATTTTGTTAGTATACTTTGTGTAAGATTGTTAGAATAGTTTATCTGTTCTTTTCCGCAACAGTCTTAAGTTTTCTATGTGTAATTCTTGTTGAAAGATTTTCAATATAAAGAATTAAAATTGTGAAAATTTTGAGTATTGTATTCAACCCCCCCCTTCTACAATACTTGGTTAGCCATCTGGGACTAACAGTATGTTTAAGGATCCGAAACCCAAACTTGTGAAAATATAACTTTTCGCTTTATGATCCGAAACCAAGTAAAATCTCCCTTGAGTGATCAGAAATCTCTATGAATGATCCGGAATCCTCAAGAATGATCCGAAATCCTCAAGAATAATCCGAAACCTTCACTTAATACCCAAAAACCACTGATTCTGCCATAACTTCTTCGATTCTTGATCAAATGAAATGAAACTTACATCGATTTGTTCGAAATCAAATTCCACACACTTTTCTATTTGATCACAAATCCTAATTCGATCGATTTAATCGAATTAAGATTCAAAAACAGTGAAAAATAGGGTTTTCGAACACAAGTTGTAAAATGTTCAAATTCGATGTAATCTGTGCAGAATTTGGTTGTAATCCAAGAATTAAAGATGATCATGGATGTAAATCGAGTACTATGATGGCAAGAATTAATCAAAAAGATAAAAAAAAATAGTAGAAGATGTGAAATCTGGATGAACAGTAATCGAAGAAGCATCAGAAATCATCATGAACAGTAACGAAAGAAGGATCCGAAATCTTCAGTTCAGTGTAAAAAATCTTCAAACTGGTTCTTGATCTGCTTGAAATTTCTGTTTAGCTCTGATACCAATTGATAAACCCAGATCTAGCAATGTAAATCAATATCTAGTAGAGAGAATCTAGAGAGCAAATGTGCCATCCATATATTGAACAAAGATTACAAATGACATTAAGCATGAAAGTATTCTAGATTGTTATCTAACTATTGAACTAGACATGCCTATTTATACCCATAACATACAAGGTATAAAGGCAAAACAATGCAGCATAGACTCATTACAGTACATTGACTTTACAGTAAATCTTGAATACAATAATGCTCTAACACTCCCAAAATCCACTATTTGCGTCGGATTCTTCTAGTAGTGGTCATCGCCAAAACCGAAAAGACTTAATGACCTCTTTAATGAATGAGGTGCAAAATGAATCAAGTAAAAAATCCCGATATGACAGTAATCTCAATGAATTACAAATTTACATGAATACTAATTTCTCTTGGAATACTCAAGTTGATAATTTTGAAGAATTAAACATATTAGGATTTTGGCAAGAACGAGAACAAGCATTTCCGATTTTGGCATTAATGGCCCGTGATAAACTAACAGTCCAAGCTAGTACCGTAGCTTCGGAGTCCGCTTTTTCTCTTAGTGGCAGGATCATTTCGGCCCGTCGGACAAGATTAAGCCCGGAGTCAGTACAAGCTTGCGTTTGTTTGAAGGACTACTTGGATGGTCTTGAAAGAATTCAAGACCGAATGACCCTAGAGGCAGAGCTTGATGGAGTGGAAGAAAATCTTGAAGAAAACGAAAGTGCCCAACTAAGTACCCCGCCAAGTACCGATTGTGAAAGTAATGTATCACGTTACAACGACGACGAGATCGACCCTGAAGAACAACTCGATGTTGATGAACTCGATGATCCTACGGCTCTTACTAGACTTAAAACGACCGGAACTCTTGCATATTATCCACCATACGAGGACGAGGATTAAGAGTATTTTTCTTTATAATTCAATAAATGCACTTCAATAAATGTATTTTTCTTTATAATTCAATAAATGTACTTTTCTTTATAATTTATATACAATTAATAGAACGTATTTTTCTTTATATATGAAATTCTAATAGAACGTATTTTTAAGTATGTTTGAGTGACCCAATTAAGTATTTTATAGTGGATACGAATAATATTTACTAAAAATGCAAAAAAAAACAATTTTTTTACGAGGCCCGATTTAGGCCCGGTCCCTTAGGCCCGGGCTTGTGAACAGCCTGACCAGGCCTAGCCCGTAACCACAAAACCCGGCCCGGCCCGGCCCGGGCCTGCCCAAAGCCCGGGCTTGTGAACAGTGATTGGGCTCGGGGCCGCCCAAAGCCCGGTCCAGGCTAGCCCGGCCCGCTAGTTTGGACATGTCTAGGTGGAAAACATTAAGGCTCGTGTGAGCTTTATCAAATTGCCGATGCGATCTAAACATTGTTCACATATGAATTTTCAGCATGCATGTTATGTTTTATTCTTTGTCATTCTCAATTTTATCTTATGAATTTGCATGGTTTTGAGAGAGTATGAGAGCCTTCAGCTGATTATCAATTTTATTTAGTATTATGGCCTACTAATAAGGCCCAGTGTTTATCATGTATTTGAACATGGTTAATTTTATAGAGTCTAAAAGTTAAGATTTATCGTTTTCTTGCAAAATGTTTAGCTTCTCGTTTAAAGCTGCCCATATATATTGACTTTTTTTTTGTATTTTCTATTCTATAACTATGTACAAATGAATAAATAAATACAATGAATAATGAATGATAAAGTAAATAAACATATACAAGCATATACATGATAACCACAAATGTTTTAACTTGAATGATCGGATACTCCCCCTCAACTAATGCCCGATGGCATAGATCACACAAGTTAACCATAAACGAGCCTTTAGTAGTGCCATTGACCGTACCATATCTAATTTTTCCCCGTCAAAGGCATAGCGGGAGTCAAGGAGATTTTTATTTATTTATTGGAGGGATGGTTGGGTTTGTGGGTGATGCAGCCTTTTCGAGTCGGCTAAACTCCGATAGAAACAAGAGAAGGAGAGGAGTCTGAGCAATTTTCTGATCCCTTTAATCAATGCATCAACTACAATATAAATACTGAAATAAAAGAGAGAGCTACTTCTATGCCACTAATCCTACAAAAGGGGAAACATGCACGCATGTAATCTCAAATGGAGAACATGCTTATGATATGCCTAAGAACAAGGAAACAAAAGAGACTAATTCTTCCAGTAGTCCAAACCGTCCCATAACTGGTTCTGCCTGACCCGCTTCGTTGCTACTCTCGGTAACGCATGGGCCTTACCCGGTTTCTCTTGGGCATGCTCGTTGTGGGTTGATCCGGGTTGGTATCAGTGGGCGGGTAAGGCTTTGATCGGTGAGTGATAGAAAAAATGTCGACGAGGGATACGGGGTTCGACTAGTGAGTAATTGGCAAGAGAGAGAGAGAGAGAGAGAGAGTTGATTGCCTAATACTTGGTAAGATGGTTTGAGTCACCGACATTAGGATGGAGGGCTTTGGGGTTGGGGGAGTTAGCCGATTGGTAAGCGGGTGGGGTGCAGTGGTGGAGACACATACAAATTAACGGGGTCTCCTCACCCATGACCCTAGTAAAAAAAACTAGATTTAACTTTAAAAAAAATTACCCTTATAACAAATGACTTAGTTTTATACTTAAAGAACCCATTCAATTTTTACAAAACAAGAGATAAATTCATCTCAAAATCCATTTTGAAGATTCATTTCAATATCTAGTTATTCTGTATTATTTTATTAAATACATCTCCCTCTTGTTATTTTAGCTTTATTATGGGTTTTCTTGTTACCATGTCTTACCCATGTTGGTTACATTTTTCTTTTTGAATTAATCGTATATGTATCTTTATTATATTATAAAATATGTATATATGTTCTTAATATATTTTAAAATATAATTTTATAACGTATTATTATTATTATATATACAACTTTTTAGTATTTTATGTTTGAATTTCTTAAAACTAATTGATAAAAATGCACAATATCAATTGATCCTTCCAAAAAATTCAAATCCTTTAACGTATTTAGAGGTTGTTTGTTTACCTCTTAATAATTCCATTAAGATGCAACATCTGAATCGTTAAAAGGTGAATCTTGTTTGACAAAAAAAAATGTTTGTCTCTTAATGGTTCCAAAACTCTCTGAATGATTTTGTCTCTTGGGTCTCTCTTAACCATTCAACACCCTAATTTCATTATTCACAATTACCTGACAACCATATTTCATTTTGCTCTTTATAATAAGAGCCTCTTAATCATTCCAACCACTTAATCATTATGTACCAGGTCATTCAACAACCGCCAAACAACCCCTTAGTCATTTATGTACAAAGACATATCATTCTACATACTTATCATTTTTATCTTATTTAAACATAACCTTTTGATATTGTACGTTTTTTTGTTTGTTTAGGAATTGCATTAATATTCTATTCTCATTTTGAAATAAAGTTTTATATCCTTTGGATCACACAATTACACAACTATGAAATACACTATCAGTTATTAAAGTGGATATGATTTTAAGGCCCTTTATAAAATATATATATGTATATATATATAGAGAGAGAGATGAAGGATCATGCGAGAAGTTAAACGTTATGCGAGAATGCGAGAAGTGTTTAATCATATATATGATTACACGGCATGTGAGTGTGTTTAATCATATATGATTAAACGTCTATGTATTGCCAATGTAATCTATGCTTAATCATATATGATTAAGCTTGTGTATCATATATGATTACACACTTCTCGCATTCTCGCATAAGGTTTAGCTTCTCGTTTGAACCTGCCCCTATATATATATATATCTCGAATTACAAAAAACTAGTGTGGAAACAGCATGTTGTGCGGTTGTCATATTTATTAAGGAGTTATTTGACATAGTTAAGATAAAATGTAATTCATCAATTAATAATTAATGATACAATATAATACAATGAAAGTATCCTCATAAGTATAAAATTTGCATATATTGGTAATTGTTTGTTGTTACGAAAAGTTTGAATGCATTAGTAGTAATTTTGTTATGTTTTTTTTGGAAAGGGTATCCCAGGCACAACCCGAACTAATCGCTGACAATTTTGAAACTTAAAGATGTCTTATCAATGTTGAGGACGTCTGGGATCGAACCCTGGGTAGATGGGATATTCCACCACATCACCCAGGGTGATCAACCACTGCGCTACAACCTGATTGACAATCATATCACTATTATGGTTATGAAAAGTTTGAAGATTTTTTTATTGAAAAAAGAGTCGGCTAAAATTAGTCAACCTCATGAGTTGACACAAACAGACATTCTCACCAATGTAGAATTTCCAAACTCACCATCTTTCAATATTTATAAAAACCATCTTGCTTCTTTGATCTAGCATTCTCTCGTCCACATGAGATGATTAAAACAACATTGTTGGTGATTTTAGTGTCATCCATCATTTTTGTGTTAATGTGATTTTACTGAGATCGATCAGGGTGCGTTTGGTACACTGTAGATGACAAGATAGAACATAACATAGATCATTGTTCCACGTTTGGCAAGACTTTTTTTTTGGAAAGGATGTCCTAGGCTATGCCTAGACTAATCCATTGGCAAATTATGACTGTAAGACATCAAGTCTGATTAAACCTCAGTGGCCACAATTGTTGTGTACGCCTGAATTAGAACTCTGGACAGATGAGATATTCCACCACGTTTGGTATGACTTATAGTTTATGTAGAATAAACATGAACAAAGTGAAACACACTGGTTTCACCTCTACCCCATAGACATCGGGTGAAATAGACTTATGATTTTACATATATAACCTCAAAATAAAATCTATTAAAACATTAAATACGTCTTTTTTTTATGTTTTATTCATTCTTTATATTTTAATTTATTGTGTTTATTACGGTATATGAGACAGTCTACTTATCACATAGTCAAACTTCTTTTGTGGATTTTTTTGAATTTTTACATTTAATAATCAATTAACAAACATTTAATAATTGATGTTTTTGTGGTTTTAGTTTGTGTTTGTTATTAAAATAGGAACGATTTGTTTTTAGCGTTATTTAATGTGTTTTAGTTTTTTTTTTGGAAATGGTATCCCAGGCACAGCCCGGACCAATCCCTGACAATTTTGAAACTTAAAGATGTCTTATCAATGTTGAGGACGCCTGGGATCGAACCCTGGATAGATGGGATATTTCACCACATCACCCAGGGCGATCAACAACTGCGCTATAACCCGATTGACTAATGTGTTTTAGTTGAAAAATATTTTTGTATTTCTATCATTTTCTATTGTTTTTGATGTTATAGTTGGAGATAATCTTGATATTCATTGCTAAAAACACTAATTTGCAACAAAATTCCATCATTTTTTTATTGTTATAAAGTATTGAGTGAATTGCATTTTTGGTCCCTGTGGTTATAGTATTTCTTTGAAAGAGGGATCTAAACTTCAGTATCTCAAGAAGTGGTCCCCCAGTTTCCAATTTTGCTCCAAATCCAGTCTCTGGTCAATAACCCCGTTAAACGACCGTTACTATTGAATATATTAATGATTTTCAAAGTTATATTTCATACCCATGTAATTATTTACTTTGTTTACTTTATACCTTTTACTTTTCTAAATTTAATTTTACACCTTCATCGTATTAACACATATAATCGTATATTAACTAAAATACGTTAAAAAAATACGTTTTAATTTTAACAAGTTACACCATTGTACTCGTCTCTTCAATACCTTCGAAATGAGCCCAATATTGATTTTTTTTTGATTTATTTAAGAAGTTCGTTAAAATATATATACGTTTTAAAAAATATAAGTGTTCGATATATATATACATAATTACGTTAAAATATGTTAAGGAGTTCGATATATATATATATATATAGAGAGAGAGAGAGAATGGTTCAAACGAGGAGCGTAATAATTTAAGAAAACGTGAGGAGCACCTCTCATGTACAAAATCACATGTGATTCACAACACAAGGACTAAAATCATATGTGATTACACGCGCGGTTTGTTACGCGGCTTGCGAAAGCGCGCGGCTTGTCCCGCGGTTTGTGTTGTGAATCACATATGATTTTGTACATGGACGGTGCTCCTCACGTTTTCTTAAATAGGTACGCTCCTCGTATGAACCCGCCTCTATATATATATATACGTTTTAAAAAAAATCGTTTTAAAAAATACGTTTTAACATATCACATTAACATACATAATTACGTTAAAATATGTTAAGGAGTTCGATATATATATATATATATATATATATATATATATATATACGTTTTAAAAAAATCGTTTTAAAAAATACGTTTTAACATATCACATTAACATACATAATTACGTTAAAATATGTTAAGGAGTTCGATATATATATATATATATATATATATATATATATATATATATATATATACGTTTTAAAAAATCATTTTGACGTAACAAGTCACGTTTTAAAAAATCGTTGTAACAAGTCAATTATGCAATGCAGCGAGACGTATAATCCAAATAATTTGACGATTTAATCATTTAAATCAAAAAATATTCTATATTTGGCTCATTTCGAAGGTATCGGCGAGACGATTATAATGGTGTAACTTGTTGAAATTAAAAAGTATCTTTTTAACGTATTTTAGTTAATATACGATTATATGTGTTAATATAATAATAGTGTAACAAGTTAATTTGACGATTTAATCAATTATGTATGTTAATGTGATATGTAACAAGTCAATTATGCAATGCAACAAGACGTATAATCCAAATAATTTGACGATTTAATCATTTAAATCAAAAAAAAATCAATATTGTGCTCATTTCGAAGGTATCGAAGAGACGAGTACAATGGTGTAACTTGTTAAAATTAAAACATATTTTTAACGTATTTTTGTTAATATACGATTATATGTGTTAATACGATGAAGGTGTAAAATTAAATTTAGAAAAGTAAAAGGTATAAAGTAAACAAAGTAAATAATTATAAGGGTATGAAATGTAACTTTTGAAAATCATTAATATATTCAATAGTAACGGCCGTTTAACGGGGTTAGTGACCAGGGACTGGATTTGGAGCAAAATTGGAAACTGATGGACCACTTCTTGAGATACTGAAGTTTAGGTCCCTCTTTCAAAGAAATACTATAACCACAGGGACCAAAAATGCAATTCACTCTAAAGTATTTAAGCATTTAAATACATGAGTAAATTACATTTTTAGTCCCTGTGGTATGTTGATTTTTTTTATTTTCATCCTTATGGTTTTGAAATTGCGAGTTTCATCCTTATGGTTTATAATTCATCACTTTTTCGTCCTAATGATTTAAACTTTATTGCTATTTTCATCCCTATGTTTTACAATTCATTTCTATTTTAGTCCTTCATACTTAAAAGTAGTGTTTTGGCCTCAGAGACGAAAATAGAAATGAATTACAAACTATAGGGACGAAAACCGAAATTTCAAAACCACAGGGACAAAATCTGAAATTTTTAGCAAACCACAGGGACGAAAAACGTAATTTACTCTAAATACATTTAAATATTTTGTTAAATTAGCTACTAAAGCCCCTTCTGTCGACATATTTATACAAAAGTTTTATTTGTCCTAATTCGTTTCTGGAAAAGGACAAATTAATTTCACTTTTGAGAAATACATTTATATTTATGTTTAAAAAGGCCAATCTTTGTTAAAAGCAAAAAAGTAAAAGAAAAAAAAGCAACCAATAACAAAAAGATTATTTTTCAAATTAATGTTGACATGGTGGTTAGTCACTTGTTTTTACCAAAGAGCATTTGGCCTAGCGGTATGGGATTCTTTGTTCTCGTAGAAGGTCAGAGTTCAAATCTCACCAAATATGAGAATGGTGTGTAAGTTTAATTGTTGCATTTGTCATATATTAATATCATATACTTTTAAAAAAATAACAAAAATAACAAAAAATAATAATTAAGCCCATATAGTTTGAAGAATGACAATTTTGAAAAGTATACATCCAATTAAAAACTATTTTAGATACCAAATTACTTATAACTTTTTTTCTTTGATAAGAAGATGAATTAGAAAGAAAGAAGCCACCCTCCCTTTACTTAAAATAAATGTCTATAACAAAAATGACATATAATTTTAGTCTTACATATAGTTATTATAAATTTTTAATCAACCAATAACAAAATTTCCCTTAATTAATTCATCTATTTTATTAATTCTTAAGTATTTGTGCTATAGTTAAAGGTAACTTCAAAAAACTTAGTTCTTCAAAGTTAATATTGAATAAATAAAAATAAAAATATAAAATTTGTATTATAAGAAAAAAGAAGTATTCAAATCCTCATTTTTCTCCTAAAAAGGAATGATTGCAGGATGGACCGATGGAGTGATCACAAGACCATTCATACATATGTAAGACCATACTTTTTTTTAAAGTGTCAAATTAGTTTTGCAATAACACCTTCTACACACATGCAAGACCAAACTCCTTTTTAAACTAATAAATTATAATATAAATAATATAGATTTAATAAACATATTAATAATTAATGTTTAAATAAACAACAAACAAATTAATTAAATTAAAAAATGTTATTGTTTAATATATTTAATTTATGAAAGGTCTTTCTATTTTAGAAAGATGAAGTTGGTCTTGCAAAACATTGCAAACCACATGGCATGCCATGTTATCTTGCAAGGGCTCTTGCAAGACTTGTGTGGATGCTCTAAGAGCATCTCCAACAACATTGCTAAAATAGAAAAAATGAGTTTTTGTTTGCTATATTCTTCTCCAACTGCATTGCTATCTTGTTTGCTAAAATAGAGATTCATGAAAAAAAACTCTTAAATATAGAGAACTCTCTATAATTCTCTAAATAGGAGAGATAAATAGTTATTTTATTCAACTCACAAATAACATAAATCTTCTATCATTTTATATTAAGTTGTTCTTTTAAAGTGTATTGAGAATATAAATTAGTGAATATTATATTAATATAATTTAAGTTAAAATCTCTAAAATAGTAAAACTGTTGAAGATGAATTAAACTCTTTTTAGAGATTTTAACATTTGATTCTTTATTTTAGAAAAATTATAGAAATCTGTTAAAGATGCTCTAAAATGGAGCAAATCCTCATCACAAACGGAGACACGATGGCACAAGATCTAAGGCAAGGGGGAGGGGTTTTCCGTTTCCCAATAGTTGAGAGACAAAGAAGAGTGGGAGGATATTTTATTAATATTTGTAAATAGAAATATTAAAAATAGAGAAAATGGTTATTTTAACTAAGATATTCAATAAGAAAAAGAAAATTATAAGAATGGTAATATAGTTATACAACCATTTTGTCCATGAAGTTAACGGAGATAACGGGATGTCCTTAAGGTGTGGAACCAAATTCAAAACTAATGAAAACCAGAAGGGTATTTATATAAAATAAATAAAGTTAAGGGAGCAATTCCGTAATAAAATCTAAAACAAAAAGACCAAATCCATAATTCAGGGGTTGTTTGTTTACCTCTTAATCGTTTCATTAAGAGGCAACCTCTGAATCGCTAAGAGGTGAATCTTGTTTGGCAAAAAAATAGTTTGCCTCTTAATGGTTCTAAAATCCTCTGAATGATTTTGTATCTTGGACCTTCCTTAACCATTAAGCGTCATGATTTCATTCTAAACAATTACAAAACAACGATATTTCACTTTGAATTATGTCATAAAAGCCTCTTAATCATTCTGACCACTTAATCATTCTGTACTAAACCATTCAACAACTGTCAAATAGCCCCTTAGTATATAAAATATTATCTTGTATGAGATTATAATGATCCACGTGTGAGGCTATGATTTGCCATTAGTGGATATCCTAGTGGGCCAGAAGTGTAGAGTAATCCTGTGTGAAAAAGCAAAGCATTAGGGCCCAGATGACTTGTAGCATGATATGGCCAAGATTTTAATCAAATTTGGAGGTGGCTCAGCCACATGATTTTGTGGTGGAGAGAAACCCCAACCAGCCATCACATGCTGTTGGATAGTCATTGTTGGTACTTGCCATCATGTTCAAGTTCAACCAAATAGTTCGTCTCCTAACTCCATATTGGCAACTGCATATATGACAACATCCACAGTGCATAAGTTATTCAAACACCAAAGGGTCTTTGGCCTAGCGGTATGGGAACCTTTGTCCTCGTAGGAGGTCAGGGGTTCAAACCTCACCAAAGATAAGGAGGGTGTGAGTTTAATTGTTGCATTTGCCGTATATGAATATCATATACTTAAAAAAAGTTATTCAAACATTTTTTTTTGCTACAAAAGAATTTTACTAATTTATATAATTAAAATCTATTTTAAAAACCTTTTCCAATGCAAAAAACGTTTTAAAAGTTTTTTCCTCAACCTCTTTTACCAAAAAGCTTTTCCAATAACAGGTTGGTATCAACCCTTTTACCAAAAAGCTTTCCACTCCAATGCATAATATGACTTTTAAAAGATTTTTTGTAATAGTGAAAAGCTATAAAAAGACTCATGCATTGGAGATGCTCTGAAGAACACCTTTGTTATCTAAGGGTTATTGGTTCAACAATATATGAATTAATGGTAAAGTCTAGTTTTTTTAAAAGATTCAAGACTTGTCAAATGTAAATATCATGTGTAAGTTTTTACGTGTATATATATAATATGGATTGGATTCTGATAAAAAGTGTCAAATTTGATGAAAAATGTCAAATTTGATGAAAAATGTGAGAAGTGGTTATCACTGTTGGAATAGAAATAGACGAACATTAGGATGCGATGCACTAAGATAAAATGCACCGAGGTGCACCGAATCAATTTCTTTTTAAGTTGCAATTCATGGGAAGATATTTGATTAAAAGTGATTAATAGTTTAAAAATATTTCTCACTTCTCACCAAAAATGACACTTCTCACACAATCTCATTTATATATAATACATCAATCAAAAAACAAGATGAGTCTATTGATGTACAATCTACAAAATTTTCAACTAGGACATCAAATCTTACACCAAATTTGGTTTAAATGAATAGAAACACACCAAATTTGGTGTAACGCTATTTATATACTTTAATTGTAGAAAATGAAAAGGAATATATTTAGAATCTTACATTTTGGTGTAAGATTTGATGTTAACCATCAGATAAGATCTATGAGCCGTTTACCAAATGCATAACCGAGTAAGTGCTTACCAAGTTGCATTACTATACCGGATGAATATGGTAAGGACCAAAAATCTTACCCAGTAAAAGCGAGACAAGGACCAAGAGTCTTACCCGGTTAGTGAGGGCGACGATTTTTATCACGGTTAACGCTTACTGAGTAAATTGTTACATAAGATGTCATTTTTGTGAACTAAAATCTTATCCGATAAGTAAGTGACAGTGTTGAACTTTATCGGTTAACGTTTTTCAGGTAAGTGTTTGTAAACAGCCTCCTACTGTTTGTACCAAATTTTATAGATTTAGTGTCATCCATTGAAGATGTCCTAAAATACCAACTACACAAACTTTAGAACTCTTAATTAAGTGTTTGTAATTTCTTTTTTGGTAGAGAGAAAGTGTTTGTAGTTTCTATGTATCTTATATCCTAAAAAGCTAGATATGAATCTTTTAATACATATTAAATAATGCTTTAGCATGCATAGATAATTATATATGAGATTTAAACCAAAAAATTGAATATCATAATAATAAGGTTTAACTAGTTGAATAAATTCAGTCACTAAAGTAATTTTGATATTAATATTAGGGGTGAGCAAACGGGCGGGTCGGGCGGGTTCGGGTTTTTCATTTCGGGTTAATCGGGTTTCGGGTGGAAGTTGGAGGCCCCGAAACCCGCCCTAAGTCTAAATCGGGTTGTCGGGTTCGGGTGGTGATCGGGTTGTCGGGTTTCGGGTTCGGGTTCGGGTTGGGCCGATCCTAACTGTTTGCATACTTCAGTCACTGAACATATATACACTCACTGCACATATATACACTCACTGCACATATATATATATACACACACTGCACATATATATATATATATACACACACTGCACGTAAATACATATATAGGTATATATATACACACACTGCACATATATATATATATATATATACACACACTGCACACACATATATATATATATATACACACACTGCACACACACACACTCACACTGCACAACATATATATATATATACACACACTGCACACACTGCACAACATATATATATATATATATATACACACACTGCAGCAACATATATATATATATATAAAATATAAATAATATTTAAGAAAAATATATATATATATATATAGTTCGGGTTTCGGGCGGGTTCGGCCTGAAAAATCCCCCACCCGCCCCGATCCGATTTACCCGATTACCATGTTCGGGTTCGGGCTAATTTCGGGTTCGGACCAATCGGGTCGGTCGGGTTTTGCTCACCCCTAATTAATATAGGAACAAATTTTATATGATACATCGTTGTCATTTGGGCATATGTATATGTCGTCTGACATGGCATTGCAATTTTACAGAAAGGTCGACAATAAGAGCATCCACAACAATGAAATTTCATTACAATTGTAAATGTGTCACATCAGCGCCACGTCAGCTTTGTAATTATCTTGAAATTATCCTTCATAACAATGAAATTTCAACCACTTTTTAAAGTGACACCTCATCATAAAAACCTATAATTTAATCAAATAACAACAAAACTACAATTAAATATTTTTTACTATAATTTAACACGAAATATTTTATTAATTAAATAATTATAATAAAATAAATAAAATAAAATAAAGTATTTAGTTTATAAAACATTAAATTAAAATACAAAGTAAAAATATTACATTAATCCTCATTTTCCTCTTCTCTAAATCTTTGTCAAATATCTTCGAATAAATCTGATTGTAAACAATGATTCGTTGACCGATTACGTACTTGTATGTGATTTTGAAGTAGTTTTCGTACTCGGGTCGGGAAATATGCTACGAGAGATTTTAGGCGTAGTTATAGTAAAATTAACATCATCGTTTATATCATCAAATTAACGAATATAAATATGACGTTCATCTTCGACGATCATCGTTTCCTAGCAGCCTCTTGTTTCTTTGCAAATAGTCGATGTTTTGGGGATTGAGGTAATGGAATTGACTTCACGAATGTAGTCCAATTAGGATAGACCCCATCAGCAAGATAATATCCTAAATTGTAATTGTTACCATTGACAGAGAAATTAACTTGTGGTGCTTTCCCTTCTAAAACCTCATGGAATACGGGAGAATGGTCTAACACGTTGATATCATTTAAGGTACCCGGAAGACCAAAAAATGCATGTCGTATCCATAGATCTTGTGAAGCAACAACTTCTAAAATAATAGTTGGAGACTTATGATCCCCTCTTGCATATTGACAATACTTCTCAAACGCTGAGAAATCGTCAAGCACTTATAAATCGTTGGCAAAGAATGAATCATGGTGTTTCGAAGTTTGTTGGTTATTTTGAGCAGGTTCAAATGCGTCGGGAAAGCGGGTTGAACGAAGAAGATAAAAAAAATAAAGCTTTAGATTTATATCAAAGGTTGGAAGGCTCATAATTCAATTTTTTTCATGCCTGAATGGTGTTGCGTGAAGAGGAGAAATGGAGAAGCCAACAAAGTTTCTCAAAAGACAATGATTCGTATTCAAATAGGGGATCAAAGATGAATAAAAATACAGAAGATGGCCATTACACTTCATCGTCTTCAAATGCTAATACGTTAATTCCTGAGGAGGTGTGAACTCCTTCTTCCCGCCCGTTGGGAAAGAAAGACTCGAAGGATAAAGGTAAAAAAGGTTCTTTTTCATCAAGTTCTACCGAAAATGAACAAGTGATAATGTTAGAACGCCTGGATATTGAAAAAGAAAAAATTCAGTTGATGAGAGAATTCCACACATCATTTGTGGAAACAGAAAAACTTAAGAACAACGGGAAAATCGAAAATTGATCATGAAGTTGATGGAAATGGATCCCACAACAATGAGCGAACCACAACGGAGATTGTACGAACATCAACTTGAAGAACTTCTAAACGAACAATTATGTATTTTTATGTGTTAAGTTTGTATTTTTTTTAATATGTAATTTATTTTATTGTACTTTAATATAAATTATATTTTGCATTTTTTAATATTTATGCCTTTCAAAAAAAAATTAATATTTTTATTAACAAATAAAATTATTCATACATTTTGTCATAAACATACTCTATAAAACATCACAAAACATGATTTGACATAAAGCAATTTCTAGTTTAGAAATTATTCCCTACAATTTCTTATACTATTCATTGCCACATCAACAAAAATTATTGATTTGACATTTGCAAATTACCAAAACCAATTTCTAATTTAACAATCATACTCACAACCACTACAATTTCTAAAATAGAAATCCTAGTTAACACTTTTGCAATCCAAATGATATCCAAATGAAATCCTTGTTGTGGATGCTCTAACAAGTTTGAGGTTGCAAGGTTGACACATGTGAAAAAAATAAATTATTTTCTCTGGTGAATAATATTTTTAACTAATTTAATTGTATTTCGCATTTCTATTATTTTGCCTAATTAATGGTTCCTGTGTTTAAAAAGAAAAAGATACCGAGACATCGTTTACCAAACACTTATCAGGTAGCATACTAAGGACTGCGATACCTACGTGATAAGAGGCAAGAGAAGAATCGAAACTCTTACTTGGTAAGTAAGAGTGGTGACTCTTATTTAATAAGCACTTACCAAATGATAGACGGTTAACAACAATCTATTTTAATGGCCTAAAATGTTAAACAATAATGTAAGTAATGATAAAGACTTTTGCTGGTAAACGACCTCTAAAGGAGCATTTTAGGAGGAAATGGAGGTTCCAAAATACAGTGATGAGAAATGGTCCACATTTAGCCGGTGAATATTGTCCTACAGTGTCAAGAGGGAGCTAGAAGAGCACAAACTGTCCTGTAACATGGAGTCTCTAGAGTGGTAGATATATTGTTCTGATACCAAATAAAAATATGTGAAAACCAATTAAATTACTCTACAAAATAACCTTTTAAGAAAGAAAAAAAGTTCCATGATATATTAAGACATAAATGGCCAAAGAAAACATGCTCCCTACAATCTCTGATTTTTACACATTTGTGTTTGAGGAATCAAATTATTATCAAGACAATAAAATAAGATAAGTAAATCACAAATTATCACATGGGTAAATAAAGGCATGAGATCATGTAAGAAGTGTTATATTTTGGTGAGAAGTACTTTTAAACCGTTGATCACTTTTAATTAAATACTCTTCCATGAATTGCGGCTTAAAAGGAAATTGATCTGGTGCATCTCATCCTAATGTTCATCAATTTTTCATCCAACGGTTGATAATCACTCTCATGTTTTTCACCAAATTTGGTACTTCTCACCGGAACCGAACTCAATAAGTAATTACACAATGTAATTGTTTTACTTGATATTTAGTAATAAAGTTCGAAATTGGAAAATGTCTAAGGCCGTGCGTACCGCCATCGGGTACCACGGTCGGGTTCACATCGGGTTGGGGCGGGTAGCCCGGGTACACGGTACGGGTACCGCGGGTTCGGTGGGTGCGGGTAAGAGTGGGTTCGGGAACCCGGTCCTAATTTTATTTTTTTATTTTTTTTATATTTTTTTAAATATAATCGGTGCGGGTAAGAGTGGGTTCAGAGGGTATGATAGGAAGCGGTACTCCACTTTAGGATAAGGAGGGTAGGAAAGAGAAAAACTGATGTGGCACTAAAATGACATCAGGATTCAGAGGGTAAGATAGGAAGCGGTACTCATGGTCTAAGAAGCTGACCACGATGTTATATTTTCTTCCTAAGAGCATCCACATAGGGCTTGCAAACTCACTTGCAAACCCAATTGCAAATCAAAAGAGGGCTCCACATCAGCTTTCAATTGCAACATTTGCAATTACACTTGCAATTACACGTGGCCACCAATTGCATTTCATTTTCTTTTTTTTATTTTATTTTCTTAATCATTTAAATAAATTAAACTTATATATAAAACATTAAATTTTTATAAATTAATAATGTTAACTTATTTTTTAGTTAAATTAATTATTTAAAAAAATATTATATATATATATATATATATATAGATGATGCTTTTTAAATAAAATATATTATGTTATATAAATTAAAAAATAGAAATGTATATAATAATTTATAAAGTAATTAATAAATGTTGTAGTGGGGACCATTTTTGAAAGTGTAGGTGGATTGCATGTGTGTGGAAGGTAATTGCAAAAGCTGATGTGGCACAATTGAAAGTGTAAATGAAATGCAGGGATGTGGATGGTCTAATGTCTAAACAAAAGCCTATTAAAAGTGAATTAAAAAAGACAACATGTACGACTATTCCATTACTTTCATCCTTTTTATATAACCCATAACACAGAGATCATCACCACCTTATCTTCCCAACATCTTTGAAGCCATGGCTGCCCATGCCAAGAACACCAATAGAGTTTCTCTTGCAATGGAGAGAACTGGACAATGGTAATCATCCACAACTCAAAACTTACATTTTACCCTAAAAGAGTGTTATCATCCTAGCTTATCTCCAAGATTAATTTTCAAACCCTCATTGTTGTTTTATTTGATCTGTTCTTAATCAGGGTTTTCTCTCAAGATATCCCAATTGATATTATTGTACAAGTCGGTGAAGCAAAGTTCCCTCTTCACAAGGTATGATGATTGATAAATCCATAATGGAATAACTTTAGAAACGAGATTTCTCCATAAGAAAGCACTGATAGATCATTGATTGTGTATTGTTATGTCAGTTCATGTTAGTAGCAAAGAGCAACTACATACGAAGATTAATACTCGAATCGAAAGAACCTGATATGGCGAGGCTAGATCTATCGAGAATCCCCGGAGGAGCTGAAATCTTCGAGAAAGCAGCAAAGTTCTGCTATGGTGTCAATTTTGAAATTACTGTACATAACGTAGCAGCACTCCGCTGTGCTGCAGAGTATCTCGACATGACTGATCAATACTGTGACGGAAACCTTGCCGGCCGGACAGACGATTTCCTTGTTCAGGTAGCGTTAACGAGCCTCTCCGGAGCTGTCGTTGTCTTAAAATCCTGTGAAGATCTTCTTCCCATAGCTGAACAGATCAACATCGTTCAACGATGTGTTGAAGTGGCCAGCGCTAAGGTAATTTACAATTAACGTGTTTCTGTATCTTCATTATCTTGAGAAATCCTCAAAATTAGGGTTTCGAAAATCGAGATCCTAGTAGATCTGAGCAATATAATTGAATCACTATACTATTGCAGGCTTGTAATGAAGTGAATTTTCCGAGCCGTTCACCGCCGAATTGGTGGACAGATGAGCTATCAATCGTCCACATAAAATTCTTCGAAAAAATAATCGCATCGATGAAATCACGAGGAGCAAAAGCACTTACAATTTCAAGCGCTATCATAACCTACACCGAGAGAGCGTTGCCGGATCTCGTCCGCGACCAATCCGGTAACAGCATAAAGAAATCTATCTCCATGGATTCCGGCACCAGAAACCAGCAACGACAGCTCCTAGAATCGATAATTGCTCTACTCCCCATCGAAAATCAACGAGCATGTTTTCCGATCAGCTTCCTCTGTTGCATCCTCCGTACGGCGATCTTCCTTGAAAACGACGACGTTTGTAAGAAGCAGCTGGAGAAACGGATATCGGCTATGTTAGAGCATGTCACCGTCGACGATCTTCTTGTGTTGTCTTACACTTTCGACGGAGAAACATTGTATGACTTGGAGAGCGTAAGAAGGATTATTTCAGGATTTGTGGAGAAGGAGAAGAGTGTGTCGGTGTTCAACGGCGGTGATTTCAGAGAAATATCGTCGACCGCCATGCTTAGGGTTGCAAAGACGGTTGATGCGTACCTCGGTGAAATCGCGACGGTTACTGAATTGAGCATTTCAAAATTCAACGGAATTGCCAATTTGGTGCCAAAAAATGCACGAAAATTGGATGATGATCTTTATCGCGCCATTGATATATACCTCAAGGTAAGCGATTCTACTTCCATTTTGATCATATTCTATGCAATGGTAGATAGTTATATGGTCACTTCAACCAAGATAATGGTAAAAAATAGAATACCAATGCCTATATTATAACTGAAAATCGCATCTCGCGTGTAGCTTAATTGGCAAAGGGGTGGGGTCCTGGGTTTGATCTCAGGCCCTCCACTAGCCTCAGCTGCTGCTGAGTGAGCCAAAAAATGCCCCTTACATTGGTGTCCTTGGGCTTGGAGGCAGGTTCCGTGTGGGGCCGGTTAGGGTTGCCGGTAATCAACTTTTTGCCCAAATATTATAACTGAAAATCACATGTATTTCGGGTTTGGTTAGCACAGGTAGACCTCGAAAAACTGATACACGAACTCGACATGAAATAAACGGATTTGGTTAATATATTTCAACTAAGTAAATAGTTGACACGACATGACACGAAAATGAAAGAAGTTAGGTCATGGTCAAAAATTTAAACTCGGAAATGGCCCGAATAACTCGAAAATTTGAACTATAAACCTTGGATTTCTAATGTTTTCATATGAATTTTGGATCTGTAATTTTTTTTGTTAAATTTTAATTTTTAATTTAATAAATGTTAAACGGGTTAGAAGGTTTAATGGGTTAAGAGGATGAACGGGTTAAGCGGATCGTGTTGAGATTTTTTGACCCGTTTATTAAACGAGTCGGGTTAAGATTAGGCATTCTCAACCCGTTTAACTTTGAACCCAACACAACACATTTGCCAGAAGCACAAGTGCGGTTGCGTCTTGGTCCAGCGACCTAAAAGCATTGACTAAATCTGAATCACATGATTTTAGTCCAAAATCACATGCGATATATATATATATATATATATATATATATATATATATATATATATATATATATATATATATATATATATATATATGTGTGTGTGTTATCGTGTTTTTTTTATTATGTTCTTGTTTTGACATTTTGGATTATTATGGTTTTAAATCTTAATAATCAATAACGCTCAAATAATCGTATGAATGATTACATGTAAAGTTTTATACAGTGATGACTAGTGATTTATAACGACTTATGTCAATTAATAATTATTCAACTTTTATCTTTTTTAGGCTCATCCAAATTTGGACGAAATCGAGCGTGAGAAAGTTTGTAGCGCGATGGACCCGCTACGACTCTCCTACGAAGCAAGGGTACATGCCTCCCAAAATAAAAGATTGCCCGTACAAATAGTTTTGCACGCACTTTACTTCGATCAACTACAACTTAGAAGTGGGAAAAACGAGAAGAGCACGCCTGATGCGTTGAGCATGAGGTCTCAAGTACAAGCGGACGTGTCATTGGCTAAAGAAAACGAAGCCTTGAAATCCGAGTTGTTGCAAATGAAGGCTTATATATCTGATATACAAAACAAGAATCATGTTGGATCAACGTCAGCTAGAATAGGTAACCCAAAAAAACATCGTTTCTTCTCATCGGTGTCCAAGACATTGGGAAGGTTGAATCCTTTTAGGCATGGATCAAAGGACACTTCTAATATCGTTGATGATGGTGATGACGTTGACCATACGAAGCCTAGGAGGAGACGTTTCTCCATCTCTTAGTCTCGGAAAAACTTACTTTTGAATTACCGAAGAATTAATTAGGTTAGTTTGTGTGAGAGTGTGATTTTTCTTTTCATTTCTTAGTTAAATCCTTCATACATTTCTTTAATTACGGTTTGCCCATTTTTTGGTTGTTTACGTCACTATATGTGATTATATGAGAAAAATGAAATTGTGTGTATGTAGAAATTAAAGAGTTGTTCTTGGTTAGTATGTTGGTTCCAACTTCCAAGTATCATAGTTTATATTTGTTCCATTCTTCCCCTATTTTGGTATAGAGGCAATTTCAAACGTGACCTAAACATTTTGCGAGAAGTCGCATTATCATATATGATTACACGCATGATATACATGCTTAATTATACATGATTAAACACATGTTGCATTGACAACACATAGATGTTAAGCATATATGATTAAACACACCCAAATGAGTGTAATCATATATAATCATGCGACATCTCACCTTCTCACAAAATGTTTCATTTCTCGCAACTTTATATATATATATATATATAGGCCGGGTATCAAATACAAACCAAATGGATTGTACAAACCCGTACAAACTCAATCTATCTTCATGAATCTGCAATTTGTATAATTTGGCTTCATGAATCTATATTTTGGCTTCATGAATATATAATTTGGCTTCATGAATCTATATTTTTCGGTGGAGCCCTAAAACACCCTTATGGATATAAAAAAAGAAGTTATGGATATAAAAAAAAGTTACTGTGATTGGTAGAGATGAAAAAATATGCTAAAAGCCCTAAAATATCCTTATGGATAAAAAAAAGAAGTTTCGTGATTGGTGGATATGAGTTTGTACAGTTTGTACAAACCATTTGGTTTGTACCCGATACCACCCCTATATATATATATATATATATAGAGAGAGAGAGAGAGAGGGTTCATTTGTTAACCTTCCATTTTGTATTAACTTCATCTTAGTCATTCATTTTCTTGTTAATAGTTGAGATTAAAACCATTTATTAATTAATTAAGAAATTAAGTCGTGTAATTAATTCTCCCATTGAACACAAATGAAAAGGGTAATTTTGGAATTTGACACAACATACTTTTTTCCATTAATTAAGTCGTGTACTTAATGTTCCTATAGTTGAACATATTGTTCCTATCTTCAATCCAATGTTCCTAATTGTTCAATTATATGTTCATATTTGTTCAATTATATGTTCATATTGGTTCAATTATATGTTCATAATTGTTCAATTATATGCAAACAACAGATTGTTCATATATGAGCAACTGTATGTTCATTCATGTTCGATTACTCTGAAATTACATGGTGTTACTTACTAGTTAATTACTATTACATTTAGAGCATGTAATATTGATGTCACATCATGTATGATGTGCAAATATTAAGGCTATGCATGAACAATGATGAAATATAAGCCTAAGTGAACCTATATGAACAATATATATTTGTTATATTTGTTCATGTTCAAATGAACATCTACGTCTACTCTCTCTTCAACGCCGTTGAAAACACGTTGATCACTCATGTTCATGATGCAACAATAGGAATTCAAACACTAATTTGATAGAAAAGACTACAAAATATTTGAGAAATAATAATATAGCTAGAATCAAAGAGATTTTGATTTTTGTACCCCCTTAATAAATCAATGTAATAAAACAAAAACATGGAATTCCATCCATGCCCCTATTTAATGGTTATATATAAATTTGAAACCACCAACTAAAATGGATTCCTATTGGTTGAATAAAGTTAACACAAAATAGGAGGTTAACAATTGAAGTCAACCCTATATATATATATAGGGGTGAGTTCAAATAAAAACTCATTTTCAATTGTGAACATGAGGACAACTCACAACCATTGATCAAGATTTGGAAAACTAATCAATGGTTAAAACTTAATTAAACCAATTGAGAAGTGATTATGGACAAATCTGGAAATTTGAATCAACGCCTACCATGTTTGACTTTTTATTTTCTTTTTTAATTAAAAAACTTTTACCCCCTTAAAGTTTAAAATAATTTATCTTAAAAATTACTAATATTTTAATCAAACAAATTACATCAAAAAAACGAGAATTTCGTGCTCTTCGATATGACATCCATCTCGATATAGTTTTTTCTTCATTTTAACCGTTTTTACGTGAAATGCTATGTATGTGTTATATTCGGTATGAATATGTATGCACGTTTCCTGGTGTGCATATTCAGTATGAATAACAAAGAGGAACGTTCATTCACTATTCATGACGAACAACACAGTATTCAAAATGAATAATACAACATTCAGGATGAATAATACACGAATTCCTGATTCATGCATTTTTAAACATGAATCGTGTATTATTCATCCTGAATAACACATTATTCACCCTGAATAACACATTATAATATTCACCCTGAATAACACATTATTCACCCTGAATAACACATTATAATATTCACCCTGAATAACACATTATTCATGTTGAATAATATATGAATGACCTGTGAAGGTTGAACACATGACACACTGTTGGTCCCGAAAGGCCTATACAAGTTTGTAGAAGGGGGGTTGAATACAAACACGCTATTTTACTTTTCTAAATTGTTTATTGATAAATCATTAACAATTTACAGCTTGTTGCGGAAACAAGATTAAGGATAAACCTAAATCTAAACAAGTTGGAACACTAAGGTTTCTTGCACTAAGAAAGATATGGAGATTACTAATAAAATCCTATCTTGAGAGAGATTTGAACTTGTCCAGAGTTAGCAAGTTCCTTCAAATGAAGTGAGTTCATCTCTTTATATACTGCATGCATTTAATGCAATTCAGTATACGCTTTACACGTGTCATCAGCGGATTGGTTGCATGTCATTGACCTTTGTTGACAACCTTAGTAGCCACATGAATGAACAGTGTAGTATCAGAGTGGTTGTACGATCTCAGATTTTCGGAGGTTCTTTTCTGACATTTCGTACGGTGGCGTGCAAGGGAGGTTAAGACAAAAGTACTTTGTACGGAGGACTTCATGATCAGCTTTCGTTGATTCAGCGATTATCATTTACTATTCAGCGAATGATAAAGTTCAGCGATAGCTGAAGTCTTGTACTTGATACTTCACGTTGAGTGGACAAATCTGAGTCTTCGCTGATCCGCATCAGTTCATTAGTAGACTTGTCGCTGGTTCTTGAGCTTGATCTTCGACTTCAGCGTAGAACCTTTGTTGACGTGAAACTTGTCTTCAGGGATTATAAGTAAACAACTAACTTATCAGCGATCACCATAAGGACTGAACAGACTCAGCGCATTATGGTGAACAGTGTTCGCTGAATGTTTAATTTAAAGAGCGAGAGTTCCTATCAGCGGTACTGTAAGATCTTAGTACTTATCAGCGATAGTGAAACTCTGATACATATTGTTTACATACAATTTTCACTAAGTATTTAAGAGAGGGTCATTATCAAATCACTGAGGGTTTGGATCAACAATCTCCCCCTATTTGATTATGACATAGCAACAAAGAAAATTGCTATTTAATGAAAACATAAGGATAAAAAGAACTCATAAAATATTTGTCCCTTTTACTGTTTTCTGGGATCTTTTCAGTACTGATGGAGTAAAGTACATTCGCTGAAATCTTTCTTTAAATCTTTGAATCAGGTTACAATGAAGAACAAAAAGATTACAAGTACAAGCGAAATAAATTACAAGTACAGAAGGATAACTGATACAATAGAGAAAAAGGAGATTATATCAGTTTTCAAAAGGTTCTTCCTTAATGAGAAGTTCATCAAGGGTCGTCTTTTCAGTGGGAATCATCCAGTCAGGAACCGTTACACCTTGTTTTCTTTTCTTCAGTGCTTCTTGAAAGATCAAGGGTTTTAGGTGTCGTGCCTGAATGTCCTTTCTGAAGTCACACCAATAGATAAGATCTCTGAGCTGTTCGATTGGAGTGATTGGGAGCTCAGCGATCCGTTGAAAGCATTTTCGTCCGTCGTAGTCAAGAAAGAATATTCCATAAGGATTACTGATGACTTTACCAGGGACGAAAAGTTCACATGGTGGCAGAGAGATGTCAAGGGCAGATAGATCAGGATCAGGACCAAGTACTTCAGCGCGAGAGAAACCAATTCCAGTTTCATTTCGTATGACAGGTCCTGAATTTGAATCTTGACGTTTCTTCCTTGGAGAACCTCTTTTTCTTTTCGGCTTTAGATCAGGAACAGGAGGAATATCCACACAGGAAGATATCAAGTCGATCTGTCTGTTTATCAGCTTTTCGAAATGATTCTTGTACTTTGATTGTGATGGTTGGATAGCTAACCTCATCTCCAGCCATTCAGAGAGACCATACCTTTTTACAGTGTCAGCACGAAAGGTTTCAGATGTGCCATCTTCTCTGAACAGTTTGATGTCAACAATAGGTACTCCGATAGATGTTCTTCCAGAGATGAATACCTTGTTGATCTTCGCTGGACGATATCTGAAGTGAATTTTCTCTTTACACCAGATCAAGGTGGTCTGAGAAACTTCAGTTTTCTTTTCCACGATCTTCTGGGCTTCTTCCCACAGCTTTCGTTGGATTTGAATGGGAACACGCTTCAGCTTGGGGTCTTTGACAGATTCTTGAGTGAGCTTGATGGCGTATTCTCTGTCTTTCTCTTCAGCTTCCATTCTTTCAGCAATGAGGCGTTCAGCTCTAAGGTGGTCCTGATATTCAGCTTTTGAAATTCTGAACTTAGGAGGAACTGAAGGCAGTTGATCAGGCCTTAGAATGATTCGTTGATCCTCGAATCGCTTTATTATTTCTTCTCTTCTCTTTTGATCCTCTTCACTCAGCTTTTAAGGAACTGAGGAAGGTCTCTTATTGCGCGAGAGAGGTTGTTCTTCTGGTTCATCAGTCTCAGAGATCAAGTCCAAGACTGGGATTATTTCATCAGCAGCAGCTGCCTTTATTTGTGAAGTCGCAACAGTAGAACCTTCAGCGACATCCTCAAACAGGGGAGAGGACTAGCTGAAAAGCAGCGATCTTACAGATAAGAATTGGGTAGAAGAACTTGGGTAGAAAAGATAGAAAAAATAATGTGGATGTGTATATAGGTTTGGAGAACTTAGTGAGCTGTTGAGAAGTTCAGGGAAGGAAAAAGTAAAGTTTTAGTTTACCTGACAAACCGGCTTTTCAAAGAGAATCGCTAGATTTTCATCTTCAGCGAGGCCTTTGTCTTTGCTTTTCTCAGCGCCAGAGGCTGAGGGCTTTGTCTTTGTCTTCTCCCCTGATGGTTCTTTTATTGAGATTCCTTTAAGAGCTTTGATCCTTGGGACAGGTTTGACGATAAAGAAATCATCGTCATCTTCATCATCATCATCATCCTTTCTTGGAGAGAAGGATGGTTTGTCGTCAGGGATGTCGATGTCTTCATCTTCTTCTGCTTCGGAATTCTCAGCATCTTCTTCGAGTTGCTCCCCCTCAGATACAGAGGCGAGCTTCTCGGTTCCCTCAGGGTTTTCATCTCCCTGAGGTCCAGTGGTCAGATCTTCATTCCTCTCTCCCCTGATAGATTCATCATGGGAAAGGTCTTCAGCGCTTTTCTCCTTGGAATGTTCAGCGCTCTTCTCCCCCTCTTTTTCATGATGACTGGGGGAGGAATGGGCAGACTCAGCATTGGTGTTATCTCTGTCTTCTGGGCCAGAGATTTTCACACAACCTTCAAGCTTTGCTATTCTGTCTTCTAGGCCAGAGATAGCAGGCGTGATTTTCCTCAGCTCTGTGCGATCCTCCTCTGTGAAAGATTCCAGAATAGGGACAGGGGCAGGAGCAGGAGCTGGACTATTTGCCTTGTTTACCAGTGTCTCGATCATCGTCTTCATAGAGCTAACGTCGGTCTTTACAGAGCCTAAGTCAGTCTTGACCTCTGACATATCACCCTCGAGTTTTTCAACCGATGTCTTCAGCGTTGTTACTTCGCTGGACATGGTCGAAACTGATGTTTTGAGGCTTGTGTAGTCAGTGTAGATGTCACAGAGCACCTTGGCAAAATCGTTGAGCGTCTTATCAAGACTCTTGATGTCTTCAGTGGAAGCTTTCTTCTCCACCACCGTTGTCAGCTTTGTCAAGTTCTCTCCAGCGTTTGTTACAGCTGTTGAGTTGTTGGAGAGTGTGGTGGTGAGACTGGACAGCTTTGTTTCCACGGACTTCAGCGAGGCGTTGATGTCTCCCAAATTAGGACCTGTAACATATAAGTACTTGTGAACAAAGGAAAGCTCAGAAGTTTCAGGTTTAGTTATAGTGTTTAAGGTGGGATTAGTACCTGCAGGAGGATTGATGAACTCGTCGAAGTTGCAAGTTCCTGAATAGTGTTCCATATCCTCTTCGAAAGTACGGTGAGGTATGGTGAACTCTGCAGGTCCTTTCTTCATCATTTGTTGAGAAGCATCAGCGGCGGCTTCTGGAATGATGGCATCTCCAGTGTTTGCTGGAGGAGTGTCCAAGTGAGTGGAGGGAGAAGCGAAGGTTAAGATTGGGGTTCGGGTTCTGAGTTCAGCGTTGGAATCGCTGACAATCACTTCATCAGTCTTTTGAGAGACTGAGGGAGGTTGGGTAGTTTCCAAGTTTCTAACCTCAGCGTTTGGAGACGCTGAAGTCTGGATTGGAGGGATGGCTTGCACGGGTGTGGCAGAGCGTACCACGGAACTTTCCTTCAACTCTTCAGAACGAGCTGAGGAGTCTTCAGCATGAAATTGCTGGGGTTGCTCCTTGGTTTTCTTGATCCTTTTGGAATCAAGTTGGGTGTGTGAGGGTTTCCTTTTCTTATAAGGAGAGGATGTTGTGGCCGGGGTATCAGCGATTGGTATTGTCGCTGAAGGAGCCACAGAAAGCGGAGAATTTAGAAGAGAGAGAAGAGTAGAGAGACGTACCTCATTGGCGACGGGCTTGAAGTCGAGAACCTTAGGTAGCGTTTGGTATGCAGACTGGATGGGACGGGACAGGACGGGACAGAACGGGACAGGACTGGACAGGACAGGACTAATTGTCTGTCCTACGTTTGGTACGACTAGAACAGGACATGACTAATTGTCTGTTTTGCGTTTGGTAAGCTGGACAGGACAGGACAAAACTGTTAAAATGACCAAATTGCCCTTAAGCGCTGTCTAATGTTATTTTATATCATATAATGATTATAAATGACACAAATCAAGCAAAATTTATTTAAATAACTTTATCTATAATATTTACGCTGTTTTTTATAGCAATTTTATAGCAATTTTTATGACTCAGAAACATACATTAGAGTTTTATGACTCAGAAACATACATTCCATAGAAATCAACAGCAGAAACAATTTATACATTTTTATAGCAATTTTTTGGGCCTGCAGGTGAAGGTCTTTTGGGGTCTGTTTGGGGGTGATTCGGTTCAGCAGCTAACATTGCTGTTTGTTAGTAGCTGCAGGTCTCATGGTTTGGGTGGAGATTCGGTTCAGCAGCTAACATACATACTGCAGCAAAACATACATACAGCAGCAAAAACAACAGTAGAAAAATCAACAGCAGAAACATACATACTGCAGGTCTCATGGTTTCGGTGGAGATTCGGTCTACTGCAGGTCTCATGGTTTGGGTCTGGTTTGGGGGTGATTCGGTTCAGCAGCTAACATACATACAACAGCAAAACATACATACAGCAGGAGAAATCGTACCTGCAAAATCGAGGGGATGAAACGAGATGGAGAAGAAGAGAAATCGTACCTGCAAAATGGAGATAAACCGAGGGGATGAAACGAGATGGAGAAGAGAGATGAAGTCGTTCTTGCTAAAATGAAGATGGAGGCTCACAAATTTGGCTAGGTTTGTATATATCAGATTACTTATGAGGGTAAAATGGTAATCTCCCACCTTAGTCCCATCTTGTTCCACCTATTTTGGTGGAACAAGAATTCTCATGTTTTGTCCCACAAAATTAAAAAATTGTCCCATGTTGTCCCATGTTATTCTTGTCCCATGCCGTACCAAACATGGGACTATTTTTTTTGTCCAGTCCCGTCCCATGTAGTCTGCATACCAAACGCAACCTTAGGGCCAATCTGAGAAAGTTTCAGATCACCCTCTTCAGGATAGCTGTCCTTCAGGCCATATTGAAAGATGGCACTGATGAATCGTGGGTAAGGAACCCATGCTGGTCTGTCAGCGGCAGAATCGACACGTTGAATCAGGTCTTCATAAATAATGGAGGCCCAGTCAATATTTAGACCTTTCAGCAGTGCGTATCCCATGGACTGCTGAGGTTGGGCGGCTTGATCAGAAGATCCGGATTTCGCTGTCATGCAGCTGATCAGGTGAGCGAAGATGAAATTCATCTCGCTGGGCATTTTGGATTTCTTTATCAGCGTCAGTTTCTTCTCAGGCTTCTTGTCCCTTCCAATATCCCAGATATAACCCATTGCGTCAAGGAAAGCAATGATTGCTTCTCTGTCAGCATGCTTTTTGTGGTCAGGGAATGGAATGAAGGGTTTTTCTTTGGAGGCATTTGGGAAGTTTAGGGCTTTGCGGATAATTGCGGGTGTGATCTTGATGGTGCCATACTCAGTATCGTTGAGTATGCATTCTATGGTTTTGGATGGATCTTTGGCAGAAGGTAGCTCAGTGTGTCTGGCAGAGTACCAGAACTGGGATAAGAGCCGCTGACTGGCAGGAGGTGTTATGGTCAGGGCTGTGTAGATGGGGCTGTTCTTCAGAAAACTTACAGCATCGTCCAGATGTGATACTTGCTTCCGAGGAGGAAACTAGAGAAGAACTGAGAGGTTGTTGGCCTTAGTCCAATCGAGTTGATCCAGCTCGAACTTCACCTGGGGGGCTTTGAAGATTTCCATTTCCTCAGAGTCAGTGGAGATGGATTCAGCGGTAACATTCAGCTTTGAAGATGCCATATCACTGTATTATCAGTTCAACCAAAGATGTTAACAGATAAGAATTATCTTAATGTGGAAAGAAATTTCCGTTAAGATTTTTCGAATCTTGTCCATTTCATTCAGACAAAAAATGTCTTAATGAAGATTAGGGTTTTTCTTGATTTTAAAAGAAAAGTAAAACCCATAAAATCTTGTATTCCAGTTTCTAAAAGAAAAATGGATACGAATGAAGAACAAGTTTAAGATTTAGATTTAAAACTTGAAGAACAACCATGAAATGGTTGTGTTCATAAAACCATGAAAGAAATGATTTTATTTTTAAAAAAGTTCTTTTGTTTGATCTTGTTGAAACAAAGAGAAGATCGAAAACAAGTTATACGCATTTGATAAAAAATAAGAACATATTAACCTTGAAGTTTTGATGAAGAAGATGATGAACAGTTCTTGAGGTTTTTGAGAGCACAAATGAAACAGAGAATTCTTTTCTTGCGGAGAAAGATTGTTCGCGTAAAAGACAAATATAAACCAAGAGTTGTTTATATAGGGATTTTTAGAGAGAGAAAACCTTGAGCGGGAAAAGGTTTTCATCATGACACGGACACATGTTTGCATTTGATTGGAAGTTTGAACAAAACGTGCAAACGTGTGTCAGAAAGAAACCGTGCCGAGTGTTATCCGTTGCAATGACGTCACAACTGTCCTTTCACATTCTTTTAGGATGTCTCTGAGGTTTTGAAAAACTCAGGGACTCTTTTGAAAAACATGAAGCACTGAATAGAAATATCAGTGAAATCGCTGATAAATGTGAACCGCTGAAGATTTTATCCTTCAAAGTTCAGCATTCCAAGCTCGCTGATGAGAAAGTTGAATCTTGTCTCATCAAGAGGTTTGGTAAACAAATCAGCTAACTGATAATCAGTTGGGATAAAATGAAGTTCTATATCACCATTCATCACATGATCTCTGATAAAATGATATATGATTTCTATGTGTTTTGTCTTTGAGTGTAGCACTGGATTGTTTGCTATAGCGATGGCACTTGTGCTGTCGCAATAGATTGGAATTTTGGAGAGCTGAAGATCATAGTCTAGTAGCTGATTTCTCATCCACAAGACTTGAGAACAGCAGCTTCCAGCGGCTACATACTCAGCTTCAGCTGTGGAAGTGGACACTGAGTTTTGCTTCTTACTTGTCCAACTTACCAGCTTTCCACCCAGGAGCTGACATCCTCCTGTGGTGCTTTTCCTATCCATTTTGCAACCTGCAAAATCACTGTCTGAATAGGCGGTTAGATCGAATCCTGAGTCTTTGGGATACCAAAGACCTAGATTCGCTGTACCCTTAAGATATCGAAAGATTCGCTTTACAGCTTTCATATGGGATATCTTAGGTTCAGCTTGATATCGTGCACACAGACATGTTGCAAACATAATATCGGGTCGGCTAGCTGTAAGATACAATAGTGAGCCGATCATCCCACGGTACAGCGTGACATTGACAGGAACACCCTTTGTGTCCTTATCAAGTATCAGCGGTGGTGCCATAGGGGTTTTCATAGCTGAACTTTCAGTTAAGTCGAATTTCTTCAGCATATCTTTAACATACTTTCCCTGATTTATAAAAGTTCCTTTTTCAGTTTGCTTAATCTGAAGACCAAGGAAATATGTTAGTTCACCCATCATACTCATTTTATACTCATCTTTCATTCTATCAGCGAAACGAGTACAAAGCTCAGGGTAAGTAGAACCAAATATAATGTCATCAACATATATTTGAACTAAAATGATATGACCTTTTACTTTTCTAAAAAACAAAGTTTTGTCAATCTTACCTCGCTCAAAATTTTCAATATGGAGATAAGTAGAGAGAGTATCATACCATGCACGTGGAGCTTGCTTTAAGCCATAAAGTGCCTTGTCCAGTTTATAAACATAACCTGGACGCTTAGGATCTGAGAATCCTGGAGGTTGTTCCACATATACTTCTTCATTCAGCTTTCCATTTAGAAACGATGACTTAACATCCATCTGATGTACAGTGAAGTTTTTGTGTACAACATATGCTAAGAAAAGACGAATAGATTCAAGTCTTGCTACTGGAGCAAAAGTTTCGTCATAATCTATGCCTTCCTCTTGTCTGTATCCCTGAGCAACAAGACGAGCTTTGTTGCGAGTTACAGTACCATGTTCGTCCAACTTGTTTCGATAGACCCATTTAGTGCCTATCACCGTTTTGTCAGTTGGTCTACGAACAAGTTTCCAAACTTTGTTTCTTTCGAATTCAGTCAGCTCTTCTTGCATAGCGCTGACCCATTTTGGATCTCTGAGGGCATCATCTATTTTCTTTGGTTCAGTTAGAGAAATAAAGTTAACAAATAAACAAATGTTACCTTCACTTCTACGAGTCTGAATACCAGCGTTGGGATCACCAAGAATTTGATCGATTGGGTGATTTACAGTCCATCGCTGAGCCGGAGCATGCGTCGCTGACTCAGTCTGAACTGGAGAAACTGAAGATGAGGCTTCAGCTACTTCTGGATTATCAGCTAAGAGAGGAATGTTTGCGTTTGCCACTTCATTCACTGATTGCTGAGAAATAGATGTAATTTCTGAGACATTTGGATCAACTGCAGGTATAGTGTTTATAGGAACAGCTGAGACCCAAGATGTTTCAGCTTCACTATTTTGCATATTTGGAATGATAGAAGGACCATCATTTTCTACTGTGTGAGCATGAGGAGTGGGAACATCTTCTGAATCACCAAGATGAGAAAACATCCATTGATTCAGTTCTTCTGTATCAGCGTTCGGTTTAGAGTTCGCTGAACGGGATTCGTCAAACGTGACGTGAATAGTTTCTTCTACAGTTTGTCTTCTTCGGTTGAAGACTTCGAAGGCTTTGGAAACTGAGGAGTATCCAAGAAAGATTCCATCATCAGCCTTAGGATCAAACTTTCCAAGGGCATCTCTGTTGTTCAGTATGAAACACTGACATCCAAAGATGTGAAGAAAGCTGATTGAAGGCTTTCTCCCATGAAAGAGTTCATAGGCTGTCTTTTTGAATCTTTTAACTATCAGCGACCTGTTTTGCGTAAAACAAGCAGTGTTGACAGCTTCTGCCCAAAACTGAGTAGGCAGGTGAGAATCGCTGAGCATTGAACGTGCAGCTTCAATAATTGTTCTATTTCTTCTTTCAGCGACTCCGTTTTGTTGTGGTGTTCTCACTGACGAAAAGTTGTGAGAAATACCCTTGCTCTCAAGGAAGGAATCAAGAGAACTGTTTTTGAATTCAGTTCCATGATCACTCCTTATTGAGCGAACAGTCATATTGTTCAGAGTTTCCATCTTCCGAACAAAGGTGATGAGTTCTTCAGGGGTGTCACTCTTAGAACGGAGAAACATTACCCATGTGTAACGAGAGAATTCATCAACTATGACCAGCGTATATTTCTTTCCAGCGATGGATTGTTTGTTAACGGGGCCAAACAAATCCATATGGAGTAGTTGTAGAGGAGATGACACTGAGGAAACTTGCTTTGACTTAAAGCTTGCCTTGGTCTGCTTCCCTTTTTCACACGCTGAACATAAGGACTCTTTGGCGTATGAATGTTGAGGTAGACCAGTGACTAACTCTTTGGATGAAAGAGTATTAAGTGTCTTGAAGTTGAGATGTGAGAGCCTTTTGTGCCATAGCCAGTTAACATCAGAAGATGCTTTTGAGAAGAAACAGGAGTTCTCAGTGGTTGTTGAGTCCATGTTTATAACGTAAACATTTTCCAAACGATAACCGCTGAGAGCTATCTTCTCCTTTTTGTCAGAGACAAAGCAGGATTCCTTAGTGAAAATCACTTTGTTATCCATGTCGCAAAGCTGACTGATGCTTAGAAGATTATGCTTCAGCCCTTCAACATATGCGACTCTTCTGAAGGATGTTGTACCATTTGAAAGTACACCATACCCTCGGGTATGTCCTTTTCCATTTCCACCGAAAGTCACAGAGGGACCCTTCTCTTCCTTGTATTCAGCGAGCAGGTTTTTCTTTCCAGTCATGTGTCTAGAGCATCCGCTATCGAGATACCAGATACCCTTCTTAACCTGCAATACAAAGGAAGATTAGTTTTGCTTGGGTACCCACTTCACCATGTATACGCGTTTGTCAGTGGAAGTAGTTGGAATGGGTTCAGCAGTCTTCGCAGCATTTGAAGATTCAGCTTTGTCTTTCTTCACTTTGGTCAATTTCTTGACCTCAGCGGTAGGAGTCACCTTGACCTGAATTGCAACTGGTTTGGTCTTCTTGGGTGCTATCTTCACCTTAGCTATCTTATCAGCTTTGGTGGCTGTGGGACACATACTTGCAATATGATCGGTAAGTCCACAGTGATAACATTTCCTATAACTAAAATTAGTTCTAGGACCACTTGAGTGCTGATCTTTTAATTTGGAATTAGAAGTGCCAGCACCAAGTACACTATTGGTTTTTGAAATAGGACGAACATTCAGTTCTTCAGATTTCTTACCAAGGATATCTACTCTGAGTCTAGGAGTAGGTCGCTGAACTGATCCAGAGGTATGATTTCTAGAACCAGATGAATGAATCACTAAGGCTTTGGAAGCATTCAGCTTAGGTACTAAGGTACCCTTCTGAGGATTTTGATAAATAACAATTCCTTTACCTTTGTCTTTAGAGACGGAGGTAGGTTTTGAATAAACCATTTTCTCCTTACCTTTTGAGGAGGTAGGAGTTTCCTCAGGGATTGGTGTAACCGACGAGGAGTACTGAGATGAAGAAGTGTCAGCTACTGAGGATACGAACGTTCCAAATTTAAGCATTGAACGTTCAGTGGTTGGTATTGGAGTATCATATTTATAACCCAGATCACGTTTATCACTCAGAGGAATCTAAGCCTTAATTATCTCAGTGATCTTTGTTGAAGAATTACACCATCCTTCAACAGTAGCTTGTTCAGCTTTTAATGCAGCGATAGCTTCCGCTCGTTCGATTTTGACTAGCTGATTTAAATGGACTTGATCTTTAAAATCTTCTTCAAATTTAGAAAGCTTTTCTATTTGAAGGTGGCAGTTTTTAAGCTTTTCAGCGAGATCAAGATTTTGGTTTTCAACCACAGCTTTGCCGTTCATGGCTTCGTATAAACTTCTAGTCAGCAGTTCGATTTTACGGAGACTATCAGCTTCATCAATATTTGCAATATTGGTAAAGAAGGAAGGTGATACCTGAATGGCAGATGTTGAAGTGGAGGGAATGTCTGAACTTTCTTCCTCTTCTTCAATCTTGGCCATGAGACATTGATTTGCTTCATCATCTTCAGAATCAGATGATGAGGCTTCTTCATCAGAAGCATCCCAATCATAGTCAGCCATCAGGCCTTTTCCTTTCTTCTTAAAGCTTTTCAGCTTTGCATACTTTTCCTTCAGCTTTGAGTATTTGTCGTCTTTATTCCTTGGAACAAAGGATTTCTTTGTAAACGCTGAAGGTCTCATGATTTTCTTTGCAAGAGAACTATTGTTTATATAATTTGTGTTTGTGTGGGAGGCCATTTTCAGAAAATAGCAAGGAAGAGAAATATCTTAGATTAGATCTTGTTTATGAGTTTAAACAAATCCGCTCTGATACCACTTGTTGGTCCCGAAAGGCCTATACAAGTTTGTAGAAGGGGGGGGGGGGTTGAATACAAACACGCTATTTTACTTTTCTAAATTGTTTATTGATAAACCATTAACAATTTACAGCTTGTTGCGGAAACAAGATTAAGGATAAACCTAAATCTAAACAAGTTAGAACACTAAGGTTTCTTGCACTAAGAAAGATATGGAGATTACTAATAAAATCCTATCTTGAGAGAGATTTGAACTTGTCCAGAGTTAGCAAGTTCCTTCAAATGAAGTGAGTTCATCTCTTTATATACTGCATGCATTTAATGCAATTCAGTATACGCTTTACACGTGTCATCAGCGGATTGGTTGCATGTCATTGACCTTTATTGACAACCTTAGTAGCCGCATGAATGAACAGTGTAGTATCAGAGTGGTTGTACGATCTCAGATTTTCGGAGGTTCTTTTCTGACATTTCGTACGGTGGCGTGCAAGGGAGGTTAAGACAAAAGTACTTTGTACGGAGGACTTCATGATCAGCTTTCGTTGATTCAGCGATTATCATTTACTATTCAGCGAATGATAAAGTTCAGCGATAGCTGAAGTCTTGTACTTGATACTTCACGTTGAGTGGACAAATCTGAGTCTTCGCTGATCCGCATCAGTTCATTAGTAGACTTGTCGCTGGTTCTTGAGCTTGATCTTTGACTTCAGCGTAGAACCTTTGTTGACGTGAAACTTGTCTTCAGGGATTATAAGTAAACAACTAACTTATCAGCGATCACCATAAGGACTGAACAGACTCAGCGCATTATGGTGAACAGTGTTCGCTGAATGTTTAATTTAAAGAGCGAGAGTTCCTATCAGCGGTACTGTAAGATCTTAGTACTTATCAGCGATAGTGAAACTCTGATACATATTGTTTACATACAATTTTCACTAAGTATTTAAGAGAGGGTCATTATCAAATCACTGAGGGTTTGGATCAACACACACTCTCTTTGTTTTCTGATTCACAACCGAAACTTGGTTTTATTCTTTATGAATATGTATGCACATCTTCAGGTGTCCACATTCAATATGAATAACAAAGGTGAACGTTCATTCACTATTCATGATGAATAATACAATATTCATGATGAATAATACAATATTCAGGATGAATAATACAATATTCAGGGTGAATAACACATCATTCACCCTGAATAACCCATTATAATATTCACCCTGAATAACACATTATTCATGTTGCATAATATATGAATGACCCGTGAAGGTTGAACACATGACACACTCTCTTTGTTTTTCGATTCACAACCGAAACTTGGTTTTATTCTTTATGAATATGTATGCACATCTTCAGGTGTCCACATTCAATATGAATAACAAAGGTGAACGTTCATTCACTATTCATGATGAATAATACAATATTCAGGATGAATAATACAATATTCAGGATGAATAATACAGTATTCAAGATGAATAATACATGAATTCATGAATCGTGTATTATTCACCCTGAATGATGTATTATGCATACTGAATGATACATTATTCATGAAGAATAATACATGAGTGACTCGTGAAGGTGTGGAGACGTGACGCACTCTCTTTTGTTCATCGGTTCACAATCGAAACTCGATAGGTTTCCGATTCATCTCGATAGGTGTTGGGTTATGGTAATGAAGAACACGATACCTTAGGACGCTGAAGAAAGTGTTGTAGAAGGTGATGTCGAGTTACAGACTTATGGTGTCGAGATGTTGTACGCACTTGAACATACATAAATATTCATACCGAATATAACACGTATATGGCATTCCACGTAAAGACGGTTAAAACAAAAAAAAAACTATATCGAGATGGATGTCATATCGAAGAGCACGAAATTCTCGTTTTTTGATGTAATTTGTTTGATTAAAATGTTAGTAATTTTTAAGTTAATTTATTTTAAAATTTAAGGGGGGTAAAAAAATTTAATTAAAAATAAAAATAAAAAGTCAAACATGGTAGGCGTGGGTTTTAATTATCTTCCCTTTTTACCCCTAATCACCTTAATTAATAATTTCAATTAAAAACTCTATTTAATATGAGTCATTGGATCAATATAGATGGAAGGGCCAAGATCCGTCCTCATGTTCACAATTGAAAATTAGTTTTTATTTGAACTTTCCTCTCTCTCTCTCTCTATATATATATATATATATATATATATATATATCCTATGATTTTAATTCAAAGTTGTTTCACCATATGAAAATGATATAATTGTCATTTTGTAACAAAGGTTCACGAGATGAAACACAACTATTATTTCACCTCATAAAACACATACTATTATTTCACCGGATGAAACACATATTAAAAAACAAAATTTCATATTTCACCAGATGAAACACATACTAAAAACAGAATCTTCATATTTCACCACATGAAACAGATACTAAAAAACATACTTTTCACATTTCACCAGATGAAACGCATACTAAAAAACAGAATTTGCATATTTCACCAGATGAACACACATATTAAAAACAGAATTTTCATATTTCACCATATTTAACGGATACTAAAAAACAGAATTTTCATATTTTACTAGATGAAACACATACTAAAAATAGAATTTGCATATTTCACCAGATGAAACACATATTAAAAAACATAATTTTCATAAATATGATATTTTACCTCATGAAATCCAAACATAATGTTTATATATATATATGTTATTTCACCTAATGAAATAAAAAACAATTTTCACCTATAATCTATTTCACCACATGAAATAAAACAAAATTTCCCAAAATCACAAAGTTGATCTTGATTATACAAACGTTGGATCATGTATGTCGACTTTCACATGCGAGGTTCACGGTTCCTGGGAGAATGCACATATAGCTTCAAGTGTGTTCTCATCCTGCAACATCAAGAAGGAATTAGGTGACAATGTAGGGTTCCTAAGCCAATAATGCCCACCATTCTCCCTTCATCTGGATTCGTGATTTTCCCCTTCTCCATATCCTCCATCGCCTTGAATGCCTTCATAAACCCAGGCTCCATTTCCTTCACAAACTCGTGTGTAAACCTAACGCGACTCATGTCCAAATACAAGCCTAAGTCCTTATGTTATGTTGATACAACCACTCTACGTATCTCTCCCACAAGATTTTGGGGTCTATTTCTAACCCTTTCTTCGCCACTGAAAACTCATCACCGATGGAAAGCAGTCTTTGACAGACTTGACGGAACATCATGGTGAGGTTCACGGCTCCTCCTTCGGTCTCATCAACACCAGCGACGTTCGCAACTCCGTCGACGACGGAAGTAGCATCGGTATTGGCAAACGGAGTGGTACAACTACCACCGATGGTTTCCGATGTGCTTTTTTGGTGTCAGGTCTTTGCAATTGAAGGTGAAGAGTGAAAAAACGGTGGAGAGACGAAGAAGAAGGCAGATTTAGGAAAACCAAACGAGCAGATTGAATTAAAAAAGGCGGAAGAAGCGGAGAATGGGACGTCATAGCTGGTGGTTTCCGACGATGACGATTCCGACAAGGAAAGTCAGTGAACGGATCGAAAAGAAACCTATAAACCAGTGTGAATCCATTGGGTTGAGGTAAGGGTGCTCACGGGTTGGGTTGATCGGGTTGAAGACATTTGAACAACTCAACCCAATGTTTGGCGGTTTGAAAAATCTCAACCCAACCCAACCTAACCCAAACCAAAGTTCAACCCAACCCAACCCAATCCGTATGGGTTGGCCGGGTTAATATTTTGGCACATCAATATATTCCCGTAACCTAGAATATGTTCTTTCGTTACTTATAATTCCTTTTCAACATCCATCATTTGATACGCTTTGCCATATTTTCTTAAATTTTAAACATATCGCCATCAACTGTTTTTTCTCAATTTGTCATATATATATATTCACATTTACTGAATATATATAGAGGGAGGTTTAAGGGAAAACCTCAAAAAACGGAAAACTGAAGAACACTCTGGTGGCCTTCATCTGGACGGTATGCAATTGTGCATACAGGTAAATTATGTTGGTTTTGGTTTTGGTTTTGGTTTTTATGCACGTGTGCATGTTACAAAAAAAATCTGTTATATTATATTTTAATATGAATGGGGTCGAAATGTAATTTAGTCTAAGATTTGGACTATTTGTAAATGTAAAACTCAAGCGTTGAATTTTGTAATTAACCAAAGTTTAAGATAATTGTGAAACTTGAAACTTGGAGGTTGATTCTGTCATTTAATGAAAGTTGATTTTATACTTAAGGAATGAGTCGGCAAGTGATTTGAGAAAAGATCTCAAATCAATTGTTGGAGTCGGTTTAGAGGCAGAAAGAATTTGTGAAGAGTTCATCAGGTAAGAATTGATGATCCTTACCAATTAGATTTGATTAAGATTATAGTATGGATAAGGTTTGAATTCATCAGGTTTTGGAATCAGTGAGGAGCAAGTTTGATTTTGGAGCAATGGGTAAATTGAAATTGCAGTTCTGTTCGATTGCTAACCTAAGGTGAGTTCATCCTTTAAAGTTTTGTCTTAATAAGAATTGATAAGTTGAACTGAATGAGTTTTATGAAGGTATCGATATTGGTATAAATGAATACAAATTGAATGTTAGAATACTGATTGAAATATAGAGGAACTGGGTAAAATGGGTGAAGTCCGAAAGATGAATGGTACCGGATTCCGAATGGTATCGGATTGGTACCGGATTCCGAAGTGTGTTCCGGATTGGTACCAGATTCCGAAGTGTGTTCCGGATTGATACCGGATTCCGGATGGTGTCCGGATAGAATACCGGATGGTTCCGGACTTAGAGTCCGGATGAGTTTTCCGGGTAGTTCCGGATAAGGGATTTTTTCCGGATATAGTTTCCGGACTTAGCGGAACCCCCGTGCTAAGTCGTTGAAGAGGGACAATTGAGAATGGGGGTATGATAGATTATTTGGGATTCTTAGCTTTGAGAATATGATATGAAATGTTTTGTGCATTCGAGTAAATATGCACGTATGTTAGTAAGTGTAATGGATCCATAGGCACTGACATTATTTGTAACGTGAAATAGGCATAAAGTAAATTGTAATTCCTGTTGACCTGAAATGAGGAATAGGCATAAAGTAAATTGTAATTCCCATTTCGTAAGGTGATGAGAAATGAGGAATAGGCATAAAGTAAATTGTAATTCCCATTTCGTATTGTGATGTGAAACGTGGAATAGGCATAAAGTAAATTGTAATTCCCGTTGACGTGAAATGAGGAATATGCATAAAGTAAATTGTAATTCCCATTTCGTATTGTGATGAGAAATCTAGGAATAGGCGAGAGTTAATCGTAAATCCTGATTTCTATGGGAAGGTAAGAGATAGACATAAAGTAAATTGTAATCTCTACTCCCACTCCAAGAAATAGGCATAAAATAAATTGTAATTTATTGGACATGAGCAATAATCTAGAATCTGTGATGATTCGTAGTAGGCTCTCGAATGTGATGATATGACTTACTTAGTGTTAGTTATATCCATGGAATCATGTATGTTCCCGTCATCGCAAGATGTGTATGTGCACGGTAAGAATGGTGGTAAACCAGGTTTGTTTATACGCTTTGTTTACATTGGTTTCCAAAGCTTATAAGTTTTAATTTGAAAATGGATGTTCTCACTAGGCGTAAGCCTAATCGATTCAAATTAAATTTTCTTACCAGGTACGAGCTCGGGGAAGTAATAGCGGGATGAGGGACGTGTGATTTCTGATACTCAACTTTTGGTGATGAATGGAGAAGTTAGCATATACGAGGATGTTTTGGTGAATGGTCTAAACAACTAGTATAATTTGATAATTTCAATTTGTGTATGTGAACCCTCATTACCAATTCTCCATTTATGTATAAAAGTTGGATGAAATTATGGTTAACTTTGTGGAATTTTAAGGTTTAAATTTGTCATGGTTTTTGGACGTTTCATTGTATGCACAAGTGCAAACCGTCCAGATGAAAGGTTACCAGAATGTTCTTCAGTTTTCCGTTTTTAAGGTTTTCCCCTGAACTTGACCCTATATATATATAGGGTGCGTAATGGTGTAATTGTCTAATGTACATATTAGTAGAGAGTTCACAATCATATTAAATTCAAGAAATAAAAGTATATCGGGTTGGGTTGGGTTCAAATGATTGTAACCCGATATCAACCCAATACATACGGTTTGAAAATTTTACAACTCGATTGCACATCGGGTTGCTCCGGGTTGGGTTATTTCACATCGGGTTGGGTTGGGTTGATCGGGTTGGTCGAGTTTTTGAGCACCAGTAGGTTGAGGAACTGGGTTGGGATGATGAAGAAGACGAAGGGTGTAGCACCCAAAGTTTTGCCATTAAGAATGTTACGTAAGCTGAAACAATTTCTCTAAAGATACTCCAAAATTTCGGTTAAATTAAAACTTTAGAACGTTTACAGCGGAAGATTTCAAAACAATAAATATGTAACATAATGGTAACCCGTCCCATACCGGATTGCGTTACAAATTTATCTATCATAGATGCCTAAACATGAATAACGAACTTAAATAGGCTAGACAAGTCTCTATGTATGCCCTTTTCCTTTGTCCAACCTGAAACCTTCTGTCCTTGAGATGCATACTATAGTCAGCTTATAAAGCTCAGTGAATTCATGGTTTGCGTGAATAAAATCATTTCACATCATACATATCAATCGATAGACTTTGTACTAAATAGTATGCATTTCTGAAAACATGCAACACTGAAATAAAAATAGAGATCTCATAAACTGTCTTGTCGTGTATGGGTTATTTTGTCACTAGCATTCGCTGGGTTGTCCGACCTGCACCTGTCTGGACACCCATTAGGGGTCGTGCCACTTGTCATGTGACTTACTGGTCAAATGACCACCCTTAAAACTGATCATAAAACTTTCATATGAAATAGAATGCTAGAGTTATTTGAAAACAAAATAAACACATAGCATGCAACTAATCATAAATAATATACATGTAAAATATATTGTATCATGTATGTAAACTGAAACATCATGCATATGTGCACATCACCATATAAATCATATAATGCTCAAAATAAATTTGTACATATGTATGCATCCTAGTGTAAGTTTCATGAAGACTCACCTTTCCGTGTAGATCGATTATTGATGGCTCTTGACCGAATACCTACATATTTCATACCATAATGTCTAATTAATGGCTTAATTTCTCCAAAAATCAACTATGGTCAAACTCGATCGACTTAAACTCAAACTCCAAAACCCGGTCTCTAAATGACTCAAATATCTCCATTTGATCCCATCATCAAAATACTCGTGGATCAAACGAGGTAAAAGTCAGCCATTGGTCAACTCGGTTAACCTCAACTAATTTTAGTAAAACCCCAAGTCTAAAACTCGACGACGTTCTAAAACGTCAAAAATAATCATTTTATAATCTTAAAAATCCGTCTCTCAAAATTAAAGCATCTAAATAAATACTTATTTCAAAAAAACGACATTTTAATCCCATCATTAAATTGTCAAACATTTTTAATGATTTATTATAAACACTCCTTGATAAAAAAAATACATGGTTTATATACATCCACTAATTGTATATTAAAATACTACAATAATTAATTATTCATTTTATGGTTCTTTTATCTAATTAATAAATCATCTAATTAAATTAAATGATTCATTGTGATCTTCCCATAAAAAACAATAAGATAAATCTATAAATTGAATCAATATGTTAATTTAAAATAGTAGATAAATCAAACAACTAAAATCCAAAATATCCAATTCCAAATTTCCAATTATAAGCTATGGGCTTTGATCCCACCAAGAGAACTCAGACACTCAACCTAGACATGGCCAAATGGGCCTAGCCCGGCCCAAGCCCGATGGGGGCTCGAAGCCCAGCCCGACCAAAGCTCGACCCGAGCCCGACAGGCCCTACCAGGCCCTGTTTTTTCGACTTTTTCGATCCCGGCCCCAGTTCCAAGCCTGGTTTAGGCCCGGCCCGCCAGATTTCAAAAAACTAGCCGTTTTATTACCGTTTTTTGCGATTTTTAGCCGTTTTTTGCCTCTTAAACACTATAAATAGGTTAGTGGGTGTATGAGGTTAGATACCAAGTTACAAAAACGCAAAAACCGTAATTCTCGCTTTCTCGTGTTCGTTTTTCGCAACTTCTCATTCTCTCAGTTTTTCCATCCTTCAATCAAAATGGCCGGCGGTAGTGCATCAAACGATCAAATTAAAGAAATTATTGTCGAACACGGACGAAAATCCAAAGTTTGGAATGGTTTTAATATGGTGGTTCTCAACGACGGAAAAAGGCACAATACAAAAGGTGTGGAGCTCTCCTTGCGACCTCGGGAAACTCGACGTTAAAGAGGCACACCGATAGCGTGTGCAAGGCACTCAAGTCCGGAGGTGATTCAAGTCAACCCATATTTGACAACCAAGGTCAAATATGGTCGTACGATACCATGTTGGCCCGGGAATTAACAACAAAATGTGTCATTCAAATGGGGTTGGCGTTTGGACATTTCCACAATCCGTATATGACGAAGATGATCCAAAGATGTCTACAACCTCGCTACACTCCGGTACGCTGTCAAACTCTTAGACGTGATGCAATAAAAATGTGGAAAGATGTTAAAAATGAAATGCAAAACATGTTTGAACAAATGTCTAACAACGTTTCTTTAAGTTGTGATGTGTGGAGCGCACCACACGGATTGTCAAATTCTTATATATGTATAACAGCACATTGGACGGAGTCGTGGCAAATGGTCAAACGTATGATCACGTTTGAAACGTTTGGTGCGCCACATTCGGGTGAACGTCAATTTTCAATTATAAAAAAAGCACTATGTTTTTATAATTTATCAAATAAAATCGTTAGCATTTCATTTGATAACGTTAGTAATAATATTGTATGTGTCGAAAAAGTAAAATGTGCTTTAACCCCTATGTTGGACGGTGAAATATTTCATACACGTTGTGTTGCCCACATTATTAATTTAGTCGTTCAAGATGGTTTACAAACTTGCAGTAACACACTAGATAAATTTAGACTTATGTTACGGAAATTTTTTAATAAAGGTAAATCAATGCATGCGGCTTAAGAAAATATTGCCGTGATTGTGGATTTAGAGCTTTGGGACCGACTCATGATATGTCCGTGCGATGGAATTCGACATATTATATGATCGAAAATTTGCGTGCACAAAGAGTTTATATACATGCATTTTATAATATTCATTACAAACATAATAGTATTCAAGATTGGGATTGGGTCGTGCTTGCTGAATTATACGATCTTTTGGGCGATTTTAAAAACGCAACAACTTGGTTATCCGGTGTTTATTATCCAACAAGCCCTCTAGTTTTAAATCAATTATATATTTTGCCAATGAAAATTAAAGTGTACGAGGAGAAAGACGACAATTGAGCGGGTATGGTTTATTTAATGAAAGCAAAATTGTTAAAATATTTTAGAGAAATCCCCTTTTCTTTTCTTTGTGCCGCGGCGTTAAACCCGTGGCTAAAGGTTGCCGGTGTTGGGGTTTTAATTGCACAAATAAGTCAAGATTTTGGTTTAGATACGTTAACAAATTCTACTTTTTCAACGAGAAGAAAAACATCATTTAATCGCAAATTTTTAAAATTATTTGAAATTTATAAAGTCCGACATGGGGGAGCACGCCAACAAACCTCCCAACAACCATTATTTACGTCGGGTGCTTCTAGTAGTGGTCATCGCCAAAGCCGGAAAGACTTAATGACCTCTTTAATAAATGAGGTGCAAAATGAATCAAGTAAAAAAATCCCGATTTGACAATGATCTCAATGAATTACAAATTTACATGAATACTAATTTCTCTTGGAATCAAGTTGAGAATTTTGAAGAATTAAACATATTAGTATTTTGGCAAGAAAGAGAACAAGCATTTCCAGTTTTGGCATCTATGGCCCGTGATATACTAACAGTCCAAGCTAGTACCATAGCTTCGGAGTCCGGTTTTTCTCTTAGTGGCAGGATCCTTTTGGCCCGTCGGACAAGATTAACCCCAGAGTCGGTAGAATGTTGCATTTGTTTGAAGGACTATTTGGATAGTCTTGAAAGAATTCAAGACCAAACAGACCTAGAGGCGGAGCTCGAGGGGGTGGAAGAAAATCTCGAAGAAAATGAATTTCGTGCCAGACTAAGTACCCCGCCAAGTACCGATTGTGAAAGTACTGTATCACATTACGACGACGACGAGACCGACAACGAACGACTCGATGTTGATGACCTCGATGATGGAACGGCTCTTACTAGACTTCGAACGACCGAAATTCTTGCATACTATCCACCATACGAGGATTAAAGGTATTTTTCTTTATAATTCAAAAAATGTAGTTGTTTGGGTAAAATTTCACCAGTCTCGACCACGACCAAAACAAAGGAAAACATTTATTACACTTTTCCGAAATAAGGTTAAATCATAAACACTTTATCATCTGACAAAAGTTGAAATCAAAAGTTACCCACGACACACGACCGGCGTATGGAACCTCACGACCTCGACCGACTAACATACGATAATACTGTTACGTTTTCAGTGTTTAAATGCAGGAATCAATGACATTAATGACCAACGGACATAACCGATAGAGACAGTTAAGAGCATTAAACCTAGCGACCGTTACCACAGTTATCAGAGGATTTTTTGGGATCATTTAAAGCATTCGAAGACTATAAATACAAGGACAATCATCATTCCGCGGATCATCTCAGATCAAAACACACCTGGAATCAACTAAAGAACACTCGAAGCAAAGAATTCTCTCTCAAAAGATCGCTCTCGACGCACGATTCCTATGCACGACACTTAGCTTTTTTCACACGACACACTAGTTCTTACTCACGATACACTTATTTACTTTACATTTAAAGTCTTTCTTTCATTTGTATTGTAATCATTGTACTCTCGACACCCGAAACATAAGGATATCGCCCCTGTTTGGCGATCATAGTGCAGCGACGACCTCCACAGTCGTTCGCGGGTTTTTTCCTCGTTGAGGTTTTTCCCGTGTCACCAAAATCTTTGTCTCATTTATATTTTCTGTCTTTTTCGTACTGTTTGTCGAACGATTCCTATTCTTTAGTTGTTAAGCTCTACAATCAACCTTAAGTTATCCTTCTGGACGATTTTTGGCATTAACAGTAGTTATTTAAATGTATTTTTCTTTATAATTCAATAAACGTAGTTATTTATAATTCAATCAAAATTTTAATAAAACGTATTTTTAAGTATGTTTGAGTGACCCAATTAAGTATTTTATAGTAGATACGAATAATATTTATTAAAAATTGTATATATATATATATTTTTTTTAAAAGCCCGGTTTAGGCCCGGTCCCGACCCGGTTCCAAAAGTCCGGTCTTTGAAAAGCCTAAACGGGCCGGACCTTCAACCCCCAAGCCCGGTCCGAAAAAAAGGCCAGTCTTTTGAATAGTAATTAGGTCCGGTCCCAAAAAAAGCCTGGGTCGGGCCGGCCCGCCCCGCCCATATGGGCATGTCTAACTCAACCCCATAATTAAACACAACCCACCCAAATAACTTCAGCCCATATCGCAACTACTTCTAGGGGAAGACGCCACCGGCGTTTTCAACTCGTCAACAGCCGGAAAAATGACCAGCTGGCCTCGTTTTTTCATTGTTTTCAACGATTCTTTTTGCTAAAACTCTAGATTATGATTTTCCTCAACCATAGCGACAAGAATCAACAAAAATGATCAAGTATCAAGTCTCATTTTTACCTTTAAAGTTTGGGTTTATAAACCACTCGAAATCGGCTATTATAAACTAAAATCTGAGACATGAGACTACTTGGATTTGATTTAGAACTTAAAAACGAAGCTACTGATTATAGAACATTGAATTTGGTTTAGAAATATACCTCAATCCACGAAAAACCAAAATCCTAAGGATGAATTTCAAGCTCCGATTTCTCTCTCAAAACTTCATTATTTTTCGTGATGGATTGAAGTTTGAACCAAAAATGTTAATGGACATGAGATCTATCTTTATATGCAAAGAAATTGGACTTATTAGTTGACTAAAGGTGCCAAACAAGTCTCTAGGTTCAGCCATATTCTAATGTAATAGTTAACAATTATGGTCCAAAATGAATATAATCGTACCCACGCGATGCAGTGGGACGCAATTCAATTATGAAACCAAATTGTTGAGATTTACAAGTAAAATACAATATACATCCAAAATTGTTTCCGGACAATGCAACACAAACTAAAATTATATTGTATATCGACAATGGAAGATATGCGGTGTTTAACAAAATTGAATATTGTTTCCCTAAATAACAAAAAACTTGCATTATAAATGTGTTTATTGATGGATCTATTGGCAAGTTTCATTGTTGATTAATTCTATGTGAAGGAAAGAGATTGTTCAAATTAAAGTCATTCTCGTACGTAATAACGTAAGAAATGTATTGAACAAAATCGACAGATTCACATCCACGTTATTTCTAGAAAATATAATTAAGAATTTTGACCATCCAAGCATTCCTATTATTAAAATCCCAATCTCCAAAATGAATTGAATAAGAAAAAGTAAGAAAATCACAACCCCCGTTCCATTGATGACACTTCAAACTCTCATTTCCATTTGAGCCAATCCGAGAAAAGAAGTGTTGAAGGAAGCTTGTTGGCAAAAGCCTTCATTCATGTCTTCCAATCAGTCAGCCTAGGAAGAAAGTGTATCAACCAACCAACAGTTATAAACAGTTGTTATGGCCTTTTCAAGTTTCAACATGCAAGAGCTCTCAATGCATGTCTAATTCTTGCCCCGATCCATGGACCAATTAAATTTACCCGCTGCAGATGCTCCATTTCCTCCTGCCAAGTTCCCCACCTGTCTTGCTTTTCGTTCTTGCATGGCTTTCTGTCTCTCTTCATAATAAACATATATATTAAACTAATAAGTAAAACAAAAATCACCAAACGGTGACTTGCTCGACTAAAGGTAAAATGCTTACCGGGTAAGAATCTTGAGCCTTTTCTTCGCCTTTATTAGAAAAGATTCTCAATCATTTTCATATTTATCCGGTAAGCATGGTAAGAGTCATTACTCTCACTTACCAAGCAAGACGCTTGGGACTTGTCATCGCTCTTATCCATCGGGTAGGAGACTCAATCTTTTTATGTTTATTCGAAAAGATAAAGTGACCCAGAAACACTTATTGTAGCCAGCATGTTATATATGCTCTTGCCATCGGTACCCTGCAAAATATTAATGAAAAGAAGAATAATTAATTGATATGTATTAACAAAAAGATGGTTAATTGTAGCGAGCAGGTCAACCCTCTCTATGAAGCAGAATTGATATGCCTAAACAAAAAAGATGGTTAATTGATGTCTTAACAAAAAGATGGTGACACGGGGTTTTGACACCCCGTGGATCTAACCGCAAGTGTACGGTGTCGAATCAAGTAATAACGTACGGAAGTACGAGTATCGAATCCACGGGAACTAGGAACTAAATATCACAATTACTATAAGAACTATTAATTGAACTGTCGAAATTTGAGGATTGGTTTTATACTAGTTACTTGCAATAAACAAAATCAACACAAACACAAGACAAACAGAACAGATTTAAAGACTTCGATAGAGAGAAAGTTGAGGGTTGGAAATCCTCAAGTTCTATACATGCAAATAATTGACTCAAAACAGTTACCAGTTAATCCTCTTAATGACTCCCAAATCTTTTAAAGATCACCGTTGCTTTCTGTCGAATAACAACGGATTTTATTTTGAAAAGGATAGGTTCAATCTCTCGATCTCACCCATGGATTTCAAAACACATTAAGTACTCGATTTATGTTAAATTGGCTAGATTTTATCTCTCGATAATAACCTAACGGTTTAAATGGGACTAAAGCTTACTTGGTATATCTCTATCACCTTTTTGGGCTTTAGGCATGCAATTCCTAAGTCTAAATAGCAGTTAATTCTCACGAACTTAATTGCTAATCAACAAATCAATTGTAAACTGGCCAAATTCACAAAAGCGTTAAGAACAAAATCACATGCTTCAATTAATAAGGAGAAACTGATAAAAGTTCAAATCAATTCGTTACATGCTTAAAAACCGAATTCATTCCAACCCCCAACACGGACCGGTTAGTTCATGTCGGTGGTGGATTCAAACATAAGAGAAAAGTATTCAAAAGTGAATGTAAACATGATCAAATGTAAAAGTGAAATCGTGGTAACAAGTGATGAAAACTCCCTCTCGTGTTCGTCTCTTCGCTCCGTCATGAATGTAATCGTGATCGGCTATGTGTCGTGACCTCGAGGACTTCGAAAAATCGCCCAAAATCGCCCCGGAACTGCTCTGGATCGTCTGCCGTCCGAATGATACCGAAAAAGTGACCTAAACCCCGAATTATAAAACTGAAATCGACCAAACAGACCCTTACGCGACTTGCTGCGCGACTTGCAAGTCGCGTGGCAGGTCGCGCGTCTTCTTTATGCAGCCTGGGTCTGTTTCTGGTTCGCGGGTCGGGTCCTGGTTCGTTCACGGGTCTTGGGCTTGGCTTTTGGGCTCCCGTTAGGCTTCGTTTTGACTCGTTTTGGGCTCTTTTTAGCTTCTTTCTCGAGAAATGCCGCCTTTTAGCTAGCCTGCATAATTCACTCGATAAACCGTAAAGTACACGCCTTTTTACTTGAATACAAGCCAATCTCGTTGGTTTGAGAACCGAAAATAACGCCAAAAGTGGCGTTATCAACAACCCCAAACCGAGCGTTGCTTGTCCCCAAGCAAATTAGCGATAAAACAGAATTAAAGCACATATCAGTGAAAATATAATAACTGCACAATTTCCAATCGGTACCAAGTGATGCATCGGTGATTTCCCATACCCGTGAATATCTATCTCACTCTCGCCTAATTCTCATTTCGTTTGACCTATGACCTTCCATTGGGAGTTGAACTCGTGACTGTTCCGATCACATCAGGGTTAGACTAAGTCTGAACATACTAGGGGAAACATTTCGCCTCGACCCTACCTCACAGATACTCTCGTTTCGCTCTTGAACCTAGGTTATCGCTCGTGTTGTCATGTGTATGGAGTTCATGTACAAGAACACACAGTAATTACATGACAACTATAAAGAAAGACGCACAAATGTCCAAACTTTTGATCTCAGAAGGAATCAAATAACAAGACAGGGAATATCGGTAAAGGTGGTTATAGACTCTAATCACGTTTTCCAGAAGATCATCCAGGTCTTTACACGGGTTGTAACGGGGCTAAGGTTAAGGTTAAGAAACGAAGGGTATAAAGGATCAAAAATCCTCGGCGTGTCAATCATTGGCAATTCCGAACTTCTCGTTGCTTCACATTTGCTCACTTGGTCCTTTTTCGTCACTATTGGAGTCGCTTTGACTCACTTATTATGCAGCTCTACTAACGGTATTTATTTACTTTTTTTTGGGACTTCATTGGTCCTCTTTATTTGATTGGGGCATCATTGGCCCTCTTTTCTATTTCTTGACTGGCCTGATTTCTTTCTTTTCCGCTCTATCTCTCTAAGTTCATTACTTCTTTCGATTGACACACTTTCGGATTGGGTTGGCTAAGGCTTATGGCTAAGGGTTTAATGATGGGTTTAGAAGCGAAAAAGGTGAGTGTTTGGCTGCAAAGTGGCTAAGGGTACATACAAGGGTAAAAAGGGACGATAGCTAAAAACAGGCTTGACAAACACACAATGCCTGGAATCACGTCTTAAGGTCCACACGATATGGTCTACTATACCCTTACCTAATGTCCCGATGTTCATCTTTGCTACCCAATGCAATAATGTAGCGAGATCATTCTACATTCACGACAAGGAATTCGAAAAAGTGTATATGAATTTAGTGTATGAATCCCTCGAAATGAAAAAAAAACGTCTTTTAGGCTCAAAACTCACTATCGGGTGGTCTCCACTAATGTCCCTAGTCATGTCCTTTCCCGGTCCTTCCCTAACTTTCACGTCACTATCACAAGATTCTTCCCACAATGGTCAGTCTCAATCATTCAAAACAACAATTTTAGCTACTTTGATCTAGACACTCAGAAGTGCAGGAAATCTACGTGCATAACTTGGGCCCGATTGGGCAACCCCTAACCTTACCCACACATTGTCCCCAATGTGCAAGTAAAGTCGTGGGTGATGCGACTCATTGTGCAGTTATTAAAAGGACAGGCAAGGCATTACATATATAGCATAAGAAGACTACCCAAATTTTCTAAAACTAGGCACCCCAAACCTAGGCCGTGGCCTAGGTTTGCCAAATAAAAGCCAACCCCAAACCTCGGTGAAATCGAGGTTTGCACAGGGTCTAATGTGAGTGTGTAGATAGTTCAAAAATGAGGCACCCCAAACCTAAGTGAAACTTAGGTTTGTTGCATCTCGTGCAATTAAAATAGAACAACACATCAAACACCACTCTTTTAGCAGAGAAATGATTAGAACGTACCTGTTTTGCCCGGCCAGAGGAGATTTTCTTGAAAAGGTTTGAGCACTTAGCGGAGAAGACGGAGAGATCATGCACAACGAGACAAAGGAAACAAAGCACAAAGCAAAAATACTGGAACAGAGACACACAAAGCGAGAAAAGAAGGAAAAATTGCACGCAAAACGAAAAACGAGGCAAATGGACTCCCGCGGTTTAGCCCGCGACTTGCAAGTCGCGTGTCAAACCGCGTAACTCTCTGTTTCAGAAAACCAACAGAGGGCCCCGCGACTTGCTGCGCGGTATGCAAACCGCGTGACAAGTCGCGTATGTCCCTGTTTCAGCTATTTTTGACTTTTTCGATTTTTTCGATTTTTATGGGGTTTTTTTTCGGAATTAAAACACACAAGATAAAAATAATAATAAAGAACGGAAAATAACCTTGGTGGGTTGCCTCCCACCCATCGCCGTATTTAAAGTCGTGGCACGACTATGCGGTTTCAACTCGGCTCAGTATCCGCGGACTCGAATCGCCTACACTTGCGATTTCCCGCGGATTTCTCTTCTCCTTCTTTTCTTTCACCACTTCCTCTTTCCAGCAACTTGAATCTCACGTTTTCACCGCCAACTCGGAACGTGATCTCACCCTCTTCCATATCAATCAGAGCCCGGCTCGTGGCCAGGAAAGATCGTCCCAAGATCATCGGGACCTCTTCGTCCTCATCTATGTCTATCACCACGAAGTCGACAGGAAAGTAAAACTTACCAACTTTGATTAGCACGTCTTCGATCACCCCATATGGATACCTTATCGACCGATCAGCCAGCTTAAGCGTCATGAATGTGGGATTCACCTCTCCCAATCCAAGTTTCCTGAAAATAGAAAGGGGCATCAAATTAATACTCGCCCCTAAATCACATAACACTTTATTAAATGAAAACTTCCCAATTTGGATAGGGATAGAAAAACTCCCTGGATCGTTGAGCTTCTGGGGAAGCTTATTCTGGAAGATGGCGCTGCACTCTTCAGTGAGTGCAACGGTAGCCTAATGGTCGATTGCCCTCTTCTTGGAAAGGATCTATTTCATGAATTTCATGTAAGAGGGCATTTGGGTGAGAGCATCTGCAAACGGAATATTAATGGTTAGTTTTTTAAAGACATCAAGAAATTTAGCAAAATGAACATCATCCTTGTTTGCTTTCAGCCTGCTCGGGTAAGGCACTTGTGGGATTTCCGGCTTGATCGGCGGTGTCACATCTTTCTTTTTCTCTTCACTTCTCTTACGCTCTTCATCAGCCTCTAATGCATCCATGTCACTGATCTTCACCTCATTCTCGGCTTCCTTTGCTGGCTCCTTATTCAGCTCCTTGCCATCTCTCAGATAGATGGCATTGCAATTCTCTTGATTCCTCTTTTCGGCCATACTTGGAAATGCTCCGGGAGGTCGGGTTTGTAGGGCTTCAGAAATCTGCCCTACTTGCCTCTCGAGAATTTTGATTGCGGCCGTATTCTGCTCAGTTGCGGCTTTTACCGTATTCACCGTGCTCGCTAGCTCTTCGACCGTGCTGTCCATTTTTGACATGAACTTCATCATCATGTCTTCAAGGCCCGACTTCTTCTCCCCGGATGATCCTTCGTTTCTTTGCTGAAATCCTGGAGGACGATAAACATTATTAGTTTGAGAAAAATTAGAAGAGTTAGAAAAATTACCTGATTGTGGTTGACCGGGCTGATTCCACGAAAGATTGGGATGTTTTTTCCACCCCTCGTTGTAAGTGTTCGAGAAAGGATCGTTTCTCGGTTGGTTCCGGTTCGCCACAAAATGGACTTGATCAGGTTCTTGAATACTGCTTGCTTGCAAATGGCTCGTAATCGCTGCTAATTGGGTTTTAATCTCCTTAAGCTCATCCGATTCCCGAACATTTGCTACTCGTGCAATGGATGATCGTGGGGTGGAGTAGCTATGTTCGGCAAGGTTCTCGATCAGCTCGACTGCTTCTTCATAGGTTTTGTTCATGAGAGTTCCCCCCGCTGCAGCCGTAATATCATTCTTGAATTGCGGGTGAAGGCCTCCAAAGAACGTTTGGATTATGACCCACCCATGAAGACCGTGATGTGGACACTTCTTCAACATGTCCTTATATCTCTCCCATGCCTCGTAAAGTGTCTCCTGGTCCCATTGCGAGAAATGTGTAATATCGGCCATTAACTGCGCGGTTCTTCCCGGTGGGAAGAATTTTTGGAGGAAAGTTGCCTTCAATTGTGCCCAAGTGGTGATAAGGTCTGATGGTAGGCCCTCGATCCATATTTCAGCTCGACCTTTTAATGAAAAACTGAATAACCTCAGTTTGATTGCGTTCTCCTCCATCCCATTGATCTTGAAGGTGCTGCAAATGCGTTCAAAGGCTCGTAGATGCGCGTGGGGGTCTTCAGTTGGTGCTCCTGCTCCTCCGAACTGATTCTGTTGTACCATTACTATGGTACTCGGCTTTATCTCAAAGTAGTTAGCCGCAGTGGTAGGCGGCTGAATACCTATGCGGGCCGCTGCCACATTCGGGTCGGCAAACGACCGCATAGGCACCCTTTCTGGAGGTGGTGGTGGATTGTTGCGGCGAGGTGGTCTCTCGTCGTCGGACATCTCGAATTTCAGATTTCTTTTGGCTTTCGCTTCCTTACGCAGCCGACGAGTTGTTCTTTCGATCTCCGGATCAAATTGTTCGATCTCTTTTCCTCGGGTTGTCCTTGGCATAAACCAAGTGGTACCTGAAAAGGAGAAAGCAACGTCAATAATCCAAAAACTGAAAGTGATGGAAAAATAACAAGAAAAGAAAATGCCCAATCTAATAGCGCGTATAGATGGTAGTGCTATTAGCTACAACTAGTTCCCCGGCAACGGCGCCAAAAACTTGACACGGGGTTTTGACACCCCGTGGATCTAACCGCAAGTGTACGGTGTCGAATCAAGTAATAACGTACGGAAGTACGAGTATCGAATCCACGGGAACTAGGAACTAAATATCACAATTACTATAAGAACTATTAATTGAACTGTCGAAATTTGAGGATTGGTTTTATACTAGTTACTTGCAATAAACAAAATCAACACAAACACAAGACAAACAGAACAACTTTAAAGACTTCGATAGAGAGAAAGTTGAGGGTTGGAAATCCTCAAGTTCTACACATGCAAATAATTGACTCAAAACAGTTACCAGTTAATCCTCTTAATGACTCCCAAATCTTTTAAAGATCACCGTTGCTTTCTGTCGAATAACAACGGATTTTATTCTGAAAAGGATAGGTTCAATCTCTCGATCTCACCCATGGATTTCAAAACACATTAAGTACTCGATTTATGTTAAATTGGCTAGATTTTATCTCTCGATAATAACCTAACGGTTTAAATGGGACTAAAGCTTACTTGGTATATCTCTATCACCTTTTTGGGCTTTAGGCATGCAATTCCTAAGTCTAAATAGCAGTTAATTCTCACGAACTTAATTGCTAATCAACAAATCAATTGTAAACTGGCCAAATTCACAAAAGCGTTAAGAACAAAATCACATGCTTCAATTAATAAGGAGAAACTGATAAAAGTTCAAATCAATTCGTTACATGCTTAAAAACTGAATTCATTCCAACCCCCAACACGAACCGGTTAGTTCATGTCGGTGGTGGATTCAAACATAAGAGAAAAGTATTCAAAAGTGAATGTAAACATGATCAAATGTAAAAGTGAAATCGTGGTAACAAGTGATGAAAACTCCCTCTCGTGTTCGTCTCTTCGCTCCGTCTTGAATGTAATCGTGATCGGCTCTGTGTCGTGACCTCGAGGACTTCGAAAAATCGCCCAAAATCGCCCCGGAACTGCTCTGGATCGTCTGCCGTCCGAATGATACCGAAAAAGTGACCTAAACCTCGAATTATAAAACTGAAATCGACCAAACAGACCCTTACGCGACTTGCTGTGCAACTTGCAAGTCGCGTGGCAGGTCGCGCGTCTTCTTTATGCAGCCTGGGTCTGCTTCTGGTTCGTGGGTCGGGTCCTGGTTCGTTCACGGGTCTTGGGCTTGGCTTTTGGGCTCCCGTTAGGCTTCGTTTTGACTCGTTTTGGGCTCTTTTTAGCTTCTTTCTCGAGAAATGCCGCCTTTTAGCTAACCTGCATAATTCACTCGATAAACCGTAAAGTACACGCCTTTTTACTTGAATACAAGCCAATCTCGTTGGTTTGAGAACCGAAAATAACGCCAAAAGTGGCGTTATCAGATGGTTACCACTTTTTCCCACCACAATTCTTAGACCTCTATAAATCTGCAAAAATAACTAACTTTGTAAATGCGATGCTCTCAGATGAAGTAGAATAGCAAATCCTAAAGCTTTACCCATAAAGCGAGATATAAAAACACCATAATTTAACTAATACCATAGTTTTGCATCTGTTCTTTAACCACAAGATAAATACCAACCAAATGTGTTGAGATATGTATTCCAAAGCATGTAATCTTCTCACTCTTAAAATTAAGTAATTATGCAGTAGATAGCGATACATATAGCTTTAGTACTTGTTTATAAGATGGGTTTCTTTTACATATTTCAGCCCTGATATACAAGAACAAGATAAGAAATAGAAACAAATTTTCTGATACAATGAATCTCTCACCTCTTTCTCAAAGAACCCAGAGAGATCCAAGCTCGACGACATTCCAATGAATTCAAAAGCGTTTAAATGAGTGGGTGATTCTGCTTCTTTTTCTGAACTCGTTGGCTGGAACAAGCACAACAAGAATTAAAAATCAATGTTTTGAAGACAGGCTTGGAACAAATATGAAGTGACATTTGATTTCTTACAGGCTCGTGTAACGATAAAACATCATCATCGATGAGCACATCTTCCTCCTCTTCGTCAACAATTGTCGGAGTATAATCCTGTTTGAACCATTCATCTGTCTTGGTCTCTGCAATCGTTATCCTTGTTATAGGGTTAGGATCAAGAATTCTCTTTATCAAACTCTTTGCTCCAGGAGGCAGCCATTTGGGCATCTGCACAACTCCTTTGAAAATCTGCAAATACCCCAACAGGAAATTATGTCAGAAATTTCAGAACATTCAAACCAAGACCAGTCTTAGACTTTTAGTTTTGTATGCACACCTTCTGATAAAGAACTGCAAGCAATTGAGCGCCTGAGATGCATCACTAAGTTCTTCGTTTCCAACAAGGCAAGCAACAATGGAGCATATGCATGAAACCCTTTAAAATATGCATGCGCGAGTTGTTGGAGGCAAAACATGAAACCCTTTAAAATAATAACCAGGCAAGTACAAAAATTGAGTAACTAATTATGATAAAAGTCAAAAGACATTAATGAGTTTCATTAATGAGTTATAATGTTAAAAATTATTCTTTTTTAGTGATGACGTTCCGTTTGGATATTTGCAGGTTCAAGTTTCTGAGGGCACTTCCCTTTATGCCCAATGCCGATTGTGGTTAAAAAATGGGCTTACTTTGGAAAATCAGGTATGCATCATGGTTAGCCTTTAGATGCATCTTGTGAGTTTATTCTCACTTTTGTTAGCATGAAATGCATATTAGTAAATGAAAGTCATGACAAAGATAACTGTCTTTATCATAATTTTGTTGTAATGCCTACATGTCGTTTGAGGTGATGAAGCTTTTGCTGCAGGACCACAGACCCACTCCTACCCTGGAGTAAACACAAGTGTAGGACTTGAACACACATCCTCTTGATTATCATCAGCAAGTCTTGACGACCTTAGCAGGCCTGCCATGGTCTATATAATATTTGGGCCATCATTTTCCCCACTATAACCAATTAGGCTACCATATAAGCATTTTTTCCATGCCTACCCTTGTACAGTTGTTTTGAAGCATATAGCCATTATACTATTTTGCCTGTTAGTAAGTTACAAAAAATTGATCCTATTTATTTTAGTTTGCAAGATTCCTTGATTTCCTGATTATTGGTCAGTACTTATATATTTGATTAAAATTCAACATTTTCATTAGACTTTGTGCTAATCAAAAGTTTCAATTATTTGGGGATTGAGCAAGTACTCATTTTGTTCTTTAATTTATGTCATGTATAATGGTTAATGATTAGAATTTACCTTAACACTTCTGAGACTCTTAGCTGAAAATGGATAATTAAGGCTTCTTTTTCTACTTAGATTTATATATATAGGCGAAGGATTGTGTGAGAAGTCGAGGTTAACGTGAGAAGCGGGAGAAGTGGATCTGAACCGTTGATCACTTTTAATCAAATGCCCTCCCATGAATTGCGCCTTAGAAGGGAATTAATTTTGTGCATCTTGGTGCATCCCATCCTAATACGCGTCCATTTTTCATCCAACGGTTGATAACCACTTCTCGCGTTAATCTCAACCTATTACCGGAACCCAACCCTATATATATATATATATATATATACTCTTAAGATAGTTAATTTTGTATAAATTCATTTACATCTCTTCTCAAAACTACATAGAAATTCGGTTGCCTTTTTCTTATATATACATACATACATATATATATTCTTAAGATAGTCAATTTTGTATATATTCATTTACATCTCTTCTCAGTATAACTACATATAAATTCGGTTGCCTTTTTCTTCTGTTATCATAAAAATGGTGATTTCTGAATTGCGATTTCGGAACCTAGCCGTCTGCTATTCCACCGCTACTGCTTCCTCTACTTTGTGTTTTAGACTTTTAGTGCTTCGTTATCTCCCTCAAGACCACAATTTTAGGCCTAGTCTTCGCGGCTTCCTTTGGTAAACTTTTCTTGCTAATGGCTTGGTATGAGCCATTTGAGTATATATAGAAAGTTTTGAATGCGGGTTGGCAGGTGGGCGAGACAGAATGAGCGAGCACTGCTATTAAATACCCTTTTGAGGGTGACCAAGAAAGAATTAGCTGAGTTGTCACCGATTATTGACACTCCCTAAAGATTGTTATGAGCCATCTTGTATTTCAAGAAACCCTATCTTTGGGCTTCTTCTAGTAGTCAGGTTAAAATGGCTTTTTTTTGAAAGGCCAAGACCAATCTCTTATAAGCTGTTTTATGGGGAAGACCAACGAGATTGGGTAGTTTAGTAAATTACCTATTTTTTCCAATTTCCCTATTTTTGTTCCACCTAGTCCCCCGTACCAAACGTACCCTTAAGAATCAGCTAAATGTTCCCATCAAAAGTTCCCAAATTGTATCTATTTCGCTATTTAGAACATATTGTAAGAAACGTTTGCGAAATAAAGTAAATTATAATTGAGGAAGAAATTTTCACAAATCTGCATGCACGCACAAACCCCAAAAGAACAAATTAGAGCGGATATATAAGAAAAGGCCCATTTTATTGTTTTAGTAAAACGTATGAAGATGGAAAGAGGAGAAAAAAATAACTCACATGCAGTAAACCATGTCGGCTAAGCAATTGAGCGCCTGAGATGCATCACTAAGTTCTTCGTTTCCAACAAGGCAAGCAACAATGGAGCATATGCATGCGAGTTGTTGGAGGCAAAACATGAAACCCTTTAAAATAATAAACATGCAAGTAAAAAAATTGAGTAACTAATTATGATCAAAGTCAAAAGACATTAATGAGTTTCATTAAACGTTATTACAATGATGCAGTTATCGCATTGTGTTGTTTGTATATTGAACTCATCTTGCAATAGAAAGCGAGTCGATGCTACTGAATTCCCAAAGCACAAGAAGACCTGAGAATAACAAAACACAAGAAGGGTATTTACGGGATTCATTTGGTTTCGTTTATCACTTTCCATATCGGTGTCACAAGTGATGACGCAAATTGCAAAGCCAAATATAAATATGTTCAAATGAATCCATGGGCGTTTTGGAATACGAATACCTTTGTGCAAAGGCACACTTCAGGACATTTACTTTCACCACATTTTCCGCTGCAGGGCATATATCCAGCACAAATGTATACCTATAACGGGCATGGCAAAATGGTTAACGGAAAATGAGTAATCTTCATTGCAGTAGAGTTTAGCTTAAGGAGACTCGTATTTACCTTGACATATCATTATAGAGAGCTCTCTTACGAAGCAAGTACGATACACATGGTCCACTGGTATTTGTATACAACAATACAAAGGCAAATAGTCAGGAACCACACAGAAAAAATAATATCGCTAATAAATATATATCTTACCAAACAACAGAAAAAAAATAAGAAGTAATGGAAAGTAAAACCGCAAAAGGTCCATAATTTCAAGGAGATCCATATCAAACATAAGTATTTTGGGATCTATTGAGCATTGCTTTGACCAGACGGGCTTTTTCCCTGATTATCATCAACAGTTAAGAAAATAATACTCATGTTCTATATTATCGATCATGTAGAATTCGCATAAAATTGAAGAGATGGTACTAAATTAAAAGTAGCAAACACCTAATTTCATGAAACCTAATTCACATGATCAAAACTCGAATGCAGAAACCGATTTTTGATTTTTTATTGCAGAAATCGATTTTGATTGAAACCAAAACTCGTTTGCAGAAATCGATTTTGAAGAAATGAAATCTCAACCAAAAATCAAAACCAAAAATCGATTGGATTGAAGAAACCAAAAATGAATGGCAGAAACCGATTTTTGATTGCAACCCTAAACCAAAAATGAACTCTCAAACAAAAATCAACCAAAATCGAAGAAACCGTACCTGAGAAGAAGATGTTTGTGATTGAATCCCTGAGAACCCTGAGAAGTAAAGCGATCGAAGAGAGTGATTAGGGCCGTTTTGGAGGAAGCGGAGGATCGTGGGGAAGGGAAAGTTAAATTGTTTGAAAATAACTCTCACTATTCTTTTTAATAAGATAGAATAAATGAAAAACTGAATTTAGAAAAAAACTGGTCTTAGAAAGTTATAATGTTTGAAAATAACTGTTATTATTCTTTTAATAAAATAGAATAGATATATTAATCTATCACTTTCGTTAAACGACATAACGGACCCTCTTAACCCATTTTATTGCATTTTTGCGCCAATAAAATAAAACCTTTTATTTTTATTTTCTTTTCCTCCTTTTTCATAAGTTTTTTACCTGTCCCATTTTGAGGTGTCACAAAGGGGATCTGGGAAAAGGAACGGCGTCTGGAAAATAGACGTGAATGCCCTTTTAATTTGGCATGTATTCAATAAATGGTCTCAGATTTAAAAGAAATCACGACAATGCCATTATATTTAATATCCACAGATTAAATTCAATAAATGGTTTAGATCGGTTTTCACGTTTCACAACCTTTTTTGGTTTTCATTTGATTACCATCCCATATATATATATATATATATATATATATATATATATATATATATATATATATATATATATTGAATTGATTGAAAAAGCAAAACTAACATCCATATTGTCACACCTAAGCACCTCTCAAGACTCAAGGGCTTTGTGGACTATTACGTATTGGAAGGGGACTCGGTCATCGCATACTGCCTTCATGATTATTGCAATACATGTTGGTGCAAGTGTACCACATCTCTATATATTTATATATATTTATTTTGATGATTACAAACACACCGTATTATTGTTTATCTAACAATCCAATCCAAGTGTACAGTTCTTGAAGAACACGAAGATTTTATCTGAAGAGTTCAAGACGGAAGATTTACGTTGTCATTAGTGTTTATAATTTATAATGATAAACACCCTAAAATAATATACCACTTGGATATTTCTAAAAACCATAAATGATTTTAATTAAATAAGGTTTTTGAGAAACTGTCCTTTTCTGACGCAGGTATACCGCGAGGTTCAGCAGGTATACCGCGGCGGCTTACTGCACCTCTGATTGATTGAAAGGCTTTTTGTCTGGGCGGTATACCGCGAGGAATAGCCGGTATACCGCGGGTACGTATTCCAGAAGTCAACTTTGCATGAGAGCCGTTGGAGTGTCAGTGTACTTTTTACTGCACGGTATACCGCGTGCTTTTGGCGGTATACCGCGAATGCTTGTATCCGTTGGAAGTGTTGCTATATAATGCATGCGATGGTGGAGAAGAAAAGATAGACAATACAGATACAAACCAACAGCCATCTCCTCATCTGATCTCTCCCAACTAATATTCCATACTACATATTATCACTACATATTTATTTTATAAAACGTTTTTATAAAATATCCAAGTGATAAATATTATACAAGAGTGATTTCCATTGTGAGTTATACTCCTCTTGTAAGTGTTTGAATAACGGGTGTGTGATCCTGTATATCTCGATAAGCTAAAGCTTGAGAGCCTATTGCTTTCCTTTGTATTTGGTTTGTATTCTACCGTAAAGAATACGTTTATTGGATCGTGTCGGGAAGTGTCTCGACTGGTGGTTTACCAAGTTGTGGTAAATCACTAAATCTCCGTGTCAAGTATCTCTATCCCTTATCTCTTTATATTTCCGCTGTGCATTTAATTATATCTGTTTATATAATTATTGTATATATACTCTGCTTTATTTACTGTATTTATACTATCCTGTATTTATACGTATCTGTTGTGTTTTCATATACTCTGTTGTATTTACATTATTAAGATATTTTTTATAAAAGGATTTTTGAAAGTAAAATATTTAAATACAACCTTACCCCCCCTAGGTTGTCTAACAATACATTTACAATAACCAAATATATAGGAAATCCTTAATTATTATATCGATCAGTGCTGGTAGTAAAAATAAATGCTTGAAAATGTTGGAGAAATTGATATCACCCAAACCAATGACCAAGATTAGGCCATGTAGATGTATATGTAAAAGAAACTGAACCATCATACGATGTTATAATACACTAGAGTCAATGTTATACAATTTCTTGTGACGATGTTGTACATATATAGCAAAAAAGGCATCTAGTTAGAGTGATGCTTAGTTATAACCGACAAAAGCTCATATAAACCGTTTGGCATGAAAATGAGACAGTATGAACAAAACAAGCTAGAAAGCCTGCTGAAATAGATATCAAGATTTATAAGAAATGATTTTGAAAATGTTTGTTATTCACTTGTAGTGTCTCTTTTGTGAGTTTTTATTAGCTTAATGGTTCTTTTTGGGTATTTATATGTGTGAATTTATAAATGAATCAGCAAGAAAGTACGATGATTTATATATACGACGTAAATGATCCTATAGAAGTACAAGTACTTCAAGGACTGAACACGGGTCCGAGCTAGTCATTCGAGCCTAAAATAATCCTCATTTTTTTTTACCTTGGCTGATAGTGAATCGACCTTAAAAAGACAGGTCAAGGACCGACGACTAATATGGTCAAAGAGCAAATTGGGTCCAGTTCAAACTCTTTAAAATGATTAGTTTTTTAATTAAGTGGGAAACTGATGCATCTATAACATATTTTTTTCATCATCAAAATAAAATTGGGTACGATCGGCATTCTCGAACCCTGATCACCGATTTTAGGTTATTGACCAATTACCAATTAAGAACCAACCTTTTTCAACTGTTGGGATCGACTCCACAAGAAGCGAACCAATGAACGATACTTATGTACGCTTATTATTAAAACCATTTTAAACATTGTAGGTTTTATCTCCCATGGTGTATTGATACATTAAATTTTAGAGTGGTTTACCCTTCTTAGCGTTGATATTAAAAATTCTTGCATAATGGGAAATTTTATAATTAAATTTGAAATTAAAAGTAACTTAAATAGACAATCAAATGTCAAAATGTGATTTTTAATAAAAATGGGCACCAAACTAAAATTTTTAAAAACGTCTGTGGTCAGATTAAAAAAAATAAAAAGATTTGTGGTTAAAATACGATAAATTGTTGCCCACGACATCGTTAATGTATTTCGTTCTCCACCGTTCCCCGGACTCACATTTTCAGAAACTTCACCGCCTGGCCGCCGCCGCCGCCGCCGCCACCACCACCACCGCTACCACTACTACCACCACCATCATCACCGACAACTATGGCATCGACCATGGTTCTGGACCCTAAACCCTCACCAGCAACGCCACCACCAACCCTCCCCAATCCCTACACCACAGACTCCCCCCTAATCGACACCGAAGATGACCTCTACACTCGTCTCAAAACCCTAGACCGCCAAATCGAGTTCATTGAAATCCAAGAAGAGTATGTTAAAGACGAGCAAAAGAATCTCAAGCGAGAACTCCTTAGATCTCAAGAGGAGGTTAAGCGGATCCAATCGGTGCCGCTCGTAATTGGTCAGTTTATGGAGATGATCGATCAGAATAATGGCATCGTTGGGTCAACTACAGGTTCTAATTACTATGTTAGGATCCTGAGTACGATTAATCGGGAGCTGTTGAAACCCTCGGCATCTGTGGCGTTGCACCGTCATTCTAATGCGCTCGTTGATGTGTTGCCACCGGAGGCTGACTCGAGTATTTCTCTACTTAGTCAATCTGAGAAACCAGATGTTACTTACAACGTGAGTAATATGCCTCAAGGAACTTTGAGTTCAGAGTATTTACATGAAATCTGGTGGATTTTCATTGTCATAGGGCTTATGTTAACTTTATTTATGTTGTAGTTTTATGTAACATAAGTTTCTAGTACCCTAAGGTATTTAATTAGGGTTCTTATTGCTTTTGGTACTCCATGCGAAATCTATGTGAATCATGAGGGTGGAAAGTAGGCTTTCAGATTCATATAAATATATTTGATATTATTGCATAACTATAAATATCATATGGCAATAGAAACGTACTACAAGCTTTTACTGTTAAGTTGATAATACTGGGTGAAAGGATTGATTAGAATCTATATTGTGAGGGCTAGAGACATAGTGAATAGGGTGCATAATGGTTTGTTAACAACATATTGCTTTAACACCTGAATAAGAAGGAATACTGAATATCTATATATGTTCCAAAATTATAGCCAGTAGCTATTACTTTCGTGTAATGATACATTTATCCTAATAGACCCTGAAATCTTGCAGCTGGGCCAGACACTTTTTGTGTACATGATGGAATTCTTATATGCATTGTTAGCATATAACTAAATGTTATCCTATAGGATGCACTGTTTGAACAGCTTTGACGGTGTTGGGTAGGATTGAGACCCCAAGTGCTAGCTCCAATTGCTAAGATTATCAGAATATGGGCAAGATTACTTTTGCACCAAAACAGCCCAAGTCATTGATGTACCCATCTTTATGTAGAATGTGTATAATCATATATGCGAATAATTTAACAGTTTTGAGGATGTTGGTCCTCCATGTATGTAGGTGTTTCATCTGGTTTTCTACATATTAGTTATTCTGCTTCTTAACATTTGGAACTCCTTATTTAGGTTATCCTATAACAGGGTTCGGTTGTAATCATAAACATAACCAAAAGTATGTTTAAAATGTCGAAATAGCATGCACTGGACTTGCTGATTTGACTCCTAGGTCTTTTGGTTGATTAGTTACTTATATAAGCAGTTGAGACAGAGAATTGGGGAAACTTGGAATATCATATTAGGACAGAAAGAAGATTTTTGCGGAAGTAGAGACTGGATGATTGATAAGCTTTCTGTAATATGGTTCTAATTCTTGCTTTGCATACCGTCGATCAGGATGGATTTACCACATTGTATTAACTATAACTGTTACCTTCTGGAGTCCAATCCTTTTCTAAATTTTTTGAACAGACTTCCTATTGCACCTAGGTGTTCTCAATTCTGTTTTCGACCTCCACATACCCGTGCTAATATGCCATTCAACATAGAGCTTCATATCAGGAAAACTTAAAACCATTCTTATAAGGAGATTAGACCCTTGCATATGTGTACGTGGTGTATGAAGCTTGATATCTTAGAGACTTGCTTGCACTTATTTCTTTGCTCACCTTTTGTTTGTAGCAAAATAGTTATTAGGATCTTAGAATTTCTTGTCATGGTTAAGTGAGGTAATCCCATTATCCCATATGCTGTAAGCTTATATTTCTTCACTATTACATGATGTCAATAAAGTTTCTAGAAGTGTCCGATTTTATCAATGCTTACAAAGGCAATAACAAAGAAGAGCAGTCTTTGCTTTGTTATAGTTTGAAAGATATTATAACAACATTTTAAACTAATAAAAGAAAGAAGGACGAGAGGGTATTTGTTACTAGGCTGATCGAGGAAGAAAGGGCATCACATATGGTATACAAAAATACTTCATTTAGTGATGGGGCTTATGATAGAACAAGAATGATGGTAATACACTTGCATCTTTTCTATTATACAATATACATGTGTCGATGTTAGAAGTCATGTGGTAATCTTGTTTAAATAGCAAAAGTATAAAAATGTCTAATTTTTATACTTGATACAAATATGGTTAAGGGAAGTTTGAAACGTGTTTAAATAGCAAAAGTAAGCCTTAGAAATCTGAACTTGAGAAAGGGTAATGCATGATTCTTCTGTGCTTCCGGTTTATTATTGTCCCGAGTTTCATATGTTGATCTAAAGTTTGCTTTTCAATTTTCAATTGCTACATGTCTTTGAGATCTACATGGTTCCTGCAAAGTTAACAATACTGTTTCTTGCAATATATTTTGATAGGATATCGGAGGATGTGACATTCAAAAGCAGGAAATTCGCGAAGCTGTTGAGTTGCCTTTGACCCATCATGAATTGTACAAACAGATAGGCATAGATCCTCCCCGTGGTGTTTTGCTCTATGGTCCTCCTGGTACGGGTAAAACTATGCTCGCCAAAGCTGTGGCCCATCATACTACTGCAGCCTTTATTAGGGTAGTTGGCTCAGAATTTGTTCAGAAGTATTTGGGTGAGGTATGCCTTTTATTCTCCTTTTTTAAGAGCTTATACATCGATTTCAACTTATGTCTATGTGCTACATGTAGCTTTTATTTGATGTATATTATTGTACAAATCCTCCCAAGGTAAATGAGCCCTCGTTCTTGCAATTTACAAAGAAGAAAGTCCCATATATTTCAGGACATAAGAGTAGGTTTTCTATTGAGATGTTTCAACCCACTTGTTCGCACACATATTTTCTCTGATGTACATCCTAAAGATGACCTTCTTTTGAATCAACACGCTTCTTTCATTTTGTTGAATGGCAAGGATCGAGTATAGATAACAAAACGGAGAGTCTGAGAGGGGGCAAATGGGTCAAGACTCGAGACGGGTAAAATTTTAGGGTGGGGCAAAATGTGTCGGGTTAACCTACCAACACATTTTTTGTTTTTTGTTTTTAGTTTCATATCATAATTTATATATTAAATATGATTAAAAACCCATTAGTGAAATAATGATAAAGCAATTTATGAGGTTGCAAACACTTCTTTTTAATAAAGTGTAGTTTTTTCTGTTAGACCTTGGGATGGAAACGGGGCGGGTAATACATCGCCTGCCTCCGAACCCCGTTTAAGCCCATCCCAGCCCGACTAATACCCGATGGGTTCCCGCCGGGGGGGGGGGGGGTACTCGACGGGGTTTGGGGAAAACAATTTATTTTGAAGTTAAAATTATACTAATTTGTCACTAAATTAATTACCAATATTAATATATCAATTATATTTGTCATTTAAAAATAAATGTAGACATATTGCATTGACATATATTCACATATATTTATTTATACACACACTACATATATATATATATATATATAAAATAAAAAATTAATCGGGGTCGGGTTAGGGGCGGGTAATGACATCCACGACCCTGCTTCGGGTATGAAAATAAATCCCTGCCCCCGCCCCGTTAAGGTCGGGTACCCGCCCCAACGGGTAAAATTTCCATCTCTAGTTAGACCCATTGGCAATAAAAAAGAAAGTGCCGTATTATTCTTATATTGTATATTCTAAATTTCGGTGATTACTGATGGATTAGACATTACTTGTGTAATTATTTCATTTGAGCTATTTTCTATGTGTAGGGTCCCAGAATGGTTCGTGATGTGTTTCGTCTTGCCAAAGAAAATGCGCCTGCGATTATATTTATTGACGAGGTAGATGCAATTGCAACTGCCAGGTTTGATGCTCAGACTGGAGCTGATAGAGAAGTGCAGCGAATTCTCATGGAACTCTTAAATCAGGTAAATTTGAATAACTCATTAAAAGAGTCGATGAACCATTTCGTATTGGTTTGTTCCTGATAAATTGTTTATATTTGAAAGTAAATACTCCCACCTTCCGATTCTACTCTTAATTATGAGATGGAGAAGTTAATTACTCCCTCTAATATTAGGGGTAAAATTGTCATTAAGTTAATTATGAGATGGAGAAGTTAATCTCCCTCTATTATTGAGGGTAAATTTGTCATTTACTAGTAACCTGCTACTGCTGGGTTGAAACTTATAAAGCCATGGATTTGGGTGGTCTGCAGATGGATGGGTTCGACCAGACGGTGAATGTTAAGGTTATAATGGCAACTAACCGAGCCGATACTTTGGACCCGGCACTTCTTCGTCCTGGTAGGCTTGACCGCAAGATTGAGTTTCCTTTGCCTGATAGACGACAAAAGAGGCTTGTTTTCCAGGTAAAATATTTAATTCTCTAATCTTTCTTCTTTTAGTAGTTTGTCACAACTTGTAAGTTGGTCCTTTGGGGTGCGTTTGTTACACTGATTGGATAGGACTGAACGAAACTGGAGTCAACATGTGAGAGTTAGGTTGGCGGGTGAAAAAATTGTGGAAGGTTTTAGGGTTTTAATTTTATATGGGTGGTTTAGTAATTTACGAATCTTGTCCCATCTCCTTGATTTTTTATTACATAGTTTTGAGATGATATAATGATATATGATGTTAATTTGATTCTAATAAAGCCAAAGAAAACCAATCAAACCTAGGAAATCCCACCAAAATAGGTGGTAGTGCGGATCCTGAAACAAAAATCAGGGAGATGAACGAAATTGCTAAATTACTAAACTACCCATGTCAAATTAAAACCCTAAAACCTTGCACTCATTCTCGCCCGTCCAGTACAGCCCCGTGTGCATACCAAACGCGCCTGTAAAGATCTTGGCTGATTTGAATTCTAATATCGCTTGAATTTATATAGGTTTGCACTGCTAAAATGAATTTAAGTGACGAAGTTGACTTGGAAGATTACGTTTCTCGGCCTGACAAGATCAGTGCTGCTGAGGTAAGTTGTTTTTTTCGTGCTGTTTTCCGTTCATTTGTGCTTTGTAAATCCAACAGACCGTTGTTAACTTGGTTGTTGCATTCAGATCACGGCAATTTGCCAAGAAGCAGGGATGCATGCAGTCCGCAAGAACCGATATGTTATTCTTCCCAAGGACTTTGAGAAGGGCTACAGAACCAACGTAAAGAAGCCCGACACTGATTTTGATTTTTACAAGTAAAATCTTATGGTTCGGCTGACCTTGTGTTATTTACGTTCAGAGTTCTTATTGTTTCGTATTGTTTCGTTTTAGACAAGTTATTGCTGAAGCATATTTGTATCGACATGCAAGCTTATGATCCACTTTCTTAAGATGAATTGTTTTATGAATTTAAACTAAGGGTCTGTTTATTACCTTACCGATTGAGCACGATAATGACCCATAATCTTATCCGGTAAGAGACAAAGAGTCTTTCACGTAAGTGAGGGGAAATGCTCTTACCCGGTAAGTGACCAACAATCTATTTTGATGGCCGAGAGATCATACGATAAGGTAAGTGCATGTAACGTTTCTTGCTGGTAAACGTTTGGTAAGTTGACCCCTAAATTAAACAAACTTAGGGGCCGTTTATCTAATCACTTACCCGGGTAAGTGCTTACCGGTAAAATTCAACACTATCACTTATTTTTCGGGTAAGATTTTAGTCAATGACATTGTATGCAACAATTTAGGCGGTAAGCGCTAACCGTGGTAAGAGTCGTCGCACTGCTTATCGGGTAAGCCCTTCGGTCCTTGCTTCCGCTCTTACCGGGTAAGATTCTTGGTCCTTGCCATATTCATCTGGTAAGCTAATGTGACTTGGTAAGCACTTACCCGAATATGGGTTTTGTAAACGGCCCCTTAGTATTTCTCATATCCTATATAGATTATGATGTAGGATGTAACCTTGGTTCCTCAAAGGGTTTTATGAAATGCCATATGAACAAATAGGCATGGGATCATGTGAAAACTGAGAGGTGTCATTTTTGGTGATAAATGTGAGACGTACTTTTAAACTGTTGGATCACTTTTAATCAAATACTCTCTTATGGATTGCGGCTTAAAAAGAAATTAATTCGGTGCATCTCATTCTTTGTTCGTTCATTTCTCATCTAACGGTTGATAACCACTTCTCACGCTTCTTACCAAATTTGACACTTTTTACCGGAACTCAAACCTAACTTTGCATGCTTAGTTGTAAAGCTTATGTGGCTATTGTAGAGATGGACATAATTATGGAGTAGTAAACTTTATTGGAGTATGCAGACTTTCAATTTCCCCTCTTCCTCTTTTCCAACAATTTAATGGAATACGTATGGCGATAATGTCATTGGGTCGAGGGGTTTGAATGACGTATGGTTTGGAAACGGTAAAACTGGTTTTGATTTATAAATTAAAGTAATTGTTGATCATAACCAAAAACATGGCACTTAAAAAATTACGCAATATTAAAATGGATAGCTTGTTGGGACTTGGGATGTAGATGGTATTCTGAATCCAAGCAAAACTGACGGTACAAGTTTATGCCTGCAAGTAGAAACATTGATGATGATGGTCAACATAACGTGAGTTACGCTTGTTTTAGTAGATTCCTTGCTGATGTACTCCGAGATGGACGTGTTTACAAATCGTTGACGTAGAACATAATCGTAAAAGTGGTCGAATATCCCTTCTGCCCAGGGTTATAATCCAGGCGTACACAATAATTGTGGTCACTGAGGTTTTATCAGGGCTGATGTCTTTCAGTCATAATTTGCCAAGGGATTAGTTTAGGCATAGACTAGGACACCCTTCCCAAAAAAAACATAATCGTAAAATATAAAAATGGATGAAAATGGGTGATAAAATTATGGAAGAATTCAAAAAAATTTAGTAAACCATCTCATTGATTAAATTCTTGATATTTTTTTAAATAATAAACTATTAAATGAATTCATTTTAAATGATTAAATCTTTGAATATTTTTTTTCAATAAATTAAACCATCGAACTTTTCTAAATGGGTTACTTAAATCATCTACAACAACTATGTTAAAATGGAGAAAAAGAGGTTTTAACAAGTTTTTTGCTACAATAGTTATGTTATCTTATAATAGAAAGCATATGAGAGAAATCCTAAAAAATTTTAAATTTAGAGAAATCTTTAAAACTTTAGGCCATCAGTACCCCATGGAGGGAATCTTTCAAATATTTCACTCCACATCAGCGCCACATCAGCTTTTCTCTCATCCCTCACTCAATCCCTAACAATCCCTAAACACCCGTACCCCATTCCCTAACCCACTCCCTCTCATTTCTCACCTGGGACCCACCTCTCCTCCTCACATTTTCTTCGGGATGAAACGGGATGGGGAACCCGCATCCCATCCCTTCCCGCCGATCCCGCTGATGTCGTAGCCCACCCCGCTCCATCCCGCCCTCCATCCCGCTGGGCTACGGATGGCCATAGAAGAGATCTTATACTATAATTGTTATCCAACAATAAAAGAATTTTAAATTAAATGTGTAGGAGAGATAAACAATATTTTATTGTATGTATTGAATATATATTAAATGTTATATCTTTTTTTAACTCAAAAAAGCTACTTGTACCGAATAGGAAGGTTTTAAAATAAAAGAGAAACTTAAAAAACCACAAGGCTTGTGGCGTACTGGTTAAGGCTTGTGGGGATGTGACTGGTAACCCATCTACCCCAAGTTCGAATCCAGACGCTTTCAACTTGTGGCCACTGGGGATAAACTCAGGGCTACACGCTTTAGAAGCTGGGGCAATTGCCTCACCTTGTCGGGATTAGTCGGGGCAATGTCCTCAAATACTCTTCCAAAAAAAAAGGAGAAACTTAAAACAGTTATACTTATCCCAAACCCTACGTCACTCAAGGCCCAACGCGACCACCTGTATCACTCCTCTTTGTCATTCCTTGTTGCCTCATTATTGTCTGTTTTTCATTTCGCCTATTACGCTGTTGGTTCCTGTCGTCGATCTTCATCTTTTTGGTTTGTTTTTCGTCTTTTGTTTCTCTCTCTTTTGATAGATAAAATAGATCAAAAAGTTCAACAATCAAAACCAATCCCAAACAATCAAAACTTCAACAATCTTCGGTATTTTTTACGTTTTTTCTTTTCCATTTTGTTCGTTTAGGAGATGATATGTCTTGATTAAAAAAAGGTAAAGTTAGTTTATTTAGAAGATGATCTGCATACTTACGGAATTAAAAAAAAACATTGTCTCTTAATATTCCGGTTCGGTTTCAGAATTTTTGGGGAAAATCCCGGTACCAAATCTCGAATCCCGATTTTGTCGAATACTTGGAACCGAAAACCAGGTCGATTACATGGTATCGGTTTGGGTTTGGTATGGTACCGATTCAGTTCGGGAAAATGGTCCTCGAGGTTCATCCCTAATAAAAAGGACATTAGTTCTCTAAATTGTTTACAAAGTTTTACTTCCAAGTTCAAATGAAAGTTTTAATAAATAGGTAGGCTAAATGCACTCTACATATTAACTTTCTTCTCATACAAATCAAAATCAAGACTTAGGGATCATTTATCCAACACTTACCTAGTAAGCGTTTACCTATAATAGTCAATACTTTCACTTAACTTACCGGATAAGATTTTAGTCAATTAAAATGGTATCATATACAACATTTATCTGGTAAGTGCTTATCAGTCAGAGTCGTCACTCTTACTTACAAGATAAGACTCTCGGTTCTTGTCATTGCTTTTATCAAGTAAAATTCTCAATCATTGTTATGTCAATTCGATAAGGTAAAGCGAGTCGTAAACACTTACTAGATAAGCGTTTAATAAATTATTCTTTATTTTTTACATTTTCAATCCATGATTTGACCTAATTTTAACATGAAAAATATGGTTTATATATTATTATCATCAATAAAATTGTCATACTTAAATAAGGGTAAATAATGTAATTATCCAAAAAGGCAAGGTGTTATTTAAAAATTAGTGTCTAACTAAATCAAACCGGCCTCCAATGTGTATCCCCCCACCTCCACACACAGTAGTTTGTTGATTCAACAACCGGATACCAGTGCTCCCACTCCCCTCTCCATCACTCTCTCTCTCACACACACACTAGCTGTGTGTTTCTACAGCCTTCTTCAAAGTTTAGGCTCAAATTGTTGGTGAATTTCGAGTATACAATTTCGAATCTAGTTTATCAAGACATATTATACGTTGCATTTGAATGTGTAAGTTGAAATTCTGGCGAAATTTTAGACGTTTAGTTCACTGCTTTCAACTCAATTTCAACGGAGCAGGTTTCGCTTTATCGTAAATTAAGATCTGTTAATTTCTGCATTGTCCGAATCTCGCGAAGAAAATGCTGTTGGAGTTTTGCAGGAGAATGTGTTCGGTGCATTGGCTGGAAAATGATAACTGCTTTAATAGTTTGAAATTCTAATGGCGACTCCGGAGATCAACATTCAAACGTAAGAATTTTGGAATCGTAATCTAAAGGTGAGTTTGCGTTGAATTCGCTGTGCGTGTGTAATTTTGTTTGGTGAAACTTCATTTACTTGTAAGCAAATTAATATTCAGACATGTTCTGTTAGGTTAAAATCTCTGCGTGTGATTTTGCTCGTCCAAGAGTTCGTTTATTTGTATGCAATTTAGTTATGCGAGTTTAACTGTGTGTTTATTCGTGATTTTGTTCGGTGAAGACTGAAAAGTTCATTTACTTGCATGCAAGAGCGACACTCTGTGTATCTGACTAACAATTAATGCATTCTGGTTAAAATTGTGTTATATTCGCAATTTAAAATCTGTGTATCTGTAACAATAAAATTGTGTAATTTAAAATTGTGCGTGTGTAATTTAAAATTGTGTTCATATTTGCAGTTTAATAGCTTAAAGGTTGGCAGATCTATTTATTTATTTTGTAGAAACTTAGTTTGAATGACATCATTGTTTGTTAAAACTTGTAATCAGATTCCGATTGTTACAGTAGTAGGTTTTTCATGTATTTAGAGTTTTTATGTTTTTTATTGTACGTAAAAAGTGTTATGATACAGAGATGGTGTGTAATGTGTTACTAACGTCAATTACTTTTGAATGATAGAAATTTGGTAGATTACGTGATTGAATTCATCTCAAACCTAGTTCACATTCTATGCACAAATCCGCAAAATAATTTTATATAACCAAATTGATATATGCCTCTTAGTATGGGAAATCTAGAAAGTTCTATTTATAACACTGATGTAAGGGAGCTCCAGTTACGCAGTAGCTGACATGATTTTTATAAATCATCATTGTAGCAATCAAATATGTTTGTGGAGAGTTTTGCTGTTTGCAGCTTTCTTGTACAAAATCTAGATTGATTCGCCCTACCAAATTTGTGAATTAATGCAATTTGATTTACAACATCATGGAGCGTCTGAAACCACGTCTGCTTGAACAACAAAGACCTGTTTTTTTTTTTTTTTCATTTTGTTGCTTTTTGAATAGAAGGTGGAAGAAACAAAATGGTTACATGCTATATAAACTTCTGGCTTCTTAAATCCCTTTTTCACTTCTTGGTCTGGATATTTGTTCCTTTTCCCCTTTTCTCCAACTTTAGTTTTTTCCCCCTTTGCAGTGGATGCTTTTGAAAGTGAATAAGTTATACTCCATCACTCCATGTATTGTTTCATATCCTTTTTAATTCCTGTTGTTGCCTTTTTGTCCACTCAACTGGCCGGACTCTGGGACCAGTTGCCTGTTGTGCTTCATCATGAAAAAATGTTAGTCAGCTGCAGGGGTTAGGTCCTGATTCTGGTGTCACCCTATGATATTGATATGTTGCTGTAACTTGTTGATCTTTTGAGTTCGCTTGCAATTTGTAGCCAGCGAACAAATCATATCTGTCCATCATGCGAGTTCATATTGAAACCCAACTACAAGATAACCATGACTTGGCTTAATCCCATTTTAATTTATGTTCAGCCTTTCTAGCCCATTGTATTCTTCTCAGCCAGCTCTTTATTGTTGGTGAGAAAGAAAGAAACATGTAGCTAGAACTCTTTGTGTGTTTGTACCTTTAAACACAAGGGACAGACCTTTTTATCTACCTTCTAGTGTAATATAACCATGCTTAAAGCTTCCTTCTCCAAAGCGAAAAGTGTAATTGTGGTTTCAGATAGATGTTGTTCTTAATTTACTCTTGACGAATTTCTTTCCTGTTCTTTAAGCTGCTGCCTAATTCACATAAATTAACATTTTCTGTACTTCTCTCTCTTGTCAACCTTTTGCTGCTTGCTTTTGTATGCGGGTGCAGGGCAATGCTTGAGGCCTTGAGGGTGATCCAACTTAAGATATGGAACAGTGCCCCCAATATTTTTGGGGCCCAATTATATGTTTTAGCCTTTACCCCAATTATAAATGTTTTAGGCTTTTACACTTTTATATTTGGTATTCACTTTTATATTTTGTTTTATTCATCACTTGTCCCGGAGATTATAGTCTTTGTATAGTTCCGAAAGGGCCTCCAAAAATATTGGAACTGACCTATGCAAATGAAGTACTCTCACTATCATCATCATCTAAATCTTCTGTGTGTTTGTGCTGAACCAGGAAAATCCCCTGACGTCTGCCTATAAGCTTTGTATGGGTCAACAGTTCCTCATGAAACTCTGCTCTGCTCAACTGCATTGGGTTTGGCCATTGTTTGTCATACTTTCCCTTCTGCCTCAGGCATGTGCTGACTTGGACTCAGATAGACAAGCTCTTCTTTCATTTGCTGCTGAGGTACCTCATGGTCCAAAGCTCGACTGGAGTAATGCTACTGACATCTGCATTTCATGGATTGGTGTTACCTGTAACTCTGAAGGCACCCGTGTGCTTTCTGTTCGACTTCCTGCCTCTGGACTTACTGGCCCCATACCTTCCAATAGTCTTGGAGAGTTGGATGCATTGAGAGTTCTAAGCCTCAGATCGAATCGCCTCAATGGAACTATACCATCTGATCTCCTTTCTCTTCCTTCTCTCCGCTCTCTTTTCCTTCAGCATAACAACTTCACAAGCAACTTTCCACCCTTCTTTCCTCGCCGACTGCATATATTGGATCTATCATTCAATTCATTCACTGGCAATATCCCAACAACGATCCAGTATTTGACACGCTTAACCGGATTCTACATCCAAAATAACTCCATTTCCGGCACAATCCCCAATATCACATTCTCAAAACTCAAACATGTAAACATGAGCTATAATAATCTCAACGGCTCTATTCCATCTTCCTTCAAAACTTTCCCACTTTCATCATTTACAGGGAACCCTTTCTTGTGTGGACTACCTTTGATGTTTTGTCCCCTTCTTCCTCCTCCTTCCCCACCCACCTCCAAAAGAAAATTCCCATTATGGGCTATTGTAGCCATTGCAGTTGGAGGAGGTGTTGCTGGTTTACTTTTAGTTGCTCTTTTCGTTTTCTGCTTTCTTAAGAATAAACGTAGCGATGAAAGTAGGGTGCGGAAGTCTTCCACCGGTGGAAGGGGTGAGAATCCCACGCCCGAATTTGGTAGTGGGGCGGTAGAGTCTGAAAATAATAAGCTGGTTTTCTTTGAAGGTGAGTTGGGTGTGTGAATTTATTTGTTCTATTTGCCGTATAGGTCACGTTCAGGGGAAAATCTAAAAAAACGGAAAACCGAGGAACACCCTAGTAGCTCTTCATCCGGACGGTATGCACTTGAGTAATTTGTAACATATGCACACGTGCACAAATGCACACATGCATAAAAACCAAAAAACAACTTAATTTACTTGTATGCACAAGTGCATATTGTTCGGATGAAAGACCACCAGGGTGTTCCTCAGTTTTCCATTTTTTAAGGTTTTCCCCTGAACCTCCCTTTATATATATCATATATTTGCTAAAAACAATGATAGTAATAAGGTTGTTTTGTTTGAAGGTGGTTCTTATAACTTTGATCTTGACGACTTGTTGCGGGCTTCTGCTGAGGTGCTTGGAAAGGGTAGTTTTGGGACAGCATATAAAGCTGTGTTGGAAGAGTCGATGACTGTGGTTGTGAAAAGGTTGAAAGAAGTAGCGGTGTCAAGAATTGACTTTGAACAGCAAATGGAGATTATAGGGGGAGTTGGACAGCACCCAAATGCTGTCCCTCTTCGTGCTTATTATTACTCCAAGGATGAGAAGCTTCTTGTCTATGATTATTTTGAAGGAGGTAGCTTAATGTCCCTCTTGCATGGTATGCATTTTCTTCTCTAATGTGAAAAAAAAAAATCTCTCTTCATTTAGTTTTATTGATGGACCAGTTTTTTTTTTTTTGGATATTTTTCTTCTCTAATGTGGAAAAATTATGTTGGAGATGGTTTAACAACTTTATATATTCATTTTTCTTTATTTTAGAGTAGTTGTTTGAACTTTCGTTTCAGGAAACAACGGTGGTGGCAGAATGCCATTAGATTGGGAAACCAGAGTGAAGATTGCTCTAGGGACTGCAAGAGGCATTGCCCATATCCATTCCAATGGAGGCCCAAGGTTCAGCCATGGAAACATCAAAGCCTCAAACGTACTCATCAACCAAGATATGGACGCCTGCATCTCCGATATCGGCTTACCGCCTCTCATGAACACCCCCTCATCTTCTCGCGCTGGTGGATACCGAGCTCCAGAAGTTATTGAAACCCGAAAACACTCCCATAAATCAGATGTCTACAGCTTCGGTGTCCTCCTCCTCGAGATGATCACTGGAAAACAACCCATCCAATCTCCAGGCAGAGAAGACATGGTCGTGGATCTCCCGAGGTGGGTCCAATCGGTGGTGAGGGAAGAGTGGTCGGCTGAGGTTTTCGATGTTGAGCTTATGAGGTTTCATGATATTGAAGAGGAGATGGTACAGATTTTGCAGATTGGTTTGGCGTGTGTCGTGCGGGTCCCGGATAATCGACCCACTATCCATGAAGTTGTTAGAATGATCGAACAGACCCGCCTATACGGGTTTGAAAACCGACCTCCTTCTGATTAGAAAGACTCGTGAAGAAACATTTTGATTCACTAAAAACGTATTTGTTACTGACTTACTGTTAGTTGGTGAAGAAAGAAATAGGATGTATTTGGAAATATGAAATATTTTGATCCTATAAAGACCAATCTCTTACTATTGGTGAAATAGGAAATATTTTGATTCTATGAAAACTAGAAAACGAAAAGTAAGGAAAGAAAAACTGTCTGGAATGTAAAACGAATATATTCCAAAAGATGTGTTAGGTTTCATTAACTATAACCTATAAAATAGAATTAAATGACAAAGTAGCAATAATATATCTATTCAGAATATGATACAAACATATATAAATCAACACCAAAGTAACTCAAACTTAGAATATTCTAACACCGCGCTTAAAACTTGTTGCACAAGTCATTAAATACGTAATAATAATTAAACTAGTGTTCGACACCACGCAACACGATAAAAGTTTTAGAAAAAATAAAAATTAAATGGGTTGGTGGTCATATAACATACATTAGACTAAATAAGAATTGATATTTCACCTAATATGAAATATTCTCATCATCCTTGGTTCACTTGAGACTATTTCTTCCAAGCTTACATTATCGGTAAAGAATCTTGAAAAAAAATAGGATTTAGTCATATATGTAAAATGAAAGATATTATATCGATTCATAGTTTGATTTCAATTTAAACTAAATAATAATATTGATATAATTATATATTCATGATTGTAGTAGGTTATTCTTTCTAATTTTATATACTTTGTTATTTTACTTTAATTTTTATATATATGTTTCTATCATTTTTATATATATTACTATATTTCTCTAATAACTTTTAGTTTTAATTATATATATATATATATATATATATATTGTTTCTTGGATTTATTTATTTTATGTATTGATTTTAATTAGTGATACTAAATGTAATAGGCATTTTATTTGTTAATGATAAAGTTGGTAATAGTATTTTACTTATATGTTAATCTTATTTTGTGATATTAAATGTAATAACTATTTCGTTTATTAAAAAAGAGCTCAATAATAAGTATTTACTTATATATTGATTTTATTTTCATTAATATATATTGGTTGTAATGTCAGTTATATTTATATATTGATTTTAATAAGATTTTAAATGATAATAATTTTTTGAGTTTTATATATTGATTCAGACTTTATATATTAATTCAAATTTTAGATATTTAATTTTATTTGAAGATAATACAAATTAATATATATGTTGTAGTAGAAAAATGATTGAAATTCGTGTGATTGATCATAAAAATATATTGTTTTTCAAATTTTATATATATAGAGTGTTCTAACTGATAATGATCATAATGACGTGAGTAATCGTCTTCATTTATTTATATTAATTATAATCATTTTATTATTACATAAATAAAAATACACATATTATTATATTCAAGTCTCATAATAGTAATTCAATTTATATAATAAGTTCTTGAATATGTTGGTATATATTTATTAAATGCTATGTAAATAAAAAAAATAGAATCATTGTGAAATAAAAGAAATAAAGAAATTTACGTATAAACAAAGAAGACGAATTGTCTAAGTAATTAAACATTTTGTTAATAACTACATCAAAAAAGACAAAATTTGAGAAAAGAAAGAGAGAAAAAAACATTCAAACCCAATCAAATATAACATAGACCATAAATGTTATTCCATTTTGATAAATGTTATTCCATTTTGATAGAGCATTAGGTTGTAGCTTATAAATAATTTTGTTATAGGTTTCTTTTAATTTATAGATGGAAAGATGGAGAGATTAAAATGAATGTCTTTAGGAAGTTAGATAGTTTAGAATGTAAAGGTAATTAAATTGGAAGTTAAATTATGAAAAAAGTCTTTTAATGAAATACACATTTTTTATGTAAGGGTAGAATAATTTTTAACCTATTTAAAATTTTAAAAATTCAAAACAATGAGAAAATTTCTATTACTTTAACAATGTGTCCCATCATTCTTAATAGGTTTCTTTTATCATTTTATTTTTTTGGAGTTGTTCTATTCACTTATGTTTCATTGTAGATACAACATTTTTAATTATAACAAATTTCAGTACATACCTCATACATTTTTTTTATCTGAAAAGATGTATCTATAATATGGCTTCATAATGAAGCTTCAAACTTCCTAACCACACGAAAAACTATGATTTCATTACCACATCTATATCATGTAATAATGATGATCAAAACATTGTATTACAATGAGAAAGACAATTTCATCATTGCTCAAAGAAGGGTTCATTGTTTATTGGAAAAAAAATATCCCTAAAGGCTATAAAAACCGTAGAAGCCCTAGTTAAAAATCCCATAAAATTTGAAACAATAGTAAAAAAGCCTCCAAGATTTAAGGGGTGAAGAAAAGACCAAGCTCCTCTTCATGGGCACTTCAGTCGCAACCAAATCAACGTCCACTTTCCTCTACAACAGAAAAAATGAAAATCCAAACACAAAATCAAAAGACAATGTGAGTTTATCTTCAATAGAATTAAGGGTATTGAATGTTGTAGTGACAAAATTAAAAACTAAACCATAAACAACGAACATGATCGAATGTTTTGTACAATGCATGTAAGATATATAAACCACAAACATCATTTAGCTTTGGCTTCTTCACTAATATATTAGATATATATAGTACAATATGAATGCTTTATTCTTTAATATATTGGGAGATGAAGAGGAGTTTGGGAAAATGAAAGGACCAATGTTAAATGCAAATATAATTAATAATCAATGCAAATAGGAAATTAAGAAAAGAAAATGATTAAAATGATGATTAAGGAGAAAAAAGATAATTGGGTTTTCTAGCCTTTAGGAGAGCCATGTCATCAACCTTGGTTTTTGTTTTAATATATATATGATTAACCCCCATTTGTATGAGCATGCATCAACTTCTAGATTGAATAAGTTACTTGCATGTAGAGGTTATAAATGGTGAAAGACGTGGCGTGATGGTGATAATGTCGTTTTCGACATTATTATTGTGCCACTTGGGGTGAAAGTTTGCTCCGTTTCCATGTAAATTTGTTAAAATAGGTAATTGCGTAACCAATCTTGTCATCGTCTAACTTATTTTGTTTGTAATTTATTGTTTACATAACTAGAGGGGTGTATCTTGGTCAAAGCTTAAAGTTGGGTTCTGAAGGTTATCAAGTTCAGGGATCACATATCACTTACTAGTGAAGTTCAAGGGTAGCGGAGTAAGGCGGTGGAAAGTTGATGGGCTGAAAGTGCAAAATAGAAGATATTATAACATAAGCGATTAGGGTTTCATTTTAGATCAGAAAAAATCATTTTTTCATCTCTCACGTTTTTTTCTCTGCAACTCTCTCATCTTTCTCTAAGAATTAGTTTGAACATCTTGTTCTAATTTTTAGGGTTTGTAATTTTTTCTTTAATGTTCTTAATAAATAATCAGTTGAGATTGTAGATTTGTATATCATGTTGATGTATGTTGTTTAAAATGGTATCAGAGCCGAGATTTGTCGATCTGCTTCGTTAAATACATCAACGTTTAATCTCCGGTGAGATTTCTGTTTCATCTTCGCTTGTTCAGATCTGTTTCTTTTCTCGCTTCTCAATTCTGAGGTGTGTTTTTTTTCGTTTCTCATCTTCTGTTGTTTTTTGAAATTGTTAGCTAAATAAACTTCAAACAGATACTTGTTTCGTGTAGATCTGAAACGTTTTTGCTTGAATTGGTTGTATTCTTGCAAGTCTGTCGTTTAACAGATCTTGTGATTCTTGTAGTTCTGATTTGTTTTTCGGTGTTTCCTTCTTACAAATTTGTTTTTAGCTAAAACTTTATCAACAGAGTTCTTGAACTTTCGTAGATCTGGATCTGCTTTGTTTTTAAACCTCCTCGTTTGAATTATTTTTTAGTTCTTGCGAAGGTTGTGTTCAAACTCTCAGTAGCTGCTCTCTTCCTTTTAGATTGGAACTCCTACTAACCTCTTTCTTAGTTTTTCACCTTGGAAGTACTGAATCCAACCAGTTGTGGTTCATATACTTCTGTTGTTGTTTTCTGCCGATTCATCTCAGATCTGTAGATCTGAGTGTCTCTGTTATCTTTTTACCACCTTTACAAATTGTTTCATGCAGTGCTTGTGATCTGAGAGTTATCTCTCGTGAAGCCTGAATAGTGTACGGTGTTACCATACTTAAGATCTTCATGCTTGCATAAACAATCTGCTGTTTTTTTTGTTTTAAATCTGTGGTTTAGATCTTGTTATTAATATTGATTGCAATATACTGTTTGTTTAATATTGTTTAATATTGTACAGTACAGTTTAGACATTGTTATCAATATTGTTTGCAATATCAATTCTCAATATTGTTTGTTTAATATTGTTTAATATTGTATAGTACGGTTTTAGATCTTGCTATTAATATTGGTTGCAATATATTGTTTGTTTAATATTGGTTAATATTGTATAGTACGGTTTAGATCTTGTTATCAATATTGTTTGCAATATCAATTCTTAACAGATTTGCGGTATTGTTTGTTTAATATTGTTCAGTACGGTTTAGTATTTTTTCAATAGTTTCTGTTATCAGATCTGGTCAAGGTTCTTAATAGTTGAGAGTTGTTTGGAGTTTCTCTCCACTCACTGTTCTGAACCTTGTTCACGTCTGTTTCTCATTATCTGTCCATGTATTTTGTTTTTCGTTGGTCTCCCCTTCAGAGACTCGCGACTGTGTTTCCGATGTGCATATCCTTTAAATAAAGGAAAACCTGTAAGTTGTTCCTGATCAGTGTTTACTCAGTTTTTTGACCCACTGTAAGTCTTCTTCTTTGTCCTCTGTGTGCTCTGCTTCTCTTTTACTTATGTTTGGTAACTAGGAGGTTGGCTTGACCTACCATCTCTGAGTGGCAAGGAATCCTGCGAGATCTCCTAGTTTTTACCTTGTGTGTGCATCCTATCTAAAGTTATCATGACGGTTGGAGAGGCTCCCAAAAATAAAGAGGAGCAATCTTTGATTGCTAAGCTTGATTTTGGAGATCCTCTTTATCTCCACCCAAGTGATACTTCCGGTGTTTCTATTATAAGTACGAAGTTGAGTGGTACAGAAAATTACAAAGTGTGGTCATGTGCTATGATTTTGGCCTTAGAAACTAAAAACAAACTGGGATTCATAAACCGTACTGTACCTCGACCCACTGATAATGAAATTTTAGGAAAACAGTGGGACGGGTGCAATTCCGTTGTTCTATCTTGGATTTTAAGTTCCATATCTGAGGAGTTATTTGTGAGTCAAGTTTTCTCCAGAGTTGCTTCTGATGTATGGGAAGAACTCAAGGAAACTTATGATAAAATAGATGGATCTGTGACTTTTAACTTGCATCAGAAAATTAATTCATTAAGTCAAAATGGAACTTCTGTTTCTGAATATTATCACAAATTGAACTCTCTTTGGAAACAGTTTGATGCCTTAATAAAACTACCATCATGCTCATGTAATGCTGCTCATGACTTTTCAAAACACAATCAGTTGTTAAAGCTAATGCAATTTTTAATGGGTCTTGATGATATGTATATCAATGTGAGAAGCAACATTTTAATGACCGAACCTCTTCCCTCTGTTAAGACAACTTTTTCCTTGGTATCACAAGAAGAGTCTCACCGAGGTGGGACTCGCGTCTCAGCTGATACTAAGGTTCAAAACACTGCCTTTTTTGGTAAAACTACAAACAATAAAAAGCAATCTGGAAAACCTCAGTTGGTATGCAAACATTGTGGATTGAATGGTCACACTATTGAGCGGTGTTTTAAGTTGGTAGGGTTTCCAAAGGATTTTCAATTCACTAAAAATAAATCTAATCAAACTGTTAAACCTTTTTCGAGCCATGTCTCTTCTTCTAATGGGACTAGTCATGGTCCTACTACATCTTCTCTTACTGAAGATCAAGTCAACAAGCTATTGTCTCTTATTGATCAGAAACCACCTGATGGAATTGCCGTCAATATGGCTGGTACGTTTGCTGGTATGGCTAATATGTCTAATGTATCTTCAAAATTACATAAGTTTAGCTGGATTATAGACTCTGGTGCTAACCAGCATATGACTTCTTCAGTTTCTAGTCTTGAAAATGTGGTAGATATTTCTGATCTTAGGTTAAAAGTTACTCAACCAAATGGTGATGAAGCCATCATCAATAAAATTGGAAATTTCAAATTAAATGATAAAGTCACATTGTGTGATGTCCTTGTTATTCCAGACTTCAATGTAAACCTATTATCTGTACACAAACTTGCTAGAGATAACAAGATCTTTGTTGGGTTTAACGAATACAAATGTTTCCTTATTCAGGGCTTTCCTGCAATGAAAGTTGTGGGGACTGGTAGTGAATACGGAGGTTTGTACTTATTTGACCAACCTGATAAATCTACTGTTGTTAAGACTAGAGATGTAGAGAACAGTGTTAGTAATTCTAACATGTCTATTTACTGCAATGTTTCACGACAGCTTTGGCACAGTCGTTTAGGGCATCTTGCTGATCAAGTCTTAAATGTTTTAAAAAATAGGTTAAACTTAAGTCATGGTGGTGAATCTGTCCCTTGTGAAATATGCCATAAGGCTAAACAAGCTCGTGACAAGTTTAATCTTAGTGAGCATAAAACCACTAGCCTAGGTGACTTAGTTCACATTGATCTGTGGGGACCCTATCGTGTGCCTACTAGAGAAGGCTATCGTTATTTTCTAACAGTGGTAGATGACTTTACTCGTTCTGTGTGGGTTTACTTGTTAAGATCTAAGGATGAGGTTGTTGACATTATAATTGGTTTTCACAGTTTACTCCTCACTCAGTTTGGCAAATCTGTTAAGGTGTTCAGGAGTGATAATGGTTCTGAGTTCGTAAATCATAGGTTAGTTGAATTTTTTAAAATCAAGGGTATTATTCATCAAACTTCATGTGTGTACACTCCCCAACAAAATGGGGTTGTTGAACGCAAACATAGACACTTGTTGAATGTGGCTAGAGCTTTAATGTTCCAAGGAGACGTTCCTTTAAACATGTGGAGTGAGTGCATTCTCACTGCTACATATCTCATAAATAGAACACCATCTTCTGTTTTAAATGGAAAGTGTCCTTATGAACTTGTGTTTGGTTTTCCTCCTGTTCTTACTCATCTAAAAAACTTTTGATGTCTCTGTTTTGCAATTAAACCTAACAATTCTGATAAATTTTCAGCTCGGGCTGGAAAATGTGTATTACTTGGTTATGCAAATTCAAAAAAAGGATATAGACTTTATAGTCTAGACTCCAAACAAATCATTGTTTCTCGTGATGTGAAGTTTTATGAAACGATTTTTCCATTTAAGATGAGTGAAACCAAACCAGCTTTAGACAAAAGTGGTCTTAATACTTTAAACTTTTTTGATTCAATCTACGTTCACACTGATGATTTTTCTCCAAATATACCCGATGATGAAAATAGGGAAAAAACTCAACCTGGGGATAATTCAAATACTGAAACCAGTAATAATTCTGATCGTTGGGGCAGCCAAAGTAATTCTAGAGGTAATAATGATAATGTTAACAGAATTGCCGAATTTCAAGGTTCTGTCGGCACTAATGTAAATAGAGCTGCCGAATCTCAAAGTTCTGGCGATACTGATTTGGCAGCAAACAATCAGTTTGATTTTAATCCCTTAAGTGTTCAAAACAATGATGATAGGTTGGGTTCCCCTCCTGAGGGTGCGTCTTCAACTAATCCTAATACATGTTCTATTAGGAAGTCTAGTCGTCCTTCAAACATACCTAAACGATTTATTGATTATGTGGTTGAAGGAAAAGTAAAATATGGAATAGAAAAAGTAGTCAACTATTCTTTTCTAAACAAGGATAATTTCTGTTTTGTATCCACTCTTAATAAAGCTGTTGAACCCAGTAATTTTTATGAAGCCTGTAAGGATCAAAACTGGGTTTCAGCAATGAATGAGGAGATGGAGGCCTTATATAGAAATAAAACTTGGATTTTGTCTGATTTACCCCCTGCCCGTAAGCCTATTGGCTGTAGATGGATTTACAAAATTAAATACAAATCCACTGGAGAAGTGGAAAGGTATAAGGCCAGGCTTGTGGCCAAGGGGTATTCTCAAAGGGAGGGACTGGACTATGAAGAGACTTTTTCACCTGTAGTTAAAATGGTTACTGTACGTTGTGTAATTGCTTTAGCTGTTCAAAATAGTTGGTCTTTGTGTCAATTAGATGTGAACAATGCTTTTTTATATGGTGACTTATCTGAAGAGGTCTACATGTCCTTACCTCCTGGATACTTTTCTGCTAATGATAAAAGAGTTTGTAAGTTGGTAAAATCATTATATGGTTTAAAACAAGCTCCAAGACAATGGTATGAGAAGTTATCGTCGTGTTTAATTACAAATGGTTTTGTACAAAGTGAGAGTGATTATTCATTATTCATTAAAAATAAAGGTTCTGTTTTTATTGCATTATTAGTCTATGTTGATGACATTATTTTAACAGGAAACTGTGTAGATGAAGTAAACAAAGTTAAAGACCATTTAAGATCAAATTTTAAAATCAAAGACTTGGGTGACTTAAAATTTTTCCTAGGAATAGAGATTTTAAGAACTGAACAAGGAATCTATATGTCACAACGGAAGTACTGTCTTGAACTTTTAAATGAATTTGGCTATTTGGGTGTTAAACCCATTGGCACTCCAATGGATATGAACTTGATAGTAACAGAATCAAGTGGATCAGATTCAAAGGATCCTCTATTAAAAGATTTCACTAGTTTTCAAAAGTTAGTTGGTAAATTGATATATTTGTTACATACTAGACCTGATATAGCATTTGCAGTACATTGTTTAAGTCAGTTTATGCATGCACCAAGATTATCTCATCTTAAGTTGGCTCTTAGAGTTTTGCGTTATCTAAAAGCATCCCCAGGCAATGGTGTAAATTTCTCAGTAGATTCTGATTTTAAACTGAATATGTATGTGGATGTTGATTGGGGCAAGTGTTTGTCCACTAGAAGGTCAGTAACAGGTTTTTGTTTATTTCTTGGTAATTGTATGATTTCTTGGAAGAGCAAGAAGCAAACGACTGTTTCTCGTTCTTCTGCGGAATCAGAATATTAAGCAATGGCATCTGCTCTATGTGAGATTATATGGGTAGTAGGTCTTTTACAAGAGTTAAAAGTAAATAATTTACTTCCTGTAAATCTTCATTGCGACAATAAATCTGCAATTTTAATTGCAAATAATCCGGTTTTTCATGAACGTACTAAACATATTGAAATAGATGTTCATCAAGTACGACAAAGAGTATCTTCAGGATTTCTTAAAACTATTAAAGTTCCTTCAGTTGAGAATCCTGCAGATATTTTTACTAAATCCCTTGGAATAAATCAACATAAGTATCTTTGTAATAAGTTACATATGTTGGATTTATTTAGATGTCAAGATTGAGGGAGGGTGTTAAAATAGGTAATTGCGTAACCAATCTTGTCATCGTCTAACTTATTTTGTTTGTAATTTATTGTTTACATAACTAGAGGGGTGTATCTTGGTCAAAGCTTAAAGTTGGGTTCTGAAGGTTATCAAGTTCAGGGATCACATATCACTTACTAGTGAAGTTCAAGGGTAGCGGAGTAAGGCGGTGGAAAGTTGATGGGCTGAAAGTGCAAAATAGAAGATATTATAACATAAGCGATTAGGGTTTCATTTTAGATCAGAAAAAATCATTTTTTCATCTCTCGCGTTTTTTTCTCTGCAACTCTCTCATCTTTCTCTAAGAATTAGTTTGAACATCTTGTTCTAATTTTTAGGGTTTGTAATTTTTTCTTTAATGTTCTTAATAAATAATCAGTTGAGATTGTAGATTTGTATATCATGTTGATGTATGTTGTTTAAAAAAAATCGGTGTGAATTTAAAGGTTTATTGAAAGTTTAGTACAAGTACCGCCGGTTGATGATAAAAAGAAAGAATCATATGTCTATGAGCTAATTTTGGAATAATTTGAGCAAAATCGGAAGCAGGAATCGTATGGGTGTCCAACGGCACCTCTTGGAGTGAAGTTGCAAAACAGTGCCTCTGGCGGCTTAAGCCGTGAGTTCTTTGTGCCACATGGGTATTGAGACGCGGGTGACTTGTCACAAACTATGACGTTTTTTAAGACATGACTTATAGAGATGAAGGACAAATACAATAACAATGTAAGAAAAAACAAATATTGTATTACAAAAACCGTGTATTGAATCATGACGTGCCAAAAGCTTATAATGACGTGAGACACGAGCCTTGAGTCACATCATATCAAATACAAGTCTTTTAGAACACTATGTAGTATACATATAAGTGCATTATTTTGTTGGGTGCAACAATATGTTTCTTGAAACTATCATACCAATAGTCTTACTTAATGAGGGTAGTTTGGCGGTTAACCAAAAGGTTTTCGGGGGTAGCATTTTACCGATTCAATAATGAAGTTTTTATTTCAACTAGAGAGAATGATAAAGTAATTCGGATATTAGAGGGATTACCATATATAACACAAAATTTCTCCGCCTATTCTTTCTTGTCGAGCCTCTCGGTCTGTCATTATACCCTGAGAGGTAGAAAATACAAGTTTCTCTTGGCAAAGTTGGTTTACACAGTCTTTTCTCCTTTACATGTGCGGGTTTGAATCTCATTTGTATCATTATCTTAGTTTTTCTTACTTCTTAACTTCAGGTTGTTATGTTTCTGAAATTGTTTTTTCAAAAGAAAAAAAAAGACCTCACATACGAAAAGCAAGAACTTAACAAACAAACCAATGATAATTTTGTAAAAATAAAATATATATTTATAGCTTCATTTTTTATAATCAAATAATGTCTATCACAAAAATAATTCTTCGCCTTTGCCTAAATATCTATGGGATATCCTTGATGATAAAGTCCACAACTTTGTTATGAAATAACCAAACAAAAGTACATAATCTTCTATTTTAAAATCCCGTATACACCCTTCAAGGCTTCAACTTTTACACATGTAAATTTGCTTGAAAAGAGGGTTAAAATTTCATATTACTAAGAATATAAAAGCAAAACTTTATTATCGTGAAAAATTGTTATGGTCAGGGCCGACCCTGGTCATGTGCAGCCCGTGCAGCGGCACAAGGCATCATAAGCTCAGTGGACATTAATTTTTTATGCTATTGGCTATGAGTTTAATACCAAATAATAACTAGCTCATGCTCAATCCGTCAAGATAATCAACTAAGCACCTAATCGGTATTTCGTTCATTAATGAGAATGAATGGCATCATGAACGTCCAAACAATTAGCTAAGTTGGTTTGTTTTGTTCTTCATCTATTCGAGTTTGATTGTTCTGATTTTCAAGGCTTCAAAGACGTGTCATTTTCAGCTGACAACAACGATGATGACACAAGAATTCTAAAATCAGAAAATCGTTTCCCCATTTTCCACATTGTCATCCACTTTTCGTTATATATGTTTATTATCCCAAATATGTTCATAGGTTATCTTATTCTAAGAAACATTTTTTTTTATACAAAATGATATTTGTAAAAAAACAATCGTCTTATTCTAACAAACATTTTTCTCTTTGTATTCAAAATGATATTAGTAAGTAAATCAATTATCTTATTCTAAGGAACATTTTTCTCTCTGTATTCAAAATGATATTTGTAAAAAAAATCTCATCTTTTCCATAAATACTTGAGAGAACTTCAAGTTTCATAAATTAAAAAAATCATCTTTTCCTTTAGTTGTATTATTTTTAGGGCATTTCTTTGTCATGTTAAATGTGTGATTTTTTACAACGTCCCTAAAAAATTGTGGCCCAAGTTTATATTGTTTGGGGGTTTTCATCAATGTATGTAAAACTATATCCACCTTGTTGCATCTCTGCTATCAGAACACAAAAGTAATACGCATCATCATCACTTCTATAATATATATATATATATATATAGGTTCAGGGGAAAACCTCAAAAAACTGGAAAACTAATGAACACTTTGGTAGCCCTCCATTTGGACGGTATGCACTTGTCCATACAGGTAATTTGTAACATGCACACGTGCATATATGCACAAATGCATGATGTACTTGTGCATAAAACCAAAAAACAACTTAACTTACTTGTATGCACAAGTGCATACCGTGTAGATGAAGGGTTATTAGGGTGTTCTTCAGTTTTTCATTTTTTTGTGGTTTTTCCTTGAATCTCCCTCTCTCTCTATATATATATATATATATAGAGAGAGAGAGAGAGTGAAGTTTAGGGGTGTGCGGAATGGTCCTACCGCACAGGGCCTCCGATCGTCCGGGGGCCTTCGAATATTTTTTACTTTTTAATTATAATAATGTTACTATAAAAATTATTTGACGCAATATTTTGCCAAAAACAGCTCTAGTGCAGTGGCAAGAAACTTTCGTGTCATGCCTTGTACATTTCTGCCACGGTTCGAGTCTCACCTAGGCTATTTTAATTTTTAGTTGATATTGTTTTTAGGGAAATTAATTAAAATGCCACAAGTTTGACCCAAACTTACCAAAATACCACAAATCTCGCCCATCTTACCGAAATGCCACAAAAAACCGCGGTGGGCCTCGCGTTCGCGGGCCCCAGGCCCACGTGTCACCAAAGTTTGCCCACTTTGCCCGCGTTGGTCCCTCAAGAATGCCCGCGTCCCACCTTTCCCCCCTCAAGAATGCCCGTGTTGGCAGTTTTAGTCCCTGTCCGCGTTGAGAGCCCACGATCGCGGGCTAATTCTTCGAATTTACTGTTTGGTCCCTGAAGTTTGTTGCAAATTTAAAAACACATTAATGGTCCCTATAGTTTTTAGGTTATCATTTTATGTGGTTTTTAATGTATTGTTTCCTTTCCATTTTAATGTTTTTAATATAGAAATTCACTTAAGTTATTTAACAAGGAAATAAATTAACAACATCATATAAAAATTATTGCAAATCATCTTCCCAACCGAAACGGATACAGTGCATGTAAACAAAGAAATCTATTACTGGAAGGCGTCCTGGAGTCCTGTGATCAAGTTAACCTTTTCCTTGATCACGTCCTCCATTCCCATGTAGTCCGATTCGAGTTCTTCTAGTTCCTCTTCAGCTTCCTTAATCTCTCGTTGCAGCTGTCGAACGTGAGCCCTAGCCATGGCCAGTTCTCGTTTCTTCCCCGCTAGATATTCCATTTTCCCTTGCTGAATCCCCCTGTTATGGTTCCACATACCCTTTACCTTTTCGATATCGGCGTTCGCCCCATGAATGGCTTTTTGCACTGCGGGAGTAATTTGTTGACTTTGTCGAAGACCCGTCGGCATAAAATCATACATTGGTGGGGTTCTCATGCCATTATCGAAGTAGTAATTGTCGGATGCCATCTCCCAGTCTGCTTCCTCCTCAGGCGTGAATGGAAAATCGGCCGCAGTTCGCCCACAGTTTCTCCACTCCTCGTCTGTTTCCGGTACCTTCCAGGTACTCCAGCGAGCTCCATCGTTCAGTGGTTGGTAGGCTCCTGAACGTGAAGTTCCAGCCACATTCGCCGACCTGTTCCCCTTTGATCTTGAACCTCCAGCCATGGTGTTAAGAAAAGCGAGAGTGTGTTTGTAAACGGTGAGGAGAATGTCTAAAAGATAGATAGGAAGTTGTGAATTACTACTTCATCATGCCATCTACTTATAGCCGTGAAAATGTATGTTCTTCATCAGATATGGTCAAAGATTTCGTCTGAAAAAGTTGCCTGCATGATTCGTGTGAATAGTTCACTGCAAGATTCATTTGAAAAGAGCCTGTAAGATTCGACTGAAAAAGTAACTGCAATATTCATCTGGAAAAGAGCCTGTAAGATTCGACTGAAAAAGTAACTGCAATATTCGTCTACTCTTGAATAAAGGTCTTTCATTAGGCATTAATTTTTGCATCCAATAATCTCTGTATTAGGATTATCGCAAGTTTCATAAACCTACTTACTAGGTGTTGGAAAATTTTGGTAAAAATATGGGTTTTACTAAACTTTGGACGCTTTTAAATATATATATATATATATATACGTGTTATATATAACTGACTTTTAGTAGGTTTATGTTCTCCTATATGAGAGCTTCGAAACGATACATAATGCGTCCAAATTGGAGTATATGTGAAAGAGATATCGATACTCAAAGTTGATTAATTGGATGAAATTAGCATAAACCAAATGAAGTAAACAGTAAGTCAATCACGATACTTTAACAAAATAAGTTAATAGTAAAAATAACAATTATTTAATGTTACATAAACAACCTAACTAATTAGACAATGCGCATAAATTGACTCCGCCATATGTCGGCGGAAATTCATGGCCTCATATTCGGTTTCGTTAGGGTGTACCCATATGTCCTCGTTATTTATCAACTTTTGGACATTACGGCATACCCATACACCGCAATCCGCATATAACCCGATCTGCTGGGGTACTTGGCCGGCGATCTTTGTGCGAAATATACTTGACACTTCGCGACGTCTATGATCCCCTATCAATGAAAAGAACGTATATAGTTTTGTTTTAAACAATTGCATCTGCTCTGTCAATTGTTGTTTGCAGAGACCGTCCTTGTCGCTGTCATATAGGGTCATGACCATAGTATCTAGTTCAAACACTCCAAGCAGCCAATGTCTGGGATGCAAGCATATGGGGATGTACACCTGAAATATTACAATATATGTCATATATGTTATTAAATAAAATAACAGTAAAACGATTTACATACCCTATCGAGGAGAGTCCAAGAGGTCCCTTCCGAGCCATTGCATATTTCGATCACGGAGGCGGGACCTTGATGGTCCATCAGTATGCACTAAAAGAACATAGTGTGCATGATGGTCCACCTCGTGTCTACGCCACGATGTTTTTGCAACAGGCTAACCCAAGAATCGACGTGCTATGCATAAAAATAGATGGTTAGACATGTAATATAAATATATTTGATTATATATGACTATAATTTAACTTCATACTAACCGTATCGTCTAAGTCAGAGTTCACAGGGTCATCTGCAAGCAATGTTTTGAAAAACGAGGGGTTGATTTCTAAGCCCCCGTAATGGGTGAATGTCAAGTTGGGGAGGCGACCAGTCTTGCACATCCTCAATATTTCTGGTCCCTCAAGAGGATCCGGTGAAGGCTCCTTTACCTTTTTGTTCTTTCGTCCCTTCTTTCCCCCCGCTTTCTTTGCTTGCTTTTTAGCGGCCGGTGGTGTCGTAGATCCTTGTTTCCCAAACGGGAAACGAAGAAATTGGGAAATGAAGTGCGGCCGCTTTTGAGGGAGCGGGGTCACCTGTGGTGGTGGATCTACAACATCCATCGGGTCATCTTCCGGATCCGGCTCCGAGAAGTGCTCCTCGACAATAGAAGACTCCATCATCTGAAAATTAAGTTATTTGATGTTTTAAGTACAATTTAGGAAATGTTCACAATTAAACCAAAATAACTTACAGTATGCATGTGCACTGGCGGTGTGACGTACGACGACGGCCCCGACATTTCCGGCCGGTAATACTCTCCGGCCGGAGCGCCATAGATGTCCGTGAATGCCCCCGACATCCCGGCCCCCGACATTTGGGAGGTGTATGCCCCCGACATCCCGGCCTGTGTGACATTGATCATTATAAGAGTTACAAAATTAGGAACTAACATATAACTATAATGGTTACTCAGTGTGACTTACACTCTCCGGGATAGTAGAATAGGATGTCGTGCCAAACGGTGGCATCTGGGAGGTGTATGCCCCCGACATCCCGGCCCCCGACATCGCGGCCTGCGTGACATTGATCATTAAAATAGTTAGAAACTTAGGAACTAACATATAACTATAACTAAAATATAACTATAATGCCATAAATAAGTGTGACTTACACTCTCCGGGAATGACGGAAATGATGTGGTGCCAAACGTCGCCTGTGCCCCCTGTCCGAACGGAGCGGGGATCGGTGTCGTACTCGACAGCTAAAACAAATTTATAACGTAATATTAATATACAAACTAAATAAACGTGGCCAACAAATTAAGTTAAACACTAACATGGACAACGCCAAATTGTCTCCAGACTCCCTCTAGAAACTCTACACGTGACTCTAGCGGCCCGTGGACGTAGTCCCACAGGTTGTCATGACTGCCACGATGTGACCCATAGGAAGGGGCCGCCTGATATGGATCGTAAGGGGGCGGCCGGTAGGAGGAGGAAGGGGGCGCGGATAGGAGGAGGAAGGGGGCTGCTGCTGATATCCACCGGAAGGGGGCCTGTCGTCGTCTTCCTCATCTTCGTCAGATGTGGAAGGAGAGGGACGTCGAGCCCTTGCCGCCTCTGCGTCAATAAAGGCCACGCTGTCTCTGTACCAATCTGTGTCCATCTCGTCGGCAGTAGGCTGAAGGCGAGCGAAAGGCAAGAGCGGCCGCTAAATATATGATAAAACATAAAAAAAAAATAATTGGGACTAACGTATGCAAATTGTAAACATAGTAAAAGAACTTACATTTCTAGATTCATTGAAGAACTGAACCCAAAGCGACCTACTTAGGGTAACACGCTTGTCCCAACGGGTTCCCCTAAGTACTCGGTCGTCGCGCTTGACGAAATATTGGACTGATGAGGGAAACATCTCCAAGATCCATATCTGGAATTAGCCAAGAAGAGCAAGTACGTAAAAAGAAAAGCCAAACAGTTTGTATGTATTATTAACAATTGTTATACTACGTATCTAACCTTGAAGGCGTATGTAAAACCACAAAGGTTCATCTTTCCATGTCGATTGGAGTCGCGTCTGGCTATGGCTCGGTGCAAGATTGAGTAGCAATGTGTCCAAATATGGCTACCCCACGGGTAGCTGTTAAACAGCTCAAGGTCCTCGACGGCCCTAAGGACCGTCTCGGAAGCATACTGGCTATACTCACGGCCCATGAAGCCCATATCCACGATCACCACCAAGCATACACGGACAGCATCGGCGTCGCTTAGGTCAGTAAGGCCCACTTTCATCATGTCCCGGGCTTTCTTTAGCTTCAAATCAGATGCTGGAATGCCGAAAACCCTACGAACAAAGCCGCAGTCTGCTAAGGGAGGAAGGGGGGGAGCCTCTCCAAAACGTAGTCCTGTAATTAGACAGAACTCACGACGCCCAAAATGCAATCGCTCGCCGAAGAAATCAAAATGCATCTCCTCCGGCTTAGCGTTGGCGTCCTCGACCTCCAACTGTAGAAACATGTGTACTAGCGTAGTGTCGCCAGCAGAGTAAGACACATCCATCCATGGCCCGAACGGTGTCCCTCTAAAGATGGCCTCAAGGGTATCCGCGCGACCACCTAATCCCCTAAAGCACGCTCCTAACCCCTCAATGTAGGAAACTTTGCACTTTAGCGTCAAGTCGATGTAAAATAAATCCCTCTACATAGTCATTCACAAATGTTATAGTTAGTGTTATATATAGATGCTTTTGCTTGTTTGGTTTATTGTGTTGATAATTATTCGTTTGTTTTAGTTTTAGAAAAGAAACCACTCAATCTATTGGACTTCCAGGTAGCAGGGGAATCACAAGGATTGCTTAAATCCCGACATACCTTAGGGCTATTTACACTCCGTTTGACAAAATCCAAATAGATATGTGTAACAACCCAACATTTCTAAACAATACATTTCATATAAAATAAATATCCCAAAATCGCATCTCTAAAATTTCTTACATAATATCCAAAAATGGTTGGCGGAAACAACCTACACAACTGAGAAGTAAACTAAGAAAAGTTATAGTGTCACTACACTATCCATATTTCTCTTGCTAACGCCCTGCTTACTTGCTAGAGCCTTTCTGTACCTGCTTGCCTGAAAAGGGTTTTATTTGAAAATGCGAGGGTTAGACCATGAGGTCTAGTGAGTCCCTCCTGACAGTTATCAAAGCATTTAAATACAGTTCATCTTTTCAGCATAAAACATTTATACTCAACACATTTAAAAATCGTATACGGACTAAAGTCCGCCTCCTCGTAATCTGACACCCTGAAGCCACCCGAAGGTGACAACGAGTCAGCCTCATGCTGCCTTGCGGAGCCTCGCTCCTGGCATATAGGGACCTCCCTTCCCGCACGAGAGCTAGCGGAACGACTCTCCCGTCTTTGCCAGTTTACGTCTCCTTGATGTATGCATACATTCTACATAACACTTTAAACAACTTTCATGCAATTAAAGCATAATAATAAAGCATGGCAATTCTCAACATTCATAACACATTTTGGAAACACTTTAAAAGCCACACATTTTAGTTTAGAAAGCTCACTTGGCTTGCTCGCTCCAAAGCTCCTCACTTACACTTCCGATCTCTAGGCGGAACACCTATTATATTAATAACGTACGTCATAATTCGTTCATTTATTACCGGAGTTAGATCCCGAACTCAATCCAAACCTATCTAAGTTGGTAGGGTACATTTCTAGTCCAAAATCATAATTAATGATCCTTGCTCTCCCATCTATTTGAATTGCTATACCGGGTCCATTGATTTACCCGACTTTAGGTTTCCAACATAATAATAAAATCATTGGATCCCTTAATATTAAATCTGGATCGTGTTACTATTAATATGGTCCAAAATATATAAATCGTTAAACTACTAATTCTATACTAGGCCCTTATTAAAATTATAAACTTTATTAACAACTAAGCCCAAAAGGACTTAACAATTCTTTCGGCCCAACGCTCTATTCGGCCCAATAAACCCAAAAGAAATAATTAATCTAGAACATTTCCTAACTTTGTAAATCCATTAACCCAACCTCAAACATTCCATTTCATTATTCATTTTACAGTCCACTTAAAGATTCATGTTCGGCCCAACAAACCATACCGATGAAATCTTGCAAGTCCCGGTAAACCAAAATTACAAGCACCGGTAAACCAAAATTACAAGTACCGGTAATTGCGATTACGAACAAAACCTTATTACTTCAATTTAATCGGCCTAACGATAAAATGATTTTTCTAACAATCTCTTACCAGAATTAGCATGCGATGACCTCGACCTCATACTTTCCAATTTAAGTCCAAATCAGGTATTTAAGTCATCTGATTAGTGTTATCCCCATTTATACTCTTAACCCGTCTCCACAATCAACACTTGAGTTAACTTCAACAATATCATATAGAGATTAGAATCAAACTCTATATTAATACTCTCATTTGTTTTCTCAACTTACAAAACTGAGATCAACTAGAACTTACCAATCTACAATACTTGCAAAAGATAAAACACAAGGAAATGGTTTCTTACCCGAAAAGACCTCACGAAACGGGAACCGCTGCCAAAAACTCCGGCGTTGATAGATGTCCGTTCAGAAGCTCCGGATTCGGTCGTAACGTTCCGCCTCGAAGGATCGTCTCAACTGACGCCTGACATACGTGCCGTTTTTGGTAGGTAAGCATACGTAATTTTTTCGTATATACAGTTGTACTACCGTTTTAATAATGGTTGCATATATGCAAATGTTCTACCGTTTGATGGTTGCATATATGCAACTGTTCTACCGTTTGATGGTTGCATATATGCAATGTTCTACCGTTTTGATGGTTGCATATATGCAAATAGCTGCATGTATGCAAATGTTCCACAGTTTTGATGGTTGCATATATGCAAATAGGTGCATATATGCAAATGTTCTACGGTTTTGATGGTTGCACATATCTAATGATTATCTATTAATTATTGCATATATGATACAGGTTGGGGTTTGCTGGGTGTTCACATGGAGTTGGTGGAGGATGGAGAGAGAAGAGGTGGTGGCGGTCGGAGATGGTGGTGGCCGGCGGTGGCGACGATGGCCGCCGCCGGCGGCGGCGGCTGCAGAGATAAGAGAGAAGAGAAATTAGATGTTAGGCAAAATTTTAGGAAATGATTTGATTAGTTCAATCAGTTAGAATCTTATCCAAAAATAACCAAAAATCTGTATTTGTCGATTTACTATATTAACCCTGAATAATATTTTTTATTTTAATAAAATACTAAATGACATGGACATATCAATGGTTGAGATGGGTTTGTAAAGGGGTGCAACAAATGCAAGGTTTGCATTTTACGGAGCCTCATATATATATATATATATATATATATATATATATATATATATATATATATATATATATATATATATATATATATATATATATCTTCCAGCCGGATCTATTACTTCAGGAACACCACGAGACTCGTGTTCCATAGTTCTTTCGATTAACCAAAATGACCATAAAATCAGATATCTTTACAAAGGTCATTCCTACTTTCTTACCTAGATTCGTCGTAACTAATTCTTTAATGAGCGGTGCGTTAATCTCAATAACACTTTCCTACGAAGTCTCGTAATCCATTTTATAAATCATAACATGTGAACAAAAGTTATAAGCATCTCAATACTTACCACTCCCTAATCATCCTTATCTGCTTCATGACCACATTAACAATTTCCGAACCCAACTGCCTTTTTTGGCTAGTGCAAATAACCACTGATCCTTACCGCACAAAACAATACAATTTCCTTCTCTTTATCACAAACAACTTTAACTCGACCCACTCAATACAGTTTTTAATTATCAACTTGTTTCAAAAGACACACCCAAAAATGCGATGCAATTCATATCTTTTTTTTATCTACCATAAATTATCATTTATAATAACTTAGCATCAACCTCTCGTTAAGCTGGTATTCACAAAAACCATCAGTCAAAAACTGATTTCTCAACTAACACTCCCACTTAGTAACTCAACAATCCACAATTTCCCAAAATAAAAGTTTGAACTTACTTATTCCAACACTCTACTATCAACTCTTAGTAAGAATTTCGGTAGGATTATAACACATCCTGCAATAACAAAAGAATGTCATCACTTAACAACTCTATAAACTTTTAATCAACCAACCAAAGGTTTATACATCTATCAACTAATGATCATACTACCACTCCGACTCCTAATCATCATCATGTCATTCTTTAAACATAACCAAATTTCCAACTGTTTCCTTCTAGGATCATTCCCTCACACATAAGAAATAACTCCTGCTCTTTAGAGATTTAGCATTTACTATAACACAATTTGACTAACACACTCTTCATCCTCATTAAACTTCCAATGGTCCCTACATATACCTACTTAGCGACTCTTACCACCAAAACACTTGGTTACAAACCGCACACCACATCCGAAACCCCAAACAGGCTTCTATGTGATGCTTTCCTTCTCGCTAACATTACCTCACCACGATACTAACTGGTACATTTAACTTGACAATTATTGTCATTACATAACTGTACATTCTTCACTCATAATATCACACCGCAGACCAACCAAATCTCTCATGGCCATTCTTACACAATTCGTACTTGCCTTCACATTTTCTCGCATACTACAATCGAGTCTATCTCACTACGCAGTCATTTCCCAACTTGTTGAACTATAACTCACGAGTTCTAAAATAATTCAAACACAAACGTTCTAACTGGCTCTTTACGATCCGAGCCCTTTCATAGACACAACATTTTTCTTACCGATTGATAAAATTTACACACTCACTTCGTTTGGGCCACATACCTCATCATTTTACGTATCCCTCCATACCTCGTAAATAGAATGCTTATTCAGAATGAAACTTCTCATCCTCTTAACACCCCTACAAGGCGTTCTATCAACTTTCAACCCTCTGGTTCACGTCTTCGGCCTCGGCCCTCTTACATGGCTATCGACTTTTACAACAACAGGCAACCTGTAACTACTTTCTTAACTTATTTTTAAACATGGGTTCCGTTACGGAACCTAATCCTACCATCGTATCATAATCACCTCATAATAGGCCTCCCTCTTTTCTGAACTCACTCCTGTAACATCAATACTACAAGCTCACCTCAAGACTCATACCCAACACCGTGGGCACTTCGTTTCTTCTTCACAATACTACTTATAACGAGTTGCTAAAACTATCACTTTGAATGCTTCAAGTCCTTCCTCTAGACACAACTGTCTGTTGACAACAGCACATCCAGCTACCGAATAAGGGTGCAAACCCTCATTCGACCGATACTGAAATCCACTACTGACCCTATCACTGTCCACCCTTCCTCTTGGGCACTCTTACTAAAGTTATATCATTCTTTCCTGATTTGAGCAATATCTCTTCACTCTCGGAGTTCTTCCTCGACTCAAAATGTAATACTCTATGACCTAGTGAGTTCATAGCCTTCATGCATGACAACGCATTAAATAAATCATTTCGCACACTTTATCGTTTTAAATAAACAACACTGGAAAACATCTTGGGTACACATGCCTCCATCACTCTTTAAACTTCAATGCACTACACCACGATCTCGAGGATCGTTCGCATACAACTTTTCATAAACTTGGTCTCACTCCACCAAATTATGTCGTTACGAAGGAAATATATTAAGTGAAAATCTTTTCATACGACCCCTTCTTGAAAGAAATTTCCGACACAAAGTAAACCAGTCGATTTTCGTACTCATAAATAACTCCAATATGTCATTGCTCACTTTGGTTATAAAAGTTTTCATTTAATCGTTTTCTTGACTTTTGCAATAATTTAACTCGTCATGAAAAGAGCGAAATACTATACAAATCATAAAACTCGAAACTTCATGGTGCCATGTGAATGAAATCACCTTTTTCTTTAAACATACGCGTGCACATTCTGACTCATTTTCGATCAAATTTATCTTTATCCGTTTAACTTAAATCGTGAAAATTTCATATTACATAAAAAGGACACCATGCATGAGACTCTACTTGCATTTGCAGGCTACTTACTCTAACAAGGTCAACTGCTGTACTCGCTTAGCTTATCCTTGACATTCTACTTACGACCAACGGTCGCCCTCTCGGTCACGCAACAACTTGCTGAACACACGTTCCACATTTCACTTACTCAACCCCTTCATACTATTTCGTTTTAAATCACTATCTCATTTTCTACTTCTACATGCTTTCATCTCACAATAAGTACCTTGTTTCATTTACACTGTCTTTGAAAAGCTCGACTAAGAAGTCCGGGTTCTATTGATACGTTCAAAATTTCAACACTGTTATTCCTTATCATTCTAACTGATCTCATCCCACTATTTCTAGAACTAGGGCTTCCTAGAAACACGAGTCTTACTCAAAATCAATCATTTTATCTCTTCGAACCCACGAAGATCTATCTCTATACGATTCAATAGCATTCTAGACAACATTTCGCCTCTACGATGTATACATTATTCACTTCATAAAGATTTCTCATGAAACTTTCCCAACAAGGGGTCTCAGTCTACACCTCAGAGATCTCGTTGACATTCTAACGTACTGAAACACGGCATAGGCACTGGGTAGGTTAATAAGGTAGGTTAAGCACGTACATGTACCTGTAAGTTCGCAATTACACTGGCCAGGTGGAATCCCAAACTTACCTTACATGGCAGTCCCCAGTACTCTATTAATCCTATTTCTATAATAGTGTCATCCTAACGCATTTCCTGATTCTCAGTTGTGATTTCTACTTCCCAAGTTTAAGTTTAGGCCCGTCCGGTCACCTAAATCCCTTAAACTATGGCTCTGATACCAACTGTAACAACCCAACATTTCTAAACAATACATTTCATATAAAATAAATATCCCAAAATCGCATCTCTAAAATTTCTTACATAATATCCAAAAATGGTTGGCGGAAACAACCTACACAACTGAGAAGTAAACTAAGAAAAGTTATAGTGTCACTACACTATCCATCTTTCTCTTGCTAACGCCCTGCTTACTTGCTAGAGCCTTTCTGTACCTGCTTGCCTGAAAATGGTTTTATTTGAAAATGCGAGGGTTAGACCATGAGGTCTAGTGAGTCCTTCCTGACAGTTATCAAAGCATTTAAATACAGTTCATCTTTTCAGCATAAAACATTTATACTCAACACATTTAAAAATCGTATACGGACTAAAGTCCGCCTCCTCGTAATCTGACACCCTGAAGCCACCCGAAGGTGACAACGAGTCAGCCTCATGCTGCCTTGCGGAGCCTCGCTCCTGGCATATAGGGACCTCCCTTCCCGCACGAGAGCTAGCGGAACGACTCTCCCGTCTTTGCCAGTTTACGTCTCCTTGATGTATGCATACATTCTACATAACACTTTAAACAACTTTCATGCAATTAAAGCATGGCAATTCTCAACATTCATAACACATTTTGGAAACACTTTAAAAGCCACACATTTTAGTTTAGAAAGCTCACCTGGCTTGCTCGCTCCAAAGCTCCTCACTTACACTTCCGATCTCTAGGCGGAACACCTATTATATTAATAACGTACGTCATAATTCGTTCATTTATTACCGGAGTTAGATCCCGAACTCAATCCAAACCTATCTAAGTTGGTAGGGTACATTTCTAGTCCAAAATCATAATTAATGATCCTTGCTCTCCCATCTATTTGAATTGCTATACCGGGTCCATTGATTTACCCGACTTTAGGTTTCCAACATAATAATAAAATCATTGGATCCCTTAATATTAAATCTGGATCGTGTTACTATTAATATGGTCCAAAATATATAAATCGTTAAACTACTAATTCTATATTAGGCCCTTATTAAAAATATAAACTTTATTAACAACTAAGCCCAAAAGGACTTAACAATTCTTTCGGCCCAACGCTCTATTCGGCCCAATAAACCCAAAAGAAATAATTAATCTAGAACATTTCCTAACTTTGTAAATCCATTAACCCAACCTCAAACATTCCATTTCATTATTCATTTTACAGTCCACTTAAAGATTCATGTTCGGCCCAACAAACCATACCGATGAAATCTTGCAAGTCCCGGTAAACCAAAATTACAAGCACCGGTAAACCAAAATTACAAGTACCGGTAATTGCGATTACGAACAAAACCTTATTACTTCAATTTAATCGGCCTAACGATAAAATGATTTTTCTAACAATCTCTTACCAGAATTAGCATGCGATGACCTCGACCTCATACTTTCCAATTTAAGTCCAAATCAGGTATTTAAGTCATCTGATTAGTGTTATCCCCATTTATACTCTTAACCCGTCTCCACAATCAACACTTGAGTTAACTTCAACAATATCATATAGAGATTAGAATCAAACTCTATATTAATACTCTCATTTGTTTTCTCAACTTACAAAACTGAGATCAACTAGAACTTACCAATCTACAATACTTGCAAAAGATAAAACACAAGGAAATGGTTTCTTACCCGAAAAGACCTCACGAAACGGGAACCGCTGCCAAAAACTCCGGCGACCAACTCCGGCGACCACCACCGCCGCCGGCGACCACCAGCAGCAGCCACCACCTCCGGCGACTACCAAACTGCTCAAACCGTTCTTCTTCCCTCGTCGTCTCTCTCTCTCCTCGTCGACCCTCTCTCCCCCATCGTCTCTCTCTCTCCTCACTCTCCGGCGGCCTCTCTCTCGCCGACGGCCTCTCTCTCTCTCGCCGGCTGCACACACAAGACACCCACACACACAGCTCTCAATTAATTGTTTTCTTTTCTCCTTTCTCGAACAACCCATACGGCCTCCCATGGGAATTTTATTTCTCTTCTCATCTCTCTCTCTCGATATATAGCATGTGTCCCAAACCAAAACCCTAAAACAAATGGGTTTTCTCATTTGCAGTAAAAGCGGCACACATTCACACACAAAAGAAAGGGAATTAGTTTCCAACTTTTCATATTCTACCCTCAAACTTTTCGAAATAAACAATTATAACCCCTTAGCTTCCCTTTAAAACACATTACTAAATTTTGGTTATTACAATCTCCCCTCCTTAATGGAATTCCGTCCCGGAATTCACTTCAAAGATAATCGGCGAAACTGGTTATCTAAGCTTAAGTCTCAACCCTCGGAATAAATCTTTCTAATTTCGAAACAATAACAACATACCTTCACGCCTTAGATGCTCAACTTTGATTAAACTCACAATCCCAGCTTAAACCGTAACATGCAATCGTCTTATATATATATATATATATATATATATATATATAGAGGGCAAATCAAATGCAAACCTTGCATTTGTTGCATCCCTTACAAACCAATCATAACCTTTCATTTTTTCATCTAATGGTCTAGATTAATAAGGGTATGAATTGTAATCATCTTATTTATGGTTACCAAAATTGAAAAATAAAAAAACACGTGAAGGGCAAAGTTGGAACAAAAATTGGAATTTCAAATTGACTTCCTATGCAATCCCTAATATCTCTGGATGACAGCCTGGATGAATATCTCAGCCACCATTTCCTCCTCCTCTTCCCCCATCGCCACCATCCCTCCTCCTCTTCCCCCGTCGCCACCATCCCTCCTCCTACTCGCTGTTTCTCCGACTTCCTTATCTGAAAACTCTGGTTTAGATTCAGATCTAGATCCTGTAACGGCGTCATGCTTGATTGCTGCGGCTCATTGCTTCGCCGACGTTTCGGTACCTTAGATCGTGAAAGCGTAATCGGATCCTGAATCTGAAACATGTCGGTGCACGTTACATCGGTTTCCGATGTATCACGGAGTTCCGGCGTTGATAGATGTCCGTTCAGAAGCTCCGGATTCGGTCGTAACGTTCCGCCTCGAAGGATCGTCTCAACTGACGCCTGACATACGTGCCGTTTTTGGTAGGTAAGCATACGCAATTTTTTCGTATATACAGTTGTACTACCGTTTTAATAATGGTTGCATATATGCAAATGTTCTACCGTTTGATGGTTGCATATATGCAACTGTTCTACCGTTTGATGGTTGCATATATGCAATGTTCTACCGTTTTGATGGTTGCATATATGCAAATAGCTGCATGTATGCAAATGTTCCACAGTTTTGATGGTTGCATATATGCAAATAGGTGCATATATGCAAATGTTCTACGGTTTTGATGGTTGCACATATCTAATGATTATCTATTAATTATTGCATATATGATACAGGTTGGGGTTTGCTGGGTGTTCACATGGAGTTGGTGGAGGATGGAGAGAGAAGAGGTGGTGGCGGTCGGAGATGGTGGTGGCCGGCGGTGGCGACAATGGCCGCCGCCGGCGGCGGCGGCTGCAGAGATAAGAGAGAAGAGAAATTAGATGTTAGGCAAAATTTTAGGAAATGATTTGATTAGTTCAATCAGTTAGAATCTTATCCAAAAATAACCAAAAATCTGTATTTGTCGATTTACTATATTAACCCTGAATAATATTTTTTATTTTAATAAAATACTAAATGACATGGACATATCAATGGTTGAGATGGGTTTGTAAAGGGGTGCAACAAATGCAAGGTTTGCATTTTACGGAGCCTCATATATATATATATATATATATATATATATATATATATCTTCCAGCCGGATCTATTACTTCAGGAACACCACGAGACTCGTGTTCCATAGTTCTTTCGATTAACCAAAATGACCATAAAATCAGATATCTTTACAAAGGTCATTCCTACTTTCTTACCTAGATTCGTCGTAACTAATTCTTTAATGAGCGGTGCGTTAATCTCAATAACACTTTCCTACGAAGTCTCGTAATCCATTTTATAAATCATAACATGTGAACAAAAGTTATAAGCATCTCAATACTTACCACTCCCTAATCATCCTTATCTGCTTCATGACCACATTAACAATTTCCGAACCCAACTGCCTTTTTTGGCTAGTGCAAATAACCACTGATCCTTACCGCACAAAACAATACAATTTCCTTCTCTTTATCAAAAACAACTTTAACTCGACCCACTCAATACAGTTTTTAATTATCAACTTGTTTCAAAAGACACACCCCAAAATGCGATGCAATTCATATCTTTTTTTTTATCTACCATAAATTATCATTTATAATAACTTAGCATCAACCTCTCGTTAAGCTGGTATTCACAAAAACCATCAGTCAAAAACTGATTTCTCAACTAACACTCCCACTTAGTAACTCAACAATCCACAATTTCCCAAAATAAAAGTTTGAACTTACTTATTCCATCACTCTACTATCAACTCTTAGTAAGAATTTCGGTAGGATTATAACACATCCTGCAATAACAAAAGAATGTCATCACTTAACAACTCTATAAACTTTTAATCAACCAACCAAAGGTTTATACATCTATCAACTAATGATCATACTACCACTCCGACTCCTAATCATCATCATGTCATTCTTTAAACATAACCAAATTTCCAACTGTTTCCTTCTAGGATCATTCCCTCACACATAAGAAATAACTCATGCTCTTTAGAGATTTAGCATTTACTATAACACAATTTGACTAACACACTCTTCATCCTCATTAAACTTCCAATGGTCCCTACATATACCTACTTAGCGACTCTTACCACCAAAACACTTGGTTACAAACCGCACACCACATCTGAAACCCCAAACAGGCTTCTATGTGATGCTTTCCTTCTCGCTAACATTACCTCACCACGATACTAACTGGTACATTTAACTTGACAATTATTGTCATTACATAACTGTACATTCTTCACTCATAATATCACACCGCAGACCAACCAAATCTCTCATGGCCATTCTTACACAATTCCTACTTGCCTTCACATTTTCTCGCATACTACAATCGAGTCTATCTCACTACGCAGTCATTTCCCAACTTGTTGAACTATAACTCACGAGTTCTAAAATAATTCAAACACAAACGTTCTAACTGGCTCTTTACGATCCGAGCCCTTTCATAGACACAACATTTTTCTTACCGATTGATAAAATTTACACACTCACTTCGTTTGGGCCACATACCTCATCATTTTACGTATCCCTCCATACCTCGTAAATAGAATGCTTATTCAGAATGAAACTTCTCATCCTCTTAACACCCCTACAAGGCGTTCTATCAACTTTCAACCCTCTGGTTCACGTCTTCGGCCTCGGCCCTCTTACATGGCTATCGACTTTTACAACAACAGGCAACCTGTAACTACTTTCTTAACTTATTTTTAAACATGGGTTCCGTTACGGAACCTAATCCTACCATCGTATCATAATCACCTCATAATAGGCCTCCCTCTTTTCTGAACTCACTCCTGTAACATCAATACTACAAGCTCACCTCAAGACTCATACCCAACACCGTGGGCACTTCGTTTCTTCTTCACAATACTACTTATAACGAGTTGCTAAAACTATCACTTTGAATGCTTCAAGTCCTTCCTCTAGACACAACTGTCTGTTGACAACAGCACATCCAGCTACCGAATAAGGGTGCAAACCCTCATTCGACCGATACTGAAATCCACTACTGACCCTATCACTGTCCACCCTTCCTCTTGGGCACTCTTACTAAAGTTATATCATTCTTTCCTGATTTGAGCAATATCTCTTCACTCTCGGAGTTCTTCCTCGACTCAAAATGTAATACTCTATGACCTAGTGAGTTCATAGCCTTCATGCATGACAACGCATTAAATAAATCATTTCGCACACTTTATCGTTTTAAATAAACAACACTGGAAAACATCTTGGGTACACATGCCTCCATCACTCTTTAAACTTCAATGCACTACACCACGATCTCGAGGATCGTTCGCATACAACTTTTCATAAACTTGGTCTCACTCCACCAAATTATGTCGTTACGAAGGAAATATATTAAGTGAAAATCTTTTCATACGACCCCTTCTTGAAAGAAATTTCCGACACAAAGTAAACCAGTCGATTTTCGTACTCATAAATAACTCCAATATGTCATTGCTCACTTTGGTTATAAAAGTTTTCATTTAATCGTTTTCTTGACTTTTGCAATAATTTAACTCGTCATGAAAAGAGCGAAATACTATACAAATCATAAAACTCGAAACTTCATGGTGCCATGTGAATGAAATCACCTTTTTCTTTAAACATACGCGTGCACATTCTGACTCATTTTCGATCAAATTTATCTTTATCCGTTTAACTTAAATCGTGAAAATTTCATATTACATAAAAAGGACACCATGCATGAGACTCTACTTGCATTTGCAGGCTACTTACTCTAACAAGGTCAACTGCTGTACTCGCTTAGCTTATCCTTGACATTCTACTTACGACCAACGGTCGCCCTCTCGGTCACGCAACAACTTGCTGAACACACGTTCCACATTTCACTTACTCAACCCCTTCATACTATTTCGTTTTAAATCACTATCTCATTTTCTACTTCTACATGCTTTCATCTCACAATAAGTACCTTGTTTCATTTACACTGCCTTTGAAAAGCTCGACTAAGAAGTCCGGGTTCTATTGATACGTTCAAAATTTCAACACTGTTATTCCTTATCATTCTAACTGATCTCATCCCACTATTTCTAGAACTAGGGCTTCCTAGAAACACGAGTCTTACTCAAAATCAATCATTTTATCTCTTCGAACCCACGAAGATCTATCTCTATACGATTCAATAGCATTCTAGACAACATTTCGCCTCTACGATGTATACATTATTCACTTCATAAAGATTTCTCATGAAACTTTCCCAACAAGGGGTCTCAGTCTACACCTCAGAGATCTCGTTGACATTCTAACGTACTGAAACACGGCATAGGCACTGGGTAGGTTAATAAGGTAGGTTAAGCACGTACATGTACCTGTAAGTTCGCAATTACACTGGCCAGGTGGAATCCCAAACTTACCTTACATGGCAGTCCCCAGTACCCTATTAATCCTATTTCTATAATAGTGTCATCCTAACGCATTTCCTGATTCTCAGTTGTGATTTCTACTTCCCAAGTTTAAGTTTAGGCCCGTCCGGTCACCTAAATCCCTTAAACTATGGCTCTGATACCAACTGTAACAACCCAACATTTCTAAACAATACATTTCATATAAAATAAATATCCCAAAATCGCATCTCTAAAATTTCTTACATAATATCCAAAAATGGTTGGCGGAAACAACCTACACAACTGAGAAGTAAACTAAGAAAAGTTATAGTGTCACTACACTATCCATCTTTCTCTTGCTAACGCCCTGCTTACTTGCTAGAGCCTTTCTGTACCTGCTTGCCTGAAAAGGGTTTTATTTGAAAATGCGAGGGTTAGACCATGAGGTCTAGTGAGTCCTTCCTGACAGTTATCAAAGCATTTAAATACAGTTCATCTTTTCAGCATAAAACATTTATACTCAACACATTTAAAAATCGTATACGGACTAAAGTCCGCCTCCTCGTAATCTGACACCCTGAAGCCACCCGAAGGTGACAACGAGTCAGCCTCATGCTGCCTTGCGGAGCCTCGCTCCTGGCATATAGGGACCTCCCTTCCCGCACGAGAGCTAGCGGAACGACTCTCCCGTCTTTGCCAGTTTACGTCTCCTTGATGTATGCATACATTCTACATAACACTTTAAACAACTTTCATGCAATTAAAGCATAATAATAAAGCATGGCAATTCTCAACATTCATAACACATTTTGGAAACACTTTAAAAGCCACACATTTTAGTTTAGAAAGCTCACCTGGCTTGCTCGCTCCAAAGCTCCTCACTTACACTTCCGATCTCTAGGCGGAACACCTATTATATTAATAACGTACGTCATAATTCGTTCATTTATTACCGGAGTTAGATCCCGAACTCAATCCAAACCTATCTAAGTTGGTAGGGTACATTTCTAGTCCAAAATCATAATTAATGATCCTTGCTCTCCCATCTATTTGAATTGCTATACCGGGTCCATTGATTTACCCGACTTTAGGTTTCCAACATAATAATAAAATCATTGGATCCCTTAATATTAAATCTGGATCGTGTTACTATTAATACGGCCTCCCATGGGAATTTTATTTCTCTTCTCATCTCTCTCTCTCGATATGTAGCATGTGTCCCAAACCAAAACCCTAAAACAAATGGGTTTTCTCATTTACAGTAAAAGCGACACACATTCACACACAAAAGAAAGGGAATTAGTTTCCAACTTTTCATATTCTACCTTCAAACTTTTCGAAATAAACAATTATAACCCCTTAGCTTCCCTTTAGAACACATTACTAAATTTTGGTTATTACAATATGTTGCGGTTTATTTTATTTCAACATATAATAGTGTTATAAATAGATAAAGTGCGGTTTATTTTATTTCAACGTATAATATTGTTATATATAGATGTTGCGGTTTATTTTATTTCAACGTATAATATTGTTATATATAGATGTTGCGATTCTTAAAATGAATTTAAGTGTGGCATGTGAAGTTTAGGGACCTAATTGGCATTCTTAAAAGTTTAGGGACCCTAGTTGTCATTCTTAAAAGTTTAGGGACCTAATTGGCATTCTTAAAAGTTTAGGGACCTAAATTGTCATTCTTAAAAGTTTAGGGACCTAAGTTGTCATTCTTAAAACCGTAGGGACCTAATTGGCATTCTTAAAAGTTTAGGGACATAAGTTGTCATTCTTAAAACCGTAGGGACCTAAGTTGTCATTCTTAAAACCGTAGGGACCTAAGTTGTCATTCTTAACAATTTTTTTTATAAAAACACATTGTTAACAATTTTTTTATAAAAAATCACATTGTTAACATTTTTTTATAAAAGCACACTTTTAAAAATTATTTTTATAAAAAACACATTTTTAACATTTTTTTATAAAAACACATTCTTAACAATTTTTTTATAAAAACACACTCTTAACAATTTTTTTATAAAAACACACACTTAACAATTTTTTTTATAAAAAAACACATTGTTAACATTTTTTTATAAAAGCACAATTTTAAGAATTATTTTTATAAAAAAACACATATTTAACAATTTTTTATAAAAACACATTCTTAACAATTTTTTTATAAAAAAACACTCTTAACAATTTTTTTTATAAAAAAACACATTGTTAACATTTTTTTATAAAAGCACACTTTTAAGAATTATTTTTATAAAAAAACACATTCTTAACAATTTTTTTATAAAAACACACTCTTAACAATTTTTTTATAAAAACACACTCTTAACAATTTTTTTATAAAAAAACACATTGTTAACATTTTTTATAAAAACACATTTTTAAGAATTATTTTTATAAAAAAAACACATTTTTAACAATTTTTTATAAAAACACACTCTTAACAAATTTTTTTATAAAAAAACACACTGTTAACATTTTTTTATAAAAACACACTTTTAAAAATTATTTTTATAAAAAAACACACTCTTAACAATTTTTTTATAAAAATACTCTTATAACAACATACACATTATAACATACAAATATCACATTCAAACATAAAACCATACATATCATATATCTTAAAAATGTTAAACATAGAACATATTCAAACATAACAAAACTTATAAACACTCTAACAACATACAAATCATATATCTTAACTTAAAATAACATACAAAAAATAACAAAAAACATAAAGAAAACATACCACAAAGGTAATACGAGACATCTTTACAAAACTCGAACACGTGTTCCACACTACAAAATTGAGAGAGTGGAGAAAATTGAGAGAGAGTTATTAAAAAATTTGAGATGGTTTAAATAATGAGAGGTGGCCGAAGTTGGTCCCCCCACCCTTTATATAGTGCGGCTATGAGTATAAAATTAGGGTTTTTGTCTTCAATTTTTTTAGGGTTAACCCTGTGCCGACGCGTGACGGGTTAGCCCGCGATCGCGGGCTCTCAACGCTGGCAGGGACTAAAACTGCCAACACGGGCATTCTTGAGGGGGGAAAGGTGGGCCGCGGGCATTCTTGAGAGACCAACGCGGGCAAAGTGGGCAAACTTTGGTGACACGTAGGCCTGGGGCCCGCGATCGCGGGGCCCACCGCGGTTTTTTGTGGCATTTCGGTAAGATGGGCGAGATTTGTGGCATTTTGGTAAGTTTGAGTCAAACTTGTGCCATTTTAATTAATTTCCCTTGTTTTTATTAGAAAAAGGTAGCTTTGTATTACATTTTTATTTTTAATATTTTTACGATGATTTAAATATAGGGGTTGCTATCGCTACCCACAAACAAATTACATTTTATACCCTTTTAATTATTTAATAAGTTTATTTTATAACTTTTACTTTTCTAATTTTCATTTTACACATTCATTATATTAACACATATAATCGTATATTAGCTAAAATATGTTTAAAAAATACATTTTAGTTTTAACAAATTACACCATTATAATCATCTCTTCGATACGATCGAAATGAGTTTAATATTGAATATTTTTTGATTTTTTGATTTAATTATTTTATTATATATCATATATACCACATAAAAATATTTTTTATATTTACAATTCATACCCTTATAGTTAATTATTTAATTTATGGTACATCTCTTACCGTTCTAACTCATTAAGTTAAAAATTTGTACAAAACTTTACTGTAATAGCTTTTAGGAGAGTTTTTTTTGTCTCATTTATTTTTGTAACGCCAATGATTATAGAAAACTATTAAGATGTCCAAAAAATATATATATATTAAAAGCTATTACATCAATTGTATTTAAACGTGTTTATCAACTTATGTCGTGCAAATAACGAGTTGGGCGTAAAAATGTAATTTGAACAAATAAATATCAAGAGATCTTGTTAATCATAATCCGCTAACATTTTATGACGAAATCTTAATATTTTTTAGCATGAAAATAAAAGTGTTATATTGTTTTATAAGTAAAATATTTATCTTGTGAAATATTTTCTCTCTAAAAATGTTAAAATTTACCATTTTGCATTTTAAAGGGTATTTGGGATTGCTTATTAAAACAACTTATGCTTATTTTTAAAAGTGTTTATCAACTTATGTCGTGCTAATAACGAGTTGGGCGTAAAAATGTAATTTGAACAAATAAGTTATAAGCAGTTTCAAATAAGGGGGTGTTTGGGGTTGCTTGTTTAAAACAACTTATGTTTATTTTTAAAAGTTTTTATCAACTTATGTCATGATAAAAAGAAGTTGGGGGTAAAAATGTAATTTGAACAAATAAGTTATAAGCACTTTCAAATAAGTTAAAATGGATTAACTTATCAAAAACAACTTATTTGTGGTGGAGAAAAGTCATAAACACTTTTTTTTTTCAATCCAAATACTTAAAATAGCTTATTTGTGGTGAGGAAAAACAATAAGCAAATAAGTCAAAAAATAAGCAATCCCAAACACCCCCTAAGCAACTTACAAAATACTTATATTTCAAACAAAAATACTATAAAACATATATTATAGTAAATAAATTTATACTAGAAGTCTACTCGAGCAATGCAACGTGATATATCTCGATTTTGATGTTCTAAATTATTTTAATTGGTTTTGAGAAAACGATCAAAGTTTTTTTTATAAATTTGTTTAAAGAATAACGTTTTTTAAGGATTTGAGGATTTGAAAGTGATTAGAGGTAAGGATTAATTAATAAGAGTCCACGATTTAAGGATTTGAAAGTTGTTAAAAAATATTTTCTTAACGCATTTTAGTTAGTATTGGGTTCATTTCGAAATAATATAATTAAATCAAAAAATAAGAAGGTATCGACGAATAATAATATAATTAAGTAAAAAAATAACGTAAACGTATGACATATATAATATAATTAAATCAAAAAATATTCAATGTTGAACTCATTTCGAAGGTATCGACGAGACGATTATAATGGTGTAACTTGTTAAAATTAAAAAGTATTTTTTAACGTATTTTAGTTAATATACGATTATATGTGTTAATATAATAAAAGTGTAAAATGATAAATATAAAACTAAAAGGTATAAAGTAAATTAAATAAACAAGTCTAAGGGTATAAAATGTAACTTTAAATTGAAAAGTTAAAAAATTAAGGGATGTGAGGGGGAGGGGGTTTAGAATAGGAATTTAATTAAAATAACCAAAATTTGACTTTGACTTACCAAAATACCCATTTTTTAACTTTTGCAAAAATACCCAAAAATCCCGCGATTTATCCCGCGACATTTGATCCCGCTATAGGGGGTGAAAGTGTAAAATTGACAATAGCGGGATCAATAGCGGGACATAGCGGGATCAACTTTTCATTTTATACCCTATCTCGCGATAACGGGACCAATAGCGGAAAAATGAGTATTTTGACAAAAGTTGAAAAAAATGGGTATTTTGGTAAGTCAAAGTCAAACTTTGGGTATTTTAATTAATTTCCCTTTAGAATACCCCTAAATATATAATTTTTAGAGCTTTTTTTTACTATGATAATTAGATTAATTATATGATTGTTTTAATATGTTTTCTATACAATTGTCCTACAAAATTCAAATCTAAAATTCTTAATTTATATTTTCTTTATATATTTTTTAAATAAACTTATAAAATACAGTAATAATATAAATAATATTGAAATTGTTAAAATAAAATAGTTATTCAAGTGAATGTAATTTTTTTAGAGACTTTAAATTTAGATTGTCAATGTTAGAAAAAATAAATGAAATAGCTGATAGGAATGCTTTGAATAAATTTAGATGTTTAGTGTTTTTAATGATTTATCTTATAGTTTTCTTTCAATATTTAACAGAATTTAGATTTTTTTTAGTATTTCTTGATTTTTTCTGTATGTTTTTATCACACATTTAATATTTAATATATTGATTTTAATGCTGATGCGTTCTTGTTGATATAGGTTTTATAGTTATCGATAATGGTTAATCAATTATATAGAAATATGGTTCTTATTCATATCTTTTCTTCACTCTTATCCATCATACCTCCTTTATTGGAGGAGTTATGAAAGTTAAAACACTAACATTAAAAGTTAAAAAATCAATTATAAATTTTGAATCAACGCTAACATAATAACGTTAAAAATTAAAATTTAGTGTCAATAAAGAAGAAAAGATGGACAATTTATAAGTTATCGGTTGGTTTTATTACATGACAAATATAGTAAAAAAATAACTTAATAAATAATATGGAAAAATTAAGAGTACATTTAGTTTTTCGCACAGGACTTCTAAAATATCAGGAACGACCCTGGTGAAGTTCATTTGTTAACCCAATATTTTGTATTAACTATGTTAATCCTTTTCAACCAATAGAAAGTCCTTTTTTCTATTGTGGTTTCAAATGTGTATCCAACAATTAAATAGGGGTATGAATGAAATTCCATATACTTTTTTTTGTAACATTCATTTATTGAGGGAATTACAAATATCAACTTTTTCTTGATTATAGCCATATTTTTAATTCTTAAATATTTTGTAACCTTTACTATCGAATAAATGTATGAAATTTGTAACACCCTCAAAAATTGGAAAGAGCAACTACTAAAAACTTCGATAAAAGAGCCAAAAGAGGATAAAAATCCCTTCTACAAACCATCTTTGGAAATCCTCAAAATTTAAAACATAACAACTTCCACAATTAATAACTTAAGTCATACAACATGACCAAATAAATTCGAATGTTACTTAACCCAAATACAAGTTGTTAATCCCAAAATAAATGCAGAAGACTTCACTAAGCAATTCACTTCTCGAGCACACTACTAGCACTCATCTCTTCACAGTGTCACTAGAACTATTCCAGGCCTGAACCTGTTGCACATGCCGACAAATAAAAAGGTTAGGCTAACGCCTAGTGAATTCAAGAGTTTTCATCACGATTAAATAATTCGCTAGACAAAAGGTTGCAACTTAAATCATGATTTTCAAAAAGTGTTTTTCCATCCTATAATTTTGATATTTTCTATAAACATGTTAATCAAGACATCTAGAATAAATATTGGTTCTTGTTTTGAGACCGACCCAAAAAGTGTTTTTCCATCCTGTAATTGATCTACTTTACATGGTATAAATAGGGTCATTTAGATCAATCTCGTGTTCTCCCATCATTGTCATTAGGGGTGTAAACGAGTTAAGCTTTTAAAGAACTTGGATTGGATTGGATTGGATCGGTTTTATTGGATGTTGAACTAACATCTTGGATGTTGAAATTTTGAATCAGACCCGTTCCGATCAAATTACAATTGAAAATATGATATATGACCAGTTGATTATAAATTGGATCTGTCGGTTTTATTGGAATTGATTTGACATCTTGGATGTTGAAATTTTGAATCAAGTCTGATCCAATCAAATTACAATTGAAAATATGGTATATGATCAATTGGTTATAATTGGATCAATCGGTTTAAATTGTATCGAATGAATTTCTACACAGTCTTTAATATATATGTAAAATGATCAAAATACCGCTTAGGAGGGTGTCATGTGTACTTTCGATAGGCCATGACATGTAATCTTGAAAAAAAGATACTTTCCATAAAGCAATGGGTTGTAAGTTTTTAGAGTATCTTTAAGTCCACCCGTACCGCCCTCGGGTACGGGATCGGGTAAGGCCGAGGTGGCAAGCGGGTTCGGGAAGGGTTCATCGGGTAAGGGTACCGGGGGGGGGGGGGGGGGGGGGGGGGGATCGGGTAGCATGCGGGTTCGGGGAGCGGGTTCACCAACCCGATGATACCCGTTGCATATTTAAATTTTTTTTATTTTATTTTTAATTTTTTTAAACAATACCGTTTACCAACGGCTATTTTACAATTTTTTTTATTTTTTTTTCAAATTATACACACTATATATATTAACCTATACCATCTGATTTTTTCACACCAAAAAACTCTATACTTTCTTCCATTCTCTATACTTTCTTCCATTTATTTCTTCAATTTTAGACAATATGGATTCGCCACAACCCGCTTCAACGACCGCATCATCATCATCATCCATAGACACCGACGAGTACTTGCATCATCAAAGGGAAATTTTTGTAGGGTTGGTTCGAGAAGCTGCAAAATTAATTTATGGTAGCACCGCCTCATCGTCAAGAAGAGAACCGAGGGCCGGGAACATAGAAAGAGGTCGGGTAGCTGCAAACGAGCGGCTTTTGCGGGACTACTTTGGCAACAACCCGGTTTATACACCGGATATGTTTAGACGGTGGTTCAGGATGAGCAGGCAACTATTCGAACGAATAGTTGAAGATTTAGAAGGAGAGTATCCATATTTTACACTTCGGGTGGACGGCAGATACAAACAAAGTTTTTCTCCGATACAAAAGTGTACTTCCGCTATTCGGCAATTGGCGTATGGAGTAGCTGCCGACTCACTTGACGAATACTTGAGGATGGGAGACAAAACGTCATGAGATTGTCTGCACAAATTCTGCACATGTATTATTGAACTCTATGGTAAAAAATATTTACGCAAGGCTACTTATGTTGATATTCAGAAGTTGTACACCGCGCATGAAGCTAAACACGGATTTCCCGGCATGCTCGGCAGCATAGACTGTACTCATTGGGCGTGGGCAAATTGTCCGGTAGCATGGCGAGGTCAATTCATGAGAGGTGATCACGAGCACCCGACAATCATGCTAGAAGCAGTGGCCTCCCATGATCTATGGATCTGGCACGCATACTTTGGTGTTGCCGGTTCCAACAACGACATCAATGTTCTCAATCAGTCGCCCATCTTCAACGATCTATATGATGGAAAAGCACCCGAGTGCCCTTTTGAGGTGAATGAAGTCACCTACAACCACGGATATTATCTAGCGGGTGGGATATATCCGGAATGGGCTACTTTCGTAAAATCATTTACGTGCCCACATGACCCTAAACGACAAAAGTTCAAGTCCGCGCAAGAATCGGCACGTAAAGATGTTGAACGAGCTTTTGGCGTGCTTAAACAACGTTGGCATATACTTCATAACCCGGCACGCGGATGGCATCCGACAAGATTGGGAAACATTATGTACGCTTGTGTAATATTACACAATATGATACTCGAAGACGAAGACCATGCCATTTGTGGTGGCGATGAAAACGACCTTGTAGCGGATGATATCGAAACACAAATCAGCGAGGAACAACGCGCGACAAATGTTCGAGAAGTCAAAAACCGGGACACTCATAATAACCTTCGGTCGGATTTGGTCGAACATATTTGGCGTATCCAAGTTCCCAACAACGACGACGACTACATTTTTAATATTTTGTAATTTTTAAATTTATTTTGTAATTTTTAATTTTTTAATGAATGATATGAATTTTTATTATTTATTATTTATCTTATTTTTATTTATTAAAAAATATATAAATATTTTTATTTTGTTAAATAATTAAATGTATAAATAAAAGAATTAAAAAAGATGAGGTGGCAATTGGGTTCAGTGGGTTAGCGGTACTCCACTTTTGGGTAAGGAGGGTAGGAAAGAGAAAAGCTGATGTGGCGCTGAGGTGGCAAGTGGGTTCATTGGGTAGTGGTACTCATGGCCTAACAATTATACTATAATTTTCCTATAATAGAATATAAAAAGTAAAAATCTCTAAAAAGATTACATTTATCTTCAACAACTACTTTATTTTAGCAACTCTAACATTGATTATATTAATAAAATATGCAATACATAGAATAAAATATTGTTTATTTTTCCTACACATTAATTTAAAAATCTTTATTGGTGGAAACAATTATAACATAATTTCTCCTTCCATAAGAGCATCTCCGATAGCCTCTCCAAAATGAAGATTTTGGGGATTTTTTGTTCCAATAGATTTCCTAAAACCTTATCTAAAGTGGATAAATCATGATTGAGAGAACGAAAATCTCTAAATTTGAGGGTATCTCAAAAAATGATTACTTATGAGATATAAATGACTTTTTATTCATCATGCCAATGAAATTGTTTTAAATTAAAGAGTAAACTGCATTTTTGGTCCCTGTGGTATGTTGTTTGGCTCACCTTTGGTCCCCAGAAAATTTTTATTGCAGAAAAAACCATGTGGTATGTAAAAGTGCTCGATTTTGGTCCCTGGGGTGTAACACCGTTAGTCTGCTACCGTGAAGGCCCTTCACGTGCATCTCACACGAGGGTAAATCCGTCATTTTAGTTAGATACTCCTTTATCCCTTAACCCCTTTGTACTTGTCGTTTAAAAAACACTCATTTATTTCAAACCCCTCTTTTATAATTAATCACTTCGTCTTCCACCATATTTCTTCTGCAAAAGATCACGAACTCATTGAGCTGAAGAACCACATTCATCAACGATGAGCCAAGCTATTTGGCGTATACGTGGTCGTTTCGAGTCGTTTGATCCTCATGAAGCTTACGGTATGCTAACATGTGTTTGTTGAAGCTTGCACCGATGTACATTCCATGTTTTATCACTTACGCAATTTTGTATCATGTTTGCAGAAAACGAACCGAACCTAATAACTCTGATGATCAATCATGGTGGTTTCTTTACCAAATGTCCAGGACGAACGTATGCTAAAGGTAAGCAAAACTTTGTTGACTTGGTAGATTCTGACCACTTGAGTGTTCTGGAGATTAATGAAATGGTTCAAGAGGTTGGGTACACTACAAAGCATCCAATGTGGTACCATTTTAAAATCCCTGAATCTGACCTAGATAAAGGATTGCAAGACCTAGGAACTGACCAAGACATAATCAATCTGTTAAAATACACAAGCAAATACAAGGTGATTGAGGTTTTCATAGAGCATTGGATGACAACTGTGATACCCTCCTATAATTCACCAGTTAAATCTAAAGTTGTTATTGAGGAAATTCCACTGAAGGTATCACCAGAACTAAGAAGGTGTAGGAAGCCAAGTGTAAAGACTTTAAGATCATCATGCAAAAAACAGCTACTATTGGAATACATTGACATACAAAGTAATGTAGAGGGTGCATCAGGGGGGGATGTTCAAGATAATGTACAGGGTGCATCAGGGGGAGGTTCAAGATAATTCAGAGGGTGAAACAGGGGGTGTTCAACACAATGCAGAGGGTGAAACAGGGGATGTTCAACACAATGCAGAGGGTGAAACAGGGGGTGTTCAACACACTGCAGAGGGTGAAACAGGGGGTGTTCAAGATAATATAGAGGGTGAAACAGGGGGTGGTGCAGTTGAGGAACCACAAGTAGAGGGTGGTGCAGTTGAGGAACCACAAGTTTCAATGCATGACTTTGATCCATTTAGGGACTATGATCCTTTTTGGGCTGATAAACTAGTGGATGATGAACAAACACAATTAGAAACCCAAGTTGAGGATGATGAGGGATTAGACGATGAAGGAGTAGATGATGAAGACAATGATTACATTATAGATGAAACCCAAGTTGAGGATGAAATGGATGCAGACATGACCAACTTTGAGTCAATTGTGGACTGGAATGTTGAATGGCTTGAGCATACTGAACCTTTAGTTGAGGAGGATAGTGTAGATGAAAGTAAACCTATAGATGTTGATTTTGAAAGTGGATCAGTCTCTGATGTTGAGAGGGCAAGGAAGAAAAAGTTAAAATCCATTAGAAAAGAACATAACTCTCAAGGAGTCATGCATCTTATTTATATGTTTGACTTCTTTATATGCATCATACAGGGGATTATACCAGCATTAGAGAAAATATACCCATGTGCAGAGCATAGATACTGTTTAAGACACATCAATGAGAACATGAAGAAACAATGGAGAGGCAAGGAGTACAAAGACCTTTTATGGAAGTGTGCTACAGCAACAACAATTCCACAATTTGACAAATGTATGGCTGAGTTGAGAAATGTGAACAAAGCTGCATATGAGTATTTAAAAGGAATTCCACCACATAGTTGGTCAAGGTCTAATTTCTCAGGTAAATGTTATGCCCACAATTATGCTAATAATCCAATCTGCTTATGCTTATGTTTATGCTTATGCACATAATCCAATCTTATGCTTATGTTTATGCTTAAATAGGTAGAGCTCATAGTGATGTCCTATTGAACAACATGTGTGAAGTGTTCAATAGGCAACTTCTTGATGCTAGAGAATGGCACTGGAATTTGTTAGAGTTTACTTGATGAAAAGGATAGTTAATGTAAGAAATGTGATTGACAAGGTTGAAGGGATTCTTACACCCATGGCCAGCAACTTGCTTGAGACAGTGAAGAAGGATGCTGCTAAGTATCAAGTCATTTGGAATGGGAGAAGCAAGTATCAGGTCACTGGACCTTGGATGGACCAGTGTGTTGTGGATGCAACTGAAAAGGTATGTTCATGCAGAAGATGGGAGCTGACAGGGATACCATGTAAGCATGGTGTTGCAACTATATGGTATATGGCTGCAAATGGGCAACAAGTGGATATACCAGAACATTGGGTCCATCCTTGCTACAAACTTGAGACATGGAAGAAAGTGTATTCCTTCACAGTTGATCCAATCAACAGCAGAGATAGGTGGGCTACTTCTGATTGTCCATTAACAATTACTGCACCCATCCATCACACACCAGTGGGTAGACCAAAAAAGAAAAGAAGGAAGACAATTGACGAATTGAGGGAGCCAATTGTGAAGGGTTCAAAATTGCTACGTCGTGGGAAGACTGTTACATGTGCCAAATGCATGAAGAAAGGCCACAACTCCAGAACTTGCAAGGGTCAACAAGACAGGGCTGAATAGGGTAATGGTTGTTTTTGTTTAGTTTTTTGGGTTGTTGCAGTACCACAACAATATGTTGTTTTGCTTGTTTTTGTTAAGTCAAACAATTCTTATTGATCAATGTTTTTGTATAGTCAAATAATGCTTAATGATCAATGTTAGTTATGTTGGTTACTGCAATATTTTTTTTGGTTGTTTTTGTAGTTATATAACAGTTCAGCAGGTGCTAATTAATGAACAAATGGTTAATGATCAATGTTAGTTATATTGGTTACTGCACTTGACTGCAATATGTTTTTTGGTTGTTTTTTAGTTATATAACAGTTCAACAGGTGCTAATTAATGAACAAATGCTTAATGATCAATGTTAATTAATGAACAACAATAACAAAACTCAACCATTGTGATTAAAACCTAAAAGCATTTTCATTAAAACCCCAAAAGCATTACATGGAAACTAAAAACAAGAGTAAACTGCCATTGCCCACAAATCCTTTACCTTTATACATACTAGGTCAACTAGAAAAATAAAATAGGTTACAAACACAACCCAACTCATGAACATCATCATTTTCCACCTACGAGCTTCATCAGTCTTTGACTTCAAACTAGCTTCAAGTTTGTTTTTGGACATGCACATCAACTGGTTGACGAAACATTGTTGTGTCAACCCACATGAAAAACCCACAACTGTAACCCTGGTATTGTAATAACCCATATTTATTTAAGAGAAAAGTTTGGTGGTCAAATTGAGAAGAATGAAAGTTCTCATAAAGGGGCCTTATTAAATATGAATATGGCTTTTTGGGCCTAAATCCCTAGGGCAGTATATTCCTTAAAATCAGTTTTGGTATCTTAAAGTTTGGGGTATTTGGTGTGTGACGGCTGAGCTGAGGAACGAGAGGGAAAAGAAGGATCGACGCTGAGCATTTGGGGTGGAGAGATCGAGTTTTGTGCAAGAGGAAGTCTGTCCAGGTAATCATCCACCTTCTATTTGGATTCTGTTCAAATGCTCATCTCCAAAAATGGTTATAGGTCTGAGTTGAAATGGGTGGAAACAGTAAGACATTTCCAGCACCCAGGTTCTTGAGATTTTAATCAAACTAAACGCTGTTGAGCACACAATTCTTCTGAAACTTGGTAAAACTGAACTCCAAATGATCTTAGAAAGATTTCCTACGGTTTTGAGTGCTTTTTATATAGTTTTGGTAAATGCATCAGACCTGAGTTTCTGAACCGAACCATTCAGATGATCGATTTGCTTGGAAATCGATGGGACTTAGGTTTGAATAGCTTAATTCGAAATTAACCAGTATTAGAACTGAAATGAGCGAGTCTAAGTGTTTTTGGGTCTGGGCTTAGCCGAAGAAGACGATGAACAGTGTCGGGAGGGACACTTTTCGCAAGGGTCTGTTGCGAGAAGTGTTACTTTTCGCAAGGGCCTGTTGCGAGAAGTGTTACTTTTCGCAAGGGCCTGTTGCGAGAAGTGTTACTTTTCGCAAGTGCCTGTTGCGAGAAGCTTAGTGGTGTTTTAGGTGAGAGGTTAAGTCCAGAAAGCGCAAGGGTGGGTTGCGCAAACTGGGAATGTCGCAAGTGCCTGTTGCGAGAAGTGGGAAAAGTCGCAGGCGTAGGTTGCGCGTTTTCTCAGCTTGCGTGATCTTTGGTCTAGCGTGTTTTTTTGGGAAGTTAAGCGAGAGGGGTTTATGGTAGAATCAGATTATTGTAGGACATTCTCGTTTCTAGGACAAGAAAAGAAACCTGATGATTGTATGATTTATTAATAGGTTTACGTTGGGACGGTACCAAGTTTTAGAGACGGTCTTCTTACCAGGTGAGTTCCCTAACCCTCATTCACGACGTAAATGTTAAATGATTCTTTTACTGAATATGGTTTTATCAAGCATGAAACATTTATGATCTGATATGCATGGAAAGAAAGGAATGTTTGACATGTTGAAATGATGCGCATGATTTATGAAGAGTTAAATGCTTTTTATAAAACGTATGTGCATGTTATGTGATGTCGGTCTGTACTGTGGGATCAATGAGCCTCGGGATCTGATGATCCCTTGGTTATGTATGACGAGACGGTAGGTTGGAATTCGTTTCCTCCTAGGCGGGTATCGGGGAGTCTGCTTGGGCCCCGATACGAGAGGGTGAAAGGGGAGTCTGCTTGGGCCCCGATCGCGAATGGTTAAGTGATCCATTACACAGTGCAGTACCATATGTGCTGATTTAAGATTTATGATGCTTTTTAATAAAATGATATCGTATTGTTTTTACGTGTTGTTTTCGGAGGGAATTCACTAGACCTTTTGGTCTAACCCTCGCTTTCAAAACTAAACCATTTTCAGGTAAGCGTACATCAAGTTCTTCTAATAAGAACTAGGGAAGGAGGCAAAGAGAACTTGGAGCTTAGAGATCTCCAGATTCTGTTATGAGATAATGATTAGTTAGTACTCGGCTGTGAGTTTAGAGACTTCCGCTGTAATGTTTTGTTTAGTACGTTTAATGATGATGTAGAGACAAGCTTACTTAAGTAAATTGAATGCTTATGTTATGTTACAAAATGTTTTGAAAAGTGGGACGTTACAAATGGTATCAGAGCCTTAGTTTAAGGGATTTAGGTGACCATTCGGGCCTAAACTTAAACTGTAAGATGAGGAACACAGCCGAGACATAGGATTGCCTCTAGGAACGATCACTATTAATGCGCTTAGGAATAAGGTGCCAAGGACAAACGTGTAAGGTAAGTTTGGGATTACACCTGGCCAGTGTAACTACGAACTTACAGGTACATGTGCGTGCTTACAATACCTTACTTATAGCAAATTTGTTGTGTCACGTCTAGCAAGGATTAACTATCGATTTCTTTCAGTTTAGCGCTATGGCTGGGAGAACGTTGAGGAATAGGCCAGCAAGATCCCTGAAGGATAGATCGAGCTCCATTGCTTGGGGAAGTGTCGTGTAAGAGTCATTATGATGTGATGTATGTAGACATCGTAGAGAAGAAACGTTGTAAAGAATGTTATGAGTCGTCTAGAGGTAGCTCTTCGTGGATTCGGAGAGGATGAATGTTTGAGTTTGGGTATGACTCCTGTTTCGAGTGAGTCCCAGTTCTAGAAATCTTGGAATAGAGCAGCCAGGATGGTAAGGATAGACCGTGTCGAAATCTTGAAAGTGTCAATGGAGCCCTGACTTTTAGTCGAGCTTTTCATTGGCAGGACAAATAGAATAAGATGCTCCTAGTGAATTGAAAGCATGTAGAAGTAGAAAGTGAGATAGCTGATCAAAACGAAATAGTACGAAATGGTTGAGTAAGTGAGGTGTGAAAAACGTGTTCAGCGAGTTATTGCATGACCGGAAGGACGATCATTGATCGTAGGTGGAGTGTCAAGGATAAGTTGCGTAAGTAGAACGGTTGACCTTGTTAGAGTGAGTAGCCTTCAAATTCAAGTAGAGTCTCATGCATAGCATTCTTTTATGTAACATGAAGTTTTTTCACGATTTAAGTTAAATGTTTAAATATGGATTTCAATCGAAAATGAGTCAGCTTGTACAAGTGCACGTTTAAAAAAAAAGCGATTTCAGTACGTCGCACATTGAAATTCCAAGGTTAACGATTTGCAAAATATTCCACTCTTTTAATGATAAGTTAAATTGTTACAAAAATGGTCAAGAAAATGGTTACCTGCAATTCACTTATAACCAAAATGCTTATTGACCTTTTGATATCATACAATTGAGTGTGAGAACCGACTAGTTTACCTTGTGTCGGAAATTCTTTCAGAATTGTCTCATACAAAAAGATTTTTATATAATATATTACTCTCGTAATAACATTGTTCGGATTGAGCAAGATTGAGGTTCACGGAAATATGCATGCCAACGGTTCTCGAATCGTTGTGCAGGGTTTTGAAGTTATAAGAGTGATGGGGTCACAGGTACCCGAGTTGTTTCTAAATGTTGTTTACTTAAAATGATAAAATGTATGAAATGATTTATCTATTGCGTTGTTATGCATGAAGGCTATGAACTCACTAGGCCGTAGAGTATTACGTCTTAAGCTAAGGAAGAACTCCGAGAGCGGAGAGGAGTTGGTCAAGTCAGGGGATGACGTATGTAGTTTTGGTATATGTGTTTAAGAGGAGAGTTGGACCTTGGAAGAGTCGGGAATGGATTTTAGTGTCAGATGTATGAGGGTCTGTACCTTTGCTCGGTGACTGAGAACACAGTTGCCGAGGGGCGATGGTGTCCGGAGGAAGGACTAGGAGTCATCAAGGTATTGGTTTTAGCAACTCTTTATGGGTAGCGTTGTGAAGCAGGAATGAAAGGTCCACGGTGTGGGTCATGAGTTTCGAAGGGAGACTGGTAATATTGATGTTACATGAGTAAGTTTCGAAATAAGGACGACGGATTATAAAGTTAACTATGATGTGTAGGGAGGAATAGGTCCCGTAAGGAACTCATGTTAAAGAATAGGTTAAGGAAGTAGTTAAGAGTTGTCTTTTGTTGTTGAAGTCGGCAACGGTGTATGTTGGCCGAGGCCGAAGACTCAAACCAGATGAGTGTAAGTTGATAGAATATCTTGTAGAGGTGTTAAATTAGTAAGAGACTGTTGTTGTTGAATAGGCGTTCTATTTACGAGGTGAGGAGGGTCCGTAGAAGGACAAGATGTGTAACACCAGCGGAGTGAGTGTAGACTATACCAGTCAGTAAGAGAATGTGTCGTGTCTAAGAAAGGACTCGGATCATAAAGAGCTAGCTAGGATGTTTGTGTTTGAGCTAAGTGTGAACTCGTGAGTCATAGTTCAACAAATTGGGGGAGAACTAAGTAGCGAGACAGACTCGATTGTAGTATACGGAAGAATATGAAGGAAAGGGTGAATCGTGTACGAACGAATAGTAGCTTCAATTGCCAAGATATCTGTGTCAGCCGGTGATGTAGTAAGGCGATGTTAGAAAGATGAAGGATTAGAAGGAAGTCCTTTTGGGATTTCGGGTAGAGTGTACGTTTTGAAATCCCAGTTGTTGAAGTACGTGGTTTGTAAGTTGGTGTTTATTTTGACTGTTATCGGAATGGAATGTCGGGGCAGAATTGGGTGATTGCCCAGCTGTGAGACCAAGCTTTGTGGTTATGTATGTTGTTAAGTATATTCTTGAAGGCAGAGTAAGTTTAAAGAAGATGATGAATAGATTAGTCGAGCTGTAGTATAGTAGATGAGAAATCGTTAAAGAATGAAAATTGTTCCCTATGCGTGAGGGAATGATCCTAGAAGGAAATAGTTGGAAATTTTGGTTATGTTTAAGGAATGACATGATGATGATTGTGGGTCGGAGTGGTAGTATGATCATTAGTTGATTTGAAATGTCATGATAGAGGTATAAGCCTTTGGTTGGGTGATTAAAATATTATAGATTTGTTAAGTAATGACGTTCATTTGTTATTACAGGATGTGTTACAATTCTGGGGGAAGTGTTGTTGGGATTAACACACTGATTGTTAAAGAATTATTTAAGGTAAATATAAGTAAGAAAGCCGGGATGACGATATTTATACATCTGTCTGATTTTATGATCATGGTGGATTATTAGAGTGAATAGGGGACGTTACTAAGAAACACACTTTGGGGTCATTGGAAGTTTAAAGAGGACGAGGGTTGTGATAGTCAAAATGTGGTGGAAGAGATGTGAAATCCTTAAAGAATGTGAACTGTTGCTTATGTGTGAAAGAAATGTCTGAGAAAGTATAAGTTGGAGATTAAAGAATGTGTAGTGACGTCGAACACTGGTCTTGTTTCAAGACGGCTTGGTTGAATGCCTTAAGATAAGATCTTGATGCAACTGTTTGGTTATGTAAGTAATGAGAAAGCGGTGTCATCATGTGGAAAGGTCGGGAGAGAGGGGCAAGTAATGTTTGGTGAGCAGTGCTCCACGCTAACGTGGGGAAGGTGTAGATAGTATGTCGGAATAAGTGAGTAAATTGGAAGTAGTAAACCTGACAGTATTGCCGAAAGGTACAGTACTGTGTAGATTGTCATTGATAAGTGTGCGAACCGTTGGAAAGAATGTTGAGGAAGGAAATTGTGTATGTTTTGTACAGGGAAGAAGTAGATGAGACAACTGGATGAATTAAGTTAGTGACGTTGTGAGAAATGTTTAAACGAATCGGTCGTGCGGTGATTAAACTAGTGAGAATAGTATGGTGTGACCATGGTTACTCCTCCCAGTTGGGCGAGGATAACCGGAGTCGTGTTTTTATGATTGAACGAACATGGAGAGCAGCGAGGAATGGTTGGGTTTCAGGGTAAGTTTAAATTCAAGTAGATGAATACTTTAACGATGGATTTGGAGGTTCCCACTCTTAGTTACACATAAGTATAGGGTGGCGAAGTAAGGAAGATGTGATAGATAAGTGACAAATTGTGGTCTAGATGGTCCGAGAAAAGAGAAATGTTATATGCATAGACGATTGTTGGGTGGTGCAATGCTGTGAGTTGTGATACAATGAAGGAACCCGAACTTGTGAGTTGTCGGGAAGTGCAGGGCTGCCCCGTTCCGAGCTGTCAAGTGATTGATTGTTTCTTAGCAACGGGTTCTGTCTTAAAGAAAGTAAAGGTGCTTAAGAAGCCTTATTTAATCTTCTATTGATAAGGCTGATCGAATAGGAACAGTAACCTGCGAGTTCAAGGACCGTAAGAGCTAAAGGGAATGAATCCAATGTTTCCTGTTTCGTATGTAATGAGGTGATTGATTGTGTAAGAAGTGACTTTACCTTGGGGAGGTCAGTATGGCGAGGGCATGTCATCCACGTCTCTTCCAATGAGGAATTCCGGGGACGGAATTCTTTTAAGGAGGGAAGGTTGTAATAACCCATATTTATTTAAGAGAAAAGTTTGGTGGTCAAATTGAGAAGAATGAAAGTTCTCATAAAGGGGCCTTATTAAATATGAATATGGCTTTTTGGGCCTAAATCCCTAGGGCAGTATATTCCTTAAAATCAGTTTTGGTATCTTAAAGTTTGGGGTATTTGGTGTGTGACGGCTGAGCTGAGGAACGAGAGGGAAAAGAAGGATCGACGCTGAGCATTTGGGGTGGAGAGATCGAGTTTTGTGCAAGAGGAAGTCTGTCCAGGTAATCATCCACCTTCTATTTGGATTCTGTTCAAATGCTCATCTCCAAAAATGGTTATAGGTCTGAGTTGAAATGGGTGGAAACAGTAAGACATTTCCAGCACCCAGGTTCTTGAGATTTTAATCAAACTAAACGCTGTTGAGCACACAATTCTTCTGAAACTTGGTAAAACTGAACTCCAAATGATCTTAGAAAGATTTCCTACGGTTTTGAGTGCTTTTTATATAGTTTTGGTAAATGCATCAGACCTGAGTTTCTGAACCGAACCATTCAGATGATCGATTTGCTTGGAAATCGATGGGACTTAGGTTTGAATAGCTTAATTCGAAATTAACCAGTATTAGAACTGAAATGAGCGAGTCTAAGTGTTTTTGGGTCTGGGCTTAGCCGAAGAAGACGATGAACAGTGTCGGGAGGGACACTTTTCGCAAGGGTCTGTTGCGAGAAGTGTTACTTTTCGCAAGGGCCTGTTGCGAGAAGTGTTACTTTTCGCAAGGGCCTGTTGCGAGAAGTGTTACTTTTCGCAAGTGCCTGTTGCGAGAAGCTCAGTGGTGTTTTAGGTGAGAGGTTAAGTCCAGAAAGCGCAAGGGTGGGTTGCGCAAACTGGGAATGTCGCAAGTGCCTGTTGCGAGAAGTGGGAAAAGTCGCAGGCGTAGGTTGCGCGTTTTCTCAGCTTGCGTGATCTTTGGTCTAGCGTGTTTTTTTGGGAAGTTAAGCGAGAGGGGTTTATGGTAGAATCAGATTATTGTAGTGTAACACCTTAGGCATATCCCACATCGGCCGTGGACAGGAGAGATGCTGGGTATATTAGTAAACATTGGCCTTACCAGACACAACGCGTTTTGGGGCCACAAGCATGCGGGTTCCTTGAGAACTCTGTGGTTAAGCGTGCTTGGGTGGGAGTAGTACCAGGATGGGTGACCTCCTGGGAAGTCCTTGCGAAGTCCTTGCCAGGTCGCCAAGAACAAAGCCGTGAGCCAGTGGGGCAAAGCGGACAATATTGTGTCGTGGTAAGCGGGGTGTTACAAATGGTATCAGAGCCACTCCTGTGCCGTTCGGGATGGTGGGGCAAACCTCATCGAGGACGATGAGTCCCTAAGGGGGGGTGTGTGTAACACCTTAGGCATATCCCACATCGGCCGTGGACAGGAGAGATGCTGGGTATATTAGTAAACATTGGCCTTACCAGACACAACGCGTTTTGGGGCCACAAGCATGCGGGTTCCTTGAGAACTCTGTGGTTAAGCGTGCTTGGGTGGGAGTAGTACCAGGATGGGTGACCTCCTGGGAAGTCCTTGCGAAGTCCTTGCCAGGTCGCCAAGAACAAAGCCGTGAGCCAGTGGGGCAAAGCGGACAATATTGTGTCGTGGTAAGCGGGGTGTTACATGTAGGACATTCTCGTTTCTAGGACAAGAAAAGAAACCTGATGATTGTATGATTTATTAATAGGTTTACGTTGGGACGGTACCAAGTTTTAGAGACGGTCTTCTTACCAGGTGAGTTCCCTAACCCTCATTCATGACGTAAATGTTAAATGATTCTTTTACTGAATATGGTTTTATCAAGCATGAAACATTTATGATCTGATATGCATGGAAAGAAAGGAATGTTTGACATGTTGAAATGATGCGCATGATTTATGAAGAGTTAAATGCTTTTTATAAAACGTATGTGCATGTTATGTGATGTCGGTTTGTACTGTGGGATCATTGAGCCTCGGGATCTGATGATCCCTTGGTTATGTATGACGAGACGGTAGGTTGGAATTCGTTTCCTCCTAGGCGGGTATCGGGGAGTCTGCTTGGGCCCCGATACGAGAGGGCGAAAGGGGAGTCTGCTTGGGCCCCGATCGCGAATGGTTAAGTGATCCATTACGCAGTGCAGTACCATATGTGCTGATTTAAGATTTATGATGCTTTTTAATAAAATGATATCGTATTGTTTTTACGTGTTGTTTTCGGAGGGAATTCACTAGACCTTTTGGTCTAACCCTCGCTTTCAAAACTAAACCATTTTCAGGTAAGCGTACATCAAGTTCTTCTAATAAGAACTAGGGAAGGAGGCAAAGAGAACTTGGAGCTTAGAGATCTCCAGATTCTGTTATGAGATAATGATTAGTTAGTACTCGGCTGTGAGTTTAGAGACTTCCGCTGTAATGTTTTGTTTAGTACGTTTAATGATGATGTAGAGACAAGCTTACTTAAGTAAATTGAATGCTTATGTTATGTTACAAAATGTTTTGAAAAGTGGGACGTTACAGGTATGATGGATGGAAACATGATTACGGCAAAATTAAACCATTTAGCAAGTGTAGAAAACTAAGAACTTAAACTTACGGTAGAAGGACAACAAAAAAATCTACGATCGGGATTGGCACTCGTAGATGAGATTCTCACAATTGCACGATAGCCACAGTAGCATTCCACCATTGTTGAGCACTTGAAGCTTGAAGAAAGAAACCAGGAAGAAGAGCGAGAGAGAGGTCTGCGTGCGTGCATGTGTTTTTTAAATTTGAGAGAGAGAGTCGTATAAATAGGAATTGTTTAAGGAATTGTTTTTTTAATTTTTTTAACTAAAATGACGAATTTACCCTCGTGTGAGATGCACGTGAAGGGCCTTCACGGTAGCAGACTAACGGTGTTACACCCCAGGGACCAAAATCGAGCACTTTTACATACTACATGGTTTTTTCTGCAATAAAAATTTTCTGGGGACCAAAGGTGAGCCAAACAACATACCACAGGGACCAAAAATGCAGTTTACTCTAAATTAAATGTTTAGGATAGATAACTAATATTTTATGAGTTGTATTGATAATTTTAATAATATAATTAATTGTGTAATCTCCAAAATAAAGAATCTTGAGATGAATCCGATTTTTTTCAAGATTTTGATTTTACTTATCCATTTTAGAGAACTTGTTGGAGATGCTCTAAATTTAGAGTTTTTTTTTACAATTTCTCTCATCTTTTTTCCATTTTAGCATACAAGATAGCATATATGATTGAAGCACAAAAAATTGATAAAATTTCTCTTTCTTTATTTTAGCATACAAGATAGCATAGATGTTTGAAGCACAAAAACTTGATAAAAATTCATCTTTTTTTCATTTTTAGCATACAAGATAGCATAGATGTTCGAGGCACAAAAACTTGATAAAAACTCTTTTCTTCATTTTAGCATAGTTGTTCGCAACAAAGGAGCCAATTTTTGCAGATATAATGATATTTGCATTAATATATAAAAGAAAACAACCAATTTGGTTGGTTGAAATGACTTAGGGATTGTTTACCAAATGCTTATCGGAGTAAGTGTTTACTAAGTTGCATTGCATTATCTTACGGAATGAATATGATAATGATTAAAAATCTTACCCGGTAGGAGCGAGATAAGAACCAAGAGTCTTATCCGGTAAGTGAGTACGACAACTCTTACTATGGTTAACGTTTACCAGATAAATTGTTAAATACGAGTCTTTTTGTAAACTCATGTCCTACCCAATTAGTAAACATTACTAATAAATATTTGACTTTGGGCCTAACTACCAGGGTTCGAACCCCGCGGTAAGCATGAGGCCATGGGCGGACCCAGTGAAGGGCAATGGGTGGCACGTGCCACCGTATCGTTCGAGCGGCGAAGGGTAATATTTTCGAGCGGTATGAAGAGTGCCACCGTATTATTTTGGAGGGTGCAACCGTAAGAAAAAAATCCTGGATCCGCCTATGCATGAGGCGATATCCAGACTTTGAGTCGGGTCCTTTGGGGTCGGGGCCGGTTGGGTGGTCCATAGGGCCCTTATACCTGACCGGTCAGGTCGATCCATATGGTCGGTTGGGTCGACGGAGACTAGTCGGATGACATCCTTAAGTGGGAGCCCGGATACCCCGAGAACTTGTGTGTGTGTTAATTTACCGTAAAAAAAAGTTATTTTTCTAAAAGAAACAAAAAAAAAGAGAAGAGAAAAATCTACCAAAAAGTGGGCCGAAGTGGGAAAAAGAAGAAAACTCATCCACAGTCCAACACCCTGCGTTTATATCACGCCAACTCTGTAGGCCCCACAATCATAAGAAAATTCTAGAACCCGAACGCTCTATAAATCCAATCCCACTAAAATCAAAATCGAAACCCTAATTCAGTTCCCCCATTTCAATTCCATTGGTTCTCAATCTGCTCCTCCTTCCCAAATCCCTAAATTCAGCATTTTGATTCGTTTTGCTTCCCTATTTCTCCGATCAGGTACTTTCTCTCTCTACAAATCCTACTTCTCTCTCTGCACATATACAGACGAGGTTCTGAATTTGTGTCTGTGTATATATGATGTTAAATTTATGATTGTTTGCTTGTAAAATGATAAGGTAGTATTGATCTCTAATTGTTGGTTGATTATTTTGCTATTCGGCTTTTCAATTGTGTCGTTGACTGTGTTTCTTGTTTGATGTGGATTAGGGTTTGTTTGGACGGAGTTTGATTTGTTGTTGTGCTCTCGCGATCTACCTAGGGTATAGCTCGGAGATCGTAAGTTGCTGTGGTGATGGCTTCGAAACGGATTTTGAAGGAACTCAAGGATTTGCAGAAGGATCCTCCTACGTCATGCAGCGCTGGTAAAAATCAATTGTTTTTTTTTTCTGTTCAAGTTTATTTTTGATGTGGAATTATGCTATGTTTTCTTTTGATTGAGTTTGGGCGCTAGTTTATGTTGATTGTTGGTAGATGAATATTATTTTAAACAAGTGGAATCACACTTAGGGGTTTGGCAGTTGCTGAATGGTTTGGTGCAGAATTAAGATGCTTTTATGATATAGTGCAAAATGAAATATGTTGGTGATTGTTTAGAATGAAATTAGGGCGCCCAAGATACAAAATTATTCAGAGGGTTTTAGAAAGGTACTCTTTTTTGCCAAACAAGATTCACCTCTTAGCAATTCAGAGGTTGCCTCTTAATGGAACTATTAAAGGGTAAACAAACAGCCCCTTATTGATGAAGGGTTTTAGGGGAACAAGGTGATGGGGGATCTATGGACCCTGTGTAATTTTACTCAGTTTATTGGAGATTTTGTGTTTGGGAACGAGCTAATTATGTGTAAAAAAATTAAGATACAGGGTGTTAGAAGATGAAGCTTAAGTCACTAGAGATTATGTGAAGCTATAGGGTGTATGAAAGATTACTGATTTAGGTTCTTTATATGGAGTTGTTGCTGAATGGAAAATGATGTTTGATAACTGTTTTAATGGGGTTGTTTTGGGTGAAAGGGAGAGACTTTGGGGTAGGTGGATGTCTTATAAGTTGGTAGTTGGTACTGCTACCTTTTCTTGACTGATTCAGCTATTTCAATTTGGATGTTGGTAACTTTAAAGAAACATTTTTGCTTTTGAAAGTATTATAGTAGAAGCCATTCAAGTACTCTTAAGTTTGATCATCTGTTCTGAAGATGAACGATGGGTTCCTATATGTATTAGTTTTATATTGAGGCTTACAAAAATGCTTTATTAGAACCACATAAAGCGGTAGTCTAAATGCACATCTACGGACTGCTTTCCTTTTTGCACACATCAACATCGAAAATTAGTTTTTACATTTTCAATGTATGATTTGACTTGATTATGACATAAATAGTCGTTCTTATAGCAACACTCCAAAGAAATGACAATAGTAACACTGCAAGGATATAATGAACAGCAGTATTCTCACTTCGTACTTTAATCTTTTACTTGCTTGTATGACTGATTAGCTTATGAAACATGGTTGTTGCTTTCATCATTATTTATTGTTATTCATGTTGCTTACAAGGTGTGTTTTTGTTATATAGGTCCTGTGGCAGAGGACATGTTTCATTGGCAAGCAACAATTATGGGACCTTCTGATAGCCCATACTCCGGTGGGGTGTTCCTAGTTTCGATTCATTTTCCTCCTGACTACCCTTTTAAGCCCCCAAAGGTAGTTCTGCTGCCCATGGTGTTATCACAATCTCCTGATTGACATATTCGTTTGGTTAATGCCAACAATAGGGACAGTCTCGTGCACTGTTAATGCTATGAAATAAATATGAAGAGATATAAGAATGGCACTCCCAAGGGTCTTAATTTGGTTCGATTTCACCACACCCACTGGTTTTTGTTGTAACTCATGCATTTTTTTAAACCGTAACTTGACAAAAGGGTAAAAATGTTGTTGCAAGATATATTCTGATTGAATGCCAAAAACCATGTTCATATGGGGTCTTAAATCTCTCACAGATGTTGTTAATATATTAGTTGGTTAGTAATTAAGCTTGTGAGGGTTTGATTGATGATAGGTTGCATTTAGGACAAAGGTGTTTCATCCAAACATCAACAGCAATGGTAGCATATGCTTGGATATCCTCAAGGAACAATGGAGTCCAGCACTAACAATCTCCAAGGTATGGATTTCTTGAAAGTTTTTGTCGAATCACTTGCTTTTTTTGTAGTTTATTTTGAATTGATGATGAAAATGTGATTGGGTCAGGTGTTGCTGTCGATTTGTTCTCTGTTAACGGACCCAAATCCCGATGATCCTTTGGTGCCAGAAATCGCTCACATGTACAAGACTGATAAGTCCAAATACGAAGCCACTGCTCGTAGCTGGACACAAAAGTATGCCATGGGATGATTCTGGAATGGGAATGGGAGTGGAAGAATAAAAATTGGTAGGCTTTTTTTATTCTTGTTGTTAAGAAACAGATGGATGATATCAGTTTGTGTAATATTGAATTGATTTTAAGTCTAGAAGAAGAAGAAATTGTATTAAAATCTGAGTTTTCATTGCACAAACACAAATCCTTTCACATTACTACTGATTACAATCATGGAGATGCTAAGATATTGCTTATTTAAAACAACTTATGCTTATTTTCAAAAGTGCTTGTCAAGTTATGTTGTGATAAAAGGGAGTTGGGGGTAAAAATGTATTTTGGGCAAATAAGTTATAAGCAGTTTTAAATAAGTTAAAATGGCTTGGGCCTTGCCAAGGCATGCCAGCACACCCCGTATCTTGTCATCCTTGCACATTACCAGAAACGGCATAGGCCGCCAAGCAAGGCCCAGGTTTGCCGACCACATATGGTAGAATGAATACTCTATAAAATTGCTAACCTATGAAAAGTGATATCGCTCTTGTAAAATCGTTTTCAAAATCAAAATCAAGAGAAACAAGAAATAAACGAAACATGAATTAGGATCAAGTGGTGTTCTCAACTTCATATGCATGGATGTTTTAAAACCAATTTGTTATCAAAGAATTTTCTTGGTCTTGCTGGTCGCTATCCATCACAATCAATTATCGCTATCCATCACAAATCACCTCGTAATAATCGATCATTGTAATGGAATCATGTTTTATACGCTTCGAACAAGTAACAAGTCACCTCATAATAATCGCGTTTAATCGGTCTTCTACATAATCAATGTTTATTATATAAGGGTTAGGCCAAATCAGAGTTAGAGATGCATAAAAGTCCTGAAAATGTCTGGACCTAATGAGCCCAATATGTGGTCCAGGTCAAGCTTCAAAACCCATAAAGACGTTTTTTTCACTAGAAAAGTATGAAAAGGCTTGGTTAAGATTTGCTTTTACATTTTTAATATATGATTTGATTTGATCTGATCTTTTTTAAACACCAACATATTTGTATAAAACTAGTATTTTTAGACGTAAATGATATATATTGATATGATTTAGATACAAATATATATATATGTGTATATAGCAACACTCAATTCGCTTATTATGCCAGCTCTAACTTTGATTAATGTAAATATAGACTTTGTACTAACAATAGATACATTTTTGCAGCCAACTCTTGCAAATATCTGAAGCAACATCTATATGCATACAAATTATATGAAGTCACATTTATATTCCAACTAAAGATTATCTACAAATAACCAAACATCTACAACTTTTATTAAAATTATAAGAATTTTCTTCAGAAAAACGTTGCAAGCAAACTAGGGGTGTGCAAAACCCGAATGCCCCGAAACCCGATTTTTTGGGGGATTTTTGGGTTCGGGTTGAGTTTGATTTATTGCCACCCGATCCGTCTGAAAACCCGACATGTATATATACACTCACATATATTATTATATAAATATATTTATTTATCTAATTATCCGACAAAAAATTCTAAATTCTTAAATTCTTGTCGGTCGTAGTATTTTTAGAGACTAAACCTACGATCAATTTATCAATCATTTCAACCAATTGAGTTTATTGTCAAAAACGATCAAATATTATAGTTTTTGTATATAATTATACCCGAAATCCGACCGAACATAACCCGAAACCCGACGAATCCGAACCCGAAGTAATTCGAAATCCGAAACCTAAAGTTTGAGGATTGGTTTTGATATCCGAAACCCGATCGGGTTATTGATTTTCCCACCGAACCCGTCCGACCCGCCCGATGCTCACCCCTAAAGCAAACTATAACTAAAGAGTAAAACATTTGCACTTAATTTTTAATTTGACCATTGGATTTAAAAACCATACTAAAATCATTATTAATTTCAAAATGGATTATTTTGCATCAATTTCATCAAAACTCTTTAAAATAATTCTTATAACGATTTCCCATTTTTTTCTAGCAAGGAGTTCTAAGGTTTTTGTAACACCCTCTAATTTGGAAATAGTAACTAATTTAAAATTTTCGATAATACATCAAATAAAGGATAAAATTTCTTTTTCTACATTCAATACTTGGATCACCTCAATTATAATTCTAGGTTTAACCTTGACAAATAATAAACCAAGTCTATATATATATAAGGTCGGGTGTTACTAAACCCATACAAGTTGCTATTCCCAATTGCGGAAGACTTCACCAAGCTACTCTCTTCTCGAGCGTACAACTAGCACTCATCTCTTCATAGTGTCACTAGTACCATTTTTCATCCGAAACCTGATGCACATACCGACAAATAAAAAGGTTAGGCTAACGCCTAGTGAGTTCAAGAGTTTTTATCATGATTATATAAATCGTTAAAAGGAAATGGTGAGACTCTAATCATGATTCCCAAAATGATTTACATTAAATATGAAAACAATCTGATTTCCAAGAATACGTATTTTAGATGATGGCAACGCCACGTAAAACATTTCTTTAAGATGTAAGCTCAAACCCAAAACTCACCCAAAATGTCAATAAACATTAAATTCCCAAATAATATATACGTGAATAAAACTTCATTATTCAAAACATCCCAACAAGGATTAGACATAATACTTTGCCCATAAGTCATGGAAAACAATCCATTTAGATATATAATTACGTCATCGAAAACATGAATAAAAGTAAATACCCAAAGCAACACCTTTCGGTGACGGAGGAGACCCGGTTCCATGACTTCCATCGAATGTGACGCGCACACAAAGTTATGTCACTTATCAATGTTATCTAGATTTCATGTATTAGTACGTAGGACTTACATTATACCGTCGATGCCTAAACAATGATACACCGTACTAGCACGCACGACTTACACCATACCGTCGATGCCTGAACCGTGCCTCAATGTGGAAAACTGGCGTTCCATCATTGGACATAAAAACGTATTAGCACGTAGGTCTTACACCATAACGTCGATGCCTAAACCGTGCTACGACGAAGGGAAACTAGTCGTCCCGACATTGAACGTAAGAAAATCAAATGCCTATGGATCCATTGCATTACAAATAAAACATTACATGACCCCAAACGAACGAACTAGCGCATTCAAAACATGTAATTCTCAAATAAGATGCATTAAATGCAAATCATAACCAAACGGCCAATATCGAGCTATCAAAATCGGACAAATATCCTCAAGACCCAACAGAGTAAAAAACCGAGCCATAAACTCAAAAGATCAAGTGACCATTTATTAAAAGTCAACATATGCAAATGAAGTATATCTAACCCACATTATGCAAATACATGCTCCAAGGCATGACTAGCTCAAAACCCCTTCATTGCCGCTTTCCCATGAAGTCAAACCATATATACATATACACCCAAATATTTTATAACTTGATAATGTATATAATTCACAACGGTTTATAAAACCCAAAAATACCAAAAGTGCATAAATGTCAAATGGTAATCACTTATGAAGCAAAACACTCAAAAGGGAATATTCTCAAATAAAACGCAATTAAGTGCATAACTCATCCAAAACTCCATCTCGAGCTACTAAAACCAGCAAACACACCAAAGACCCATTTGAGTTCAAATCAAGCCCTTAGAGGCAAAATAAACGTTTGGCTAATTACGCGAGCCATCACAGTTACATAAACCAAAATACATCGTTACCCAAAATATTTGTCTCTTGACTCTCAATTGGCCTTCGGCCCAAAATCAAAAGGTTTACAATTCCTAAAATGTTCATAAGGTCGAGATTGACCAAAATTCACAACTCACACGTTCACATTTTAAAAACGTAACATAACATAAACTTTGCATAGTCTCAACGAACACTAAAAGTGTATTTTGACCAAACATACTTCACTTATGCATTAAATTAACAAAACACTTTCATTCGTGATTTATTTATCAATTACCCAAAAGTCCCAAATGTGGGTGTTTTACAAGATTTGTAAAGCTCAAAACTTCAAATAATCAAAACCCACTATATAACTCAACAATTGATAATTTTATGTAAAACACATAAACACTTTAAAATAAACATTTTGGCATGTGCAACGTTTTCACAAATCAACTTGAACTCACCTTGCTAGATTTAGGCTAAATCTAGATTTTACCCCAATAAGAGCTCCTTGTAGAAACTTGAATCCACAAGCAATTCCTTCAAACCCTAGATTCAAAAGTTTTCCAAACATAAATATACATGTCCAAGCACTTAGAATCATTCCCTAAACATCTTATATCAAAATCTTCATTTTGACCAAAACTCCAATTTGACCTAACTTCCCGAAAATCATCCAAACCGAAATTTAAGAAATATAAACACTAGGAAGTCATCATTGGAGCATTTTAAACTCATATGAAAGTTTAGAAGCTAGGAGGATGAACTCACCACTTAGGTTTTGATGAAAACCTAGAAACTCTAATTTTCTTGAAGATGGAGGTGATGACGATGAACTCTTGATCTTTGCTTCCACTCCACCACCAAATACCCTTGGATCTGCCCAAAACTAACACTCTATCCTCAAAAAACTCTCAAAGACGAAACAATGGCAATTTGAATCGCCAAAAACGAAGTAGAAATGAGAGAGATATGACCAAAGGAAGAAAAAATCGGATTTTATGCACTGCAGCCGCCCGCGAGAGTGACATGCGAAAGTGACAGTGTCACTTTAGCATGTCACTTTCGCCCAAAATGTACCGAGGGCCATATTTTCTCCGCGAAAGTGACATGCTAAAGTTCCAGTGTCACTCTCGCATGTCACTTTAGCCCAGAAGGTACCGAACACTGTTTTGGTCGTAACTTCTTCGTTTTAGCTCCGTTTTCGCTCCGAAAAGGCCCGTTGGATTCGTGTTTGAATTCTCCATCCAAAAAGACTATAAAATCTAGAATTTAATCCAAAATCCTACTTCTTCTATTTCTCTTGAAAGATCGATTTCCACACCGATTTGAAATTACACTTACCCGAAAATTACGGGTGTTACAGTTTTAACCACTTGTTAAGGTCTAAATTAATATAATGAAAAATCTCATTCTATTCAGGTTCAAATTCAAACACCCTTACAACTTTTATGTTCATGAAGGCTCACCTACGATAACTCCTGGAGGATTTACCGGTGTCCATAAACTGACCCTTATATACAGTTTCCAAG